>CM077562.1:23912091-25201732 GCA_039657345.1 Stephania japonica | reverse complement strand
TCATCATTTTTTTCTTTTAATCTAAATAACTAGATACCATTATGAACTGAAACCGAACATTTCCTTTTACCTAAAAATGAATGGCAATTATGCATGATAAGACAAGTATAAAAACTAAATAGTTTACTTGCATAGATTAATATTTCAAATAAGATAAATTCATAATAAGATTAAACAATAGTTGTTACTTAATATGAAAGTTTAGTAGTTAGTTATTATTCTATAAAATAATATACAATTATTAAATTATTTTAACAATTAAAATTTCTACGAAGTCCCAAGCATGGGGCTAATATAGGAAGAAAGATATTACACCTTAAACTTTGGAATTTGAAAAGGCAAGGTAACATGACAAGAGAAACTAAAAACAAAAGAAATAAGTACTTGGTATTATACAATAATAGCTTTGTCATGCCGAAGCAAAATCATATGGTGTAATAAGATATATAACAATACTTGTAAAATGACAAACTTGCAAATCTTCAAAATAAATAAATACCTCACCAACTTTTATCACTTTCGCACCATCACCATGGATTATCTTAGCGAGAAAAACTTCCTCCGTGCATTCCATCGCAATCGTCGCATTATCCTAGAAAACATACACATAAATGCATTTAGTTTGTCCAACAAGAACAGAGCCAAAACATTCCAAATAAAAAAAAAACATAAAGGCCATACAAGCTTTCAACTTCGCAAAGTATATCTTCAACAGAAACTTCATCCCCCTCTTTCTTGAACCACCTTGCATTATTACCCCGCATTTTAGCATTAAGAGCAACACTTTATTCTCGAAATCAAAATACTAGAGAGAGGTCTACATTAACCGAAAAAGCACATACAAATGGTTACATCTCGAGAAAAAAAAAGAAAGGGAAGTACACTTAAGGTGTCAAATAGTTATAAATGATCTCCATCCATTTCAAAAGTAAAGGCTCAAAAGAAGACCTTTCACGTAAATATTTTGACATATATTAACATACAATAGAGAAAAATATGCCATCTCAATAATCTCCATAGTCTCGATTGATACCTCTTTACTATACACTATGAAATCATCATCATTGTCACCAACACTTGAAGAAGAAGGTCCATGATCTTGACCCTCCAAATCTACCATCTCAATAATCTCTCGTTTTCTCGCCATTGTTATTGTTGTTGTTGCTATTGTTGGTGGTGGTGGTGGTGGTGGTTTTTATTTTAACTTGTTGTGGGTCCGTTTCCTCAATTAATTTGAGGCTTTGTTGTTGTTGTCGTCGTTGATGTGGACTCGCTTCTTCAAAGGAAAGAGACAAAGGACGAGTTAGTGGAGGACTAATAACGGGGACCACATGAAGGGTTCATCAACAGCATCATAGGGGGCTTAAAGGTGAAGTCACTAATCTCTCGTTTCTCGCCATTGTTGGTGTTGGTGGTGGTGGTGGTTTTTATTTCATCTTCTCGTGGGTTTGCTTCCCCAATTAGTTTGAGGCTAAGGTTATGTTGTTGTTGTCGGTGTTGTGGACCGCTTCTTCAAAGGGTCTGGCCAACAAAGGCCGCAAGGGGCTTAAAGGTGAACTTGTTGTGGTACTTCTTCTTCATTGTGAGCTTTTTCAATGCTCTTTTGAAGGATCCAAGCATTTTGGGGATTGGAAAAAAGAAATTTTGGGTTGAACTTAATTTCATGTTTAGGAGGAACTGCACTTGATTGAATGGCTATAGCAGTAGTTTATTCTAGCTCTCGCTTTATACCCCCACAAATACCAAAAAAAAAAAAATCCTTTTAGATTGCATTCCAAATTTCCTTTTAGCTCCTGTTTTATAATCACCCACTACAATACAAAAAAAGAAATTACCATTTATAAAATGGAAAGAAATTTATACGGAAATAAATTAATTTCCTTTTATATCACATAACAAAATTTCGATCTCATATCTCTCTCTTCTAATTTTCTCTCTCTCTCTCTCTCTCAATATTCTTCATATCTAATTTTCTCTCTCTCTCTCTTGACATCCTTCATATCTAATTTGCTCACCCGATTTTCTCTCCGCTCTCTCAAAATCAATTTTGGGAAACACTTGTTTCTTGCGCTCCAAGAATTAGTTGGAATTATGGGTTTTAACTTTGAAGAAGACTTCGAATTACTAATGGATATTCATAATTTTTAAGTGACCCTTCCAATCTCTCGTTTAGTATTCTTCTTCTTTAATCTCTTTTTTCAATGTCACAAGTGATTTGGAATAATGTTTATCTTTCGGTAATGGGTTTGTCATTACAAATAGACTACATACTCGTTGTGTTTTTCTTTGATTGCAAGGATTGTGTTGTAGGTTTTCTCAAAAACGATTAATTCGAAAATTTTCACAAAGAAAATTAGTTCTAAAAGTGGGTTCTTTGTAGTGGGTTATGTTATAGTTGTAATCAAATTGAGTCTATATGTGCCACTGTCGCTTTGAAATGCTTTCTTCCCAAATTTCATCTCTTTCGTAGTTATGGGTCAATGGTGATGAATTACTCTCGTTTTGTAGCTACATAGATAGAGATAGATACTTGGGTTTCAAATTCAACTTTTCAAGTGAATGAAAGTCACTAGGCTTCTTATCAAAAAAATAAAATCAAAACTCACGAGTACTCAAAAAAAAAAAAAAAAAAAAAAACTACAAGTAATTTTAATGTTGGGGTTGAACCAAAGGTAAACTTTAAGTAATGAACCTGTTGATTTCCTTTATTAAATGTTGTGCTTTTGCTTTGAAACTGTGTTGTGCTTCCAAACATGATAAGGAAATAATTAAGCTTTGGGCAATAGCTTTATTGTAGTATCTTCATTAATCTAGGAAACTCGACAATGATAACTCGCAGTACCATTTGGGCATGCCATAGGCCTCATATTCGTTAATTGTATTTAGTTTGATCTCATTAATTGTTTTTTGACAATTGACAATTTTAGTTTCATAAGAATCATTTGAAATTAATATCTTTTTAAAGTTACTCTCCCACGTCAACTAGCTAGAGAGACAATCCTTAATATTATTAATAGACTCATGGAATAGGAGAGGAAGTAAGGTCAATAGTATGGAGATACCCTTATATACATAAGGAACAATATCTCAAATTTTGTTTGTTTGTTTGTTTTTTTTTTTTTTTGACTTTTGTAGGAATCCAACCACGATCTCCTGAGGTCTTGCCTTTTTGGCAAGTGGTGTCTTTACTATCTCACCTAAGAGGCTTTGACAATATCTCAAATTTTGTTGTGTAGAAATATTTTTATTTTTTTCTCTTATGAAATTAGGGAATAATTAATTGTACATCCTGGTTAATTATATTTTTTCAAGCTTTCCTCTGTCAATTATATATTAATGATTTGATAATTCCTTACTCTATTTGAGTGGGTACATGCTTTGAGCTAATTCTACTAGATATACCTTACCTCTACTCTTTAAAGTATGGGTGACTTACAAACCTTATTATTAGTTGAAGGTCACTGATCTCAATTAGAAATTTTTATCTCTAACATGTTGGAATTGATGAGATTATCAAACAATCTTTGAGGATTAAAATAGTGCATGATTAATTCTGAAAGTATCATGGTGGTCGCTATCTACTTTTATTTTAAATCAAGAGTTTCACGTAGTTTAAAATATTCAAACAATTTATATACCCTTTAATTAAATATAAGCATTTTACTTTCTAGGAGTAGGTTGTTTTGGTGATTCTTTTTTGAGTAAATTCCATTTAAAAGTATATTTTTTATGAAGATTAATCATAAGTAGAATAGATCTTTTCCGATGGAAAGCAAATGATGATGTTAATTATTAGTTCGCAGCCTATTGCTATACTTGCATCATTTGACATATTTGGTATTGGATCAAGAAGGAGATAATGATACCAAATTTTTAGTTGATTATAATTCAAAGCTATGTGCAAAATTGCATGTTTGCAATGTTGTAATATTTGTACTAAAATTGAAATTATTAATTTGATTTATTTCATTCAAAGCATATGAAACTATTTTTTAATCTTTGTGAATTTAGAATAGTAAAGAGTTTACACTAAAGTTATTCATATAATTTGTTCAATTTCTTTTCTTCGAAGAGAAGTAAGATCTTAAAAAATATATATTTTTCTCTTTTCTAGGTAGTATTATGTTTTTAGGTAAATATGCTTTGTAAGCGCTTAGAAGTTTGGTAATCATTTTAATCCTCGATTACTCTTAGTTTTGAGATTCTGTAGTTCAACATAATAATTTTATTCTATTGATTATTTTTTTTCCTTTTCCATTGAAGTCCATTCATATAGGCATGCAACCCTGGTTCGAACCCAACAAAACAAAATACTTTTTCTGAATGAAGTCCATTCATATCAAATTCTAGCATTCCTTTAGCCGCCAAGAGCATGCTTGTTCTTTAATGTCAAACACCGTCTAAAATTATTAATAGTTTCGTATATACATGTTTACTTAAACGTAGGTTTCTATTTTTTGGTATTTATGAAGACTTGTGATACAATTGAGCATTTGACATATCTTCATTCATGTGACTTAATTTTTTTTTAGGTCGTCTGACTTAACTTATTTATTTTAGAACATATTATTTTCTTGAGTTAATTGGTCACAACAACATATTGTGCAGAAAGTAGATGCAGAAATAAGAAACACAATAAGGACGTATCAGATGACTCTTTAAAATTCTTTTCGGGTGAGATCCAATTTGTCAAAATCTCGATAATCCGTTCTTTTGCATCCTTGATTGTGATTTTGTTTACATGGATGATACTTTCTTTGATTTTGGCTATCTTAGATAATTACAACGCTCTTTTACTCAAACATTAGATCGACGTGCATGCTAGTGCTCCAAATGACCGAAGTTTAGAATATTCCACAAAAGGGGTGGCAAGATTGGTAATGACACAATAACTTGAGATGCTTAACACGAAATTAGTAGACTAGGGTTGAGCTTATACAGATTCGTGCATAAACGTGTCAACATATTAGACGACAATTGAACGAGATTGCCCATACTATAGCAAGAAATTTGCGAAGTCATGAAGCAAGAATTGTTAGAGAAAGTTCCATAATGTGTGCAAGATGTGTTAGAAAATGATATACATGTCAACTAATCTTCAATAAAAAGCTATTTTGATTCCTCAAAAAAAAAACCACTCACCTAATGGATAATATGTAATAATTTTTTTGGCTATGTAATAATTTATATTTAAGTCAATTTTTAACACTTTAACATCCCAAATTAACTTAACATAATTTACCACTAATTAAACTTTAAATATTTGTAAGTAATAAACAAGTTAAATGCGTTACAGAAGTCGTGTTTGAATAAAAAAAATATGTTGTCCAAGTTAAATAGGTCAGGGCTCTTCAAAACAAAAAGTTAAATGGGTCAAAAACACATTTAACAAGTTATGTGTGTCATGTTGTATAAACCTATCATTTACCCGTCAAATAAATGGGTCAATGCTCGTATTGATCTTAATAATGTCATCTGAGGGGCCCACCCAACACGAAGACAACCGGTCAACCCATTTTGCCACCCCGGATGAACTAGTCGAAACCAATATTAATAGAGTTTATAATCAAACAAGAGAAACATTTTGAACTCGTCTCGACTTTAACAACAAAAGAATCATTTAGAGTAGCATGGATTCTGGGTTCTCGACGTAGCCTTTGAACGCTTTGAGCCACTCCGCGCCAATCGCACCTATGCAGATCAAGAGAAGATTATGATTTAATAAATAGCATATGGAAATATATTGCAGAACTCGGTTTTATGAAGTAAGAATATTGCGCTCAAATAAACAAAACACCCAACTGGGAAGATTACGCACCATCAATTACGCGGTGATCACAACTTTAGTAAAAGAAGTCATGCTTTCACAAGCTCAAAAAGAAAGATAAATGTAGCTTGATGAACCTTTAATTACCTGATCCGACTCAAGCAAGTAATCCAGATTGTGGGGGATTGATGATGGCGTAGAATTGCTTGATCCCATAAGTTCCTCCCATTTGACACAAGTGAAAGTGCCTCCCTCATGATGAACACACAAAATAATGTACTTGAAACAAAAGTAAACATTTCTAGCGCGTTTAAGGACATTCCTCCTAAAACTTCTCGCTACCTCATAATCTTCTCGGTTTCAAACTATTCTCTTTGGCTTTCTCAGTAAAGGATTTGACCTCATCAAGAATTTTAGACAATCCTTTCTTGTCCGCGTCCTTCAAAGATCAAACATGGCACAAGTTCATGTTAAACCGTATTTCAACAAATGGAATAATGGTTAAGAGTTTACACATTTTCTACACATACCCTAATGACTGAACAAATAGTCCATGTTCTGTTTGCACGACAACATTCACACTGTGGTACCTGTATGAATAGCCTCCACAAATTAGTCTATTCCAAAATGTAATACCTTTTTAGTGATGTTAAGTTAGCAATAACAAAAAGACAATTACTTTTCTTATTTGTGAAATCTAAGGTCTCAGATAGTTTATTCTTGCTTCTGTTGCTTTGTCCTTGGGCTTGGAGGTAGGAGGTGCCGAAGCGCCCTTTCCACTAGACGCTGCAAAAACAAAGCCAACATCAAACAAAGTACGGAATTACAAAAATGTGCCACAGGAAATATAATACAAGAAGGGATGTGGTCAGGACAATGCTTGAGACATCCTTCAAGTTTGAATAATTAAATTATAATTCAAGAAGGATTTCAACAAATTGTCAACATTCACAACACAACCTTTCAATATCTCGCCGCACAATAGTTCCATCGTAACCAGCCTTTTTGATCTTTGAAAGAGGTACCTATGTTATAAAAAAAATTAAAACAATTGATAAAAGGGAAATATGGATTAAAAAAATCTGACACAATCTCCCTATCTAATAAAATCAACTACTAATCAATGACAGATGTCTACAAGCCTATTTACCACATTGAATGAGAAAATTTTACAACAGATGTTACTAACATTGTGGTCGTTTGCCAATTTTCTCGCAAGAGGACTTACGAAAATCCGTGATCCTGATTGAGGAGCATTAGCAACCTTTGGCTTTTTTGGCTCAGCTGAACTGACAGGCTCAATATCCTCCTTTTTAGGTGGGGTGGGTGGGGAAGGATCAGATGGCACTTTAGCTTCTTTAGAATCACCCTGGCTGTGAAGGTTTGTAATCTTTAAATTTAGCGATATCATCTTCATCTTCCATCAAGTTGTAGCATTCACCTGCGTGAAGAAAACAATAAGAACTCCAAGAATGATAATATATATTAGATTCCGAAGAATTCATCAACCACAAGCGCAAAAAAGAGTAAAAGTCTTATAGCTTAACATCCATACATATTTCATCTGATTTATAGTGTCAGGTATTCTTTCTCAAAAACAAACTGACGTATCCACTCTTGATTAATCCTTTGACTTCGCAAAGTCACCCTTGCTAGTATAGACCATTGGTACAACTCAAAAAAATCAAGTATTAATTTGTTGAGCAGATCTCTGTACGTTTAGATAAAAACTGCACTTTTTATTAAAGCACAAAATCATTAGTGCTATCATCAATATGCTACTTAATAAATTTCTCACTTTTCCATTTTCATTATGGTTCTGATGTGACTAAATAACCTAGATTCAAATAGCCTAAGATGAAATTAAGATTCTATGTAATTATAATGGGAACTCAAATTAGATTCAACAACTCTGTATATTTGGAATAGATATCTATTTGGAAGTTAAAATATGATGAGAAAGAGAGGAGGGAGAGAGTAGAGACAAATGATTTTATTCCGTCTACATCAATTTTAAACCACTCACAATCTTTAATGTCCGTGATAACCGTATAACCTCGAAGGAGTATATTTAAAACACATCAAGAAGAAAATATAGCAAAAACATAAAACATAACAATTTTTCCAAAATAAAGAACTTGCAAACTAGCAACCAACCAAATCCAATAAGCACCGCAAATGCACATGATATCATCATGTGAACTTCTAAGTAGTAGATCTCTTTCATCATTTTTTTCTTTTAATCAATAACTAGATACCATTATGAAACGGTTTAACATTTCCTTTTACCTAAAAATGAATGGCAATTATGCATGATAAGACAAGTATTAAAACTAAATAGTTTACTTGCATAGATTAATATTTCAAACAAGACAAATTCATAATAAGATTAAACAATAGTTGTTACTTAATATGAAAGTTTAGTAGTTAGTTATTATTCTATAAAATAATATACAATTATTAAATTATTTTAACAATTATTCTAGGAAGTCCCAAGCATGGGGCTAATATAGGAAGAAAGATATTACACATTAAACTTTGGAATTTGAAAAGGCAAGGTAACATGACAAGAGAAACTAAAAACAAAAGAAATAAGTACTTGGTATTATGCAATAATAGCTTTGTCATGCCAAAGCAAAATCATATTGATAAGTCTAATAGTGTCATAGTATTTTTATGTATTTGAGTGTTTTTATAGTAAAGTCTCTAAAATATTTGTGTAATTAGTCGTATTTGTCGTTTTCAGTATTATAAACCGCACGATTGAAATCAAAGTTGAAAACTCAGTGCAAAATAGAGTATTCATATGCCTAGATATGTTTTACATCAAAAAACGTGCTAGCGCGCATCTCGATGCAAAGATTGGTGGGCCCACACATGAAGAACACGACATTGTGCTGTTCAAGAAGAAGAGAATTGGAAGTGGATGGATTTGCTAGATTTGTTTAGAAAAGATTATATTTTTATATTATATTATATACTTATATATCTATTCATATAAGATATATATATAGATCGATGAGGAGGATAGATAAAAAAGAAACGATCGTAACGTAAAAAAAAAAAAAAAAAAAAAAAGAAAACTCTCGCTTCTCTTTTCTCTCTCTCTCTCTCCTATTCTCTCCCTTTCCATTATTCTTTCATTTTTCTTTGTACTTTGAGTTCTTCAACCATGAAGGGCTAAGATTCATAGCCTAGGCAAGACTGCGAGAGAGGTTCAACAACGCATATTCAATGGATTTGTGCGATTTATATATTTTAATTTCAAGCTTTTCATTATTATTTTATTTTCTTTGGTATTGATTGAATAATTGAGGTTAAACACTAGTTTAAACCTTGATTTACATGTCAGTGAGTCGTAAGCACCCGTGTTTGTGCAATAAGACCACATTAGTGGCAATTGACTATACCAATTGATGAGAAACTTTTGGGACCGGTCAAATACCTTAGGGATCTAGGCTAAATCGGGAGCACTAGCGATCCGGTTGTCTAGGTGTAGTGCCTTCACTAATCGAAGTAATGCGACCAATGCGTTAAATGAGCACAAGCGATCAAAGTTGCGTAATTGGTCCGGGAAGTAGTCACGGTCGTACTTTGGTCGCCGACATCGTAGTGCGAAGACTCGCGTACATTACCGGTCTATAGCTACGTAATTTAATATGATTTGCATACTTTGATTAGACCGAGGACCATATGTAAAATTATGCCAAATTGAGCAGATTTGTGATACCGATGGTTTAGATTGTTCTTCCCCTCTTGATTGATTTATTTATTTATATTTTAGTTATTGTTTTTAGTAAAATTAGAGATATTTTCTCAGAACACTCTAGGTTAGTTTTAGTTTAGTACCCTAAGTTGAAAACTTGGTCTTAGTTGTTCGACCCCGTGCTTGCCACTATCACGTAGCTCTTGTGGTTATTGGTAATCTCATCGGGATATTTATTTATTTTGACGCACTCGACACACATCACATATGGTGTAATAAGATATATAACAAGATTTGTAAAATGACAACTCGCAAATCTTCAAAATAAATAAATACCTCACCAACTTTTATCACTTTCGCACCATCACCATGGATTATCTTAGCGAGAAAACTTCCTCCGTGCATTCCATCGCAACCGTCGCATTATCCTAGAAAATATACACAAAAATGTATTTAGTTTGTCCAACAAGAAAAGAGCCAAAAACATTCCAAAAAAAAAAAAAAAAAAACATAAAGGTCATACTGCTTCAACTTCGCAAAGTATATCTTCAGAGAAACTTCATCCCCTCTTTCTTGAACCACCTTGCATTATTACCCCGCATTTTAGCATTAAGAGCAACACTTTATTTTGAAATCAAAATACTAGAGAGAGGTCTTCATTAACGGAAAAAAAAGCACATACAAATGGTTACATCTGAGAAAAAAAAAGGTAAGTACACTTAAGGTGTCAAATAGTTATAAATGATCTCCATCCATTTCAAAAGTAAAGGCTCAAAGAGAAGACCTTTCACGTAAATATTTTGACATATATTAACATACAATAGAGAAAAATATGCCATCTCAATAATCTCCATAGTCTGATTGATACCTCTTTACTATACACTATGAAATCATCATCATTGTCACCAACACTTGAAGAAGAAGGTCCATGATCTTGACCCTCCAAATCGCCATCTCAATAATCTCTCGCTTTTTTTGCCATTGTTGTTGTTATTGCTATTGTTGGTGGTGGTGGTGGTGGTGGTTTTTATTTTAACTTGTCATGGGTCCGCTTCCTCAATTAATTTGAGGCTTTGTTATTGTTATCGTCGCCGATTGAATGGCTATATATAGTCGCTCGTAGTTTATTCTAGCTCTCGCTTTTATACCCCCACAAATACCAAAAAAAAAAAAAAAATCCTTTTAGATTGTATTCCAAATTTCCTTTTAGCTCCCGCTTTATAATCACCCACTACAATACAAAAAAAGGAAATTACCATTTATAAAATGGAAAGAAATTTATACGGGAAATAAATTAATTTCCTTTTATATCACATAACAAAATTTTGATCTCATATCTCTCTCTCTCTCTCTCTCGATATTCTTCATATCTAGTTTTCTCTCTCTCTCTCTCTTGACATCCTTCATATCTAATTTGCTCACCCGATTTTCTCTCCGCTCTCTCAAAATCAATTTTGGGAAACACTTGTTTCTTGCGCTCCATGAATTAGTTGGAATTATGGGTTTTAACTTTGAAGAAGACTTCGAATTACTAATGGATATTCATAATTTTTAAGTGACCCTTCCAATCTCTCGTTTGGTATTCTTCTTCTTTAATCCCTTTTTTCAATGTCACAAGTGATTTGGAATAATGTTTATCTTTCTCGTAATGGGTTTGTCATTACAAATAGACTACATACCGTTGTGTTTTTCTTTGATTGTAAGGATTGTGTTGTAGGTTTTCTCAAAAACGATTAATTCTAAAAAATTTTCACAAAGAAAATTAGTTCTAAAAGTGGGTTCTTTGTAGTGGGTTATGTTATAGTTGTAATCAAATTGAGTCTATATGTGCCACTCGTCGCTTTGAAATGCTTTCTTCCCAAATTTCATCTCTTTCTCGTAGTTATAGGTCGGTGATGAATTACTCGTTCTTGTAGCTACATAGATAGAGATAGATACTTGGGTTTCAAATTCAACTTTTCAAGTGAATGAAAGTCACTAGGCTTCTTATCAAAAAAATAAAACCAAAAAAGTTATTAGGCTTGGAAGATAGGCGGCTTCAAATCTTGTTCTCAGACGCTCAAGAAAGAGGAGGTGAATACACTTAGAAAAAGAATGGAGAAAATGATATTGTGTGAATAAATTAGCAAAACCGATAAGAAGTTATGTCTCCAAGGTCCTAATTAAGAAAATGATATTCCCAAATTCAAATGCCCTATAAATGATGTGCATCTCTTCTACCACTACATCAAATAAGAAAGAAGTGCTACTAAAGACACTCCTATTCTCCGATCACAGAGAGTGTCTTTCATATTCGAACACCATACAAGATTCACATACTCGCACTTCCTTAGAAAAGTAACAAACAATGGTCTCAACAATATTTATTAGTTGGCTATGAAGTGCTAACTGCTACATGTGCTTAGTCTAAGAGGGTATTAAGTTACTATGTTTCAGCCCATGAATTCTAAATATTTTTTCCTCTCATTTTAAAATTTTCATCACAAGGGTTGATTACGCATCAAGAGTTCCTCTCGAACCTTCTTATGTATGCGCCAAATCTTCTTCTAACATGGTGGTTCCAATTATCACTCTCCAAATATCGTGGGATAATTTCCTAATCCGTTTCTTGCATATTGTTAAAATTAGGAATGTTTGGTTTGAAATTTTCAACTTAACTTTCGTTTACAAATAATTCAATAATATATATTGAGTGCCCACTTTATCTTATAACAAAACTCACGAGTACTCAAAAAAAAAAAAAAACTACAAGTAATTTTAATGTTGGGGTTGAACCAAAGGTAAACTTTAAGTAATGAACTTGAACTTCAATGTTCAACAAGAAGTGCTACTAAAGACATTCCTATTCTTTGGATCACAAGAATGTCTTTCATATTCGAACACCATACAAGATTCACATACTCGCACTTCCTTAGAAAAGTAACAAACAATGGTCTCAACAATATTAATTAGTTGGCTATGAAGTGCTAACTGCTACATGTGCTTAGTCTAAGAGGGTATTAAGTTACTATGTTTCGCCCATGAATTCTAAATATTTTTTCCTCTCATTTTAAAATTTTCATCACAGTGGTTGATTACGCATCAAAAGTTCCTCTCGAACCTTCTTATGTATGCGCCAGCTCTTCTTCTGACATGGTGGTTCCAATTATCACTCTCCAAATATCAGGGGATAATTTCCTAATCCGTTTCTTGTATATTGTTAAAATTAGGAATGTTTGGTTTGAAATTTTCAACTTAACTTTCGTTTACAAATAATTCAATAATATATATTGAGTGCCCACTTTATCTTATAATTTAGTATAGTAAAATCAGCGAAAAATATAATTTTCTATAGCGAATTTTAATTTTCTAATTGAGATTCGTCTTCTAAATTAAAAATAAGGGGCGCCGCCTCCCGTACTCCCGTCCGCACGACCGGCCAAGTGAACCACCGTCACGACCGGCTAGACCGCCGTCTAACTAATCCTAGCGTACGAAAATTCTTCTATTAGTGAACAGTATAAAAATTTCCTAAATTGTTTAGTGGTTCTACAAATCAATAAAATATATGATATTGCATTGTTTACTTAAAAATCACTAAAATAGAATAAAATCCCTCTATTAAATCTTAAGTCTTGTGCTATCTAATTTTAAACACTTATCAAGGCCTCGATCGCACTAATATAGTTTCAAATATAAATGGGTGTATTGTGTGTTATCTTAGTGAGATAAGTTTGGTAAGAGTTACCTAAATGTTTAAATTGGTCTGACTTAATAAAGCTATCAAAATAGTTTTGGGCTTTAGGCATATGATGAGATAAAAACATGCTAAGACATAAGATGTCCTTTATCTCATAAAAGTATCTAAAATTACATAAGATGTAAATGGTAACTGTTACCTACCTAAATAATCTAGTTCTATGTTTCATGCCATAACTGTCATAGAATTAGGTGAAATATGGATTTAAGTCCCCTAAATAAACAATATGTTTTAGGAGGGTTGTTAATTTAGTGGGAGTCTATTCCTCTATACTAAAATAAACTCGCATAATTTTTATTGTAGATCAATGGCCTCTTCAAGTAACAATAATCCCCTATCATCGCGATCTATCCTCGAGAAGGATAAGCTATCTCGGGACTAACTTTCTTGATCGGTTCGTAAACTTGAGAATCGTTCAAGCATGAACGCAAGTTTTATGTTCTCGATGCTCCGATCTCTCGAGAACCCACCAAACTAATGCTACGAAAGTCGTGAAGGATGCGCATAATAAGCATGTCAACGATTCCACCGATGTTGCATATATTATGTTGGCAACTATGGTTCCCGAACTTCGTAAGGACATGGAACTAATGGAAGCCTATGACATGGTCAGTAACGCCAAGGAAATGTTCCAACAACAAGCTAGGCAAGAAAGGTTCGAGATAGTCAAGCACCCGCATTCTTGTAAGATGACCGAGGGTGCGCGCTAGTCCTCATATTCTCAAGATGAAGGGCTATGTTGACCAACTTGATAGACTTGATTTCCCATAAGCCAAGAGTTGGCTACGGATTTGATCCTAAATTCATTACCGAGAGTTACTCACAATTTGTGATGAACTACAATATGAATAATATGGAGAAATCAATTTCGTAGTTGCATTTAATGCTCAAAACTTCGAACAAAATATTAAGAAACCCTCTAGTAATATGCCGATGGTCCAAAAGGGAAAGAGAATGAAGAAGAAAGGCAAAGGCAAGGCTAAAGTTGCCAAGGTCGCCGCAGCACTTGTCGCAAAGCCTCGTAGAACAAGTCAAGCCCCACTGCTCCTCGCTTCAAAGCACCAAAAGGAAAAGGAAGGAAATTGTCATTTTGCCATGCACCTGACATTGGTTCGTAAATTGCAAACTCTATCTCGAAGATCTAAAGAAGAAAAAGTGGTAGTGCGACTACCACCTCGTATTTAGGTTATTGAAATTAATTTATCTACTAGTGATTCCCGGGTATTGGATACCGGATGTGGATCTCACATTTGTATAAATGTGCAGAACTCACCGTAAGTAGGAAGCTAAAAAAAGGAGAAGTCATCCTCGCGTAGGGAATGGAGCAAGAGTTGCCGCCTCTAATCGTTGAATCACATGACTTAGTCTTATCTCAGGACTTATTTTAATTTTAAATAATTGTCATATCCAAACATCATTTCTCGTTTCATGTTTGATATGGATGGTTTTGATTTTATTATTGCGAATAATAAATGTTCAATTTCTCGTAAAGGCATTTTTTATGCAAATGCTTGATTTGTGTAATGGTCTTTATATTCTAAGCATGAAAAGGTCCACCGATACTCCGCCTTTAACATAAATACAAAGAGATTCAAGTCAAATGATTTGAATCAAACCTATCTTTGGCATTGTCATCTCTACCACATAAATGAGAAACTCATAACAAAGCTCCATAAAGATGGACTCGCTAGATTCATTTGATTTGGAATCATATGAAACGTGCGTATCTTGTTTACTAGGTAAGATGACTAAAAGTCCCTTTATCGACATAGTGAAAGGGCAAGTGATTTATTAGGTCTAATACATACCGATGTATGCGGTCCTATAAACACAATGGCTAGAGGAGGTTATCAAGATTTTTATTACATTTATCGATGATTTCAAGATATGGTTATGTATATCTTATGAAACATAAAGTTCTGAATCATTTGAGATGTTTCAACATTTCAAAATGAAGTGCGTAATCAACTTGGTAAAACTATCAAAACACTTCGATCGATCGAGGTGGTGAGTATTTAAGCCAAGAATTTGATGATTATCTTAGAAATTGTGGGATTATCTCTCAATTAACTCCACCAAAGAACTCCACAATGGAATGGAGTTTCTGAAAGGAGAAATCGAACCTTATTAGATATGGTTCGATCTATGATGAGTCATGCGATTTTCCATTATCCTTTTGGGGTTATGCATTACAAATCGCAGCTTTCACTCTAAATCGAGTTCCTTCTAAAGCTGTTGATAAAACACCATATGAGATATGGTACGGAAGAGACCTAGTTTGTTTTTTCTTAAGATTTGGGGTCATGAGGCTTACGTAAAGCGACAAGTCTCGTAAAAACTAGCACCTAAATCTGATAAGTGTTTATTTGTGGGGTATCCTAAGGAAACAAAAGGATATTACTTTTATAATCCCGCTCGAGAACAAAGTGTTTGTTTTCTGCATAGTGCCTTTATGGAAAAACAAGCTTTATTTCAAAAGACACTAGTGGAAGAAAAGTAAATCTTGAAGAAGTTCAAGAATCACAAATAAACACCGAATCACATATCGAAGTTCAACAAAGTTCAACCAAATGAACCTCCGCAAGTGACACAAGGTCCACGTAAATCTGGGTAGGTAAGACATGCGCTGAGAGATTCGATTTCTCATTACCGATAGTCGTGATGGGTTGCTTATGGATCAAAATGAGCCCACCACTTATCAGGAGGCTGTGTCTGGACCAGACTCAGATAAATGGCTAAGTGCCATGAATTCTGAGATGCAATCCATGTATGATAGCCAAGTTTGGTACTTGGTTGATTTACCTCAAGGTGGTAAGGCCATTGATGTAAATGGGTTTTCAAGAAGAAAACCGACATGGATGGCAAAGTGCATACTTTCAAAGCAAAACTTGTAGCAAAAGGTTTCAGGCAGACTCAAGGTGTTGATTATGATGAAACTTTTTCGCCAGTAGCCATGCTTAAATCCATAAGAATTTTAATTGCCATTGCTGCATATTATGACTATGAGATATGACAAATAGATGTAAAAACAACATTTCTTAATGGAAAGTCGCTTGAGGACGTGTATATGACACAACCTCGAAGGTTTTGTACATCCCGAGAATTCTAGGAAGGTATGCAAGCTTCAAAGATCCATTTATGGATTAAAGCAAGCTTCTCGAGTTGGAATCTTCGTTTTGATGAAGCAATCAAGGATTTTGGTTTTATTAAGAACGAAGATGGGCCTTGTGTATACAAGAAGGTCAAATGGGAGTGTAGTTGTTTTTCTCGGTACCGTATGTTGATGATATATTACTCATTGGAATGACATCCCAACATTGCAGAGTGTCAAGTCTTAGTTAGGGAAGTGTTTCTCAATGAAAGACTTAGGAGATGCAAATTATATCCTAGGGATAAGGATCTATAGGGATAGATCTAAGAGGCTAATCTGGCCTAAGTCGAGTGTTTACATAGATAAGGTGTCAATAGGTTTAGTTTGCAAGACTCTAAAAGAGGATTATTGCCAATGTCTCATGGCATAAGTCTCAAGAAGACTCAATGTCCTAAGACAAATGATGAGCGGGACCGTATGAATAAGATTCCATACGCATCTCGCTATTGGATCTAACATGTACGCCATGCTATGCACTCTACTCGATGTATCATATGCTTTGAGCACTACAAGCAGATATCGCCGATCCAGTGTGAGAGTCACCGATAGCAAGAAAGAACATCCTTAAGTACTTAAGAAGGACTAAGGAAGTGTTCTTGGTCTATGGAGGTTTTGAAAATGATCTAGTTGTAAATGGTTACACAGATGCAAGTTTTCAAACCGATATAGATGATTTTAGATCGCAAATGATACGTGTTTACTTTGAATGGGGTGCAAAGAAGCTAGAAAAGTTCGAAGCAAGAGATCGTGGTAGATTCTACAACAAGTTTCAGTATATTGTAGTCCGATGCAAAGAAAGGAGGCAGTTTGGATCAAAAAGTTATTTCTGAACTAGGTATAGTTTCAAGCATTGCTAACCATGTTTGTTTGTATTGTGACAATAACGGGGCAATAGCACAGGCCAAGGAACCTAGATCACACCACAGATCCAAACATATACTCAAAGCGTTTTCATCTCATCGAGAAATCATCGAGAGGGGAAACGTGAAGATTTGTTGAATACCTATCAAGACAACATCATGCGATCCATCGACAAAGGCTCTTCCATAAGCAAAACATGATGGTCATGTTAGATTATTAGGCATTAGATGCAAGAATGATTGGCCCTAGAGCAAGTGGGAGATGTTGGGAAATGTGCCCTAAGTCAATCCATTAATAGTCTTTATGAATACATTTTAGTTAATAACATAGAGGATTTCATTTGCTATTTATTATAATTGATTTGCATGTTTACATTATAATAAGATCCATGGGTATTTACAGAAATATCCTAAATGTCCCTAATCGATTATTATACTGGGAACTATAATGAAATAAGACTAGTGCGAGTCTTGATTGATGATCATACGATGATCATACGTATAGGAATACGAATCAAGATCATGAGTACTTGTTAGGAAACAAAGTACTGGACCGACCCACTATGAGAACATCACATGGATTAAGTCATAGTTGTTTCTCATGATATGTATATTATTCAGTCCTCTGACTTGAGATTACTAGAGCCTTCAACATTAGGAACACAATGATTTGACGTAGTCAAACGTTGTCTTTAACCGGACGATTATAAAGGTTGTGATTGGTTATTGTGTGAATAATGTAGTGAAGTTGTGTAATCGAGATAGAATTTGTCCCTCTCATATAGAGAGATATCCAAAGGGATCCCTCGATGTGTTAGATCGTTAAAAGGCCTAGTTTAAGTGAATTGATATTGATCAATGTCACTTGGATGTTTTCACCTACCTAGAGATCGAGACTAGTACGATTGAACATGTTGGATGACAATTCCATGCCTTATGTTTGATCAAAAGGATATCGTGTGACAAAAGGATGTTATATACACTAGTGATTAGGTTGTATCGATTTGATATTCGTACAACTTGGGTAGTCATAATGTCTTGCTAGAGGCCGCTTATAACTTGTATACCAAAATGTGTTTTGGTACACTGCCAACGTTGTATGAACCTATTGGGTCGCACACTAAGAATGGTTTTGCAAGATTTTAAGATGGTTCAAAAATGAATTTTATATGATAAAATTCATGACAGTAAAAGTCCTTGTAGTGTATTACACTTATACTTCTTTAAGTAGGGGTATATGTGTAATTTACTTAACCGTCTATATACAAGGGTTGTATAAATAGATGCTTTGAGTTAGAATACAAGTTCGAGAGATTAAATAGGGCCGAAACTCTATTTTTGTTTTAAGAAACGACTTAGAGTTTTTGGTATGCTCGATCGTTTTGGAGAGAAACAAAAAGGTTTGGTAATCTCTCGAAGCTAGCACTTCAAATCTTGGCCGTCGTTCGTGTGTAGACTACCGATAGAGGGCGTTCGTCTGCTGCGCGCCTTAGAGATCGATTAACCTTCGTAAAGGTACATTGCGTATGAACCCCAAAGACCAACAAAAGGTCCGGTAGTTCTGATTTTGAGGCTCGTAACTAAAGTTCAGTTGTTCCTCGCCGTGCGCGATTGGATGTATTCCCAAATGGAACTCTAGATGGCCCCCGGAACCGATTACCCATGGCATTGGCCTATTGATTGTCTTCAAATATAGTAGGACATTCATCACAGCATGATTTGTGGCAAGATAAATGCCACAAGCTTTGACTTGCACTTTGCTGAGGAGAGGAGACGCTCCATCATGGAGGTCGCTGGTCAATTTTCCAGCTTAGTAGAACTTGAGACACTTCCCGTACTTAGACTTTAGTAAGCAATGTCATCATGATCTTCATAAAGGCATGACTCGCCGCGATGTCCTTAAACAAGCTGCTTCATTTGGGTTGTAGTTTTATTTTGAATGTGACCTCCACACGCATTATCAATCATGCGTCGTTCTATGGGCAACATGCCAACATAGAATAAACGAGCTATGGCCTTCTGACCGCCATGCCGCAGTAATTAGCAATCAATCAATTATAGCGATCCCAATATTTACCAAATGATTCACCCAACTTCATTTTGATGTTGCATATGTCCTTGATGAGCCGAGCAACTCTATCCTTAGGGAAATATTAATTTAAAAACGAAGTTGTAATCTCATTCCAGGAGTTAATGCAGCCAGACAAAAGGTAGAAAAGCCATTCCTTAGCTTTGTCTTTAAAGCAAAACAGAAAAGATCTAAGCTTAACCGTATCCTCATCCGCATTATAGGGTTTTATAGACTTGCAGTTAGTCTGAAACTCCTTCAGAAAAATAACAGGGTATTAATTCTCGCCACCATAATAGGACGATAGGAGATGAATGAACCCTGACCTCAACTCAAAATCTCTAACATTATCTGGATAGTTTATGTATAGGGGTTGTTGTGCCAAAAGAGCTTGAAGCTCTTGATTAGAGACGTGGCGATTTTCATCCATTTCTAGAGGATTTTGGCCTTGTTGTGGCCTAAGTTGGGTCTCTTTATTCAACCCATGAAATGTGCTATTCTGGTCAGATTGAAAGGTAACAAGAACTAGTAGATTTTGACCGAGTGAGTTATGGGAGCATAAAATTAAGAAAAAGAAAAAAAATAAATCTAAACTCAGAATGAAAGAAAAATTGATGCGCGTCGAACACGTCAATAAAATAATTCCTTAAACCAACTATTTGCAGATAGTGGCAAAGGGTCGATCCCACAGAGATTGGTAATCTTTCTAAGCTTCTAAAAGAAAGAAAAATGAGGTTAGAGAAAAGGACTTAATTAATTAATCTAGTTACTAAGAAATTAAATAAATAAAAGAAATACCTAGGTCTATGGTTCCACAAGACAAGATCAGGATTTAATGGCCCATCATGATCGTCAATCTTTCCCAAAACGATTATTAATTCAAGTTTCCCTAGATTAGCTATAGAAAATTGACATCCGCCAGAAATTCCTAATTCCCCTAATCTCGATAGCTAGGACATCTGCCACTAACTACTTCCCTAATTAATGCATAACCCTAGACATCCACCATAAGGTTTAACACACTAACTCGCAAGAATAAACTTCTATGGGAATACTAATCCTAGATAATCGATCTCGTTCGCTCCCGATTTAACCCGCATTCAATTGTTGCACACTCAAGAACCAAAAGGTTTTGAGGGAAATCGGTGAATGTTTGTCGCTTTTATTGTCCCAAATGTACAATTACTTGATACAATTGAGTCAATTGACTATAAATTTTCCACCTATAAGCATGCAATGACCATATACGCATTCTAGATTTAAATCATATTCATGAAAACCAACAACAAAGAAATAGAAGAAATTAAATTGAATTAAATAATAAAAATAATAGATCTCACAAGTTATGCCATGAATCAATAATCTTGAATTACTTCACCTCGACCTAAGCAATGACTTAATTAGCCTGACATGTTCTTCACAAAACTCCAAAGAAAATAATGCAGAAGTTTCAATTCTAATAATATATAAAGTCCTAATATGAAAAACTACTAAAAATTGGTATAGGGAAGAGAGAAAACTGCTTTTGGGCATTCATGGCGTCCAGACATGTGTCAAGATCTCGATCGGGTGAATTGTTGAGAACCGTTGATGTGTCAAAGCTCATTGAGCAAGAGGCGCGCCGATGTGGCAACATCTCATCGGCCGATGGAAGTGCCGGTGACGCGCTGAGAGGGGTGTGGTGTGGACACGCAGGCAAGCAAGAGCGCGAGAGGAAGCTCGCACGAGTTCGCCGAAAACTGGAGACAACACTCGCACATATCTCGAGGCGATCGACGCACCGTTGGAATGAGCAACCGGAGTAAGGCGACGTGATTGGCCGAGAAGGCTTGTAATGCTTACTTGGCATGAAATGATTGGTGGAGGCGATTGTGCATGACGTGTTTGGACGAATGGCGAGGCGACATGTGGCACTACCGGTGGATGAAAAGCCGAGATTTGACACGTGCCCGTGTGCAGACTCTAATTACCTAGTCGTCAAGTTGTATATTTTGAGACAAACTCTCCCGGTATTCGATTATCGTAAGTAAATACTCTATTTTGAGTGTTTTTCGCCCTAAATTCAACCGTGCACCGCGTTTCGCCCGAAACCACAACTAAATATAATTAGACATATATTTTAAAGACTTTTCACACTAAACTATATTAAAATAAACTATTAAATCCTATAAATACCGACCTATCGTATAGTGTATGGAAATGGAAGGGACCTCAACGCATTAAGACCTTCCTTTGGCTTGCGTTACATAACAAAGCAACCACGAATGTATTATGCCTATCTCGTACAATTAAAGATGATGGGAGGTGTGATCGATGCTGGGAAGGAGATGAGACTGTGTTGCATGCTTTAAGGGATTGTCGGCTTGCTCGTCAGGTTTGGGGCTCTATTTGTCCTGATTCGAGAGGGTCGTCTTTTTTTAATCTTACTTTTGAGGATTTGCTTGGTACTGACATCCAGGATAGAGATCATTATTGAGGAATCTTATTTGATGTTACGTGTTGGAGGCTTTGGTTTTGGAGGAATGGATTTTTGTTTGGGACCGTGAAATCTTGTCGACGAAACTAGTGAGATCAATATACTGCAAGGCAGATTAGATTGTCAGGGCTGAGGGACTTCTGAAGTGGCCAACAAGTGCAGTGAGGAGTTCTTGCCACTCGGGAGCCTCACCCTCAAAGGCCGGACCAAAGTTAACTCGATGGGGCAATGCAGTAGATGGGGAGAAGGCCACTGTCGCTAGAGTGTTTCGAGACAATAAAGGGGAGTTTATTTTGGCCGTCCAATCCAAATTGGGTAGATGCTCTCCGCTTTATGCAAAGCTATGGGGTGTTAAGCATAGTTTCCAATTAGCTTAGATTATGGGGATCATGAAGGTAGTTGTTGTGGTAGACTCGAGGGAAGCAAGGAGTTGCTCGATCGTCATTCCAAGGCCCATTATATGACCCCCGGCGAGGGATATCAGAGCACTTTGAGTTGGGATCGGGAAGTGAAGTTCTCGCCACACCTATAGAGACAATAAAGCTTGTGATGACCATTTGGCGAAAGAAGCCTTTCGTAATGTAGGAGAGTTTGTAATTTGGGATTCGATACCATAATATAGGAGTAAGGCTACCGAGGAGAGATGTGGAGGTCTTTCACACCCAAAGAGAGTGTATTGGAGATGAATTGTACCACCCCGCATCGGAGGAGATGGATTGGTACCACCCTTTGTAACTACAATATTGAATGCTTAATCTACGCATATTGCTAGCTAGAGAAAGCGATGGGTCGATGGGATACGAAGGGAAGATAAGTTATAAATGCAACTATGTGATGAGTAGTTTAAATAGAATTGCTTTCTCTTTTTCTATTACGAATTGCTTTATTTTTGTTGCTGAATGATTCTCAAATTTAATTAATGGTTGACATCTCGTAGATTCAAAGATTGTTTGAAAGATGAGACATTACATGGTTTTGAATGTTAAAAAAAGGATTTTGTAGTGCACTGAGATGCATGCTCTTACGTGGGTGATATAGGAAGAGAGAAATTGTAGGATATTTCAAAATTGTGATAGTCATTGAAAGGAGGTCCGAGATGCTATAAAAAAGGCTCTAAGGTTGTCAATGCCTCAGCAGCTTTATTGGAAATTGAAACCAAATAACGTAATTTTGCAAGGTTTAATGGGTTACAAGACAACTTCATTTTTGCCTCTATTGTAAATAATCTTTTGGTAATGAGCTCTATTTTTTGTCCCTAAAAGGAATTATTATTATTATTATTTTTTTTTTTTGTATAAACACATAGAGCATGTATAGTGGTGCGAGAAACAAAAACCACATTTTGGGTTATAGAGTGGACATGAACATCAATACATGTGCTTAGTGTTTTCACTTTTGAGGTAAGTAAGATTGTCATGGACTTTTAAGACCGTGACCATGATAAGTAGCGAAACCCCTTTTTAAGAAAATTTTGTATGCGATGCAAACTTCAAATTAATTCTTTTGACACAATTTTAAATTAATATTTTTTTTTCCAAACTATCGTGTTAGAAATTTCAAATCATTCCTTCGCATTCAAATATCATTCTATAACTCATTATTTTTTAAGAAAAATATATTTGCGATCTTTGCTTTATAATAGAATGTATTTTTTAATTCTTTTATACGAGTTTGATTATAACTATTGATTATGCTTCACGCACATAGCGCGTATCGATATATATATATATATATATATAAAATATATAGTATCATATTTGAAGCTTTCAATTCAAACGCTTCATTAATGTTCCAGCCTCGCTTCCATTAAATTGGATTTATCTAACTTTATCCTTTGAAATCGCAGCTCTACCATTGATCAAAAGTCTTGGGATAAGTCATTATCTTATCAAGGAAAACCATCAAAGGATATTGTTGGAGAAGATGATAGAGTGCAGAGAATCCACATTATGAGGCATGGATGAATAATTATGGCTTATTCATGAATGCAGATACACTCAACATGATAATTGGAGGCAAAACAACAAAAAAGTTTGGAGCAATTTGGAAATACAATTGCTTCCAAACACTATTGAAAGGAGACATTATTGAAGGACTCCTTGGCTAGTCTAAAAATGGCAGCTCCTCAATTGAAGAATATATGTGGAAGTTCAAGTTAATTTGCAACAACCTAGCTGCCATTAACAAATCAATTTCAAACAGAGAAGGCATGTCAACTTGCATGCGCTTTGGAACCAAATAATAAGACTTTCATATAGTAATGCTTACAAAGCCTCCATACCCTTTTATGAATCAATTCGCTCTTTCCTTGCAAAATCATGAACAACTTCTCACATCTCAAGAAGGAGAAAAACAAGTTATTGATCACTCCCAAGCATTCTACGAATAAAGAGGAAGAGGACGAAATGGCTATGGAGGGCGTTTCAACTCAAGAGGGCATGCATTTCTTCCACCAAATCGATCTAAACCTCCATACAACCATCAAGGCGCCCAAAGCTCACAACAAAATGCATTCAAAAATTTGAATGGCAATGAACAACAAAGTCACAAAGACAATTCAGTAAAAGTCCTTGCCAAATTTGTAGTAGAACTAATCATTTGGCTACAAAATGCTTCTACAGTATGATTATGCCTATGATAGAGGCCCTCGCAACATTCTCTATAAAGGAAATAAATTATCCAAGTTTCTATGCAGATTCATGAGCAACAACACATAACTCATGATGTTGGTAAGCTTACTTCAACACACTATTACAAAGTGGCAAGATGTTATTTATGTATGTATGTAACATCCCGAATTTGTAAGCAGTGTGATTAGTGATTATTCGATTACTAATTAACTTAAATTAGGCTTATAGTTAATGTGATGGCCCCAAGATTTCGAGGCCGCCACGTCATGCGTCGCAGCCCACATCCCCACCATGTGATGGCCCCAGCTTGTGTCCCACACACATCGTGTACCATTTAGCAACCCTTTTACCTCTAACTTTTATATCATTTCCTTAATAATTTGTCAAGTTAGCCAAAGGACTCATTTTCATCTCTGTTTATCATTAAATTTCTAGTGGAAGACTTATAAACATGATTCATCAAAATAAAGCAAGAATATCATGTAATAGGGCAATCTCCTAGTGTGGGAACTCTTTAAAAGTGTCAACAATATAGACCATGATACATGTGTCTCAAAATATAAAAAATGCCTCAAAATGTATCATATACATGTCGTATCTCTCATGTCCCATCCCAACATAAAAACGAGAGATAAGTAAACAAACATGCGAGTCGTGCACGAAAATCGATCACAAGAAGTCCTCAAGTTTGCCCTTCCCCCGCACATACTGGGGTCTACACTCCATCATCATAACAAAACAGATGACGAGTCAAGAGTGGTAATCCCAAGGAACTCCACCGAGTAAATATAATAAAAAATATTAAAATTTAAAAGAATATTAAATAAACATGTGGAAGAAAAGTAAACGAGCATCTATAAAGGACCCTCGCATGAATACCCAATAGTAGTGAAACAAACGTGCGTGCAGATCTTGGTCGCTAGAACCATACTTCGAATATCCTAAGCACCGCTAGTGAGTAAACTCAAACCGACCGAAATCCCCGAGTCCTCTCGATGGCGAGCGTAGATCACAATGCACCAACATATGTATAGAAAACAACAAATGGGTCGACTATCCACCGACATACTTCCACAACATATGTTATGGTCTAGTGTGCCACGTGCCAACACAATAAAATAACCCAAATGAGAGTAAACTCAAGCAACCGTACCACCGTCACATAGCATCAACTTATTTCCTTTGCTCGCCTCTCGCATTATCCGTACCACCGTCACAAACTAGACTAGTGAGTGCGTGAAAATATGAAAGTAATGCCGTAAGAATATAAATAGTAATTCAAGAATTACTAAACAAACAAATTCAAATATCATGCGGTATTGAACGATAGGAAATATAACAAATTGCATGATAAACAGACTGGCAAGCATAGCAACGAAGTTTGAGTGTCCAAAGAGTCAAAAGAGGCCCATAAGTGGTCAATTTCCACATCCACAACAATACCAGATCCATAATCACAACAATCCACATTCACATCAATCCACAATAATCCAAGACTCAGGTGTAACCTACTATTAGGGGGTAGACAACACTCGTCGCCGAAGTGTTCATATTGGCCCAGCTAATATGGACCCAGGAGTACTTTCACTATACACTTATGCCAAGACACTCAACCAAGGAAATATAGAATGGAATTTCAATAAATAACTTAATTCAAATAGAAATGATAATAATGGAAAATGAATTAATATTTATTTTCTTATCAAGCTTACAATCGTACGAAAAACGTACCTCAAATACCATAAAACTCCGATCATCGCATAATCCTCTAACTTATCCCACTCAAATTCTCAAAGTCTCGACAATCATTTAACCCAAATTTGGTTCAATTAGAATCATTTCGCGACCCTAGATAATCCCCCAAAGTCTCCAAAAATTTTAGAAATTTATTTAAAAAAGATATGTTTTTATTGTTCCGTACGTCGCCGTGACGCCGCCATGAAAATCCCACGACGTCACTTAAAACGTAGATTAAGTGAACGCCTCTATTTTGGATGCTTTGGGAGAAAATCTCCACGGCGTCCCTCGTAGCGTGGCACACGTAACACATTTTCTCGAGGTTTTTCTAACTCGACTCGCGTCGTCACATTCAAAGCCTATCCCAAACTCTTAGGGACGTCCAAAACAACGACAAACACACGTCACTTTATGTCGAAACCCCGACAAATAACCTGATTCGTAAATCACACGAAAATTCACCAAAAATTCCAAATTTTTTCAAACAATCAAACCTATTCATAAATCCTTAATATATCACCCATTTGATCACGAAAACAATACCCAAACTTATTTCCCACATTTCTCGAAAATCTCGCCTCGAAATCGTCATGACGAAACCCACAAAATTGACGTCAAACCGTAGATAAACATGAGAGAAATCGGGATCCTACCTTTTTACGTGTAGTTGGTCGATCCCCAACGTCGCAACGAGCTCAAAAAACAATGAAACCTACGTTCCTTGTTCGTTCAATTGTTTGGCTCAAAATGAAGTGGATTGAGGAGGGAGAAAATGTAATGAGTTTTTATACCTTATCTTCGTCTACACACTAGCACGGGTCTCGAGACACATCTTGTGTCTCCCTTAAAATAGCCACCAACTCTAACTCAACAACTTGACTCCAATGGGTGACTTTTCTTCAAAACCAAGTCAATTCTCCTTCTCGACCCATTTCACCTCACGAATCGCACCGCGTGCATTCCTGTGCATAACCTCGTTCCCACATTTTATTTAATTATTTATTATTTTCTCGATAATTCACTAATTACCATTTTTCGTGTTTAATTATCTCGTATTATATCCTAAAATTCATGTTTTTCCTAAGCGAATCTCATACACAAACCTTGGTGATTAATAAGACAAAATCATGCACTAAGACATACAGAGGTCACATTCGAATATAAATAATAAAACAAACTTCACAAAAAATAAGATATACCTCAAGGTCTACTCCCGAAGCTTGAGTAATATGACAAGTCACAACTAACAAGTCACAAGCCTTGAAATACAACATGTGTTACCAATTAAATTTGAAGGTCGTTATGTTGAATTTCAATTGGGTTACTACACACCTTAAAACGTGCTTTAACTAGTCCTATAACGCCAATGTTCGCTCTAAATGTATGTTAACTACCCGTCAACAAACCTAATTACCCGATTCTCGATAAATCAAATCAAATCCCAAACTTTGGAAATTCCACATTTCACATTAACTATGTCAATTCCATCATTTAAGCCTACCATATAGGTTGTATAAACCCCTAGGTGTTCCAATAGACCAATTATTTTAAAAATAATTTTTTCAAATTTTTTTTGATGCCGCGAGTGGCGCTTGCTTACAAGCAGTGCCTCACGACATCCAGACAAAGTGAGTCAATGTCCTTGGCTTCGTGACACGCACCGCCACGAGTTAGATCCACGATGTGACCTAAAGCGTGGAATTGGGGATGTCTCCCGTGTCCGACATCATGGGGGTTTGTTCCCCACAAGTTGTCTCTAGTCAAGGTCAACCAAGAATGCACTCCTTGGTTTTCAGCACCCTCGCTCATCGCACAAGCGAGCCCATCTCAACCTTTCATGATTCATTAAACCAACCATGATAAACCATAAACCCTCGAAAAGCTCGTTTGAAACACCCCGAGATTTCTCAAAAAAACCCGATATTTCCAACAAAAACCAAAACAACCAAGAACAACACTATCAAACCCTCAATGGTTGCTCTACAACCACCCCGGAATCCATATCAACTCATTGAAAAATGATGTGCTCAACTCACACACCTGAAATTCTAGTCAAAACATGAGAAATTGAACCCGATAAATCGGGAACTGAGAGTTTGGATCTAACGTTGTTTGTCAATTTCCACGTCGTATAACTGTCAAATGAGGTATCAAAGTTCACCAAACCCTCCTTCTCATCACCTATTTTCGTCCAAGAAAGTGAGGACAGAGAAAAGGTGGTGGATGTGTTGGATTTCGTGAATCAAGCACAAAGAAAATTTTCAAAACCTTTTCGAATATCCCCAACCAGATCCTATCAATTCCATTAAACCGATACATCAAGAGAGAAAACCATACCTTAACAAGCACAACTCCATGTCTCGCCTAGTTTGGTGTTGATCAATTCCTTCAAGATATTCAAGCGGCGTCCCTTTATCGTAGATCCACACGATCACGATTCAAGTGCTAGCGCCAAAATTTCTAGGGAAGAAAATTCTCACAAAACTCTCTAGAAAAATCTCTAGAAAAGTCTCACACGAAAAGTCTCTCTCATAATACAATTGTGACCCTTATGTTTTATTCATAATTCAAGAGGTCGAGTTGTAAAAGAACTCCATCTCATAGTCATACTCTAAATAGAGTCTTAAATAAAGTCCAACTCTAAAAAGGATAAAGTCATAGACAATCTACAATTACTAATCCAATAAGAGTTGTAATTTATCTAAAACTCAAATAAAAATTAAAGTCATACTTTAATTCCAATTAGAGTCCTATTCAAAATAGATTCACTAAGAGACTAAATTTCTAATCACACTAGAAATGTAGGAGAGTTTTGAATCCTAGTCAAACTAGGACACTTAATGAAAATCTTTAAAATAAATTTTATCAAATAAAATTCATCAACTAGATAATATTAAATCGTGCAAGTCCGTTCTTTGTGCGATTCAATAGGTTCATACAACGTTGGCAGTGAACCAAACTTTTTGGTACACAAGTTATAAACGACCTCTAGCAAGACATTATGACTACCCAAGTTGTATGAAGATCAATAAATCGATACAACTTAATAGATAATGTATATCATATCCTTTTGTCACACGATATCTTTTTTATTGAACTTAAGACATGGAATGTCACCCTTATAGTTCAATCTACTAGTCTCGATCTTTGAGTAGACCAAATTGTCAAGTGACATTGATCCAATTAATTCACTAGACATGACCATTTATCACCTAACATATCGAGGGGCCCAATAGATATCTCGCATTAAAGAAAGGGACAAATCATATCTTGATCACACAACTTCTACACATTAGTCGACAATGACCAATCACAATTTTTATAATTATTCGCTAAAAGAAAACGTTTAATTGTGTCAAATCATTACGCTCCTAATGTTGGAGACTCGATGATCTCAAGTCAAAGACTAAATGATATAACTATCATAAGAATCACTTATGACATTGACCATGTAGCATTCTCATAGCGGTCGATCCAAAGATTTGTTCCTAACAAATACTCATGATCTTGATCCGTATCCGTATACGCATAATCACCACATGACTATCAATTAAGACTTATACTAGTCTTAATTTATTATTGTTCCCACAATAATAACTAACTAGGGACATTTAGAATAATACTATAATTATTCATTGATACTATTATAAACGAAATATACATATACTTATAATAGTTAAACAATATTTACATAATTGGCTTAAGGCACATTTTCCAATAGGATGAACACCAAAATTGCCTATTTATAGTCTAGATTTGTTCAAAGGTTTTGTGCTCATCCCTAGGCACCTTCAATGGCCTAGATTGGTCAATAATTCAGCCCAAAAATGACTTCAATGTGGACCTGTTCACTTAACCTTATCCTTCTCACAACACAAACAAACCAATCATCAAGGGCGTTTCAAGACTGGTCCCGCACCGCTTCTCCAATCGAATACACTCGCGTCACTAATTGATTAAACGACGTTTTATATTAATTATTTAATGCATTTCATTTATTTATCATATGTGTATTATCCCCCGACCTCATGTACCGTAATTCGCCTACTGCACTGCCGCTTCACGCTACTCGATGCGAATACCCGTAACACTATCTCGCTTGGTAATAAGTAACATAAACACACACATTGCGATGTAATTTAACAAAATGGAATATACACTTCGCAAAAAGTGTATAAATAGTATACAAAAACGGATCGTATACCTAATTTGGGCATGCCCCGAACTAGCCGCAGTTCCATGAGCGTCCGAGTTGGCATCCAAAAGATAATAACAAATTAGATTTGGGCCATTATAGTTAAGCCCATCTTAATGTGATTAATGTGTGCGTGAATTTGCGTGTTGTAAAATCCAAAAAATGGGGAAAATATAGAAAAATAATATTTTGACCAAATAAATAAAAATTGAAGAATTTATAAGAAAAATAAAGAAATTGGGATTCTCTCGAGACTTTATACTAAGGTTTTTACCTCGTAAACGTGAAAGGGTCAAAATAAATTGGAAACTAGGTTTTGGGATTTCATATTTGAATGGGACTAATTTAGGAATATTAATAAATGAGTATTTGACTTAAATCAATGACAATTGGTCTATTTTAGGTAATGAACCAACAAAAAGGTTTGAGGACACTTGGGAGTCGTGTAAGTCTGGTAAAAGTTAGGACAACTCAAGACATGTAAGTGAGACTCGTATCTTTCATCAATTATGCAATGCAATGTAGTATTATTAGAACACGTAGTGTTATGGATCGGGGGCAATGTAGTGTGATTTGGTTGGATTTTTTATCAAATATTTTTATACTGAAAAATGAATTCGTGAAGAGGTTTGCGTAATGAATCGGCTGGGGTTTAGAACAAGTTGTTAGGCGGTCACCCAATATCGCACCCCAAAGGACCTAGAGTATCCCAATCAATACTTTCCATTTGAGTTGGTGGCAGATCGGCCATGATTCAATCGATGATCGTGATTGGTTTATTGACGATGTGGAATGCGACTGCCTCCATTTGAGTTGGCGGACATCGCTCATGAACTTATCGATGATCACCGATTGGTTTATTGATGATGTGGAAGTGCGACTGCCTTAAAACCAAAATCGAAAATACAAATCACGAGTACAAGCTTGCAATTGACCAATGAACTTGCATCTATTTATGTATTGTTTATATTATTTCAAATACTTCCTTACATATACATTGGGTTCATGTTGTTATACATAATTCCTTGATATTAATTGATAATTGATGGATTTTATGAGAGTCACTTGCTGAGCATGTAGGAGCTCGCCACCTTAACATTTTATGGTAATGGTGTGCACTTAGATCTAGGAAATGAGAAGATTATGAGTCTAATATCTTCCATACGATGCAATAATTTCCTGTTAATATATATATATATATATTGTATTGAATTATGATTTTGTGATAATCAGGGTGGAAATACAAGTTTACTACCGATCTTGTATATCTTGTTTATTATCGAAAAAGTTTTAATTTTCACTGCGTTGTGATTTAATTTGTTTATTGATTATTGAGATATACAAAGTTGTTTATCAAGTACGGATAAAATGTTGCTGGCTCTAATTATGTCTAATTTGATTTACCTAGGGCTTAATTAGGGTTTCAGCCGAGTATTGCCTTAATTGAGTTAGGGAATGCTACAATGTATGTGATGGCAATGCACTTGCAATTTCTTATATAGGAAGTGTACTTTTACCAACACCTCATGGAAATTTAAACTTGCAAAAATGTTCTTGTTGTTCCTAAATTGCAAAGAAAAACTTGTTATCTCGTTAGCCAATTTACCCATGATAATGCTTCTGCTTTTTTGGTGATGATTGCACTAGATATACTTGGTTGGCTCTTTCCGTTAAAATATAAATCATACTTCTTTGATTGTTTTTTGAAATATAAAAATCTAGTGGAAAATTAATTTGATAGAAAAATTAAGATTTTTCAAAATGATGGAGGTACCGAATTTACTTCGTCCTTTTTCACCAACCATCTTGTTCAATGTGGTATAGCTCAACAACTATCTTGCCCAGTGTACCGCGAGCAAAATGAGATTGCAGAACGAAAGCATCATCTTATCGTAGAAACTATGATGATATTTCATTCTAATTTACCTATTCGGTTTTGGGATGACGCATTTCTTATCAATTGTATTTTTAATCAATCGACTTTTAAGTTTTGTTTTACATATGAAAACACCATTCCTTAAACTTTTTGGAAGAAATCCTTATACTGGCTTAAAGATTTTTAGTTGCAAATATTTTCCTTGAAATAATATGGCCAAAATAATTTTTCAAAAAGGACATATCCTTGTGTTTCTCTTAGTTATAGCCCAATCTATAAGTGTTATTGATGCCTAGACCCTTCAACAAATAAAGTATATATTTCTAGACATGTAATATTTGATGAAAATGTTTTTCCTTATTCTAATAAAGCTTCAAATGATAATATTTTACAACTTGCAATTACCACTTTTCCTGATCAAGGTGAATGAATTACATAAGTTATAGATACTAACTCTTATGATAATATTTCAAAAATTGCTTCAACTACAAGCAAGACAACCAACACATATTTGTCAAACTTTGATTGTTGCCCTGATACAATAAATCTAATTTCTCACATTAGTAGTACACATATCTTGCCATTAAAGGGTGATGATATTGACACCCCTATTTCATCGAACTCGAATACTTACAGATTTGCAAACTGATATCTCAAATATCTCTATCAATCCACCCACCTTAGATTCTAATACTATTCTTCATGTTATAGACAACTATGTTCATGATGATCTACCTTTTGCCTCATCAACACCGACACAATACCACCCCCGCCTCTCGCTTGCCAAAGTGGCCAACTTAAGCTCATTGTCCACCAAAATATGTGAATGATTATGTGTGTTCTATGAAACCTAAACCAAACTCTAGGGGTGCAGACGATTGCACTAATCCGCGCATCCGATCCAATCCACCAAATATCACTAATTGATCAAGTTTTTAATCCCTTGACTCGGATTAGATTGAAAAATCACTAACTGGCCGAATCAATTGAATTACTTGATCCTACATTAAAAAACCGCAGATCCAATCCCATTCAAATTGCTTAGCACATCAACACAAATACATATATGATAATATGTATTAGAGTATCTAGAAGAGCATCAACTTAAACTATTAACTCTAAACTATAATATCTAAAAGACTATGCTTGTTCCTAACTCTTTTATTATGCTTTCAACCTTTTTTTTAAGTTGTATGTACGTGCACTTTTTTGTACTTTTGTGAGGATGTATGGTTAAGATATGTGGATGACGTATTTATTTATGCAGGAACTTGCATTTTGAAGGTTACAAGTTTGTGGGAATATGCTATATATAGATTTGTGGAATGTATGTTGTAAAATTTTCATTTATGAGATGTATAATTCTTATGATTCATTTGATTAAGTCTAATTTCATGAATCGTTGGATACGAAAACATTAATCTGTGAAACTTGATCCAATCCAGTTCGCATTTTGCAAATTGGATTGAGTTGAATTGATTGGACAAGATTGGACTCGTAATTTTTCAATCCGCAATAATTGGATTAGATTGTGGATTGACCCTAACTTGACTAGATCCAATCCGTGTGCTATCACAAGGCAAATTTTTAAGTACTACTAAGTTTTCATCTTCAAAAAACCAAAAACTCTAAAGTCTCATTTTGAAATCTCCTTTATGGATTACAACCATGGAAGAAGAAATTGCGCCCTTCATAAAAATATGACGTGGAGTTTTGTTCCACAACCTTCTTATACTAACATCATTGGCTCCAAGTGGTTGTATCGAATAAAATATAATGAAGATGGATCTATCAACTAATAAAAGCTCGCCTTGTCGCCAAAGGTTTCTCTCAAGTTTATGGACTTGATTATGAAAAACATTTAGTCTGATCATTAAACCATCAACAATTCGCTTTGTACTCTCAATTGCGCTATTTCACATTGGTCCATCAAGCAATTAGATGATTGAAATACATTTCTTCATGGGTTTCTTAAAGAAAAGGTTTATATGGAACAACCACTCGGGCTTTGTTGATTCCTCCTATCCTAATAATGTTTGTTTATTACACAAATTTCTTTATGGCTTAAAAACAAGCACTCCACGCTTGGTTTGATGGATTATCACAATATTTACTAACTTTTGGTTTCTCTTGCTATAAAGTTGATTGTTCATTATTTACATATCGACATAAGCATGATTTGGTTATTTTACTTGTTTATGTTGACGATGTTCTTATCACAGGGAACAATGACATCCTTATCAAGTTAATTTTATTCATCAACATAGTAATGAGTTTGCACTTAAAGATGTTGGTAACCTTCATTACTTTTTAGGAATTTAAGTGAAATATTTCTCAGGTGGTATCTTTCTCTTACAATCTAAATATACTAAATATCTACTCACATGCATAAACATGATGCTGCCTCTCACCTATCCACTTCTATTTCTCAACAAAGTGTGCCAACATTTTCACCAACCCACACCTGCACATCTTCATGCAGTCAAGCACATTCTTCGTTATCTCAATGTCACAATAAGTTATGGCCTTCTTTTTCTTTCCAAAGTTCATTTACTTTAAATTGTTTTTATTATGCAGATTGGTCTAGTTGTCAACTTACTAGACGAAGTACTATTGGTTGCATATTTAAAGAATCAAATTGTGTGTCTTGGTCTTCAAGAAAACAACTTGCAATTGCTCGATCCAAATTTGAATCTGTACCGCTCCTCGCCACCACAAAGAATCGAACTTAAATGGATTTCTTTTTTCATCATGACATTGACATGCCGCCTCTACTACTCCTCAACTATTGAGTGGCAATCTCAAGATTTCACATATGATAATCAATTCACCTTTTACACTCATCGCACACGTTGAACTTGACTACCATTTTGTTCGTGAGAAAGTTGTTGCAGTACATTATTCACATAATTTGTTCCATCTCATCTTCAAATCACCGATTTTTTCACTGCACTTTTTGAAGCATGTGTTCAAAGTTTTTCTTCTTTAAATAAACACCAATGGGAACCTAGCTCATCAATGGAAAAAATGAATAATAATTTTATCTTTATTCATTGCTTTTCTAAAACTTCATTATATTTCTTCCAAAATTTCCAATACGTCCAATCCCGTCAAGGTAATTATAGAAATTCATGGGCCCCGAGAGTGTAAGTCCACACACGCACACACATGCGGGGTATACAAATGGGGTTGGAGCTCGTTTTTGCACCAAACCAATTGACCGGTGCTAGGATCCAATCTACACTACTTATATATCACACCAACTCTTATTATATTTTTGATACGGATTATATACTTTAACACTCCCCTCAAGTGCAACGAAGCCTAGACTAGTTGTCACATGCCAAACACATATGTATTTTTAGAGGTCCGCACAAACATACCTAGGCCTACTCTTATAGGCTTATAGGTTCACAAACGGGTTTAGACTCCACCGCTAGCCTAACCAGTCATCAAATACGAGCTCATGATCGTTCTCGCTCTAATATCATATAGAAATCTATGGGCCCTGAGAGTATCGGCCACACAAGCACCCACGTGGTATACAAATGTGGTTGGAACCCATTTTTGCACAAAACTAATTGGCTTGTACTAGGATCTAATATACACCACTTATATACCACAACAACTTTTATTATATTTTCGATGTGGGATTATATACTCCAACAAGAATTTCTCGCACGCTCGGGGAAGTCATAGTTTATTATGACAAGGGAGGCTTGGTCGTCGACATTGATGCCTCGAGCAAGAAGGGGACGACCCTGGTGATGAGCATTCTTGATGATGTCAAGGACTCAGCAAGAAGAATACCCATGATGACATCCCTTGTATTCTCGTTCATGTCTCCATAAGTTGCCGAAATAGTACCGTCACCATGACTACTACTCATCTAGCAAGCAAGCCACTCTACCTCACATTGGTGTTCACAAAGACGATGATGCGATTGCACTCGCAGCTTTTTCACCTCTAACTCGCTTTGATCGTCCAAAATATCCAAGCCCAAAAGAACTCACAAGAAGCCCGCTGATGAGAAGCTTTATTTGAATTTACGCCAAATTGTATGCATACCCTAAATTTTACTTTTGATGTAAGCCCTAATGTGAAGTTTGTATTTAAGGTCTCTTAGTACTCTTACGCACTATGAATGCAAGAAGGAAGTTTATTCTCTTATCTTTTTTTTCTATTTTCTCTAGTTGTTTGTTATCCCTAATCCATAGTACTAGGAAGGTACTATCAATTGGTGCTTTCATTCCTGGACTATGGGACCCCTCCTTATGCTCCGACACTGGCACCGCCAGCCTTGGAGAAAACCATCGCTGCCATTCACCAATAACTACATACCCACCTCCAATTGATCCAAACCCTAGACGAAGAAAAAAAAACCCGAATTGACTCCTTGTCCTCCGCCATCATTGAACTTCGATCCCGACCAGAAACCTCCCAAACTCAACCACCTCGCATTAAAACTTAATAAAATTTTCATCTAACTAGGTTTTTTTACTTTTTTTTTGTAAAAACCAGCTAATATATAGTCTGACAAATTTTCTTCATAAAATTTTCTTCTAGTAATGCTAATAGTAAAGTACGCTTTTTAAAACAAATTGCAAGAACAAATGACAAGTCATGAGCTTACTTTTCTTTTTCTTTCTTTTTATTTTCTTCTTTTATTTTACTCAAACATTAGATCGATGTGCATGTTAGTGCTCCAAATGACCGAAGTTTAGAATATTCCACAAAAGGGGTGGCAAGATTGGTAATGACACGATAACTTGAGATGCTTAACACGAAATTAGTAGACTAGGGTTGAGCTTATACAGATTCGTGTCATAAACATGTCAACATATTAGACGACAATCGAATGAGATTGCCCATACTATAGCAAGAAATTTGTGAAGTCATGAAGCAAAGTTGAATTGTTAGAGAGAAGTTCCATAATGGGTGCAAGATGTGTTAGAAAATGATATACATGTCAACTAATCTTCAATAAAAAGCTATTTTGATTCGTCAAAAAAAAACCACTTACCTAATGGATAATATGTAATAATTTTTTTAGGCTATGTAATAATTTATATTTAAGTCAATTTTTAAGACTTTAACATCCCAAATTAACTTAACATAATTTATCACTAATTAAACTTTAAATATTTCTAAGTAATAAACAAGTTAAATGCATTACAGGAGTCGTGTTTGAATAAAAAATATGTTGTCCAAGTTAAATAGGTCAGGGCTCTTCAAAACAAAAAGTTAAATGGGTCAAAAACACATTTAACAAGTTATGTGTGTCATGTTGTATCAAACTATCATTTACCCGTCAAATAAATGGGTCAATGCTGGTATTGAACTTAATAATGTCATCTGAGGGGCCAATATTAACAGAGTTTATAATCAAAGGAGATCGGAATGAGAAGAACCACAAACAAGAGAAACATTTTGAACTGTCTCGACTCTTAACAACAAAAGAATCATTTAGAGTAGCATGGATTTTGGGTTCTCGACGTAGCCTTTGAATGCTTTGAGCCACTCCGTGCCAATCGCACCTATGCAGATCAAGAGAAGATTATGATTTAATAAATAGCATATGGAAATGTATTGCGTAACTCCTTTTATGAAGTAAGAATATTGCGCTCAAATAAACAAAACACGCAATCGGGAAGATTACGCACCATCAATTACGCGGTGATCACAAATTAACGTGATCGACATGTATGAGGCGAACGTATATTGGTCGTCGACCGCACTGTGCACCACCCTCTTCTCAACTACTCAATCGTAGTTTCACAACTTTAGTAAAAGAAGTCATGCTTTCACGGCTCAAAAAAGAAAGATAAATGTAGCTTGATGAACCTTTAATTACTTGATCCGACTCAAGCAAGTATTCCAGATCATGGGGGATCGATGATGGCGTTGCAATTGCTTGATCCCATAAGTTCCTCCCGCATTTGACACAAGTTGAAAGTGTCTCCCCGCGACGAACACAAAATAATGTACTTGAAACAAAAGTAAACATTTCTAGCGCGTTTAAGGACATTCATCCTAAAACTTCTCGCTACCTCATAATCTTTTGGTTTCAAACTATTCTCTTTGGCTTTCTATGTAAAGGATTTGCCCTTTCCACTGATGCCGCAAAAACAAAACCAACATCAAACGAAGTACGAAATTACAAAAATGTGCCACAGAAATGTAATACAAGAAGGGATGTGGTCATGGACAATGCTTGAGACATCCTTCAAGTTTGAATAATTAAATTATAATTCAAGAAGGATTTCAACAAATTGTCAACATTCACAACACAACCTTTCACGATTTGAGTCAAAAACTCATAATGTAACGATTGAAGATGAAAAGTAAGAGTATGGATGTACCCAAATAATCTTCAATATCTCGCCACACAATAGTTCCATCGTAACTAGTTCCTTTGATCTTTGAAAGAGGTACTACCCAAAAAAATTAAAACAATTGATAACAGGGAAATATGGATTAAAAAATCCGACACAATCTCCCTATCTAATAAAATCAACTACTAATCAATGACAGATGTCTACAAGCCTATTTAACACATTGAATGAGAAAATTTTACAACAAATGTTACTAACATTATGGTCGTTGTTAATTTTCTCGCAAGAGGACTTGCGAAGATCCGTGCTCCCGATTGAGAAGCATTAGCAACCTTTGGCTTTTTTGGCTCACCTTAACCGACAGTGCTCAAGATCCTCCTTTTTAGGGGGGGGGGGGGGGAAGGATCGATGGCACTTTAGCTTCTTTAGAATCATCCAAATGTGAAGGTTTGTAATCTTTAAATTTAGCGATATCATCTTCACCTTCCATCGTTGTAGCATTCACCTGCGTGAAGAAAACAATAAGAACTCCAAGAATGATAATATATATTAGATTCCGAAGAATTCATCAACCACAAGTGCAAAAAAGAGTAAAAATCTTATAGCTTAACATCCATACAGATTTCATCTGATTTATAGTGTCAGGTATTCTTTCTCAAAAACAAACTGACAGATCCACTCTTGATTAATCCTTTGACTTCACAAAAGTCACCCTTGCTAGTATAGACCATTGGTACAACTCAAAAAAATCAGTATTAATTTGTTGAGCAGATCTCCGTACGTTTATATAAAAACTGCACTTTTTATTAAAGCACAAAATCATTAGTGCTATCATCAATATGCTACTTGATAAATTTCTCGCTTTTCCATTTTCATTATGGTTCTCATGTGACTAAATAACTTAGATTCAGCTAGCCTAAGATGAAATTAAGATTCTATGTAATTATAATGGGAACTCAAATTAGATTCAACAACTCTGTATATTTGGAATAGATATCTATTTGGAAGTTAAAATATGATGAGAAAGAGAGAAAGGGAGAGAGTAGAGACAAATGATTTTATTCCGTCTTCATCAATTTTAAACCACTCACAATCTTTAATGTCCGAAACCGTATAACCTCAAGGAGTATATTTAAAACACATCAAGAAGGAAATATAGCAAAAACATAAAACATAACAATTTTTCCAAAATAAAGAACTTGCAAACTAGCAATCAACCAAATCCAATAAGCAACGCAAATGCACAGATATCATCATGTGAACTTCTAAGTAGTACATCTCTTTCATCATTTTTTTCTTTTAATCAATACCTAGATACCATTATGAAACGAAGTTTCAACAATTCCTTTTACCTAAAAATGAATGGCAATTATGCATGATAAGACAAGTATTAAAAACTAAATAGTTTACTTGCATAGATTAATATTTCAAATAAGATAAATTCATAATAAGATTAAACAATAGTTGTTACTTAATATGAAAGTTTAGTAGTTAGTTATTATTCTATAAAATAATATACAATTATTAAATTATTTTAACAATTAAAATTTCTACGAAGTCCCAAGAATGGGGCTAATATAGGAAGAAAGATATTACACCTTAAACTTTGGAATTTGAAAAGGCAAGGTAACACGACAAGAGAAACTAAAAACAAAAGAAATAAATACTTGGTATAATGAAATAATAGCTTTGTCATGCCGAAGCAAAATCATATGGTGTAATAAGATATATAACAATACTTGTAAAATGACAAATTTCGCAAATCTTCAAAATAAATAAATACCTCACCAACTTTTATCACTTTCGCACCATCACCATGGATTATCTTAGCGAGAAAACTTCCTCAAGGCATTCCATCGCAATCGTCGCATTATCTTAGAAAACATACACGTAAATGCATTTAGTTTGTCCAACAAGAACAAAGCCAAAAACATTCCAAATAAAAAAAAAAAAAAACAACATAAAGGCCATACAGCTTCAACTTCGCAAAGTATATCTTCAAAGAAAACTTCATCCCCCTCTTTCTTGAACCACCATGCATTATTACCCCGCATTTTAGCATTAAGAGCAACACTTTATTCTCAAATCAAAATACTAGAGAGAGGTCTACATTAACTCGAAAAAAGCACATACAAATGGTTACATCTCGAGAAAAAAAAAAAAAGAAAGGAAGTACACTTAAGGTGTCAAATAGTTATAAATGATCTCCATCCATTTCAAAAGTAAAGGCTCAAAAAGTAGACCTTTCACGTAAATATTTTGACATATATTAACATACAATAGAGAAAAATGTGCCATCTCAATAATCTCCATAGTCTGATTGATACCTCTTTACTATACACTATGAAATCATCATCATTGTCACTAACACTTGAAGAAGAAGGTCCATGATCTTGACCCTCCAAATCTACCATCTCAATAATCTCTCTTTCTCTCGCCATTGTTATTGTTGTTGTTGTTGCTATTGTTGGTGGTGGTGGTGGTGGTGGTTTTTATTTTAACTTGTCATGGGTCCGCTTCCTCAATTAATTTGAGGCTTTGTTGTTGTTGTTGTCGTCGTTGATGTGGGACTCGCTTTCTTCAAAGGAAAGAGACAAAGGACGAGTTAGTGGAGGACTAATAACGGGGACCACATGAAGGGTTCATCAACAGCATCATAGGGGGCTTAAAGGTGAAGTCACTAATCTCTCGTTTCTCGCCATTGTTGGTGTTGGTGGTGGTGGTGGTTTTTATTTCATCTTCTCGGGGTTTGCTTCCCAATTAATTTGAGGCTAAGGTTATGTTGTTGTTGTTTGTGTCATGGGATTGCTTCTTCAAAGGGTCTGGCCAACAAAGGCCGCAAGGGGCTTAAAGGTGAACTTGTTGTGGTACTTCTTTTTCATTGTGAGCTTTTTCAATGTTCTTTTGAAGGATCCAAGCATTTTGGGGATTGGAAAAAAGAAATTTTGGGTTGAACTTAATTTCATGTTTAGGAGGAACCGCACTTGATTGAATGGCTATAGTAGTAGTTTATTCTAGCTCTCGCTTTATACCCCCACAAATACCAAAAAAAAAAAATCCTTTTAGATTGCATTCCAAATTTCCTTTTAGCTCCCGCTTTATAATCAGCCCACTACAATACAAAAAAAAGAAATTACCATTTATAAAATGGAAAGAAATTTATACGGAAATAAATTAATTTCCTTTTATATCACATAACAAAATTTCGATCTCATATCTCTCTCTTCTAATTTTCTCTCTCTCTCTCTCTCTCAATATTCTTCATATCTAATTTTCTCTCTCTCTCTCTCTCTTGACATCCTTCATATCTAATTTGCTCACCCGATTTTCTCTCCGCTCTCTCAAAATCAATTTTGGGAAACACTTGTTTCTTGCGCTCCATGAATTAGTTGGAATTATGGGTTTTAACTTTGAAGAAGACTTCGAATTACTAATGGATATTCATAATTTTTAAGTGACCCTTCCAATCTCTCGTTTAGTATTCTTCTTCTTTAATCTCTTTTTTCAATGTCACAAGTGATTTGGAATAATGTTTATCTTTCTCGGTAATGGGTTTGTTTTTACAAAGCAGACTACATACCGTTGTGTTTTTCTTTGATTGTAAGGATTGTGTTTTAGGTTTTCTCAAAAACGATTAATTCGTAAAATTTTCACAAAGAAAATTAGTTCTAAAAGTGGGTTCTTTGTAGTGGGTTATGTTATAGTTGTAATCAAATTGAGTCCATAGGTGCCACGTCGCTTTTGAAATGCTTTCTTCAAAAATTTATTCTCTTTCTCGTAGTTATAGGTCGGTGATGAATTACTCGTTCTTGTAGCTACATAGATAGAGATAGATACTTGGGTTTCAAATTCAACTTTTCAAGTGAATGAAAGTCACTAGGCTTCTTATCAAAAAATAAAATCAAAACTCACGAGTACTCAAAAAAAAAAAAAAAAAAAACTACAAGTAATTTTAATGTCAGTGGGGTTGAACCAAAGGTAAACTTTAAGTAATGAACCCGTTGATTTCCTTCATTAAATGTTGTGCTTTTGCTTTGAAACCGTGTTGTGCTTCCAAACATGATAAGGAAATAATTAAGCTTTGGGCAATAGCTTTATTGTAGCATCTTCGTTAATTGTATTTAGTTTGATCTCATTAATTGTTTTTTGACAATTGACAATTTTAGTTTCATAAGAATCATTTGAAATTAATATCTTTTTAAAGTTACTCTCCCACGTCAACTAGCTAGAGAGACAATCCTTAATAATATTAATAGACTCATGGAATAGGAGAGGAAGTAAGGTCAATAGTATGGAGATACCCTTATATACATAAGGAACAATATCTCAAATTTTGTTTGTTTTTTTTTTTTTTTTTTTTTTTACTTTTGTAGGAATCCAACCACGATCTCCTGAGGTCTTGCCTTGTTGGCAAGTGATGTCTTTACTATCTCACCTAAGAGGCTTTGACAATATCTCAAATTTTGTTGTGTAGAAATCTTTTTATTTTTTTTTCTCTTTTTGAAATTAGGGAATAATTAATTGTACATCCTGGTTAATTATATTTTTTCAAGCTTTCCTCCGTCAATTATATATTAAAGATTTGATAATTCCTTACTCTATTTGAGTGGGTACATGCTTTGAGTTAATTCTAAGGGATAGTGAACTAGATATACCTTACCTCTCGCTTTTTAAAGTATGGGTGACTTATAAACCTTATTATTAGTTGAAGGTCACCGATCTAAATTAGAAATTTTTATCTCTAACATGTTGGAATTGATGAGATTATCAAACAATCTTTGAGGATTAAAATAGTGCATGATTAATTCGAAAGTATCATGGTGGTCGCTATCTACTTTTATTTTAAATCAAGAGTTTCACGTAGTTTAAAATATTCAAACAATTTATATACCCTTTAATTAAATATAAGCATTTTACTTTCTAGGAGTAGGTTGTTTTGGTGATTCTTTTTTGAGTAAATTCCATTTAAAAGTATATTTTTTATGAAGATTTATCATAAGTAGAATAGATCTTTTCGATGGAAACAAATGATGATGTTAATTATTAGTTCGCAGCTATTGCTATACTTGCATCATTTGACATATTTGGTATTGGATCAAGAAGGAGATAATGATACCAACTTTTTAGTTAATTATAATTCAAAGCTTGGTGCAAAATTGCATGTTTGCTATGTTGTAATATTTGTACTAAAATTGAAATTATTAATTTGATTTATTTCATTCAAAGCATATGAAACTATTTTTTAATCTTTGTGAATTTAGAATAGTAAAGAGTTTACACTAAAGTTATTCATATAATTTGTTCAATTTCTTTTCTTCAAGAGAAGTATGATCTTAAAAAATATATATATTTTTCTCTTTTCTAGGTAGTATTATGCTTTTAGGTGAATATGCTTTGTAAGCGCTTAGAAGTTTGGTAAGCATTTTAATCCTCGATTACTCTTAGTTTTGGGATTCTGTAGTTCAACATAATAATTTTATTCTATTGATTATTTTTTTCCCTTTTCCATTGAAGTCCATTCATATAGGCATGCAACCCCGGTTCCAACCCAACAAAACAAAATACTTTTTCTCGAATGAAGTCCATTCATATAGAATTCTAGCATTCCTTTAGCCGCCAAGAGCATGCTTGTTCTTTAATGTCAAACACCGTCTAAAATTATTAATAGTTTCGTACATACATGTTTACTTAAACGTAGGTTTCTATTTTTTGGTATTTATGAAGACTTGTGATACAATTGAGCATTTGACATATCTTCATTCATGTGACTTAATTTTTTTTAGGTCGTCTGATTTATTTTAGAACATATTATTTTCTTGAGTTAATTGGTCACAACAACTTATTGTGTAGAAAGTAGATGCAGAAATAAGAAACACAATAAGGACGTATCAGATGACTCTTTAAAATTCTTTTCGGGTGAGATCCAATTTGTCAAAATCGATAATCCGCTCTTTTGCATCCTTGATTGTGATTTTGTTTACATGGATGACACTTTCTTTGATTTTGGCTATCTTAGATAATTACAACGCTTCTTTTCTTCAATAAAATAATTAAATTATTGGATTTACTCTTTCTTTTTAAGAATACTTAGTTGATACTCTCGCTTTTTGTATTTCAAATATTGTCGCTTGTTTTTATGCTTTCATGTGTTCTACCCTAGTTCAATTTCATCTTGTTTTGATTTTTAATAGAATTTTTAGAAGGATTTGGTTATTGAATTTCACTATTATATTAATTATGTTGGGGGTTTAAGGATGTTGAGCTCCAATTGGATTAAATTATTGGTACTGGTGAAATCTATTGGGTTTTAGAGTATAATTTATTGGATTTATTAACAGCTATGATTGGGTTTGTTAGCGATTTTTGTGAAATTTCTCTTGTATCTATTTCGCCCTATCTTCAATGGTTTGGTTGCCAACAACAACTACAAGAAGTTAAGCATTCTCGGTAGTGCTTGTGATTCTTGACTAAGGCCGAGAAGAAATCCCTCTTGGCCAAGTCATTAGATTATAATGATGATAGAGATGATGAAAAGATATATGGTGAAATCTGCTTTAATTAGAGATTTCACTTAATCACATTAAATTATAATTATCTTTTTGGCACTTGAGCAAGCCTATACCAAAGTATTTTTTTTCCCGTTTAGTATTGATTGATATCATCTATTACACACTAAGTCTTGATATCTTCATTGAAGTTTCTTTTCTCATTAGTGTAATTTTAGTTATATGGTAAAACACATAAAGATTCTAGCCATTGACCTAGGATACGTAAAAACTTAGTTTTATCATTTCGATTTTCTTTTTGTCGTAAGATACCTCAAAAGTATATATGTAAACACATTTGTATAGTTGAAGTCTCCATGGTCTCTATTGGGTTTATTACACGTGTATGCACATATGTGTTGAAGTTATGAGAAATTAAACTCATTACGCGCGAAATGGGAGATGTTGGATTTAAACATTTGTATGCATAAAAATATGAGTAGTTTTAGTACTACTTAATAACTACCTATTAGTTATCATTTATGTGTATAATCTAAAAGGAAAACCAAGGTAAGTTTCCTTCTCTAAAGTAAGACTCGCAAAGGTACTTAGGCCGAGGTTTTGGGGATCTTCCCGAATTGGTGACCTTGTAGCCAAGGGGTATACACAACAAGAGGGAATTATTTTTGCTTCTAAAGAAACTATAATAATGTTTAGTCCTCTTGCCATGCTCTTATGTTCTCCTATTAAAAGAAAGGTTAGAAAAGAAAGTTATCTTTCTCTCACTTTGTTTGTGTACTTACCAATTGGGTTGTTATCTTAACTGCAGAAATTTGTTTATTTCTTGAACTCTATGTGGGTCTATGCGCATGCTTAAGGTTACTATATGATTTTTTAAAAACTTTAACAAAGCCTCAGCCCAACTTACTAATTGAGTTGTGTCCTTAACCCTTTTAATGATGTGCCTACATACCGAAGTTTGTCTATGCACATGTACTTGACAAATTGAAGAGGTATTATTATCTCAAGCAAATTTCTTGTTGTCAAATTAACAACAAATTAACATGTTCTTAATTAACATTGCAAGTTTCTTGTTGTCAAATTTCCAACAAATTTTATTTTGGGAGAATATTCTTTATTAATGAATCTTTTTCAAATTAATGTTTTAGGTACAAAGTCATTAGCCATTTCTTTTGTCTACAAATTTATTGAGACTTTTTTTTAATTTGTTAGCGATTTTTTAAATTTACTTACAACTTACTCGTTATTATATGGATTATTTTTCGCGAGCATAGCGAGCGGGTCATTGGTGCGTAGCACCTTATTGAACTAGTATCTATATATAAATTCTACAATAGAGATCAAATATATACCCATGTCATGGAAACTCCTCAAAAATGTGTTGTGTATTAAATGTTTTGTGCAATTTAGAATAATACTATAATTATTTATGGATACTATTATAAAACAAATATGCATATACTTATAATAGCTAAACAATATTTACATAATTGGCTTAGGGTACATTTTCCAACAAGATGAACACCAAAATTGCCTATTTATAGTCTAGATTTGATCAAAGGTGTTGTGCTCATCCCTAGGCATCTTCGATGGCCTAGATTGGCCAATAATTCAGCCAAGAAAATGACTTCAAGGCAAACATATTCACTTAACCTTATCCTTCTCACAACATAAACAAATCAATCATCAAGTGTTCCAAGATCTAGCTATGCACCGTTAGTGCACCAATCACGTACACTCACGTCACTAATTGATTAAACGACATTTTATATTAATTATTTAATGCATGTCATTTATTTATCATGTGTGTATCCCACGGCCTTATGTATTGTAATTCGCCTACCGTAGTCGCGTCTACACGTTACTCGAGGCGAATACCCGTAACACTCGTCTCGCTTCGGTAATAAGTAACATAAACACACACATTGCGATGTAATTTAACAAAATTGAATAAACACTTCGCAAAACAACAAATAGCATACAAAAATGGACCGTATACCTAATCTGGGCTTGCCCCGAACTAGTCATGGTTCCACGAGCGTCCGAGTTGGCGTCTAGTATAATGAAAAATTAGATTTGGGCTATTACTATTGTGCCCATCTTAATGTGATTAATGTGTGCGTGATTTGCGTGTTGTAAAATCTAGAAAATGGGGGAAAAATAGAAAAATAATATTTTGACCAAATAAATAAAAATTGAAGGATTTATAAAAAAAAAAAGAAATTGGGATTCCCTCGAGACTTTATATCGGGGTTTTTATATCGTAAAATGTGAAAGGGTTAAAATAAATTGGAAACTAGGTTCTGGGATACCATATTTGAATGGGACTAATTTAGGAATATTAATAAATGAGTATTTGACTTAAATCGATGACAATTGGTCTATTTTAGGTAATGGACCAACGGAAAAGGTTTTAGGACTCTTGGGAGTCATGTAAGTCTGGTAAAAGTTAGGAAAACTCAAGACAGTAAGTGAGACTCGTATCTTTTATCAATTATGCAATGTAATGTAGTATTATTAGAGCACGTAGTGTTATGGACTGGGACAACGATCGTGATTTGGTTGATTTTTTATCAAATGTTTTTATACTGAAAAATGAATTCGTAAAGAGGTTTGGCGTAACTAATCGACTCGGGTTTGGAATTGTGTTAGGCGGTCATCCAATATCGGCCCCAAGTGACCTCGAGTATCCCGATCAATACTTTCCATTTGAGTTGGTGGTCGATCGGCCATTATCCAATCAAATGATCAATGATTGGTTTATTGACGATGTGGAGTGCGACTGCCTCCATTTGAGTTGGCGACACATCTGTTATGAACTTATCGATGATCACCGATTGGTTTATTGACGATGTGGGAATGCGACCATTCATAAAACCAAAATCGAAAATACAAATCACGAGTACAAATGCTGCAATTGACCAATGAACTTGCATCCGTTTATGTATTGTTTATATTATTTCAAATACTTCCTTACATATACATTGGGTTCATGTTGTTATACATAATTCCTTGATATTAATTTATAATTTATGGATTTTATGAGAGTCACTTATCGAGCATGTAGGAACTCACCCATGTTAACATTTCCAGTAATGGCGTGCACTAAGATCCAGAAAATGATAAGATTAGGAGTCTAATATCTTCCCTACGATGCAATGATTTCCTGTTAATATATATATTGTACTTAATTATGATTTCGTGATAATTAGGGTGGAAATACAAGTTTAATACCGATCTTGTATTTCTTGTTTATTATCGAAAAAGTTTTAATTTTCACCGCTTTTGATTTAATTTGTTTATTGATTATTGAGATATACAAGTTGTTTATCGTGTACGGATAAAATATTGTCGGCTCTAATTAGGTCTCGATTTGATTTACCTGGGCTTAATTAGGGTTTCAGATCTAGTATTGCCCTAATTGAGTTAGGGGATGCTACAATGTATGTGATGGCAATGCACTTCCAATTTTTTATATAGGAAGTGCACTTTTACCAACACCTCATGGTAATTTAAACTTGTTATCTCGTTAGCCAATTTATACATGATAATGCTTCGCTTTTGAATTTAACTCGATGATTTTGTGATGAAGGATTAAAATTAAATGATCCTAGCCACAGGGCATAGAAAGGTCAACTATATACTTTGGGTAATGCAAAGTTGCAAGCATTAGTCGCTATCAAAACTTCCTCTCGCAACTTCAAGCTTATGGCACCAACGAATGGGATACCCCATTCATGTTTACTACAAGTTCTCAATAAAAATAAAGTTTTAAATTTTTTTAGTTGGTTAAATAAAAACATTATTTGCACTAGATGTCAACTTGACAAAATATGCAAACTTCCTTTTATTGATTCTAATAAATTATGTCAATTTCTTTTAGAAAAGATTCACTATGATTTATGGGTCCATATTTGATTCCTTCTATGCAACACTTTAAATATTATATTGTTTTTTGTGATGATTGCACTAGATATACTTAGCTCTTTCCATTAAAATATAAATCATACTTCTTCGATTGTTTTTTGAAATATCAAAATCTAGTGGAAAATCAATTTGATAGAAAAATAAAGATTTTTCAAAATGACGGAGGTACTGAATTTACTTCCTCCTTTTTCACCAACCATCTTACTCAATGTGGTATAGCTCAACAACTATCTTGCCCAGGTATCCACGAGCAAAATGGGATTGCGGAATGCAAAGTATCGTCGTATCATAGAAACAGGTCTTACGATGATATTTCATTCTTACATATGAAAACATCATTCCTTAAACTTTTTGGAAAAAAATCCTTATAGTGGCTTAAAGATTTTTAGTTGCAAATGTTTTCCTTACTTGAAATAATATGGCCAAAATAAATTTTCAAAAAGGTCATATCCTTGTGTTTCTCTTAGTTATAGCCCAATCCATAAGGGTTATAGATGCCTAGACCCTTCAACAAATAAAGTATATATTTCTAGACATGTAGTATTTGATGAAAATGTTTTTCCTTATTCTAATAAAGCTTCAAATGATAATATTTTACAACTTGCAGTTACCACTTTTCCTGATCAAGGTGAATAAATTACCAAAGTTATAGATACTAACTTTTATGATAATATTTCAAAAATTGCTTCAACTACAAGCAAGACAACCAACACAAAGTTGCCAAACTTTGATTGTTGCCCTGATACAATAAATCCAATTTCTCACATTAGTAGTACACATATCCTCGCCATTAGAGGATGATGATATTGACACCCCTATTTCATCGAACCGATATCTCAAATATCTCTATCAATCCACCCACCTTATATTCTAATACTATTCCTCATGTTATAGACAAATATGTTCATGATGATCCGCTTTCTCTTCCTCATCGACATCGACAAAATACCACCCCGCCTCTCGTTGCCAAAGTGGCCAACTTGAGCTCACCGTCCTTCGAAATATTTGAATGATTATGTGTGTTCTATAAAACCTAAATCAAACTTTAGGGGTGCAGACGATTGCACTAATCCGTTGATCCGATCCAATATGGACCAAATATCACTAATTAGATTAATTTTTTAATCCCTTGACCGACTCGGATTGAAAAATCACTAATCTGGCCGACTGATTGGATTACGGATCCTACGTTAAAAACTCGCGATCCAATCTAATCCAAATCCGCTTAACACATCAACACATATACATATATGATCGTATGTATTATAGTATCTTGAAGAGCATCAACTTAAACTATTAACTCTAAACTCGTAATATCTAAAAGACTATGTTTGTTCTTAACTCTTTTATTATGCTTTTAACCTTTTTTTGTAGGTTGTATGTACGTGCACTTTTTTGTACTTTTGTGAGGATGTATGGTTAAGATTTGTGGATGACGTATTTATTTATGTAGGAACTTACATTTTGAAGGTTACAAGTTTGTGGGAATATGTTATATATAGATTTGTGGAATGTATGTTGTAAATTTGTCATTCATGAGATGTAAAATTCTTATAATTCATTTGATTAAGTCTAATTTCATGAATCGTTGAATAGGAAAATGTCAATCAGTGAAACTTGATCCAATTCAAATCCCGCATTTTGCAAATTGGATTGATGAATTATTTGGACAAGATTGGACTCAATTTTTCAATTCGCAATAATTGGATTGATTGCGGATTGACCCTAACTAGATTGGATCCAATCTGCAGTGCACCCCTCTTACAAGGTCGCCTTAAGTACTACTAAGTTTTCATCTTCTCAGAACCAAAAACTCTAAAGTTCGCCTTGAAATCTCCTTTATGGTTTAAACCATCCCTTTTATGGTTTACAACCATGGAAGAAGAAATTGCAGCCCTTCATCAGAATAGGACGTGGAGTTTTGTTCCACTACATTCTTATACTAACATCATTGGCTCCAAGTGGTTGTATAGAATAAAATATAATGAAGATGGATCTATCAACTAATAAAAGTTTGTCTTGTTGCCAAAGGTTTCTCTCAAGTTTATGGACTTGATTATGAAAAAACATTTAGTCTGATCATTAAACCTACAATAGTTCGCACCATACTCTCAATTGAAGTTATTTCACATTGGTCCATCAAGCAATTAGATGATTAAAATGCATTTCTTCATGGGTTTTTTAAAGAAACGGTCTATATGGAACAATCACTCGGGCTTTGTTGATTCCTCCTATTCTAATAATGTTTGTTTATTATACAAATTTCTTTATGGCTTAAAAACAAGCACTCGCGCTTGGTTTGATGGATTATCACAATATTTACTAACTTTTGGTTTCTCTTGCAAAGAAAGCTGATTGTTCATTATTTACATATTGACATAAGCATGATTTGGTTCTTTTACTTGTTTATATTGACGATGATCTTATCACAGGGAACAATGACATCCTTTTCAGTTATTTTATTCATCAACATAGCAATGAGTTTGCACTTAAAGATGTTGGTAACCTTCATTACTTTTTAGGAATTGAAGTGAAGTATTTTCCAGTGGTATCTTTATCTCACAATCTAAATATACTAAATATCTACTCACGTGCATAAACATGATGCTGCCTCTCACCTATCCACTCATATTTCTCAACAAAAGTGTGCCAACATTTTCACCAACCCACACTTGCACATCTTCACCCAGTAAAGCACATTCTTCGTTATCCCAATGGCATAATAAGTTATGGCCTTCGCTTTTCTTTCTCAAAGTTCATTTACTTTAAATTATTTTTGTTATGCAGATTGGTCTGGTTGTCAACTTACTAGACGAAGTACTATTGGTTGCATATTTAAAGAATCAAATTGCGTGTCTTGGTCTTCAAGAAAACAACTTGCAATTGCTCGATCCAAATATTGAATCTGTACCGCTCCTCACCACCACAAAGAATCGAACTTACATGGATTTCTTTTTTCATCATGACATTGACATGCCGTACTCTACTACTCCTCAACTATTGAGTGGCAATCTCAAGATTTCTACATATGATAATCAATTCACCTTTCACACTCGTACCAAACACGTTGAACTTGACTACCATTTTGTTCGTGAGAAAGTTGTTGCAGTACATTAGTTACAAAATTTGTTCCATCTCATCTTCAAATCACCGATTTTTTCACCGCACTTTTTGAAGCGTGTGTTCAAAGTTTTTCTTCTTTAAATAAAGACCAATGGGAACCTAGCTCATCAATGGAAAAAATGAATAATAATTTTATCTTTATTCATTGCTTTTCTAAAACTTCATTATATTTCTTCCAAAATTTCCAATACGTCCAATCCCGTCAAGGTAATTATAGAAATTCATGGGCCCCGAGAGTGTAAGTCCACACACGCACACATATGCTGGGGTATACAAATGGGGTTGGAGCTCGTTTTTGCACCAAACCAATTGACCGGTGCTAGGATCCAATCTACACTACTTATATATCACACCAACTCTTATTATATTTTTGATACGGATTATATACTCCAACACTCCCCTCAAGTGCAACTAAGCCTAGACTAGTTGTCACTTGCCAAACACATATGTACTTTTAGAGGTCCGACAAACATACCTAGGCCTACTCTTATAGGCTTATAGGTTCACAAACGGGTCTAGACTCCACCGCTAGCCTAACCAGTCATCAAATACGAGCTCATGATCGTTCGCTCTAATATCATATAGAAATCTATGGGCCCTGAGAGTATCGGGCCACACAAGCACCCACGCGGGTATACAAATGTGGTTGGAACCCATTTTTGCACAAAACTAATTGGCTTGTACTAGGATCTAATATACACCACTAATATACCACACCAACTTTTATTATATTTTTGATGTGGGATTATATACTCCAACAAGAATTTCTCTCACGCTCGGGGAAGTCATAGTTTATTATGACAAGGGAGGCTTGGTCGTCGACATTGATGCCTCGAGCAAGAAGGGGACGACCTCTGGTGATGAGCATTCTTGATGATGTCGAGGACTCGCAAGAAGAATACCCATGATGACATCCCTTGTATTCTCGTCCATGTCTCCTTAAGTTGCCGAGACAAGTCGTCGCCATGACTACTACACATCTAGCAAGCAAGCCACTCTACCTCACATTGGTGTTCACAAAGACGATGATGCGATTGCACGCGAAGGCTTTTTCACCTCTAACTCGCTTTGATCTGTCCAAAATATCCAAGCCCAAAAGAACTCACAAGAAGCCCGCTGATGAGAAGCTTTATTTGAATTTACGCCCAAATTGCTATGCATACCCTAAATTTTACTTTTGATGTAAGCCCTAATGTGAAGTTTGTATTTAAGGTCTCTTAGTACTCTTACGCACTATGAATGCAAGAAGGAAGTTATTCCCATATCTTTTTTTCTATTTTCTCTAGTTGTTTGTTATCCCTAATCCATAGTACTAGGAAGGTACTATCAATTGGTGCTTTCATTCCCGGACTATGGGACCCCTCCATATGCTCCGACACCGGCACCGCCGGCCTTGAGAGAAACCATCACCGCCATTCACCAATAACTACAAACCCACCTCCAATTGATCCAAACCCTAGACGACGAAGAAAAAAAAACCCGAATTGACTCCTTGTCCTCCGCCATCATTGAACTTCGATCCCGACCGTAAAACCTCCCAAACACAACCACCTCGCATTAAAACTTAATAAAATTTTCTTCTAACTAGGTTTTTTTTCTTTTTTTTTGTAAAAACCAGCTAATATATAGTCTGACAAATTTTCTTCATAAAATTTTCTTCTAGTAATGCTAATAGTAAAGTACTCGCTTTTTTAAAACAAATTGCAAGAACAAATGACAAGTCATGAGCTTACTTTTCTTTTTCTTTCTTTTTTTTTTTCTTTTATTTTACTCAAACCTTAGATCGACGTGCATGCTAGTGCTCCAAATGACCGAAGTTTAGAATATTCCACAAAAGGGGTGGCAAGATTGGTAATGACACGATAACTTGAGATGCTTAACACGAAATTAGTAGACTAGGGTTGAGCTTATACAGATTCGTGTCATAAACGTGTCAACATATTAGACGACAATTGAATGAGATTGCCCATACTATAGCAAGAAATTTGCGACGTCATGAAGCAAGTTGAATTGTTAGAGAGAAGTTCCATAATGTGTGCAAGATGTGTTAGAAAATGATATACATGTCAACTAATCTTCAATAAAAAGCGATTTTGATTCCTCAAAAAAAAAACCACTCACCTAATGGATAATATGTAATAATTTTTTTAGGCTATGTAATAATTTATATTTAAGTCAATTTTTAAGACTTTAACATCCCAAATTAACTTAACATAATTTACCACTAATTAAACTTTAAATATTTCTATGTAATAAACAAGTTAAATGCGTTACAGGAGTCGTGTTTGAATAAAAAAATTATGTTGTCCAAGTTAAATAGGTCAGGGCTCTTCAAAACAAAAAGTTAAATGGGTCAAAAACACATTTAACAAGTTATGTGTGTCATGTTGTATGAAACTATCATTTACCCGTCAAATAAATGGGTCAATGCTCGTATTGATCTTAATAATGTCATCAGAGGGGCCCACCCAACACGAACACAACCGGTCAACCCATTTTGCCACCCCGAACGAACTAGTAGAAACCAATATTAATAGAGTTTATAATCAAAGGAGATCGGGAATGAGAAGAACCACAAACAAGAGAATCATTTTGAACTGTCTGACTCTTAATAACAAAAGAATCATTTAGAGTAGCATGGATTCTGGCATGTATGCGGCGAACGTATATTGGTCGACCGCACTGTGCACCACCCTCTTCTCAATCGCTCAATCGTAGTTTCACAACTTTAGTAAAATAAGTCATGCTTTCACGGCTTCAAAAAGAAAGATAAATGTAGCTTGATGAACCTTTAATTACCCGATCCGACTAAGTATTCCAGATTGTGGGGGATTGATGATGGCGCGTTGTAATTGCTTGATCCCATAAGTTCCTCCCAGATTTGACACAAGAAAGTGCCTCCTCGCGATGGAACACAAAATAATGTACTTGAAACAAAAGTAAACATTTCTAGCGCGTTGATATTCATCCTAAAACTTCTCGCTTACCTCATAATCTTCTCGGTTTCAAACTATTCTCTTTGGCTTTCTATGTAAAGGATTTGCCCTTTCCACTAGATGCCGCAAAAACAAAACCAACATCAAACGAAGTACAAAATTACAAAAATGTGCCACAGAAATGTAATACAAGAAGGATGTGGTCATGGACAATGCTTGAGACATCCTTCAAGTTTGAATAATTAAATTATAATTCAAGAAGGATTTCAACAAATTGTCAACATTCACAACACAACCTTTCACAATTTGAGTCAAAAACTCAAAATGTAACGATTGAAGATGAAAGTAAGAGTATGGATGTACCCAAGTAATCTTCAATATCTCGCTCGCACAATAGTTCCATCGTAACCGCCTTTGATCTTTGAAAGAGGTACCTATGTTATAAAAAAATTAAAACAATTGATAAAAGGGAAATATGGATTAAAAAATCGACGCAATCTCCTATCTAATAAAATCAACTACTAATCAATGACAGATGTCTACAAGCTTATTTAACACATTGAATGAGAAAAATTTTACAACAGATGTTACTAACATTGTGGTCGTTTGCCAATTTTCTCGCAAGAGGACTTGCGAAAATCCATGCTCCTGATTGAGGAGCATTAGCAACCTTTGGCTTTTTTGGCTCAAATTAACCGACAGTGCTCAAGATCCTCCTTTTTAGGTGGGGGTGGGAAGGATCAAATGGCACTTTAGCTTCTTTAGAATCACCCAGCTTGTGAAGGTTTGTAATCTTTAAATTTAGCGATATCATCTTCATCTTCCACCGTTGTAGCATTCACCGGCCTGAAGAAAACAATAAGAACTCCAAGAATGATAATATATATTAGATTCCGAAGAATTCATCAACCACAAGCGCAAAAAAAGTAAAAATCTTATAGCTTAACATCCATACAGATTTCATCTGATTTATATTGTCAGGTATTCTTTCTCTAAAACAAACTGACAGATCCACTCTTGATTAATCCTTTGACTTCGCAAAAGTCACCCTTGCTAGTATAGACCATTGGTACAACTCAAAAAAATCAGTATTAATTTGTTGAGCAGATCTCCGTACGTTTAGATAAAAACTGCTCTTTTTATTAAAGCACAAAATCATTAGTGCTATCATCAATATGCTACTTGATAAATTTCTCGCTTTTCCATTTTCATTATGGTTCTCATGTGACTAAATAACTTAGATTCAGCTAGCCTAAGATGAAATTAAGATTCTAAGTAATTATAATGGGAACTCAAATTAGATTCAACAACTCTGTATATTTGGAATAGATATCTATTTGGAAGTTAAAATATGATGAGAAAGAGATGGAGGGAGAGAGTAGAGACAAATGATTTTATTCCGTCTTCATCAATTTTAAACCACTCACAATCTTTAATGTCCGATAACCGTATAACCTCAAGGAGTATATTTAAAACACATCAAGAAGGAAATATAGCAAAAACATAAAACATAACAATTTTTCCAAAATAAAGAACTTGCAAACTAGCAATCAACCAAATCCAATAAGCAACGCAAATGCACAGATATCATCATGTGAACTTCTAAGTAGTAGATCTCTTTCATCATTTTTTTCTTTTAATCAATACCTAGATACCATTATGAAACGAAGTTCAACAATTCCTTTTACCTAAAAATGAATGGCAATTATGCATGATAAGACAAGTATTAAAAACTAAATAGTTTACTTGCATAGATTAATATTTCAAATAAGATAAATTCATAATAAGATTAAACAATAGTTGTTACTTAATATGAAAGTTTAGTAGTTAGTTATTATTCTATAAAATAATATACAATTATTAAATTATTTTAACAATTAAAATTTCTACGAAGTCCCAAGCATGGGGCTAATATAGGAAGAAAGATATTACACCTTAAACTTTGGAATTTGAAAAGGCAAGGTAACATGACAAGAGAAAACTAAAAACAAAAGAAATAAGTACTTGGTATTATGCAATAATAATAGCTTTGTCATTGATGACAATGCTTGACATTTTTGTTGTATCTCGAAATGTAATTATGTATCTTTTGTTATGTATTTCTTAGTTTAACTTGTATGTTTAAGCAAGACATGGTCAAGTATGGACTTGTCATTGTTTAGGTGAAAAGGACTTCACAAGTATGGTGAAGTAGATCATTAGTTTGGACTTTTGGTAATGTGCGTAAGAAAAATCTGCAGCTTTTGTAGAGCCTTATGAAGTCAGTAATTTCGAAATGTATGAATGTGATTAGAAATTGATACAGTAGTAGAGCGTGTTAAACTCTTTTCTCTCCACTTCTTTGTGTTCAATATCCTACATGTGGTATCGTAGCTTATGCCGATCTTTGTGGGTCAGAGTTTTGAGAGAAAACAAGTCAAGATCCTCATCAAACAAAGACCAACTTCAACAAATGGCTTCAAACAATGCCGAGTGCCGCCACCTCCAATCTTCAATGGTGAGAACTATCAAATGCGGGTCATGAGAATGAAGGCTTTGTTGAAGGGGCCGGACTTGTGGGAGGCAAGGGATACAGAGTTGATCCTCCTCCTTTGAGAGCAAATCCAACCATTGCACAAATTAAGCACCATGTCAAGAGACATCAAAAAATTCAAAGCTCTTTCCTATATACACTCACCAGGATCGAGCCTATATTCACACGCATCATGGCATGTGAACAGAAAAGAAGCCTGGGATAGGCTTAAGGAAGAGTTCCAAGGAAGTGAAAAAACAAGACAAATGCAAGTCTTGAACTTGCGAAGGGAGTTTGAAGCCTTGAAGATGAAGGAAACAGAGAATGTGAAGGAGTTCTCTGATAGAGTTCTTAAAGTTGTGAACCAAATCGAATTCTTGGTGAAGATTTGGTCGATAAAAGGGTGGTTGAGAAGGTTCTTGTGAGTCTACCTGAGAGGTTTGAAGCCAAAATTTCCTCTCTTGAAGATTCAAAGGATCTTACAAAAATCTCTCTTGCTGAGTTGGTGAATGCCTTGCAAACCACCGAGCAAAGAAGAATGTTGAGGTTGGAAGAGCATACAGAGAATGCTCTTGTCATGAAAAACAAAGAAAAGTTTTCAAATTCAACTTCAAAGGTAGAAGAAATGAAAGAAAAAACAAGAAAGAAGGCGAAACAACAAACTCGAAGAAAGAAGAGGCAAATTTTCTCCATGTCCAAATTGTAAAAAAACAAATCATTTAGAAAAATTCTCATTGGTACAGCACTGAGTTCAATGTAGGTCTTGTAAAAAGTTTGGACATGTTGAGAAAGTTTGCAAATCAAGAGCCCAAGAAAGCCAACAAGCACAAGTTGCAGTAAAATCAAGAACAAGAGGTTAACTTGTTCGTGGCAACTTGTTGTGCAAAAAAACCAAAGACCGATTCATGGCCGATTGATAGTGGATGCACTCATCACATGACCTCTAAGCAAGCATGTTTCAAAAGCTTGACAAATCATATACCTCCAAAGTTAAAATTGGAAGTGGAGAATTTTAGAAGTCAAAGGCAAAGGAGAAATTGCCGTTAGAACTCCTACAGTATCAAATTCATTTCTCAAGTTCTATATGTGCCTCGAAATAGATCAAAACTTGCTTAGTGTTGGTCAAATGCTTGAGAAGAATTATTCATTGTCTTTTAAAGATATGGCCTCGCACAATTATTGATCCTACTGAAATGATTTGATGATTGTAAAAATGAAAGATAGAAGCTTTTCTTTGAAGCTCAATATGTGGAGTGCTCATGCCTTTTCTCGGTTCTATTGATCATTTCTCACTTTGGCATAGAAGATTTGGTCATTCAAATTTTCAAATACTTAAACAAATGCATGAAAAATCTTTAGTTGAAAATATGCCTCCTATGCATGATCAAGATGGTGTTTGTGAAGTGTGTCAACTTGGCAAGCAAACAAGAATCCCCTTTCCAATAAATCAACATGGAGAGCTATGGAAAAACCGCAACCGATTCATAGTGATGTTTGTGGTCCTATGAGTATTCCCTCACTCAATGGCAAAGAAATACTTTGTTCTCTTCATCGATGATTTCTCAAGATTTTGTTGGGTGTATTTTCTACATCAAAAATCGAAGTGCCGAGTACATTTCGTAAATTCAAAGTCATGGTGGAGAATCAAAGTAATTTCAAGATCAAAGCTCTCGTGTCCGATAATGGCACCGAGTACACTAACAAAAACTTCAAGAAGCTATGTGAAGAAGCAGAATTCAAAGATCAATTCACAAGCTAGCTACACCCCACAAAGAAAATGGGTGAGCGAGAGGAAGAACAAAATCGTCATGGAGATGTCTCGATGTCTAATGTTTGAAAAAAACTTCCAAAGAAGTTTTGGGCGTAAGTCGTAAACACTTCGCTTATCTTCGTAATGTACTTCCTACAAAAGCACCGCAAGAAATGACTCCTTTTGAAGCTTGGTTCGATGTTAAACCAACTATCGAGCAACTCAAAGTTTTTGGCAAAGCATTTGTTATGCTCACATTCCCAAGAAAAGAGAGATAAGCTTGATCGCAAATCGAAGTTGGAGTTTTTCTCACACAAAGAGCAATGCAAAAGGGTACAGAGTCTTCAACGTGCAAACTGAAAATGTGATGATTTGCAGGATTTAAGGTTGATGAAGAAGCATTTTGGGATCGGGAGAAGTCACAAGTGCAACAAATGGACAGAATTCAGCTCATTCAATTCTCAAAGTCAAAATGTGATTGTTCAAGATAATGATTCAAGTAGTGACTCGATTCGAATTTGCGCTAGAGGTACCAGATCCTTGGAGGACATTTATGCAAGATGTAATGTGGTACTTCTTAGCCAACAACACTTGAAGAAGCAATGAAATCATCGATTGGAAGCATGCAATGCAGAGGAGCTGAAAATGATCGAGAAGAATGAAACTTGGAATTTGGTCGACAAGCCAAGAAACAAAAAAGTAATTGGTGTGAAATGGGTTTTTAGAACTAAATTAAATCCCAATGGTTCACTAACAAACACACAAGCCGATTAGTTGTGAAGGGGTACTCACAACAATTTGGAGTTGATTATACAGATACTTTTGCACCCGGCAAGGTATGATACAATTAGGCTTCTCATTGCCTTAAGAAATTCAAAGAAGTTGGAAGATTTACCAACTTGATGTAAAATCAACCTTCTTGAATGGTTATCTTCAAGAAGAAATCTTTGTGGAGCAAATTTCTCCTGGATTCATCAAGAAGGGGGAAAGATAAGGTTTTCTTGTCAAGAAAGCTTTATATGGTTTAAAACAAGCCCCAAGGGCTTGGTACAAAGAATTGATGATTATCTCCTCGCATTGCTGGGATTCAAGAGAAGCCTAAGTGAAGCTACATTATATGTGAAGACACAAAATGCTGATTTGTCATTGGTGTCCTTGTATGTAGATGATCTTCTTATCACTCGAAGTAGCATTGAGCTTGTGAAGCTCTTCAAAAAGGAAATGGAATCTGCTTTTTGAGATGACTCGACTTGGGTAACATGACATTCTTTCTTGGTTTGGAGGTTCATCAAACAAATCAAGGAACCTTTATATGTCAAGAAAAATATGCCAAAGAGGTTTTGAAGAAGTTTGGAATGGAGAATTGCAAAGAAAGTTGATACTCCCTTAGCTCAAAATGAAAAATCGAGCAAGGAAGATGGCTTCGATAAAGTTGATGTTGGAGTTTACGTAAGTCTTATTGGTTGTTTGTTGTATCTTACTTCATCCGACTGATATCATGTATGTTACAAGCTTGTTGTCAAGATTTATGCAAGAACCAAGTCAAAATCATTTCAAGGCAAAGAAAAAGGGTGCTCAAATATGTCAAGGGAACCATTGATTTTGGAATCTGTTTAAAAATGACTTAGATGTGAAGTTGATTGGCTATGCCGACAAAGTGATTGGGGAGGCTCAATTGATGACATGAAAAGCACCTCAAGCTATGCATTCTCTCTCGGGTTCAGTGTTTTATCACTGAGTTCAAAGAAACAAGAAGTGGTAGCTCAATCCACCGCCGAAGTTAGAGTATATTTCAGCTATCGCACTGTGAATCAAGCCATTTGGTTGAGAAAGATGATGAAAGACTTAAAGCAAGATCAAGAAGAAGCTACCGTCATATTTTGTGACAATCAATCTGCAAAGGGCTATGGCTAAGAATCCTATTTTTCATGGTAGGACAAAGCACATCAAAATCAAATATCACTTCATCGAGAAGTTCGAGAAGGATAATGAAATTAAGCTTGTCCATTGTAATTCAGAGTCACAAGTTGCAGACATTTTGACAAAAGGGCTGCCTAAAATCAAATTTGAAACATTAAGGAGGATCCTTGGTGTTTCCAGCAAAAATGCCAAGGAGGAGTGATGACAGTTGACATTTTTGTTGTATCTGAAATGTAATTATGTATCTTTTGTTATGTATTTCTTAGTTTAACTTGTATGTTTAAGCAAGACATGGTCAAGTATGGACTTGTCATTGTTTAGGTGAAAAGGACTTCACAAGTATGGTGAAGTAGATCATTAGTTTGGACTTTTGGTAATGTGCAGAAGAAAAATCTGCAGCTTTTGTAGAACCTTATGAAGCTGTAATTTCTGAAATGTATGAATGTGATGAGAAATTGATACAGAGTAGAGCGTGTTAAACTCTTTTCTCTCCACTTCTTTGTGTTCAATATCCTACAGTCATGCCGAAGCAAAATCATATGGTGTAATAAGATATATAACAATACTTGTAAAATGACAAATTTCGCAAATCTTCAAAATAAATAAATACCTCACCAACTTTTATCACTTTCGCACCATCACCATGGATTATCTTAGCGAGAAAACTTCCTCCGTGCATTCCATCGCAACTGTCGCATTATCCTAGAAAACATACACAAAAATGCATTTAGTTTGTCCAACAAGAACAGAGCCAAAAACATTCCAAATAAAAAAAAAAACATAAAGGCCATACAGCTTTCAACTTCGCAAAGTATATCTTCAAATAGAAACTTCATCCCCCTCTTTCTTGAACCACCTTGCATTATTACCTTGCATTTTAGCATTAAGAGCAACACTTTATTCTGAAATCAAAATACTAGAGAGAGGTCTACATTAATAGAAAAAAAAGCACATACAAATGGTTACATCTGAGAAAAAAAAAAAAAAAAGGGGGAAGTACACTTAATGTGTCAAATAGTTATAAATGATCTCCATCCATTTCAAAAGTAAAGGCTCAAAAAGAAGACCTTTCACATAAATTTTTTAACATATATTAACATACAATAGAGAAAAATATGCCATCTCAATAATCTCCATAGTCTGATTGATACCTCTTTACTATAAACTATGAAATCATCATCATTGTCACCAACACTTGAAGAAGAAGGTCCATGATCTTGACCCTCCAAATCTACCATCTCAATAATTTCTGTTTCTCTGCCATTGTTATTGTTGTTGTTGTTGCTATTGTTGGTGGTGGTGGTGGTGGTGGTTTTTATTTTAACTTGTTGTGGTCCGCTTTCCTCAATTAATTTGAGGCTTTGTTGTTGTTGTTGTCGTCGTTGATGTGGGAATGTTTCTTCAAAGGAAAGAGACAAAGGACGAGTTAGTGGAGGACTAATAACGGGGACCACATGAAGGGTTCATCAACAGCATCATAGGGGTCTTAAAGGTGAAGTCACTAATCTCTGTTTCTCTGCCATTGTTGGTGTTGGTGGCGGTGGTGGTTTTTATTTCATCTTCTCGTGGGTTTGCTTACCCAATAGTTTGAGGCTAAGGTTATGTTGTTGTTGTCGGTGTTGTGGGACTGCTTCTTCAAAGGGTCGTTCAACAGGCGTCGCAAGGGGCTTAAAGGTGAACTTGTTGTGGTACTTCTTCTTCATTGTGAGCTTTTTCAATGCTCTTTTGAAGGAACCAAGCATTTTGGGTATTGGAAAAAAGAAATTTTGGGTTGAACTTAATTTCATGTTTAGGAGGAACTGCACTTGATTGAATGGCTATAGCAGTAGTTTATTCTAGCTCTCGTTTTATACCCCCACAAATACCAAAAAATAAAATCCTTTTAGATTGCATTCCAAATTTCCTTTTAGCTCCCGTTTTATAATCAGCCCACTACAATACAAAAAAAAAGAAATTACCATTTATGAAATGGAAAGAAATTTATACGGAAATAAATTAATTTCCTTTTATATCACATAACAAAATTTCGATCTCATATCTCTCTCTAATTTTCTCTCTCTCTCTCTCTATATTCTTCATATCTAATTTTCTCTCACTCTCTCTTGACATCCTTCATATCTAATTTGCTCACCCGATTTTCTCTCCGCTCCTCAAAATCAATTTTGGGAAACACTTGTTTCTTGCGCTCCATGAATTAGTTGGAATTATGGGTTTTAACTTTGAAGAAGACTTCGAATTACTAATGGATATTCATAATTTTTAAGTGACCCTTCCAATCTCTCGTTTAGTATTCTTCTTCTTTAATCTCTTTTTTCAATGTCACAAGTGATTTGGAATAATATTTATCTTTCTCGGTAATGGGTTTGTCATTACAAATAGACTACATACCGTTGACTTTTTCTTTGATTGTAAGAATTGTGTTGTAGGTTTTCTCAAAAACGAATAATTCAGAAAATTTTCACAAAGAAAATTAGTTCTAAAAGTGGGTTCTTTGTAGTGGGTTATGTTATAGTTGTAATCAAATTGAGTCTATATGTGCCACTCGTAAGTTTTGAAATGTTTTCTTAAAAAATTTATTCTCTTCTCGTAGTTATAGGTCAGGTGATGAATTACTCTGTTCTTGTAGCTACATAGATAGAGATAGATAGTTGGGTTTCAAATTCAACTTTTGAAGTGAATGAAAGTCACTAGGCTTCTTATCAAAAAAATAAAATCAAAACTCACGAGTACTCAAAAAAAAAAAAAAAAAAAAAAAAAAAACTACAAGTAATTTTAATGTTGGGGTTGATCCAAGGTAAACTTTAAGTAATGAACCTGTTGATTTCCTTTATTAAATGATGTGCTTTTGCTTTGAAACTGTGTTGTGCTTCCAAACATGATAAGGAAATAATTAAGCTTTGGGCAATAGCTTTATTGTAGTATCTTCATTAATCTAGGAAACTCGACAATGATAACTCATGAGTACCATTTGGGCATGCCATAGGTCTCATATTCGTTAATTGTATTTAGTTTGATGTCATTAATTGTTTTTTGACAATTGACAATTTTAGTTTCATAAGAATCATTAGAAATTAATATCTTTTTAAAGTTACTCTCCCACGTCAACTAGCTAGAGAGACAAATTTTAATATTATTAATAGAATCATGGAATAGGAGAGGAAGTAAGGTCAATAGTATGGAGATACCCTTATATACATAAGGAACAATATCTCAAATTTTGTTTGTTTGTTTGTTTGTTTTTTTTTTACTTTTGTAGGAATCCAACCACGATCTCCTGAGGTCTTGCCTTTTTGGCAAGTGATGTCTTTACTATCTCACCTAAGAGGCTTTGACAATATCTCAAATTTTGTTGTGTAGAAATCTTTTTATTTTTTTCTCTTATGAAATTAGGGAATAATTAATTGTCCATCCTGGTTAATTATATTTTTTTAAGCTTTCCTCCGTCAATTATATATTAAAGATTTCATAATTCCCTACTCTATTTGAGTGGGTACATGCTTTGAGTTAATTCTAAGGGATAGTGAACTAGATATACCTTACCTCTGCTCTTTAAAGTATGGGTGACTTATAAACCTTATTATTAGTTGAAGGTCACTGATCTAAATTAGAAATTTTTATCTCTAACATGTTGGAATTGATGAGATTATCAAACAATCTTTGAGGATTAAAATAGTGCATGATTAATTCGAGAAAGTATTATGGTGGTCGTGCTATCTACTTTTATTTTAAATCAAGAGTTTCACGTAGTTTAAAATATTCAAACAGCTTTATATACCCTTTAATTAAATATAAGCATTTTACTTTCTAGGAGTAGGTTGTTTTGGTGATTCTTTTTTGAGTAAATTCCATTTAAAAGTATATTTTTTATGAAGATTTATCATAAGTAGAATAGATCTTTTCGATGGAAAGCAAATGATGATGTTAATTATTAGTTCGCAGCTATTGCTATACTTGCATCATTTGACATATTTGGTAATGGATCAAGAAGGAGATAATGATACCAGCTTTTTAGTTAATTATAATTCAAAGCTAGGTGCAACATTGCATGTTTGCAATGTTGTACTATTTGTACTAAAATTGAAATTATTAATTTGATTTATTTCATTCAAAGCATATGAAACTATTTTTTAATCTTTATGAATTTAGAATAGTAAAGAGTTTACACTAAAGTTATTCATATAATTTGTTCAATTTCTTTTCTTCAAGAGAAGTAAGTTCTTAAAAAATATATATATTTTTCTCTTTTCTAGGTGGTATTATGTTTTTAGGTGAATATGCTTTGTAAGCGCTTAGAAGTTTGGTAAGCATTTTAATCCTCGATTACTCTTAGTTTTGGGATTCTGTAGTTCAACATAATAATTTTATTCTATTGATTATTTTTTTTCCTTTTCCATTGAAGTCCATTCATATAGGCATGCAACCCTGGTTCGAACCCAACAAAACAAAATACTTTTTCTGAATGAAGTCCATTCATATCAAATTCTAGCATTCCTTTGGCCCTTTGGTCCACCGTCTAAGAGCATGCTTGTTCTTTAATGTCAAACACCGTCTAAAATTATTAATAGTTTCAAACATACATGTTTACTCAAACATACATGTTTACTTAGTTGATACTCTTCGCTTTTTGTATTTCAAATATTGTCAGTTGTTTTTATGCTTTCATGTGTTCTAACCTAGTTCAATTTCATCTTGTTTTGATTTTTAATAGAACTTTTAGAAGGATTTGGTTATTGAATTTCACTATTATATTAATTATGTTGGGGGTTTGAGGTTGTTGTGCTCCAATTGGATTAAATTATTGGTAAAGGTGAAATCTATTGGGTTTTAGAGTATAATTTATTGGATTTATTAACAGTTATGATTGGGTTTGTTAGCGATTTTTGTGAAATTTCTCTCGTATCTATTTCGCCCTATCTTCAATGGTTTGGTTGCCAACAACAACTACAAGAAGTTAAGCATTCTCGGTAGTGCTTGTGATTCTTGACTAAGGCCGAGAAGAAATCCCTCTTGGCCGCTTCATTAGATTATAATGATGATAGAGATGATGAAACGATATATGGTGGAATCTGCTTTAATTAGAGATTTCACTTAATCACATTAAATTATAATTATCTTTTTGGCACTTGAGCAAGCCTATACCAAAGTATTTTTTTTTCCTGTTTAGTATTGATTGATATCATCTATTACACACTAAGTCTTGATATTTTCATTGAAGTTTCTTTTCTTATTAGTGTAATTTTAGTTATATGGTAAAACACATAAAGATTCTAGCCATTGACCTAGGATACAGAAAAACTTAGTTTTATCATTTCGATTTTCTTTTTGTCCTAAGATACCTCAAAAGTATATATGCAAACACATTTGTATAGTTGAAGTCTCCATGGTCTCTATTAGGTTTATGACACGTGTATGCACATATGTGTTGAAGTTATGAGAAATTAAACTCATTACGCGCGAGTGGGAGATGTTGGATTTAAACATTTGTATGCATATAAATATGAGTAGTTTTAGTACTACTTAATAACTACCTATTAGTTATTATTTATGTGTATCAATCTAAAAGGAAAAACCAAGGTTAGTTTCCTTCTCTAAAGTAAGACTCTGCAAAGATACTTAGGCTGAGGTTTTGGGGATCTTCCCGAATTGGTGACCTTGTAGCCAATGGGTATACACAACAAGAGGGAATTATTTTTGCTTCTAAAGAAACTATAATTTATAGATATTTTGGTAGCCTACATGGTGCATAAGAAGAGAACATATCCAGAGTTAATAATGTTTAGTCCTCTTGCCATGCACTTATGTTCTCCTATTGAAAGAAAGGTTAGAAAAGAATGTTTTCTTTCTCTCACTTTGTTTGTGTACTTACCAATTGGGTTGTTTTCTTAACTGCAGAAATTTGTTTATTTCTTGAACTCTATGTGGGTCTATGCGCATGCTTAAGGTTACTATATGATTGTTTAAAAACTTTAACAAAGCCTCGGCCCAACTTACTAATTGAGTTGTGTCCTTAACCCTTTTAATGATGTGCCTACATACCGAAGTTTGTCTATGCACTTGTACTCTGACAAATTGAAGAGGTATTATTATCTCAAGGGCAAATTTCTTGTTGTCAAATTAACAACAAATTAACATGTTCTTAATTAACATTGCAAGTTTCTTGTTGTCAAATTTCCAATAAATTTTATTTTGCGAGAATATTCTTTATTAATGAATTTTTTTCAAATTAATGTTTTAGGTACAAAGTCATTAGCCATTTCTTTTGTCTACAAATTTATTGAGACTTTTTTTAATTTGTTAGCGATTTTTTAAATTTACTTACAACTTACTCGTTATTGTATGGATTATTTTTTGCGAGAATAGCGAGCGGGTCGTTGGTGCGTAGCACCTTATTGAACTAGTATCTATATATAAATTCTACAATAGAGATCAAATATATACCCATGTCATGGGAACACCTCAAAAATGTGTTGTGTATTAAATGTTTTGTGCAATTTAGAATAATACTATAATTATTTTTGGATACTATTATAAAAGAAATATGCATATACTTATAATAGTTAAACAATATTTACATAATTGGCTTAGGGCACATTTTCCAATAGGATGAACCCCAAAATTGCCTACTTATAGTCTACATTTGATCAAAGGTGTTATGCTCATCCCTAGGCACCTTCAATGGCCTAGATTGGCCAATAATTCAGCCAAGAAAATGACTTCAATGCAAACATATTCACTTACCTTTATCCTTCTCACAACACAAACAAATCAATCATCGGGTGTTCCAAGATCTGCTATGCACCGTTTAGTGCACCAATCACGTACACTCACGTCACTAATTGATTAAACGACATTTTATATTAATTATTTAATGCATGTCATTTATTTATCATGTGTGTATCCCACGGCCTTATGTATTATAATTCGCCTACCTGGTAGCCGCATCTACACGTTACTCGAGGCGAATACCCGTAACACTCGTCTCGCTTCGGTAATAAGTAACATAAACACACACGTTGCGATGTAATTTAACAAAATTGAATAAACACTTCGCAAAACAAACAAATACCATACAAAAATGGACTCGTATACCTAATCTGGGCATGCCCCGAACTAGTCGCGGTTCCACGAGCGTCCGAGTTAGCGTCTAGTATAATGAAAAATTAGATTTGGGCTATTACTATTGAGCCCATCTTAATGTGATTAATGTGTGCGTGATTTGCGTGTTGTAAAATCTAGAAAATGGGGGAAAAATAGAAAAATAATATTTTGACCAAATAAATAAAAATTGAAGGATTTATAAAAAAAAAAGAAATTGGGATTCTCTCGAGACTTTATATCGGGGTTTTTATATTGTAAAACGTAAAAGGGTTAAAATAAATTGGAAACTAGGTTCTGGGATACCATATTTGAATGGGACTAATTTAGGAATATTAATAAATGAGTATTTGACTTAAATCGATGACAATTGGTCTATTTTAGGTAATGGACCAACGGAAAAAGGTTTTAGGACTCTTGGGAGTCGTGTAAGTCGGTAAAAGTTAGGAAAACTCAAGATGTAAGTGAGACTCGTATCTTTTATCAATTATGCAATGTAATGTAGTATTATTAGAGCACGTAGTGTTATGGACTGGGGACAACGTACTGTGATTTGGTTGATTTTTTATCAAATGTTTTTATACTGAAAAATGAATTCGTAAAGAGGTTTGGCAGAACGAATCGACATGGGGTTTGGAATTGTGTTAGGCTGTCATCCAATATCGGGCCCCAAGTGACCTGGAGTATCCCGATCAATACTTTCCATTTGAGTTGGTGGCTGATCTGTCATTGTCCAATCAAATGATCAATGATTGGTTTATTGACGATGTGGGAGTGCGACTCTGTCTCCATTTGAGTTGGCGACACATCTTATGAACTTATCGATGATCACCGATTGATTTATTGACGATGTGGGAATGCGACTCCATAAAACCAAAATCGAAAATACAAATCACGAGTACAAGCTTCAATTGACCAATGAACTTGCATCCGTTTATGTATTGTTTATATTATTTCAAATACTTCCTTACATATACATTGGGTTCATGTTGTTATACATAATTCCTTGATATTAATTGATAATTTATGGATTTTATGAGAGTCACTTATCGAGCATGTAGGAACTCACCCATGTTAATATTTCCAGGTAATGACGCACTAAGATCCAGGAAATGATAAGATTAGAGTCTAATATCTTCCCTACGATGCAATGATTTCCTGTTAATATATATATTGTATTGAATTATGATTTCGTGATAATTAGGGTGGAAATACAAGTTTAATACCGATCTTGTATTTCTTGTTTATTATTGAAAAAGTTTTAATTTTCACGCGTTTTGATTTAATTTGTTTATTGATTATTGAGATATAAAAGTTGTTTATCGTGCACGGATAAAATGTTGCTTGCTCTAATTAGGTCTGATCTCGATTTACCTGGGCTTAATTAGGGTTTCAGATTTAGTATTGCCCTAATTGAGTTAGGGGATGCTACAATGTATGTGATGGCAATGCACTTCCAATTTTTTATATAGGAAGTGCACTTTTACCAACACCTCATGGTAATTTAAAGTTGCAAAAATGTTCTTGTTGTTCCTAAATTGCAAAGAAAAACTTGTTATCTCGTTAGCCAATTTACACATGATAATGCTTCGTTTTTGAATTTAACTCGATGATTTTGTGATAAAGGATTAAAATGAAATGATCGTAGCCACAGGGCATAATAAAGGTCAACTATATACTTTGGGTGATGCAAAGTTGCAAGCATTAGTCGCTATCAAAACTCCCTCTCGCAACTTCAAGCTTATGGCACCAACGAATGGGATACCCCATTCATGTTTACTACAAGTTCTCAATAAAAATAAAGTTTTAAATATTTTTAGTTGGTTAAATAAAAACATTATTTGCACTAGATGTCAACTTGACAAAATATGCAAACTTCCTTTTATTGATTCTAATAAATTATGTCAATTTCTTTTAGAAAAGATTCACTATGATTTATGGGTGATAAGTTGTTATTTATGCATATTATATATAGTTTATTTATATATTTTAGTGTTGATTCTTCGAATTATGGGCCTAATTATCTCTATTTGCCATTTTCAGACTTTTGGGGTGCACTGTTGATTCGGGGTGGAAAATACTCAAAATAGAGTATTTACTTGAAGAAATCTGGACACCGGAAGATTAGTTTTGGAGTATACGCGAAAGTTGGATAATTAGAATTTCACAGTGCCACGTGGCGTGTCCCGGTTCATCCAGCCGTGTCGGAGCCTCCACGTGTCGCGTTTTCATTCGTCCAGACTACGACACGCGGGACATCGCAGCCAATCCGCGCTCGCCACGTCGCCCTTCTCACTAACCGCGTCGTGCCACGTCACTCTCACTACTCATCGTTTCACCAACGCCGTTGATCTGCCTCGGGATGCGTGCTCAACCGCACTCCCAAATTTTTGCACGAGACGCGCGATTTCGCCCATGCCACATCATCGCCACGTGGCAGCCTCTCATTCGTCCACCGTGTGCACAACAAGAACTCCAAATAACCAAGAACCGCCACTTGTCGCACTCTCCACGTCCAAAGACGTCATGCGAGCTCGTCCCAGCCTAATCCGGTTGCGCCACGTCAAGACGCTCCAGCTTTTTCAGCCAATCACACTGTGACACGTGACAGAGTCCCGAAAAATACTAAAAAATAGCCACAGATTGTCCTCGACGCACGTGTTACACACCAAACTCGAAAATAGGCATCCGGGACCCAAATTTAGGAGTATTAATTAGAGTTTTTGGCAGAGAGTCGGGGATATATTGTTTTCTTCTTTTCTCAGGGTTTTCTATTTTTTTCTCTCCTCTTTTTCTACACTTTGTTTTTAGATTTTAGTGGAGTTTATGACGTTGATGGCCGCTAAACTCATCGGGCCCAACCTAAGTGGATCAAATCACTCTTTTTGGCATAAAACATATGTGAGATCTATTTTATTATTTATTTAATTTGTTTTTCACAAGATTTTATTTTCTTTGGTATTATTTGAACAATTAAAGTTAAACACTAGTGTAAACTTCAATTCATACGCCAGTGAGTCGTAAGCACCCATGCTTGTGCAATAAGACCACACTAGTGGCAATTGACCATACCAATTGATTAGACCCTTTTGGGACCGGTCAAATACCTTAGGAATCTAGGCTAAATCTGGAGCGCTAGCGATTCTATTGTCTAGGTGTAGTGCCTTCACTAATTGAAATAATGCGACCAATGCGTTAAATCTGAGCACTAGCGATCAAAGTTGCGTAATTGGTCGTGGAAGTAGTCAACGGTCGTACCTTGGCTACCTACATCGTAGAGCACGAAGACCCGCGTACATTACGGGTCTATAGCTACACTAAATTACTGTGATTTGCATGCTTTAATTAGATTGAGGACCATATGTAAAATTATGCCAAATTGAAGAGATATGTGAAACTGATGGTTTGGATTGTTCTTTTCCACTTTGATTGATTTATTTACATTATATTTTAATTATTGTTTTTAGTAAAATTAGAGATATTTTCTTGAACACACTAGGTTAGTTTTAGGTTAGTACTCTAAGTTGAAAACTTGGTCTTTGTGGTTCGACCCCGTGCTTGCCACTACTGCAGTTCTTGTGGTTATTGGTAATCTCATCGGGATATATATTTATTTTGACGCACTCGACACGCATCAAATTTTGGCGCCGTTGCTGGGAATCAAGTTCCTTTTGACTTAGGTTTTTTTTTCTCTTATTTCTTTTGTGTTCACTTTTATGTCCCACAGTCTTCGTCGATCGTTGTCCGCTGGATCTTTACTCCCTCTTGATCCAGAGATCAAGAAGACTTGTCGTCGAACTCAAATGAAACTAGGCAGAGGAACCAATCCTCTAGAGTTCAACTGAACGACGAGCAAACCCCTCCGATGGCTGACCACATTGGGAACCCACGTGCACACGTTACACCACGTGAGGGACGGGAGGAACCCCTAGTTATTCCTCCCCAACAGTTTGACGCACCAGCTGAACCACATGCACCAAGGAACAAGAAAGGCCCGCAAAGACATCGCTATTAACCATTCGACCAAAGAGTGGTTGATCCTCATCCACAAAGGCCACAAGCTAATCCTTGGGCACAACCTCAGGCCGACCATCGCATTACCATTGGGATGGCGAATGATGGGATACAGGATCTCCTAGCCCATCATCCACACTGCATCGCATATCCAGCCCACAGGGGCAATTTTGAGCTCGATCGTTTCATTAACCCGCTCCCGTCTTTCATGGACTAGATCGTGAGGATCCAAATACCTTCATCAAGGACTTCCATTCTAAATGTAGGACCATGATTCCCCCTCGAGTCGATGAAGACGAAGTCAAACTCTCAACCTTTTCCTTTCTCGCCTAAAGGATAAAGCTCAAGACCGGCTCTTCTATCTTCCCCCGGTTCCATTACAAATTGGAACGATATGATTTCGCATTCCTCAAAGATTTCTTCCCCGAATCTAGAGCTTCCCAACTTACTAGAGAGATATGTAGTATCAAAATGAGACGGGCGAATCTTTTGGCGATTATTGGGGTCGTTATAAGCGCTTACTTGTGCAATGCCCCCAACATGGCCAAAGCAACCTCTCCATTATTCGTTTCTTCTATATGGGACTCACACCCCCGGAGAAACGGATGATTGACAATGCCTCGTGGAAGCAATTACGATGTAAGACCACCGAGGAAATGTTTGATCTATTCGACTCTATAGCAAGTCGGGCCACGTCATTACATGATGACGAGGATGATGGACCTTCACGAAGTCTTTCTCGATGGAGTAGGGTCAAATTCGCCAATAGCAAGCATGATAAACTCACCGATCTCATGGAGCGATTCCTCACCTCTAGAAAAGCTCAAGTTAAAGCTTGCGCTTCGAACAAATGCAAGGACCACTCTACCGACTCATGTCCTACCTAGTTCGAGAACGAGCAAGCGAACGCTTTAGGTGGCAGATTCCAAGGACCACCGAGGAATCAATACGGCAACAATTTCAATAACACTTACAATCGCCGTTAAAACCCCCTATTTAAGTTATGGGCCACAAAATCAGAACTTCTTACAGTATGTTCCAAGGGGACAACCCCTCCTTCCACAACCTCAACCAGCTCAAAATTCGGGGTCTTTAGAGGAAATGATGAGGACACACATTGCTAATCAAGACAGATTCTCTAAAGAATTGACCCAACTCAAAAATGAAACCATCACGAGTCATGCTTCTAGCACTAAAAGTCTCGAGGTGCAATTAGGGAAATTGGCCCTACAAGTTGCTGACGGACGGATGAGAAAGGCAAAGTTGCCTTCTCAAATGCTCCCGAATCCAAATGCAAATGTCAATGCTGTCACACTTCGTAGCGGTAGAGAGTTGGAGGAGGCCCCTAAAGACCCTAAGCCTAAAGAGGCCGCCCTTAAATCCAAGGAAGTCGAGCAGGAACTCGAGGTTCAACCGTCTCACACTGAAACGGTAGACTTGGATAAGGAAGCACAACCTTCTCTTAAGATTCTACGCCCGTTCCCTCAACGCCTCATTCAATCAAAAAAGACGGGAGAAGAGAAGGAAATTCTGAAATCTTGAGGAAAATGGCGATAAACATCCCACTTCTTGATGCTTTAGCACATATGCCCCGATATGCTAAGCTACTCAAGGACCTATGCACCAACAAAGGTCGTATCAAAGGCAACGAGAACATCACTGTAGGTGAGAACATCTCAGCTATCCTGCACAAAAAGTTGCCAACCAAGTGTGAGGACCCGGGCATGTCCATTGTCCCTTGCACAATTAGTGAAGTTGAGATCCGTAGAAAGCTATGTGCGACCTCTGGCGCTCTATCAATGTCATGCCACTATCCATATATGAGACATTGAAGGTTGGCCCCCTAAAGGATACCGGGATTGTTATACATTTGCGTACCGATCCGTCGTTCGTCCCGGGGTGTCTTGGAAGACATCTTGGTGAAGGTTTGTGAGCTTATCTTTCCTGCTGACTTCTATATCATCGATATGAAGACTCAGCCATGCCCCCATTTCTCCTTAGTCTTATTTGGCAGGCCTTTCCTTAAGACCACCAAGACCAAGATTGATGTTCACATTGGTGCTCTGACCATGAAGTTTTATGGTGAACTTATTAAGTTCAACATCTATGATGCGATGCGCCATCCCTGCGATGCCTCTTCTATGGTGCTTGCCTTGGACAAAGGTGGACTCACTTGTCCAGATACCTTTCTCGTGAAAGGTGATGATGTAAAAGTGGTGTTAGAGAATCATCTTGACATCAATTCCTTGTGAAAGCAATGTTTCATCCTCGATACTGAGATTGAGGAGCTGATCTCGGTGTTGGACTCTGCTTCACTCTATTTTCCCACCCTAGCTTATCTCGACTTACCTACTTCGAACTCTACACTTCTCCCCTCTATGGTGCGAGCACCCACACTAGAGCTCAAACCATTGCCCACCCACCTCAAATATGTGTTTTTAGGTGCGAATGATACATTACCAGTGATCATCTCCACCGAAGTCACAATACCAGAGGAAGAGAAGTTAATTCATGTGCTTCAAGAGTTCAAAGAAGCCCTAGGGTAGACGATTGCTGACATCAAAGGTTTTAGCCCTTCCACATGCATGCATCAGATACATATGGAAGAAGGGTCTAAACCTTCACGAGAAGCACAACGGAGACTGAACCCACCAATGATGGATGTGGTTAAAAAGGAGATTCTGAAGCTCCTTGACGCTGGGATGATTTACCCGATCTCCAACAAGAAGTGGTCGGTCCCCATTCAGTGTGGTTCCCAAGAAAACGGGGATCACAAGGTCACAAACTCACAAGGTGAGTTAGTCACAACTCTCATCCAAAACGGATGGCGAGTTTGCATTGATTACAGTGAAGCTCAATGCTTCCACTAGGAAAGACCACTTCCCATTGCCTTTCATCGATCGATGTTAGAGCATTTAGCAGCAAGTCTCACTATTGCTCGCTTGATGGGTATTCTGGTTTTCACCGATTCCCGTAGCACCCGAGGATCAAGAAAATACCACCTTCACTTGTCCTTTTGGTACTTATGCTTACCGGCGCATGCCATTTGGGTCCGTGCAATGCACCCGCTACATTCCGTAGGTGTATGATGAGCATCTTCTCGTGACTTCGTTGAGCACTTCATCGAAGTATTCATGGATGACTTCACCGTTTACGGTGATTCATTCGATCTTTGCCTTAGTCACTTGACTAAGGTTCTTCACCGATGTATCCGTAAGAACTTGATCCTCAATTACGAGAAATGTCACTTCATGGTGGATCGTGGTCTTATCTTGGGTCACATCATATCTCTAGGGGTGTGGAGGTAGACCCGCAAAAATTGAAGTAATTCAAAAGTTGCCTTACCCCACGACCGTGCGAGAAATTCGATCATTTCTTGGCCATGCCGGCTTTATCGGCGATTCATTAAGGATTTCTCAAAAATTGCACAACCCCTTTGTCGCTTTCTTCGAAGGACATGCCTTTCGATCTTGATAAGGCATGTAAGAGTGCATTCGATGCGCTCAAAGACTCTCTCATCTCTACTCCAAGATTCGAGCTCCCAACTGGGAGCAACTTTTTGAGATTATGTGCGATGCCAGCAACGACGCTGTGGGTGCTATGCTTGGGCAACGAGTCGGGCGTGCTTCTCATGTCATATACTACGCTTCCCGAACTCTTGATCCTGTCCAACTGAATTACACCACTACAGAGAAGGAGCTTCTAGCTGTCGTCTTCGCCTTGGAGAAATTTCGGCCTTATCTCATAGGAACTAAGGTGGTTGTCTACTCTGATCATGCTGCCTTAAAACACCTTATGGCCAAAAAGGAAGCTAAGCCTCGTCTCATTCGATGGATACTCTTGTTACCAGAGTTTGACATCGAGATTAAAGATAAAAGTGGTGCCGAAAATCTTGTTGCTGACCATCTCAGTCGTATCGAGAATGATGAAGCACCTGTCTCGCTACGAGATGATTTTCTTGATGAACATCTCTTAGCAATTGCTAAGGAACTCCCTTGGTTTGCAGATCTGGTAAACTACCTTGTTACACGAGAGTTTCCACCTCATCTTACGCGGGCCCAAAAGGATAAAATTCGAGTGATTCCAAATACTATGTATGGGATGACCCATACTTGCGAGGTTTTGCTCGCACTGTGTTATTCGTCGATGTGTTTCCCGACGGAGGCGCAATCTATATTGGCATTCTGTCATTCATACGCTTGCAAATGCATTTCGGTCCACGTAGGACTCGCTATGAAGGTCTTGGAGAGTGGCTATACCGGCCTACCATTTTTCACGATTCATACATATACTCTAAGACCTATGCTAGATGTCACGACCGGACTCCCGAGTCACAGAATCAAATGCCACCGACCTCAATTCTATTCTCAGAGATTTTCGATGTTTGGGGGATCGACTTCATGGAGCCATTTCCTTCGTCACATGGTTTTCTTTATATCTTATCGGCGGTGGACTACGTGTGCAAATGGGTGGAAGTCAAAGCCACTTGCACCAATGATTCGTCGCTTGTATGCGATTTCCCGAAATCACGAATTTTTTCAACTTTTGGCGCTCCACGGCTTTGATCGCTGATCGAGGTACCCATTTTTGCAACCGTATGGTTGAAAATCTCCCGCATAAGTATAATGTTACACACCGTACGTCTACGCCCTATCATCCTCGCACTCAAAGGGCTGCGGAGGTGTCAAACAGGGAGATTAAAGCCATTTTGGAGAAGACCGTAAACCCGTCACTTTAAGGATTGGAGCTCGCGCCTTGATGACGCAAAGATGGGCTTATCGAATGGCATTTAAAACGCCAATCGGAATGTCTCCGTATCGCTTAGTTTTTGGAAAATCGTGCCACTTGCCGGCCGAGTTAGAGCATAAATCTCTATGGGTCAAAACAAATTTCAACATGGAACTCGACGCAAACGCAAAAGAGAGAAAGTTGGACCTCCAAGAATTGGAGGAGATCCGAACGATGCCTACGAGTCCGCTCGAATTTATAAGGATAAAACCAAGGCGTTCCACGATCGCAACTTATCTCGTAAGACTTTCGTAGTCGGCCAAAAGTTCTTGCTTTATAATTCCAAATTAACTCTCCATCCAGGGAAGTTGAGGTCACGATGGCTCAGACCTTTTGTTGTTACTGATGTGTTTGGACATGGTGCAACTTGAGATCGGGAGCCAGATACAGGGAAAGTTTTCAAGGTTAATGGACATCGACTGAAGCCGTTCTATGAGAACTTCCCACAGCGCGAGATCGAGAGCGAGACTCTAGCAGTTGTAGAGTACCTTGACTGAGAGAGAGTCAGACTGAGTCGAGCCAACGACGTTAGAAAAAGGCGCTCTTGGGAGGCACCCCAAGCTTCTATCCCTTTGATTTTCTTTTAGTCTTTTCGTGGTCTTCTTACTATTATCTCCTTGTGACTTTTTACAAAGTTGCGATCTCTAGCTTGTACACTCGGATTTTGAGAGCCTCGGTATTGCTCGATGGCTCCTCACATGTCTACCTATGGTTAGTTACATTGAGATCGGTAAGGTTACCCATCTTCTTTTCATTTGTAGATTTAGGTTTAGTGTCGGCCTTATGCATGATTTTGTATCATTTCCTTCTTTATTTATCATGTTCTTTTTACCATCTTATATGTTCATGTATGCCTCGTAACCTATTTTGAACCTTGAGGACAAGGTTCGAAATAAGTTTGGGGGTACTTTAGGACTTGTGGATTGAGTGGATGGTGTTCTATGCGAAAGACCGCAGATGAGATCGTTTAAATTTTTTTATATATATGCGGTTACATGAGGTTGTAGGATGGTATTAGTGGTGTTTGATATATATTGCTCATTCATTTCTTCCATTTCTTTTCACTCCATATCACACTTTCTCATTCCATTAGGAGTTGATACACGTTCATGCATGTTTCCAGTATAGTCTATATTGTCTAGAGTCGCCCGAGACTTTGTTTCATGCCTTTGGTTATGGATGAGTACTTTTATGGTTGCCTGTTGACTTGAAACTTAGGAGAAATTAGGAGAAACACTCAATCAAGTCGTAGCCCAGCATTCTTAGGAATTCATGATTAGAGACAGTATGTTGGTGGAGCTTGTGCTAGATACCAAAATGGGTAGACGGTTAAAATTGTGCAAGTGATAATATTTTAACCCACATTGGGGAATTTGCTTGATTATAGTGAAAGTGAGAAGGGCTAACATGAGTTTTCTTAATATTGAGAGTCCCACAAGTTTCCACAGGAAATGGAGGAGGGAAACTTGTGATGGGAAAAAGTGAGAAAATCGGTCCATAGGAAATGGAGCAGGGACCGTGTTACAAAAAAAATGGAGAAAGGAATAGAGAATAGAAAAAAGAAAGAATAAAGGCGAAAGTTTATGAAAACTCCTCAAATAAAAAAGATTTAACTCGAGTGCTTTCACTAAATTTAGTGGGATTTTAAACTTGCGTGCTTTAATGTATAGACCAAGAAAACCCATGAGTAGTGGATGGCCTTTCTCTTGACTACATCTTTGTCTTGAAAGTGTGATCTTAGTTGGTTTGGATTGCGATTATTGACATATCATGACTCCGAAATTTCTTGAGTGACTTGTTAACTTGGCGGCTATGTAAACCAGATGAACTCCATGAACTTTTGAATCGGGTATAGTTTAGTTTGTCAGTACATAGTTATACTAAGAGTCTAATTTATTTGTTTGTCATTTACACCTTTCCTCGGGACGTGCAAAGTTCTAAGTTTGAGGGTATTTGATAAGTTGTTATTTATGCATATTATATATAGTTTATTTATATATTTTAGTGTTGATTCTCTGAATTATGGGCCTAATTATCTCTATTTGTCATTTTGAGGACTTTTGGGGTGCACGCTTGATCCGGGCGGAAAAATACTCAAAATAGAGTATTTATTTGAAGAAATCGGACACCGGAAGATTAGTTTTGGAGTATACGCGAAAGTTGGATAATTGGAATTTCACAAAGTGCCACATGGCGTGTCCCGGTTCGTCCAAACCGTGTCGAGCCTCCACGTGTCGCGTTTTCATTCGTGCGTACTACGTCACACAGACATCGCAGCCAATCCACACACGCCACATCGCCCTTCTCACCAACCGCGTCGTGCCACGTCACTCTCACTACTCATCATTTCACCTACGCCATTGATCGCCTCGGATGCGTGCTCAACCGCACTACCGTATTTTCGCACGAGACGCACGATTTCACCCACGCCACGTCATCGCCACGTGGCAGCCTCTCTCATGTCCACCGTGTGCACAACAAGAACTCCAATAACCAAGAACCGCCACGTGTCGGCACTTCCCACGTCCAAAGACGTCATGCGAGCCTCGTCCCAGCCCAATCCAAGCTTGCGCCACATCAAGACGCTCCAGCTTTTTCAGCCAATCACACCGTGACACATGGCAAAGTCCGTAAAAATACCAAAAAGTAGCCACAGATTGTCCTCGACGCACGTGTCACGCACCAAACTCGAAAATAGGCATCCGGACCCAAATTTAGGAGTATTAATTAGGGTTTTTAGCAGAGAGTCTCGGGATATATTGTTTTCTTCTTTTCTCGTGGTTTTCTATTTTTTTCTCTCCTCTTTTTCTACACTTTATTTTTAGATTTTAATGGAGTTTATGACGTTGATGGCCGGCTAAACTCATCGGGCCCAACCTAAGTGGATCAAATCACTCTTTTTGGCATAAAACATATGTGAGATCTATTTTATTATTTATTTAATTTGTTTTTCACAAGATTTTATTTTCTTTGGTATTATTTGAACAATTGAAGTTAAACACTAGTTTAAAGTTCAATTCATATGCCAAGAGTCGTAAGCGCCCATGCTTGTGTAATAAGACCACACTAGTGGCAATTGACCATACCAATTGATTAGACCCTTTTGGGACCGATCAAATACCTTAGGAATCTAGGCTAAATCGGGAGCACTAGCGATTCGGTTGTCTAGGTGTAGTGCCTTCACTAATCGAAGTAATGCGACCAATGCGTTAAATCCGGAGCACTGGCGATCAGGTTGCGTAATTGGTCAGGGAAGTAGTCAACGGTCGTACCTTGGCTACCTACATCAGGAAGCACGAAGACCCGCGTACATTACCGGGTCTATAGCTACACTAAATTACTGAGATTTGCATGCTTTAATTAGATTGAGAACCATATGTAAAATTATGTCAAATTGAAGAGATATGTGAAACTGATGGTTTGGGTTGTTCTTTTCCACTTTGATTGATTTATTTACATTATATCTTAATTATTGTTTTTAGTAAAATTAGAGATATTTTCTTGAACACTCTAGGTTAGTTTTAGGTTAGTATCCTAAGTTGAAAACTTGGTCTTTGTGGTTCGACCCCGTGCTTGCCACTATCTGCAGCTTCTGTGGTTATTGGTAATCTCATTGGGATATATATTTATTTTGACGCACTTGACACGCATCAAAGGTTCCATATTTGATTCCTTCTATGCAACACTTTAAATAATATGTTGTTTTTTGTGATGATTGCACTAGATATACTTAGCTCTTTCCATTAAAATATAAATCATACTTCTTCGATTGTTTTTTGAAATATCAAAATCTAGTGGAAAATCAATTTGATAGAAAAATAAAGAATTTTCAAAATAACGGAGGTACTGAATTTACTTCCTCCTTTTTCACCAACCATCTTGCTTAATGTGGTATAGCTCAACAACTATCTTGCCCAGGTATCCACGAGCAAAATGGGATTGCGGAACGCAAAGTATCGTCGAATCGTAGAAACGGGCCTTACGATGATATTTAATTCTAATCTACCTATTTGATTTTGAGATGATGCATGTATTTTTAATCAATCGACTTCTAAGTTCTGTTTCACATATGAAAACATCATTCCTTAAACATTTTGGAAAAAAAAATCCTTATAGTGGCTTAAAGATTTTTAGTTGCAAATGTTTTCCTTACTTGAAATAATATGGCCAAAATAAAGTTTCATAAAGGACATATCCTTGTGTTTCTCTTAGTTATAGCCCAATCCATAAGGGTTATAGATGCCTAGACCCTTCAACAAATAAAGTATATATTTCTAGACATGTAGTATTTGATGAAAATGTTTTTCCTTATTCTAATAAAGTTTCAAATGATAATATTTTACAACTTGCAGTTACCACTTTTCCTGATCAAGGTGAATAAATTACCAAAGTTATAGATACTAACTTTTATGATAATATTTCAAAAATTGCTTCAACTACAAGCAAGACAATCAACACAAAGTTGCAAAACTTTGATTGTTGCCCTGATACAATTAATCCAATTTCTCACATTAGTAGTATACATATCCTGCCATTAGAGGATGATGATATTGACACCCCTATTTCATCGAACTGATATCTCAAATATCTCTATCAATCCACCCACCTTATATTCTAATACTATTCCTCATGTTATAGACAGCTATGTTCATGATGATTTGCCTCTTGCCTCATCGACACCGACATAATACCACCCCCGCCTCTGTTGCCAAAGTGGCCAACTTGAGCTCACCATCCTCCGAAATATTTGAATGATAATGTGTATTCTATAAAACCTAAATCAAACTTTAGGGGTGCAGACGGATTGCACTAATCCGTGGATCCGATCCAATCTGACCAAATATCACTAATTAGATCAATTTTTTAATCCCTTAGACTAGACTGATTGAAAAATCACTAATCTGGCCGGACTGGATTGGATTACGGATCCTACATTAAAAACCCACGGATCCAATCCGATCCAAATTGCTTTACACATCAACACATATACATATATGATCGTATGTATTATAGTATCTTGAAGAGCATCAACTTAAACTATTAACTCTAAACTATAATATCTAAAAGACTATGTTTGTTCTTAACTCTTTTATTATGCTTTTAACCTTTTTTTTGTAGGTTGTATGTATGTGCACTTTTTTGTACTTTTGTGAGGATGTATGGTTAAGATTTGTGGATGATGTATTTATTTATGTAGGAACTTACATTTTGAAGGTTACAAGTTTGTGGGAATATGCTATAAATAGATTTGTGGAATGTATGTTGTAAATTTGTCATTCATGAGATGTAAAATTCTTATGATTCATTTGATTAAGTCTAATTTCATGAATCGTTGGATAGGAAAATGTCAATCTGTGAAACTTGATCCAATTCAGTCTGCATTTTGCAAATTGGAATGATGAATTATTTGGACAAGATTGGACTGTAATTTTTCAATTCGCAATAATTGGATTGATTGCGGATTGACCCTAACTAGATTGGAACCAATCTGTGTGCACCCCTCTTACAAGCAAATGCCTTTAAGTACTACTAAGTTTTCATCTTCTCAGAACCCAAAGCTCTAAAGTCCGCCTTGAAATCTCCTTTATGGTTTACAACCATGGAAGAAGAAATTGCGGCCCTTCATAAGAATAGGACGTGGACTTTTGTTCCACTACCTTCTTATACTAACATCATTGGCTCTAAGTGGTTGTATAGAATAAAATATAATGAAGATGGATCTATCAACTAATAAAAGTTTGTCTTATTGCCAAAGGTTTCTCTCAAGTTTATGGACTTGATTATGAAAAAACATTTGGTCTGATCATTAAACCTATAACAGTCGCATGGTACTCTCAATTGAAGTTATTTCACATTGGTCCATCAAGCAATTGGATGATTAAATTGCATTTCTTCATGGGTTTCTTAAAGAAACGGTCTATATGGAACAATCACTGGGCTTTGTTGATTCCTCCTATTCTAACAATGTTTGTTTATTACACAAATTTCTTTATGGCTTAAAAACAAGCACTTTGCGCTTGGTTTGATGGATTACCACAATATTTACTAACTTTTGGTTTCTCTTACAAAGAAAGCTGATTGTTCATTATTTACATATCGACATAAGCATGATTTGGTTCTTTTACTTGTTTATATTGACGATGTTCTTATCACAGAAACAATGACAAATTTTCAATTATTTTATTCATCAACATAGCAATGAGTTTGCACTTAAAGATGTTGGTAACCTTCATTACTTTTTAGGAATTGAAGTGAAGTATTTTCTAGGTGGTATCTTTCTCTCACAATCTAAATATACTAAATATCTACTCACGTGCATAAACATGATGCTACACACGAAATTAGTAGACTAGGGTTGATCTTATACAGATTCGTGTCATAAACGTGTCAACATATTAGACGACAATTGAATGAGATTGCCCATACTATAGCAAGAAATTTGCGAAGTCATGAAGCAGTGAATTGTTAGAGAGAAGTTCCATAATGTGTGCAAGATGTGTTAGAAAATGATATACATGTCAACTAATCTTCAATAAAAAGCTATTTTGATTCGTCAAAAAAAAAACCACTCACCTAATGGATAATATGTAATAATTTTTTTAGGCTATGTAATAATTTATATTTAAGTCAATTTTTAAGACTTTAACATCCCAAATTAACTTAACATAATTTGCCACTAATTAAACTTTAAATATTTGTAAGTAATAAACAAGTTAAATGCTACGGAGTCGTGTTTGACAAAAAAAAATATGTTGTCCAAGTTAAATGGGTCAGGGCTCTTCAAAACAAAAAGTTAAATGGGTCAAAAACACATTTAACAAGTTATGTGTGTCATGTTGTATCAACCTATCATTTACCCGTCAAATAAAAGGGTCAATGCTCGCATTGATCTTAATAATGTCATCTGAGGGGCCCACCCAACACGAACACAACCGATCAACCCATTTTGCCACCCCGGACGAACTAGTCGAAACCAATATTAATAGAGTTTATAATCAAAGGAGATCGGGAATAAGAAGAACCACAAACAAGAGAAACATTTTGAATTGTCTGACTCTTAACAACAAAAGAATCATTTAGAGTAGCATGGATTTTGGGTTCTCGACGTAGCCTTTGAATGCTTTGAGCCACTCCGCGCCAATCGCACCTACGCGGTGATCACAGCTTAATCAGAGTTTCACAACTTTAGTAAAAGAAGTCATGCTTTCACAGTTCAAAAAAGAAAGATAAATGTAGCTTGATGAACCTTTAATTACCTGATCCGACGGCAAGTATACCAGATTGTGGGGGATTGATGATGGCGCAGAATTGCTTGATCCCATAAGTTCCTCCCAGATTTGACATAGTGAAAGTGCCTCGCTGCGACGGAACACAAAATAATGTACTTGAAACAAAAGTAAACATTTCTAGCGCATTTAAGGACATTCATCCCAAAACTTCTCGCTTACCTCATAATCTTCTGTTTTCAAACTATTATTTTTGGCTTTCTGTGTAAAGGATTTGACCTCATCAGCAATTTTACACAATCCTTTCTTGTCCGCATCCTTCAAAGATCAAACATGGCACAAGTTCATGTTAAACCGTATTTCAACAAATGGAATAATTGTTAAGAGTTTACACATTTTCTACACATACCCTAACGACTGGAACAAAGAGTCCATGTTCTGTTTGCACGCAAAAGATTCACACTGTGGTACCCGTATGAATAGCCACCACAAATTAGTCCATGGCATGGCTTGAAAATGACAATATCTATATAACCATGATTAGTACTTACCGGCGAATGTACTCGTCACCCATGAACTGTTACATTGGGGAACTTTGCAAAGAGCCAAGGCGGCAAACTCTGATTTAAGTTCACTCGCTTTCACTCTCGAAAATTAAAACTTTAAGGTAAGGAGATGAAAGGATGCATGATAAACATCACCAGATATACACTCAAGTCTTGCACAACCGTAAAATAAGTTGATTGCACAACTGTAAAATCGAGATTAAAAGTTCTAATATATAATCTCTTAGAAACAATATAAATATGAATATACCTTTATTACAAGATCATTGACCGATATCCGCTCTCCGCTCGAAGCTTCTTGTAGTGAATTGAGTTGGCTTTGCAACCCGACATGAACAAATTAATGTATGTATTTAAAAACAAATTTCAAAGCGATTTCAAAAGGTTTATCTCGTATTCGAAACGTGGGAAAAGATACGACTCCATAAGTTTGTCTACACAGTGTCCACAAATAAATAATAATGAGGAATGGTTAGTAGGTGGAAACCGTGACTGGCAAGAAAAGTATACAAGTGATTTATTTATCCTCTATTCCAAAATGTAATACCTTTTTAGTGATGTTAAGTTAGCAATCACAAAAAGACAATTACTTTTCTTATTTGTGAAATCTAAGGTCTCGTATAGTTTATTCCCGCTTCGTTGCTTTGTCCTTGGGCTTAGAGTACGAGGTGCCGAGACGCCCTTTCCACTAGATGCTTTGCAAAAACAAAACCAACATCAAACGAAGTACGAAATTACAAAAATGTGCCACAGAAATGTAATACAAGAAGGGATGTGGTCAGGACAATGCTTGAGACATCCTTCGAAGTTTGAATAATTAAATTATAATTCAAGAAGGATTTCAACAAATTGTCAACATTCACAACACAAGCTTTCACGATTTGAGTCAAAAACTATTAACGAACGATTGAAGATGAAAGTAAGAGTATGGATGTACCCAAGTAATCTTCAATATCTCGCTCGCACAATAATTCCATCGTAACCAGCTCCTTTGATATTTGAAAGAGGTACCTATGTTATCAAAAAAATTAAAACAATTGATAAAAGGGAAATATGGATTAAAAAAATCTGACACAATCTCCCTATCTAATAAAATCAACTACTAATCAATGACAGATGTCTACAAGCCTATTTAATACATTGAATGAGAAAAATTTTACAACAGATGTTACTAACATTGTGGTCGTTTGCCAATTTTCTCGCAAGAGGACTTGCGAAAATCCGTGCTCCTGATTGAGGAGCATTAGCAACCTTTGGCTTTTTTGGCTCAGCTGCACTGACAGGCTCAGTATCCTCCTTTTTAGGTAGGGTGGGTGGGGAAGGATCAGATGGCACTTTAGCTTCTTTAGAATCACCCAGTTGTGAAGGTTTGTAATCTTTAAATTTAGCGATATCATCTTCACCTTCCATCGTTGTAGCATTCATCTGCGTGAAAAAAACAATAAGAACTCCAAGAATGATAATATATATTAGATTCCGAAGAATTCATCAACCACAAGTGCAAAAAAGAGTAAAAATCTTATAGCTTGACATCCATACAGATTTCATCTGATTTATAGTGTCAGGTATTCTTTCTCAAAAACAAACTGACAGATCCACTCTTGATTAATCCTTTGACTTCGCAAAAGTCACCCTTGCTAGTATAGACCATTGGTACAACTCAAAAAAATCAGTATTAATTTGTTGAGCAGATCTCCGTACGTTTAGATAAAAACTGCGCTTTTTATTAAAGCACAAATCATTAGTGCTATCATCAATTTGCTACTTGATAAATTTCTCGCTTTTCCATTTTCATTATGGTTCTCATGTGACTAAATAACTTAGATTCAGCTAGCCTAAGATGAAATTAAGATTCTAAGTAATTATAATGGGAACTCAAATTAGATTCAACAACTCTGTATACTTGGAATAAATATCTATTTGGAAGTTAAAATCTGATGAGAAAGAGAGGGAGGGAGAGAGTAGAGACAAATGATTTATTCCGTCTTCATCAATTTTAAACCACTCACAATCTTTAATGTCCAGAAAACCAGATAAACTCGAAGGAGTATATTTAAAACACATCAGTAAGGAAATATAGCAAAAACATAAAACATAACAATTTTTCCAAAATAAAGAACTTGCAAACTAGCAATCAACCAAATCCAATAAGCAACGCAAATGCACAGATATCATCATGTGAACTTCTAAGTAGTAGATCTCTTTCATCATTTTTTTTCTTTTAATCTGAATAACTAGATACCATTATGAAACGAAGCTGAACATTTCCTTTTACCTAAAAATGAATGGCAATTATACATGATAAAACAAGTATTAAAAACTAAATAGTTTACTTGCATAGATTAATATTTCAAACAGTACAAATTCATATTAAGATTAAACAATAGTTGTTACTTAATATGAAAGTTTAGTAGTTAGTTATTATTCTATAAAATAATATACAATTATTAAATTATTTTAACAATTAAAATTTCTACGAAGTCCCAAGCATGGGGCTAATATAGGAAGAAAGATATTACACCTTAAACTTTGGAATTTGAAAAGGCAAGGTAACATGACAGTAGAAACTAAAAACAAAAGAAATAAGTACTTGGTATTATGCAATAATAGCTTTGTCATGCCGAAGCAAAATCATATGGTGTAATAAGATATATAACAATACTTGTAAAATGTCAGCTCGCAAATCTTCAAAATAAATAAATACCTCACCAACTTTTATCACTTTCGCACCATCTCCATGGATTATCTTAGCGAGAAAAACTTCCTCCGCGCATTCCATCGCAACTGTCGCATTATCCAAGAAAATATACATAGAAATGCGTTTAGTTTGTCCAAGAAGAACAGAGCCAAAAACATTCCAAATAAAAAAAAAACAACATAAAGGCCATACAGTTTCAACTTCGCAAAGTATATTTTCAGCAGAAACTTCATCCCCCTCTTTCGTGAACCACCTTGCATTATTACCCTGCATTTTAGCATTAAGAGCAACATTTTATTCTGAAATCAAAATACTAGAGAGAGGTCTACATTAACCGAAAAGAAGCACATACAAATGGTTACATCTGAGAAAAAAAAAAAAAAAAGGGAAGTACACTTAAGGTGTCAAATAGTTATAAATGATCTCCATCCATTTCAAAAGTAAAGGCTCAAAAAGAAGACCTTTCACGTAAATATTTTGACATATATTAACATACAATAGAGAAAAATATGCCATGTCAATAATCTCCATAGTCTTATTGATACCTCTTTACTATACACTATGAAATCATCATCATTGTCACCAACACTTGAAGAAGAAGGTCCATGATCTTGACCCTCCAAATCTACCATCTCAATAATCTCTGTTTCTCTGCCATTGTTATTGTTGTTGTTGTTGCTATTGTTGGTGGTGGTGGTGGTGGTGGTTTTTATTTTAACTTGTTGTGGGTTTGCTTCCTAGATTAATTTGAGGCTTTGTTGTTGTTGTTGTCGTCGTTGATGTGGGACTGCTTCTTCAAAGGAAAGAGACAAAGGACGAGTTAGTGGAGGACTAATAACGGGGACCACATGAAGGGTTCATCAACAGCATCATAGGGGGCTTAAAGGTGAAGTCACTAATCTCTGTTTCTCTCGCCATTGTTGGTGTTGGTGGTGGTGGTGGTTTTTATTTCATCTTCTCGTGGGTTTGCTTCCCCAATTAGTTTGAGGCTAAGGTTATGTTGTTGTTGTCGGTGTTGTGGGACTGCTTCTTCAAAGGGTCGGTCAACAGGCGTCGCAAGGGGCTTAAAGGTGAACTTGTTGTGGTACTTCTTCTTAATTGTGAGCTTTTTCAATGCTCTTTTGAAGGATCCAAGCATTTTGGGGATTGGAAAAAAGAAATTTTTGGTTGAACTTAATTTCATGTTTAGGAGGAACTGCACTTGATTGAATGGCTATGGCAGTAGTTTATTCTAGCTCTCGTTTTATACCACCACAAATACCAAAAAAAAAAATCCTTTTAGATTGCATTTCAAATTTCCTTTTAGCTCCCGTTTTATAATCAGCCCACTACAATACAAAAAAAAGAAATTACCATTTATAAAATGGAAATAAATTTATACCGGAAATAAATTAATTTTCTTTTATATCACATAACAAAATTTTGATCTCATATCTCTCTCTCTAATTTTCTCTCTCTCTCTCTCCCTCTCCCTCTTGATATTCTTCATATCTAATTTTCTCTCTCTCTCTCTTGACATCCTTCATATCTAATTTGCTCACCCGATTTTCTCTCCGCTCTCTCAAAATCAATTTTGGGAAACACTTGTTTCTTGCGCTCCATGAATTAGTTGGAATTATGGGTTTTAACTTTGAAGAAGACTTCGAATTACAAATGGATATTCATAATTTTTAAGTGACCCTTCCAATCTCTGTTTAGTATTCTTCTTCTTTAATCTCTTTTTTCAATGTCACAAGTGATTTGGAATAATGTTTATCTTTCTCGGTAATGGGTTTGTCATTACAAATAGACTACATACTTGTTGTGTTTTTCTTTGATTGCAAGGATTGTGTTGTAGGTTTTCTCAAAAACGATTAATTCGAAAATTTTCACAAAGAAAATTAGTTCTAAAAGTGGGTACTTTGTAGTGGGTTATGTTATAGTTGTAATTAAATTGAGTCTATATGTGCCACTGTCAGTTTTGAAATGCTTTCTTCCCTCATTTTATCTCTTTCTGTAGTTATAGGCTGGTGATGAATTACTCTGTTCTTGTAGCTACATAGATAGAGATAGATACTTGGGTTTCAAATTCAACTTTTCAAGTGAATGAAGGTCACTAGGCTTCTTATCAAAAAAATAAAATCAAAACTCACGAGTACTCAAAAAAAAAAAAAAAATACAAGTAATTTTAATGTTGGGGTTGAACCAGTGTAAACTTTAAGTAATGAACCTGTTGATTTCCTTTATTAAATGTTGTGCTTTTGCTTTGAAACTGTGTTGTGCTTCCAAACATGATAAGGAAATAATTAAGCTTTGGGCAATAACTTTATTGTAGTATCTTCATTAATCTAGGAAACTCGACAATGATAACTCGCGAGTACCATTTGGGCATGCCATAGGCCTCATATTCGTTAATTGTACTTAGTTCGATCTCATTAATTGTTTTTTGACAATTGACAATTTTAGTTTCATAAGAATCATTTGAAATTAATATCTTTTTAAAGTTACTCTCCCACGTCAACTAGCTAGAGAGACAATCCTTAATATTATTAATAGACTCTTGGAATAGGAGAGGAAGTAAAGTCAATAGTATGGAGATACCCTCATATACATAAGGAACAATATCTCAAATTTTGATTGTTTGTTTGTTTTTTTTTTTTTTGACTTTTGTTGGAATCCAACCACGATCTCCTGAGGTCTTGCGTTTTTGGCAAGTGGTGTCTTTACTATCTCACCTAAGAGGCTTTGACAATATCTCAAATTTTGTTGTGTAGAAATCTTTTTATTTTTTTCTTATGAAATTAGGGAATAATTAATTGTACATCCTGGTTAATTATATTTTTTCAAGCTTTCCTCCGTCAATTATATATTAAAGATTTGATAATTCCTTACTCTATTTGAGTGGGTAAATGCTTTGAGTTAATTCTAAGGGATAGTGAACTAGATATAACTTACCTCTGCTCTTTAAAGTATGGGTGACTTATAAACCTTATTATTAGTTGAAGGTCAGCTGGATCTAAATTAGAAATTTTTATCTCTAACATGTTGGAATTGATGAAATTATCAAACAATCTTTGAGGATTAAAATAGTGCATGATTAATTCGGGAAAGTATCATGGTGGTCAGGCTATCTACTTTTATTTTAAATCAAGAGTTTCACGTAGTTTAAAATATTCAAAAAATTTATATACCCTTTAATTAAATATAAGCATTTTACTTTCTAGGAGTAGGTTGTTTTGGTGATTCTTTTTTGAGTAAATTCCATTTAAAAGTATATTTTTTATGAAGATTTATCATAAGTAGAATAGATCTTTTCAGATGGAAAGCAAACGATGATGTTAATTATTAGTTCGCAGCTATTGCTATACTTGCATCATTTGACATATTTGGTATTGGATCAGTAAGGAGATAATGATACCAGCTTTTTAGTTGATTATAATTCAAAGCTAGGTGCAAAATTGCATGTTTGCAATGTTATAATATTTGTAATAAAATTGAAATTATTAATTTGATTTATTTCATTCAAAGCATATGAAACTATTTTTTAATCTTTGTGAATTTAGAATAGTAAAGAGTTTACACTAAAGTTATTCATATAATTTGTTCAATTTCTTTTCTTCGAAGAGAAGTAAGATCTTAAAAAAAATATATATATTTCTCTTTTCTAGGTGGTATTATGTTTTTAGGTGAATATGCTTTGTAAGCGCTTAGAAGTTTGGTAAGCATTTTAATCCTCGATTACTCTTAGTTTTCGGATTCTGTAGTTCAACATAATAATTTTATTCTATTGATTATTTTTTTTCCTTTTCCATTGAAGTCCATTCATATAGGCATGCAACCCTGGTTCCAACCCAACAAAACAAAATACTTTTTCTGAATGAAGTCCATTCATATCAAATTCTAGCATTCCTTTAGCCGCCAAGAGCATGCTTGTTCGTTAATGTCAAACACCGTCTAAAATTATTAATAGTTTCAGACATACATGTTTACTTAAACGTAGGTTTCTATTTTTTGGTATTTATGAAGACTTGTGATACAATTGAGCATTTGACATATCTTCATTCATGTGACTTAATTTTTTTTTTAGGTCGTCTGACTTAACTTATTTATTTTAGAACATATTATTTTCTTGAGTCAATTAGTCACAACAACTTATTGTGCAGAAAGTAGATGCCGAAATAAGAAACACAATAAGGACGTATCAGATGACTCTTTAAAATTCTTTTGGGTGAGATCCAATTTGTTAAAATCTGATAATCCATTTTTTTCCATCCTTGATTGTGATTTTGTTTACATGGATGACACTTTCTTTGATTTTGGCTATCTTAGATAATTGCAACGCTCTTTTCTTCAATAAAATTATTAAATTATTGGATTTACTCTTTCTTTTTAAGAATACTTAGTTGATACTCTCCGCTTTTTGTATTTCAAATATTGTCAGTTGTTTTTATGCTTTCATGTGTTCTACCCTAGTTCAATTTCATCTTGTTTTGATTTTTAATAGAATTTTTAGAAGGATTTGGTTATTGAATTTCACTATTATATTAATTATTTTGGGGGTTTGAGGATGTTGAGCTCCAATTGGATTAAATTATTGGTACTGGTGAAATCTATTGGGTTTTAGAGTATAATTTATTGGATTTATTAACAGTTATGATTGGGTTTGTTAGCGATTTTTGTGAAATTTCTCTCGTATCTATTTCGCCTATCTTCAATGGTTTGGTTGCCAACAACAACTACAAGAAGTTAAGCATTCTGGTAGTGCCTGTGATTCTTGACTAAGGCCGAGAAGAAATCCCTCTTGGCCAGCTTCATTAGATTATAATGATGATAGAGATGATGAAACGATATATGGTGGAATCTGTTTTAATTAGAGATTTCACTTAATCACATTAAATTATAATTATCTTTTTGGCACTTGAGCAAGCCTATACCAAAGTATTTTTTTTTCCTGTTTAGTATTGATTGATATCATCTATTACACACTAAGTCTTGATATCTTCATTGAAGTTTCTTTTCTTATTAGTGTAATTTTAGTTATATGGTAAAACACATAAAGATTCTAGCCCTTGACCTGGGATACAGAAAAACTTAATTTTATCATTTCGATTTTCTTTTTGTCGTAAGATACCTCAAAAGTATATATGTAAACACATTTGTATAGTTGAAGTCTCCATGGTCTCTATTGGGTTTATTACACGTGTATGCACATATGTGTTGAAGTTATGAGAAATTAAACTCATTACGCGCGAGTGGGAGATGTTGGATTTAAACATTCTTTTCTTATTAGTGTAATTTTAGTTATATGGTAAAACACATAAAGATTCTAGCCATTGACCTAGGATACAGAAAAACTTAGTTTTATCATTTCGATTTTCTTTTTGTCGTAAGATACCTCAAAAGTATATATGTAAACACATTTGTATAGTTGAAGTCTCCATGGTCTCTATTGGGTTTATTACACGTGTATGCACATATGTGTTGAAGTTATGAGAAATTAAACTCATTACGCGCGAGTGGGAGATGTTGGATTTAAACATTCTTTTCTTATTAGTGTAATTTTAGTTATATGGTAAAACACATAAAGATTCTAGCCATTGACCTAGGATACAAAAAAACTTAGTTTTATCATTTCGATTTTCTTTTTGTCGTAAGATACCTCAAAAGTATATATGTAAACACATTTGTATAGTTGAAGTCTCCATGGTCTCTATTGGGTTTATTACACGTGTATGCACATATGTGTTGAAGTTATGAGAAATTAAACTCATTACGCGCGAGTGGGAGATGTTGGATTTAAACATTCTTTTCTTATTAGTGTAATTTTAGTTATATGGTAAAACACATAAAGATTCTAGCCATTGACCTAGGATACAGAAAAACTTAGTTTTATCATTTCGATTTTCTTTTTGTCGTAAGATACCTCAAAAGTATATATGTAAACACATTTGTATAGTTGAAGTCTCCATGGTCTCTATTGGGTTTATTACACGTGTAGGCACATATGTGTTGAAGTTATGAGAAATTAAACTCATTACGCGCGAGTGGGAGATGTTGGATTTAAACATTTGTATGCATATAAATATGAGTAGTTTTAGTACTACTTAATAACTACCTATTAGTTATTATTTATGTGTATCGATCTAAAAGGAAAAACCAAGGTAAGTTTCCTTCTCTAAAGTAAGACTCTGCAAAGGTACTTAGGCTGAGGTTTTGGGTAGCCTACATGGTGCATGAGAAGAGAGCATATCCAGAGTTAATAATGTTTAGTCCTCTTGCCATGCTCTTATGTTCTCCTATTGAAAGAAAGGTTAGAAAAGAAAGTTATCTTTCTCTCACTTTGTTTGTGTACTTACCAATTGGGTTGTTATCTTAACTGCAGAAATTTGTTTATTTCTTGAACTCTATGTGGGTCTATGCGCTGCTTAAGGTTACTATATGATTTTTTTAAAACTTTAACAAAGCCTCAGTTCCAACTTACTAATTGAGTTGTGTCCTTAACCCTTTTAATGATGTGCCTACATACGAAGTTTGTCTATGCACATGTACTCGGACAAATTGAAGAGGTATTATTATCTCAAGCAAATTTCTTCTTGTCAAATTAACAACAAATTAACATGTTCTTAATTAACATTGCAAGTTTCTTGTTGTCAAATTTCCAACAAATTTTATTTTGGGAGAATATTCTTTATTAATCAATTTTTTTCAAATTAATGTTTTAGGTACAAAGTCATTAGCTATTTCTTTTGTCTACAAATTTATTGAGACTTTTTTTTTAATTTGCTAGCGATTTTTTAAATTTATTTACAACTTACTCGTTATTATATGGATTATTTTTCGCGAGCATAGCAAGCGGGTCATTGGTGCGTAGCACCTTATTGAACTAGTATCTATATATAAATTCTACAATAGAGATCAAATATATACCCATGTCATGGAAACTCCTCAAAAATGTGTTGCGTATTAAATGTTTTGTGCAATTTAGAATAATACTATAATTATTTATGGATACTATTATAAAAGAAATATGCATATACTTATAATAGTTAAACAATATTTACATAATTGGCTTAGGGCACATTTTCCAACAAGATGAACACCAAAATTGCCTAGTTATAGTCTAGATTTGATCAAAGGTGTTGTGCTCATCCCTAGGCACCTTCAATGGCCTAGATTGGCCAATAATTCAGCCAAGAAAATGACTTCAATGCAAACATATTCACTTAACCTTATCCTTCTCACAACACAAACAAATCAATCATTGGGTGTTCCAGTACCCGGTTATGCACTATTTAGTGCACCAATCACGTACACTCACGTCACTAATTGATTAAACGACATTTTATATTAATTATTTAATGCATGTCATTTGTTTATCATGTGTGTATCCCACGGCCTTATATATTGTAATTCGTCTACCTGGTAGCCGCGTCTACACGTTACTCGAGGCAAATACCCATAACACTGTCTCGCTCGGTAAGAAGTAACATAAACACACACATTGCGATGTAATTTAACAAAATTGAATAAAAACTTCGCAAAACAGATAAATAGCATACAAAAATGGACTGTATACCTAATCTGGGCATGCCCTGAACTAGCTGTGGGTACCACGAGCGTCCGAGTTGGCGTCCAGTATAATGAAAAATTAGATTTGGGTCGTTACGGTTGAGCCCATCTTAATGTGATTAATGTGTGCGTGAATTTGCGTGTTGTAAAATCTAGAAAATGGGGAAAAATAGAAAAATAATATTTTGACCAAATAAATAGAAATTGAAGGATTTATAAAAAAAGAAATTGGGATTCTCTTGAGACTTTATATCGGGGTTTTTACATCGTAAAACATGAAAGGGTTAAAATAAATTGGAAACTAGGTTCTGGGATTCCATATTTGAAGGTACTATCAATTGGAGCTTTCATTCCTGGACTATGGGACCCCTCCTTATGCGTCGACACTGGCACTGCCGGCCTTGGAGGAAACCATCGCCGCCATTCGCCAATAACTACAAACCCACCTCCAATTGATCCAAACCCTAGACGAAGAAAAAAAAAAACCCGAATTGACTCCTTGTCCTCCGCCATGATTAAACTTCGATCCCGACCAGAAACCTCCAAAACTCAACCACCTCGCATTCAAACTTAATAAAATTTTCTTCTAACCAGGTTTTTTTTCTTTTTTTTTTTTTGTAAAAACCAGCTAATATATAGTCGGACAAATTTTCGTCATAAAATTTTCTTCTAGTTATGCTAATAGTAAAGTACTGTTTCTTTAAAACAAATTGCAAGAACAAATGACAAGTCATGAGCTTACTTTTCTTTTTCTTTCTTTTTTTTTCTCCTTTTATTTTACTCAAACATTAGATCGAAGTGCATGCTAGTGCTCCAAATGACCGAAGTTTAGAATATTCCACAAGAGGTGTGGCAAGATTTGTAATGACATAATAACTTGAGATGCTTAACACGAAATTAGTAGACTAGGGTTGAGCTTATATAGATTCGTGTCATAAAACGTGTCAACATATTAGACGACAATCGAATGAGATTGCCCATACTACGCACAAGAAATTTGCGAAGTCATGAAGCAGTGAATTGTTAGAGAGAAGTTCCATAATGTGTGCAAGATGTGTTAGAAAATGATATACATCTCAACTAATCTTCAATAAAAAGCTATTTTGATTCGTCAAAAAAAAACCACTCAGCTAATGGATAACATGTAATAATTTTTTTAGGTTATGTAGTAATTTATATTTAAGTCAATTTTTAAGACTTTAACATCCCAAATTAACTTAACATAATTTACCACTAATTAAACTTTAAATATTTTTAAGTAATAAACAAGTTAAATGCGTTATAGGAGTCGTGTTTGAATAAAAAAATATGTTGTCCAAGTTAAATGGGCTAGGGCTCTTCAAAACAAAAAGTTAAATGGGTCAAAAACACATTTAACAAGTTATGTGTGTCATGTTGTATCAACCTATCATTTACCCGTCAAATAAATGGGTCATGCTCATATTGATCTTAATAATGTCATCTGAGGAACACAACCGGTCAAACAAGTCGAAACCAATATTAATAGAGTTTATAATCAAAGGAGATTGGGAATGAGAAGAACCACAAACAAGACAAACATTTTGAACTGTCTGACTCTTAACAACAAAAGAATCATTTAGAGTAGCATGGATTCTGGGTTCTCGACGTAGCCTTTGAACGCTTTGAGAAGATTATGATTTAATAAATAGCATATGGAAATATATTGCTGAACTCCGTTTTATGAAGTAAGAATATTGCGCTCAAATAAACAAAACACCCAACTTGGAAGATTACGCACCATCAATTACGCGGTGATCACAGCTTAGCGTGACTGACATGTATGAGGCGAACGTATATTGGTCAGGACCGGCACCAGGCACCACCCTCTTCTCAACTGCTCAATTAGAGTTTCACAACTTTAGTAAAAGAAGTCATGCTTTCACGGTTCAAAAAAGAAAGATAAATGTAGCTTGATGAACCTTTAATTACCTGATCCGACGGCAAGTATTCCAGATTATGGGGGATTGATGATGGCGCAGAATTGCTTGATCCCATAAGTTCCTCCAAGATTTGACACAGTGAAAGTGCCTCCCTATGACGGAACACAAAATAATGTACTTGAAACAAAAGTAAACATTTCTAGCGCGTTTAAGGACATTCATCCTAAAACTTTTCGCTTACCTCATAATCTTCTGGTTTCAAACTATTCTCTTTGGCTTTCTGTTTAAAGGATTTGACCTCATCAGCAATTTTAGACAATCCTTTCTTGTCCGCGTCCTTCCAAGATCAAACATGGCACAAGTTCATGTTAAACCGTATTGTTAAGAGTTTACACATTTTTTACACATACCCTAACGACCGAACAAAGAGTCCATGTTCTGTTTGCACGGCAACATTCACACTGTGGTACCTGTATGAATAGCCACCACAAATTAGTCCATGGCATGGCTTGAAAATGACAATATCTGTATAACCATGATTAGTACTTACTGGCGAATGTACTCGTCAGTCCATAAACTGTTACATTGGGGAACTTTGCAAAGAGCCAAGGCGGGAGCCTGTGATTTAAGTTCACTCAGTTTCACTCTCAGAAAATTAAAACTTTAAGGTAAGGAGATGAAAGGATGCATGATAAACATCACCAGATAGATCATGTACTGAAGCCTAAGGCATTTATATACACTTTTTAGTTGATTATAATTCAAAGCTAGGTGCAAAATTGCATGTTTGCAATGTTGTAATATTTGTACTAAAATTGAAATTATTAATTTGATTTATTTCATTCAAAGCATATGAAACTATTTTTTAATCTTTGTGAATTTAGAATAGTAAAGAGTTTACACTAAAGTTATTCATATAATTTGTTCAATTTCTTTTCTTCGAAGAGAAGTAAGATCTTAAAAAAAAATATATATTTTTCTCTTTTCTAGGTGGTATTATGTTTTTAGGTGAATATGCTTTGTAAGCGCTTAGAAGTTTGGTAAGCATTTTCATCCTCGATTACTCTTAGTTTTGGGATTCTGTAGTTCAACATAATAATTTTATTCTATTAATTATTTTTTTTCCTTTTCCATTGAAGTCCATTCATATAGGCATGCAACCCTGGTTCGAACCCAACAAAACAAAATACTTATTCTGAATGAAGTCCATTCATATCAAATTCTAGCATTCCTTTAGCCGCCAAGAGCATGCTTGTTCTTTAATGTCAAACACCATCTAAAATTATTAATAGTTTCAGACATACATGTTTGCTTAAATGTAGGTTTAAATTTTTTGGTATTTAGGAAGACTTGTGAGACAATTGAGCATTTGACATATCTTCATTCATGTGACTTAATTTTTTTTTAGGTCGTCTAACTTAACTTATTTATTTTAGAACATATTATTTTCTTGAGTTAATTCGTCACAACAACTTATTGTGCAGAAAGTAGATTCAGAAATAAGAAACACAATAAGGACGTATCAGATGAATCTTTAAAATTCTTTTGGGTGAGATCCAATTTGTCAAAATCTGATAATCCGTTCTTTTGCATCCTTGATTGTGATTTTGTTTACATGGATGACACTTTCTTTGATTTTGGCTATCTTAGATAATTACAACGCTCTTTTCTTCAATAAAATAAATAAATTATTGGATTTACTCTTTCTTTTTAAGAATACTTAGTTGATACTCTCCGCTTTTTGTATTTCAAATATTGTCAGTTGTTTTTATGCTTTCATGTGTTCTACCCTAGTTCAATTTCATCTTGTTTTGATTTTTAATAGAATTTTTAGAAGGATTTGGTTATTGAATTTCACTATTATATTCATTATGTTGGGGGTTTGAGGTTGTTGTGCTCCAATTGGATTAAATTATTGGTACTGGTGAAATCTATTGGGTTTTAGAGTATAATTTATTGGATTTATTAACAGTTATGATTGGGTTTGTTAGCGATTTTTGTGAAATTTCTCTCGTATCTATTTCGTCCTATCTTCAATGGTTTGGTTGCCAACAACAACTACAAGAAGTTAAGCATTCTGGTAGTGCTTGTGATTCTTGACTAAGGCCAGAGAAGAAATCCCTCTTGGCCAGTTCATTAGATTATAATGATGATAGAGATGATGAAACGATATGTGGTGGAATCTGTTTTAATTAGAGATTTCACTTAATCACATTAAATTATAATTATCTTTTTGGCACTTGAGCAAGCCTATACCAAAGTATTTTTTTTCCTATTTAGTATTGATTGATATCATCTATTACACACTAAGTCTTGATATCTTCATTGAAGTTTCTTTTCTTATTAGTGTAATTTTAGTTATATGGTAAAATACATAAAGATTCTAGCCATTGACCTAGGATACAGAAAAACTTAGTTTTATCATTTCGATTTTCTTTTTGTCGTAAGATACCTCAAAAGTATATATGTAAACACATTTGTATAGTTGAAGTCTCCATGGTCTCTATTGGGTTTATTACACGTGTATGCACATATGTGTTGAAGTTATGAGAAATTAAACTCATTACGCGCGAGTGGGAGATGTTGGATTTAAACATTTGTATGCATATAAATATGAGTAGTTTTAGTACTACTTAATAACTACCTATTAGTTATTATTTATGTGTATCAATCTAAAAGGAAAAACCAAGGTAAGTTTCCTTCTCTAAAGTAAGACTCTGCAAAGGTACTTAGGCTGAGGTTTTAGGGATCTTCCCGAATTGGTGACCTTGTAGCCAAGGGGTATACACAACAAGAGGGAATTATTTTTGCTTCTAAAGAAACTATAATTTATAGATATTTTGGGTAGCCTACATGGTGCATAACAAGAGAGCATATCCAGAGTTAATAATGTTTAGTCCTCTTGCCTTGCTCTTATGTTCTCCTATTGAAAGAAAGGTTAGAAAAGAAAGTTATCTTCTCTCACTTTGTTTGTGTACTTACCAATTGGGTTGTTTTCTTAACTACAGAAATTTGTTTATTTCTTGAACTCTTTGTGGGTCTATGCACATGTACTCAGACAAATTGAAGTGGTATTATTATCTGGGCAAATTTCTTGTTGTCAAATTAACAACAAATTAACATGTTCTTAATTAATATTGCAAGTTTCTTGTTGTCAAATTTCCAACAAATTTTATTTTGGGAGAATATTCTTTATTATTGAATTTTTTTCAAATTAATGTTTTAGGTACAAAGTCATTAGCCATTTCTTTTGTCTACAAATTTATTGAGACTTTTTTTTAATTTGTTAGCGATTTTTTAAATTTACTTACAACTTACTCGTTATTGTATGGATTATTTTTGGCGAGCATAGCGAGCGGGTCGTTGGTGCGTAGCACCTTATTGAACTAGTATCTATATATAAATTCTACAATAGAGATCAAATATATACCCATGTCATGGGAACTCCTCAAAAATGTGTTGTGTATTAAATGTTTTGTGCAATTTAGAATAATACTATAATTATTTATGGATACTATTATAAAAGAAATATGCATATACTTATAATAGTTAAACAATATTTACATAATTAGCTTAGGGCACATTTTCCAACAAGATGAACACAAAAATTGCCTATTTAAGTCTAGATTTGATCAAAGGTGTTGTGCTCATCCCTAGGCACCTTCAATGGCCTAGATTGGCCAATAATTCAGCCAAGAAAATGACTTCAATGCAAACATATTCACTTAACCTTATCCTTCTCACAACACAAACAAATCAATCATTGGGTGTTCAAGTACCCTAAGCTATGCACTTTGTTTAGTGCACCAATCACGTACACTCATGTCACTAATTGATTAAACGACATTTTATTTTAATTATTTAATGCATGTCATTTACTTATCATGTGTTTATCCCACGGCCTTATGTATTGTAATTCGCCTACCTAGTAGCCGCGTCTACACGTTACTCGAGGCGAATACCCATAACACTGTCTCGCTCGGTAATACGTAACATAAACACGAGATATTGCGATGTAATTTAACAAAATTGAATAAACACTTCGCAAAACAGACAAATACCATACAAAAATGGACTCGTATACCTAATTTGGGCATGCCCTAAACTAGTGCGGGTTCCATGAGCGTCCGAGTTGGCGTCCCAAGATAATGAAAAATTAGATTTGGGCGTTACGGTTGTGCCCATCTTAATGTGATTAATGTGTGCGTGAATTTGCATGTTGTAAAATCTAGAAAATGGGGGAAAAATAGAAAAATAATATTTTGACCAAATAAATAGAAATTAAAGGATTTATAAAAAAAAGAAATTGGGATTCTCTCGAGACTTTATATCGGAGTTTTTATATCGTAAAACGTGAAAGGGTTAAAATAAATTGGAAACTAGGTTCTGGGATTCCATATTTGAATGGGACTAATTTAGGAATATTAATAAATGAGTATTTGACTTAAATCGATGACAATTGGTCTATTTTAGGTAATGGACCAACGAAAAAAGATTTTAGGACTCTTGGGAGTCGTGTAAGTCGGTAAAAGTTAGGAAAACTCAGAACAGGTAAGTGAGACTCGTATCTTTTATCAATTATGCAATGTAATGTAGTATTATTAGAGCACGTAGTGTTATGGACTGGGGACAATGTACTGTGATTTTGTTGATTTTTTATCAAATATTTTTATACTGAAAAATGAATTCGTAAAGAGGTTTGGCAGAACGAACCAACCTGGGGTTTGGAATTGTGTTAGGCGGTCATCCAATATCGGGCCCCTAGTGACTGGAGTATCCCGATCAATACTTTCCATTTGATTTGGTGGTGATCGGTCATTATCCTATCAAATGATCAATGATCGGTATATTGACAATGTAGGAGTGCGACTCTGCTCCATTTGAGTTGGCGACATCGATCATGAACTTATCGATGATCACGATTGGTTTATTGACGATGTGGGAATGCGACTCATCATAAAACCAAAATCGAAAATGCAAATCACGAGTACAGTTGCAATTGACCAATGAACTTGCATCCGTTTATGTATTGTTTATATTATTTCAAATACTTCCTTACATATACATTGGGTTCATGTTGTTTTACATAATTCCTTGATATTAATTGATAATTTATGGATTTTATGAGAGTCACTTATTGAGGATATAGGAATTCACCCATGTTAACATTTCCAGGTAATGGCGTGCACTAAGATCCAGGAAATGATAAGATTAGGAGTCTAATATCTTTCCTATGATGCAATGATTTCCTATTAATATATATTATATTTAATTATGATTTCGTGATAATTAGGTTGGAAATACAAGTTTAATACCGATCTTGTATTTCTTGTTTATTATCGAAAAAGTTTTAATTTTCATTTGTATTTTGATTTAATTTGTTTATTGATTATTGAGATATACAAGTTATTTATCGTGTACGGATAAAATGTTGCTTGCTCTAATTACGTCGATCTGATTTACCGGGGCTTAATTAGGGTTTCAGGATGAGTATTGCCCTAATTGAGTTAGGGGATGCTACAATGTATGTGATGGCAATGCACTTCCAATTTTTTATATAGGAAGTGCACTTTTAGCAACACGTCATGGTAATTTAAACTTGCAAAAATGTTCTTGTTGGTCCTAAATTGCAAAAAAAAACTAGTTATCTGTTAGCCAATTTACACATGATAATGCTTCTGTTTTTGAATTAAACTCTGATGATTTTGTGATAAAGGATTAAAATGAAATGATCCTAGCCACATGGCATAGAAAAGGTCAACTATATACTTCGGGTGATGCAAAGTTGCAAGCATTAGCTGCTATCAAAACTCCCTCTGCAACTTCAAGCTTATGGCACCAACGAATGGGATACCCATTCACGTTTACTACAAGTTCTCAATAAAAATAAAGTTTTAAATATTTTTAGTTAGTTAAATAAAACATTATTTGCACTAGATGTCAACTCGACAAAATATGCAAACTTCCTTTTATTGATTCTAATAAATCATGTCAATTTCTTTTAGAAAAGATTCACTATGATTTATGGGTCCATATTTGATTACTTCTATGAAACACTTTAAATATTATGTTGTTTTTTGTGATGATTGCACTAGATATACTTAGCTCTTTCCATTAAAATATAAATCATACTTCTTCGATTGTTTTTTGAAATATCAAAATCTAGTGCAAAATCAATTTGATAGAAAAATAAAAATTTTTCAAAATGACGGAGGTACTGAATTTACTTCCTTCTTTTTCACCAACCATCTTGCTCAATGTGGTATAGCTCAACAACTATCTTGCCCAGGTATCCACGAGCAAAATGGGATTGCGGAATGTAAAGTATCATCGTATCATAGAAACGGGTCTTACGATGATATTTCATTCTAATCTACCTATTCGATTTTGAGATGATGCATGTATTTTTAATCAATCGACTTTTAAGTTCTGTTTTACATATGAAAACATCATTCCTTAAACTTTTTGGAAAAAAAAATCCTTATAGTGGCTTAAAGATTTTTAGTTGCAAATGTTTTCCTTACTTGAAATAATATGGCCAAAATAAACTTTCAAAAAGGACATATCCTTGTGTTTCTCTTAGTTATAGCCCAATCCATAAGGGTTATAGATGCCTAGACCCTTCAACAAATAAAGTATATATTTCTAGACATGTAGTATTTGATGAAAATGTTTTTCCTTATTCTATTAAAGCTTCAAATGATAATATTTTACAACTTGCGCTACCACTTTTCCCGATCAAGGTGAATAAATTACCAAAGATATAGATACTAACTTTTATGATAATATTTAAAAACTTGCTTCAACTACAAGCAAGACAACCAACACAAAGTTGCCAAACTTTGATTGTTGCCCGATACAATAAATCCAATTTCTCACATTAGTAGTACACATATCCTGCCATTAGAGGATGATGATATTGACACCCCTATTTCATCGAACTGATATCTCAAATATCTATATCAATCCACCCACCTTATATTCTAATACTTTTCCTCATGTTATAGACAGCTATGTTCATGATAATCTGCCTCTTGCCTCATCAACACCGACATAATACCACCCCCGCCTCTGTTGCCAAAGTGGCCAACTTGAGCTCACCGTCCTTCGAAATATTTGAATGATTATGTGTGTTCTATAAAACCTAAATCAAACTTTAGGGGTGCAGACGGATTGCACTAATCCGTGGATCTGATCCAATATGGACCAAATATCACTAATTTGATCATTTTTTAATCCCTTGGATTGGACTGGATTGAAAAATCACTAATCTGGCTGGACTGGATTGGATTACGGATCCTACATTAAAAACCCGCGGATCCAATCTGATTCAGTCCATTTAACATATCAACACATATACATATATGATCGTATGTATTATAGTATCTTGAAGAGCATCAACTTAAACTATTAACTCTAAACTGTAATATCTAAAAGACTATGTTTGTTCTTAACTCTTTTATTATGCTTTTAACCTTTTTTTGTAGGTTGTATGTACGTGCACTTTTTTGTACTTTTGTGAGGATGTAAGGTTAAGATTTGTGGATGACGTATTTATTTATGTAGGAACTTACATTTTGAAGGTTACAAGTTTGTGGGAATATGCTATATATAGATTTGTGGAATGTATGTTGTAAATTTGTCATTCATGAGATGTAAAATTCTTATGATTCATTTGATTAAGTCTAATTTTATGAATCGTTGGATAGGAAAATATCAATCTGTGAAACTTGATCCAATTCAAATCCGCATTTTGCAAATTGGATTGATGAATTATTTGGACAAGATTGGACCGTGTAATTTTTCAATTCGCAATAATTGGATTGGATTGCGGATTGACCCTAACTAGATTGGATCTAATTTGTGTGCACCCCTCTTACAGTGCAGCCTTAAGTACTACTAAGTTTTCATCTTCTCAGGAACTAAACACTCTAAAGTCCGCCTTGAAATCTCCTTTATGGTTTACAACCATGGAAGAAGAAATTGCGGCCCTTCATCAGAATAGGACGTGGAGTTTTGTTCCACTACATTCTTATACTAATATCATTGGCTCCAAGTGGTTGTATAGAATAAAATATAATGAAGATGGATCTATCAACTAATAAAAGTTTGTCTTGTTGCCAAAGGTTTCTCTCAAGTTTATGGACTTGATTATGAAAAAACATTTAGTCTGATCATTAAACCTACAACAGTTCGCATCGTACTCTCAATTGAAGTTATTTCACATTAGTCCATCAAGCAATTAGATGTTGAAAATGCATTTCTTCATGGGTTTCTTAAAGAAACGGTCTATATGGAACAATCACTGGGCTTTGTTGATTCCTCCTATTCTAATAATGTTTGTTTATTATACAAATTTCTTTATGGCTTAAAAACAAGCACTCTGCGCTTGGTTTGATGGATTATCACAATATTTCGTAACTTTTGGTTTCTCTTGCACCAAAGCTGATTGTTCATTATTTACATATTGACATAAGCGTGATTTGGTTCTTTTACTTGTTTATATTGACGATGTTCTTATCACAGGGAACAATGACATCCTTTTCAGTTATTTTATTCATCAACATAGCAATGAGTTTGCACTTAAAGATGTTGGTAACCTTCATTACTTTTTAGGAATTGAAGTGAAGTATTTTCCAGGTGGTATCTTTCTCTTACAATCTAAATATATTAAATATCTACTCACGTGCATAAACATGATGCTGCCTCTCACCTATCCACTCATATTTCTCAACAAAGTGTGCCAACATTTTCACCAACCCACACTTGCACATCTTCACGCAGTCAAGCACATTCTTCGTTATCTCAATGGCATAATAAGTTATGGCCTTCGTTTTCTTTCTCAAAGTTCATTTACTTTAAATTATTTTTGTTATGCAGATTGGTCTGGTTTTCAACTTATTAGACGAAGTACTATTGGTTGCATATTTAAAGAATCAAATTGCGTGTCTTGGTCTTTAAGAAAACAACTTGCAATTGCTCGATCCAAATATGTTGAATCGTATACCGCTCCCTAGCCACCACACAAGAATCGAACTTACATGGATTTCTTTTTTTCATCATCACATTGACATGCCAGTCTCTACTACTCCTCAACTATTGAGTGGCAATCTCAGTACTCTACATATGATAATCAATTCAGCCTTTTACACTCGTACCAAACATGTTGAACTTGACTACTATTTTGTTCGTGAGAAAGTTGTTGCAGGTACATTAGTCACATAATTTGTTCCATCTCATCTTCAAATCACTGATTTTTTCACCAGACCTCTTTTGAAGCGTGTGTCAAAGTTTTTCTTCTTTAAATAAACACCAATGCGAACCTAGCTCATCAATGGAAAAAAATGAATAATAATTTTATCTTTATTCATTGCTTTTCTAAAACTTCATTATATTTCTTCCAAAATTTCCAATACGTCCAATCCTATCAAGGTAATTATAGAAATTCATGGGCCCCGACAAAGGTGTAAGTCCACACACGCGCACACAAATGGGGTATACAAATGGGGTTGGAGCTCGTTTTTGTACCAAACCAATTGACTGGTGCTAGGATCCAATCTACACTACTTATATATCACACCAACTCTTATTATATTTTTGATACGGGATTATATACTCCAACACTCCCCCTCAAGTGCAACTAAGCCTAGACTAGTTGTCACTTGCCAAACAAATATGCACTTTTAGAGGTCCGGACAAACATACCTAGGCCTACTCTTATAGGCTTATAGGTTCACAAACGTGTCTAGACTCCACCGCTAGCCTAACCAGGTCATCAAATACGAGCTCATGATCGTTCTTCTCTAATATCATATAGAAATCTATGGGCCCGAGAGTATCGGGCCACACAAGCACCTACGTGGGTATACAAATGTGGTTGGAACCCATTTTTGTACAAAACTAATTGGCTTGTACTAGGATCTAATATACACCACTTATATACCACACCAACTTTTATTATATTTTCGATGTGGGATTATACACTCCAACAGTAATTCTCTCGCTGCCTGGGGAAATCATAGTTTATTATGACAAGGGAGGCTTGGTCGTTGACATTGATGCCTCGAGCAAGAAGGGGACGACCTCGGTGGTGATGAGCATTCTTGATGATGTCGAGGACTCAGTAAGAAGAATACCCATGATGACATCCCTTGTATTCTGGTCCATGTCTCCATAAGTTGCTGAAACAGTAGTGTCGCCATGACAACTACTCATCTAACTCAGTTTGACTGTCCAAAATATCCAAGCCCAAAAGAACTCACAAGAAGCCCGCTTGGATGAGAAGCTTTATTTGAATTTACGCCCAAATCCGTTATACCATAAATTTTACTTTTGATGTAAGCCATAATGTGAAGTTTGTATTTAAGGTCTCTTAGTACTCTTACGCACTATGAATGCAAGAAGGAAGTTATTCTCTTATCTTTTTTTTCTATTTTCTCAAGTTGTTTGTTATCCCTAATCCATAGTACTAGGAAGGTACTATCAATTGGTGCTTTCATTCCTGGACTATGGGACCCCTCCTTATGCTCCGACACCGGCACTCGCCGCCTTGGAGGAAACCATCTCCGCCATTCACCAATAACTACAAATCCACCTCCAATTGATCCAAACCCTAGACGAAGAAAAAAAAACCCGAATTGACTCCTTGTCCTCCGCCATCATTAAACTTCGATCCCGACCGAAACCTCCCAAACTCAACCACCTCGCATTCAAACTTAATAAAATTTTCTTCAAACCAGGTTTTTTTTCATTTTTTTTGTAAAAACCAGCTAATATATAGTCGGACAAATTTTCTTCATAAAATTTTCTTCTGGTTATGCTAATATTAAAGTACTGTTTCTTTAAAACAAATTGCAAGAACAAATGACAAGTCATGAGCTTACTTTTCTTTTTCTTTCTTTTTTTTTCTCCTTTTATTTTACTCAAACATTAGATCGAAGTGCATGCTAGTTCTCCAAATGACCGAAGTTTAGAATATTCCACAAGAGGGGTGGCAAGATTGGTAATGACACAATAACTTGAGATGCTTAACACGAAATTAGTAGACTAGGGTTGAGCTTATACAGATTCGTGTCATAAACGTGTCAACATATATATTAGACGACAATCGAATGAGATTGCCCATACAATAGCAAGAAATTTGCGAAGTCATGAAGCAGTGAATTGTTAGAGAGAAGTTCCATATTGTGTGTAAGATGTGTTAGAAAATGATATACATCTCAACTAATCTTCAATAAAAAGCTATTTTGATTCGTCAAAAAAAAACCACTCAGCTAAAGGATAATATGTAATAATTTTTTTAGGCTATGTAATAATTTATATTTAAGTCAATTTTTCAGACTTTAACATCCCAAATTAACTTAACATAATTTACCACTAATTACACTTTAAATATTTTTAAGTAATAAACAAGTTAAATGCGTTACAGGAGTCGTGTTTGAATAAAAAAAAATATGTTGTCCAAGTTAAATGGGTCAGGACTCTTCAAAACAAAAAGTTAAATGGGTCAAAAACACATTTAACAAGTTATGTGTGTCATGTTGTATCAACCTATCATTTACCCGTCAAATAAATGGGTCAATGCTCGTATTGATCTTAATAATGTCATCTGAGGGGCCCACCCAACACGAACACAACCAAATAACCCATTTTGCCACCCCGAACAAACTAGTCGAAACCAATATTAATAGAGTTTATAATCAAAGGAGATCGGGAATGAGAAGAACCACAAACAAGAGAAACATTTTGAACTGTCTGACTCCTAACAACAAAAGAATCAGTTAGAGTAGCATGGATTCTGGGTTCTCGACGTAGCCTTTGAACACTTTGAGCCACTCCGCGCCAATCGCACCTATGCAGATCAAGATAAGATTATGATTTAATAAATAGCATATGGAAAAGATTATGATTTAATAAATAGCATATGGAAATATATTGCAGAACACCCAACGGGGAAGATTACGCACCATCAATTACGCGGTGATCACAGCTTAGCGTGACTGACATGTATGAGGCGAACGTATATTGGTCGGGACCGGCACCAGGCACCACCCTCTTCTCAACTGCTTAATCAGAGTTCACAACTTCAGTAAAAGAAGTCATGCTTTCACGGTTCAAAAAAGAAAGATAAATGTAGCTTGATGAACCTTTAAATACCTGATCCCACGGCAAGTATTCCAGATTGTGGGGGAGTGATGATGGCGCAGAATTGCTTGATCCCATAAGTTCCTCCCAGATTTGACACAGTGAAAGTGCCTCCCTACAACGGAACACAAAATAATGTACTTGAAACAAAAGTAAACATTTCTAGCGCGTTTAAGGACATTCATCCTAAAACTTTTCGCTTACCTCATAATCTTCTGGTTTCAAACTATTCTCTTTGGCTTTCTGTGTAAAGGATTTGACCTCATCAGCAATTTTAGACAATCCCTTCTTGTCCTCGTCCTTCAAAGATCAAACATGGCACAAGTTCATGTTAAACCGTATTTCAACAAATGGAATAATTGTTAAGAGTTTACACATTTTCTACACATACCCTAACGACTGGAACAAAGAGTCCATGTTCTGTTTGCACGACAACATTCACACTGTGGTACCTGTATGAATAGCCACCACAAATTAGTCCATGGCATGGCTTGAAAATGACAATATCTGTATAAACATGATTAGTACTTACTGGCGAATGTACTCGTCAGTCCATGAACTGTTACATTGGGGAACTTTGCAAAGAGCCAAGGCGGCGACTGTGATTTAAGTTCACTCGCCACTCTCGAAAAATTAAAACTTTAAGGTAAGGAGATGAAAGGATGCATGATAAACATCACCAGATAGATCATGTACCGAAGCCTAAGGCATTTATATACACTCAAGTCTTGCACAACCGAAAATCAGTTGATTGCACAACCGTAAAAATTAGGAGATTAAAAGTTCTAATATATAATCTCTTAGAAACAATATAAATATGAATATACCTTTATTACAAGATCATTGACCGATATCCGCTCTCCGCCTGAAGCGTCTTGTAGTGAATTGAGTTGGCTTTGCAACCTGACATGAACAAATTAATGTATGTATTTAAAAACAAATTTCAAAGCGATTTCAAAAGGTTTATCTCGTATTCATAAACGTGGGAAAAGATACTTGACTCCATAAGTTTGTCTACACAGGTGTCCACTGTCAAATAATAATGAGGAATGGTTTGTTTAGAGGGCAGTAGGCAGGAAACTGTGACCTGCAAGAAAAGTATACAAGTGATTTACTTATCTTCTATTCCAAAATGTAATACCTTTTTAGTGATGTTAAGTTAGCAATGACAAAAAGACAATTACTTTTCTTATTTGTGAAATCGGAAGGTCTGTATAGTTTATTCCTGCTTCTGTTGCTTTGTCCTTGGGCTTGGAGGTAGGTGGTGCCGAGACGCCCTTTCCACTAGATGCTGCAAAAACAAAACCAACATCAAACGTAGTACGAAATTACAAAAATGTGCCACAGGAAATGTAATACAAGAAGGGATGTGGCTGTGGACAATGCTTGAGACATCCTTTGAAGTTTGAATAATTAAATTATAATTCAGTAAGGATTTCAACAAATTGTCAACATTCACAACACAACCTTTCACAATTTGAGTCAAAAACTGTTAACAGAACAATTGAAGATGAAAGTAAGAGTATGGATGTACCCAAGTAATCTTCAATATCTGCCTGCACAATAGTTCCATCAGAACCAGTTCCTTTGATCTTTGAAAGAGGTACCTATGTTATAAAAAATATTAAAACAATTGATAAAAGGGAAATATGGATTAAAAAAATCTGACACAATCTCCCTATCTAATAAAATCAACTACTAATCAATGACAGATGTCTACAAGCCTATTTAACACACTGAATGAGAAAAATTTTACAACAGATGCTACTAACATTGTGGTCATTCGCCAATTTTCTCGCAAGAGGACTTGCGAAAATCCGTGCTCCTGATTGAGGAGCATTAGCAACCTTTGGCTTTTTTGGCTCAGCTGAACCGACAGGCTCAGTATCCTCCTTTTTAGGTGGGGTGGGTGGGGAAGGATCAGATGGCACTTTAACTTCTTTAGAATCACCCAGTTGTGAAGGTTTGTAATCTTTAAATTTAGCGATATCATCTTCATCTTCCACCTTTGTAGCATTCACCTGCGTGAAGAAAACAATAAGAACTCCGAGAATGATAATATATATTAGATTCCGAAGAATTCATCAACCACAAGCGCAAAAAAGAGTAAAAATCTTATAGCTTAACATCCATACAGATTTCATCTGATTATAGTGTCAGGTATTCTTTCTCAAAAACAAACTGACAGATCCACTCTTGATTAATCCTTTGGCTTCGCAAAAGTCACCCTTGCTAGTATAGACCATTGGTACAACTCAAAAAAATCAATATTAATTTGTTGAGCAGATCTCCGTACGTTTAGGTAAAAACTGCACTTTTTATTAAAGCACAAAATCATTAGTGCTATCATCAATATGCTACTTGATAAATTTCTCGCTTTTCCATTTTCATTATGGTTCGCATGTGACTAAATAACTTAGATTCATCTAGCCTAAGATGACATTAAGATTCTAAGTCATTATAATGGGAACTCAAATTAGATTCAACAACTCTGTATATTTGGAATTGATATATATTTGGAAGTTAAAATATGATGAGAAAGAGAGGAAGGGAGAGAGTAGAGACAAATGATTTTATTCCGTCTTCATCAATTTTAAACCACTCACAATTTTTAATGTCCAGATAACCAGATAACCTCGAAGGAGTATATTTAAAACACATCAGTAAGGAAATATAGCAAAAACATAAAACATAAAAATTTTTCCAAAATAAAGAACTTGCAAACTAGCAATCAACCAAATCCAATAAGCAACGCAAATGCACAGATGTCATCATGTGAACTTCTAAGTAGTAGATCTCTTTCATCATTTTTTTTCTTTTAATCTAAATAACTAGATACCATTATGAACTGAAACTGAACATTTCCTTTTACCTAAAAATGAATGGCAATTATGCATGATAAGACAAGTATAAAAAACTAAATAGTTTACTTGCATAGATTAATATTTCAAAAGTACAAAATTCATAATAAGATTAAACAATAGTTGTTACTTAATATGAAAGTTTAGTAGTTAGTTATTATTCTATAAAATAATATACAATTATTAAATTATTTTAATAATTAAAATTTCTACGAAGTCCCAAGCATGGGGCTAATATAGGAAGAAAGATATTACACCTTAAACTTTGGAATTTGAAAAGGCAAGGTAACATGACAATAGAAACTAAAAACAAAAGAAATAAGTACTTGGTATTATACAATAATAGCTTTGTCATGCCGAAGCAAAATCATATGGTGTAATAAGATATATAACAATACTTGTAAAATGACAGCTTGCAAATCTTCAAAATAAATAAATACCTCACCAACTTTTATCACTTTCGCACCATCACCATGGATTATCTTAGCGAGAAAAACTTCCTCCGTGCATTCCATCGCAACTGTCGCATTATTCTAGAAAACATACACATAAATGCATTTAGTTTGTCCAACAAGAACAGAGCCAAAAACATTCCAAATAAAAAAAAAAAACATAAAGGCCATACAGTTTCAACTTCGCAAAGTATATCTTCAGCAGAAACTTCATCCCCCTCTTTCTTGAACCACCTTGCATTATTACCCTGCATTTTAGCATTAAGAGCAACACTTTATTCTGAAATCAAAATACTAGAGAGAGGTCTACATTAACCGAAAAAAAGCACATACAAATGGTTACATCTGAGAAAAAAAAAAGAAACGGATGTACACTTAAGGTGTCAAATAGTTATAAATGATCTCCATCCATTTCAAAAGTAAAGGCTCAAAAAGAAGACCTTTCACGTAAATATTTTGACATATATTAACATACAATAGAGAAAAATATGCCATCTCAATAATCTCCATAGTCTGATTGATACCTCTTTACTATACACTATGAAATCATCATCATTGTCACCAACACTTGAAGAAGAAGGTCCATGATCTTGACCCTCCAAATCTACCATCTCAATAATCTCTGTTTCTCTGCCATTGTTATTGTTGTTGTTGTTGCTATTGTTGGTGGTGGTGGTGGTTTTTATTTTAACTTGTTGTGGGTCTGCTTCCTCAATTAATTTGAGGCTTTGTTGTTGTTGTTGTCGTCGTTGATGTGGGACTGCTTCTTCAAAGGAAAGAGACAAAGGACAAGTTAGTGGAGGACTAATAACGGGGACCACATGAAGGGTTCATCAACAGTGCATCATAGGGGGCTTAAAGGTGAAGTCACTAATCTCTGTTTCTCTGCCATTGTTGGTGTTGGTGGTGGTGGTGGTTTTATTTCATCTTCTCGTGGGTTTGCTTCCCCAATTAGTTTGAGGCTAAGGTTATGTTGTTGTTGTCGGTGTTGTGGGACTGCTTCTTCAAAGGGTCGGTCAACAGGCGTCGCAAGGGGCTTAAAGGTGAACTTGTTGTGGTTCTTCTTCTTCATTGTGAGCTTTTTCAATGCTCTTTTGAAGGATCCAAGCATTTTGGGGATTGGAAAAAAGAAATTTTGGGTTGAACTTAATTTCATGTTTAGGAGGAACTGCACTTGATTGAATGGCTATAGCAGTAGTTTATTCTAGCTCTCGTTTTATACCCCCACAAATACCAAAAAAAAAAAAATCCTTTTAGATTGCATTCCAAATTTCCTTTTAGCTCCCGTTTTATAATCAGCCCACTATAATACAAAAAAAAAAGAAATTACCATTTATAAAATGGAAAGAAATTAATACGGGAAATAAATTAATTTCCTTTTATATCACATAACAAAATTTCGATCTCATATCTCTCTCTTTCTAATTTTCTCTCTCTCTCTCTCAATATTCTTCATATCTAATTTTCTCTCTCTCTCTTGACATCCTTCATATCTAATTTGCTCACCCGATTTTCTCTCCGCTCTCTCAAAATCAATTTTGGGAAACACTTGTTTCTTGCGCTCCAAGAATTAGTTGGAATTATGGGTTTTAACTTTGAAGAAGACTTCGAATTACTAATGGATATTCATAATTTTTAAGTGACCCTTCCAATCTCTGTTTAGTATTCTTCTTCTTTAATCTCTTTTTTCAATGTCACAAGTGATTTGGAATAATGTTTATCTTTCTGGTAATGGGTTTGTCATTACAGCAGGACTACATACTGTTGTGTTTTTCTTTGATTGCAAGGATTGTGTTGTAGGTTTTCTCAAAAACGATTAATTCGAAAATTTTCACAAAGAAAATTAGTTCTAAAAGTGGGTTCTTTGTAGTGGGTTATGTTATAGTTGTAATCAAATTGAGTCTATATGTGCCACTCGTCGCTTTGAAATGCTTTCTTCCCAAATTTCATCTCTTTCTGTAGTTATGGGCTGGTGATGAATTACTCTGTTCTTGTAGCTAAATAGATAGAGATAGATACTTGGGTTTCAAATTCAACTTTTCAAGTGAATGAAAGTCACTAGGCTTCTTATCAAAAAAATAAAATCAAAACTCACGAGTACTCGAAAAAAAAAAAAAAAACTACAAGTAATTTTAATGTTGGGGTTGAACCAGTGTAAACTTTAAGTAATGAACCTGTCGATTTCCTTTATTAAATGTTGTGCTTTTGCTTTGAAACTGTGTTGTGCTTCCAAACATGATAAGGAAATAATTAAGCTTTGGGCAATAGCTTTATTGTAGTATCTTCATTAATCTAGGAAACTCGACAATGATAACTCGCGAGTACCATGTGGGCATGCCATAGGCCACATATTCGTTAATTGTATTTAGTTTGATCTCATTAATTGTTTTTTGGCAATTGACAATTTTAGTTTCATAAGAATCATTTGAAATTAATATCTTTTTAAAGTTACTCTCCCATGTCAACTAGCTAGAGAGACAATCCATAATATTATTAATAGACTCATGGAATAGGAGAGGAAGTAAGGTCAATAGTATGGAGATACCCTTATATACATAAGGAACAATATCTCAAATTTTGTTTGTTTGTTTTTTTTTTTTTTTTTTACTTTTGTAGGAATCCAACCACGATCTCCTGAGGTCTTGCCTTTTTGGCAAGTGGTGTCTTTACTATCTCACCTAAGAGGCTTTGACAATATCTCAAATTTTGTTGTGTAGAAATATTTTTATTTTTTTCTCTTATGAAATTAGGGAATAATTAATTGTACATCCTAGTTAATTATATTTTTTCAAGCTTTCCTCTGTCAATTATATATTAATGATTTGATAATTCCTTACTCTATTTGAGTGGGTACATGCTTTGAGCTAATTCTACTAGATATACCTTACCTCTACTCTTTAAAGTATGGGTGACTTAAAAACCTTATTATTAGTTGAAGGTCAGCTGGATCTGAATTAGAAATTTTTATATCTAACATGTTGGAATTGATGAGATTATCAAACAATCTTTGAGGATTAAAATAGTGCATGATTAATTCGTGAAAGTATCATGGTGGTCAGGCTATCTACTTTTATTTTAAATCAAGAGTTTCACGTAGTTTAAAATATTCAAACAATTTATATACCCTTTAATTAAATATAAGCATTTTACTTTGTAGGAGTAGGTTGTTTTGGTGATTCTTTTTTGAGTAAATTCCATTTAAAAGTATATTTTTTATGAAGATTAATCATAAGTAGAATAGATCTTTTCCGATGGAAAGCAAATGATGATGTTAATTATTAGTTCGCAGCTATTGCTATACTTGCATCATTTGACATATTTGGTATTGGATCAGTAAGGAGATAATGATACCAAATTTTTTAGTTGATTATAATTCAAAGCTATGTGCAAAATTGCATGTTTGCAATGTTGTAATATTTGTACTAAAATTGAAATTATTAATTTGATTTATTTCATTCAAAGCATATGAAACTATTTTTTAATCTTTGTGAATTTAGAATAGTAGAGAGTTTACACTAAAGTTATTCATATAATTTGTTCAATTTCTTTTCTTCGAAGAGAAGTAAGATCTTAAAAAAATATATATTTTTCTCTTTTCTAGGTAGTATTATGTTTTTAGGTAAATATGCTTTGTAAGCGCTTAGAAGTTTGGTAATCATTTTAATCCTCGATTACTCTTAGTTTTGAGATTCTGTAGTTCAACATAATAATTTTATTCTATTGATTATTTTTTTTCCTTTTCCATTGAAGTCCATTCATATAGGCATGCAACCCTGGTTCGAACCCAACAAAACAAAATACTTTTTCTGAATGAAGTCCATTCATATCAAATTCTAGCATTCCTTTAGCCGCCAAGAGCATGCTTGTTCTTTAATGTCAAACACCATCTAAAATTATTAATAGTTTCAGACATACATGTTTACTTAAACGTAGGTTTCTATTTTTTGGTATTTATGAAGACTTGTGATACAATTGAGCATTTGACATATCTTCATTCATGTGACTTAATTTTTTTTTTTAGGTCGTCTGACTTAACTTATTTATTTTAGAACATATTATTTTCTTGAGTTAATTGGTCACAACAACATATTGTGCAGAAAGTAGATGCAGAAATAAGAAACACAATAAGGACGTATCAGATGACTCTTTAAAATTCTTTTGGGTGAGATCCAATTTGTCAAAATCTGATAATCCGTTCTTTTGCATCCTTGATTGTGATTTTGTTTACATGGATGATACTTTCTTTGATTTTGGCTATCTTAGATAATTACAACGCTCTTTTACTCAAACATTAGATCGACGTGCATGCTAGTGCTCCAAATGACCGAAGTTTAGAATATTCCACAAAAGGGGTGGCAAGATTGGTAATGACACAATAACTTGAGATGCTTAACACGAAATTAGTAGACTAGGGTTGAGCTTTTACAGATTCGGGTCATAAACGTGTCAACATATTAGACGACAATCGAACGAGATTGCCCATACTATAGCAAGAAATTTGCGAAGTCATGAAGCAGTGAATTGTTAGAGAAAAGTTCCATAATGTGTGCAAGATGTGTTAGAAAATGATATACATGTCAACTAATCTTCAATAAAAAGCTATTTTGATTCGTCAAAAAAAAACCACTCACCTAATGGATAATATGTAATAATTTTTTTTGGCTATGTAATAATTTATATTTAAGTCAATTTTTAACACTTTAACATCCCAAATTAACTTAACATAATTTACCACTAATTAAACTTTAAATATTTGTAAGTAATAAACAAGTTAAATGCGTTACAGAAGTCGTGTTTGAATAAAAAAAATATGTTGTCCAAGTTAAATAGGTCAGGGCTCTTCAAAACAAAAAGTTAAATGGGTCAAAAACACATTTAACAAGTTATGTGTGTCATGTTGTATCAACCCATCATTTACCCGTCAAATAAATGGGTCAATGCTCATATTGATCTTAATAATGTCATCTGAGGGGCCCACCCAACACGAAGACAACCGGTCAACCCATTTCGCCACCCCGGATGAACTAGTCGAAACCAATATTAATAAAGTTTATAATCAAACAAGAGAAACATTTTGAACTGTCTGACTCTTAACAACAAAAGAATCATTTAGAGTAGCATGGATTCTGGGTTCTCGACGTAGCCTTTGAACGCTTTAAGCCACTCCGCGCCAATCGCACCTATGCAGATCAAGAGAAGATTATGATTTAATAAATAGCATATGGAAATATATTGCAGAACTCGGTTTTATGAAGTAAGAATATTGCGCTCAAATAAACAAAACACCCAACTGGGAAGATTACGCACCATCAATTACGCGGTGATCACAACTTTAGTAAAAGAAGTCATGCTTTCACGGTTCAAAAAAGAAAGATAAATGTAGCTTGATGAACCTTTAATTACCTGATCCGACGGCAAGTAATCCAGATTGTGGGGGATTGATGATGGCGCAGAATTGCTTGATCCCATAAGTTCCTCCCAGATTTGACACAGTGAAAGTGCCTCCCTGCGAAAGAACACAAAATAATGTACTTGAAACAAAAGTAAACATTTCTAGCGCGTTTAAGGACATTCCTCCTAAAACTTCTCGCTTACCTCATTATCTTCTGGTTTCAAACTATTCTCTTTGGCTTTCTGTGTAAAGGATTTGACCTCATCAGCAATTTTAGACAATCTTTTCTTGTCCGCGTCCTTCAAAGATCAAACATGGCACAAGTTCATGTTAAACCGTATTTCAACAAATGGAATAATGGTTAAGAGTTTACACATTTTCTACACATACCCTAATGACTGGAACAAATAGTCCATGTTCTGTTTGCACGACAACATTCACACTGTGGTACCTGTATGAATAGCCTCCACAAATTAGTCTATTCCAAAATGTAATACCTTTTTAGTGATGTTAAGTTAGCAATAACAAAAAGACAATTACTTTTCTTATTTGTGAAATCGGAAGGTCTGTATAGTTTATTCCTGCTTCTGTTGCTTTGTCCTTGGGCTTGGAGGTAGGAGGTGCCGAAGCGCCCTTTCCACTAGACGCTGCAAAAACAAAACCAACATCAAACGAAGTACGGAATTACAAAAATGTGCCACAGGAAATATAATACAAGAAGGGATGTGGCAGTGGACAATGCTTGAGACATCCTTCGAAGTTTGAATAATTAAATTATAATTCAGTAAGGATTTCAACAAATTGTCAACATTCACAACACAACCTTTCAATATCTGCCTGCACAATAGTTCCATCAGAACCAGTTCCTTTGATCTTTGAAAGAGGTACCTATGTTATAAAAGAAAATTAAAACAATTGATAAAAGGGAAATATGGATTAAAAAAATCTGACACAATCTCCCTATCTAATAAAATCAACTACTAATCAATGACAGATGTCTACAAGCCTATTTACCACATTGAATGAGAAAAATTTTACAACAGATGTTACTAACATTGTGGTCGTTTGCCAATTTTCTCGCAAGAGGACTTACGAAAATCCGTGATCCTGATTGAGGAGCATTAGCAACCTTTGGCTTTTTTGGCTCAGCTGAACTGACAGGCTCAATATCCTCCTTTTTAGATGGGGTGGGGTGGGGAAGGATCGATGGCACTTTAGCTTCTTTAGAATCACCCTGGCATTGTGAAGGTTTGTAATCTTTAAATTTAGCGATATCATCTTCATCTTCCACTGTTGTAGCATTCACCTGCGTGAAGAAAACAATAAGAACTCCAAGAATGATAATATATATTAGATTTCGAAGAATTCATCAACCACAAGCGCAAAAAAGAGTAAAAGTCTTATAGCTTAACATCCATACATATTTCATCTGATTTATAGTGTCAGGTATTCTTTCTCAAAAACAAACTGACAGATCCACTCTTGATTAATCCTTTGACTTCGCAAAAGTCACCCTTGCTAGTATAGACCATTGGTATAACTCAAAAAAATCAGTATTAATTTGTTGAGCAGATCTCTGTACGTTTAGATAAAAACTGCACTTTTTATTAAAGCACAAAATCATTAGTGCTATCATCCATATGCTACTTAATAAATTATTACTTTTCCATTTTCATTATGGTTCTGATGTGACTAAATAACCTAGATTCAGCTAGCCTAAAATGAAATTAAGATTCTATGTAATTATAATGGGAACTCAAATTAGATTCAACAACTCTGTATATTTGGAATAGATATCTATTTGGATGTTAAAATATGATGAGAAAGAGAGGGAGGGAGAGAGTAGAGACAAATGATTTTATTCCGTCTACATCAATTTTAAACCACTCACAATCTTTAATGTCCAGATAACCAGATAACCTCGAAGGAGTATATTTAAAACACATCAGTAAGAAAATATAGCAAAAACATAAAACATAACAATTTTTCCAAAATAAAGAACTTGCAAACTAGCAACCAACCAAATCCAATAAGCACCGCAAATGCACAGATATCATCATGTGAACTTCTAAGTAGTAGATCTCTTTCATCATTTTTTTTCTTTTAATCTGAATAACTAGATACCATTATGAAACGAAGCTGAACATTTCCTTTTACCTAAAAATGAATGGCAATTATGCATGATAAGACAAGTATTAAAACTAAATAGTTTACTTGCATAGATTAATATTTCAAACAGTACAAATTCATAATAAGATTAAACAATAGTTGTTACTTAATATGAAAGTTTAGTAGTTAGTTATTATTCTATAAAATAATATACAATTATTAAATTATTTTAACAATTATTCTAGGAAGTCCCAAGCATGGGGCTAATATAGGAAGAAAGATATTTCACATTAAACTTTGGAATTTGAAAAGGCAAGGTAACATGACAGTAGAAACTAAAAACAAAAGAAATAAGTACTTAGTATTATGCAATAATAGCTTTGTCATGCCAAAGCAAAATTATATTGATAAGTCGGTAATAGTGTCATAGTATTTTTATGTATTTGAGTGTTTTTATAGTAAAGTCTCTAAAATATTTGTGTAATTAGCTGTATTTGTCGTTTTCGTGTATATTATAAACCGCATGATTGAAATCAGGTTGAAAAACTGTGCAAAATAGAGTATTCATATGTCTAGATATGTTTTACATCAAAAAACGTGCTAGCGCGCATCTCGATGTAGCATTGGTGGGCCCACACATGAAGAACACGACATTGTGCTGTTCAAGAAGAAGAGAATTGGAAGTGGATGGATTTGCTAGATTTGTTTAGAAAAGATTATATTTTTATATTATATTATATACTTATATATCTATTCATATAAGATATATATATAAATCGATGAGGAGGATAGATAAAAAAGAAACGATCAGAACGAAAAAAAAAAAAAAAAAAAAAGAGAAACTCTCGGCTCTCTTTTCTCTCTTCTCTCCTATTCTCTCCCTTTCCATTATTCTTTTATTTTTCTTTGTACTTTGAGTTCTTCAACCATGAAGGGCTAAGATTCATAGCCTAGGCAAGACTGCGAGAGAGGTTCAACAACGCATATTCAATGGATTTGTGCGATTTATATATTTTAATTTCAAGCTTTTCATTATTATTTTATTTTCTTTGGTATTGATTGAATAATTGAGGTTAAACACTAGTTTAAACCTTGATTTACATGTCAGTGAGTCGTAAGCACCCGTGTTTGTGCAATAAGACCACATTAGTGGCAATTGACTATACCAATTGATTAGAAACTTTTGGGACCGGTCAAATACCTTAGGGATCTAGGCTAAATCGGGAGCACTAGCGATCCGGTTGTCTAGGTGTAGTGCCTTCACTAATCGAAGTAATGCGACCAATGCGTTAAATCTGGAGCACAAGCGATCAGGTTGCGTAATTGATCTGGGAAGTAGTCAACGGTCGTACCTTGGCTGGCGACATCAGGAAGTGCGAAGACCTGCGTACATTACCGGGTCTATAGCTACAGTAATTTAATATGATTTGCATACTTTGATTAAACTGAGGACCATATGTAAAATTATGCCAAATTGAGCAGATTTGTGATACTGATGGTTTAGATTGTTCTTCCCCCTCTTGATTGATTTATTTACTTTATATTTTAGTTATTGTTTTTAGTAAAATTAGAGATATTTTCTGTGAACACTCTAGGTTAGTTTTAGTTCAGTACCCTAAGTTGAAAACTTGGTCTTCGTTGTTCGACCCCGTGCTTGCCACTATCTTGCAGCTTCTTGTGGTTATTGGTAATCTCATCGGGATATATATTTATTTTGACGCACTCGACACACATCACATATGGTGTAATAAGATATATAACAGTACTTGTAAAATGACAACTCGCAAATCTTCAAAATAAATAAATACCTCACCAATTTTTATCACTTTCGCACCATCACCATGGATTATCTTAGCGAGAAAAACTTCCTCCGTGCATTCCATCGCAACTGTCGCATTATCCTAGAAAATATACACAAAAATGTATTTAGTTTGTCCAACAAGAAAAGAGCCAAAAACATTCCAAAAAAAAAAAAACATAAAGGTCATACTATTTCAACTTCGCAAAGTATATCTTCAGGAGAAACTTCATCCCCCTCTTTCTTGAACCACCTTGCATTATTACCCTGCATTTTAGCATTAAGAGCAACACTTTATTTTGAAATCAAAATACTAGAGAGAGGTCTTCATTAACGGAAAAAAAGCACATACAAATGGTTACATCTGAGAAAAAAAAAAAAAAAGGTAAGTACACTTAAGGTGTCAAATAGTTATAAATGATCTCCATCCATTTCAAAAGTAAAGGCTCAAAGAGAAGACCTTTCACGTAAATATTTTGACATATATTAACATACAATAGAGAAAAATATGCCATCTCAATAATCTCCATAGTCTGATTGATACCTCTTTACTATACACTATGAAATCATCATCATTGTCACCAACACTTGAAGAAGAAGGTCCATGATCTTGACCCTCCAAATCTGCCATCTCAATAATCTCTGTTTCTTTGCCATTGTTGTTGTTATTGCTATTGTTGGAGGTGGTGGTGGTGGTTTTTATTTTAACTTGTTGTGGGTCTGCTTCCTCAATTAATTTGAGGCTTTGTTATTGTTATCGTCGTTGATTGAATGGCTATATATAGCTGCTGTAGTTTATTCTAGCTCTCGTTTTATACCCCCACAAATAACAAAAAAAAAATCCTTTTAGTTTGTATTCCAAATTTCCTTTTAGCTCCCGTTTTATAATCAGCCCACTACAATACAAAAAAAAGAAATTACCATTTATATAATGGAAAGAAATTTATACGGGAAATAAATTAATTTCCTTTTATATCACATAACAAAATTTTGATCTCATATCTCTCTCTCTCTCTCTCTCAATATTCTTCATATCTAGTTTTCTCTCTCTCTCTCTTGACATCCTTCATATCTAATTTGCTCACCCGATTTTCTCTCCGCTCTCTCAAAATCAATTTTGGGAAACACTTGTTTCTTGCGCTCCATGAATTAGTTGGAATTATGGTAACTTTGAAGAAGACTTCGAATTACTAATGGATATTCATAATTTTTAAGTGACCCTTCCAATCTCTGTTTGGTATTCTTCTTCTTTAATCCCTTTTTTCAATGTCACAAGTGATTTGGAATAATGTTTATCTTTCTGGTAATGGGTTTGTCATTACAGCAGGACTACATACTGTTGTGTTTTTCTTTGATTGTAAGGATTGTGTTGTAGGTTTTCTCAAAAACGATTAATTCAGAAAATTTTCACAAAGAAAATTAGTTCTAAAAGTGGGTTCTTTGTAGTGGGTTATGTTATAGTTGTAATCAAATTGAGTCTATATGTGCCACTGTCAGTTTGAAATGCTTTCTTCCCAAATTTCATCTCTTTCTGTAGTTATAGGCTGGTGATGAATTACTCTGTTCTTGTAGCTACATAGATAGAGATAGATACTTGGGTTTCAAATTCAACTTTTCAAGTGAATGAAAGTCACTAGGCTTCTTATCAAAAAAATAAAACCAAAAAAGTTATTAGGCTTGGAATATAGGCGGCTTTGAAATCTTGTTCTGTACTGCTCAAGAAAGAGGGGTGAATACACTTAGAAAAAGAATGGAGAAAATGATATTGTGTGAATAAATTAGCAAAACTGATAAGAAGTTATGTCTCCAAGGTCCTAATTAAGAAAATGATATTCCCAAATTCAAATGCCCTATAAATGATGTGCATCTCTTCTACCACTACATCAAATAAGAAAGAAGTGCTACTAAAGACACTCCTATTCTCTGGATCACAGGAGTGTCTTTCATATTCGAACACCATACAAGATTCACATACTCGCACTTCCTTAGAAAAGTAACAAACAATGGTCTCAACAATATTTATTAGTTGGCTATGAAGTGCTAACTGGCTACATGTGCTTAGTATAAGAGGGTATTAAGTTACTATGTTTCAGCTCCATGAATTCTAAATATTTTTTCCTCTCATTTTAAAATTTTCATCACAGTGGTTGATTACGCATCAAGAGTTCCTCTCGAACCTTCTTATGTATGCGCCAGCTCTTCTTCTGACATGGTGGTTCCAATTATCACTCTCCAAATATCAGGGGATAATTTCCTAATCCGTTTCTTGCATATTGTTGAAATTAGGAATGTTTGGTTTGAAATTTTCAACTTAACTTTCGTTTACAATAATTCAATAATATATATTGAGTGCCCACTTTATCTTATAACAAAACTCACGAGTACTCAAAAAAAAAAAAAAACTACAAGTAATTTTAATGTTGGGGTTGAACCAGTGTAAACTTTAAGTAATGAACTTGAACTTCAATGTTCAACAAGAAGTGCTACTAAAGACATTCCTATTCTCTGGATCACAAGAATGTCTTTCATATTCGAACACCATACAAGATTCACATACTCGCACTTCCTTAGAAAAGTAACAAACAATGGTCTCAACAATATTAATTAGTTGGCTATGAAGTGCTAACTGGCACATGTGCTTAGTCTAAGAGGGTATTAAGTTACTATGTTTCGCCCATGAATTCTAAATATGTTTTCCTCTCATTTTAAAATTTTCATCACAAAGGGTTGATTACGCATCAAAAGTTCCTCTCGAACCTTCTTATGTATGCGCCAAATTTCTTCTCGACATGGTGGTTCCAATTATCACTCTCCAAATATCGTGATAATTTCCTAATCCGTTTCTTGTATATTGTTAAAATTAGGAATATTTGGTTTGAAATTTTCAACTTAACTTTCGTTTACAAATAATTCAATAATATATATTGAGTGCCCACTTTATCTTATAATTTAGTATAGTAAAATCAGCGAAAAATATAATTTTCTATAGCGAATTTTAATTTTCGAATTGAGATTCGTCTTCTAAATTAAAAAATAAGGGGCGCGCGCTTACCACTCCCGTCCGCCGACCGGTCGGTGGAACCACCGCTCATTGACCGCTGCATCGCCTAACTAATCCTAGCGTACGAAAATTCTTCTATTAGTGAACAGTATAAAAATTTCCTAAATTGTTTAGTGGTTCTACAAATCAATAAAATATATGATATTGCATTGTTTACTTAAAAATCACTAAAATAGAATAAAATCCCTCTATTAAATCTTAAGTCTTGTGCTATCTAATTTTAAACTCTTATCAAGGCCTCGATCGCACTAATATAGTTTCAGCCATAGCTGGGTGTATTGTGTTATCTTGGTGAGATAAGTTTGGTAAGAGTTACCTAAATGTTTAAATTGGTCTGACTTAATAAAGCTATCAAAATAGTTTTGAGCTTTAGGCATATGATGAGATAAAAACATGCTAAGACATAAGATGTCCTTTATCTCATAAAAGTATCTAAAATTACATAAGATGTAAATGGTAACTGTTACCTACCTAAATAATCTAGTTCTATGTTTCATGCCATAACTGTCATAGAATTAGGTGAAATATGGATTTAAGTCCCCTAAATAAACAATATGTTTTAGGAGGGTTGTTAATTTAGTGGGAGTCTATTCCTCTATACTAAAATAAACTCTGCATAATTTTTATTGTAGATCAATGGCCTCTTCAAGTAACAATAATCCCCTATCATCGCGATCTATCCTTGAGAAGGATAAGCTATCTCTGGGACTAACTTTCTTGATCGGTTCGAAACTTGAGAATCGTTCAAGCATGAACGCAAGTTTTATGTTCTGATGCTCGATCTCTCGAGAACCCACCACCTAATGCTACGAAAGTCATGTGAAGGATGCGCATAATAAGCATGTCAACGATTCCACCGATGTTGCATATATTATGTTGGCAACTATGGTTCCCGAACTTCGAAGGACATGGAACTAATGGAAGCCTATGACATGGTCAGTAACGCTGAAGGAAATGTTCCAACAACAAGCTAGGCAAGAAAGGTTCGAGATAGTCAAGCACTCCGCATTCTTGTAAGATGACGGAGGGTGCGTCGTTTAGTCCTCATGTTCGAAGATGAAGGGCTATGTTGACCAACTTGATAGACTTGGATTTCCCATAAGCCAAGAGTTGGCTACGGATTTGATCCTAAATTCATTACCTGGAGAGTTACTCACAATTTGTGATGAACTACAATATGAATAATATGGAGAAATCAATTTCAGAGTTGCATTTAATGCTCAAAACTTCTGAACAAAATATTAAGAAACCCTCTAGTAATATGCTGATGGTCCAAAAGGGAAAGAGAATGAAGAAGAAAGGCAAAGGCAAGGCTAAAGTTGCCAAGGCTGCTGCTGCACTTGTCGCAAAGCCTGTAGAACAAGTCAAGCCCCAGCCTGTTCATGCTTCAAAGCACCAAAAGGAAAAGGAAGGAAATTGTCATTTTGCCATGCACCTGGACATTGGTTCAGAAATTGCAAACTCTATCTGGAAGATCTAAAGAAGAAAAAGGGTAGTGCGACTACCACCTCAGGTATTTATGTTATTGAAATTAATTTATCTACTAGTGATTCCTGGGTATTGGATACCGGATGTGGATCTCACATTTGTATAAATGTGCAGGAACTCACCAGAAGTAGGAAGCTAAAAAAAGGAGAAGTCATCTTGCGCGTAGGGAATGGAGCAAGAGTTGCTGCCCTAGCTGTTGAATCACATGACTTAGTCTTATCTGTGGACTTATTTTAATTTTAAATAATTGTCATATCCAAACATCATTTCTGTTTCATGTTTGGATATGGATGGTTTTGATTTTTTTATTGCGAATAATAAATGTTCAATTTCTCGTAAAGGCATTTTTTATGCAAATGCTGATTTGTGTAATTGTCTTTATATTCTAAGCATGAAAAGGTCCACTGATACTCCAGTCTTTAACATAAATACAAAGAGATTCAAGTCAAATGATTTGAATCAAACCTATCTTTGGCATTGTCATCTCTACCACATAAATGAGAAACTCATAACAAAGCTCCATAAAGATGGACTCTAGATTCATTTGATTTGGAATCATATGAAACGTGCGTATCTTGTTTACTAGGTAAGATGACTAAAAGTCCCTTTACTGGACATAGTGAAAGGGCAAGTGATTTATTAGGTCTAATACATACTGATGTATGCGGTCCTATAAACACAATGGCTAGAGGAGGTTATCAGTACTTTATTACATTTACTGATGATTTCAGCAGATATGGTTATGTATATCTTACGAAACATAAAGCTGAATCATTTGAGATGTTTCGAACATTTCAAAATGAAGTGCAGAATCAACTTGGTAAAACTATCAAAACACTTCGATCAGATCGAGGTGGTGAGTATTTAAGCCAAGAATTTAATGATTATCTTAGAAATTGTGGGATTATCTCTCAATTAACTCCACCAACAACTCCACAATGGAATGGAGTTTCTGAAAGGAGAAATCGAACCTTATTAGATATGGTTCGATCTATGATGAGTCATGCAGATTTTTCATTATCCTTTTGGGGTTATGCATTACAAATCGCAGCTTTCACTCTAAATCGAGTTCCTTCTAAAGCGGTTGATAAAACACCACATGAGATATGGTACGGAAAAGACCTAGTTTGTTTTTTCTTAAGATTTGGGGTTGTGAGGCTTACGTAAAGCGACAAGTCTCGTAAAAACTAGCACCTAAATCGATAAGTGTTTATTTGTGGGGTATCCTAAGGAAACAAAAGGATATTACTTTTATAATCCCGCCGAGAACAAAGTGTTTGTTTCTCGATAGTGCCTTTATGGAAAAACAGCTTTATTTCAAAAGACACTAGTGGAAGAAAAGTAAATCTTGAAGAAGTTCAAGAATCACAAATAAACACTCGAATCAGTTCTCGGAAGTTCAACAAAGTTCTGAACCAGTTGAACCTCCGCAAGTGACACAAGGTCCACGTAAATCTGGTAGGGTAAGACATGCGCTAGAGAGATTCAGATTTCTCATTACTGATAGTCGTGATGGGTTACTTATGGATCAAAATGAGCCCACCACTTATCAGGAGGCTGTGTCTGGACCAGACTCAGATAAATGGCTAAGTGCCATGAATTCTGAAATGCAATCCATGTATGATAGCCAATTTTGGTACTTGGTTGATTTACCTGAAGGTGGTAAGGCCATTGGATATAAATGGGTTTTCAAGAAGAAAACTGACATGGATGGCAAAGTGCATACTTTCAAAGCAAAACTTGTAGCAAAAGGTTTCAGGCAGACTCAAGGTGTTGATTATGATGAAACTTTTTCGCCAGTAGCCATGCTTAAATCCATAAGAATTTTAATTGCCATTGCGGCATATTATGACTATGAGATATGACAAATAGATGTAAAAACAACATTTCTTAATGGAAAGCTGCTTGAGGACGTGTATATTACACAACCTGAAGGTTTTGTACATCCTGAGAATTCTAGGAAGGTATGCAAGCTTCAAAGATCCATTTATGGATTAAAGCAAGCTTCTCGGAGTTGGAATCTTCGTTTTGATGAAGTAATCAAGGATTTTGGTTTTATTAAGAACGAAGATGGGCCTTGTGTATACAAGAAGGTCAGTGGGAGTGTAGTTGTTTTTCCTAGACCGTATGTTGATGATATATTACTCATTGGAATGACATCCCAACATTGCAGAGTGTCAAGTCTTAGTTAGGGAAGTGTTTCTCAATGAAAGACTTAGGAGATGCAGCCTATATCCTAGGGATAAGGATCTATAGGGATAGATCTAAGAGGCTAATCGGTCTAAGTCAGAGTGTTTACATAGATAAGGTGTCTTTGAATAGGTTTAGTTTGCAAGACTCTAAAAGAGGATTATTGCCAATGTCTCATGGCATAAGTCTCAGCAAGACTCAATGTCCTAAGACAAATGATGAGCGGGACCGTATGAATAAGATTCCATACGCATCTGCTATTGGCTCTAACATGTACACCACGCTATGCACTCGGCCTGATGTATCATATGCTTTGAGCACTACAAGCAGATATCGCCGATCCAGGTGAGAGTCACCGGATAGCGAGAAAGAACATCCTTAAGTACTTAAGAAGGACTAAGGAAGTGTTCTTGGTCTATGGAGGTTTTGAAAATGATCTAGTTGTAAATGGTTACACAGATGCAAGTTTTCAAACTGATATAGATGATTTTAGATCGCAGTCTGGATACGTGTTTACTTTGAATGGGGGTGCAAGAAGCTAGAAAAGTTCGAAGCAAGAGATCGTGGTAGATTCTACAACAAGTTTGAGTATATTGTAGCGTCCGATGCAAAGAAAGGAGGCGCTTTGGATCAAAAAGTTATTTCGAACTAGGTATAGTTTCAAGCATTGCTAACCATGTTTGTTTGTATTGTGACAATAACGGGGCAATAGCACAGGCCAAGGAACCTAGATCACACCACAGATCCAAACATATACTCAGGCGTTTTCATCTCATCAGAGAAATCATTGAGAGGGGAAATGTGAAGATTTGTTGAATACCTATTGAAGACAACATTGCGGATCCATTGACAAAGGCTCTTCCATAAGCAAAACATGATGGTCATGTTAGATTATTAGGCATTAGATGCAAGAATGATTGGCCCTAGAGCAAGTGGGAGTTGTTGGGAAATGTGCCCTAAGTCAATCCATTAATAGTCTTTATGAATACATTTTAGTTAATAACATAGAGGATTTCATTTGCTATTTATTATAATTGATTTGCATGTTTACATTATAATAAGATCCATGGGTATTTATAGAAATATCCTAAATGTCCCTAATCGATTATTATACTGGGAACTATAATGAAATAAGACCAGTGTGAGTCTTGATTGATGATCATACGTATAGGAATACAAATCAAGATCATGAGTACTTGTTAGGAAACAAAGTACTGGACCGACCCACTATGAGAACATCACATGGATTAAGTCATAGTTGTTTCTCATGATATGTATATTATTCAGTCCTCTGACTTGAGATTACTAGAGCCTTCAACATTAGGAACACAATGATTTGACGTAGTCAAACGTTGTCTTTAACCGGACGATTATAAAGGTTGTGATTGGTTATTGTGTGAATAATGTAGTGAAGTTGTGTAATCGAGATAGAATTTGTCCCTCTCATATAGAGAGATATCCAAAGGATCCCTCGATGTGTTAGACTGTTAAAAGGCCTAGTTTAAGTGAATTGATATTGATCAATGTCACTTGGATGTTTTCAGTCTACCTAGAGATCGAGACTAGTACGATTGAACATGTTGGATGACAATTCCATGCCTTATGTTTGATCAAAAGGATATCGTGTGACAAAAGGATGTTATATACACTAGTGATTAGGTTGTATCGATTTGATATTCGTACAACTTGGGTAGTCATAATGTCTTGCTAGAGGCCGCTTATAACTTGTATACCAAAATGTGTTTTGGTACACTGCCAACGTTGTATGAACCTATTGGGTCGCACACTAAGAATGGTTTTGCAAGATTTTAAGATGGTTCAGAAAAATGAATTTTATATGATAAAATTCATGACAGAAAAGTCCTTGTAGTGTATTACACTTATACTTCTTTAAGTAGGGGTATATGTGTAATTTACTTAACCGTCTATATACAAGGGTTGTATAAATAGATGCTTTGAGTTAGAATACAAGTTCGAGAGATTAAATAGGGCCGAAACTCTATTTTTGTTTTAAGAAACGACTTAGAGTTTTTGGTATGCTCTGGATCGTTTTGGAGAGAAACAAAAAGGTTTGGTAATCTCTCGAAGCTAGCACTTCAAATCTTGGCCGTCGTTCGTGTGTAGACTACTGATAGAGGGCGTTCGTCGTTGGCAGCGCCTTAGAGATCGATTAACCTTCAGAAAGGTACATTGCGTATGAACCCCAAAGAGCAACAAAAGGTCTGGTAGTTCTGATTTTGAGGCTCGTAACTAAAGTTCAGGTTGTTCCTCGCCGTTGCGTGATTGGATGTATTCCCAAATGGAACTCTAGATGGCCCCTGGAACTGATTACCCATGGCATTGGCCTATTGATTGTCTTCAAATATAGTAGGACATTCATCAGTTGCATGATTTGTGGCAGTATAAATGCCACAAGCTTTGACTTGCACTTTGCTAGAGGAGAGGAGACGCTCCATCATGGAGGTCAGTTGGTCAATTTTCCAGTTAGTAGAACTTGAGACACTTCCTGTACTTAGACTTTAGTAAGCAATGTCATCATGATCTTCATAAAGGCATGACTGCTGAGCGATGTCCTTAAACAAGCTTGCTTCATTTGGGTTGTAGTTTTATTTTGAATGTGACCTCCACACGCATTATCAATCATGCGTCGTTCTATGGGCAACATGCCAACATAGAATAAACGAGCTATGGCCTTCTCGGACTGGCCATGCTACAGGCAATTAGCAATCAATCAATTATAGCGATCCCAATATTTACCAAATGATTCACCCAACTTCATTTTGATGTTGCATATGTCCTTGATGAGCTGAGCAACTCTATCCTTAGGGAAATATTAATTTAAAAACGAAGTTGTAATCTCATTCCAGGAGTTAATGCAACCAGACGAAAGGTAGAAAAGCCATTCCTTAGCATTGTCTTTAAAGCAAAACAGAAAAGATCTAAGCTTAACCGTATCCTCATCCGCATTATAGGGTTTTATAGACTTGCGCTAGTCCGAAACTCCTTCGAAAAATAACAGGTATTAATTCTCGCCACCATAATAGGACGATAGGAGATGAATGAACCCTGACCTCAACTCAAAATCTCTAACATTATCTGGATAGTTGATGTATAGGGGTTGTTGTGCCAAAAGAGCTTGAAGCTCTTGATTAGTGACGTGGCGATTTTCATCCATTTCTAGAGGATTTTGGCCTTGTTGTGGCCTAAGTTGGGTCTCTTTATTCAACCCATGAAATGTGCTATTCGGTTCAGGATTGAAAGGTAACAAGAACTAGTAGATTTTGACCGAGTGAGTTATGGGAGCATAAAATTAAGAAAAAGAAAAAAAAATAAATCTAAACTCAGAATGAAAGAAAAATTGATGCGCGTCGAACACGTCAATAAAATAATTCCTTAAACCAACTATTTGCAGATAGTGGCAAAGGGTCGATCCCACAGAGATTGGTAATCTTTCTAAGCTTCTAAAAGAAAGAAAAATGAGGTTAGAGAAAAGGACTTAATTAATTAATCTAGTTACTAAGAAATTAAATAAATAAAAGAAATACCTAGGTCTATGGTTCCACAAGACAAGATCAGGATATAATGGCCCATCATGATCGTCAATCTTTCCCAAAACGATTATTAATTCAAGTTTCCCTAGATTAGCTATAGAAAATTGACATCCGCCAGAAATTCCTAATTCCCCTAATCTCGATAGCTAGGACATCTGCCACTAACTACTTCCGTAATTAATGCATAACCCTAGACATCCACCATAAGGTTTAACACATTAACTGCAGTAATAAACTTCTATGGGAATACTAATCCTAGATAATCGGATCTCGTTCGCTCCCGATTTAACCCAGATTCAATTGTTGCACACTCAAGAACCAAAAGGTTTTGAGGGAAATCGGGTGAATGTTTGTCACTTTTATTGTCCCAAATGTACAATTACGGATACAATTGAGTCAATTGACTATAAATTTTCTACCTATAAGCATGCAATGACCATATACGTACCCTAGATTTAAATCATATTCATGAAAACCAACAACAAAGAAATAGAAGAAATTAAATTGAATTAAATAATAAAAATAATAGATCTCACAAGTTATGCCATGAATCAATAATCTTGAATTACTTCACCTCAGACCTAAGCAATGACTTAATTAGTCGGACATGTTCTTCACAAAACTCCAAAGAAAATAATGCAGAAGTTTCAATTCTAATAATATATAAAGTCCTAATATGAAAACTACTAAAAATTGGTATAGGGAAGAGAGAAAACTGTTTTGGGCATTCATGGCGTCCAGGACATGTGTCAGCATCTGATTGGGTGAATTGTTGAGAACCGTTGATGTGTCAGAAGCTCATTGAGCAAGAGGCGCGCTGTCGTGGCAACATCTCATTGGCTGATGGAAGTGCTGGTGACGCGTTGAGAGGGGTGTGGTGCGGACACGTGGCAAGCAAGAGCGCGAGAGGAAGCTCGCACGAGTTCGCCGAAAATCTGGGAGACAACACCTGCACATATCTCGAGGCAGATCGACGCACTGTTGGAATGAGCAACTGGAGTAAGGCAACGTGATTGGCCGAGAAGGCTTGTAATGCTTACTTGGCATGAAATGATTGGTGGAGGCGATTGTGCATGACGTGTTTGGACGAATGGCGAGGCGACATATGGCACTACTGGTGGATGAAAAGCTGAGATTTGACACGTGCCCGTGTGCAGGACTCTAATTACCTAGCTGTCAGTGTATATTTTTAGACAAACTCTCCTGGTATTCGATTATTGCAAGTAAATACTCTATTTTGAATGTTTTTCGCCCTAAATTCAATCGTGCACTGCGTTTCGCCTGAAAACCACAACTAAATATAATTAGACATATATTTTAAAGACTTTTCACACTAAACTATATTAAAATAAACTATTAAATCCTATAAATACTGACCTATCAGATAGTGTATGGAAGTGGAAGGGACCTCAACGCATTAAGACCTTCCTTTGGCTTGCGTTACATAACAGGCTAACCACGAATGTATTATGCCTATCTCGTACAATTAAAGATGATGGGAGGTGTGATTGATGCTGGGAAGGAGATGAGACTGTGTTGCATGCTTTAAGGGATTGTCGGCTTGCTCGTCAGGTTTGGGGCTCTATTTGTCCTGATTCGAGAGGGTCGTCTTTTTTTAATCTTACTTTTGAGGATTTGCTTGGTACTGACATCCAGGATAGAGATCATTATTGAGGAATCTTATTTGATGTTACGTGTTGGAGGCTTTGGTTTTGGAGGAATGGATTTTTGTTTGGGACCGTGAAATCTTGTCGACGAAACTAGTGAGATCAATATACTGCAAGGCAGATTAGATTGTCAGGGCTGAGGGACTTCTGAAGTGGCCAACAAGTGCAATGAGGAGTTCTTGCCACTGGGAGCCTCACCCTCAAAGGCTGGACCAAAGTTAACTCTGATGGGGCAATGCAGGCAGATGGGGAGAAGGCCACTGTCGCTAGAGTGTTTCGAGACAATAAAGGGGAGTTTATTTTGGCCGTCCAATCCAAATTGGGTAGATGCTCTCCGCTTTATGCAAAGCTATGGGGTGTTAAGCATAGTTTCCAATTAGCTTAGATTATGGGGATCATGAAGGTAGTTGTTGTGGTAGACTCGAGGGAAGCAGTGGAGTTGCTCGACTGCTCATTCCAAGGCCCATTATATGACCCCCTGGCGAGGGATATCAAGAGCACTTTGAGTTGGGATTGGGAAGTGAAGTTCTGCCACACCTATAGAGACAATAAAGCTTGTGACGACCATTTGGCGAAAGAAGCCTTTCAGAATGTAGGAGAGTTTGTAATTTGGGATTCGATACCATAATATAGGAGTAAGGCGGCTGAGGAGAGATGTGGAGGTCTTTCACACCCAAAGAGAGTGTATTGGAGATGAATTGTACCACCCGCATTGGAGGAGATGGATTGGTACCACCCTTTGTAACTACAATATTGAATGCTTAATCTACGCATATTTGCTAGAGAAAGCGATGGGTCGATGGGATACGAAGGGAAGATAAGTTATAAATGCAACTATGTGATGAGTAGTTTAAATAGAATTGCTTTCTCTTTTTCTATTACGAATTGCTTTATTTTTGTTGCTGGAATGATTCTCAAATTTAATTAATGGTTGACATCTGTAGATTCAAAGATTGTTTGAAAGATGAGACATTACATGGTTTTGAATGTTAAAAAAAGGATTTTGTAGTGCACTGAGATGCATGCTCTTACGTGGGTGATATAGGAAGAGAGAAATTGTAGGATATTTCAAAATTGTGATAGTCATTGAAAGGAGGTCCGAGATGCTATAAAAAGGCTCTAAGGTTGTCAATGCCTGCAGCTTATTGGAAATTGAAACCAAATAACGTAATTTTGCAAGGTTTAATGGGTTACAAGACAACTTCATTTTTGCCTCTATTGTAAATAATCTTTTGGTAATGAGCTCTATTTTTTGTCCCTAAAAGGAATTATTATTATTATTTTTTTTTTTTTTGTATAAACACATAGAGCATGTATAGTGGTGTGAGAAACAAAAACCACATTTTGGGTTATAGAGTGGACATGAACATCAATACATGTGCTTAGTGTTTTCACTTTTGAGGTAAGTAAGATTGTCATGGACTTTTAAGACCGTGACCATGATAAGTAGCGAAACCCCTTTTTAAGAAAATTTTGTATGCGATGCAAACTTCAAATTAATTCTTTTGACACAATTTTAAATTAATATTTTTTTTTTTCCAAACTATCGTGTTAGAAATTTCAAATCATTCCTTCGCATTCAAATATCATTCTATAACTGTTATTTTTTAAGAAAAATATACTTGCGATCTTTGCTTTATAATAGAATGTATTTTTTAATTCTTTTATACGAGTTTGATTATAACTATTGATTATGCTTCACGCACATAGCGCGTGCGATATATATATATATATATATATATATAAATATATAGTATCATATTTGAAGCTTTCAATTCAAACGTTTCATTAATGTTCCAAACCTCGTTTCCATTAAATTGGATTTATCTAACTTTATCCTTTGAAATCGCAGCTCTACCATTGATCAAAAGTCTTGGGATAAGTCATTATCTTATCAAGGAAAACCATCAAAGGATATTGTTGGAGAAGATGATAGAGTGCAGAGAATCCACATTATGAGGCATGGATGAATAATTATGGCTTATTCATGAATGCGAGATACACTCAACATGATAATTGGAGGCAAAACAACAAAAAAGTTTGGAGCAATTTGGAAATACAATTGCTTCCAAACACTATTGGAAAGGAGACATTATTGAAGGACTCCTTGGCTAGTCTAAAAAATGGCGCTTCCTCAATTGAAGAATATATGTGGAAGTTCAAGTTAATTTGCAACAACCTAGCTGCCATTAACAAATCAATTTCGAAAGAGAGAAGGCATGTCAACTTGCATGCGCTTTTGGAACCAAATAATAAGACTTTCATATAGTAATGCTTACAAAGCCTCCATACCCTTTTATGAATCAATTCGTTCTTTCCTTGCAAAATCATGAACAACTTCTCACATCTCAAGAAGGAGAAAAACAAGTTATTGATCACTCCCAAGCATTCTACGAATAAAGAGGAAGAGGACGAAATGGCTATGGAGGGCGTTTCAACTCAAGAGGGCATGCATTTCTTCCACCAAATCGATCTAAACCTCCATACAACCATCAAGGCGCCCAAAGCTCACAACAAAATGCATTCAAAAATTTGAATGGCAATGAACAACAAAGTCACAAAGACAATTCAGGTAAAAGTCCTTACCAAATTTGTAGTAGAACTAATCATTTGGCTACAAAATGCTTCTACAGGTATGATTATGCCTATGATAGAGGCCCTCGCAACATTCTCTATAAAGGAAATAAATTATCCAAGTTTCTATGCAGATTCATGAGCAACAACACATAACTCATGATGTTGGTAAGCTTACTTCAACACACTATTACAAAGGGCAAGATGTTATTTATGTATGTAACATCCTGAATTTGTAAGCAGGTGATTAGTGATTATTCGATTACTAATTAACTTAAATTAGGCTTATAGTTAATGTGATGGCCCCAGTACTCGAGGCCGCCACGTCATGCGTCGCAGGCCCACATCCCCACCATGTGATGGCCCCAGTTGTGTCCCACACACATCGTGTACCATTTAGCAACCCTTTTACCTCTAACTTTTATATCATTTCCTTAATAATTTGTCAAGTTAGCCAAAGGGACTCATTTTCATCTCTGCTTATCATTAAATTTCTAGTGGAAGACTTATAAACATGATTCATCAAAATAAAGCAGTAATATCATGTAATAGGGCAATCTCCTAGTGTGGGAACTCTTTTAAAAGTGTCAACAATATAGACCATGATACATGTGTCTCAAAATATAAAAAATGCCTCAAAATGTATCATATACATGTCAGGTATCTCTCATGTCCCATCCCAACATAAAAACGAGAGATAAGTAAACAAACATGCGAGTCAGGTGCACGAAAATCGATCACAAGAAGTCCTCAAGTTTGCCCTTCCCCCTGCACATACTGGGGTCTACACTCCATCATCATAACAAAACAGATGACGAGTCAAGAGTGGTAATCCCAAGGAACTCCACCGAGTAAATATAATAAAAAATATTAAAATTTAAAAGAATATTAAATAAACATGTGGAAGAAAAGTAAACGAGCATCTATAAAGGACCCTCGCATGAATACCCAATAGTAGTGAAACAAACGTGCGTGCAGGATCTTGGTCAGGCTAGAACCATACTTCGGAATATCCTAAGCACTGCTAGTGAGTAAACTCAAACTGACTGAAATCCCTGAGTCCTCTCGATGGCGAGCGTAGATCACAATGCACCAACATATGTATAGAAAACAACAGTCGGGTCGACTATCCACCGACATACTTCCACAACATATGTTATGGTCTAGTGTGCCACGTGCCAACACAATAAAATAACCCAGCGAGAGTAAACTCAAGCAACCGTACCACCGTCACATAGCATCAACTTATTTCCTTTGCTCGTCTCTGCATTATCCGTACCACCGTCACAAACTAGACGGTGAGTGCGAAAAATATGAAAGTAATGCCGAAGAATATAAATAGTAATTCAAGAATTACTAAACAAACAAATTCAAATATCATGCGATTGAACGATAGGAAATATAACAAATTGCATGATAAACAGATCGGCAAGCATAGCAACGAAGTTTGAGTGTCCAAAGAGTCAAAAGAGGCCCATAAGTGGTCAATTTCCACATCCACAACAATACCAGATCCATAATCACAACAATCCACATTCACATCAATCTACAATAATCCAAGACTCGGGGTGTAACCTACTATTAGGGGGTAGACAACACTCGCCGCTGAAGTGTTCATATTGGCCCACTAATATGGACCCAGGAGTACTTTCACTATACACTTATGCCAAGACACTCAACCAAGGAAATATAGAATGGAATTTCAATAAATAACTTAATTCAAATAGAAATGATAATAATGGAAAATGAATTAATATTTATTTTCTTACTGGCTTACAATCGTACGAAAAACGTACCTCAAATACCATAAAACTCCGATCATCGCATAATCCTCTAACTTATCCCACTCAAATTCTCAAAGTCTGACAATCATTTAACCCAAATTTGGTTCAATTAGAATCATTTCGTGACCCTAGATAATCCCCCAAAGTCTTCCAAAATTTTAGAAATTTATTTAAAAAAGATATGTTTTTATTGTTCCAGACGTCGCTGTGACGCCGCCATGAAAAATCCCACGACGTCACTTAAAACGTAGATTAAGTGAACGCCTCTATTTTGGATGCTTTGGGAGAAAATCTCCACGGCGTCCCTCGTAGCGTGGCACACAGAACACATTTTCTGAGGTTTTTCGGAACCTCGACTCGCGTCGTCACATTCAAAGCCTATCCCAAACTCTTAGGGACGTCCAAAACAATGACAAACACACGTCACTTTATGTCGAAACCCCGACAAATAACCTGATTCGTAAATCACACGAAAATTCACCAAAAATTCCAAATTTTTTCAAACAATCAAACCTATTCATAAATCCTTAATATATCACCCATTTGATCACGAAAACAATACCCAAACTTATTTCCCACATTTCTCGAAAATCTCGCCTGAAATCGTCATGACGAAAATCCACAAAATTGACGTCAAACCGTAGATAAACATGAGAGAAATCGGGATCCTACCTTTTTACGTGTAGTTGGTCGATCCCCAACGTCGCAACGAGCTCAAAAAACAATGAAACCTACGTTCCTTGTTCGTTCAATTGTTTGGCTCAAAATGAAGTGGATTGAGGAGAGAGAAAATGTAATGAGCTTTTATACCTTATCTTCATCTACACACTCGCACGGATCTCGAGACACATCTTGTGTCTCCCTTAAAACAGCCACCAACTCTAACTCAACAACTTGACTCCAATGGGTGACTTTTCTTCAAAACCAAGTCAATTCTCCTTCTCGGACCCATTTCACCTCACGAATCGCACCGCGTGCATTCCCAGGCATAACCTCGTTCCCACGTTTTATTTAATTATTTATTATTTTATGATAATTCACTAATTACCATTTTTCGGTGTTTAATTATCTGTATTATATCCTAAAATTCATGTTTTTCCTAAGCGAATCTCATACACAAACCTTGGTGATTAATAAGACAAAATCATGCACTAAGACATACAGAGGTCACATTCGAATATAAATAATAAAACAAACTTCACAGAAAATAAGATATACCTCAAGGTCTACTCCCGAAGCTTGAGTAATATGACAAGTCACAACTAACAAGTCACATTCTTGAAATACAACATGTGTTACCAATTAAATTTGAAGGTCGTTACAGTGAATTTCAATTGGGTTACTACACACCTTAAAACGTGCTTTAACTAGTCCTATAACGCCAATGTTCGCCTCTAAATGTATGTTAACTACCCGTCAACAAACCTAATTACCTGATTCTCGATAAATCAAATCAAATCCCAAACTTTGGAAATTCCACATTTCACATTAACGGTGTCAATTCCATCATTTAAGCCTACCATATAGGTTGTATAAACCCCTAGGTGTTCCAATAGACCAATTATTTTAAAAAATAATTTTTTTCAAATTTTTTTTGATGCCGTGAGTGGCGCTTTGCTTACAGTGTGCCTCACGACATCCAGGACAGTGAGTCAATGTCCTTGGCTTCGTGACACGCACCGCCACGAGTTAGGATCCACGATGTGACCTAAAGCGTGGAATTGGGGATGTCTCCTGTGTCTGGACATCATGGGGGTTTGTTCCCCACAGTGTCTCTAGCTGCGTCTGAACCAAGAATGCACTCCTTGGGTTTTCAGGCACCCCTGCTCATCGCCGCGGTGCGAGCCCATCTCAACCTTTCATGATTCATTAAACCAACCATGACAAACCATAAACCCTCGAAAAAGCTCGTTTGAAACACCCTGAGATTTCTCAGCAAAAACCTGATATTTCCAACAAAAACCAAAACAACCAGTAACAACACTATCAAACCCTCAATAGTTGCTCTACAACCACCCCGGAATCCATATCAACTCATTGAAAAATGATGTGCTCAACTCACACACCTGAAATTCTAGTCAAAACATGAGAAATTGAACTCGATAAATTGGGAACGGAGAGTTTGGATCTAACGTTGTTTGTCAATTTCCACGTCGTATAATCTGTCAAATGAGGTATCAAAGTTCACCAAACCCTCCTTCTCATCACCTATTTTCGTCCAAGAAAGTGAGGACAGAGAAAAGGTGGTGGATGTGTTGGATTTCGTGAATCAAGCACAAAGAAAATTTTCAAAACCTTTTCGAATATCCCCGAACCAGGATCCTATCAATTCCATTAAACTGATACATCAAGAGAGAAAAACCATACCTTAACAAGCACAACTCCATGTCTGCCTAGTTTGGTGTTGATCAATTCCTTCAAGATATTCAAGCGCGCGTCCTTTATCAGAGATCCACACGATCACGATTCGAAGTGCTAGCGCCAAAATTTCTAGGGAAGAAAATTCTCACAAAACTCTCTAGAAAAATCTCTCTAGAAAAGTCTCACACGAAAAGTCTCTCTCATAATACAATTGTGACCCTTATGTTTTATTCATAATTCAGTAGGTCGAGTTGTAAAAGAACTCCATCTCATAGTCATACTCTAAATAGAGTCTTAAATAAAGTCCAACTCTAAAAAGGATAAAGTCATAGACAATCTACAATTACTAATCCAATAAGAGTTGTAATTTATCTAAAACTCAAATAAAAATTAAAGTCATACTTTAATTCCAATTAGAGTCCTATTCAAAGTAGATTCACTAAGAGACTAAATTTCTAATCACACTAGAAATGTAGGAGAGTTTTGAATCCTAGTCAAACTAGGACACTTAATGAAAATCTTTAAAATAAATTTTATCAAATAAAATTCATCAACTAGATAATATTAAATCGTGCAAGTCCGTTCTTTGTGCGATTCAATAGGTTCATACAACGTTGGCAGTGAACCAAACTTTTTGGTACACAAGTTATAAACGACCTCTAGCAAGACATTATGACTACCCAAGTTGTATGAAGATCAATAAATCGATACAACTTAATAGATAATGTATATCATATCCTTTTGTCACACGATATCTTTTTTATTGAACTTAAGACATGGAATGTCACCCTTATAGTTCAATCTACTAGTCTCGATCTTTGAGTAGAATGAAATTGTCAAGTGACATTGATCCAATTAATTCACTAGACATGACCATTTATCAGTCTAACATATCGAGGGGCCCAATAGATATCTCGCATTAAAGAAAGGGACAAATCATATCTTGATCACACAACTTCTACACATTAGTCAGACAATGACCAATCACAATTTTTATAATTATTCTTTAAAGAAAACGTTTAATTATGTCAAATCATTACGCTCCTAATGTTGGAGACTCGATGATCTCAAGTCGAAAGACTAAATGATATAACTATCATAAGAATCACTTATGACATTGACCATGTAGCATTCTCATAGCGGGTCGATCCAGTATTTGTTCCTAACAAATACTCATGATCTTGATCCGTATCCGTATACGCATAATCACCACATGACTATCAATTAAGACTTATATTAGTCTTAATTTATTATTGTTCCCACAATAATAACGGACTAGGGACATTTAGAATAATACTATAATTATTCATTGATACTATTATAAACGAAATATACATATACTTATAATAGTTAAACAATATTTACATAATTGGCTTAAGGCACATTTTCCAATAGGATGAACACCAAAATTGCCTATTTATAGTCTAGATTTGTTCAAAGGTTTTGTGCTCATCCCTAGGCACCTTCAATGGCCTAGATTGGTCAATAATTCAGCCCAAAAAATGACTTCAATGTGGACCTGTTCACTTAACCTTATCCTTCTCACAACACAAACAAACCAATCATTGGGCGTTTCAGTACCTGGTCCTGCATTGTTTCTCCAATCGAATACACTCGCGTCACTAATTGATTAAACGACGTTTTATATTAATTATTTAATGCATTTCATTTATTTATCATATGTGTATTATCCCCCGACCTCATGTACTGTAATTCGCCTACTCGGTACCCGCGTCTTCACGCTACTCGATGCGAATACCCGTAACACTATCTCGCTTGGTAATAAGTAACATAAACACACACATTGCGATGTAATTTAACAAAATGGAATATACACTTCGCAAAAACAGACAAATAGTATACAAAAACGGACTGTATACCTAATTTGGGCATGCCCTGAACTAGCTGCAGGTTCCATGAGCATCCGAGTTGGCATCCAGTATAATAACAAATTAGATTTGGGCCATTATAGTTAAGCCCATCTTAATGTGATTAATATGTGCGTGAATTTGCGTGTTGTAAAATCCAAAAAATGGGGAAAATATAGAAAAATAATATTTTGACCAAATAAATAAAAATTGAAGAATTTATAAGAAAAATAAAGAAATTGGGATTCTCTCGAGACTTTATACTAAGGTTTTTACCTCGTAAAACGTTAAAGGGTCAAAATAAATTGGAAACTAGGTTTTGGGATTTCATATTTGAATGGGACTAATTTAGGAATATTAATAAATGAGTATTTGACTTAAATCAATGACAATTGGTCTATTTTAGGTAATGAACCAACAGAAAAAGGTTTGAGGACATTTGGGAGTCGTGTAAGTCGGTAAAAGTTAGGAAAACTCAGTACAGGTAAGTGAGACTCGTATCTTTCATCAATTATGCAATGCAATGTAGTATTATTAGAACACGTAGTGTTATGGATTGGGGGCAATGTATTGTGATTTGGTTGGATTTTTTATCAAATATTTTTATACTGAAAAATGAATTCGTGAAGAGGTTTGCGTAATGAATCGGCACTGGGTTTAGAACAGTGTTAGGCGGTCACCCAATATCGCACCCCCAGTGACCTAGAGTATCCTAATCAATACTTTCCATTTGAGTTGGTGGCAGATCGGTCATGATTCAATCAGATGATCAGTGATTGGTTTATTGACGATGTGGGAATGCGACTGTCTCCATTTGAGTTGGCGGCACATCGGTCATGAACTTATCGATGATCACTGATTGGTTTATTGATGATGTGGAAGTGCGACTCTGTCTTAAAACCAAAATCGAAAATACAAATCACGAGTACAGTTGCAATTGACCAATGAACTTGCATCTATTTATGTATTGTTTATATTATTTCAAATACTTCCTTACATATACATTGGGTTCATGTTGTTATACATAATTCCTTGATATTAATTGATAATTGATGAATTTTATGAGAGTCACTTGCTGAGCATGTAGGAGCTCGCCACCTTAACATTTTATGGTAATGGTGTGCACTTAGATCTAGGAAATGAGAAGATTATGAGTCTAATATCTTCCATACGATGCAATAATTTCCTGTTAATATATATATATATTGTATTGAATTATGATTTTGTGATAATTAGGGTGGAGATACAAGTTTACTACCGATCTTGTATATCTTGTTTATTATCGAAAAAGTTTTAATTTTCACTGCGTTGTGATTTAATTTGTTTATTGATTATTGAGATATACAGGTTGTTTATCAAGTACGGGATAAAATGTTGCTGGCTCTAATTATGTCTAATTTGATTTACCTAGGGCTTAATTAGGGTTTCAGTAGAGTATTGCCTTAATTGAGTTAGGGAATGCTACAATGTATGTGATGGCAATGCACTTGCAATTTCTTATATAGGAAGTGTACTTTTACCAACACCTCATGGAAATTTAAACTTGCAAAAATGTTCTTGTTGTTCCTAAATTGCAAAGAAAAACTTGTTATCTGTTAGCCAATTTACCCATGATAATGCTTCTGTTTTTGGTGATGATTGCACTAGATATACTTGGTTGGCTCTTTCCGTTAAAATATAAATCATACTTCTTTGATTGTTTTTTGAAATATAAAAATCTAGTGGAAAATTAATTTGATAGAAAAATTAAGATTTTTCAAAATGATGGAGGTACTGAATTTACTTCGTCCTTTTTCACCAACCATCTTGTTCAATGTGGTATAGCTCAACAACTATCTTGCCCAGGTACCCGCGAGCAAAATGAGATTGCAGAACGAAAGCATCATCTTATCGTAGAAACGGTGATGATATTTCATTCTAATTTACCTATTCGGTTTTGGGATGACGCATTTCTTACTCCTGTATTTTTAATCAATCGACTTTTAAGTTTTGTTTTACATATGAAAACACCATTCCTTAAACTTTTTGGAAGAAATCCTTATACTCGGCTTAAAGATTTTTAGTTGCAAATATTTTCCTTGAAATAATATGGCCAAAATAATTTTTCAAAAAGGACATATCCTTGTGTTTCTCTTAGTTATAGCCCAATCTATAAGTGTTATAGATGCCTAGACCCTTCAACAAATAAAGTATATATTTCTAGACATGTAATATTTGATGAAAATGTTTTTCCTTATTCTAATAAAGCTTCAAATGATAATATTTTACAACTTGCAATTACCACTTTTCCTGATCAAGGTGAATGAATTACATAAGTTATAGATACTAACTCTTATGATAATATTTCAAAAATTGCTTCAACTACAAGCAAGACAACCAACACATATTTGTCAAACTTTGATTGTTGCCCTGATACAATAAATCTAATTTCTCACATTAGTAGTACACATATCTTGCCATTAAAGGGTGATGATATTGACACCCCTATTTCATCGAACTCGAATACTTACAGATTTGCAAACTGATATCTCAAATATCTCTATCAATCCACCCACCTTAGATTCTAATACTATTCTTCATGTTATAGACAACTATGTTCATGATGATCTACCTTTTGCCTCATCAACACCGACACAATACCACCCCCGCCTCTGTTGCCAAAGTGGCCAACTTAAGCTCACTGTCCACCAAAATATGTGAATGATTATGTGTGTTCTATGAAACCTAAACCAAACTCTAGGGGTGCAGACGGATTGCACTAATCCGCGCATCCGATCCAATCTGGACCAAATATCACTAATTGGATCAAGTTTTTAATCCCTTGGACTGGATTAGATTGAAAAATCACTAATATGGTTGAACTGAATTGAATTACGGATACTACATTAAAAAACCGTAGATCCAATCCGGTCCAGTCCGTTTAGCACATCAACACAAATACATATATGATAATATGTATTATAGTATCTAGAAGAGCATCAACTTAAACTATTAACTCTAAACTATAATATCTAAAAGACTATGCTTGTTCCTAACTCTTTTATTATGCTTTCAACCTTTTTTTTAAGTTGTATGCACGTGCACTTTTTTGTACTTTTGTGAGGATGTATGGTTAAGATATGTGGATGACGTATTTATTTATGCAGGAACTTGCATTTTGAAGGTTACAAGTTTGTGGGAATATGCTATATATAGATTTGTGGAATGTATGTTGTAAAATTTTCATTTATGAGATGTATAATTCTTATGATTCATTTGATTAAGTCTAATTTCATGAATCGTTGGATAGGAAAACATTAATCTGTGAAACTTGATCCAATCCAGTTCGCATTTTGCAAATTGGATTGAGTTGAATTGATAGGACAAGATTGGACTGTAATTTTTCAATCCGCAATAATTGGATTAGATTGTGGATTGACCCTAACTTAACTAGATCCAATCCGTGTGCACCCCTATCACAGTGCAGCCTTAAGTACTACTAAGTTTTCATCTTCAGAAAAACCAAAAACTCTAAAGTCTGCCTTGAAATCTCCTTTATGGATTACAACCATGGAAGAAGAAATTGCGGCCCTTCATAAAAATATGACGTAGAGTTTTGTTCCACAACCTTCTTATACTAACATCATTGGCTCCAAGTGGTTGTATCGAATAAAATATAATGAAGATGGATCTATCAACTAATAAAAGCTCGTCTTGTCGCCAAAGGTTTCTCTCAAGTTTATGGACTTGATTATGAAAAACATTTAGTCTGATCATTAAACCAACAACAATTCGCTTTGTACTCTCAATTGCAGTCATTTCACATTGGTCCATCAAGCAATTAGATGATTGAAATACATTTCTTCATGGGTTTCTTAAAGAAAAGGTTTATATGGAACAACCACTGGGCTTTGTTGATTCCTCCTATCCTAATAATGTTTGTTTATTACACAAATTTCTTTATGGCTTAAAAACAAGCACTCCATGTTTGGTTTGATGGATTATCACAATATTTACTAACTTTTGGTTTCTCTTGCTGTAAAGTTGATTGTTCATTATTTACATATCGACATAAGCATGATTTGGTTATTTTACTTGTTTATGTTGACGATGTTCTTATCACAGGGAACAATGACATCCTTATCAATAATTTTATTCATCAACATAGTAATGAGTTTGCACTTAAAGATGTTAGTAACCTTCATTACTTTTTAGGAATTTAAGTGAAATATTTCTCAGGTGGTATCTTTCTCTTACGATCTAAATATACTAAATATCTACTCACATGCATAAACATGATGCTGCCTCTCACCTATCCACTTCTATTTCTCAACAAAGTGTGCCAACATTTTCACCAACCCACACCTGCACATCTTCATGCAGTCAAGCACATTCTTCGTTGTCTCAATGTCACAATAAGTTATGGCCTTCTTTTTCTTTCCAAAGTTCATTTACTTTAAATTGTTTTTATTATGCAGATTGGTCTAGTTGTCAACTTACTAGACGAAGTACTATTGGTTGCATATTTAAAGAATCAAATTGTGTGTCTTGGTCTTCAAGAAAACAACTTGCAATTGCTCGATCCAGCTTTGAATCTGTGTACCGCTCCCTCGCCACCACAGCAACTGAACTTAAATGGATTTCTTTTTTTCATCATGACATTGACATGCCAGTCTCTACTACTCCTCAACTATCGAGTGGCAATCTCAGTACTCTACATATGATAATCAATTCACCTTTTACACTCGTACGACACGTTGAACTTGACTACCATTTTGTTCGTGAGAAAGTTGTTGCAGTACATTATTCACATAATTTGTTCCATCTCATCTTCAAATCACCGATTTTTTCACTGCCTCTTTTTGAAGCGTGTGTTCAAAGTTTTTCTTCTTTAAATAAACACCAATGGGAACCTAGCTCATCAATGGAAAAAATGAATAATAATTTTATCTTTATTCATTGCTTCTCTAAAACTTCATTATATTTCTTCCAAAATTTCCAATACGTCCAATCCTGTCAAGGTAATTATAGAAATTCATGGGCCCTGAGAGTGTAAGTCCACACACGCACACACATGCGGGGTATACAAATAGGGTTGGAGCTCGTTTTTGCACCAAACCAATTGACTGGTGCTAGGATCCAATCTACACTACTTATATATCACACCAACTCTTATTATATTTTTGATACGGGATTATATACTTTAACACTCCCCCTCAAGTGCAACGAAGCCTAGACTAGTTGTCACATGCCAAACACATATTTATTTTTAGAGGTCCAGACAAACATACCTAGGCCTACTCTTATAGGCTTATAGGTTCACAAACGGGTTTAGACTCCACTGCTAACCTAACCAGGTCATCAAATACGAGCTCATGATCGTTCTGCTCTAATATCATATAGAAATCTATGGGCCCGGAGAGTATCGGGCCACACAAGCACCCACGTGGGTATACAAATGTGGTTGGAACCCATTTTTGCACAAAACTAATTGGCTTGTACTAGGATCTAATATACACCACTTATATACCACAACAACTTTTATTATATTTTCGATGTCGGATTATATACTCCAACAGTAATTCTCTCGCTGCCTGGGGAAGTCATAGTTTATTATGACAAGGGAGGCTTGGTCGTCGACATTGATGCCTCGAGCAAGAAGGGGACGACCTCGGTGGTGACGAGCATTCTTGATGATGTCGAGGACTCAGTAAGAAGAATACCCATGTTGACATCCCTTGTATTCTGGTCCATGTCTCCATAAGTTGCTGAAACAGTACTGTCTTCATGACTACTACTCATCTAGCAAGCAAGCCACTCTACCTCACATTGGTGTTCACAAAGACGATGATGCGATTGCACTCACAGGCTTTTTCACCTCTAACTCAGTTTGACTATCCAAAATATCCAAGCCCAAAAGAACTCACAAGAAGCCCGCTTGGATGAGAAGCTTTATTTGAATTTACGCCCAGTTCGTTATGCGTACCCTAAATTTTACTTTTGATGTAAGCCCTAATGTGAGGTTTGTATTTAAGATCTCTTAGTACTCTTACGCACTATGAATGCAAGAAGGAAGTTATTCCCTTATCTTTTTTCTTTTTTTATTTTCTTCTTTTATTTTACTCAAACATTAGATCGATGTGCATGTTAGTGCTCCAAATGACCGAAGTTTAGAATATTCCACAAAAGGGGTGGCAAGATTGGTAATAACACGATAACTTGAGATGCTTAACACGAAATTAGTAGACTAGGGTTGAGCTTATACAGATTCGTGTCATAAACATGTCAACATATTAGACGACAATCGAATGAGATTGCCCATACTATAGCAAGAAATTTGTGAAGTCATGAAGCAGTGAATTGTTAGAGAGAAGTTCCATAATGGGTGCAAGATGTGTTAGAAAATGATATACATGTCAACTAATCTTCAATAAAAAGCTATTTTGATTCGTCAAAAAAAAAACCACTTACCTAATGGATAATTTGTAATAATTTTTTTAGGCTATGTAATAATTTATATTTAAGTCAATTTTTAAGACTTTAACATCCCAAATTAACTAAACATAATTTATCACTAATTAAACTTTAAATATTTCTAAGTAATAAACAAGTTAAATGCATTACAGGAGTCGTGTTTGAATAAAAAAAATATGTTGTCCAAGTTAAATAGGTCAGGGCTCTTCAAAACAAAAAGTTAAATGGGTCAAAAACACATTTAACAAGTTATGTGTGTCATGTTGTATCAAACTATCATTTACCCGTCAAATAAATGGGTCAATGCTGGTATTGAACTTAATAATGTCATCTCGAGGGCCAATATTAACGAGTTTATAATCAAAGGAGATCGGGAATGAGAAGAACCACAAACAAGAGAAACATTTTGAACTGTCTGACTCTTAACAACAAAAGAATCATTTAGAGTAGCATGGATTTTGGGTTCTCGACATAGCCTTTGAATGCTTTGAGCCACTCCGTGCCAATCGCACCTATGCAGATCAAGAGAAGATTATGATTTAATAAATAGCATATGGAAATGTATTGCGGAACTCGGTTTTATGAAGTAAGAATATTGCGCTCAAATAAACAAAACACGCAACTGGGAAGATTACGCACCATCAATTACGCGGTGATCACAGCTTAACGTGACTGACATGTATGAGGCGAACGTATATTGGTCAGGACTGGCACCAGGCACCACCCTCATCTCAACTACTCAATCAGAGTTTCACAACTTTAGTAAAAGAAGTCATGCTTTCACGGTTCAAAAAAGAAAGATAAATGTAGCTTGATGAACCTTTAATTACTTGATCCGACGGCAAGTATTCCAGATTGTGGGGGATTGATGATGGCGCAGAATTGCTTGATCCCATAAGTTCCTCCCAGATTTGACACAGTGAAAGTGTCTCCCTGCGACGGAACACAAAATAATGTACTTGAAACAAAAGTAAACATTTCTAGCGCGTTTAAGGACATTCATCCTAAAACTTCTCGCTTACCTCATAATCTTTTGGTTTCAAACTATTCTCTTTGGCTTTCTACGTAAAGGATTTGCCCTTTCCACTAGATGCTGCAAAAACAAAACCAACATCAAACGAAGTACGAAATTACAAAAATGTGCCACAAGAAATGTAATACAAGAAGGGATGTGGCTGTGGACAATGCTTGAGACATCCTTCGAAGTTTGAATAATTAAATTAAAATTCAGTAAGGGTTTCAACAAATTGTCAACATTCACAACACAACCTTTCACGATTTGAGTCAAAAACTGTAAACAGAACGATTGAAGATGAAAGTAAGAGTATGGATGTACCCAAATAATCTTCAATATCTGCCTACACAATAGTTCCATCAGAACTAGTTCCTTTGATCTTTGAAAGAGGTACTACCCAAAAAAATTAAAACAATTGATAACAGGGAAAAATGGATTAAAAAAATCTGACACAATCTCCCTATCTAATAAAATCAACTACTAATCAATGACAGATGTCTACAAGCCTATTTAACACATTGAATGAGAAAAATTTTACAACAAATGTTACTAACATTATGGTCGTTTGTTAATTTTCTCGCAAGAGGACTTGCGAAAATCGTGCTCCCGATTGAGAAGCATTAGCAACCTTTGGCTTTTTTGGCTCAGCTGAACTGACAGGCTCGGTATCCTCCTTTTTAGGTGGGGTGGGTAGGGAAGGATCAGATGGCACTTTAGCTTCTTTAGAATCATCCAGTTGTGAAGGTTTGTAATCTTTAAATTTAGCGATATCATCTTCACCTTCCATCGTTGTAGCATTCACCTGCGTGAAGAAAACAATAAGAACTCCAAGAATGATAATATATATTAGATTCCGAAGAATTCATCAACCACAAGTGCAAAAAAGAGTAAAAATCTTATAACTTAACATCCATACGATTTCATCTCGATTTATAGTGTCGTATTCTTTCTCAAAAACAAACCGACGATCTACTCTTGATTAATCCTTTGACTTCGCAAAAGTCACCCTTGCTAGTATAGACCATTGGTACAACTCAAAAAAATCAGTATTAATTTGTTGAGCGATCTCCGTACGTTTATATAAAAACTGCACTTTTTATTAAAGCACAAAATCATTAGTGCTATCATCAATATGCTACTTGATAAATTTCTCGCTTTTCCATTTTCATTATGGTTCTCATGTGACTAAATAACTTAGATTCAGCTAGCCTAAGATGAAATTAAGATTCTATGTAATTATAATGGGAACTCAAATTAGATTCAACAACTCTGTATATTTGGAATAGATATCTACTTGGAAGTTAAAATATGATGAGAAAGAGAGAAAGGGAGAGAGTAGAGACAAATGATTTTATTCCGTCTTCATCAATTTTAAACCACTCACAATCTTTAATGTCCGTGATAACCGATAACCTCGAAGGAGTATATTTAAAACACATCGGTAAGGAAATATAGCAAAAACATAAAACATAACAATTTTTCCAAAATAAAGAACTTGCAAACTAGCAATCAACCAAATCCAATAAGCAACGCAAATGCACAGATATCATCATGTGAACTTCTAAGTAGTACATCTCTTTCATCATTTTTTTTCTTTTAATCTGAATACCTAGATACCATTATGAAACGAAGCTGAACAATTCCTTTTACCTAAAAATGAATGGAAATTATGCATGATAAGACAAGTATTAAAAACTAAATAGTTTACTTGCATAGATTAATATTTCAAACAGTAAAATTCATAATAAGATTAAACAATAGTTGTTACTTAATATGAAAGTTTAGTAGTTAGTTATTATTCTATAAAATAATATACAATTATTAAATTATTTTAACAATTAAAATTTCTACGAAGTCCCAAGAATGGGGCTAATATAGGAAGAAAGATATTACACCTTAAACTTTGGAATTTGAAAAGGCAAGGTAACACGACAGTAGAAACTAAAAACAAAAGAAATAAATACTTGGTATAATGAAATAATAGCTTTGTCATGCCGAAGCAAAATCATATGGTGTAATAAGATATATAACAATACTTGTAAAATGACAGCTCGCAAATCTTCAAAATAAATAAATACCTCACCAACTTTTATCACTTTCGCACCATCACCATGGATTATCTTAGCGAGAAAAACTTCCTCAGTGCATTCCATCGCAACTGTCGCATTATCTTAGAAAACATACACAGAAATGCATTTAGTTTGTCCAACAAGAACAGAGCCAAAAACATTCCAAATAAAAAAAAAAACAACATAAAGGCCATACAGTTTCAACTTCGCAAAGTATATCTTCAAAGAAACTTCATCCCCCTCTTTCTTGAACCACCTTGCATTATTACCCCGCATTTTAGCATTAAGAGCTACACTTTATTCTCGAAATCAAAATACTAGAGAGAGGTCTACATTAACTGAAAAAAGCACATACAAATGGTTACATCTCGAGAAAAAAAAAAAAAGGGAAGTACACTTAAGGTGTCAAAAAGTTATAAATGATCTCCATCCATTTCAAAAGTAAAGGCTCAAAAAGTAGACCTTTCACGTAAATATTTTGACATATATTAACATACAATAGAGAAAAATGTGCCATCTCAATAATCTCCATAGTCTGATTGATACCTCTTTACTATACACTATGAAATCATCATCATTGTCACTAACACTTGAAGAAGAAGGTCCATGATCTTGACCCTCCAAATCTACCATCTCAATAATCTCTGTTTCTCTACCATTGTTATTGTTGTTGTTGTTGCTATTGTTGGTGGTGGTGGTTTTTATTTTAACTTGTTGTGGGTCTGCTTCCTCAATTAATTTGAGGCTTTATTGTTGTTGTTGTCGTCGTTGATGTGGGACTGCTTCTTCAAAGGAAAGAGACAAAGGACGAGTTAGTGGAGGACTAATAACGGGGACCACATGAAGGGTTCATCAACAGCATCATAGGGGGCTTAAAGGTGAAGTCACTAATCTCTCGTTTCTCTCGCCATTGTTGGTGTTGGTGGTGGTGGTGGTTTTTATTTCATCTTCTCGTGGGTTTGCTTCCCCATTAATTTGAGGCTAAGGTTATGTTGTTGTTGTCGGTGTTGTGGGAATGCTTCTTCAAAGGGTCGGTCAACAGGCGTCGCAAGGGGCTTAAAGGTGAACTTGTTGTGGTACTTCTTTTTCATTGTGAGCTTTTTCAATGTTCTTTTGAAGGATCCAAGCATTTTGGGGATTGGAAAAAAGAAATTTTGGGTTGAACTTAATTTCATGTTTAGGAGGAACTGCACTTGATTGAATGGCTATAGTAGTAGTTTATTCTAGCTCTCGTTTTATACCCCCACAAATACCAAAAAAAAAAAAATCCTTTTAGATTGCATTCCAAATTTCCTTTTAGCTCCCGTTTTATAATCAGCCCACTACAATACAAAAAAAGAAATTACCATTTATAAAATGGAAAGAAATTTATACGGGAAATAAATTAATTTCCTTTTATATCACATAACAAAATTTCGGTCTCATATCTCTCTCTCTCTAATTTTCTCTCTCTCTCTCGATATTCTTCATATCTAATTTTCTCTCTCTCTCTCTCTTGACATCCTTCATATCTAATTTGCTCACCCGATTTTCTCTCCGCTCTCTCAAAATCAATTTTGGGAAACACTTGTTTTTTGTGCTCCATGAATTAGTTGGAATTATGGGTTTTAACTTTGAAGAAGACTTCGAATTACTAATAGATATTCATAATTTTTAAGTGACCCTTCCAATCTCTGTTTAGTATTCTTCTTCTTTAATCTCTTTTTTCAATGTCACAAGTGATTTGGAATAATGTTTATCTTTCTGGTAATGGGTTTGTTTTTACAGCAGGACTACATACTGTTGTGTTTTTCTTTGATTGTAAGGATTGTGTTTTAGGTTTTCTCAAAAATGATTAATTCAAAAAATTTTCACAAAGAAAATTAGTTCTAAAAGTGGGTTCTTTGTAGTGGGTTATGTTATAGTTGTAATCAAATTGAGTCCATAGGTGCCACTGTCAGTTTTGAAATGCTTTCTTCAAAAATTTATTCTCTTTCTGTAGTTATAGGCTGGTGATGAATTACTCTGTTCTTGTAGCTACATAGATAGAGATAGATACTTGGGTTTCAAATTCAACTTTTCAAGTGAATGAAAGTCACTAGGCTTCTTATCAAAAAAATAAAATCAAAACTCACGAGTACTCAAAAAAAAAAAAAAAACTACAAGTAATTTTAATGTTGGGGTTGAACCAGTGTAAACTTTAAGTAATGAACCTGTTGATTTCCTTCATTAAATGTAGTGCTTTTGCTTTGAAACTGTGTTGTGCTTCCAAACATGATAAGGAAATAATTAAGCTTTGGGCAATAGCTTTATTGTAGCATCTTCGTTAATTGTATTTAGTTTGATCTCATTAATTGTTTTTTGACAATTGACAATTTTAGTTTCATAAGAATCATTTGAAATTAATATCTTTTTAAAGTTACTCTCCCACATCAACTAGCTAGAGAGACAATCCTTAATAATATTAATAGACTCATGGAATAGGAGAGGAAGTAAGGTCAATAGTATGGAGATACCCTTATATACATAAGGAACAATATCTCAAATTTTGTTTGTTTGTTTTTTTTTTTTTTTTACTTTTGTAGGAATCCAACCACGATCTCCTGAGGTCTTGCCTTGTTGGCAAGTGATGTCTTTACTATCTCACCTAAGAGGCTTTGACAATATCTCAATATTTTTTTTCTCTTTTGAAATTAGGGAATAATTAATTGTACATCCTGGTTAATTATATTTTTCAAGCTTTCCTCCGTCAATTATATATTAAAGATTTGATAATTCCTTACTCTATTTGAGTGGGTACATGCTTTGAGTTAATTCTAAGGGATAGTGAACTAGATATACCTTACCTCTGCTCTTTAAAGTATGGGTGACTTATAAACCTTATTATTAGTTGAAGGTCAGCTGGATCTAAATTAGAAATTTTTATCTCTAACATGTTGGAATTGATGAGATTATCAAACAATCTTTGAGGATTAAAATAGCGCATGATTAATTCGGGAAAGTATCATGGTGGTCAGGCTATCTACTTTTATTTTAAATCAAGAGTTTCACGTAGTTTAAAATATTCAAACAATTTATATACCCTTTAATTAAATATAAGCATTTTACTTTCTAGGAGTAGGTTGTTTTGGTGATTCTTTTTTGAGTAAATTCCATTTAAAAGTATATTTTTTATGAGGATTTATCATAAGTAGAATAGATCTTTTCAGATGGAAAGCAAATGATGATGTTAATTATTAGTTCGCAGCTATTGCTATACTTGCATCATTTGACATATTTGGTATTGGATCAAGTAAGGAGATAATGATACCACTTTTTAGTTAATTATAATTCAAAGCTTGGTGCAAAATTGCATGTTTGCAATGTTGTAATATTTGTACTAAAATTGAAATTATTAATTTGATTTATTTCATTCAAAGCATATGAAACTATTTTTTAATCTTTGTGAATTTAGAATAGTAAAGAGTTTACACTCAAGTTATTCATATAATTTGTTCAATTTCTTTTCTTCAAGAGAAGTATGATCTTAAAAAATATATATATTTTTCTCTTTTCTAGGTAGTATTATGCTTTTAGGTGAATATGCTTTGTAAGCGCTTAGAAGTTTGGTAAGCATTTTAATCCTCGATTACTCTTAGTTTTGGGATTCTGTAGTTCAACATAATAATTTTATTCTATTGATTATTTTTTTCCCTTTTCCATTGAAGTCCATTCATATAGGCATGCAACCCCGGTTCCAACCCAACAAAACAAAATACTTTTTCTCGAATGAAGTCCATTCATATAGAATTCTAGCATTCCTTTAGCCGCCAAGAGCATGCTTGTTCTTTAATGTCAAACACCGTCTAAAATTATTAATAGTTTCAGACATACATGTTTACTTAAACGTAGGTTTCTATTTTTTGGTATTTATGAAGACTTGTGATACAATTGAGCATTTGACATATCTTCATTCATGTGACTTAATTTTTTTTAGGTCATCTGATTTATTTTAGAACATATTATTTTCTTGAGTTAATTGGTCACAACAACTTATTGTGTAGAAAGTAGATGCAGAAATATGAAACACAATAAGGACGTATCAGATGACTCTTTAAAATTCTTTTGGGTGAGATCCAATTTGTCAAAATCAGATAATCCGTTCTTTTGCATCCTTGATTGTGATTTTGTTTACATGGATGACACTTTCTTTGATTTTGGCTATCTTAGATAATTACAACGCTCTTTTCTTCAATAAAATAATTAAATTATTGGATTTACTCTTTCTTTTTAAGAATACTTAGTTGATACTCTCGCTTTTTGTATTTCAAATATTGTCGCTTGTTTTTATGCTTTCATGTGTTCTACCCTAGTTCAATTTCATCTTGTTTTTATTTTTAATAGAATTTTTAGAAGGATTTGGTTATTGAATTTCACTATTATATTAATTATGTTGGGGGTTTAAGGATGTTGAGCTCCAATTGGATTAAATTATTGGTACTGGTGAAATCTATTGGGTTTTAGAGTATAATTTATTGGATTTATTAACAGTTATGATTGGGTTTGTTAGCGATTTTTGTGAAATTTCTCTTGTATCTATTTCGCCCTATCTTCAATGGTTTGGTTGCCAACAACAACTACAAGAAGTTAAGCATTCTGGTAGTGCTTGTGATTCTTGACTAAGGCCGTAGAAGAAATCCCTCTGCCAAGTCATTAGATTATAATGATGATAGAGATGATGAAAAGATATATGGTGAAATCTGTTTTAATTAGAGATTTCACTTAATCACATTAAATTATAATTATCTTTTTGGCACTTGAGCAAGCCTATACCAAAGTATTTTTTTTTCCTGTTTAGTATTTATTGATATCATCTATTACACACTAAGTCTTGATACCTTCATTGAAGTTTCTTTTCTCATTAGTGTAATTTTAGTTATATGGTAAAACACATAAAGATTCTAGCCATTGACCTAGGATACAGAAAAACTTAGTTTTATCATTTCGATTTTCTTTTTGTCGTAAGATACCTCAAAAGTATATATGTAAACACATTTGTATAGTTGAAGTCTCCATGGTCTCTATTGGGTTTATTACACGTGTATGCACATATGTGTTGAAGTTATGAGAAATTAAACTCATTACGCGCGAGTGGGAGATGTTGGATTTAAACATTTGTATGCATAAAAATATGAGTAGTTTTAGTACTACTTAATAACTACCTATTAGTTATCATTTATGTGTATAATCTAAAAGGAAAAACCAAGGTAAGTTTCCTTCTCTAAAGTAAGACTCTGCAAAGGTACTTAGGCTGAGGTTTTGGGGATGTTCCCGAATTGGTGACCTTGTAGCCAAGGGGTATACACAACAAGAGGGAATTATTTTTGCTTCTAAAGAAACTATAATAATGTTTAGTCCTCTTGCCATGCTCTTATGTTCTCCTATTGAAAGAAAGGTTAGAAAAGAAAGTTATCTTTCTCTCACTTTGTTTGTGTACTTACCAATTGGGTTGTTATCTTAACTGCAGAAATTTGTTTATTTCTTGAACTCTATGTGGGTCTATGCGCATGCTTAAGGTTACTATATGATTTTTTAAAAACTTTAACAAAGCCTCAGTTCCAACTTACTAATTGAGTTGTGTCCTTAACCCTTTTAATGATGTGCCTACATACTGAAGTTTGTCTATGCACATGTACTCGGACAAATTGAAGAGGTATTATTATCTGGGAAAATTTCTTGTTGTCAAATTAACAACAAATTAACTTGTTCTTAATTAACATTGCAAGTTTCTTGTTGTCAAATTTCCAACAAATTTTATTTTGGGAGAATATTCTTTATTAATGAATTTTTTCAAATTAATGTTTTAGGTACAAAGTCATTAGCCATTTCTTTTGTCTACAAATTTATTGAGACTTTTTTTTAATTTGTTAGCGATTTTTTAAATTTACTTACAACTTACTCGTTATTATATGGATTATTTTTCGCGAGCATAGCGAGCGGGTCATTGGTGCGTAGCACCTTATTGAACTAGTATCTATATATAAATTCTACAATAGAGATCAAATATATACCCATGTCATGGAAACTCCTCAAAAATGTGTTGTGTATTAAATGTTTTGTGCAATTTAGAATAATACTATAATTATTTATGGATACTATTATAAAACAAATATGCATATACTTATAATAGTTAAACAATATTTACATAATTGGCTTAAGGTACATTTTCCAACAAGATGAACACCAAAATTGCCTATTTATAGTCTAGATTTGATCAAAGGTGTTGTGCTCATCCCTAGGCATCTTCGATGGCCTAGATTGGCCAATAATTCAGCCAAGAAAATGACTTCAGTGCAAACATATTCACTTAACCTTATCCTTCTCACAACATAAACAAATCAATCATTGGGTGTTCCAAGACTAGCTATGCACCGTTAGTGCACCAATCACGTACACTCACGTCACTAATTGATTAAACGACATTTTATATTAATTATTTAATGCATGTCATTTATTTATCATGTGTGTATCCCACGGCCTTATGTATTGTAATTCGCCTACCGGTAGTCACGTCTACACGTTACTCGAGGCGAATACCCGTAACACTTGTCTCGCTCGGTAATAAGTAACATAAACACACACATTGCGATGTAATTTAACAAAATTGAATAAACACTTCGCAAAACAGTACAAATAGCATACAAAAAATGGATCCGTATACCTAATCTGGGCATGCCCCGAACTAGTCATGGTTCCACGAGCGTCCGAGTTGGCTTCTAGTATAATGAAAAATTAGATTTGGGCTATTACTTTGTGCCCATCTTAATGTGATTAATGTGTGCGTGATTTGCGTGTTGTAAAATCTAGAAAATGGGGGAAAAATAGAAAAATAATATTTTGACCAAATAAATAAAAATTGAAGGATTTATAAAAAAAAAGAAATTGGGATTCTCTCGAGACTTTATATCGGGGTTTTTATATCGTAAAATGTGAAAGGGTTAAAATAAATTGGAAACTAGGTTCTGGGATACCATATTTGAATGGGACTAATTTAGGAATATTAATAAATGAGTATTTGACTTAAATCGATGACAATTGGTCTATTTTAGGTAATGGACCAACGGAAAAAGGTTTTAGGACTCTTGGGAGTCGTGTAAGTCGGTAAAAGTTAGGAAAACTCAGTACAGGTAAGTGAGACTCGTATCTTTTATCAATTATGCAATGTAATGTAGTATTATTAGAGCACGTAGTGTTATGGACTGGGGACAACGTACTGTGATTTGGTTGATTTTTTATCAAATGTTTTTATACTGAAAAATGAATTCGTAAAGAGGTTTGGCGAAACGAATCGACTGGGTTTGGAATTGTGTTAGGCGGTCATCCAATATCGGGCCCCAAGTGACCTGAGTATCCCGATCAATACTTTCCATTTGAGTTGGTGGTCGATCGGTCATTATCCAATCAAATGATCAATGATTGGTTTATTGACGATGTGGGAGTGCGACTGCCTCCATTTGAGTTGGCGACACATCGGTTATGAACTTATCGATGATCACCGATTGGTTTATTGACGATGTGGGAATGCGACTCATCATAAAACCAAAATCGAAAATACAAATCACGAGTACAAGCTTGCAATTGACCAATGAACTTGCATCCGTTTATGTATTGTTTATATTATTTCAAATACTTCCTTACATATACATTGGGTTCATGTTGTTATACATAATTCCTTGATATTAATTTATAATTTATGGATTTTATGAGAGTCACTTATTGAGCATGTAGGAACTCACCCATGGTAACATTTCCAGGTAATGGCGTGCACTAAGATCCAGGAAATGATAAGATTAGGAGTTTAATATCTTCCCTACGATGCAATGATTTCCTGTTAATATATATATTGTACTTAATTATGATTTCGTGATAATTAGGGTGGAAATACAAGTTTAATACCGATCTTGTATTTCTTGTTTATTATCGAAAAAGTTTTAATTTTCGCTGCGTTTTGATTTAATTTGTTTATTGATTATTGAGATATACAAGTTGTTTATCAGGTATGGGATAAAATATTGCTGGCTCTAATTAGGTCTGATTTGATTTACCGGGGCTTAATTAGGGTTTCAGGACGAGTATTGCCCTAATTGAGTTAGGGGATGCTACAATGTATGTGATGGCAATGCACTTCCAATTTTTTATATAGGAAGTGCACTTTTACCAACACCTCATGGTAATTTAAACTTGTTATCTGTTAGCCAATTTATACATGATAATGCTTCTGTTTTTGAATTTAACTCTGATGATTTTGTGATGAAGGATTAAAATTAAATGATCCTAGCCACAGGGCATAGAAAGGTCAACTATATACTTTGGGTAATGCAAAGTTGCAAGCATTAGTGCTATCAAAACTTCCTCTCGCAACTTCAAGCTTATGGCACCAACGAATGGGATACCCCATTCATGTTTACTACAAGTTCTCAATAAAAATAAAGTTTTAAATTTTTTTAGTTGGTTAAATAAAAACATTATTTGCACTAGATGTCAACTTGACAAAATATGCAAACTTCCTTTTATTGATTCTAATAAATTATGTCAATTTCTTTTAGAAAAGATTCACTATGATTTATGGGTCCATATTTGATTCCTTCTATGCAACACTTTAAATATTATATTGTTTTTTGTGATGATTGCACTAGATATACTTAGCTCTTTCCATTAAAATATAAATCATACTTCTTGGATTGTTTTTTGAAATATCAAAATCTAGTGGAAAATCAATTTGATAGAAAAAAATAGATTTTTCAAAATGACGGAGGTACTGAATTTACTTCCTCCTTTTTCACCAACCATCTTACTCAATGTGGTATAGCTCAACAACTATCTTGCCGAGGTATCCACGAGCAAAATGGGATTGCGGAATGCAAAGTATCGTCGTATCATAGAAACAGGTCTTACGATGATATTTCATTCTTACATATGAAAACATCATTCCTTAAACTTTTTGGAAAAAAAAATCCTTATAGTGGCTTAAAGATTTTTAGTTGCAAATGTTTTCCTTACTTGAAATAATATGGCCAAAATAAATTTTCAAAAAGGTCATATCCTTGTGTTTCTCTTAGTTATAGCCCAATCCATAAGGGTTATAGATGCCTAGACCCTTCAACAAATAAAGTATATATTTCTAGACATGTAGTATTTGATGAAAATGTTTTTTCCTTATTCTAATAAAGCTTCAAATGATAATATTTTACAACTTGCAGTTACCACTTTTCCTGATCAAGGTGAATAAATTACCAAAGTTATAGATACTAACTTTTATGATAATATTTCAAAAATTGCTTCAACTACAAGCAAGACAACCAACACAAAGTTGCCAAACTTTGATTGTTGCCCTGATACAATAAATCCAATTTCTCACATTTGTAGTACACATATCCTGCCATTAGAGGATGATGATATTGACACCCCTATTTCATCGAACTGATATCTCAAATATCTCTATCAATCCACCCACCTTATATTCTAATACTATTCCTCATGTTATAGACAAATATGTTCATGATGATCTCCTCTTGCCTCATCGACATCGACAAAATACCACCCCGCCTCTGTTGCCAAAGTGGCCAACTTGAGCTCACCGTCCTTTGAAATATTTGAATGATTATGTGTGTTCTATAAAACCTAAATCAAACTTTAGGGGTGCAGACGGATTGCACTAATCCGTTGATCCGATCCAACATGGACCAAATATCACTAATTAGATTAATTTTTTAATCCCTTGGACTGGACTGGATTGGATTGAAAAATCATTAATCTGGCTGGACTGGATTGGATTACGGATCCTACGTTAAAAACTCGCAGATCCAATCTAATCCAGTCCGTTTAACACATCAACACATATACATATATGATCGTATGTATTATAGTATCTTGAAGAGCATCAACTTAAACTATTAACTCTAAACTGTAATATCTAAAAGACTATGTTTGTTCTTAACTCTTTTATTATGCTTTTAACCTTTTTTTGTAGGTTGTATGTACGTGCACTTTTTTGTACTTTTGTGAGGATGTATGGTTAAGATTTGTGGATGACGTATTTATTTATGTAGGAACTTACATTTTGAAGGTTACAAGTTTGTGGGAATATGTTATATATAGATTTGTCGAATGTATGTTGTAAATTTGTCATTCATGAGATGTAAAATTCTTATAATTCATTTGATTAAGTCTAATTTCATGAATCGTTGAATAGGAAAATGTCAATCTGTGAAACTTGATCCAATTCAAATCGCATTTTGTAAATTGGATTGATGAATTATTTGGACAAGATTGATCGTAATTTTTCAATTCGCAATAATTGGATTGGATTGCGGATTGACCCTAACTAGATTGGATCCAATCTATGTGCACCCTCTTACAAGGTCGCCTTAAGTACTACTAAGTTTTCATCTTCTCAGGAACCAAAAACTCTAAAGTTCGCCTTGAAATCTCCTTTATGGTTTACAACCATGGAAGAAGAAATTGCAGCCCTTCATCAGAATAGGACGTGGAGTTTTGTTCCACTACATTCTTATACTAACATCATTGGCTCCAAGTGGTTGTATAGAATAAAATATAATGAAGATGGATCTATCAACTAATAAAAGTTTGTCTTGTTGCCAAAGGTTTCTCTCAAGTTTATGGACTTGATTATGAAAAAACATTTAGCCTGATCATTAAACCAACAATAGTTCGCACCATACTCTCAATTGAAGTTATTTCACATTGGTCCATCAAGCAATTAGATGATTGAAATGCATTTCTTCATGGGTTTTTTAAAGAAACGGTCTATATGGAACAATCACTGGGCTTTGTTGATTCCTCCTATTCTAATAATGTTTGTTTATTATACAAATTTCTTTATGGCTTAAAAACAAGCACTCAAGCTTGGTTTGATGGATTATCACAATATTTACTAACTTTTGGTTTCTCTTGCAAAGCAAAGCTGATTGTTCATTATTTACATATTGACATAAGCATGATTTGGTTCTTTTACTTGTTTATATTGACGATGATCTTATCACAGGGAACAATGACATCCTTTTCAGTTATTTTATTCATTAACATAGCAATGAGTTTACACTTAAAGATGTTGGTAACCTTCATTACTTTTTAGGAATTGAAGTGAAGTATTTTCCAGGTGGTATCTTTATCTCATAATCTAAATATACTAAATATCCACTCACGTGCATAAACATGATGCTGCCTCTCACCTATCCACTCATATTTCTCAACAAAGTGTGCCAACATTTTCACCAACCCACACTTGCACATCTTCACCCAGTAAAGCACATTCTTCGTTATCCCAATGGCATAATAAGTTATGGCCTTCGTTTTCTTTCTCAAAGTTCATTTACTTTAAATTATTTTTGTTATGCAGATTGGTCCGTTGTCAACTTACTAGACGAAGTACTATTGGTTGCATATTTAAAGAATCAAATTGCGTGTCTTGGTCTTCAAGAAAACAACTTGCAATTGCTCGATCCAAATATTGAATCTGTGTACCGCTCCTCACCACCACAAAGAATCGAACTTACATGGATTTCTTTTTTCATCATGACATTGACATGCCGTACTCTACTACTCCTCAACTATTGAGTGGCAATCTCAAGATTTCTACATTTGATAATCAATTCAGCCTTTCACACTCGTACCAAACACGTTGAACTTGACTACCATTTTGTTCGTGAGAAAGTTGTTGCAGTACATTAGTTACAAAATTTGTTCCATCTCATCTTCAAATCACCGATTTTTTCACTGCACCTCTTTTGAAGCGTGTGTTCAAAGTTTTTCTTCTTTAAATAAAGACCAATGGGAACCTAGCTCATCAATGGAAAAAATGAATAATAATTTTATCTTTATTCATTGCTTTTCTAAAACTTCATTATATTCCTTCCAAAATTTCCAATACGTCCAATCTCACAAGGTAATTATAGAAATTCATGGGCCCCGAGAGTGTAAGTCCACACACGCACACATATGTGGGGTATACAAATGGGGTTGGAGCTCGTTTTTGCACCAAACCAATTGACCGGTGCTAGGATCCAATCTACACTACTTATATATCACACCAACTCTTATTATATTTTTGATACGGGATTATATACTCCAACACTCCCCTCAAGTGCAACTAAGCCTAGACTAGTTGTCACTTGCCAAACACATATGTACTTTTAGAGGTCCGTAAAAACATACCTAGGCCTACTCTTATAGGCTTATAGGTTCACAAACGGGTCTAGACTCCACCGCTAGCCTAACCAGTCATCAAATACGAGCTCATGATCGTTCTCGCTCTAATATCATATAGAAATCTGTGGGCCCGGAGAGTATCGGGCCACACAAGCACCCACGTGGGTATACAAATGTAGTTGGAACCCATTTTTGCACAAAACTAATTGGCTTGTACTAGGATCTAATATACACCACTAATATACCACACCAACTTTTATTATATTTTTGATGTGGGATTATATACTCCAACAGTAATTCTCTCGCTGCCTGGGGAAGTCATAGTTTATTATGACAAGGGAGGCTTGGTCGTCGACATTGATGCCTCGAGCAAGAAGGGGACGACCTCGGTGGTGATGAGCATTCTTGATGATGTCGAGGACTCGCAAGAAAGAATACCCATGATGACATCCCTTGTATTCTCGGTCCATGTCTCCTTAAGTTGCCGAGACAAGATCGTCGCCATGACTACTACACATCTAGCAAGCAAGCCACTCTACCTCACATTGGTGTTCACAAAGACGATGATGCGATTGCACGCGAAGGCTTTTTCACCTCTAACTCAGTTTGACTGTCCAAAATATCTAAGCCAAAAAGAACTCACAAGAAGCCCGCTTGGATGAGAAGCTTTATTTGAATTTACGCCCAGTCTGTTATGCATACCCTAAATTTTACTTTTGATGTAAGCCCTAATGTGAAGTTTGTATTTAAGGTCTCTTAGTACTCTTACGCACTATGAATGCAAGAAGGAAGTTATTCCCATATCTTTTTTTCTATTTTCTCTAGTTGTTTGTTATCCGTAATCCATAGTACTAGGAAGGTACTATCAATTGGTGCTTTCATTCCTGGACTATGGGACCCCTCCATCACCGCCATTCACCAATAACTACAAACCCACCTCCAATTGATCCAAACCCTAGACGAAGAAAAAAAAACCCGAATTGACTCCTTGTCCTCCGCCATCATTGAACTTCGATCCCGACCAGAAACCTCCCAAACACAACCACCTCGCATTAAAACTTAATAAAATTTTCTTCTAACTAGGTTTTTTTTCTTTTTTTTTTGTAAAAACCAGCTAATATATAGTCGGACAAATTTTCTTCATAAAATTTTCTTCTAGTAATGCTAATAGTAAAGTACTGTTTCTTTAAAACAAATTGCAAGAACAAATGACAAGTCATGAGCTTACTTTTCTTTTTCTTTCTTTTTTTTTTTTTTCTTTTATTTTACTCAAACCTTAGATCGACGTGCATGCTAGTGCTCCAAATGACCGAAGTTTAGAATATTCCACAAAAGGGGTGGCAAGATTGGTAATGACACGATAACTTGAGATGCTTAACACGAAATTAGTAGACTAGGGTTGAGCTTATTCAGATTCGTGTCATAAACGTGTCAACATATTAGACGACAATTGAATGAGATTGCCCTTACTATAGCAAGAAATTTGCGACGTCATGAAGCAGTGAATTGTTAGAGAGAAGTTCCATAATGTGTGCAAGATGTGTTAGAAAATGATATACATGTCAACTAATCTTCAATAAAAAGCGATTTTGATTCCTCAAAAAAAAAAACCACTCACCTAATGGATAATATGTAATAATTTTTTTAGGCTATGTAATAATTTATATTTAAGTCAATTTTTAAGACTTTAACATCCCAAATTAACTTAACATAATTTAGCACTAATTAAACTTTAAATATTTCTATGTAATAAACAAGTTAAATGCGTTACAGGAGTCGTGTTTGAATAAAAAAATTATGTTGTCCAAGTTAAATAGGTCAGGGCTCTTCAAAACAAAAAGTTAAATGGGTCAAAAACACATTTAACAAGTTATGTGTGTCATGTTGTATGAAACTATCATTTACCCGTCAAATAAATGGGTCAATGCTCGTATTGATCTTAATAATGTCATCAGAGGGGCCCACCCAACACGAACACAACCGGTCAACCCATTTTGCCACCCCGGACGAACTAGTAGAAACCAATATTAATAGAGTTTATAATCAAAGGAGATCGGGAATGAGAAGAACCACAAACAAGAGAATCACTTTGAACTTTCTGACTCTTAATAACAAAAGAATCATTTAGAGTAGCATGGATTCCCGGCATGTATGCGCGAACGTATATTGGTCGACCGCACTGTGCACCACCCTCTTCTCTCAATCGCTCAATCGAGTTTCACAACTTTAGTAAAATAAGTCATGCTTTCACGGCTCAAAAAAGAAAGATAAATGTAGCTTGATGAACCTTTAATTACCCGATCCGACGGCAAGTATTCCAGATTGTGGGGGATTGATGATGGCGCAGAATTGCTTGATCCCATAAGTTCCTCCCGCATTTTGACACAAGAAAGTGCCTCCTCGCGATGGAACACAAAATAATGTACTTGAAACAAAAGTAAACATTTCTAGCGCGTTTAAGGATATTCATCCTAAAATTCGCTACCTCATAATCTTCTCGGTTTCAAACTATTCTCTTTGGCTTTCTATTTAAAGGATTTGCCCTTTCCACTAGATGCCGCAAAAACAAAACCAACATCAAACGAAGTACAAAATTACAAAAATGTGCCACAGAAATGTAATACAAGAAGGATGTGGTCATGGACAATGCTTGAGACATCCTTCAAGTTTGAATAATTAAATTATAATTCAAGAAAGGATTTCAACAAATTGTCAACATTCACAACACAACCTTTCACAATTTGAGTCAAAAACTCAATAACGTAACGATTGAAGATGAAAGTAAGAGTATGGATGTACCCAAGTAATCTTCAATATCTCGCTCGCACAATAGTTCCATCGTAACCGCCCTTTGATCTTTGAAAGAGGTACCTATGTTATAAAAAAATTAAAACAATTGATAAAAGGGAAATATGGATTAAAAAAATCTCGACGCAATCTCCCTATCTAATAAAATCAACTACTAATCAATGACAAGATGTCTACAAGCTTATTTAACACATTGAATGAGAAAAATTTTACAACAGATGTTACTAACATTGTGGTCGTTTGTTAATTTTCTCGCAAGAGGACTTGCGAAAATCCATGCTCCCGATTGAGGAGCATTAGCAACCTTTGGCTTTTTTGGCTCAAATTAACCGACAGTGCTCAAGATCCTCCTTTTTAGGTGGGGTGGGTCAAAGGATCAAATGGCACTTTAGCTTCTTTAGAATCACCCAAGTTGTGAGGTTTGTAATCTTTAAATTTAGCGATATCATCTTCATCTTCCACCGTTGTAGCATTCACCTACCTGAAGAAAACAATAAGAACTCCAAGAATGATAATATATATTAGATTCCGAAGAATTCATCAACCACAAGCGCAAAAAAGAGTAAAAATCTTATAGCTTAACATCCATACAGATTTCATCTGATTTATATTGTCGGGTATTCTTTCTCTAAAACAAACTGACGATCCACTCTTGATTAATCCTTTGACTTCGCAAAAGTCACCCTTGCTAGTATAGACCATTGGTACAACTCAAAAAAATCGTATTAATTTGTTGAGCGATCTCCGTACGTTTAGATAAAAACTCGCTTTTTTATTAAAGCACAAAATCATTAGTGCTATCATCAATATGCTACTTGATAAATTTCTCGCTTTTCCATTTTCATTATGGTTCTCATGTGACTAAATAACTTAGATTCAGCTAGCCTAAGATGAAATTAAGATTCTAAGTAATTATAATGGGAACTCAAATTAGATTCAACAACTCGTATATTTGGAATAGATATCTCATTTGGAAGTTAAAATATGATGAGAAAGAGATGGAGGGAGAGAGTAGAGACAAATGATTTTATTCCGTCTTCATCAATTTTAAACCACTCACAATCTTTAATGTCCGATAACCGTATAACCTCGAAGGAGTGTATTTAAAACACATCAAGAAGGAAATATAGCAAAAACATAAAACATAACAATTTTTCCAAAATAAAGAACTTGCAAACTAGCAATCAACCAAATCCAATAAGCAACGCAAATGCACATGATATCATCATGTGAACTTCTAAGTAGTAGATCTCTTTCATCATTTTTTTCTTTTAATCAATACCTAGATACCATTATGAAACGGTTCGAACAATTCCTTTTACCTAAAAATGAATGGCAATTATGCATGATAAGACAAGTATTAAAAACTAAATAGTTTACTTGCATAGATTAATATTTCAAATAAGACAAATTCATAATAAGCTTAAACAATAGTTGTTACTTAATATGAAAGTTTAGTAGTTAGTTATTATTCTATAAAATAATATACAATTATTAAATTATTTTAACAATTAAAATTTCTACGAAGTCCCAAGCATGGGGCTAATATAGGAAGAAAGATATTACACCTTAAACTTTGGAATTTGAAAAGGCAAGGTAACATGACAAGAGAAACTAAAAACAAAAGAAATAAGTACTTGGTATTATGCAATAATAGCTTTGTCATTGATGACAGTTGACATTTTTGTTGTATCTGAAATGTAATTATGTATCTTTTGTTATGTATTTCTTAGTTTAACTTGTATGTTTAAGCAAGACATGGTCAAGTATGGACTTGTCATTGTTTAGGTGAAAAGGACTTCACAAGTATGGTGAAGTAGATCATTAGTTTGGACTTTTGGTAATGTGCGTAAGAAAAATCTGCAGCTTTTGTAGAGCCTTATGAAGCTGTAATTTCTGAAATGTATGAATGTGATTAGAAATTGATACAGAGTAGAGCGTGTTAAACTCTTTTCTCTCCACTTCTTTGTGTTCAATATCCTACATGTGGTATCGTAGCTTATGCCGATCTTTGTGGGCCAGAGTTTTGAGAGAAAACAAGTCAAGATCCTCATCAAACAAAGACCAACTTCAACAAAATGGCTTCAAACAATGCCGGAGTGCCGCCACCTCCAATCTTCAATGGTGAGAACTATCAAATGTGGGTCATGAGAATGAAGGCTTTGTTGAATGGGCCGGACTTGTGGGAGGCAAGGGATACAGGAGTTGATCCTCCTCCTTTGAGAGCAAATCCAACCATTGCACAAATTAAGCACCATGTCAAGAGACATCAAAAAATTCAAAGCTCTTTCCTATATACACTCACCAGGATCGAGCCTATATTCACACGCATCATGGCATGTGAAATAGGAAAAGAAGCCTGGGATAGGCTTAAGGAAGAGTTCCAAGGAAGTGAAAAAACAAGACAAATGCAAGTCTTGAACTTGCGAAGGGAGTTTGAAGCCTTGAAGATGAAGGAAACAGAGAATGTGAAGGAGTTCTCTGATAGAGTTCTTAAAGTTGTGAACCAAATCAGAATTCTTGGTGAAGATTTGGCTGATAAAAGGTTGGTTAGAAGGTTCTTGTGAGTCTACCTGAGAGGTTTGAAGCCAAAATTTCCTCTCTTGAAGATTCAAAGGATCTTACAAAAATCTCTCTTGCTGAGTTGGTGAATGCCTTGCAAACCACCGAGCAAAGAAGAATGTTGAGGTTGGAAGAGCATACAGAGAATGCTCTTGTCATGAAAAACAAAGAAAAGTTTCAGTCCAACTTCAAAGGTAGAAGAAATGAAAGAAAAAACAAGAAAGAAGGCGAAAACAACAAACTCGAAGAAAGAAGAGGCAAATTTTCTCCATGTCCAAATTGTAAAAAAACAAATCATTTAGAAAAATTCTCACTGGTACAGCACTGAGTTCAATGTAGGTCTTGTAAAAAGTTTGGACATGTTGAGAAAGTTTGCAAATCAAGAGCCCAAGAAAGCCAACAAGCACAAGTTGCAGTAAAAATCAAGAACAAGAGGTTAACTTGTTCGTGGCAACTTGTTGTGCAAACCAAAACCAAAGACTGATTCATGGCCGATTGATAGTGGATGCACTCATCACATGACCTCGAAAGCAAGCATGCTTCAAAAGCTTGACAAATCATATACCTCCAAAGTTAAAATTGGAAGTGGAGAATTTCTAGAAGTCAAAGGCAAAGGAGAAATTGCCGTTAGAACTCCTACAGTATCAAATTCATTTCTCAAGTTCTATATGTGCTCGAAATAGATCAAAACTTGCTTAGCGTTGGTCAAATGCTTGAGAAGAATTATTCATTGTCTTTTAAAGATATGGCCTCGCACAATTATTGATCCTACTGAAATGATTTGATGATTGTAAAAATGAAAGATAGAAGCTTTTCTTTGAAGCTCAATATGTGGAGTGCTCATGCCTTTTCTCGTTCTATTGATCATTTCTCACTTTGGCATAGAAGATTTGGTCATTCAAATTTTCAAATACTTAAACAAATGCATGAAAAATCTTTAGTTGAAAATATGCCTCCTATGCATGATCAAGATGGTGTTTGTGAAGTGTGTCAACTTGGCAAGCAAACAAGAATCCCCTTTCCAATAAATCACATGGAGAGCTATGGAAAAACCGCAACCGATTCATAGTGATGTTTGTGGTCCTATGAGTATTCCCTCACTCAATGGCAAAGAAATACTTTGTTCTCTTCATTGATGATTTCTCAAGATTTTGTTGGGTGTATTTTCTACATCAAAAATCGTAAGTGCTGAGTACATTTCGAAAATTCAAAGTCATGGTGGAGAATCAAAGTAATTTCAAGATCAAAGCTCTCGTGTCCGATAATGGCACCGAGTACACTAACAAAAACTTCAAGAAGCTATGTGAAGAAGCAGAATTCAAAGATCAATTCACAAGTTAGCTACACCCCACAAAGAAATGGGGTGAGCGAGAGGAAGAACAGAATCGTCATGGAGATGTCTCGATGTCTAATGTTTGAAAAAAACTTCCAAAGAAGTTTTGGGCGTAAGTGTCGTAAACACTTCGCTTATCTTCAAAACAGACTTCCTACAAAAGCACCGCAAGAAATGACTCCTTTTGAAGCTTGGTTCGATGTTAAACCAACTATTGAGCAACTCAAAGTTTTTGGCAGCATTTGTTATGCTCACATTCCTGCAGAAAAGAGATGAGCTTGATTGCAAATCGAAGTTGGAGTTTTTCTCGCTACAAGCAGAATACAAAAGGGTACAGAGTCTTCAACGTGCAAACTGAAAATGTGATGATTTGCAGGGATTTGAAGGTTGATGAAGAAGCATTTTGGGATCGGGAGAAGTCACAAGTGCAACAAATGGACAGAAATTCAGTCATTCAAATTCTCAAAGTCAAAATGTGATTGTTCAAGATAATGATTCAAGTAGTGACTCGATTCAGAATTTGCGCTAGAGGTACCAGATCCTTGGAGGACATTTATGCAAGATGTAATGTGGTACTTCTTGAGCCAACAACACTTGAAGAAGCAATGAAATCATCGATTGGAAGCATGCAATGCAGAGGAGCTGAAAATGATCGAGAAGAATGAAACTTAAAATTTGGTCGACAAGCCAAGAAACAAAAAAGAAATTGGTGTGAAATGGGTTTTTAGAACTAAATTAAATCCCAATGGTTCACCAACAAACACAAGGCCGATTAGTTGTGAAGGGGTACTCACAACAATTTGGAGTTGATTATACAGATACTTTTGCACTCGTGGCAAGGTATGATACAATTAGGCTTCTCATTGCCTTAAGCAGCTCAAAGAAGTTGGAAGATTTACCAACTTGATGTAAAATCAACCTTCTTGAATGGTTATCTTCAAGAAGAAATATTTGTGGAGCAAATTCTCCGGATTCATCAAGAAGGGGGAAGAAGATAAGGTTTTCTTGTCAAGAAAGCTTTATATGGTTTAAAACAAGCCCCAAGGGCTTGGTACAAAGCAGAATTGATGATTATCTCCTCGCAGCTTGGGATTCAAGAGAAGCCTAAGTGAAGCTACATTATATGTGAAGACACAAAATGCTGATTTGCTCGTTGGTGTCCTTGTATGTAGATGATCTTCTTATCACTCGAAGTAGCATTGAGCTTGTGAAGCTCTTCAAAAAGGAAATGGAATCTGCTTTTGAGATGACTCGACTTGGGTAATGATGACATTCTTTCTTGGTTTGGAGGTTCATCAAACAAATCAAGGAACCTTTATATGTCAAGAAAAATATGCCAAAGAGGTTTTGAAGAAGTTTGGAATGGAGAATTGCAAAGAAAGTTGATACTCCCTTAGCTCAAAATGAAAAATTGAGCAAGGAAGATGGCTTCGATAAAGTTGATGTTGGAGTTTACGTAAGTCTTATTGGTTGTTTGTTGTATCTTACTTCATCCAGACTGATATCATGTATGTTACAAGCTTGTTGTCAAGATTTACGCAAGAACCAAGTCAAAATCATTTCAAGGCAAAGAAAAAGGGTGCTCAAATATGTCAAGGGAACCATTGATTTTGGAATCTGGTTTAAAAATGACTTAGATGTGAAGTTGATTGGCTATGCTTGATAAAGTGATTGGGGAGGCTCAATTGATGACATGAAAAGCACCTCAAGCTATGCATTCTCTCCGGGTTCAGTGTTTTATCACTGGAGTTCAAAGAAACAAGAAGTGGTAGCTCAATCCACCGCCAAGCAGAGTATATTTCAGCTATCGCAGCTCATGAATCAAGCCATTTGGTTGAGAAAGATGATGAAAGACTTAAAGCAAGATCAAGAAGAAGCTACCGTCATATTTTGTGACAATCAATCTGCAAGTGGCTATGGCTAAGAATCCTATTTTTCATGGTAGGACAAAGCACATCAAAATCAAATATCACTTCATCGTAGAAGTTCTCGAGAAGGATAATGAAATTAAGCTTGTCCATTGTAATTCAGAGTCACAAGTTGCAGACATTTTGACAAAAGGGCTGCCTAAAATCAAATTTGAAACATTAAGGAGGATCCTTGGTGTTTCCAGCAAAAATGCCAAGGAGGAGTGATGACAGTTGACATTTTTGTTGTATCTGAAATGTAATTATGTATCTTTTGTTATGTATTTCTTAGTTTAACTTGTATGTTTAAGCAAGACATGGTCAAGTATGGACTTTGTCATTGTTTAGGTGAAAAGGACTTCACAAGTATGGTGAAGTATATCATTAGTTTGGACTTTTGGTAATGTGCAGAAGAAAAATCTGCAGCTTTTGTAGAACCTTATGAAACTGTAATTTCTGAAATGTATGAATGTGATGAGAAATTGATACAGAGTAGAGCGTGTTAAACTCTTTTCTCTCCACTTCTTTGTGTTCAATATCCTACAGTCATGCCGAAGCAAAATCATATGGTGTAATAAGATATATAACAATACTTGTAAAATGACAAATTTCGCAAATCTTCAAAATAAATAAATACCTCACCAACTTTTATCACTTTCGCACCATCACCATGGATTATCTTAGCGAGAAAAACTTCCTCCGTGCATTCCATCGCAACTATCGCATTATCCTAGAAAACATACACAAAAATGCATTTAGTTTGTCCAACAAGAACAGAGCCAAAAACATTCCAAATAAAAAAAAAAACATAAAGGCCATACAGTTTCAACTTCGCAAAGTATATCTTCAGCAGAAACTTCATCCCCCTCTTTCTTGAACCACCTTGCATTATTACCTTGCATTTTAGCATTAAGAGCAACACTTTATTCTGAAATCAAAATACTAGAGAGAGGTCTACATTAACACACAAAAAAAGCACATACAAATGGTTACATCTGAGAAAAAAAAAAAAAAGGGAAGTACACTTAATGTGTCAAATAGTTATAAATGATCTCCATCCATTTCAAAAGTAAAGGCTCAAAAAGAAGACCTTTCACATAAATTTTTTGACATATATTAACATACAATAGAGAAAAATATGCCATCTCAATAATCTCCATAGTCTGATTGATACTTCTTTACTATAAACTATGAAATCATCATCATTGTCACCAACACTTGAAGAAGAAGGTCCATGATTTTGACCCTCCAAATCTACCATCTCAATAATTTCTGTTTCTCTGCCATTGTTATTGTTGTTGTTGTTGCTATTGTTGGTGGTGGTGGTGGTGGTGGTTTTTATTTTAACTTGTTGTGGGTCTGCTTCCTCAATTAATTTGAGGCTTTGTTGTTGTTGTTGTTGTCGTCGTTGATGTGGGAATGCTTCTTCAAAGAAAGAGACAAAGGACGAGTTAGTGGAGGACTAATAACGGGGGACCACATGAAGGGTTCATCAACAGCATCATAGGGGGCTTAAAGGTGAAGTCACTAATCTCTCGTTTCTCTCGCCATTGTTGGTGTTGGTGGCGGTGGTGGTTTTTATTTCATCTTCTCGTGGGTTTGCTTACCCAATTAGTTTGAGGCTAAGGTTATGTTGTTGTTGTCTGTGTTGTGGGACCGCTTCTTCAAAGGGGTCGTTCAACAAAGGCCGCAAGGGGCTTAAAGGTGAACTTGTTGTGGTACTTCTTCTTCATTGTGAGCTTTTTCAATGCTCTTTTGAAGGAACCAAGCATTTTGGGTATTGGAAAAAAGAAATTTTGGGTTGAACTTAATTTCATGTTTAGGAGGAACTGCACTTGATTGAATGGCTATAGCAGTAGTTTATTCTAGCTCTCGCTTTTATACCCCCACAAATACCAAAAAAAAAAAAAATCCTTTTAGATTGCATTCCAAATTTCCTTTTAGCTCCCGCTTTATAATCAGCCCACTACAATACAAAAAAAGAAATTACCATTTATGAAATGGAAAGAAATTTATACGGGAAATAAATTAATTTCCTTTTATATCACATAACAAAATTTCGATCTCATGTCTCTCTCTCTAATTTTCTCTCTCTCTCTCTCTCGATATTCTTCATATCTAATTTTCTCTCTCTCTCTCTTGACATCCTTCATATCTAATTTGCTCACCCGATTTTCTCTCCGCTCCCTCAAAATCAATTTTGGGAAACACTTGTTTCTTGCGCTCCATGAATTAGTTGGAATTATGGGTTTTAACTTTGAAGAAGACTTCGAATTACTAATGGATATTCATAATTTTTAAGTGACCCTTCCAATCTCTCGTTTAGTATTCTTCTTCTTTAATCTCTTTTTTCAATGTCACAAGTGATTTGGAATAATATTTATCTTTCTCGGTAATGGGTTTGTCATTACAGCAGGACTACATACCGTTGACTTTTTCTTTGATTGTAAGAATTGTGTTGTAGGTTTTCTCAAAAACGAATAATTCAGAAAATTTTCACAAAGAAAATTAGTTCTAAAAGTGGGTTCTTTGTAGTGGGTTATGTTATAGTTGTAATCAAATTGAGTCTATATGTGCCACTGTAAGTTTTGAAATGTTTTCTTCAAAAATTTATTCTCTTTCGTAGTTATAGGTCGGTGATGAATTACTCGTTCTTGTAGCTACATAGATAGAGATAGATAGTTGGGTTTCAAATTCAACTTTTGAAGTGAATGAAAGTCACTAGGCTTCTTATCAAAAAAATAAAATCAAAACTCACGAGTACTCAAAAAAAAAAAAAAAAAAAAAAACTACAAGTAATTTTAATGTCAGGGGTTGATCCAAAGGTAAACTTTAAGTAATGAACCCGTTGATTTCCTTTATTAAATGTTGTGCTTTTGCTTTGAAACCGTGTTGTGCTTCCAAACATGATAAGGAAATAATTAAGCTTTGGGCAATAGCTTTATTGTAGTATCTTCATTAATCTAGGAAACTCGACAATGATAACTCGCGAGTACCATTTGGGCATGCCATAGGTCTCATATTCGTTAATTGTATTTAGTTTGATCTCATTAATTGTTTTTTGACAATTGACAATTTTAGTTTCATAAGAATCATTAGAAATTAATATCTTTTTAAAGTTACTCTCCCACGTCAACTAGCTAGAGAGACAAATTTTAATATTATTAATAGAATCATGGAATAGGAGAGGAAGTAAGGTCAATAGTATGGAGATACCCTTATATACATAAGGAACAATATCTCAAATTTTGTTTGTTTGTTTGTTTGTTTTTTTTTTACTTTTGTAGGAATCCAACCACGATCTCCTGAGGTCTTGCCTTTTTGGCAAGTGATGTCTTTACTATCTCACCTAAGAGGCTTTGACAATATCTCAAATTTTGTTGTGTAGAAATCTTTTTATTTTTTTCTCTTATGAAATTAGGGAATAATTAATTGTACATCCTGGTTAATTATATTTTTTTAAGCTTTCCTCCGTCAATTATATATTAAAGATTTGATAATTCCCTACTCTATTTGAGTGGGTACATGCTTTGAGTTAATTCTAAGGGATAGTGAACTAGATATACCTTACCTCTGCTCTTTAAAGTATGGGTGACTTATAAACCTTATTATTAGTTGAAGGTCACCGATCTAAATTAGAAATTTTTATCTCTAACATGTTGGAATTGATGAGATTATCAAACAATCTTTGAGGATTAAAATAGTGCATGATTAATTCGAGAAAGTATCATGGTGGTCAGGCTATCTACTTTTATTTTAAATCAAGAGTTTCACATAGTTTAAAATATTCAAACAGCTTTATATACCCTTTAATTAAATATAAGCATTTTACTTTCTAGGAGTAGGTTGTTTTGGTGATTCTTTTTTGAGTAAATTCCATTTAAAAGTATATTTTTTATGAAGATTTATCATAAGTAGAATAGATCTTTTCAATGGAAAGCAAATGATGATGTTAATTATTAGTTCGCAGCTATTGCTATACTTGCATCATTTGACATATTTGGTAATGGATCAAGTAAGGAGATAATGATACCAAATTTTTTAGTTAATTATAATTCAAAGCTAGGTGCAAAATTGCATGTTTGCAATGTTGTACTATTTGTACTAAAATTGAAATTATTAATTTGATTTATTTCATTCAAAGCATATGAAACTATTTTTTAATCTTTATGAATTTAGAATAGTAAAGAGTTTACACTAAAGTTATTCATATAATTTGTTCAATTTCTTTTCTTCGAAGAGAAGTAAGTTCTTAAAAAAATATATATATTTTTCTCTTTTCTAGGTGGTATTATGTTTTTAGGTGAATATGCTTTGTAAGCGCTTAGAAGTTTGGTAAGCATTTTAATCCTCGATTACTCTTAGTTTTGGGATTCTGTAGTTCAACATAATAATTTTATTCTATTGATTATTTTTTTTCCTTTTCCATTGAAGTCCATTCATATAGGCATGCAACCCTGGTTCGAACCCAACAAAACAAAATACTTTTTCTGAATGAAGTCCATTCATATCAAATTCTAGCATTCCTTTGGCCGCCAAGAGCATGCTTGTTCTTTAATGTCAAACACCGTCTAAAATTATTAATAGTTTCAAACATACATGTTTACTCAAACATACATGTTTACTTAAACATACAATTGAGAGTTTGACATATCTTCATCCATGTGACTTAATTTTTTTTTTTTAGGTCGTCTGACTTAAGTTATTTATTTTAGAACATATTATTTTCTTGAGTTAATTGGTCACAACAACTTATTGTGCGTAAAGTAGATGCGTAAATAAGAAACACAATAAGGACGTATCGATGACTCTTTAAAATTCTTTTGGGTGAGATCCAATTTGTCAAAATCTCGATAATCCGTTCTTTTGCATCCTTGATTGTGATTTTGTTTACATGGATGACACTTTCTTTGATTTTGGCTATCTTAGATAATTACAACGCTCTTTTCTTCAATAAAATAATTAAATTATTGGATTTACTCTTTTTTTTAAGAATACTTAGTTGATACTCTCCGCTTTTTGTATTTCAAATATTGTCGCTTGTTTTTATGCTTTCATGTGTTCTAACCTAGTTCAATTTCATCTTGTTTTGATTTTTAATAGAATTTTTAGAAGGATTTGGTTATTGAATTTCACTATTATATTAATTATGTTGGGGGTTTGAGGTTGTTGTGCTCCAATTGGATTAAATTATTGGTACAGTGAAATCTATTGGGTTTTAGAGTATAATTTATTGGATTTATTAACAGCTATGATTGGGTTTGTTAGCGATTTTTGTGAAATTTCTCTCGTATCTATTTCGCCCTATCTTCAATGGTTTGGTTGCCAACAACAACTACAAGAAGAGTTAAGCATTCTCGGTAGTGCTTGTGATTCTTGACTAAGGCCGTAGAAGAAATCCCTCTTGGCCAGCTTCATTAGATTATAATGATGATAGAGATGATGAAACGATATATGGTGGAATCTGCTTTAATTAGAGATTTCACTTAATCACATTAAATTATAATTATCTTTTTGGCACTTGAGCAAGCCTATACCAAAGTATTTTTTTTCCCGTTTAGTATTGATTGATATCATCTATTACACACTAAGTCTTGATATCTTCATTGAAGTTTCTTTTCTTATTAGTGTAATTTTAGTTATATGGTAAAACACATAAAGATTCTAGCCATTGACCTAGGATACGTAAAAACTTAGTTTTATCATTTCGATTTTCTTTTTGTCGTAAGATACCTCAAAAGTATATATGCAAACACATTTGTATAGTTGAAGTCTCCATGGTCTCTATTAGGTTTATTACACGTGTATGCACATATGTGTTGAAGTTATGAGAAATTAAACTCATTACGCGCGAGTGGGAGATGTTGGATTTAAACATTTGTATGCATATAAATATGAGTAGTTTTAGTACTACTTAATAACTACCTATTAGTTATTATTTATGTGTATCAATCTAAAAGGAAAACCAAGGTTAGTTTCCTTCTCTAAAGTAAGACTCGCAAAGATACTTAGGCTGAGGTTTTGGGGATCTTCCCGAATTGGTGACCTTGTAGCCAATGGGTATACACAACAAGAGGGAATTATTTTTGCTTCTAAAGAAACTATAATTTATAGATATTTTGGTAGCCTACATGGTGCATAAGAAGAGAACATATCCGAGTTAATAATGTTTAGTCCTCTTGCCATGCTCTTATGTTCTCCTATTGAAAGAAAGGTTAGAAAAGAATGTTTTCTTTCTCTCACTTTGTTTGTGTACTTACCAATTGGGTTGTTTTCTTAACTGCAGAAATTTGTTTATTTCTTGAACTCTATGTGGGTCTATGCGCATGCTTAAGGTTACTATATGATTTTTTAAAAACTTTAACAAAGCCTCGGCCCAACTTACTAATTGAGTTGTGTCCTTAACCCTTTTAATGATGTGCCTACATACCGAAGTTTGTCTATGCACATGTACTCTGACAAATTGAAGAGGTATTATTATCTCAAAATTTCTTGTTGTCAAATTAACAACAAATTAACATGTTCTTAATTAACATTGCAAGTTTCTTGTTGTCAAATTTCCAATAAATTTTATTTTGCGAGAATATTCTTTATTAATGAATTTTTTCAAATTAATGTTTTAGGTACAAAGTCATTAGCCATTTCTTTTGTCTACAAATTTATTGAGACTTTTTTTAATTTGTTAGCGATTTTTTAAATTTACTTACAACTTACTCGTTATTGTATGGATTATTTTTTGCGAGAATAGCGAATGGGTCGTTGGTGCGTAGCACCTTATTGAACTAGTATCTATATATAAATTCTACAATAGAGATCAAATATATACCCATGTCATGGGAACACCTCAAAAATGTGTTGTGTATTAAATGTTTTGTGCAATTTAGAATAATACTATAATTATTTTTGGATACTATTATAAAAGAAATATGCATATACTTATAATAGTTAAACAATATTTACATAATTGGCTTAGGGCACATTTTCCAATAGGATGAACCCCAAAATTGCCTACTTATAGTCTAGATTTGATCAAAGGTGTTGTGCTCATCCCTAGGCACCTTCAATGGCCTAGATTGGCCAATAATTCAGCCAAGAAAATGACTTCAATGCAAACATATTCACTTACCTTTATCCTTCTCACAACACAAACAAATCAATCATCAAGTGTTCCAAGATCTCTGCTATGCACTCGTTTAGTGCACCAATCACGTACACTCACGTCACTAATTGATTAAACGACATTTTATATTAATTATTTAATGCATGTCATTTATTTATCATGTGTGTATCCCACGGCCTTATGTATTGTAATTCGCCTACCTGGTAGCCGCATCTACACGTTACTCGAGGCGAATACCCGTAACACTGTCTCGCTCGGTAATAAGTAACATAAACACACACGTTGCGATGTAATTTAACAAAATTGAATAAACACTTCGCAAAACAAACAAATACCATACAAAAATGGACTGTATACCTAATCTGGGCATGCCCCGAACTAGTCATGGTTCCACGAGCGTCCGAGTTGGCGTCTAGTATAATGAAAAATTAGATTTGGGCTATTACGGTATTGAGCCCATCTTAATGTGATTAATGTGTGCGTGATTTGCGTGTTGTAAAATCTAGAAAATGGGGGAAAAATAGAAAAATAATATTTTGACCAAATAAATAAAAATTGAAGGATTTATAAAAAAAAAAGAAATTGGGATTCTCTCGAGACTTTATATCGGGGTTTTTATATTGTAAAACGTAAAAGGGTTAAAATAAATTGGAAACTAGGTTCTGGGATACCATATTTGAATGGGACTAATTTAGGAATATTAATAAATGAGTATTTGACTTAAATCGATGACAATTGGTCTATTTTAGGTAATGGACCAACTAAAAAGGTTTTAGGACTCTTGGGAGTCGTGTAAGTCTGCAAAAGTTAGGAAAACTCAAGCATAGTAAGTGAGACTCGTATCTTTTATCAATTATGCAATGTAATGTAGTATTATTAGAGCACGTAGTGTTATGGACTGGGGACAACGTACTGTGATTTGGTTGATTTTTTATCAAATGTTTTTATACTGAAAAATGAATTCGTAAAGAGGTTTGGCAGAACGAATCGACATGGGGTTTGGAATTGTGTTAGGCGGTCATCCAATATCGGGCCCCAAGTGACCTGGAGTATCCCGATCAATACTTTCCATTTGAGTTGGTGGCTGATCTGTCATTGTCCAATCAAATGATCAATGATTGGTTTATTGACGATGTGGGAGTGCGACTGCCTCCATTTGAGTTGGCAACACATCTGGTTATGAACTTATCGATGATCACCGATTGATTTATTGACGATGTGGGAATGCGACTCATTATAAAACCAAAATCGAAAATACAAATCACGAGTACAAGCTTTCAATTGACCAATGAACTTGCATCCGTTTATGTATTGTTTATATTATTTCAAATACTTCCTTACATATACATCGGGTTCATGTTGTTATACATAATTCCTTGATATTAATTGATAATTTATGGATTTTATGAGAGTCACTTATCGAGCATGTAGGAACTCACCCATGTTAATATTTCCAGTAATGACGCACTAAGATCCAGGAAATGATAAGATTAGGAGTCTAATATCTTCCCTACGATGCAATGATTTCCTGTTAATATATATATTGTATTGAATTATGATTTCGTGATAATTAGGGTGGAAATACAAGTTTAATACCGATCTTGTATTTCTTGTTTATTATTGAAAAAGTTTTAATTTTCGCTGCGTTTTGATTTAATTTGTTTATTGATTATTGAGATATAAAAGTTGTTTATCAGGTACGGGATAAAATGTTGCTGGCTCTAATTAGGTCTGATCTGATTTACCGGGCTTAATTAGGTTTCAGTGTCGTAGTATTGCCCTAATTGAGTTAGGGGATGCTACAATGTATGTGATGGCAATGCACTTCCAATTTTTTATATAGGAAGTGCACTTTTACCAACACCTCATGGTAATTTAAACTTGCAAAAATGTTCTTGTTGTTCCTAAATTGCAAAGAAAAACTTGTTATCTCGTTAGCCAATTTACACATGATAATGCTTCGTTTTTGAATTTAACTCGATGATTTTGTGATAAAGGATTAAAATGAAATGATCGTAGCCACAGGGGCATAATAAAGGTCAACTATATACTTTGGGTGATGCAAAGTTGCAAGCATTAGCTGCTATCAAAACTCCCTCTGCAACTTCAAGCTTATGGCACCAACGAATGGGATACCCCATTCATGTTTACTACAAGTTCTCAATAAAAATAAAGTTTTAAATATTTTTAGTTGGTTAAATAAAAACATTATTTGCACTAGATGTCAACTTGACAAAATATGCAAACTTCCTTTTATTGATTCTAATAAATTATGTCAATTTCTTTTAGAAAAGATTCACTATGATTTATGGGTGATAAGTTGTTATTTATGCATATTATATATAGTTTATTTATATATTTTAGTGTTGATTCTCCGAATTATGGGCCTAATTATCTCTATTTGCCATTTTCAGACTTTTGGGGTGCACTTGATTCGGGGTGGAAAATACTCAAAATAGAGTATTTACTTGAAGAAATCGACACCGAAGATTAGTTTTGGAGTATACGCGAAAGTTGGATAATTAGAATTTCACAAAGGCCACGTGGCGTGTCCCGGTTCATCCAACCGTGTCTGAGCCTCCACGTGTCGCGTTTTTCATTCGTCCGTACTACGACACACGGACATCGCAGCCAATCCGCGCCGCCACGTCGCCTTCTCACTAACCGCGTCGTGCCACGTCACTCTCACTACTCATCGTTTCACCTACGCCGTTGATCGCTCGGATGCGTGCTCAACCGCACTCCTGCATTTTTGCACGAGACGCGATTTCGCCCATGCCACATCATCGCCACGTGGCGCCTCTCATTCGTCCACCGTGTGCACAACAAGAACTCCAAATAACCAAGAACCGCCACGTGTCGGGCGCCTCCACGTCCAAAGACGTCATGCGAGCTCGTCCCAGCCTAATCCGGCTGCGCCACGTCAAGACGCTCCAGCTTTTTCAGCCAATCACACCGTGACACGTGGCGTAGTCCCGAAAAATACTAAAAAATAGCCACGATTGTCCTCGACGCACGTGTTACACACCAAACTCGAAAATAGGCATCCGGACCCAAATTTAGGAGTATTAATTAGAGTTTTTGCGCAGAGAGTCTGGGATATATTGTTTTCTTCTTTTCTCGTGGTTTTCTATTTTTTTCTCTCCTCTTTTTCTACACTTTGTTTTTAGATTTTAATGGAGTTTATGACGTTGATGGCCGGCTAAACTCATCACCAACCTAAGTGGATCAAATCACTCTTTTTGGCATAAAACATATGTGAGATCTATTTTATTATTTATTTAATTTGTTTTTCACAAGATTTTATTTTCTTTGGTATTATTTGAACAATTAAAGTTAAACACTAGTGTAAACTTCAATTCATACGCCAAACAGTCGTAAGCACCCATGCTTGTGCAATAAGACCACACTAGTGGCAATTGACCATACCAATTGATTAGACCCTTTTGGGACCTAAGGTCAAATACCTTAGGAATCTAGGCTAAATCGGAGCGCTAGCGATTCGGTTGTCTCAGGTGTAGTGCCTTCACTAATCGAAATAATGCGACCAATGCGTTAAATGAGCACTAGCGATCAAAGTTGCGTAATTGGTCGTGGAAGTAGTCAACGGTCGTACCTTGGCTACCTACATCGTAGAAGACGAAGACCCGCGTACATTACGGTCTATAGCTACACTAAATTACCGTGATTTGCATGCTTTAATTAGATTGAGGACCATATGTAAAATTATGCCAAATTGAAGAGATATGTGAAACCGATGGTTTGGATTGTTCTTTTCCACTTTGATTGATTTATTTACATTATATTTTAATTATTGTTTTTAGTAAAATTAGAGATATTTTCTTGAACACACTAGGTTAGTTTTAGGTTAGTACTCTAAGTTGAAAACTTGGTCTTTGTGGTTCGACCCCGTGCTTGCCACTACCGCAGCTTCTTGTGGTTATTGGTAATCTCATCGATATATATTTATTTTGACGCACTCGACACGCATCAAATTTTGGCGCCGTTGCTTGGAATCAAGTTCCTTTTGACTTAGGTTTTTTTTCTCTTATTTCTTTTGTGTTCACTTTTATGTCCCACGCTTCGTCGATCGTTGTCCGCCGGATCTTTACTCCCTCTTGATCCAGAGATCAAGAAGACTTGTCGTCGAACTCAAATGAAACTAGGCAGAGGAACCAATCCTCTGAGTTCAACCGAACGACGAGCAAACCCTCCGATGGCCGACCACATCGGGAACCCACGTGCACACGTTGCACCACGCGAGGGACGGAGGAACCCCTAGTTATTCCTCCCCAACAGCTTGACGCACCAAAAACCACATGCACCAAGGAACAAAGAAAGGCCCGCAAAGACATCGCTATCAACCATTCGACCAAAGAGTGGTTGATCCTCATCCACAAAGGCCACAAGCTAATCCTTGGGCACAACCTCAGCCGACCATCGCATTACCATTGGGATGGCGAATGATGGGATACAGATCTCCTAGCCCATCATCCACACCGCATCGCATATCCACCCCACAGGGGCAATTTTGAGCTCGATCGTTTCATTAACTCCGCTCCCCGTCTTTTCATGGACTAGATCGCGAGGATCCAGCCACCTTCATCAAGGACTTCCATTCTAAATGTAGGACCATGATTCCCCTCGAGTCGATGAAGACGAAGTCAAACTCTCAACTTTTCCTTTCTCGCCTAAAGGATAAAGCTCAAGACCGGCTCTTCTATCTTCCCCCGGTTCCATTACAAATTGGAACGATATGATTTCGCATTCCTCAAAGAGTTCTTCCCCGAATCTAGAGCTTCCCAACTTACTAGAGAGATATGTAGTATCAAAATGAGACGGGCGAATCTTTTGGCGATTATTGGGGTCGTTATAAGCGCTTACTTGTGCAATGCCCCCAACATGGCCAAAGCAACCTCTCCATTATTCGTTTCTTCTATATGGGACTCACACCCCCGGAGAAACGGATGATTGACAATGCCTCAGTGGAAGCAATTACGATGTAAGACCACCGAGGAAATGTTTGATCTATTCGACTCTATAGCAAGTCGCCACGTCATTACATTGATGACGAGGATGATGGACCTTCACGAAGTCTTTCTCGATGGAGTAGGGTCAAATTCTCGCCAATAGCAAGCATGATAAACTCACCGATCTCATGGAGCGATTCCTCACCTCGAAAAGCTCAAGTTAAAGCTTGCTTTCGAACAACCCAAGGACCACTCTACCGACTCATGTCCTACCTGTTCGAGAACGAGCAAGCGAACGCTTTAGGTGGCGATTCCAAGGACCACCGAGGAATCAATACGGCAACAATTTCAATAACACTTACAATCATGCCGTTAAAACCCCTATTTAAGTTATGGGCCACAAAATCGAACTTTTTACAAGATGTTCCAAGGGGACAACCCCTCCCTCCACAACCTCAACCCGCTCAAAATTCGGGGTCTTTAGAGGAAATGATGAGGACACACATTGCTAATCAAGACAGATTCTCTAAAGAATTGACCCAACTCAAAAATGAAACCATCACGAGTCATGCTTCTAGCACTAAAAGTCTCGAGGTGCAATTAGGGCAATTGGCCCTACAAGTTGGGCTGACGGATGAGAAAGGCAAAGTTGCCTTCTCAAACGCTCCCGAATCCAAATGCAAATGTCAATGCTGTCACACTTCGTAGCGGTAGAGAGTTGGAGGAGGCCCCTAAAGACCCTAAGCCTAAAGAGGCCGCCCTTAAATCCAAGGAAGTCGAGCAGGAACTCGAGGTTCAACCGTCTCACACTGAAACGGTAGACTTGGATAAGGAAGCACAACCTTCTCTTAAGATTCTACCCCCGTTCCCTCAACGCCTCATTCAATCAAAAAAGACGGGAGAAGAGAAGGAAATTCTGAAATCTTGAGGAAAATGGCGATAAACATCCCACTTCTTGATGCTTTAGCACATATGCCCCGATATGCTAAGCTACTCAAGGACCTATGCACCAACAAAGGTCGTATCAAAGGCAACGAGAACATCACTGTAGGTGAGAACATCTCAAATATCCCGCACAAAAAGTTGCCAACCAAGTGCGAGGACCCGGCATGTCCATTGTCCCTTGCACAATTAGTGAAGTTGAGATCCAAAAGCTATGTGCGACCTCTGCGCCTCTATCAATGTCATGCCACTATCCATATATGAGACATTGAAGGTCGGCCCCCTAAAGGATACCGGGATTGTTATACATTTGCGTACCGATCCGTCGTTCGTCCCCGGGTGTCTTGGAAGACATCTTGGTGAAGGTTAGTGAGCTTATCTTTCCCGCTCGACTTCTATATCATCGATATGAAGACTCACCATGCCCCCATTTCTCCTTAGTCTTATTTGGCAGCCTTTCCTTAAGACCACCAAGACCAAGATTGATGTTCACAAAGTGGTGCTCGACCATGGAGTTTTATGGTGAACTTATTAAGTTCAACATCTATGATGCGATGCGCCATCCCCGCGATGCCTCTTCTATGGTGCTTGCCTTGGACAAAGGTGGACTCACTTGTCCAGATACCTTTCTCGTGAAAGGTGATGATGTAAAAGTGGTGTTAGAGAATCATCTTGACATCAATTCCTCAGAAAGCAATGTTTCATCCTCGATACCGAGATCGAGGAGCCGATCTCTGTTGGACTCGCTTCACTCTATTTTCCCACCCTAGCTTATCTCGACTTACCTACTTCGAACTCTACACTTCTCCCCTCTATGGTGCGAGCACCCACACCGGAGCTCAAACCATTGCCCACCCACCTCAAATATGTGTTTTTAGGTGCGAATGATACATTACCAAAGGATCATCTCCACCGAAGTCACAATACCAGAGGAAGAGAAGTTAATTCATGTGCTTCAAGAGTTCAAAGAAGCCCTAGGGTAGACGATTGCCGACATCAAAGGTTTTAGCCCTTCCACATGCATGCATCGTATACATATGGAAGAAGGGTCTAAACCTTCACGAGAAGCACAACGAGACCGAACCCACCAATGATGGATGTGGTTAAAAAGGAGATTCTCAAGCTCCTTGACGCCGGGATGATCTACCCGATCTCCAACAAGAAGTGGTCGGGCCCCATTCAGTGGTGGTTCCCAAGAAAACGGGATCACAAGGTCACAAACTCACAAGGTGAGTTAGTCACAACTCTCATCCAAAACGGATGGCGAGTTTGCATTGATTACAGTGAAGCTCAATGCTTCCACTAGGAAAGACCACTTCCCATTGCCTTTCATCGATCGATGTTAGAGCATTTAGCAGCAAGTCTCACTATTGCTGCTGATGGGTATTCTGGTTTTCACCGATTCCCGTAGCACCCGAGGATCAAGAAAATACCACCTTCACTTGTCCTTTTGGTACTTATGCTTACCGGCGCATGCCATTTGGGCGTGCAATGCACCCGCTACATTCCGTAGGTGTATGATGAGCATCTTCTCAGACTTCGTTGAGCACTTCATCGAAGTATTCATGGATGACTTCACCGTTTACTTGGTGATTCATTCGATCTTTGCCTTAGTCACTGACTAAGGTTCTTCACCGATGTATCCAAGAACTTGATCCTCAATTACGAGAAATGTCACTTCATGGTGGATCGTGGTCTTATCTTGGGTCACATCATATCTGCTAGGGTGTGGAGGTAGACCCGACAAAAATTGAAGTAATTCAAAAGTTGCCTTACCCCACGACCGTGCGAGAAATTCGATCATTTCTTGGCCATGCCGGTTTCTATCTACGATTCATTAAGGATTTCTCAAAAATTGCACAACCCCTCTCGTCGCTTTCTTCTTCGAAGGACATGCCTTTCGATCTTGATAAGGCATGTAAGAGTGCATTCGATGCGCTCAAAGACTCTCTCATCTCTACTCCAAGTGATTCGAGCTCCCAACCGGGAGCTACTTTTTGAGATTATGTGCGATGCCAAAGCAACGACGCCGCGGGTGCTATGCTTGGGCAACGAGCCGGGCGCGCTTCTCATGTCATATACTACGCTTCCCGAACTCTTGATCCCGTCCAACCGAATTACACCACTACGAGAAGAGCTTTTAGTCGTCGTCTTCGCCTTGAGAAATTTCGCCTTATCTCTTAGGAACTAAGGTGGTCGTCTACTCGATCATGCCGCCTTAAAACACCTTATGGCCAAAAAGGAAGCTAAGCTCGTCTCATTCGATGGATACTCTTGTTACCGTAGTTTGACATCGAGATTAAAGATAAAAGTGGTGCCGAAAATCTTGTTGCCGACCATCTCGCCGTATCGAGAATGATGAAGCACTGTCTCGCTACGAGATGATTTTCCCGATGAACATCTCTTAGCAATTGCTAAGGAACTCCCTTGGTTTGCAGATCTCGGTAAACTACCTTGTTACACGAGAGTTTCCACCTCATCTTACGCGAGCCCAAAAGGATAAAATTCTGAGTGATTCCAAATACTATGTATGGGATGACCCATACTTGTGAGGTTTTGCTCGCACTGTGTTATTCGTCGATGTGTTTCCCGACGAGGCGCAATCTATATTGGCATTCTCATCATTCATACGCTTGTAGCGCCATTTCGGTCCACGTAGGACTCTATGAAGGTCTTGAGAGTGGGCTATACCGGCCTACCATTTTTCACGATTCATACATATACTCTAAGACCCGTGCTAGATGTCACGACGACCGAGACTTCCCGAGTCACAGAATCAAATGCCACCGACCTCGATTCTATTTCTCGTGAGATTTTCGATGTTCGGGGGATCGACTTCATGGAGCCATTTCCTTCGTCACATGGTTTTCTTTATATCTTATCAAGCGTGGACTACGTGTGCAAATGGGTGGAAGTCAAAGCCACTTGCACCAATGATTCGTCGCTTGTATGCGATTTCCCGAAATCACGAATTTTTTCAACTTTTGCGCTCCACGGCTTTGATCGCTGATCGAGGTACCCATTTTTGCAACCGTATGGTTGAAAATCTCCTACGTAAGTATAATGTTACACACCGTACGTCTACGCCTATCATCCTCGTGACCAAAGGCTGCTGCGGAGGTGTCAAACAGGAGATTAAAGCCATTTTGGAGAAGACCGTAAACCCGTCACTTAAGGATTGGAGCTCGCGCCTTATGACGCAAAGATGGGCTTATCGAATGGCATTTAAAACGCCAATCGAATGTCTCCGTATCGCTTAGTTTTTGGCAAATCGTGCCACTTGCCTGGCCGAGTTAGAGCATAAATCTCTATGGGCCGTCAAACAAATTAACATGGAACTCGACGCAAACCGCAAAAGAGAGAAAGTTGGACCTCCAAGAATTGGAGGAGATCCGAACGATGCCTACGAGTCCGCTCGAATTTATAAGGATAAAACCAAGGCGTTCCACGATCGCAACTTATCTCGTAAGACTTTCGTAGTCGGCCAAAAGTTTTGCTTTATAATTCCAAATTAACTCTCCATCCAGGGAAGTTGAGGTCACGATGGCTCGACCTTTTGTTGTTACCGATGTGTTTGGACATGGTGCAAATTGAGATCGGGAGCCAGGATACAGGAAAGTTTTCAAGGTTAATGGACATCGATCGAAGCCGTTCTATGAGAACTTCCCACAAAGACGAGATCGAGAGCGAGACTCTAGCAAGCTTGTAGAGTACCTTGACCGAGAGAGAGTCGACCGAGTCGAGCCAACGACGTTAAAAAGGCGCTCTGGGAGGCACCCCAAGCTTCTATCCCTTTGATTTTCTTTTAGTCTTTTCTGTGGTCTTCTTACTATTATCTCCTTGTGACTTTTTACAGGTGTTGCGACCTCTAGCTTGTACACTGGATTTTGAGAGCCTGGTATTGCTCTGATGGCTCCTCACATGTCTGTACCTATGGTTAGTTACATTGAGATCTAGTAAGGTTACCCATCTTCTTTTCATTTGTAGATTTAGGTTTAGTGTCAGTCTTATGCATGATTTTGTATCATTTCCTTCTTTATTTATCATGTTCTTTTTACCATCTTATATGTTCATGTATGCCTCGTAACCTATTTTGAACCTTGAGGACAAGGTTCGAAATAAGTTTGGGGGTACTTTAGGACTTGTGGATTGAGTGGATGGTGTTCTATGCGAAAGACCGCAGGTGAGATCGTTTAAATTTTTTTATATATATGCGGTTACATGAGGTTGTAGGATGGTATTAGTGGTGTTTGATATATATTGCTCATTCATTTCTTCCATTTCTTTTCACTCCATATCACACTTTCTCATTCCATTAGGAGTTGATACACGTTCATGCATGTTTCCAGTATAGTCTATATTGTCTAGAGTCGCCCGAGACTTTGTTTCATGCCTTTGGTTATGGATGAGTACTTTTATGGTTGCCTCGTTGACTTGAAACTTAGGAGAAATTAGGAGAAACACTCAATCAAGTCGTAGCCCAAAGATTCTTAGGAATTCATGATTAGAGACAAGATGTTGGTGGAGCTTGTGCTAGATACCAAAATGGGTAGACTGGTCAAAATTGTGCAAGTGATAATATTTTAACCCACATTGGGGAATTTGCTTGATTATAGTGAAAGTGAGAAGGGCTAACAGAGTTTTCTTAATATTGAGAGTCCCACAAGTTTCCACAGAAATGGAGGAGGGAAACTTGTGATGGGAAAAAGTGAGAAAATCGGTCCATAGGAAATGGAGCAGGACCGTGTTACAAAAAAAATGGAGAAAGGAATAGAGAATAGAAAAAAGAAAGAATAAAGGCGAAAGTTATGAAAACTCCTCAAATAAAAAAGATTTAGCTCGAGTGCTTTCACTAAATTTAGTGGGATTTTAAACTTGCGTGCTTTAATGTATAGACCAAGAAAACCCATGAGTAGTGGATGGCCTTTCTCTTGACTACATCTTTGTCTTGAAAGTGTGATCTTAGTTGGTTTGGATTGCGATTATTGACATATCATGACTCCGAAATTTCTTGAGTGACTTGTTAACTTGGCGCTATGTAAACCAGAGGAACTCCATGAACTTTTGAATCGGTATAGTTTAGTTTGTCAAGACATAGTTATACTAAGAGTCTAATTTATTTGTTTGTCATTTACACCTTTCCTGACGTGCAAAGTTCTAAGTTTGGGGGTATTTGATAAGTTGTTATTTATGCATATTATATATAGTTTATTTATATATTTTAGTGTTGATTCTCCGAATTATGGGCCTAATTATCTCTATTTGTCATTTTCAGGACTTTTGGGGTGCACGCTTGATCCGGGCAAAAATACTCAAAATAGAGTATTTACTTGAAGAAATCGACACCGAAAGATTAGTTTTGGAGTATACGCGAAAGTTGGATAATTGGAATTTCACAAAGGCCACATGGCGTGTCCCGGTCATTCAGCCGTGTCTGAGCCTCCACGTGTCGCGTTTTCATTCGTCCGTACTACGTCACACAGACATCGCAGCCAATCCACACACGCCACATCGCCCTTTCACCAACCGCGCGTGCCACGTCACTCTCACTACTCATCATTTCACCTACGCCATTGATCGCCTCGGATGCGTGCTCAACCGCACTACCGCATTTTCGCACGAGACGCACGATTTCACCCACGCCACGTCATCGCCACGTGGCAACCTCTCATTCGTCCACCGTGTGCACAAAAGAACTCAGCAAACCAAGAACCGCCACGTGTCGGCGCCTCCACGTCCAAGACGTCATGCGAGCTCGTCCCTCAAACTAATCCAGCTGCGCCACATCAAGACGCTCCCGCTTTTTCAGCCAATCACACCGTGACACATGGCAAAATCCGTAAAAATACCAAAAAGTAGCCACAGATTGTCCTCGACGCACGTGTCACGCACCAAACTCGAAAATAGGCATCCGGACCCAAATTTAGGAGTATTAATTAGGGTTTTTAGCAGAGAGTCTCGGGATATATTGTTTTCTTCTTTTCTCGTGGTTTTCTATTTTTTTCTCTCCTCTTTTTCTACACTTTATTTTTAGATTTTAATGGAGTTTATGACGTTGATGGCCGGCTAAACTCATCATCTCAACCTAAGTGGATCAAATCACTCTTTTTGGCATAAAACATATGTGAGATCTATTTTATTATTTATTTAATTTGTTTTTCACAAGATTTTATTTTCTTTGGTATTATTTGAACAATTGAAGTTAAACACTAGTTTAAAGTTCAATTCATATGCCAAGAGTCGTAAGCGCCCATGCTTGTGTAATAAGACCACACTAGTGGCAATTGACCATACCAATTGATTAGACCCTTTTGGGACCGATCAAATACCTTAGGAATCTAGGCTAAATCGGGAGCACTAGGGATTCGGTTGTCTAGGTGTAGTGCCTTCACTAATCGAAGTAATGCGACCAATGCGTTAAATCCGAGCACTAGCGATCAAAGTTGCGTAATTGGTCGTGGAAGTAGTCAACGGTCGTACCTTGGCTACCTACATCGTAGAAGCACGAAGACCCGCGTACATTACGGTCTATAGCTACACTAAATTACTGTGATTTGCATGCTTTAATTAGATTGAGAACCATATGTAAAATTATGTCAAATTGAAGAGATATGTGAAACTGATGGTTTGGGTTGTTCTTTTCCACTTTGATTGATTTATTTACATTATATCTTAATTATTGTTTTTAGTAAAATTAGAGATATTTTCTTGAACACTTTAGGTTAGTTTTAGGTTAGTATCCTAAGTTGAAAACTTGGTCTTTGTGGTTCGACCCCGTGCTTGCCACTACTCAGCTTCTTGTGTTTATTGGTAATCTCATTGGGATATATATTTATTTTGACGCACTTGACACGCATCAAAGGTTCCATATTTGATTCCTTCTATGCAACACTTTAAATAATATGTTGTTTTTTGTGATGATTGCACTAGATATACTTAGCTCTTTCCATTAAAATATAAATCATACTTCTTCGATTGTTTTTTGAAATATCAAAATCTAGTGGAAAATCAATTTGATAGAAAAATAAAGATTTTTCAAAATAACTGAGGTACCGAATTTACTTCCTCCTTTTTCACCAACCATCTTGCTCAATGTGGTATAGCTCAACAACTATCTTGCCCAGGTATCCACGAGCAAAATGGGATTGCGGAACGCAAAGTATCGTCGTATCGTAGAAACGGGCCTTACGATGATATTTAATTCTAATCTACCTATTTGATTTTGAGATGATGCATGTATTTTTAATCAATCGACTTTTAAGTTCTGTTTCACATATGAAAACATCATTCCTTAAACATTTTGGAAAAAAAATCCTTATAGTGGCTTAAAGATTTTTAGTTGCAAATGTTTTCCTTACTTGAAATAATATGGCCAAAATAAAGTTTCAAAAAGGACATATCCTTGTGTTTCTCTTAGTTATAGCCCATTCCATAAGGGTTATAGATGCCTAGACCCTTCAACAAATAACTTATATATTTCTAGACATGTAGTATTTGATGAAAATGTTTTTCCTTATTCTAATAAAGTTTCAAATGATAATATTTTACAACTTGCAGTCACCACTTTTCCTGATCAAGGTGAATAAATTACCAAAGTTATAGATACTAACTTTTATGATAATATTTCAAAAATTGCTTCAACTACAAGCAAGACAATCAACACAAAGTTGCAAAACTTTGATTGTTGCCCTGATACAATTAATCCAATTTCTCACATTAGTAGTATACATATCTTGCCATTAGAGGATGATGATATTGACACCCCTATTTCATCGAACTGATATCTCAAATATCTCTATCAATCCACCCACCTTATATTCTAACACTATTCCTCATGTTATAGACAGCTATGTTCATGATGATTTGCCTCTTGCCTCATCGACACCGACATAATACCACCCCCGCCTCTTGTTGCCAAAGTGGCCAACTTGAGCTCACCATCCTCCGAAATATTTGAATGATAATGTGTATTCTATAAAACCTAAATCAAACTTTAGGGGTGCAGACGGATTGCACTAATCCGTGGATCCGATCCAATCTGGACCAAATATCACTAATTAGATCAATTTTTTAATCCCTTAGACTAGACTCGGATTGAAAAATCACTAATCTGGCCGGACCGGATTGGATTACGGATCCTACATTAAAAACCCGCGATCCAATCCAATCCAGTCCGTTTTACACATCAACACATATACATATATGATCGTATGTATTATAGTACCTTGAAGAGCATCAACTTAAACTATTAACTCTAAACTATAATATCTAAAAGACTATGTTTGTTCTTAACTCTTTTATTATGCTTTTAACATTTTTTTTGTAGGTTGTATGTATGTGCACTTTTTTGTACTTTTGTGAGGATGTATGGTTAAGATTTGTGGATGACGTATTTATTTATGTAGGAACTTACATTTTGAAGGTTACAAGTTTGTGGGAATATGCTATAAATAGATTTGTGGAATGTATGTTGTAAATTTGTCATTCATGAGATGTAAAATTCTTATGATCCATTTGATTAAGTCTAATTTCATGAATCGTTGGATAGGAAAATGTCAATCTGTGAAACTTGATCCAATTCAGTCCGCATTTTGCAAATTGGATTGATGAATTATTTGGACAAGATTGGACTGTAATTTTTCAATTCGCTATAATTGGATTGGATTGCGGATTGACCCTAACTAGATTGGAACCAATCTGTGTGCACCCCTCTTACAATGCAGCCTTAAGTACTACTAAGTTTTCATCTTCTCAGGAACCCAAAGCTCTAAAGTCCGCCTTGAAATCTCCTTTATGGTTTACAACCATGGAAGAAGAAATTGCGGCCCTTCATAAGAATAGGACGTGGACTTTTGTTCCACTACCTTCTTATACTAACATCATTGGCTCTAAGTGGTTGTATAGAATAAAATATAATGAAGATGGATCTATCAACTAATAAAAGTTTGTCTTATTGCCAAAGGTTTCTCTCAAGTTTATGGACTTGATTATGAAAAAACATTTGGTCTGATCATTAAACCTATAACAGTTCGCATGGTACTCTCAATTGAAGTTATTTCACATTGGTCCATCAAGCAATTGGATGATTAAATTGCATTTCTTCATGGGTTTCTTAAAGAAACGGTCTATATGGAACAATCACTGGGCTTTGTTGATTCCTCCTATTCTAACAATGTTTGTTTATTACACAAATTTCTTTATGGCTTAAAAACAAGCACTTTGCGCTTGGTTTGATGGATTACCACAATATTTACTAACTTTTGGTTTCTCTTACAAAGAAAGCTGATTGTTCATTATTTACATATCGACATAAACATGATTTGGTTCTTTTACTTGTTTATATTGACGATGTTCTTATCACAGGAAACAATGACATCCTTTTCAATTATTTTATTCATCAACATAGCAATGAGTTTGCACTTAAAGATGTTGGTAACCTTCATTACTTTTTAGGAATTGAAGTGAAGTATTTTCTAGGTGGTATCTTTCTCTCACAATCTAAATATACTAAATATCTACTCACGTGCATAAACATGATGCTACACACGAAATTAGTAGACTAGGGTTGAGCTTATACAGATTCGTGTCATAAACGTGTCAACATATTAGACGACAATCGAATGAGATTGCCCATACTATAGCAAGAAATTTGCGAAGTCATGAAGCAGTGAATTGTTAGAGAGAAGTTCCATAATGTGTGCAAGATGTGTTAGAAAATGATATACATGTCAACTAATCTTCAATAAAAAGCTATTTTGATTCGTCAAAAAAAAAACCACTCACCTAATGGATAATATGTAATCATTTTTTTAGGCTATGTAATAATTTATATTTAAGTCAATTTTTAAGACTTTAACATCCCAAATTAACTTAACATAATTTGCCACTAATTAAACTTTAAATATTTGTAAGTAATAAACAAGTTAAATGCGTTACAGGAGTCGTGTTTGAAAAAAAAAAATATGTTGTCCAAGTTAAATGGGTCAGGGCTCTTCAAAACAAAAAGTTAAATGGGTCAAAAACACATTTAACAAGTTATGTGTGTCATGTTGTATCAACCTATCATTTACTCGTCAAATAAATGGGTCAATGCTCGCATTGATCTTAATAATGTCATCTGAGGGGCCCACCCAACACGAACACAACCGATCAACCCATTTTGCCACCCGGGACGAACTAGTCGAAACAAATATTAATAGAGTTTATAATCAAAGGAGATCAGGAATAAGAAGAACCACAAACAAGAGAAACATTTTGAACTGTCTGACTCTTAACAACAAAAGAATCATTTAGAGTAGCATGGATTTTGGGTTCTCGACGTAGCCTTTGAATGCTTTGAGCCACTCCGCGCCAATCGCACCTACGCGATGATCACAAATTTAATCGTAGTTTCACAACTTTAGTAAAAGAAGTCATGCTTTCACAAGCTCAAAAAAGAAAGATAAATGTAGCTTGATGAACCTTTAATTACCTGATCCGACTCAAGTATTCCAGATTGTGGGGATTGATGATGGCGCAGAATTGCTTGATCCCATAAGTTCCTCCTGCATTTGACACAAGTGAAAGTGCCTCCTCGCGACGGAACACAAAATAATGTACTTGAAACAAAAGTAAACATTTCTAGCGCGTTTAAGGACATTCATCCCAAAACTTCTCGCTTACCTCATAATCTTCTCGTTTTCAAACTATTATCTTTGGCTTTCTCGTGTAAAGGATTTGACCTCATCAAGAATTTTACACAATCCTTTCTTGTCCGCGTCCTTCAAAGATCAAACATGGCACAAGTTCATGTTAAACCGTATTTCAACAAATGGAATAATTGTTAAGAGTTTACACATTTTCTACACATACCCTAACGACTCGGAACAAAGAGTCCATGTTCTGTTTGCACTAAAAGATTCACACCGTGGTACCCGTATGAATAGCCACCACAAATTAGTCCATGGCATGGCTTGAAAATGACAATATCTATATAACCATGATTAGTACTTACCGGCGAATGTACTCGTCACCCATGAACTCGTTACATTGGGGAACTTTGCAAAGAGCCAAGGCGGCACTCGTGATTTAAGTTCACTCGCCACTCTCGTAAAATTAAAACTTTAAGGTAAGGAGATGAAAGGATGCATGATAAACATCACCAGATATACACTCAAGTCTTGCACAACCGTAAAATCGATTGATTGCACAACCGTAAAATCGAGATTAAAAGTTCTAATATATAATCTCTTAGAAACAATATAAATATGAATATACCTTTATTACAAGATCATTGACCGATATCCGCTCTCCGCCTGAAGCTTCTTGTAGTGAATTGAGTTGGCTTTGCAACCTGACATGAACAAATTAATGTATGTATTTAAAAACAAATTTCAAAACGATTTCAAAAGGTTTATCTGTATTCAGAAACGTGGGAAAAGATACTGACTCCATAAGTTTGTCTACACAGGTGTCCAAAGTCAAATAATAATGAGGAATGGTTAGTAGGCTGGAAACTGTGACCTGGCAAGAAAAGTATACAAGTGATTTATTTATCCTCTATTCCAAAATGTAATACCTTTTTAGTGATGTTAAGTTAGCAATCACAAAAAGACAATTACTTTTCTTATTTGTGAAATCGGAAGGTCTGTATAGTTTATTCCTGCTTCTGTTGCTTTGTCCTTGGGCTTAGAGGTAGGAGGTGCCGAGACGCCCTTTCCACTAGATGCTGCAAAAACAAAACCAACATCAAACGAAGTACGAAATTACAAAAATGTGCCACAGGAAATCTAATACAAGAAGGGATGTGGCTGTGGACAATGCTTGAGGCATCCTTCGAAGTTTGAATAATTAAATTATAATTCAGTAAGGATTTCAACAAATTGTCAACATTCACAACACAAGCTTTCACGATTTGAGTCAAAAACTATTAACAGAGCGATTGAAGATGAAAGTAAGAGTATGGATGTACCCAAGTAATCTTCAATATCTGCCTGCACAATAATTCCATCGTAACCAGCCTTTGATATTTGAAAGAGGTACCTATGTTATCAAAAAAAAATAAAACAATTGATAAAAGGGAAATATGGATTAAAAAAATCTGACACAATCTCCCTATCTAATAAAATCAACTACTAATCAATGACAGATGTCTACAAGCCTATTTAATACATTGAATGAGAAAAATTTTACAACAGATGTTACTAACATTGTGGTCGTTTGCCAATTTTCTCGCAAGAGGACTTGCGAAAATCCGTGCTCCTGATTGAGGAGCATTAGCAACCTTTGGCTTTTTTGGCTCAGCTGAACTGACAGGCTCAGTATCCTCCTTTTTAGGTAGGGTGGGTGGGGAAGGATCAGATGGCACTTTAGCTTCTTTAGAATCACCCAGTTGTGAAGGTTTGTAATCTTTAAATTTAGCGATATCATCTTCACCTTCCATCGTTGTAGCATTCACCTGCGTGAAGAAAACAATAAGAACTCCAAGAATGATAATATATATTAGATTCCGAAGAATTCATCAACCACAAGTGCAAAAAAGAGTAAAAATCTTATAGCTTAACATCCATACAGATTTCATCTGATTTATAGTGTCAGGTATTCTTTCTCAAAAACAAACTGACAGATCCACTCTTGATTAATCCTTTGACTTCGCAAAAGTCACCCTTGCTAGTATAGACCATTGGTACAACTCAAAAAATCAGTATTAATTTGTTAAGCAGATCTCCGTACGTTTAGATAAAAACTGCGCTTTTTATTAAAGCACAAAATCATTAGTGCTATCATCAATTTGCTACTTGATAAATTTCTCGCTTTTCCATTTTCATTATGGTTCTCATGTGACTAAATAACTTAGATTCAAATAGCCTAAGATGAAATTAAGATTCTAAGTAATTATAATGGGAACTCAAATTAGATTCAACAACTCGTATATTTGGAATAAATATCTATTTGGAAGTTAAAATCGATGAGAAAGAGAGGGAGGGAGAGAGTAGAGACAAATGATTTTATTCCGTCTTCATCAATTTTAAACCACTCACAATCTTTAATGTCCGTAAAACCGTAGATAACCTCGAAGGAGTATATTTAAAACACATCGCAAGGAAATATAGCAAAAACATAAAACATAACAATTTTTCCAAAATAAAGAACTTGCAAACTAGCAATCAACCAAATCCAATAAGCAACGCAAATGCACAGATATCATCATGTGAACTTCTAAGTAGTAGATCTCTTTCATCATTTTTTTCTTTTAATCAATAACTAGATACCATTATGAAACGAAGCTGAACATTTCCTTTTACCTAAAAATGAATGGCAATTATGCATGATAAAACAAGTATTAAAAACTAAATAGTTTACTTGCATAGATTAATATTTCAAACAGTACAAATTCATATTAAGATTAAAAAATAGTTGTTACTTAATATGAAAGTTTAGTAGTTAGTTATTATTCTATAAAATAATATACAATTATTAAATTATTTTAACAATTAAAATTTCTACGAAGTCCCAAGCATGGGGCTAATATAGGAAGAAAGATATTACACCTTAAACTTTGGAATTTGAAAAGGCAAGGTAACATGACAGTAGAAACTAAAAACAAAAGAAATAAGTACTTGGTATTATGCAATAATAGCTTTGTCATGCCGAAGCAAAATCATATGGTGTAATAAGATATATAACAATACTTGTAAAATGACAGCTCGCAAATCTTCAAAATAAATAAATACCTCACCAACTTTTATCACTTTCGCACCATCACCATGGATTATCTTAGCGAGAAAAACTTCCTCCGCGAATTCCATCGCAACTGTCGCATTATCCAAGAAAACATACATAGAAATGCATTTAGTTTGTCCAAGAAGAACAGAGCCAAAAACATTCCAAATAAAAAAAAACAACATAAAGGCCATACAGTTTCAACTTCGCAAAGTATATCTTCAAATAGAAACTTCATCCCCTCTTTCTTGACCCACCTTGCATTATTACCCCGCATTTTAGCATTAAGAGCTACACTTTATTCTGAAATCAAAATACTAGAGAGAGGTCTACATTAACCGAAAAAAAGCACATACAAATGGTTACATCTGAGAAAAAAAAAAAAAAAAGGGAAGTACACTTAAGGTGTCAAATAGTTATAAATGATCTCCATCCATTTCAAAAGTAAAGGCTCAAAAAGAAGACCTTTCACGTAAATATTTTGACATATATTAACATACAATAGAGAAAAATATGCCATCTCAATAATCTCCATAGTCTTATTGATACCTCTTTACTATACACTATGAAATCATCATCATTGTCACCAACACTTGAAGAAGAAGGTCCATGATCTTGACCCTCCAAATCTACCATCTCAATAATCTCTGTTTCTCTGCCATTGTTATTGTTGTTGTTGTTGCTATTGTTGGTGGTGGTGGTGGTGGTGGTGGTGGTTTTTATTTTAACTTGTTGTGGGTTTGCTTCCTAGATTAATTTGAGGCTTTGTTGTTGTTGTTGTCGTCGTTGATGTGGGACTCGTTTCTTCAAAGGAAAGAGACAAAGGACGAGTTAGTGGAGGACTAATAACGGGGACCACATGAAGGGTTCATCAACAGCATCATAGGGGGCTTAAAGGTGAAGTCACTAATCTCTCGTTTCTCTGCCATTGTTGGTGTTGGTGGTGGTGGTGGTGGTTTTTATTTCATCTTCTCGTGGGTTTGCTTCCCAATTAGTTTGAGGCTAAGGTTATGTTGTTGTTGTCGGTGTTGTGGGACCGCTTCTTTAAAGGGTCGGTCAACAAAGGTCGCAAGGGGCTTAAAGGTGAACTTGTTGTGGTACTTCTTCTTAATTGTGAGCTTTTTCAATGCTCTTTTGAAGGATCCAAGCATTTTGGGGATTGGAAAAAAGAAATTTTGGGTTGAACTTAATTTCATGTTTAGGAGGCACTGCACTTGATTGAATGGCTATGGCAGTAGTTTATTCTAGCTCTCGTTTTATACCACCACAAATACCAAAAAAAAAAAAATCCTTTTAGATTGCATTCCAAATTTCCTTTTAGCTCCCGTTTTATAATCACCCACTACAATACAAAAAAAGAAATTACCATTTATAAAATGGAAAGAAATTTATACCGAAATAAATTAATTTTCTTTTATATCACATAACAAAATTTCGATCTCATATCTCTCTCTCTCTCTTTTTTCTCTCTCTCTCTCTCTCTCTCTCTCTCTCTCTCTCTCTCTCGATATTCTTCATATCTAATTTTCTCTCTCTCTCTCTCTTGACATCCTTCATATCTAATTTGCTCACCCGATTTTCTCTCCGCTCTCTCAAAATCAATTTTGGGAAACACTTGTTTCTTGCGCTCCATGAATTAGTTGGAATTATGGGTTTTAACTTTGAAGAAGACTTCGAATTACTAATGGATATTCATAATTTTTAAGTGACCCTTCCAATCTCTGTTTAGTATTCTTCTTCTTTAATCTCTTTTTTCAATGTCACAAGTGATTTGGAATAATGTTTATTTTTCTCGGTAATGGGTTTGTCATTACAAATAGACTACATACTTGTTGTGTTTTTCTTTGATTGTAAGGATTGTGTTGTAGGTTTTCTCAAAAACGATTAATTCAGAAAATTTTCACAAAGAAAATTAGTTCTAAAAGTGGGTTCTTTGTAGTGGGTTATGTTATAGTTGTAATTAAATTGAGTCTATATGTGCCACTGTCAGTTTTGAAATGCTTTCTTCCCAAATTTTATCTCTTTCTGTAGTTATAGGCTGGTGATGAATTACTCTGTTCTTGTAGCTACATAGATAGAGATAGATACTTGGGTTTCAAATTCAACTTTTCAAGTGAATGAAAGTCACTAGGCTTCTTATCAAAAAAATAAAATCAAAACTCACGAGTACTCAAAAAAAAAAAATACAAGTAATTTTAATATTGGGGTTGAACCAGTGTAAACTTTAAGTAATGAACCTGTTGATTTCCTTTATTAAATGTTGTGCTTTTGCTTTGAAACTGTGTTGTGCTTCCAAACATGATAAGGAAATAATTAAGCTTTGGGCAATAGCTTTATGGTAGTATCTTCATTAATCTAGGAAACTCGACAATGATAACTCGCGAGTACCATTTGGGCATGCCATAGGCCTCATATTCGTTAATTGTACTTAGTTCGATCTCATTAATTGTTTTTTGACAATTTTAGTTTCATAAGAATCATTTGAAATTAATATCTTTTTAAAGTTACTCTCCCACGTCAACTAGCTAGAGAGACAATCCTTAATATTATTATATTATTAATAGACTCTTGGAATAGGAGAGGAAGTAAGGTCAATAGTATGGAGATACCCTCATATACATAAGGAACAATATCTCAAATTTTGATTGTTTGTTTGTTTTTTTTTTTTTTGACTTTTGTTGGAATCCAACCACGATCTCCTGAGGTCTTGCGTTTTTGGCAAGTGGTGTCTTTACTATCTCACCTAAGAGGCTTTGACAATATCTCAAATTTTGTTGTGTAGAAATCTTTTTATTTTTTTCTCTTATGAAATTAGGGAATAATTAATTGTACATCCTGGTTAATTATATTTTTTCAAGCTTTCCTCCGTCAATTATATATTAAAGATTTGATAATTCCTTACTCTATTTGAGTGGGTACATGCTTTGAGTTAATTCTAAGGGATAGTGAACTAGATATACCTTACCTCTCGCTTCTTTAAAGTATGGGTGACTTATAAACCTTATTATTAGTTGAAGGTCACTGGATCTAAATTAGAAATTTTTATCTCTAACATGTTGGAATTGATGAAATTATCAAACAATCTTTGAGGATTAAAATAGTAGTGCATGATTAATTCGGGAAAGTATCATGGTGGTCGTGCTATCTACTTTTATTTTAAATCAAGAGTTTCACGTAGTTTAAAATATTCAAACAATTTATGTACCCTTTAATTAAATATAAGCATTTTACTTTCTAGGAGTAGGTTGTTTTGGTGATTCTTTTTTGAGTAAATTCCATTTAAAAGTATATTTTTTATGAAGATTTATCATAAGTAGAATAGATCTTTTCAGATGGAAAGCAAATGATGATGTTAATTATTAGTTCGCAAATTATTGCTATACTTGCATCATTTGACATATTTGGTATTGGATCAGTAAGGAGATAATGATACCAGCTTTTTAGTTGATTATAATTCAAAGCTAGGTGCAAAATTGCATGTTTGCAATGTTATAATATTTGTACTAAAATTGAAATTATTAATTTGATTTATTTCATTCAAAGCATATGAAACTATTTTTTAATCTTTGTGAATTTAGAATAGTAAAGAGTTTACACTAAAGTTATTCATATAATTTGTTCAATTTCTTTTCTTCGAAGAGAAGTAAGATCTTAAAAAAAAAATATATTTTTCTCTTTTCTAGGTGGTATTATGTTTTTAGGTGAATATGCTTTGTAAGCGCTTAGAAGTTTGGTAAGCATTTTAATCCTCGATTACTCTTAGTTTTGGGATTCTGTAGTTCAACATAATAATTTTATTCTATTGATTATTTTTTTTCCTTTTCCATTGAAGTCCATTCATATAGGCATGCAACCCTGGTTCCAACCTAACAAAACAAAATAATTTTTTTGAATGAAGTCCATTCATATCAAATTCTAGCATTCCTTTAGCCGCCAAGAGCATGCTTGTTCTTTAATGTCAAACACCGTCTAAAATTATTAATAGTTTCAGACATACATGTTTACTTAAACGTAGGTTTCTATTTTTTGGTATTTATGAAGACTTGTGATACAATTGAGCATTTGACATATCTTCATTCATGTGACTTAATTTTTTTTTTAGGTCGTCTGACTTAACTTATTTATTTTAGAACATATTATTTTCTTGAGTTAATTAGTCACAACAACTTATTGTGCATAAAGTAGATGCCGAAATAAGAAACACAATAAGGACGTATCAGATGACTCTTTAAAATTCTTTTGGGTGAGATATATCCAATTTGTTAAAATCTGATAATCCGTTCTTTTGCATCCTTGCTTGTGATTTTGTTTACATGGATGACACTTTCTTTGATTTTGGCTATCTTAGATAATTGCAACGCTCTTTTCTTCAATAAAATTATTAAATTATTGGATTTACTCTTTCTTTTTAAGAATACTTAGTTGATACTCTCCGCTTTTTGTATTTCAAATATTGTCAGTTGTTTTTATGCTTTCATGTGTTCTACCCTAGTTCAATTTCATCTTGTTTTGATTTTTAATAGAATTTTTAGAAGGATTTGGTTATTGAATTTCACTATTATATTAATTATTTTGGGGGTTTGAGGATGTTGAGCTCCAATTGGATTAAATTATTGGTACTGGTGAAATCTATTGGGTTTTAGAGTATAATTTATTGGATTTATTAACAGCTATGATTGGGTTTGTTAGCGATTTTTGTGAAATTTCTCTCGTATCTATTTCGCCCTATCTTCAATGGTTTGGTTGCCAACAACAACTACAAGAAGTTAAGCATTCTCGGTAGTGCTTGTGATTCTTGACTAAGGCCGAGAGAAGAAATCCCTCTTGGCCGCTTCATTAGATTATAATGATGATAGAGATGATGAAACGATATATGGTGGAATCTGTTTTAATTAGAGATTTCACTTAATCACATTAAATTATAATTATCTTTTTGGCACTTGAGCAAGCCTATACCAAAGTATTTTTTTTCCTGTTTAGTATTGATTGATATCATCTATTACACACTAAGTCTTGATATCTTCATTGAAGTTTCTTTTCTTATTAGTGTAATTTTAGTTATATGGTAAAACACATAAAGATTCTAGCCCTTGACCTGGGATACAGAAAAACTTAGTTTTATCATTTCGATTTTCTTTTTGTCGTAAGATACCTCAAAAGTATATATGTAAACACATTTGTATAGTTGAAGTCTCCATGGTCTCTATTGGGTTTATTACACGTGTATGCACATATGTGTTGAAGTTATGAGAAATTAAACTCATTACGCGCGAGTGGGAGATGTTGGATTTAAACATTCTTTTCTTATTAGTGTAATTTTAGTTATATGGTAAAACACATAAAGATTCTAGCCATTGACCTAGGATACAGAAAAACTTAGTTTTATCATTTCGATTTTCTTTTTGTCGTAAGATACCTCAAAAGTATATATGTAAACACATTTGTATAGTTGAAGTCTCCATGGTCTCTATTGGGTTTATTACACGTGTAGGCACATATGTGTTGAAGTTATGAGAAATTAAACTCATTACGCGCGAGTGGGAGATGTTGGATTTAAACATTTGTATGTATATAAATATGAGTAGTTTTAGTACTACTTAATAACTACCTATTAGTTATTATTTATGTGTATCGATCTAAAAGGAAAAACCAAGGTAAGTTTCCATCTCTAAAGTAAGACTCTGCAAAGGTACTTAGGCTGAGGTTTTGGGTAGCCTACATGGTGCATGAGAAGAGAGCATATCCAGAGTTAATAATGTTTAGTCCTCTTGCCATGCTCTTATGTTCTCCTATTGAAAGAAAGGTTAGAAAAGAAAGTTATCTTTCTCTCACTTTGTTTGTGTACTTACCAATTGGGTTGTTATCTTAACTGCAGAAATTTGTTTATTTCTTGAACTCTATGTGGGTCTATGCGCTGCTTAAGGTTACTATATGATTTTTTTAAAACTTTAACAAAGCCTCAGTTCCAACTTACTAATTGAGTTGTGTCCTTAACCCTTTTAATGATGTGCCTACATACTGAAGTTTGTCTATGCACATGTACTCGGACAAATTGAAGAGGTATTATAATCTGGGCAAATTTCTTCTTGTCAAATTAACAACAAATTAACATGTTCTTAATTAACATTGCAAGTTTCTTGTTGTCAAATTTCCAACAAATTTTATTTTGGGAGAATATTCTTTATTAATGAATTTTTTTCAAATTAATGTTTTAGGTACAAAGTCATTAGCTATTTCTTTTGTCTACAAATTTATTGAGACTTTTTTTTTAATTTGTTAGCGATTTTTTAAATTTACTTACAACTTACTCGTTATTATATGGATTATTTTTCGCGAGCATAGCGAGCGGGTCATTGGTGCGTAGCACCTTATTGAACTAGTATCTATATATAAATTCTACAATAGAGATCAAATATATACCCATGTCATGGAAACTCCTCAAAAATGTGTAGTGTATTAAATGTTTTGTGCAATTTAGAATAATACTATAATTATTTATGGATACTATTATAAAAGAAATATGCATATACTTATAATAGTTAAACAATATTTACATAATTGGCTTAGGGCACATTTTCCAACAAGATGAACACCAAAATTGCCTAGTTATAGTCTAGATTTGATCAAAGGTGTTGTGCTCATCCCTAGGCACCTTCAATGGCCTAGATTGGCCAATAATTCAGCCAAGAAAATGATTTCAATGCAAACATATTCACTTAACCTTATCCTTCTCACAACACAAACAAATCAATCATTGGGTGTTCCAGTACCCGGTTATGCACTATTTAGTGCACCAATCACGTACACTCACGTCACTAATTGATTAAACGACATTTTATATTAATTATTTAATGCATGTCATTTGTTTATCATGTGTGTATCCCACGGCCTTATATATTGTAATTCGTCTACCTGGTAGCCGCGTCTACACGTTACTCGAGGCGAATACCCATAACACTGTCTCGCTCGATAAGAAGTAACATAAACACACACATTGCGATTTAATTTAACAAAATTGAATAAAAACTTCGCAAAACAGATAAATAGCATACAAAAATGGACTGTATACCTAATCTGGGCATGCCCTGAACTAGCTGTGGGTACCACGAGCGTCCGAGTTGGCGTCCAGTATAATGAAAAATTAGATTTGGGCCGTTACGGTTGAGCCCATCTTAATGTGATTAATGTGTGCGTGAATTTGCGTGTTGTAAAATCTAGAAAATGGGGAAAAAATAGAAAAATAATATTTTGACCAAATAAATGGAAATTGAAGGATTTATAAAAAAAGAAATTGGGATTCTCTCGAGACTTTATATCGGGGTTTTTACATCGTAAAACATGAAAGGGTTAAAATAAATTGGAAACTAGGTTCTGGGATTCCATATTTGAATGGGACTAATTTAGGAATATTAATAAATGAGTATTTGACTTAAATCGATGACAATTTGTCTATTTTAGGTAATGCACCAACGGAAAAAGGTTTTAGGACTCTTGGGAGTCGTGTAAGTCGGTAAAAGTTAGGAAAACTCAGTACAGATAAGTGAGACTCGTATCTTTTATCAATTATGCAATGTAATGTAGTATTATTAGAGCACGTAGTGTTATGAACTGGGGACAATGTACTGTGATTTGGTTAATTTTTTATCAAATGTTTTTATATTGAAAAATGAATTCGTAAAGAGGTTTGGCAGAACGAATCGACCTGGGGTTTGGAATTGTGTTAGGCGGTCATCCAATATCGGGCCCCTAGTGACCTGGAGTATCCCGATCAATACTTTCCATTTGAGTTGGCGGCTGATCGGTCATTATCCAATCAAATGATCAATGATTGGTTTATTGACGATGTGGGAGTGCGACTATCTCCATTTGAGTTGGCGACACACCGGTCATGAACTTATCAGATGATCACTGATTGGTTTATTGACGATGTAGGAATGCGACTCTGTCATAAAACCAAAATCGAAAATACAAATCACGAGTACAGTTGCAATTGACCAATGAACTTGCATCCGTTTATGTATTGTTATATTATTTCAAATACTTCCTTACATATACATTGGGTTCATGTTGTTATACATAATTCCTTGATATTAATTGATAATTTATGGATTTTATGAGAGTCACTTATTGAGCATGTAGGAACTCACCCATGTTAACATTTCCAGGTAATGGCGTGCACTAAGATCCAGGAAATGATAAGATTAGGAGTCTAATATCTTCCCTACGATGCAATGATTTCCTGTTAATATATATATATATATATATTGTATTGAATTATGATTACGTGATAATTAGGGTGGAAATACAAGTTTAATACGGATCTGGTATTTCTTGTTTATTATCGAAAAAGTTTTAATTTTCGCTGCATTTTGATTTAATTTGTTTATTGATTATTGAGATATACAAGTTGTTTATCAGGTATGGGATAAAATGTTGCTGGCTCTAATTAGGTCTGATCTGATTTACCGGGGCTTAATTAGGGTTTCAGGCCGAGTATTGCCCTAATTGAGTTAGGGGATGCTACAATGTATGTGATGGCAATGCACTTCCAATTTTTTATATAGGAAGTGCACTTTTACCAACACTTTATGGTAATTTAAACTTGCAAAAATGTTCTTGTTGTTCCTAAATTGCAAAGAAAAACTTGTTATCTGTTAGCCAATTTACACATGATAATGCTTCTATTTTTGAATTTAACTCTGATGATTTTGTGATAAAGGATAAAAATGAAATGATCCTAGCCACAGGGCATAGACAAGGTCAACTATATACTTTGGGTGATGCAAAGTTGCAAGCATTAGCTGCTATCAAAACTCCCTCTGCAACTTCAAGCTTATGGCACCAACGAATGGGATACCCCATTCATGTTTACTACAAGTTCTCAATAAAAATAAAGTTTTAAATATTTTTAGTTGGTTAAATAAAAACATTATTTGCACTAGATGCCAACTTGACAAAATATGCAAACTTCCTTTTATTGATTCTAATAAATTATGTCAATTTCTTTTAGAAAAGATTCACTATGATTTATGGGTGATAAGTTGTTATTTATGCATATTATATATAGTTTATTTATATATTTTAGTGTTGATTCTCCGAATTATGGGCCTAATTATCTCTATTTGTCATTTTCAGGACTTTTAGGGTGCACGGTTGGATCCGGGGTGGAAAAATACTTAGAATAGAGTATTTACTTGAAGAAATCGGACATCGGAAGATTAGTTTTGGAGTATACGCGAAAGTTTGATAATTGGAATTTCACAGTGCCACGTGGCGTGTCCCGGTTCGTCCAGCCGTGTCGGAGCCTCCACGTGTCGCGTTATCATTCGTTCGATCGCGCGTCACACAGGACATCGCAGCCAATCCGCGCTCGCCACGTTGCCCTTCTCACCAACCGCATCGTGCCACGTCACTCTCACTACTCATCGTTTCACCTACGCCGTTGATCTGTCTCGGGATGCGTGCTCAACCGCACTCCCAGATTTTCGCACAAGACGGGCGATTTCGCCCATGCCACGTCATCGCCACGTGGTAGCCTCTCATTCGTCCACCGTGTGCACAGTCAGCAACTCCAGTGAACCAAGAACCGCCACGTGTCAGCGCCTCCACGTCCAGCACGTCATGCGAGCCTATCACAGCCAATTCGGTTGCGCCACGTTAGCACGCTCCAATTTTTCAGCCAATCACACTGTGACACGTGGTAGAGTCCTGAAAAATACCAAAAAGTAGCCACAGATTGTCCTCGACGCACGTGTCACACACCAAACTCGAAAATAGGCATCCGGGACCCAAATTTAGGAGTATTAATTAGAGTTTTTGGCAGAGAGTCGGGGATATATTGTTTTCTTCTTTTCTCAGGGTTTTCTATTTTTTCACTCCTCTTTTTCTACACTTTGTTTTTAGATTTTAATGGAGTTTATGACGTTGATGGCCGGCTAAACTCATCAGTCTGAACCTGAAGTGGATCAAATCACTCTTTTTGGCATAAAACATATGTGAGATCTATTTTATTATTTATTTAATTTGTTTTTCACAATATTTTATTTTCTTTGGTATTATTTGAACAATTGAAGTTAAACACTAGTTTAAACTTCAATTCATATGCCAGTGAGTCGTAAGCACCCATGTTTGTGCAATAAGACCACACTAGTGGTAATTGACCATACCAATTGATTAGACCCTTTTGGGACCGGTCAAATACCTTAGGAATCTAGGCTAAATCGGGAGCACTAGCGATTCAGTTGTCTAGGTGTAGTGCCTTCACTAATCGAAGTAATGCGACCAATGCGTTAAATCTGGAGCACTAGCGATCAGGATGCGTAATTGGTCAGGGAAGTAGTAACAGTCGTACCTTGGCTACCGACATCAGGAAGCGTGAAGACCCGCGTACATTACCGGGTCTATAGCTACACTATATTACTGTGATTTGCATGCTTTAATTAGATTGAGGGCCATATGTAGAATTATGCTAAATTGAAGAGATATGTGAAACTGATGGTTTGGATTGTTCTTTTCCACTTTGATTGATTAATTTACATTATATTTTAATTATTGTTTATAGTAAAATTAGAGATATTTTCTTAAACACTCTATGTTAGTTTTAGGTTAGTACCATAAGTTGAAAACTTTGTCTTTGTGGTTCGACCCCGTGTTTGCCACTACTGCAGTTCTTGTGGTTATTAGTAATCTCATTGGGATATATATTTATTTTGACGCGCTCGACACGCATCAAATTTTGGCGTCGTTGCTGGGGATCAAGTTCTTTTTGACTTAGGTTTTTTTTCTCTTATTTTTTTGTGTTCACTTTTATGTCCCACAGTCTTCGTCGATCGTTGTCCGCTGGATCTTTACTCCCTCTTGATCCAGAGATCGAGAAGACTTGCCGTCGAAACTCAAAAGAAACTAGGCAGAGGAACCAATCCTCTAGAGTTCAAGTGAACGACGAGCAAACCCCTCCGATGGCTGACCACATTGGGAACCCACATGCACACGTTGCACCACGTATGGGACGGGAGGAACCCCTAGTTATTCCTCCCCAACAGTTTGACGCACCAGCTGAACCACATGCACCAAGGTGGAACAAAGAAAGGCCCGCAAAGACATCGCTATCAACCATTCGACCAAAGAGTGGTTGATCCTTATCCATTAAGGCCACAAGCTAATCTTTGGGCACAACCTCAGGCTGACCATCGCATTACCATTGGGATGGCGAATGATGGGATACAGGATCTCCTGGCCCATCATCCACACTGCATCGCATATCCAGCCCAAAGGGGCAATTTTGAGCTCAGATCAGGTTTCATTAACCTGCTCCCCGTCTTTCATGGACTGGATCGTGAGGATCCAGTCACCTTCACCAAGGACTTCCATTCTAAATGTAGGACCATGATTCCCCCTCGAGTCGATGAAGACGAAGTCAAACTCTCAGTTTTTCCTTTCTGCCTAAAGGATAAAGCTCAGGACTGGCTCTTCTATCTTCCCCCTGGTTCCATTACAAATTGGAACGATATGATTTCTGCATTCCTCAAAGAGTTCTTCCCTGAATCTAGAGCTTCCCAACTTACTAGAGAGATATGTAGTATCAAAATGAGACGGGGCGAATCTTTTGGCAATTATTGGGGTCGTTATAAGTGCTTACTTGTGCAATGCCCGCAACATGGCCAAAACAACCTCTCCATTATTCGTTTCTTCTATATGGGACTCACACCCCTAGAGAAACAGATGATTGACAATGCCTGTGGAGGCGATTACAGATGTAAGACCACCGAGGAAATGTTTGATCTGCTCGACTCTATAGCAAGTCAGTCACGTCATTACATTGATGACGAGGATGATGGACCTTCACGAAGTCTTTCTAATGGAGTAGGGTCAAATTCTGCCAATAGCAAGCTTGATAAACTCACTGATCTCATGGAGCGATTCCTCACCTCGGGAAAAGCTCAAGTTAAAGCTTGCGGCTTCTGTACAGCCAAGGACCACTCTACTAACTCATGTCCTACCTTGTTCGAGAACGAGCAAGCGAACGCTTTAGGTGGCGGATTCCAAGGACCACCGAGAAATCAATACGGAAACAATTTCAATAACACTTACAATCATGCCGTTAAAAGCCCCTATTTAAGTTATGGGCCACAAAATCAGAACTTCTCACAGTATGTTCCAAGGGGACAACCCCTCCCTCCACAACCCCCAACCCGCTCAAAATTCAGGGTCTTTAGAGGAAATGATGAGGACACTCATTGCTAATCAAGACAGATTCTCTAATGAATTGACCCAACTCAAAAATGAAACCATCACGAGTCATGCTTCTAGCATTAAAAGTCTCGAGGTGCAATTAGGGCAATTGGCCTTACAAGTTGGGCGGATAGATGAGAAAGGCAGGTTGCCTTCTCAAACGCTCCCGAATCCAAATGCAAATGTCAATGCTGTCACACTTCGTAGCGGTAGAGAGTTGGAGGAGGCCCCTAAAGACCCTAAGCCTAAAGAGGCCGCCCCTAAATCCAAGGAAGTCGAGCAGGAACTCGAGGTTCAACCTTCTCACACTGAAACGGTAGACTTGGATAAGGAAGCACAACCTTCTCTTAAGATTCTACCCCCGTTCCCTCAACGCCTCATTCAATCAAAAAAGGCGGGAGAAGAGAAGGAAATTTTGGAAATCTTGAGGAAAGTGGCGATAAACTTCCCACTTCTTGATGCTTTAGCACATATGCCCCGATATGCTAAGCTACTCAAGGACCTATGCACCAACAAAGGTCGTCTCAAAGGAAATGAGAACACCACTGTAGGTGAGAACATCTCAGCTATCCTACGCAAAAAGTTGCCAACCAAGTGTGAGGACCCGGGCATGTTCATTGTCCCTTGCACAATTGGTGAAGTTGAGATCCAGAAAGCTATGTGCGACCTCAGCGCCTCTATCAATGTCATGCCACTATCAATATATGAGACATTGAAGGCTGACCCCCTAAAGGATACTGGGATTTTCATACATTTGGCAGACCGATCTGTCGTTCGTCCTGTGGGTGTCTTGGAAGACATCTTGGTGAATGTTAGTGAGCTCATCTTTCCTGCTGACTTCTATATCATCGATATGAAGACTCAGCCATGCCCCCATTTCTCCTTAGTCTTGTTTAGCAGGCCTTTCCTTAAGATCGCTAAGACCAAGATTGATGTTCACAGTGGTGCTCTGACCATGGAGTTTGATGGTGAACTTATTAAGTTCAACATCTATGATGTGATGCGCCATCCTTGCGATGCCTCTTCTATGGTGCTTGCCTTGGACAGTGTGGACTCACTTGTCCAGGATACCTTTCTCATGAAATGTGATGATGTAAAAGTGGTGTTAGAGAATCATCTTGACACCAATTCCTTGCGAAAGCAATGTTTCATCCTCGATACTGAGATTAAGGAGCTGATCACTGAGTTGGACTCTGCTCCACTCAATTTTCCCACCCTAGCTTATCTCAACTTACCTACTTCGAACTCTACACTTCTCCCCTCTATGGTGCGAGCACCCACACTGGAGCTCAAACCATTGCCCACCCACCTCAAATATGTGTTTTTAGGTGCGAATGGTACATTACCAGTGATCATCTCCACCAAACTCACATTACCAGAGGAAGAGAAGTTGATTCATGTGCTTCAAGAGTTCAAAGAAGCCCTACGGTGGATGATTGCTGACATCAAAGGTTTTAGCCCTTCCACATGCATGCATCAGATACATATGGAAGAAGGGTCTAAACCTTCACGAGAAGCACAATGGAGACTAAACCCACCAATGATGGATGTGGTTAAAAAGGAGATTCTGAAGCTCCTTGACGCTGGGATGATCTACCCGATCTCCGACAGCAAGTGGGTCAGTCCCATTCAGGTGGTTCCCAAGAAAACGGGGATCACAGTGGTCACAAACTCACAAGGTGAGTTAGTCCCAACTCGCATCCAAAACGGATAGCGAGTTTGCATTAATTACAGGAAGCTCAATGCTTCCACTAGGAAAGGCCACTTCCCATTGCCTTTCATCGATCAGATGTTAGAGCGTTTAGCAGGCAGGTCTCACTATTGCTGCTTGGATGGGTATTCTGGTTTTCATCAGATTCCCGTAGCACCTGAGGATCAAGAAAAGACCACCTTCACTTGTCCTTTTGGTACTTATGCTTACCGGCGCATGCCATTTGGGCTGTGCAATGCACCTGCTACATTCCAGAGGTGTATGATGAGCATCTTCTCTGACTTTGTTGAGCACTTCATCGAAGTATTCATGGATGACTTCGCCGTTTACGGTGATTCATTCGATCTTTGCCTTAGTCACTTGACTAAGGTTCTTCACCGATGTATCCAGAAGAACTTGATCCTCAATTACGAGAAATGTCACTTCATGGTGGATCAGGGTCTTATCTTGGGTCACATCATATCTGCTAGGGGTGTGGAGGTAGACCCGGCAAAAATTGAAGTAATTCAAAAGTTGCCTTACCCCACGACTGTGCGAGAAATTCGATCATTTCTTGGCCATGCCGGTTTCTATCGGCGATTCATTAAGGATTTCTCAAAAATTGCACAACCCCTCTGTCGCCTTCTTCCGAAGGACGTGCCTTTCGATCTTGATAAGGCATGTAAGAGTGCATTCGATGCGCTCAAAGACTCTCTCATCTCTACTCCAGTGATTCGAGCTCCCAACTGGGAGCTACTTTTTGAGATTATGTGCGACGCTAGCAACCATGCTGTGGGTGCTGTGCTTGGGCAACGAGTCGGGTGCGCTTCTCATGTCATGTACTACGCTTCCCGAACTCTTGATCCTGCCCAACTGAATTACACCACTACAGAGAAGGAGCTTCTAGTTGTCTTCTTCACCTTGGAGAAATTTCGGCCTTATCTCTTAGGAACTAAGGTGGTCGTCTACTCTGATCATGGTGCCTTAAAACACCTTATGGCCAAAAAAGAAGCTAAGCCTCGTCTCATTCGATGGATACTCTTGTTACAAGAGTTTGACATCGAGATTAAAGATAAAAGTGGTGCCGAAAATCTTGTTGCTGACCATCTCAGTAGTATCGAGAATGGTGAAGCACCTGTCCCGCTACGAGATGATTTTCCTGATGAACATTTCTAAGCAATTGCTGAGGAACTCCCTTGGTTTGCAGATCTGGTAAACTACCTTGTTACACGAGAGTTTCCACCTCATCTTACGCGAGCCCAAAAGGATAAAATTTGGAGTGATTCCAAATACTATGTATAGGATGACCCATACTTGTGATGGTTTTGCTCAGACCAGGTTATTCGTCGATGTGTTTCCCAGATGGAGGCGCAATCTATATTGGCATTCTGTCATTCATATGCTTGTGGCGGCCATTTCGGTCCACGTAGGACTGCTATGAAGGTCTTGGAGAGTGGGCTATACTGGCCCACCATTTTTCACGATTCATACATATACTTTAAGACCTGTGCTAGATTTTAGTCGACCAGTACCCTGAGTCACAGGAATTAAATGCCACTGGCCTCGATCCTATTCTGTGAGATTTTCGATGTTTGGGGGATCGTCTTCATGGGGCCATTTCCACCGTCACATGGTTTTCTTTATATCTTACTGGCGGTGGACTACGTGTCCAAATGGGTGGTAGTCAAAGCCACTCGCACAATTTATTCATCAGTTGTATGCGATTTCCTGAAATCACGAATTTTTTCAACTTTTAGTGCTCCACGGGCTTTGATCAGTGATCAAGGTACCCATTTCTGCAACCGTATGGTTAAAAATCTCCTGCGTAAGTATAATGTTACACACCGTACGTCTACGGCCTATCATCCTCAGACCAGTGGCCAAGTGGAGGTGTCAAACAGGGAGATTAAAGCCATTTTGGAGAAGACCGTAAACCCGTCACAGAAGGATTGGAGCACGCGCCTTGATGACACAGTATGGGCTTGTCGAACGGCATTTAAAACGCCAATCGGAATGTCTCCGTTTCGCTTAGTTTTTGGCAAATCGTGCCACTTGCCGGTCGAGTTAGAGCATAAATCTCTATGGGCTGTCAAACAGCTCAACATGGAACTCGACGCAGCCGGCAAAGAGAGAAAGTTGGACCTCCAAGAATTGGAAGAGATCCGAAACGATGCCTATGAGTCCGCTTGAATTTATAAGGATAAAACCAAGGCGTTCCACGATCGCAACTTATCTCGTAAGACTTTCGTAGTCGGCTAAAAGGTCTTGCTTTATAATTCCAAATTAACTCTCCATCCAGGGAAGTTGAGGTCACGATGGCTCGGACCTTTTGTTGTTACTGATGTGTTTGGACATGGTGTAGTTGAGATCAGGAGCCAGGATACAGTGAAAGTTTTCAAGGTGAATGGACATCGACTGAAGCCGTTCTATGAGAACTTCCCACAGCACGAGATCGAGCGCGAGACTCTAGCAGTTGTAAAGTACCTTGACTGAGAGAGAGTCAGACTGAGTCGAGCCAACGACGTTAAAAAGGCGCTCTTGGGAGGCACCCCAAGCTTCTATCCCTTTGATTTTCTTTTAGTCTTTTCTGTGGTCTTCTTACTATTATCTCCTTGTGACTTTTTACAGGTGTTGCGACCTCTACCGTGTACACTGGATTTTGAGAGCCTGGTATTGCTCTGATGGCTCCTCACATGTCTGTACCTATGGTTAGTTACATTGAGATCTGGTAAGGTTACCCATCTTCTTTTCGTTTGTAGATTTAGGTTTAGTGTCAGTCTTATGCATGATTTTGTATCATTTCCTTCTTTATCTATCATGTTCTTTTTACCATCTTGTATGTTCATGTATGCCTCGTAACCTGTTTTGAACCTTGAGGACAAGGTTCGAAATAAGTTTGGCGTACTTTAGGACTTGTGGATTGAGTGGATGGTGTTCTATGCGAAAGACCGCAGGTGAGATCGTTTAAATTTTTTTATATATATGCGGTTACATGAGGTTGTAGGATGGTATTAGTGGTGTTTGATATATATTGCTCATTCATTTCTTCCATTTCTTTTCACTCCATATCACACTTTCTCATTCCATTAGGAGTTGATACACGTTCATGCATGTTTCCAGTATAGTCTATATTGTCTAGAGTCGCCCGAGACTTTGTTTCATGCCTTTGGTTATGGTTGAGTACTTTATGGTTGCCGGTTGACTTGAAACTTAGGAGAAATTAGGAGAAACACTAAATCAAGTCGTAGCCCAGCATTCTTAGGAATTCATGATTAGAGACAGTATGTTGGTTGAGCTTGTGCTAGATACCAAAATGGGTAGACGGTCAAAATTGTGCAAGTGATAATATTTTAACCCACATTGGGGAATTTACTTGATTATAGTGAAAGTGAGAAGGGCTAACAGGAGTTTTCTTAATATTGAGAGTCCCACAAGTTTCCAAAGGAAATAGAGCAGGGAAACTTGTGGTGGGAAAAGTGAGAAAATCGGTCCATAGGAAATGGAGCAGGGACCGTGTTACAAAAAAATGGAGAAAGGAATAGAGAATAGAAAAAAAAAGAATAAAGGCGAAAGTTTATGAAAACTCCTCAAATAAAAAAGATTTAGCTCGAGTGCTTTCACTAAATTTAGTGGGATTTTAAACTTGCGTGCTTTAATGTATAGACCAAGAAAACCCATGAGTAGTCGATGGCCTTTCTCTTGACTGCATCTTTGCCTTGAAAGTGTGATCTTAGTTGTGTTTGGGTTGCGATTCTTGACATATCATGACTCCGAAATTTCTTGAGTGACTTGTTAACTTGGTGGCTATGTAAACCAGAGGAACTCCATGAACTTTTGAATCGGGTATAGTTTAGTTTGTCAGTGCATAGTTATACTAAGAGTCTAATTTATTTGTTTGTCATTTACACCTTTGCTCGGGACGTGCAAAGTCCTAAGTTTGGGGGTATTTGATAAGTTGTTATTTATGCATATTATAAATAGTTTATTTATATATTTTAGTGTTGATTCTCCGAATTATGGGCCTAATTATCTCTATTTGTCATTTTTAGGACTTTTAGGGTGCACGGTTGGATTTGGGGCAGAAAAATACTCAAAATAGAGTATTTACTTGAAGAAATCGGACACCGAAAGATTAGTTTTGGAGTATACACGAAAGTTGGATAATTAGAATTTCACAGTGCCACGTGGCGTGTCCCGGTTCGTCCAAATAGTGTCGGAGCCTCCACGTGTCGCGTTTTCATTCGTCCAGACTGCGTCACACAGGACATCGCAGCTAATCCGCGCTCACCACGTCGCCCTTCTCACCAACCGCGTCGTGCCACGTCACTCTCATTACTCATCGTTTCACCTACGCCGTTGATCTGCCTCGGGATGCGTGCTCAACCGCACTCCCAGATTTTTGCACGAGACGCGCGATTTCGCCCATGCCACGTCATCGCCACGTGGCAGCCTCTCATTCATCCACCGTGTGGACGATCGAAACTCCGGTGAACCAAGAACCGCCACATGTCGGCGCTTCCACGCGTCCAAAGACGCACGTCATGCGAGCTGTCCCGCCAATTCGATTGTGCCATGTCGGCACGCTCCAGTTTTTCAGCCAATCACACTGTGAAACGTGGCAGAGTCCAGAAAAATACCAAAAAATAGCCACAGATTGTCCTTGACGCACGTGTCACGCACCAAACTCGAAAATAGGCATCCGGACCCAAATTTATGAGTATTAATTAGGGTTTTTGGCGAGAGTCGGGGATATATTGTTTTCTTCTTTTCTCGTGGTTTTCTATTTTTTTCTCTCCTCTTTTTCTACACTTTGTTTTTAGATTTTAATGGAGTTTATGATGTTGATGGCCTACTAAACTCATCGATCCAACCTAAAGTGGATCAAATCACTCTTTTGGCATAAAACATATGTGAGATCTATTTTATTATTTATTTAATTTGTTTTTCACAGTACTTTATTTTCTTTGGTATTATTTGAATAATTGAAGTTAAACACTAGTTTAAACTTCAATTCATATGCCAGTAAGTCGTAAGCACCCATGCTTGTGTAATAAGACCACACTAGTGGCAATTGACCATACCAATTGATTAGACCCTTTTGGGACCGGTCAAATACTCTAAGAATCTAAACTAAATCGGGAGCACTAGCGATTCGGTTGTCTAGGTGTAGTACCTTCACTAATCGAAGTAATGCGACCAATGCGTTAAATCTGGAGCACTAGTGATCAGGTTGCGTAATTGGTCAGGGAAGTAGTCAACGATCATACCTTGGCTATCGACATCAGGAAGCGCGAAGACCCACATACATTACCGGGTCTATAGCTACACTATATTACTGTGATTTGCATGCTTTAATTAGATTGAGGACCATATGTAAAATTATATCAAATTGAAGAGATATGTGAAACTGATGGTTTGGATTGTTCTTTGCCACTTTGATTGATTTATTTACATTATATTTTAATTATTGTTTTTAGTAAAATTAGAGATATTTTCTTGAACACTCTAGGTTAGTTTTAGGTTAGTACCCTAAGTTGAAAACTTGGTTTTTGTGGTTCGACCCCGTGCTTGCCACTACTGCAGTTCTTGTGGTTATTGGTAATTTCATCGGGATATATATTTATTTTGACGCGCTCGACACGCATCAATGGGTCCATATTTGATTCCTTCTTTGCAACACTTTAAATATTATGTTGTTTTTTGTGATGATTGCACTAGATTTACTTAGCTCTTTCCATTAAAATATAAATCATACTTCTACGATTGTTTTTTGAAATATCAAAATCTAATGGAAAATCAATTTGATAGAAAAATAAAGATTTTTCAAAATGACGGAGGTACTGAATTTACTTCCTCCTTTTTCACCAACCATCTTGCTCAATGTGGTATAGCTCAACAACTATCTTGCCCAGGTATCCACGAGCAAAATGGGATTGCGGAACGCAAAGTATCGTCGTATCGTAGAAACGGGTCTTACGATGATATTTCATTCTAATCTACCTATTCGATTTTGAGATGATGCATGTATTTTTAATCAATCGACTTTTAAGTTCTGTTTTACATATGAAAACATCATTCCTTAAACTTTTTGGAAAAAAAAATCCTTATAGTGGCTTAAAGATTTTTAGTTGCAAATGTTTTCCTTACTTGAAATAATATGGCCAAAATAAATTTTCAAAAAGGACATATCCTTGTATTTCTCTTAGTTATAGCCTAATCCATAAGGGTTATAGATGCCTAGACCCTTCAACAAATAAAGTATATATTTCTAGACATGTAGTATTTGATGAAAATGTTTTTTCTTATTCTAATAAAGCTTCAAATTATAATATTTTACAACTTGCAGTTACCACTTTTCCTGATCAAGGTGAATAAATAACCAAAGTTATAGATACTAACTTTTATCATAATATTTCAAAAATTGCTTCAACTACAAGCAAGACAACCAACATAAAGTTGCCAAACTTTGATTGTTGCCTTGATACAATAAATCCAATTTCTCACATTAGTAGTACACATATCCTGCCATTAGAGGATGATGATATTGACACCCCTATTTCATCGAACTGATAACTCAAATATCTCTATCAATCCACCCACCTTATATTCTAATACTACTCCTCATGTTATAGACAGCTATATTCATGATGATCTGCCTCTTGCCTCATTGACACCGACATAATACCAGCCCCACCTCTGTTGCCAAAGTGGCCAACTCGAGCTCACCATCCTCCAAAATATTTGAATGATTATATGTGTTCTATAAAACCTAAATAAAACTTTAGGGGTGCAGACGGATTGCACTAATCCGTGGATCCGATCCAATCTGGACCAAATATCACTAATTAGATCAATTTTTTAATCCCTTGGACTGGACTGGATTGAAAAATCACTAATCTGGCTGGACTGGATTAGATTACGGATCCTACATTAAAAACCCGCGGATCCAATCCGATCCAGTCCGTTTAACACATCAACACATATACATATATGATCGTATGTATTATAGTATCTTGAAGAGCATCAACTTAAACTATTAACTCTAAGCTATAATATCTAAAAGACTATGTTTGTTCTTAACTCTTTTATTATGCTTTTATCCTTTTTCTTGTAGGTTGTATGTATGTGCACTTTTTTGTACTTTTGTGAGGATGTATGGTTAAGATTTGTGGATGACGTATTTATTTATGTAGGAACTTACATTTTGAAGGTTACAAGTTTGTGGGAATATGCTATATATAGATTTGTGGAATGTATGTTGTAAATTTTTCATTCATGAGATGTAAAATTCTTATGATTCATTTGATTAGGTCTAATTTCATGAATCGTTGGATAGGAAAATGTCAATCTGTGAAACTTGATCCAATTCAGTCCGCATTTTGCAAATTGGATTGATGAATTATTTGGACAAGATTGGACTGTAATTTTTCAATTCGCAATAATTGGATTGGATTGCGGATTGACCCTAACTAGATTGGATCCAATCTGTGTGCACCCCTCTTACAAGGCAAATTTTTAAGTACTACTAAGTTTTCATCTTCTCAGGAACCCAAAACTCTAAAGTCCGCCTTGAAATCTCCTTTATGGTTTACAACCATGGAAGAAGAAATTGCGGCCCTTCATAAGAATAGGACGTGGAGTTTTGTTCCACTACCTTCTTATACTAACATCATTGGCTCCAAGTGGTTGTATAGAATAAAATATAATGAAGATGGATCTATCAACTAATAAAAGTTTGTCTTGTTGCAAAAGGTTTCTCTCAAGTTTATGGACTTGATTATGAAAAAACATTTAGTCTGATCATTAAACCTACAACAGTTCGCATTGTACTCTCAATTGAAGTTATTTCACATTGATCCATCAAGCAATTGGATGATTAAATTGCATTTCTTCATGGGTTTCTTAAAGAAACGGTCTATATGGAACAATCACTGGGCTTTGTTGATTCCTCCTATTCTAATAATGTTTGTTTATTACACAAATTTCTTTATGGCTTAAAAACAAGCACTCGCTGCGCTTGGTTTGATGGATTATCACAATATTTACTAACTTTTGGTTTCTCTTGCAGCAAAGCTGATTGTTCATTATTTACATATCGACATAAGCATGATTTGGTTCTTTTACTTTTTTATATTGACAATGTTCTTATCACAGGGAAGAATGACATCCTTTTCAGTTATTTTATTCATCAACATAGCAATGAGTTTGCACTTAAAGATGTTGGTAACCTTCATTACTTTTTTGGAATTGAAGTGAAGTATTTTCCAGGTGGTATCTTTCTCTCACAATCTAAATATACTAAATATCTACTCACGTGCATAAACATGATGCTGCCTCTCACCTATCCACTCATATTTCTCAACAAAGTGTGCCAACATTTTCACCAACCCACACTTGCACAGCTTCACGCAGTCAAGCACATTCTTCGTTATCTCAATGGCATAATAAGTTATGGCCTTCGTTTTCTTTCTCAAAGTCAATTACTTTAAATTATTTTTGTTATGCAGATTGGTCTGGTTGTCAACTTGCTAGATGAAGTACTATTGGTTGCATATTTATAGAATCAAATTGCGTGTCTTGGTCTTCAAGAAAACAACTTGCAATTGCTCGATCCAATAAGTTGAATCTGTGTATGCCGCTCCTCGCCACCACAAAGAATCGAACTTACATGAATTTCTTTTTTTCATCATGACATTGACATACCAGTCTCTACTACTCCGCAACTATTAAGTGGCAATCTCGATTTCTACATATGATAATCAATTCACCTTTCACACTCGTACCAAAAACGTTGAACTTGACTACCATTTTGTTCGTGAGAAAATTGTTGCAGGTACATTAGTCACAAAATTGGTTCCATCTCATCTTCAAATCACTGATTTTTTCACCAGACCTCATTTGAAGCGTGTATTCAAAGTTTTTCTTCTTTAAATAAACACCAATGGGAACCAAACTCATCAATGGAAAAAAAAAATAATAATTTTATCTTTATTCATTGCTTTTCTCAAACTGCATTATATTTCTTCCAAAATTTCCAATACGTCCAATCCTGTCAAGGTAATTATAAAAATTCATGGGCCCTGAGAGTGTAAGTCCACACACGCACACACATGTGGGGTATACAAATGGGTTGGAGCTCGTTTTTGCACCAAATCAATTGACTGGTGCTAGGATCCAATCTACATTACTTATATATCACACCGACTCTTATTATATTTTCAATACGGGATTATATACTTTAACACTCCCCCTCAAGTGCAACTAAGCCTAGACTAGTTGTCACTTGCCAAACACATATGTACTTTTAGAGGTCCAGACAAATATACCTAGGCCTACTCTTATAGGCTTATAGGTTCACAAACGGGTCTAGACTCTACTGCTAGCCTAACCAGGTCATCAAATACGAGCTCATGATCGTTCTGCTCTAATATCATATAGAAATCTATGGGCCCGGAGAGTATTGGGCCACACAAGCACCCACGTGGGTATACAAATGTGGTTGGAACCCATTTTTGCACAAAACTAATTGGCTTGTACTAGGATCTAATATACACCACTTATATAGCACACCAACTTTTATTATATTTTCGATGTGGGATTACATACTCCAACAGTAATTCTCTCGCTGCCTGGGGAAGTCATAGTTTATTATGACAAGGGAGGCTTGGTCATCGACATTGATGCCTCGAGCAAGCAGGGGACGACCTCGGTGGTGATGAGCATTCTTGATGATGTCAAGGACTCAGTAAGAAGAATACCCATGATGACATCCCTTGTATTCTGGTTCATGTCTCCATAAGTTGCTGAGACAGTACTGTCGCCATGACTACTACTCATCTAGCAAGCAAGTGATAAGTTGGTATTTATACGATTTTATTATCTATTTTAGTATAATTTAGTGTGGAAGTTTATTAAATATATATTTAATTATTTTTACTTTTGGTTTTTAGGTGAAACGGAGTGCACGGTTGGATTCGTGGCAAAAAAATACTCAAAATAGAGTATTTACTTGCATTAATTGGATACCGGGAGAGTTAGTTTTGAAATATACACCAACAATTGGGTAATTGGAGTCGCAGTGCCACGTGTCAACGTGTCGTTCGTCCAGACAGCCACGTGTCAACAGCGGATTCGCCAAGACGCGTCATACGGTAGCTACTACCACCAATCGATGTCCGCCACGTCGACTCCAAAGAATAGTCACGGCTAACCGAAGCCGCCACGTCACCGCTCACGCTTTCTCTTCTCACAAGCTCGTCGATCCGCCTCGAGATGCGCATCCACACTTGTCTCCCGGATCTTCGGTGAAGTCGTGCGAACTCCTCTCCCACTCTCACCCGCCACGTGTCGGCTGCTCAACTGTCACGGCTCGTCACGCCTCCACTCTCCTCCAATCGCGATCCGCCACGTCGCCCGATACAACACCTCGGCGCCAATCACCTTCGACACGTCGGCAAGCACTAGAATTCACCCAATAAGCTTCGACACGTCGCAAAAACCGAAAATACACCCAAAAGTAGTTTTCTCTCTCTTCCATACACCAATCTTGGTAGTTTTAGATATTAGGACTTTAGGTATAAATAGAACATCTAATTTTTATTAGGTTTCTACTCTCTCGTACTCTCTCACTATCTCTTTCTCTGCATTATTTTGAGAGTAGCCATGTATGGCTAATCAAGCCATTGCCTAGGTCGATGGTGAAGCAATTCAAGATTATGGATTCATGGCATAACTTGTGAGATCTATTATTTTATTATGTTATTTAATTTAATTTCTTCTATTTCATTGTTGTTGATTTTAATGAATATGATTTAAATCTAGGGTATGTATATGGCCAGTGCATGCTTTTAGGTGGAAAATCTATAGTTAATTGACTCATTAGTATCCGTAATTGTACTTTTGAGACAATATAAGTGACAAACATTCACCCGATTGCCGTCAAAACCTTTCGGTTCTTGAGTGTGCAACAATTGAATCTAGGTTAAATCGGGAGCGGACGCGATCCTGTTATCTAGGATTAGTATTCCCATAGAAGTTTATTACTGCGGTTAATGTGTTAAATCTTATGGCGGATGTCTAGGGTTATACATTAATTAGGGAAGTAGTTAGTGGCGGATGTCCTAGCTATCGAGATTAGGGGAATTAGGAATTTCTGGCGGATGTCGATTTTCCATAGCTAATCTAGGGGAACTTAAATTAATAATTGTTTTGGGAGAGATTGACGACCATGATATGCCATTGAATCTTGATCTTGTCTTGTGGAACCATAGACTTAGGTATTTAAATTACTTATTCGTAGTCTTAGATATTTATTTTAGTTATTTAATTTATTAGTAATTAGATTAATTAATTTAATCATTTTCTCTAAACCCCCATTCTCCTTTCTTTTAAAACTTTAGAAAGACTACCAATCTCTGTGGGATCGACCCATTGCCACTATCTGCAAATAGTTGGTTTAAGGAAATATTTTATTGACGCGTTTGGCGAGCGTCAATTTTTGGCGCCGTTGCCGGGGATTGGTTTTTCTTTCTTTGGTTTTATTTATTTATTTATTTATTTTTATTATTTGTAGTTTTTTTATACCCTTGTCTCTAGCATGTTTGCAAGAAACTCCACCATGGCCGCCTCTTCACAATATTCTTCTAGCTGGCCCTTTGCAGTACAACAGGAACCTATCACAGCTTGTAATCTTTTTAGTGGTTGTCATCATTTTCCTAATGAATGTCCCTTTGACTACTGGAGTAATTCATCGCCACAGCCTGACAAATATAGTTCCATGCGAAATCGACCTTCAAGGGATAAAATAAGGTTTCTTTTAGAGACTGAACATGACATGTACCTCAACGAGCAAGAATTAGACCAATGGATTCAAGAAAAGAATCAAGAAGCTGAAGAGGAAATAAAGTTAATTCTCCAAAAAAGATCAGCGAATACCATAAGTGCAATTCCATTAAATAGTGTTGAGGTGAAAGATGAGGAATATATGAGTGATTACGAAGAGTCAGAGGGGGAACTTGAAGTGTCTCAATCAGAGCCAGAGATCATTATGGCACAAACTTACGAAGAAGAAGCCGAAAAAGAGAATGAAGTCACTTTAACAAGGCTGGAGAAACTACAACAAGAGAGCAAGGATGACCAATCCTTTGTATTAGTAAACCCACCCACCCTCCCGTATATATTTGATGATTTTGACATGGAGGTGGATGTAAAGGAGCGTTCGAAGACTTTTTGCACTACCGACACCTTTGTGTTGGACGATCCAGAAATTATAGATTCATATGTGTTCGAAGTCCCGGATAAGCTCCCATTTCTGAACAGGTGCGTTTCTGTTTCACTGCCCAATGCTAAAGGAGAGAGTATCATTCTTGGATACTCGTTATTGGAAGGCATCACGTGAAGACAACATACGCCAAGTCGAGCCAAAGACTTTAAACAAAAGCGCTATTGGGAGGCAGCCCAAATTTGATAAGTATTATTTAGTTTTTTATTTTTATTTTTTATTTTTTTTTATGCATGAACTTATATCATTATCATCTTCTTATCACTATCATGTTCTTTCACCATTTTTGTTTTTTTTTGTGTTTAGACCACTTAACTTATTTTGAACCTTGAGGACAAGGTTCGGAATAAGTTTGGGGGTATTTTAGGGATTGTGGATAGTGTTGGATGTATTTTCTTGCTAAAGACCGCAGGTATGATTGTTACTTTTTTAAAAATTATGCGGTTGAAGGATGGTAATGGTGGTGTTATTTCCATTCTTTTATTCTTTCCATATCTTTTTTCTATGTCATTGATACTTACATCTTCCATTTCACTAGGATATGATACATTTTCATGCATGCATTTAGTATAGTTTATTTGTAGTAGACATGTGTCTATCTATGTTTGTTCTTGCATTTAGACCTTACATATTGTCATAGTTGCATATGTTGCATTTAGAGTCACCCAAAACATTGTTTCATGCCTTTGATTGTGGATGAGTATATTATGGTTGCTTTTTAACTTGAAACTCGAGAAAAATTAGGAGAAATATTTAATCAAGCCGTAGCTCAGCATTTTTATGATTTCATGATTATGGACTTAGTATGATGGTTAAACTTTTTGCTAGATACCAAAATAAGTAGACGGTCAGATTTGTGCAAGTAATAGTGCTTTAATTCTTATTTGATAATCTTCTTAATCATAGTGAAAGTGAGAAGGGCTAACAGGAGTTTTCTTAAAATAGAGAGTCCCACAAAATTCCATAGGAAATGGAGCAGGGAATCTTGTGGTGGGAAAAAGTGAGAAAATCGGTCCATAGGAAATGGAGCAGGGACCGTACTACTTGAAAAAAATATTATGGAGAAAAAATAGAGTGATTCATTGAATAAATAAAGGCGAAAGTATATGAAAACTCCTCAAATAAACAAGATTTAGCTCGAGTACTTTCACTAGATTAAGTGAGATTTTAGACTTGCGTGCTTGAATGTATAGACCAAGAAAACTCATGAGTAGTTGATGGCATTTGTTTTGATTAAATCTATGTCTTTAAAGTGCGATTTTAACTGTGTTTGGGTTGCGAGTTTTGACATATCATAACTCTGAAATTTCTTAAGTGGCTTGTTACTTGGCAACTATGTAAATCAAAGGTACTCAATGAATTTTGTATCGGGAGTAGGTTTAGGTTTAAGTAAAGGTATGAGTTTAGGTTTAGGATTAGTTTAGTTAATGCATTAGGAGTTTAGTTTAGTTTGTGTTGTCAAATATACCTTTGCTCGGGACGTGCAAAGTCTTAAGTTTGGGGATATTTGATAAGTTGGTATTTATAGGATTTTATTATCTATTTTAGTATAATTTAGTGTGGAAGTTTATTAAATATATATTTAATTATTTTTACTTTTGGTTTTTAGGTGAAACGGAGTGCACGGTTGGATTCGTGGCGAAAAAATACTCAAAATAGAGTATTTACTTGCATTAATTGGATACCGGGAGAGTTAGTTTTGAAATATACACCGACAATTGGGTAATTGGAGTCGCAGTGCCACGTGTCAACGTGTCGTTCGTCCAGATAGCCACGTGTCAACAGCGGATTCGCCAAGACGCGTCATACAGCAGCTACCAGCCAATCGGTGTCCGCCACGTCGACTCCAGCAGCAGCGTCACAGCTAACCAGAAGCCGCCACGTCACCGCTCACAGTTTCTCTTCTCACAAGCTCGTCGATCTGCCTCGAGATGCGCATCCACACTGTCTCCCAGATCTTCGGTGAAGTCGTGCGAACTCCTCTCCGCGCTCTCAGTCCGCCACGTGTCGGCTGCTCAACCTGTCACAGCTCGTCACGCCTCCACTCTCCTCCAATCGCGATCCGCCACGTCAGCCGATACAACACCTCAGCGCCAATCACCTTTTGACACGTCAGCAAGCACTAGAATTCACCCAATAAGCTTCTGACACGTCAGCAAAACCGAAAATACACCCAAAAGTAGTTTTCTCTCTCTTCCATACACCAATCTTGGTAGTTTTAGATATTAGGACTTTAGGTATAAATAGAACATCCAATTTTTATTAGGTTTCTGCTCTCTCGTACTCTCTCACTATCTCTTTCTCTGCATTATTTTGAGAGTAGCCATGTATGGCTAATCAAGCCATTACTTTCAGGTCGATGGTGAAGCAATTCAAGATTATGGATTCATGGCATAACTTGTGAGATCTATTATTTTATTATTTTATTTAATTTAATTTCTTCTATTTCATTGTTGTTGATTTTAATGAATATGATTTAAATCTAGGGTATGTATATGGCCAGTGCATGCTTTTAGGTGGAAAATCTATAGTTAATTGACTCATTAGTATCCGTAATTGTACTTTTGAGACAATATAAGTGACAAACATTCACCCGATTGCCGTCAAAACCTTTCGGTTCTTGAGTGTGCAACAATTGAATCTAGGTTAAATCGGGAGCGGACGCTATCCGGTTATCTAGGATAAGTATTCCCATAGAAGTTTATTACTGCGGTTAATGTGTTAAATCTTATGGCGGATGTCTAGGGTTATACATTAATTAGGGAAGTAGTTAGTGGCGGATGTCCTAGCTATCGAGATTAGGGGAATTAGGAATTTCTGGCGGATGTCGATTTTCCATAGCTAATCCAGGGGAACTTAAATTAATAATTGTTTTGGGAGAGATTGACGACCATGATATGCCATTGAATCTTGATCTTGTCTTGTGGAACCATAGACTTAGGTATTTAAATTACTTATTCGTAGTCTTAGATATTTATTTTAGTTATTTAATTTATTAGTAATTAGATTAATTAATTTAATCATTTTCTCTAAACCCCCCATTCTCCTTTCTTTTAAAACTTTAGAAAGACTACCAATCTCTGTGGGATCAACCCTTTGCCACTATCTGCAAATAGTTGGTTTAAGGAAATATTTTATTGACGCGTTCGGCGCGCGTCAGCAAGCCACTCTACCTCACATTGGTGTTCACAAAGACGATGATGCGATTGCACTCGCAGGCTTTTTCACCTCTAACTCAGTTTGACTGTCCAAAATATCCATGCCCAAAAGAACTCACAAGAAGCCCGCTTGGATGAGAAGCTTTATTTGAATTTACGCCAAGTCCGTTATGCATACCTAAATTTTACTTTTGATGTAAGCCCTAATGTGAAGTATTTAAGGTCTCTTAGTACTCTTACGCACTATGAATCCAAGAAGGAAGTTATTCCCTTATCTTTTTTTCTATTTTTACTAGTTGTTTGTTATCCCTAATCCATAGTACTAGGAAGGTACTATCAATTGGTGCTTTCATTCCTGGACTATGGGAACCCTCCTTATGCTCCGACACTGGCATCGCCGGCCTTGGAGGAAACCATCGCCGCCATTCATCAATAACTACAAACCCACCTCCAATTGATCCAAACCCTAGACGAAGAAAAAAAAACCCGAATTGAGTCCTTGTCCTCCGCCATCATTGAACTTCGATCCCGACCAGAAACCTCCCCAACTCAACCACCTCGCATTAAAACTTAATAAAATTTTCTTCTAACTAGGTTTTTTTTTCTTTTTTTTTGTAAAAACCAGCTAAGATATAGTCGGACAAATTTTCTTCATAAAATTTTCTTCTAGTTATGCTAATAGTAAAGTACTGTTTCTTTAAAACAAATTGCAAGATTAAATGACAAGTCATGAGCTTACTTTTCTTTTTCTTTCTTTTTTTTTCTTCTTTTATTTTACTCAAACATTAGATCAACGTGCATGCTAGTGCTCCAAATGACCAAAGTTTAGAATATTCCACAAAAGGGGTGGCAAGATTGGTAATGACACGATAACTTGAGATGCTTAACGCGAAATTAGTAGACTAGGGTTGAGCTTATACAGATTCGTGTCATAAACTTGTCAACATATTAGACGACAATCGAATGAGATTGCCCATACTATAGCAAGAAATTTGCGAAGTCATGAAGCAGTGAATTGTTAGAGAGAATTTCCATAATGTGTGCAAGATGTGTTAGAAAATGATATACATCTCAACTAATCTTCAATAAAAAGCTATTTTGATTCGTCAAAAAAAAAACCACTCACCTAATGGATAATATGTAATAATTTTTTTAGGCTATGTAATAATTTATATTTAAGTCAATTTTTAAGACTTTAACATCCCAAAAAAGAAAGATAAATGTAGCTTGATGAACCTTTAATTACCTGATCCGACGGCAAGTATTCCAGATTGTGGGGGATTGATGATGGCGCAGAATTGCTTGATCCCATAAGTTCCTCCCAGATTTGACACAGTGAAAGTGCCTCCCTGCGACGGAACACAAAATAATGTACTTGAAACAAAAGTAAACATTTCTAGCGCGTTTAAGGACATTCATCCTAAAACTTCTCGCTTACCTCATATTCTTCTGGTTTCAAACTATTCTCTTTGGCTTTCTGTGTAAAGGATTTGTCCTCATCAACAATTTTAGACAATCCTTTCTTGTCCGCGTCGTTCAAAGATCAAACATGGCACAAGTTCATGTTAAACCGTATTTCAACAAATGGAATAATTGTTAAGAGTTTACACATTTTCTACACATACCCTAACGACTGGAACAAAGAGTCCATGTTCTGTTTGCACGGCAACATTCACACTGTGGTACCTGTATGAATAGCCACCACAAATTTGTCCATGGCATGGCTTGAAAATGACAATATCTATATAACCATGATTAGTACTTACTGGCGAATGTACTCGTCAGTCCATGAACTGTTACATTGGGGAACTTTGCAAAGAGCCAAGGCGGCAGCCTGTGATTTAAGTTCACTCAGTTTCACTCTCAGAAAATTAAAACTTTAAGGTAAGGAGATGAAAGGATGCATGATAAACATCACCAGATAGATTAAAAGTTGATTGCACAACCAGAAAATCAGTTGATTGCACAACCAGAAAATCAGGAGATTAAAAGTTCTAATATATAATCTCTTAAAAACAATATAAATATGAATATACCTTTATTACAAGATCATTGACCGATATCCGCTCTCCGCCTGACGCTTCTTGTAGTGAATTGAGTTGGCTTTGCAACCTGACATGGACAAATTAATGTATGTATTTAAAAACAAATTTCAAAGCGATTTCAAAAGGTTTATCTGTATTCATAAACGTGGGAAAAGATACTGACTCCATAAGTTTGTCTACACAGGTGTCCACAGTCAAATAATAATGAGGAATGGTTTGTTTAGAGGGCGAGGGCGAAACTCAGTGACTGGCAAGAAAAGTATACAAGTGATTTATTTATCTTCTATTCCAAAATGTAATACCTTTTTAGTGATGTTAAGTTAGCAATGACAAAAAGACAATTACTTTTCTTATTTGTGAAATCGGAAGGTCTGTATAGTTTATTCCTGCTTCTGTTGCTTTGTCCTTGGGCTTGGAGGTAGGAGGTGCCGAGACGCCCTTTCCACTAGATGTAATACAAGAAGGGATGTGGCTGTGGACAATGCTTAAGACATCCTTCGAAGTTTGAATAATTAAATTATAATTCAGTAAGGATTTCAACAAATTGTCAACATTCACAACACAACCTTTCACAATTTGAGTCAAAAACTGTTAACAGAACGATTGAAGATGAAAGTAAGAGTATGGATGTACCCAAGTAATCTTCAATATCTGCCTGCACAATAGTTCCATCAGAACCAGTTCCTTTGATCTTTGAAAGAGGTACCTATGTTATAAAAAATAAAATAAAACAATTGATAAAAGGGAAATATGGATTAAAAAAATCGACACAATCTCCATATCTAATAAAATCAACTACTAATCAATGACAGATGTCTACAAGCCTATTTAACACATTGAATGAGAAAAATTTTACAACCAGATGTTACTAACATTGTGGTCGTTTGCCAATTTTCTCGCAAGAGGACTTCCGAAAATCAGTGATCCTGATTGAGGAGCATTAGCAACCTTTGGCTTTTTTGGCTCAAATGAACCGACAGTGCTCGATCCTCCTTTTTAGGTGGGGTGGGTGGGGAAGGATCAGATGGCACTTTAGCTTCTTTAGAATAACCCAGTTGTGAAGGTTTGTAATCTTTAAATTTAGCGATATCATCTTCATCTTCCAGCGTTGTAGCATTCACCTGCATGAAGAAAACAATAAGAACTCCAAGAATGATAACATATATTAGATTCCGAAGAATTCAAAAACCACAAGTGCAAAAAAGAGTAAAAATCTTATAGCTTAACATCCATAGAGATTTCATCTGATTTATAGTGTCAGGTATTTTTTCTCAAAAACAAACTGACAGATCCACTCTTGATTAATCCTTTGACTTCGCAAAAGTCACCCTTGCTAGTATAGACCATTGGTACAACTCAAAAAAATCAGTATTAATTTGTTGAGCAGATCTCCGTACGTTTAGATAAAAACTGCACTTTTTATTAAAGCACAAAATCATTAGTGCTATCATCAATATGCTACTTGATAAATTTCTCGCTTTTCCATTTTCATTATGGTTCTCATGTGACTAAATAACTTAGATTCAGCTAGCCTAAGATGAAATTAAGATTCTAAGTAATTATAATGGGAACTCAAATTAGATTCAACAACTCTGTATATTTGGAATAGATATCTATTTGGAAGTTAAAATATGATGAGAAAGAGAGGGAGGGAGAGAGTAGAGACAAATGATTTTATTCCGTCTTCATCAATTTTAAACCACTCACAATCTTTAATGTCCAGATAACCAGATAACCTCGAAGGAGTATATTTAAAACACATCAGTAAGGAAATATAGCAAAAACATAAAACATAACAATTTTTCCAAAATAAAGAACTTGCAAACTAGCAATCAACCAAATCCAATAAGCAACGCAAATGCACAGATATCATCATGTGAACTTCTAAGTAGTTGATCTCTTTCATCATTTTTTTTTCTTTTAATCCGAATAACTAGATATCATTATGAAACGAAGCTGAACATTTCCTTTTACCTAAAAATGAATGGCAATTATGCATGATAAGACAAGTATTAAAAACTAAATAGTTTACTTGCATAGATTAATATTTCAAACAGTACAAATTCATAATAAGATTAAACAATAGTTGTTACTTAATATGAAAGTTTAGTAGTTAGTTATTATTCTATAAAATAATATACAATTATTAAATTATTTTAACAATTAAAATTTCTACGAAGTCCCAAGCATGGGGCTAATATAGGAAGAAAGATATTACACCTTAAACTTTGGAATTTGAAAAGGCAAGGTAACATGACAGTAGAAACTAAAAACAAAAGAAATAAGTACTTGGTATTATGCAATAATAGCTTTGTCATGCCGAAGCAAAATCATATGGTGTAATAAGATATATAACAATACTTGTAAAATGACAAACTGCAAATCTTCAAAATAAATAAATACCTCACCAACTTTTATCACTTTCGCACCATCACCATGGATTATATTAGCGAGAAAAACTTCCTCCGTGCATTCCATCGCAAATCTGTCGCATTATCCTAGAAAATATACACGTAAAATGCATTTAGTTTGTCCAACAAGAATAGAGCCAAAAACATTCCAAATAAAAAGAGAAAAACAACATAAAGGCCATACAGTTTCAACTTCGCAAAGTATATCTTCAGCAGAAACTTCATCCCCCACTTTATTGAACCACCTTGCATTATTACCCTACATTTTAGCATTAAGAGCAACACTTTATTCTGAAATCAAAATACTAGAGAGACGTCTACATTAACCGAAAAAAAGCACATACAAATGGTTACATCTGAGAAAAAAAAAGAAAAAAAAAAGAAAGGGAAGTACACTTAAGGTGTCAAATAGTTAAAAATGATCTCCATCCATTTCAAAAGTAAAGGCTCAAAAAGAAGACCTTTCACGTAAATATTTTGACATATATTAACATACAATAGAGAAAAATATGCCATCTCAATAATCTCCATAGTCTGATTGATACCTCTTTACTATACACTATGAAATCATCATCATTGTCACCAACACTTGAAGAAGAAGGTCCATGATCTTGACCCTCCAAATATACCATCTCAATAATCTTTGTTTCTCTGCCATTGTTATTGTTGTTGTTGTTGTTGCTATTGTTGGTGGTGGTGGTGGTTTTTATTTTAACTTGTTGTGGGTCTGCTTCCTCAATTAATTTGAGGCTTTGTTGTTGTTGTTTTCAACGTTGATGTGGGAATGCATCTTCAAAGGAAAGAGAAAAAGGACGAGTTAGTGGAGGACTAATAACGGGGGACCACATGAAGGGTTCATCAACAAGCATCATAGGGGGCTTAAAGGTGAAGTCACTAATCTCTGTTTCTCTGCCATTGTTGGTGTTGGTGGTGGTGGTGGTTTTTATTTCATCTTCTCGTGGGTTTGCTTCCCCAATTAGTTTGAGGCTAAGGTTATGTTGTTGTTGTCGGTGTTGTGGGACCGCTTCTTCAAAGGGTCGTTCAACAAAGGCGCAAGGGGCTTAAAGGTGAACTTGTTGTGGTACTTCTTCTTCATTGTGAGCTTTTTCAATGCTCTTTCGAAGGATCCAAGCATTTTGGGGATTGGAAAAAAGAAATTTTCCATGATGTCGAGGACTTAGTAAGAAGAATACCCATGACTACTACACATCTAGCAAGCAAGCCACTCTACCTCACATTGGTGTTCACAAAGACGATGATGCGATTGCACTCGCAGGCTTTTTCACCTCTAACTTAGTTTGACTGTCCAAAATATCCAAGCCCAAAAGAACTCACAAGAAGCCTGCTTGGATGAGAAGCTTTTTTTGAATTTACGCCCAGTCCGTTATGCAAACCCTAAATTTTACTTTTGATGTAAACCCTAATGTGAAGTTTGTATTTAATGTCTCTTAGTACTCTTACGCACTATGAATGCAAGAAGGAAGTTATTCCCTTATCTTTTTTTCCATTTTCTCTTGTTGTTTGTTATCCCTAATCCATAGTACTAGGAAGGTACTATCAATTGGTGCTTTCATTCCTGGACTATGGGACCCCACCTTATGCTCCGACACTGGCACCGCCGGCCTTGGAGGAAACCATCACTGCAATTCACCAATAACTACAAACCCACATCCAATTGATCCAAACCTTAGACGAAGAAAAAAAAAACCCGAATTGACTCCTTGTCCTCCGCCATCATTGAACTTCGATCCGGACCAGAAACCTCCCAAACTCAACAACCTCGCATTCAAACTTAATAAAATTTTCTTCTAACTAGGTTTTTTTCCTTTTTTTTTTGTAAAAACCACTATAACAATGTATATTTGTCATGAAGATTATTCTTGAAGAAGATGGCTCTTTCTTGATGTTTATTCACTATTTTTTCTACGTTGTGATTGTTGCAAGTTCAGTGTCTTTATTCATCTCCCTAAATATTTTTAAATGATTATATTATACTACATTCTTTTTCTATTGATTGATACATGAACTCAAAAACTTGCACATTTACATGAGAATCGCAATTGTCATTGCTGATTTGTAGCGATCGTGTTCTTGATTTCGATTTTTGAACTTGTTCTTAATTAACATTGCAAGTTTCGTGTTGTCAAATTTCCAAAAAAATTTATTTTGGGAGAACATTCTTTATTAATGAATTTTTTTCAAATTAATGTTTTAGATACAAAGTCATTAGCCATTTCTTTTGTCTACTAATTTATTGAGACTTTTTTTTAATTTGTTAGCGATTTTTTAAATTTACTTACAACTTACTCGTTATTGTATGAATTATTTTTCGCGAGCATAGAGAGCGGGTCGTGGTGCGTAGCACCTTATAGAAATAGTACTCTATATATAAATTCTACAATAGAGATCAAATATATACCCATGTCATGGGAACTCTTCAAAAATATGTTGTGTATTAAATGTTTTGTGCAATTTAGAATAATACTATGATTATTCATGAATACTATTATAAAAGAAATATGCATATACTTATAATAGTTAAACAATATTTACATAATTGGCTTAGGGCACATTTTCCAACAGGATGAACACCAAAATTGCCTATTTATAGTCTAGATTTGATCAAAGGTGTTGTGCTCATCCCTAGGCACCTTCAATGGCCTAGATTGGCCAATAATTCAACCCGAAAATGACTTCAATGCGAACATATTCACTTAACCTTATCCTTCTCACAACACAAACAAATCAATCATTGGGTGTTCCAAGATCTTGGTTATGCACTGTTTAGTGCACCAATCACGTACACTCACGTCACTAATTGATTAAACGACATTTTATATTAATTATTTAATGCATATCATTTATTTATCATGTGTGTATCCCACGGCCTTATGTATTATAATTCGCCTATTCGGTACCGCATCTACACGTTACTCGAGGCGAATATCGTAACAATGTCTCGCTCGATAATAAGTAACATAAACACACACATTACAATGTAATTTAACAAAATTAAATAAACACTTCACAAAACAGACAAATAGTATTAAAAAACGGACCGTATACCTAATCTGGGCATGCCCTTAACTAGTCATGGGTCCACGAGCGTCCGAGTTGGCGTCCAAAGATAATGAAAAATTAGATTTGGGCCATTAGAGTTGAGCCCATCTTAATGTGATTAATGTGTGCGTGAATTTGCGTGTTGTAAAATCTAGAAAATGGGGAAAAATAGAAAAATAATATTTTGACCAAGTAAATAGAAATTGAAGGATTTATAAGATAAATAAAGAAATTGGGATTCTCTCGAGACTTTATATCAGGGTTTTTACATCGTAAAACGTGAAAGGGTTAAAATAAATAGGAAACTAGGTTCTCGGATTCCATATTTGAATGGGACTAATTTAGTAATATTAATAAATGAGTATTTGACTTAAATCGATGACAATTGGTCTATTTTAGGTAATGGACCAACGGAAAAAATTTTTAGGACTCTTGGGAGTCGTGTAAGTCGATAAAAGTTAGGAAAACTCAGTACAGGTAAGTGAGACTCGTATCTTTTATCAATTATGCAATGTAATGTAGTATTATTAGAGCACGAAGTGTTATGGACTGGGGACAATGTACTGTAATTTGGTTGATTTTTTATCAAATGTTTTTATACTGAAAAATGAATTCTTGAAGAGGTTTGGTAGAACGAATCGACTTGGGGTTTGGAATTTTGTTAGGCAGTCATCCAATATCGGGCCCCTAGTGACCTGGAGTATCCCGATCAATACTTTCCATTTGAGTTGGCGGCTGATCGATCATTATCCAATCAGATGATCAATGATTAGTTTATTGACGATGTGGGAGTGCGACTTTGTCTCCATTTGAGTTGGCGGCACATCGGTCATGACCTTATGAGATGATCACTGATTGGTTTATTGATGTTGTGGGAGTGCGACTCTGTCATAAAACTAAAATCGAAAATACAAATCACGAGTACAGTTGCAATTGACGAATGAACTTGCATGCGTTTATGTATTGTTTATATTATTTTAAATACTTCCTTACATATACATTGGGTTCATGTTGTTATACATAATTCCTTGATATTAATTGATAATTTATGGATTTTATGAGAGTCACTTACTGAGCATGTAGGAGCTCACCCATGTTAACATTTTCAGGTAATGGCATGCACTAAGATCCAGGAAATGATAAGATTAGGAGTCTAATATCTTCCCTACGATAAAATGATTTCTTGTTAATATATATATTGTATTGAATTATGATTTTGTGATAATCAGGGTGGAAATACAAGTATAATACCGATCTTGTATTTCTTGTTTATTATCGAACAAGTTTTAATTTTCGCTGCGTTTTGATTTAATTTGTTTATTGATTATTGAGATATACATGTTGTTTGTCCGGTACGGGATAAAATTTTGCTGGCTCTAATTAGGTCTGATCTGATTTACTGGGCTTAATTAGTGTTTCAGTCTGAGTATTGCCCTAATTGATTTAGGAGATGCTACAATGTATGTGATGGCAATGCACTTCCAATTTTTTATATAGGAAGTGCACTTTTACTAACACCTCATGGTAATTTAAACTTGCAAAAATATTCTTGTTGTTCCTAAATTGCAAATAAAAACTTGTTATCTGTTAGCCAATTTACACATGATAATGCTTCTCTTTTTGAATTTAACTCTGATGATTTTTTGATAAAGGATTAAAATGAAATGATCCTAGCCACAGGGCATAGAAAAGGTCAACTATATGCTTTGGGTGATGCAACGTTGTAAGCATTAGCTGCTATCAAAACTCCTTCTGCAACTTCAAGCTTATGGCACCAATGAATGGGATACCCCATTCACGTTTACTACAAGTTCTCAATAAAAATAAAGTTTTAAATATTTTTAGTTGGTTAAATAAAAACATTATTTGCACTAGATGTCAACTTGAAAAAATATGCAAACTTCCTTTTATTGATTCTAATAAATTATGTCAATTTCTTTTAGAAAAGATTCACTGTGATTTATGGGTCCATATTTGATTCCTCCTATGCAACACTTTAAATATTATGTTGTTTTTTGTGATGATTGCACTAGATATACTTAGCTCTTTCCATTAAAATATAAATCATATTTCTTTGATTGTTTTTTGAAATATCAAAATCTAGTGGAAAATCAATTTAATAGAAAAAGAAAGATTTTTCAAAATGACGAAGGTACTGAAACAACTATCTTGCCTAGGTATCCACGAGCAAAATGGGATTGTGGAACGTAAAGTATCGTCGTATCGTAGAAACGGGTCTTACAATGATATTTCATTCTAATCTACCTATTCGATTTTGATATGATGCATTTGTTACTGCTGTATTTTTAATCAATCGACTTTTAAGTTCTGTTTTACATATGAAAACATCATTCCTTAAACTTTTTGGAAAAAAATCCTTATAGTGGCTTAAAGATTTTTAGTTGCAAATGTTTTCCTTACTTGAAATAATATGGCAAAAATAAATTTTCAAAAAGGACATATCCTTGTGTTTCTCTTAGTTATAGCCCAATCTATAAGGGTTATAGATGCCTAGACCCTTCAACAAATAAAGTATATATTTCTAGACATGTAGTATTTGATGAAAATGTTTTTCCTTATTCTAATAAAGCTTCAAATGATAATATTATACAACTTGTAGTTACCACTTTTCCTGATCAAGGTGAATGAATTATCAAAGTTATAGATACTAACTTTCATGATAATATTTCAAAAATTGCTTCAACTAAAAGCAAGACAACTAACACAAAGTTGCCAAACTTTGATTGTTGCCCTGATACAATAAATACAACTTCACACATTAGTAGTACACATATCCTGCCATTAGAGGATGATGATATTGACACCCCTATTTCATCGAACTGATATCTCAAATATCTCTATCAATCCACCCACCTTATATTCTAATACTATTCCTCATGTTATAGACAACTATGTTCATGATGATCCACCTCTTGCCTCATCGACACCGACACAATACCACCCCCGCCTCTGTTGCCAAAGTGGCCAACTTGAGCTTACCATACTCCGAAATATTTGGATGATTATGTGTGTTCTATAAAACCTAAATCAAACTTTAGGGGTGCAAATGGATTGCACTAGTCGGTAGATCCGATCCAATCTGAACCAAATATCACTAATTATGATTTAATAAATAGCATATGGAAATATATTGCAGAACTCGGTTTTATGAAGTAAGAATATTGCGCTCAAATAAACAAAACACCCAACTGGGAAGATTACGCACCATCAATTACGCGGTGATCACAACTTAGCGTGACTGTCATGTATGAGGCGAACGATATTTGTCAGGACCGGCACCAGGCACCACCCTCTTCTCAACTGCTCAATCAGAGTTTCACAACTTTAGTAAAAGAAGTCATACTTTCACGGTTCAAAAAAGAAAGATAAATGTAGCTTGATGAACCTTTAATTACCTGATCCCACGGCAAGTATTCCAGATTGTGGGGGATTGATGATGGCGCAGAATTGCTGGATCCCATAAGTTCCTCCCAGATTTGACACAGTGAAAGTGCCTCCCTGCGACGGAACACAAAATAATGTACTTGAAACAAAAGTAAACATTTCTAGCGCGTTTAAGGACATTCATCCTAAAACTTCTCGCTTACCTTATAATCTTCTGGATTCAAACTATTCTCTTTGGCTTTCTGTGTAAAGGATTTGACCTCATCAGCAATTTTAGACAATCCTTTCTTGTCCGCGTCCTTCAAAGATCAAACATGGCACAAGTTCATGTTAAACCGTATTTCAACAAATGGAATAATTGTTAAGAGTTTACACATTTTCTACACATACCCTAACGACTGGAACAAAGAGTCCATGTTCTGTTTGCACGCAACATTCACACTTTGGGTACCCGTATGAATAGCCACCACAAATTTGTCCATGGCATGGCTTGAAAATGACAATATGTATATAACCATGATTAGTACTTACCGGCGAATGTACTCGTCACCCATGAACTGTTACATTGGGGAACTTTGCAAAGAGCCAAGGCGGCACTGTGATTTAAGTTCACTCGCTTTCACTCTCGAAAAAATTAAAACTTTAAGGTATAGAGATGAAAGGATGCATGATAAACATCACCAGATAGATCAAGATCGAAGCCTAAGACATTTATATACACTCAAGTCTTGCACAACCGTAAAAATCAGTTGATTGCACAACCGTAAAAATCAGAGATTAAAAGTTCTAATATATAATCTCTTAGAAACAATATAAATATGAATATACCTTTATTACAAGATCATTGACCGATATCCGCTGTCCGCCTGAAGCTTCTTTTAGTGAATTGAGTCGGCTTTGCAACCTGACATGAACAAATTAATGTATGTATTTAAAAACAAAATTCAAAGCGATTTCAAAAGGTTTATCTGTATTCATAAACGTGGCAAAAGATACAGACTCCATAAGTTTGTCTACACAGGTGTCAACTGTCAAATAATAATGAGGAATGGTTTGTTTAGAGGGTAGTAGGCAGGAAACTGTGACCTGGCAAGAAAAGTATACAAGTGATTTATTTATCTTCTATTCCAAAATGTAATACCTTTTTAGTGATGTTAAGTTAGCAATGACAAAAAGACAATTACTTTTCTTATTTGTGAAATCGGAAGGTCTGAGACGCCCTTTCCACTAGATGCTGCAAAAACAAAACCAACAACAAACGAAGTACGAAATTACAAAAATGTGCCACAGGAAATGTAATACAAGAAGGGATGTGGCTGTGGACAATGCTTGAGACATCCTTCGATGTTTGAATAATTAAATTTTAATTCAGTATGGATTTCAACAAATTGTCAACATTCACAACACAACCTTTCACAATTTGAGTCAAAAACTGTTAACAGAACGATTGAAGATGAAAGTAAGAGTATGGATGTACCCAAGTAATCTTCAATATCTCGCTCGCACAATAGTTCCATCGAACCAGCTCCTTTGATCTTTGAAAGAGGTACCTATGTTATAAAAAAAATTAAAACAATTGATAAAAGGGAAATATGGATTAAAAAAATCTGACACAATCTCCCTATCTAATAAAATCAACTACTAATCAATGACAGATGTCAACAAGCCTATTTAACACATTGAATGAGAAAAATTTTACAACATATTTTTCTAACATTGTGGCCGTTTGCCAATTTTCTCGCAAGAGGACTTGCGAAAATCCGTGATCCTGATTGAGGAGCATTAGCAACCTTTGGCTTTTTTGGCTCAGCTGAACTGACAGGCTCAGTATCCTCCTTTTTAGGTGGGGTGGGTGGGGAAGGATCAGATGGCACTTTAGCTTCTTTAGAATCACCAAGTTGTGAAGGTTTGTAATCTTTAAATTTAGCGATATCATCTTCATCTTCCACCGTTGTAGCATTCACCTGCATGAAGAAAGCAATAAGAACTCCAAGAATGATAATATATATTAGATTCTGAAGAATTCATCAACCACAAGTGCAAAAAAGAGTAAAAATCTTATAGCTTAACATCCATACAGATTTCATCTGATTTATAGTGTCAGGTATTCTTTCTCAAAAACAAACTGACAGATCCACTCTTGATTAATCCTTTGACTTCACAAAAGTCACCCTTGCTAGTATAAACCATTGGTACAACTAAAAAAAATCAGTATTAATTTGTTGAGCAGATCTCCGTACGATTAGATAAAAACTGCACTTTTTATTAAAGCACAAAATCATTAGTGCTATCATCAATATGCTACTTGATAAATTTCTCGCTTTTCCATTTTCATTATGGTTCTCATGTGACTAAATAACTTAGATTCAAATGACCTAAGATGAAATTAAGATTATAAGTAATTATACTGGGAACTCCAATTAGATTCAACAACTCTGTATATTTGGAATAGATATCTATTTGGAAGTTAAAATATGATGAGAAGGAGAGGGAGGGAGAGAGTAGAGACAAAAGATTTTATTCCGTCTTCATCAATTTTAAACCACTCACAATCTTTAATGTCCAGATAACCAGATAACCTCGAAGGAGTATATTTAAAACACATCAGTAAGGAAATATAGCAAAAACATAAACCATAACAATTTTTCAAAAATAAAGAACTTGCAAACTAGCAATCAACCAAATCCAATAAGCAACGCAAATGCACGATATATCATCATGTGAACTTATAAGTAGTAGATCTCTTTCATCATTTTTTTCTTTAAATCAATAAGTAGATACCATTATGTAACGAAGCTGAACATTTCCTTTTACCTAAAAATGAATGGCAATTATGCATGATAAGACATGTATTAAAAACTAAATAGTTTACTTGCATAGATTAATATTTACGCAGTACAAATTCATAATAAGATTAAACAATAGTTGTTACGTAATATGAAAGTTTAGTAGTTAGTTATTATTCTATAAAATAATATGCAATTATTAAATTATTTTAACAATTAAAATTTCTACGAAGTCCCAAGCATGGGGCTAATATAGGAAGAAAGATATTACACCTTAAACTTCGGAATTTGAAAAGGCCAGGTAACATGACAGTAGAAACTAAAAACAAAAGAAATAAGTACTTGGTATTATGCAATAATAGCTTTTTCATGCCGAAGCAAAATCATATGGTGTAATAAGATATATAACAATACTTGTAAAATGACAAACGCAAATCTTCAAAATAAATAAATACCTCACCAACTTTTATCACTTTCGCACCATCACCATGGATTATCTTAACGAGAAAAACTTCCTCCGTGCATTCCATCGCAACTGTCGCATTATCCTAGAAAACATACACAAAAATGCATTTAGTTTGTCAAAACAAGAACAGAGCCAAAAAAATACCAAAAAAAAAAAAACATAAAGGCCATACGCTTTCAACTTCGCAAAGTATATCTTCTGCAGAAACTTCATCCCCCTCTTTCTTGAACCACCTTGCATTATTACCCTGCATTTTAGCATTAAGAGCAACACTTTATTCTGAAAGCAAAATACTAGAGAGAGGTCTACATTAACGGAAAAAAAGCACATACAAACAGTTACATTTGAGAAAAAAAAAAGAAAGGGAAGTACACTTAAGGTGTCAAATAGTTATAAATGATCTCCATCCATTTCAAAAGTAAAGGCTCAAAAAGATGACCTTTCACGCAAATATTTTGACATATATTAACATACAATAGAGAAAAATATGCCATCTCAATAATCTCCATTGTCTGATTGATACCTCTTTACTATACACTATGAAATCATCATCATTGTCACCAACACTTGAAGAAGAAGGACCATGATCTTGACCCTCCAAATCTACCATCTCAATAATCTCTGTTTCTCTGCCATTATTATTGTTGTTGTTGTTGCTATTGTTGGTGGTGGTGGTGGTGGTGGTTTTTATTTTAACTTGTTGTGGGTCTGCTTCCTCAATTAATTTGAGGCTTTGTTGTTGTTGTCGTCGCTGATGTGGGACTGCTTCTTCAAAGCAAAGAGACAAAGGACGAATTAGTGGAGGACTAATAACGGGGGACCACATGAAGGGTTTATCAACTGGCATCATAGGGGGCTTAAAGGTGAAGTCACTAATCTCTGTTTCTCTGCCATTGTTGGTGTTGGTGGTGGTGGTGGTTTTTATTTCATCTTCTCGTGGGTTTGCTTCCCCAATTAGTTTGAGGCTGAGGTTATGTTGTTGTTGTCGGTGTTGTGGGACTGCTTCTTCAAAGGGTCGGTCAACAGGGCGCGCAAGGGGCTTAAAGGTGAACATGTTGTGGTACTTCTTCTTCATTGTGAGCTTTTTCAATGCTCTTTTGAAGGATCCAAGCATTTTGGGGATTGGAAAAAAGAAATTTTGGGTTGAACTTAATTTCATGTTTAGGGGGAACTCCACTTGATTGAATGGCTATAGCAGTAGTTTATTCTAACTCTCGTTTTATACCCCCACAAATACCAAAAAAAAAAATCCTTTTAGATTACATTCCAAATTTCCTTTTAGCTCCCGTTTTATAATCAGTCCATACAATACAAAAAAAGAAATTACCATTTATAAAATGGAAAGAAATTTATACGGGAAATAAATTAATTTCCTTTTATATCACATAACAAAATTTCGATCTCATATCACTCTCTCTCTAATTTTGTCTCTCTCTCTCTCTCGATATTCTTCACATCTAATTTTCTCTCTCTCTCTCTCTTGACATCCTTCATATCTAATTTGCTCACTCGATTTTCTCTCCGCTCTCTCAAAATCAATTTTGGGAAACACTTGTTTCTTGCGCTCCACGAATTAATTGGGTATGTGTGTATGTAAATTAAAGGTTTGATTTTTTTTTTCTCATTATGGGTTTTAACTTTGAAGAAGACTTCGAATTACTAATGGATATTCATAATGTTTAAGCGACCCTTCCAATCTCTGTTTAGTATTCTTCTTCTTTAATCTATTTGTTCAATGTCACAAATGATTTGGAATAATGTTTATCTTTCTGGTAATGGGTTTGTTTTTACAGCAGGACTACATACTGTTGTGTTTTTCTTTGATTGTAAGGATTGTGTTTTAGGTTTTCTCAAAAACGATTAATTCAGAAAATTTTCACAAAGAAAATTAGTTCTAAAAGTGGGTTCGTTGTAGTGGGTTATGTTATAGTTGTAATCAAATTGAGTCTATATGTGCCACTGTCAGTTTTGGAATGCTTTCTTCCCAAATTTTATCTCTTTCTGTAGTTATAGGCTGGTGATGAATTACTCTGTTCTTGTAGATACATAGATAGAGATAGATACTTGGGTTTCAAATTCAACTTTTCAAGTGAATGAAAGTCACTAGGCTTCTTATCAAAAAAATAAAACCAAAAAAGTTATTAGGCTTGGAAGATAGGCGGCTTCGAAATCTTGTTCTGTACTGCTCAAGAAAGAGGGGTGAATACACTTAGAAAAAGAATGGAGAAAATGATATTGTGTGAATAAATTAGCAAAACTGATAAGAAGTTATGTCTCCAAGGTCCTAATTAAGAAAATGATATTCCCAAATTCAAATGCCCTATAAATGATGTGCATCTCTTCTACCACTACATCAAATAAGAAAGAAGTGCTACTAAAGACACTCCTATTCTCTGGATCACAGGAGTGTCTTTCATATTCGAACACCATACAAGATTCACATACTCGCACTTCCTTAAAAAAGTAACAAACAATGGTCTCAACAATATTAATTAGTTGGCTATGAAGTGATAACTGGCTACATGTGCTTAGTCTAAGAGGGTATTAAGTTACTATGTTTCAGTTCCATGAATTCTAAATATTTTTTCCTCTCATTTTAAAATTTTCATCACAGTGGTTGATTACGCATCAAGAGTTCCTCTCGAACCTTCTTATGTATGCGCCAGCTCTTCTTCTGACATGGTGGTTCCAATTATCACTCTCCAAATATCAGGGGATAATTTCCTAATTCGCTTCTTGCATATTGTTAAAATTAGGAATGTTTGGTTTGAAATTAACTTAACTTTCGTTTACAAATAATTCAATAATATATATTGAGTGCCCACTTTATCTTATAACAAAACCCATGAGTACTCAAAAAAAAAAAAAACTACAAGTAATTTTAATGTTGGGGTTGAACCAGTGTAAACTTTAAGTAATGAACCTGTTGATTTCCTTTATTAAATGTTGTGCTTTTGCTTTGAAACTGTGTTGTGCTTCCAAACATGATAAGGAAATAATTATGCATTGGGCAATAGCTTAATTGTAGTATCTTCATTAATCTTGGAAACTCGACAATGATAACTCGCGAGTACCATTTGGGCATGCCATAGGCCTCATATTCATTAATTGTATTTAGTTTGATCTCATTAATTGTTTTTTGACAATTGACAATTATAGTTTCAAAAAAACCACTATTCTTTGTCAAAGGACTCTCCTAATATAGATAAACATCTAACTGTCTAATTAGTGGACAGTTTTTCCCATAACTATCTAATTAGTGTGCACTAATTTGATAGTTATTTAACTCCTAATTCGAACTTAACAACTGTTGGTGCTCTTTTGTTTAAATTTCAAAACGAAAATAAAAATAAAAACCGAAAAATAAAAAACTATGTTTATGAATGGCTAAGTCTTGAACAAACCAAAGCCCCAAAGGCAAGGCCATTGTCAAAGACTATTTAATTAGGGTGATTTCCTAGTGAACCCCATGGTCCACTCATTCTAACTCACTTCTCTCTTAAACAATAGTGAAGTGAGTTGGAACATATATTAAGTGAGAAAACCAAACCTTTCTCTCCTATGTGGGACTAAAGATTTTGTTCTTTTCCAATACAAAACTTGAACTTCAATGTTCAACAAGAAGTGCTACTAAAGACATTCCTATTCTCTGGATCACAGGAATGTCTTTCATATTCGAACACCATACAAGATTCACATACTCGCACTTCCTTAGAAAAGTAACAAACAATGGTCTCAACAATATTAATTAGTTGGCTATGAAGTGCTAACTGGCTACATGTGCTTAGTCTAAGAGGGTATTAAGTTACAATGTTTCGCCCATGAATTCTAAATATTTTTTCCTCTCATTTTAAAATTTTCATCACAGTGGTTGATTACGCATCAAGAGTTCCTCTCGAACCTTCTTATGTATGCGCCAGCTCTTCTTCTGACATGGTGGTTCCAATTATCACTCTCCAAATATCAGGGGATAATTTCCTAATCCGTTTCTTGTATATTGTTAAAATTAGGAATGTTTGGTTTGAAATTTTCAACTTAACTTTCGTTTACAAATAATTCAATAATATATATTGAGTGCCCACTTTATCTTATAACAAAACTCACGAGTACTCAAAAAAAAAAACTACAAGTAATTTTAATGTTGGGGTTGAACAAGTGTAAGCTTTAAGTAATGAACCTGTTGATTTCTAATGAAGTCCAAGAATTAGCTTGTAAATTCTTGGTAAAATATGATGGAAAGATATGACAGGATGGCATTTTAGTAATTTCCACAAATGGCGAAGTTTGGGTTTTTGGCGTTCCGGGGGCATGAGTTTATTGGAAACGGCGTGGAGATCACAACACACAGCTATGCCAGGACAACGACGTTTTTCGGCGAACTTCCATCGTTTCGCCCTCCGAAACGGCAATTTTGCTATGTTTGGAAAGTTTTATTTCGTTTATAACTCTCGTTAGGAATTTTCATTTTTATTGTTGTTTGCGGCGTTTGTTTCTATTTTTCGTCTAGTTTTTAGTTTAGGGCTTTTTGGACTTTTTACTATTTTTGGCAAATTTTAGGGTTTCGCTATTTAAGCGATCTATTGGGTGTAATTCGCAGTTTTTGCTGAAATAAAAGAACTTTCGAACTTTGGCTTAAGTTCTAACCTAGATTGAGTTTTTCGTGGATTCGTTCGACTGGTTTAGAAGATCTCCGCTGTGTCAGTTGGTATCAGAGCCTGCTTTAGCGTGATTGGAGAAATCATGCCAGTGAAGAGGAACCAACAGCGTATCGAGGAGGTGTATGACCGTGCCAATCTGAATCGACAAATTGGCCAACTGATTGACCAACGTATGGGCGTGGTGGAAGAACAGTTAATTGCCAGAATTGATCAGTTGTTTGGTCAGAATATGAATCGTATTCGTAACCATTGAAAGGAACCTGTTGGTGATGAATCGGAGGAGATTCTTCTACCGGCGGGGAGGATGAGTATGTTGAGGCACCAAGGAGGCGCTACAGGCTGCATGCAGTTGTGGATGATCGCAGGTGGTGGGAGTCTGGGAAGAAGATGGAGGTCCCAGAATTCCATGGCACCCTTCAATCGGAAGAATTATTAGACTGGCTGGCCGCAGTTGAAGAAGTCCTAGAATTAAAAGGTGTGCCCGAAGACAAGAGTGTGCAACTGGTTGCGACCAGATTCCACAACAGGACCATGGCTTGGTGGCAACATCAGAAGTTGATGCGGAATAGGAATGGAAAGGCGAAGATCACCTCGTGGGAGAAGATGAAAAAACACTTACGGGCTAAGTTCTTGCCTTACAATTTCCAACGCCTTATGTATTAGAGGTTGTAGAATCTGAGACAAGGGGCAAAGTCAGTAGATGATTATACTACTGTGTTTTATCAGTTAGTCGTTAGAAACGAACTGCAGGACACTAACGACCAATTAGGTGCAGATCCAACATGTCATCAACATGTTTGATCCGGCTTCCTTATCTGCAGCGCACCAGTGAGCATTGTTGGTGGAGAAACAACAGCGTCGGGGTGTGAGTAATGCTTCCAGTAATGTTAGTGTTGGGACAGCCAATACTGGGGGTAGTATCGCTGCAATTAACCCTGCTAGTCACACAAACAGAACTAGCACTAGTGGGATTAAATGTTTCAGTTGTGGCGAAGTTGGTCACAGAAAGTCAGAATGTAAAAGGAAGAAGGCTCTCTTTATTGAGAACGAAGAGGAAGACGGAGGGGAAGAGGCCAACATCACTGCAGAACCAGTGTTTGACACTTCTGACAACATAGACGAGGAGGTCGTGACTGGAGATGTGGGTACTGCCTTAGTTGTAAGGCAATTGTGTATGACTCCTAGAGCTGTCGTTGATGATGAGTGGCTGTGGAATAACATCTTTTAGTCCAAGTGTACCATCTTAGGCAAGGTGTGCAGGTTCATGATTGATGCAGGAAGTTGCGAGAATATCGTCTCAGTTGAAGTGGTTTAGAAGTTGGGCCTTGCAACTGAACAACACCCCAGACCCTACAAAGCTAGCTTGGCTGAAGAAGGGTGGTAAGGTGAAGGTGTCGAAGCGCGCCTTGGTGACTTTTTCTATTGGTGCTAACTACAAGGATTCAGTTTGGTGTGATGTTATGGATATGGATGCTTGCCACTTGTTACTAGGATGTCCTTTGCAGTTTGATAGGGGAGTTGAGCATGATGGCAGAACCAATAAATACACCTTTATGTTCAAGGGAGTGAAGATTGTGCTAGTACCCGCCAAGGACCCGGAGGAAGTTAAGCCCACTAAAGAATCTAGCGCTTGTCTTTGTATTTGGCAAGATTTGAAGATGAATTACAGGATTCTACGAGGTCGTTTACATCTTGATGGGAAAGGAGGTAGATAGAGATTTTGATATTCTTGAAGCTGCAATTCCTATTGTGAAGGAGTTTTATGATGTTTTCCCTGATGGGATGCCAGAAGGACTGCCACCATTGCGTGATATTCAACATCAGATTGACCTTGAACCTGGTGCGTCACTACCTAATAGACCACACTACCGAATGAGTCCCAGTGAGCATGAGGAGTTGCACGACAGTTGAACAGCTTATTAGCGAAGGGATTCATCCATGAAAGTCTCGAGTCCGTGTGCAGTGCTAGCCCTCCTTACACCAAAGAAAGATGGCTCCTGGGGGATGTATGTGGACAGTAGAGCAATCAATAAGATTACTGTCAGGTGTCGCTTTCCTATCCCTCGCTTGGATGATTTATTTGACCAATTGAGTGGAGCTAAAATTTTTACAAAACTGGATTTGAAGAGTGGGTACCACCAGATTCGCATTAAAGTTGGGGATGAGTGGAAGACTGCTTTTAAAACTAGAGAGGGGTTGTATGAGTGGTTAGTCATGCCGTTTGTGCTATCAAATGCACCTAGCACATTCATGAGAGTCATGAATCAGAGCTTGAGACCTTTGATAGGCAAGTGTGTTGTGGTATATTTTGATGATATATTGATATATAGTACTAACAAGGAGGAACACCTCCAGCACGTGCGAGATGTTCTGACTATCTTGCGCAGGGAGAAGTTCTATGATGCGATGAAGAAGTGCTCATTTTTTACACCGAAGGTCCTTTTTTTAGGCTATGTCATTTCTGGAGAAGGGTTGCAGGTTGATGAGTTTAAAGTAGAAGCCATCCGCACTTGGCCTAGACCCACCACAGTCACGGAGGTTCGCAGCTTTCATGGGTTGGCTTCATTCTACAGGCGGTTCATTCACACTTCAGCAATATCATGGCCCCAATTACAGACTGTATGACGGGCATGAAGTTTGGGTGGAGCAACGAGGCAGATGAAGCATTCCAACTGATCAAGGTACGGTTAACCACTGCACCCATTCTGGTGTTGCCATATTTTCACCTACCATTTGAGTTACACAGTGATGCATCCAAGGTAGGCATTGGAGCTGTCTTGAGTCAGAATAATAGGCCTGTTGCCTATTTTAGTGAGAAGCTGTCTGGGCGAAGTTGAGGTATAGCACATATGATGTGGAGTTCTATGAAGTGGTACAAGCCGTGAAACATTGGCGGCATTATCTTTTTCACGGAGAGTTCGTGTTGTTTACAGATCATGAGGCATTGTGACACTTACATGAGCAGAACAAGGTCTCGGCGAGACATGCTTCCTGGGTGGCCTATTTGGAGCGCTTTATTTTTGTAGTGAAACATACGTCTGGTGTGACCAACAGAGTTGTCGATGCCCTGAGCAGACAAAAAAGTTTGTTGAGCCGCATGACCATTGAGGTACCTGGGTTTTCCTACTTTTCTGATTTGTTTACTACTGATCCTTTCTTTGCTACTTTTGTGGAGAAGGTGTAGAGTGGGGAGCGTACTGATTACACACTCCAGGAAGGTTTCTTATTTCGGGGCAACCAGCTTTGCATTCCTAATTGCAGCTTGAGATTGTTGATTATTAGAGAGTTGCATGGAGAGGGACATGTTGGGCGTGATCGCACTTTGCAACTAGTGCAGGCCTCTTACTTTTGGCCTACCATTCGCAAGGAAGTGGACAGATATGTACAGCGGTGCCGGACTTGCCAGCTTTCTTTCAAGGGTACCGCAACTAATGCCGGTCTGCCTATATATGCCTTTGCCCATTCCAAAACAGCCATGGGTTGATATTAGCATGGATTTCATGCTGGGGTTGCCTAGAACACAGCGGGGTAATGACTCTATTTTTGTGGTGGTTGACCGTTTTTCCAAGATGGTTCACTTCATCCCATGCAAGAAGACCACAGATGCTGTAAAGGTGGCTCAGCTGTTCTTTTGGGAGGTGTATAGATTGCATGGCCTTCCTACCTCGATTGTTTCAGATCGGGACACCAGATTCCTCAGCCATTTTTGGCGCAGTTTGTGGCTATAGTGAACACGCAGCTGAAATTTAGCAGTGCTTATCATCTGCAAATAGATGGGTAGACTGAAGTTGTCAACCATTCGTTAGGCAATCTTTTGAGGAGCTTAGTGGGTGAGGATGTCAGGAGTTGGGACTTCAAGTTGCGCCAGGCAGAATTTGCACACAACCATACTGTTAATCGAAGTACCGGGTTTAGTCCTTATCAGGTTGTGTATTCGGTACTACCTCGAGGTCCTCTTGATCTATTACCAGTGTCAAATAAGACTAGATGGCATGGCAAGGCAGATGACTTTGTTAGTGGGCTGCAAGAGATTCATCAATCTGTCAAAGATAACTTGCAGAAGGCTGCTGACAAGTACAAACAATATGCAGATCAGAAGAAGCATTACGTGGAGTTTGAAGTGGTGACTTTGTGTGGGCAGTTCACACTAAAGACCGGTTCTCTGTGGGTGATTACAACAAATTGTTAGTTCGAAAGATTGGTCCTGTGGAGGTTCTTGAGAAAATTAATCCTAATGCTTACAGATTGAAGTTGCCAAGTCACATTCGCACGGCTGATGTATTTAATGTCAAGCATCTTGTTCCCTATTTTGGGGATACATCTGATGATGAGAATTCGAGGGCGAATTCTGTCCACCATGGGGAGAATGATGAAGTCCAAGAATTAGCTTGTAAATTCTTGGAAAAATATAATGGAAAGATATGACAGGATGACATTTTAGTAATTTTCACAAATGACGAAGTTTGGGTTTTTGGCGTTCCGGGGGCATGGGTTTATTGGAAATGGCGTGGAGATCACAACTCATGGCTATGCTGTGACAACGATGTGTTTCGGCGAAATTCCATTGTTTCGCCCTCCGAAACGGCAATTTTGCTATTTTTGGAAAGTTTTATTTCGTTTATAACTCTCATTAGGAATTTTCGTTTTTATTGCCGTTTGTGGCGTTTGTTTCTATTTTTCGTCTAGTTTTTAGTTTAGGGCTTTTTGGACTTTTTACTATTTTTGGCAAATTTTAGGGTTTCGCTATTTAAGCGATCTATTGGGAGTAATTCGCAGTTTTTGCTGAAATAAAAGAATTTTCGAACTTTGGCTTAAGTTCTGACCTAGATCGAGTTATTCGTGGATTCGTTCGACTAGTTTAAAAGATCTCCGCTGCGTCAATTTCCTTTATTAAATGTTGTGCTTTTGCTTTGAAACTGTGTTGTGCTTCCAAACATGATAAGGAAATAATTAAGCTTTGGGCAATAGCTTAATTGTAGTATCTTCATTAATATAGGAAACTCGACAATGATAACTCGCGAGTACCATTTGGGCATGCCATAGGCCTCATATTCCTTAATTGTATTTAGTTTGATCTCATTAATTGTTTTTTGACAATTGACAATTTTAGTTTCATAAGAATCATTTGAAATTAATATTTTTTTAAAGTTACTCTCCCACGTCAACTAGCTAGAGAGACAATCCTTAATATTATTAATAGACTCATGGAATAGGAGAGGAAGTAAGGTTAATAGTATGGAGATGCCCTTATATACATAAGGAACAATATCACAAATTTTGTTTGTTTGTTTATTTTTTTTTGACTTTTGTAGGAATCCAACTACTATCTCCTGAGGTATTGCCTTTTTGGCAAGTGATGTCTTTACTATCTCACCTGAGAGGCTTTGGCAATATCTCAAATTTTGTTGTGCAGAAATCTTTTTATTTTTTTCTCTCAATAAATTAGGGAATAATTAATTGTACATCCTGGTTAATTATATTTTTTCAAGCTTTCCTCCGTCAATTATATATTAAAGATTTGATAATTCCTTACTCTATTTGAGTGGGTGCATGCTTTGAGTTAATTCTAAGGGATAGTGAACTAGATATACCTTACCTCTGCTCTTTAAAGTATGAGTGACTTATAAACCTTATTATTTGTTGAAGGTCAGCTGGATCTAAATTAGAAATTTTTATCTCTAACATGTTGGAATTGATGAGATTATCAAACAATCTTTGAGGATTAAAATAGTGCATGATTAATTCGGGAAAGTATCATGGTGGTCGGGCTATCTACTTTTATTTTAAATCAAGAGTTTCACGTAGTTTAAAATATTCAAACAATTTATATACCCTTTAATTAAATATAATCATTTTACTTTCTAGGAGTAGGTTGTTTTGTTGATTCTTTTTTGAGTAAATTCCATTTAAAAGTATATTTTTTATGACGATTTATCATAAGTAGAATAGATCTTTTCGGATGGAAAGCAAATGATGATGTTAATTATTAGTTCGCAGCTATTGCTATACTTGCATCATTTGACATATTTGGTATTGGATCAGTAAGGAGATAATGATACCAGCTTTTTAGTTAATTACAATTCAAAGCTAGGTGCATAATTGCATGTTTGCAATGTTGTAATATTTGTACTAAAATTGAAATTATTAATTTGATTTATTTCATTCAAAGCATATGAAACTATTTTTTAATCTTTGTGAATTTAGAATAGTAAAGAGTTTACACTAAAGTTATTTATATAATTTGTTCAGTTTCTTTTCTTCGAAGAGAAGTAAGATATTAAAAAAAATATATATTTTTCTCTTTTCTAGGTGGTATTATGTTTTTAGGTGAATATGCTTTGTAAGCGCTTAGAAGTTTGGTAAGCATTTTAATCCTCGATTACTCTTAGTTTTGGGATTCTGTAGTTCAACATAATAATTTTATTCAATTGATTATTTTTTTTTCCTTTTCCATTGAAGTCCATTCATATAGGCATGCAACCCTGGTTCGAACCCAACAAAACAAAATACTTTTTCTGATTGAAGTCCATTCATATCAAATTCTAGCATTCCTTTAGCCGCCAAGAGCATGCTTGTTCTTTAATGTCAGACAACGTCTAAAATTATTAATAGTTTCAGTCATACATACTTAAACGTAGGTTTCTATTTTTTGGTATTTATGAAGACTTGTGATACAATTGAGCATTTGACATATCTTCATTCATGTGACTTAATTTTTTTTTAGGTCGTCTGACTTAACTTAATTATTTTAGAACATATTATTTTCTTGAGTTAATTGGTCACAACAACTTATTGTGCAGAAAGTAAATGCAGAAATAAGAAACACAATAAGGACGTATCAGATGACTCTTTAAAATTCTTTTGGGTGAGATCCAATATGTCAAAATCAGATAATCCGTTCTTTTGCATCCTTGATTGTGATTTTGTTTACATGGATGACACTTTCTTTGATTTTGGCTATCTTAGATAATTACAACGCTCTTTTCTTCAATAAAATAATTAAATTATTGGATTTACTCTTTATTTTTAAGAATACTTAGTTGATACTCTCTGCTTTTTGTATTTCAAATATTGTCAGTTGTTTTTATGCTTTCATGTGTTCTACCCTAGTTCAATTTCATCTTGTTTTGATTTTTAATAGAATTTTTAGAAGGATTTGGTTATTGAATTTCACTATTATATTAATTATGTTGGGGGTTTGAGGATGTTGAGCTCCAATTGGATTAAATTATTGGTATTGGTGAAATTTATTGGGTTTTAGAGTATAATTTATTGGATTTATTAACAGTTATGATTGGGTTTGTTAGTGATTTTTGTAAAATTTCTCTCGCATCTATTTCGCTCTATCTTCAATGGTTTGGTTGCCAACAACAACTACAAGAAGTTAAGCATTCTGGTAGTGCATGTGATTCTTGACTAAGGCCAGAGAAGAAATCCCTCTTGGCCAGTTCATTAGATTATAATGATGATAGAGATGATGAAACGATATATGGTGGAATCTGTTTTAATTAGAAATTTCACTTAATCACATTAAATTATAATTATCTTTTTGGCACTTGAGCAAGACTATACCAAAGTATTATTTTTCCTGTTTAGCATTGATTGATATCATCTATTACACACTAAGTCTTGATATCTTCATTGAAGTTTCTTTTCTTATTAGTGTAATTTTAGTTATATGGTAAAACACATAAAGATTCTAGCCATTGACCTAGGATACAGAAAAACTTAGTTTTATCATTTCGATTTTCTTTTTGTCGTAAGATACCTCAAAAGTATATATGTAAACACATAGTTGAAGTCTCCAGGGTCTCTATTGGGTTATTACACGTGTATGCACATAAGTGTTGAAGTTAGGAGAAATTAAACTCATTATGTGCGAGTGGGAGATTTTGGATTTAAACATTTGTATGCATATATATATATGAGTAGTTTTAGTACTACTTAATAACTACCTATTAGTTATTAACTGCAGAAATTTGTTTATTTCTTGAACTCTATGTGGGTCTATGCGCATGCTTAAGGTTACTATATGATTTTTTAAAAACTTTAACAAATCCTCAGTTCCAACTTACTAATTGAGTTGTGTCCTCAACCACCTCGCATTCAAACTTAATAAAATTTTCTTCTAACTAGATTTTTTTCTTTTTTTTTTTTGTAAAAACCACTATAACATTGTATATCTGTCATGAAGATTATTCTTGAAGAAGATGGCTCTTTCTTGATGTTTATTCACTTTTTTTTTCTATGTTGTGATTGTTGCAAGTTCAGTGTCTTTATTCATCTCCCTAAATATGTATAAATAATTATATTATACTACATTCTTTTTCTATTGATTGATACATGAACTCAAAAACTTGCACATTTACATGAGAATCGCAATTGTCATTGCTGATTTGTAGCGATCGTGTTCTTGATTTCGATTTTGGAACATGTTCTTAAATAACATTGCAAGTTTCTTGTTGTCAAGTTTCCAACAAATTTTATTTTGGGAGAATATTCTTTATTAATTAATATGTTTCAAATTAATGTTTTAGATACAAAGTCATTAGCCATTTCTTTTGTCTACAAATTTATTGAGACATTTTTTTTAATTTGTTAGCGATTTTTTAAATTTACTTACAACTTACTCGTTATTGTATGGATTATTTTTCGCGAGCAAAGCGATGGGTCGTTGGTGCATAGCACCTAATTGAACTAGTATCTATATTTAAATTCTACAATAGAGATCAAATATATACCCATGTCATGGGAACTCCTCAAAAATGTGTTGTGTATTAAATGTTTTGTGCAATTTAGAATAATACTATAATTATTCATGGATACTATTATAAAAGAAATATGCATATACTTATAATTGCTAAACAATATTTACATAATTGGCGTAGGGCACATTTTCCAACAGGATGAACATCAAAATTGCCTATTTATAGTCTAGATTTGATCAAAGGTGTTGGGCTCATCCCTAGGCACCTTCAATGGCCTAGATTGGCCAATAATTCAGCCCAGAAAATGACTTCAATGCAAACATATTCACTTAACCTTATCCTTCTCAGAACACAAACAAATCAATCATTGGGTGTTCCAATACCCGGTTATGCACTGTTTAGTGCACCAATCACGTACACTCACGTCACTAATTGATTAAACGACATTTTATATTAATTATTTAATGCATATCATTTATTTATCATGTGTGTATCCCACGACCTTATGTATTGTAATTCGCCTACTCGGTAGCCGCGTCTACACGTTACTCGAGGCGAATACCCGTAACACTGTCTCGCTCAGTAATAAGTAACATAAACACACACAATGCGATGTAATTTAACAAAATTGAATAAACACTTCGCAAAACAGACAAATAGCATACAAAAACGGACTGTATACCTAATCTAGGCATGCCCTGAACTAGCTGCGGGGTCCACGAGTGTCCGAGTTGGCGTCTAGTATAATGAAAAATTAGATTTGGGACATTACAGTTGAGCCCATCTTAATGTGATTAATGTATGCGTGAATTTGCGTGTTGTAAAATCTAGAAAATGGGGGAAAAATAGAAAAATAACTTTTTGACCAAATAAATAGAAATTGAAGGATTTATAAGAAAAATAAAGAAATTGGGATTCTCTCGAGACTTTATATCGAGGTTTTTACATCGTAAAACATGAAAGGATTAAAATAAATTGGAAACTAGGTTCTGGGATTCCATATTTGAATGGGACTAATTTAGGAATATTAATAAATGAGTATTTGACTTAAATCGATGACAATTGGTCTATTTTATGTAATGGACCAACGGAAAATGGTTTTAGGACTCTTGGGAGTCGTGTAAGTCGGTAAAAGTTAGAAAAACTCAGTACAGGTAAGTGAGACTCGTATCTTTTATCAATTATGCAATGTAATGTAGTATTATTAGAGCACATAGTGTTACGGACTGGGGGCAATGTACTGTGATTTGGTTGATTTTTTATCAAATGTTTTTATACTGAAAAATTAATTCGTGAAGAGGTTTGGCAGAACGAATCGACCTGGGATTTGGAATTGTATTACGCGGTCATCCAATATCGGGCCTCTAGTGACCTGGAGTATCCCGATCAATACTTTCCATTTGAGTTGGCGGCTGATCGGTCATTATCCAATCAGATGATCAATGATTGGTTTATTGACGATGTGGGAGTGCGACTCTGTCTCCATTTGAGTTGGTGGGACATCGGTCATGAACTTATCAGATGATCACTGATTGGTTTATTGACGATGTGGGAGTGCGACTCTGTCATAAAACCAAAATCGAAAATACAAATCACGAGTACAGTTGCAATTGACCAATGAACTTGCATCCGTTTATGTATTGTTTATATTATTCCAAATACTTCCTTACATATACATTGGGTTCATGTTGTTATACATAATTCCTTGATATTAATTGATAATTTATGGATTTTATGAGAGTCACTTACTGAGCATGTAGAAGCTCACCCATGTTAACATTTCCAGGTAATGGCGTGCACTAAGATCCAGGAAATGATAAGATTAGGAGTCTAATATCTTCCCTATGATGCAATGATTTCCTGTTAATATATATATATATATATATTGTATTGAATTATGATTTTGTGATAATCAGGGTGGAAATACAAGTTTAATACCGATCTTGTATTTCTTGTTTATTATCGAAATGGTTTTAATTTTCGCTGTGTTTTGATTTAATTTGTTTATTGATTATTGAGATATGCAGGTTGTTTATCAGGTACGGGATAAAATGTTGCTGGCTCTAATTTGGTCTGATCTGATTTACCGGGGCTTAATTAGGGTTTCAGGCTGAGTATTGCCCTAATTGAGTTAGGGGATGCTACAATGTATGTGATGGCAATGCACTTTCAAGTTTTTATATAGGAAGTGCACTTTTACCAACACCTCATGGTAATTTAAACTTACAAAAATGTTCTTGTTGTTCCTAAATTGCAAAGAAAAACTTGTTATCTATTAGCCAATTTAAACATGATAATGCTTCTGTTTTTGAATTTAACTCTGATGATTTTGTGATAAAGGATTAAAATGAAATGATCCTAGCCACAGGGGCATAGAAAAAGTCAACTATATGCTTTGGGTGATGCAAAGTTGCAAGCATTAGTTTGCTATCAAAAATTCCTCTCGCAACTTCAAGCTTATGGCACCAACGAATGGGATACTCCATTCACGTTTACTACAAGTTCTCAATAAAAATAAAGTTTTAATTATTTTTAGTTGGTTAAATAAAAACATTATTTGCACCAGATGTCAACTTGACAAAATATGCAAACTTCCTTTTATTGATTCTAATAAATTATTTCAATTTCTTTTAGAAAAGATTCACTGTGATTTATGGGTCCATATTTGATTCCTTCTGTGCAACACTTTAAATATTATGTTGTTTTTTGTGATGATTGCACTAGATATACTTAGCTCTTTCCATTAAAATATAAATCATAGTTCTTTGATTGTTTTTTGAAATATCAAAATCTAGTGGAAAATCAATTTGATAGAAAAATAAAGATTTATCAAAATGACGAAGGTACTGAATTTACTTCCTCCTTTTTTACCAACCATCTTGCTCAATGTCAACAACTATCTTGCCCAGGTATCCACGCGCAAAATGGGATTGCGGAACGCAAAGTATCGTCGTATTGTAGAAATGGGTCTTACGATAATATTTCATACTAATCTACCTATTCGATTTTGAGATGATGCATTTGTTACTGCTATATTTTTAATCAATCAACTTTTAAGTTCTGTTTTACATATGAAAACATCATTCCTTAAACTTTTTGGAAAAAAATCCTTATAGTGGCTTAAAGATTTTTAGTTGCAAATGTTTTCCTTACTTGAAATAATATGGCCAAAATAAATTTTCAAAAAGGACATATCCTTGTGTTTCTCTTAGTTATAGCCCAATCCATAAGGGTTATAGATGCCTAGACACTTCAACAAATAAAGTATATATTTCTAGACATGTAGTATATGATGAAAATGTTTTTCCTTATTCTAATAGAGCTTCAAATGATAATATTTTACAACTTGCAGTTACCACTTTTCCTGATCAAGATGAATGAATTACCAAAGTTATAGATACTAACTATTATGATAATATTTCAATAATTGCTTCAACTACAAGCAAGACAACCAACACAAAGTTGCCAAACTTTTTGTTGCCCTGATACAATAAACCCAATTTTGCACATTAGTAGTACACATATCCTGCCATTAGAGGATGATGATATTGACACCCCTATTTCATCGAGCTGATATCTCAAATATCTCTATCAATCCACCCACCTTATATTCTAATACTATTCATCTAGGATAATGCGACAGTTGCGATGGAATGCACGGAGGAAGTTTTTCTCGCTAAGAAAATCCATGGTGATGGTGCGAAAGTGATAAAAGTTGGTGAGGTATTTATTTATTTTGAAGATTTGCGAGTCATTCATTTTACAAGTATTCTTATATATCTTATTACACCATATGATTTTGCTTCTAAGCATGACAAAGCTATTATTGCATAATACCAAGTACTTATTTCTTTTGTTTTTAGTTTCTACTGTCATGTTACCTTGCCTTTTCAAATTCCAAAGTTTAAGGTGTAATATCTTTCTTCCTATATTAGCCCCATGCTTGGGACTTCGTAGAAATTTTAATTGTTAAAATAATTAAATAATTGTATATTATTTTATAGAATAATAAGTAACTACTAAACTTTCATATTAAGTAACAACTATTGTTTAATCTTATTATGAATTTGTACTGTTTGAAATATTAATCTATGTAAGTAAACTATTTAGTTTTTAATACTTGTCTTATCATGCATAATTGCCATTCATTTTTAGGTAAAAGGAAATGTTCAAATTTCGTTTCATAATGGTATCTAGTTATTCGATTAAAAGAAAAAAATGATGAAAGAGATCTACTACTTAGAAGTTCACAAGATGATATCTGTGCATTTGCGGTGCTTATTGGATTTGGTTGGTTGCTAGTTTGCAAGTTCTTTATTTTGGAAAAATTGTTATGTTTTATGTTTTTGCTATATTTCCTTACTGATGTGTTTTAAATATACTCCTTCGAGGTTATCTGGTTATCTGGACATTAAAGATTGTGAGTGGTTTAAAATTGATGAAGACGGAATAAAATCATTTGTCTCTACTCTCTCCCTCCCTCTCTTTCTCATCATATTTTAACTTCCAAATAGATATCTATTCCAAATATACAGAGTTGTTGAATCTAATTTGAGTTCCCATTATAATTACTTAGAATCTTAATTTCATCTTAGGCTAGCTGAATCTAAGTTATTTAGTCACATGAGAACCATAATGAAAATGGAAAAGCGAGAAATTTATCAAGTAGCATATTGATGATAGCACTAATGATTTTGTGCTTTAATAAAAAGTGCAGTTTTTATCTAAACGTACGGAGATCTGCTCAACAAATTAATACTGATTATTTTGAGTTGTACCAATGGTCTATACTAGCAAGGGTGACTTTTACGAAGTCAAAGGATTAATCAAGAGTGGATCTGTCAGTTTGTTTTTGAGAAAGAATACCTGACAATATAAATCAGATGAAATCTGTATGGATGTTAAGCTATAAGATTTTTACTCTTTTTTCCGCTTGTGGTTGATGAATTCTTCTAATCTAATATATATTATCATTCTTGTAGTTCTTATTGTTTTCTTCACGCAGGTGAATGCTACAACGGTGGAAGATGAACATGATATCGCTAAATTTAAAGATTACAAACCTTCACAACTGGGTGATTCTAAAGAAGCTTAAGTGCCATCTGATCCTTCCCCACCCACCCCACCTAAAAAGGAGGATACTGAGCCTGTCAGTTCAGCTGAGCCAAAAAAGCCAAAGGTTGCTAATGCTCCTCAATCAGGAGCACGGATTTTCGCAAGTCCTCTTGCGAGGAAATTGGCAAACGACCACAATGTTAGTAACATATGTTGTAAAATTTTTCTCATTCAATGTGTTATATAGGCTTGTAGACATCTGTCGTTGATTAGTAGTTGATTTTATTAGATAGGGAGATTGTGTCAGATTTTTTTAATCCATATTTCCCTTTTATCAATTGTTTTAACTTTTTTTATAACATAGGTACCTCTTTCAAAGATCAAAGGAACTGGTTCTGATGGAACTATTGTGCAGGCAGATATTGAAGATTACTTGGGTACATCCATACTCTTACTTTCATCTTCAATCCTTCAGTTAACAGTTTTTGACTCAAATTGTGAAAGGTTGTGTTGTGAATGTTGACAATTTGTTGAAATCCTTACTGAATTATAATTTAATTATTCAAACTTCGAAGGATGTCTCAAGCATTATCCACAACCACATCCCTTCTCGTATTACATTTCCTGTGGCACATTTTTGTAATTTCGTACTTTGTTTGATGTTGGTTTTTTTTTTGCAGCATTTAGTGGAAAGGGCATCTCGGCACCTCCTACCTCCAAGCCCAAGGACAAAGCAACAGAAGCAGGAATAAACTATACAGACCTTCCGATTTCACAAATAAGAAAAGTAATTACCATTTTGTCATTGCTAACTTAACATCACTAAAAAGGTATTACATTTTGGAATAGAAGATAAATAAATCACTTGTATACTTTTCTTGCCAGTCACAGTTTCCTGCCTCCTGCCCTCTAAACAAACCATTCCTCTATATTATTTGACAGTGGACACCTGTGTAGACAAACTTATGGAGTCAGTATCTTTTCCCACGTTTATGAATACAGATAAACCTTTTGAAATTGCTTTGAAATTTGTTTTTAAATACATACATTAATTTGTTCATGTCAGGTTGCAAAGTCAACTCAATTCACTACAAGAAGCTTCAGGCGGAGAGTGGATATCGGTCAATGATCTTGTAATAAAGGTATATTCATATTTATATTGTTTCTAAGAGATTATATATTAGATTTTTTAATCTCCTGATTTTCTGGTTGTGCAATCAACCGATTTTCTGGTTGTGCAAGACTTGAGTGTATATAAATGCCTTAGGCTTCAGTACATGATCTATCTGGTGATGTTTATCATGCATCCTTTCGTCTCCTTACCTTAAAGTTTTAATTTTCTGAGAGTGAAACTGAGTGAACTTAAATCACAGGCTGCCGCCTTGGCTCTTTGCAAAGTTCCCCAATGTAACAGTTCATGGACTGACGAGTACATTCGCCAGTAAGTACTAATCATGGTTATATAGATATTGTCATTTTCAAGCCATGCCATGGACTAATTTGTGGTGGCTATTCATACAGGTACCACAGTGTGAATGTTGCCATGCAAACAGAACATGGACTCTTTGTTCCAGTCGTTAGGGTATGTGTAGAAAATGTGTAAACTGTTAACAATTATTCCATTTGTTGAAATACGGTTTAACATGAACTTGTGCGATGTTTGATCTTTGAAGGATGCGGACAAGAAAGGATTGTCTAAAATTGCTGATGAGGTCAAATCCTTTACACAGAAAGCCAAAGAGAATAGTTTGAAACCAGAAGATTATGAAGTAAGCGAGAAGTTTTAGGTTGAATGTCCTTAAACGCGCTAGAAATGTTTACTTTTGTTTCAAGTACATTATTTTGTGTTCCGTCGCAGGGAGGCACTTTCACTGTGTCAAATCTGGGAGGAACTTATTGGGATCAAGCAATTCTGCGCTATGATCAATCCCCCACAATTTGGAATACTTGCCGTGGGATCAGGTAATTAAAGGTTCATTAAGCTACATTTATCTTTCTTTTTTGAACCGTGAAAGCATGACATCTTTTACTAAAGTTGTGAAACTCTGATGGTGCGTAATCTTCCCAGTTGAGTGTTTTGTTTATTTGAGCGCAATATTCTTACTTCATAAAACCGAGTTCTGCAATATATTTCCATATGCTATTTATTAAATCATAATCTTCTCTTGATCTGCATAGGTGCGATTGGCGCGGAGTGGCTCAAAGCGTTCAAAGGCTACGTCGAGAACCCAAAATCCATGCTACTCTAAATGATTCTTTTGTTGTTAAGAGTCAGACAGTTCAAAATGTTTCTCTTGTTTATGGTTCTTCTCATTCCCGATCTCCTTTGATATAACATGACACACATAACTTGTTAAATATGTTTTTGACCCATTTAACTTTTTGTTTTGAAGAGCCCTGACCTATTTAACTTGGACAACATATTTTTTTTATTCAAACACGACTCCTGTAACGCATTTAACTTGTTTATTACTTACAAATATTAAAAGTTTAATTAGTGGTAAATTATGTTAAGTTAATTTGGGATGTTAAAGTCTTAAAAATTGACTTAAATATAAATTATTACATAGCCTAAAAAAATTATTACATATTATCCTCTTTTTCTACACTTTGTTTTTAGATTTTAATGGAGTTTATGACGTTGATGGCAGGCTAAACTCATCGATCAACCTAAGTGGATCAAATTACTCTTTTTGGCATAAAACATATGTGAGATCTATTTTATTATTTATTTAATTTGTTTTTCACAAGATTTTATTTTCTTTGGTATTATTTGAACAATTGAAGTTAAGCACTAGTTTAAACTTCAATTCATATGCCAAATGAGTCGTAAGCACCCATGCTTGTGCAATAAGACCACACTAGTGGCAATTGACCATACCAATTGATTAGACCCTTTTGAGACCTGGTCAAATACCTTAGGAATCTAGGCTAAATCGGGAGCACTAGCGATTCGGTTGTCTAGGTGTAGTGCCTTCACTAATCGAAGTAATGCGACCAATGCGTTAAATCTGGAGCACTAGCGATCAGGTTGCGTAATTAGTCAGGGAAGTAGTCAACAGTCGTACCTTGGCTACCGTCATCAAGAAGCGCGAAGTCCCGCGTACATTACCGGGTCTATAGCTACACTAAATTACTTGCAGTGAGAACATCTCGGCTATCCCATGCAAAAAGTTGCCAACCAGGGTATGAGGACCCGGCATGTTCACTGTCCCTTGCACAATTGGTGAAGTTGAGATCAGACAGCTATGTGCGACCTCAGCGCCTCTATCAATGTCATGCCACTATCCATATATGAGACATTGAATGCTGGCCCCCTAAAAGATACTGGGATTGTCATATATTTGGCAGACCAATATGTCGTTCGTCCTGTGGGTGTCTTGGAAGACATCATGGTAAAGGTTAGTGAGCTCATCTTTCCTGCTGACTTCTATATCATCGATATGAAGACTCAGCCATGCCCCCATTTCTCCTTAGTCTTGTTTGGCAGGCCTTTCCTTAAGATCGCCAAGACCAAGATTGATGTTCACAGTGGTGCTCTGACCATGGAGTTTGATGGTGAACTTATTAAGTTCAACATCTATGATGCGATGCGCCATCCCTGCGATGCCTCTTCTATGGTGCTTGCCTTGGACAGTGTGGACTCACTTGTCCAGGATACCTTTCTTGTGAAAGGTGATGATGTAAAAGTGGTGTTAGAGAATCATCTTGACACCAATTCCTTGCGAAAGCAATGTTTCATCCTCAATACTGAGATTGAGGAGCTGATCTCTGAGTTGGACTCTGCTCCACTCTATTTTCCCACCCTAGCTTATCTCGACTTACCTACTTCGAACTCTACACTTCTCCCCTCTATGGTGCGAGCACCCACACTGGAGCTCAAACCATTGCCCACCCACCTCAAATATGTGTTTTTAGGTGCGAATGATACATTACTAGTGATCATCTCCACCAAACTCACATTACCAGAGGAAGAGAAGTTGATTCATGTGCTTCAAGAGTTCAAAGAAGCCCTAGGGTGGATGATTGCTGACATCAAAGGTTTTAGCCCTTCCATATGCATGCATCAGATACATATGGAAGAAGGGTCTAAACCTTCACGAGAAGCACAATGGAGACTGAACCCACCAATGATGGATGTGGTTAAAAAGGAGATTCTGAAGCTCCTTGATGCTGGGATGATCTACCCGATCTCCGACAGCAAGTGGGTCAGTCCCATTTAGGTGGTTCCCAAGAAAACGGGGATCACAGTGGTCACAAACTCACAAGGTGAGTTAGTCCCAACTCGCATCCAAAACGGATAGCGAGTTTGCATTGATTACAGGAAGCTCAATGCTTCGACTAGGAAAGACCACTTCCCATTTCCTTTCATCGATCAGATGTTAGAGCGTTTAGTAGGCAGGTCTCACTATCGCTGCTTGGATGGGTATTCTGGTTTTCATCAGATTCCCGTAGCACTTGAGGATCAAGAAAAGACCGCCTTCACTTGTCCTTTTGGTACTTATGCTTACCGACGCATGCCATTTGGGCTGTGCAATGTACCTGCTACATTCCAGAGGTGTACGATGAGCATTTTCTCTGACTTTGTTGAGCACTTCATCGAAGTATTCATGGATGACTTCGCCGTTTACGGTGATTCATTCGATCTTTGCCTTAGTCACTTGACTAAGGTTCTTCACCGATGTATCCAGAAGAACTTGATCCTCAATTACAAGAAATGTCACTTCATGGTGGATCAGGGTCTTATCTTGGGTCACATCGTATCTGCTAGGGGTGTGGAGGTAGACCCGACAAATATTGAAGTAATTCAAAAGTTGCCTTACCCCACGACTGTGCGAGAAATTCGATCATTTCTTGGCCATGCCGGTTTCTATCGGCGATTCATTAAGGATTTCTCAAAAATTGCACAACCCCTCTATTGCCTTCTTCAGAAGGACGTGCCTTTCGATCTTGATAAGGCATGTAAGAGCGCATTCGATGCACTCAAAGGCTCTCTCATCTCTACTCCAGTGATTCAAGCTCCCAACTGGGAGCTACTTTTTGAGATTATGTGCGATGCTAGCAACCACGCCGTGGGTGCTGTGCTTGGGCAACGAGTCAGGCACGCTTCTCATGTCATATACTACACTTCCCGAACTCTTGATCCTGCCCAACTGAATTACACTACAGAGAAGGAGCTTCTAGCTGTCGTCTTCGCCTTGGAGAAATTTTGGCCTTATCTCTTAGGAACTAAGGTGGTTGTCTACTTTGATCATGCTTTGCCTTAAAACAACTTACGGCCAAAAAGGAAGCTAAGCCTCGTCTCATTCGATGGATACTCTTGTTACAAGAGTTTGACATCGAGATTAAAGATAAAAGTGGTGCTTGAAAATCTTGTTGCGACCATCTCGGTCCGTATCGGGAATGGTGAAGCACCTGTCCCGCTACGAGATGATTTTCCTGATGAACATCTCTTAGCAATTGCTGAGGAACTCCCTTGGTTTGCAGATCTGGTAAACTACCTTGTTACACGAGAGTTTCCACCTCATCTTACGTGAGCCCAAAAGGATAAAATTCGGAGTGATTCCAAATACTATGTATGGGATGACCCATACTTGTGGAGGTTTTGCTCAGACCAGGTTATTCGTCGATGTGTTTCCCAAACGGAGGCGCAATCTATATTGGCATTCTGTCATTCATACACTTGCGGCGGCCATTTCGGTCCACGTAGGACTGCTATGAAAGTCTTGGAGAGTGGGTTATACTGGCCCACCATTTTTCACGATTCATACATATACTCTAAGACTTGCGCTAGATTTCAGTCGACTGGTACCCTGAGTCACAGGAATCAAATGCCACTGACCTCGATCCTATTCTGTGAGATTTTCGATGTTTGGAGGATCGACTTCATGGGGCCATTTCCACCGTCACATGGTTTTCTTTATATCTTACTGGCGGTGGACTACGTGTCCAAATGGGTGGAAGTCAAAGCCACTCGCACCAATGATTCGTCAGTTGTATGCGATTTCCTGAAATCACGAATTTTTTCAACTTTTGGCGCTACACGGGCTTTGATCAGTGATCGAGGTACCCATTTCTGCAACCGTATGGTTGAAAATCTCCTGAGTAAGTATAATGTTACACACCGTACATCTACGGCCTATCATCCTCAGACCAGTGGCCAAGTGGAGGTGTCAAACAGGGAGATTAAAACCATTTTGGAGAAGACCGTAAACCCGTCACGGAAGGATTGGAGCACGCGGCTTGATGACGCAGTATGGGCTTATCAAACGGCATTTAAAGCGCCAATCGGAATGTCTCCGTATCGCTTAGTTTTTGGCAAATCGTGCCACTTGCCGGTCGAGTTAGAGCATAATCTCTATGGGCTATCAAACAGCTCAACGTGGAACTCGACGCAAATGCAAAAAGAGAGAGTTGGACCTCCAAGAATTGGAGGAGATCCTGAACGATGCCTACTAGTCCATTCGAATTTATAAGGATAAAACTAAGGCATTCCACGATCGCAATAAGACTTTCGTAGTCGGCCAAAAGGTCTTGCTTTATAATTCCAAATTTACTCTCCATCCAGGGAAGTTGAGGTCACGATGGCTCGGACCTTTTGTTGTTACTGATGTGTTTGGACATGGTGCAGTTGAGATCAGGAGCCAGGATACAGGGAAAGTTTTCAAGGTGAATGGACATCGACTGAAGCCGTTCTATGAGAACTTCAAACAGCACGAGATCGAGAGTGAGACTCTAGCAGTTGTAGAGTACCTTGACTGAGAGAGAGTCAGACTGAGTCGAGCCAACGACGTTAAAAAAAGGCGCTCTTGGGAGGCACCCCAAGCTTCTATCCCTTTGATTTTCTTTTAGTCTTTTCTGTGGTATTCTTATTATTATCTCCTTGTGACTTTTTACAGGTGTTGCGACCTCTACCTTGCACACTGGATTTTGAGAGCCTGGTATTGCTCTGATGGCTCCTCACATGTCTGTACGTATGGTTAGTTACATTGAGATCTGGTAAGGTTACCCATCTTCTTTTCGTTTGTAGATTTAGGTTTAGTGTCAGTCTTATGCATGATTTTGTATCATTCCCTTCTTTATCTATCATGTTCTTTTTACCATCTTGTATGTTCATGTATGCCTCGTAACCTGTTTTGAACCTTGAGGACAAGGTTCGAAATAAGTTTGGGGGTACTTTAGGACTTATGGATTGAGTGGATGGTGTTCTATGCGAAAAACCGAGTGAGATCGTTTAAATTTTTTTATATATATGCGGTTACATGAGGTTGTAGGATGGTATTAGTGGTGTTTGATATATATTGCTCATTCATTTCTTCCATTTCTTTTCACTCCATATCACACTTTCTCATTCCATTAGGAGTTGATACACATTCATGCATGTTTCCAAAGATAGTCTATATTGTCTAGAGTCGCCCGAGACTTTGTTTCATGCCTTTGGTTATGGATGAGTACTTTATGGTTGCCTGTTGACTTGAAACTTAAGAGAAATTAGGAGAAACACTAAATCAAGTCGTAGCCCAGCATTCTTAGGAATTCATGATTAGAGACAGTATGTTGGTTGAGCTTGTGCTAGATACCAAAATGGGTAGACAGTCAAAATTGTGCAAGTGATAATATTTTAACCCACATTGGGGAATTTGCTTAATTATAGTGAAAGTGAGAAGGGCTAATAGGAGTTTTCTTAATATTGAGAGTCCCACAAGTTTCCACAGGAAATGGAGTAGGGAAACTTGTGGTGGGAAAAGTGAGAAAATCGGTCCATAGGAAATGGAGCAAGGACCGTGTTACAAAAAAATGGAGAAAGGAATAAAGAATAGAAAAAAGAAAGAATAAAGGCGAAAGTTTATGAAAACTCCTCAAATAAAAAAGATTTAGCTCGAGTGCTTTCACTTAATTTAGTGGGATTTTAAACTTGCGTGCTTTAATGTATAGACCAAGAAAACCCATGAGTAGTCGATGGCCTTTCTCTTGACTGCATCTTTGTCTTGAAAGTGTGATTTTAGTTGTATTTGGGTTGCGATTCTTGACATATCATGACTCCGAAATTTCTTGAGTGACTTGTTAACTTGGTGCCTATGTAAACCAGAGGAACTCCATGAACTTTTGAATCGGGTATAGTTTACTTTGTCAGTGCATAGTTATACTAAGAGTCTAATTTATTTGTTTGTCTTTACACCTTTGCTCGGGACGTGCAAAGTCCTAAGTTTGGGGGTATTTGATAAGTTGTTATTTATGCATATTATATATAGTTTGTTTATATATTTTAGTGTTGATTCTCCGAATTATGGGCCTAATTATCTCTATTTGTCATTTTCAGGACTTTTGGGGTGCACGGTTGGATCCGGGGCAGAAAAATACTCAAACTAGAGTATTTACTTGAAGAAATCGGACAACGGAAGATTAGTTTTGGAGTACATGCGAAAGTTGGATAATTGGAATTTCACAGTGCCACGTGGCGTGTCCCAGTTTGTCCAGCCGTGTCGGAGCCTCCACGTGTCGCGATTTCATTCGTCCAGACTGCGTCACACAGGACATCGCAGCCAATCCGCGCTCGCCACGTCGCCCTTTACACCAACCGCGTCGTGCCACGTCACTCTCACTACTCATCGTTTCACCTACACCGTTGATCTGCCTCGGGATGCGTGCTCAACCGCACTCCCAGATTTTCGCACGAGACGCGCGATTTCGCCCATGCCACGTCATCGCCATGTGGCAGCCTCTCATTCGTCCACCGTGTGCACACTCAGTTACTCTAGCGAACCAAGAACCGCCACGTGTCAGCGCCTCCACGTCCAGCACGTCATGCGAGCCTGTCCCAGCCAATCCGATTGCGCCACGTCATCACGCTCCAGTTATTCAGCCAATCACACTTGTGACACGTGGCGAGTAAAAAAACAAAAAATAGCCACAAATATTGCAAATGATGATGTTAATTATTAGTTCGCAAATATTGCTATACTTGCATCATTTGACATATTTGGTATTGGATCGCATAAGGAGATAATGAATCCAAATTTTTTAGTTGATTATAATTCAAAGCTAGGTGCAAAATTGCATGTTTGCAATGTTGTAATATTTGTACTAAAATTGAAATTATTAATTTGATTTATTTCATTCGAAGCATATGAAACTATTTTTTAATCTTTGTGAATTTAGAATAGTAAAGAGTTTACACTAAAGTTATTCATATAATTTGTTCAATTTCTTTTCTTCGAAGAGAAGTAAGATCTTAAAAAAAATATATATTTTTCTCTTTTCTAGGTGGTATTGTGTTTTTAGGTGAATATGCTTTGTAAGCACTTTGAAGTTTGGTAAGCATTTAAATCCTCGATTACTCTTTCTTTTTAAGAATACTTAGTTGATACTCTCCGCTTTTTGTATTTCAAATATTGTCAGTTGTTTTTATGCTTTCATGTGTTCTACCCTAGTTCAATTTCATCTTGTTTTGATTTTTAATAGAATTTTTAGAAGGATTTGATTATTGAATTTCACTATTATATTAATTATGTTGGGGGTTTGAGGATGTTGAGCTCCAATTGGATTAAATTATTGGTACTGTGAAATCTATTGGGTTTTAGAGTATAATTTATTGGATTTATTAACAGTTATGATTGGGTTTGTTAGCGATTTTTGTGAAATTTCTCTCGTATCTATTTCGCCCTATCTTCAATGGTTTGGTTGCCAACAACAACTACAAGAAGTTAAGCATTCTGGTAGTGCTTGATTCTTGACTAAGGCCGAGAAGAAATCCCTCTTGGCCGTTCATTAGATTATAATGATGATAGAGATGATGAAACGATATATGGTGGAATCTGTTTTAATTAGAAATTTCACTTAATCACATTAAATTATAATTATCTTTTTGGCACTTGAGCAAGCCTATACCAAAGTATTTTTTTTCCTGTTTAGTATTGATTTATATCATCTATTACACACTAAGTCTTGATATCTTCATTGAAGTTTCTTTTCTTATTAGTGTAATTTTAGTTATATGGTAAAACACATAAAGATTCTAGCCATTGACCTAGGATACAAAAAAACTTAGTTTTATCATTTCGATTTTCTTTTTGTCGTAAGATACCACAAAAGTATATATGTAAACACATTTGTATAGTTGAAGTCTCCATGGTCTCTATTGGGTTTATTACACGTGTTCACACATACGTGTTGAAGTTATGAGAAATTAAACTCATTACGCGCGAGTGGGAAATGTTGGATTTAAACATATGTATGCATATAAATATGAGTAGTTTTAGTACCACTTAATAACTACCTATTAGTTATTATTTATGTGTATCAATCTAAAAGGAAAAACCAAGGTAAGTTTCCTTCTCTAAAGTAAGACTCTGCAAAGGTACTTAGGCTGAGGTTTTGGGATCTTCCCGAATTGGTGACCTTGTAGCCAAGGGGTATACACAACAAGAGGGAATTATTTTTGCTTCTAAAGAAACTATAATTTATAGATATTTTGGGTAGCCTACATGGTGCATAAGAAGAGAGCATATCCAGAGTTAATAATGTTTAGTCCTCTTGCCATGCTCTTATGTTCTCCTATTGAAAGAAATGTTAGAAAAGAAAGTTATCTTTCTCTTACTTTGTTTGTGTACTTACCAATTGGGTTGTTTTCTTAACTGCAAAAATTTGTTTATTTCTTAAACTCTATGTGGGTCTATGCGCATGCTTAAGGTTACTATATGATTTTTTAAAAACTTTAACAAAGCCTCAGTTCCAACTTACTAATTGAGTTGTGTCCTTAACCCTTTTAATGATGTGCCTACATACTGAAGTTTGTCTATGCACATGTACTCGGACAAATTGAAGAGGTATTATTATCTGGGCAAATTTCTTGTTGTCAAATTAACAACAAATTAACATGTTCTTAATTAACATTGCAAGTTTCTTCTTGTCAAATTTCCAACAAATTTTATTTTGGGAGAATATTCTTTATTAATGAATTTTTTTCAAATTTACTTACAACTTACTCGTTATTGTATGGATTATTTTTCGCGAGCATAGCGAGTGGGTCGTTGGTGCGTAGCACCTTATTGAACTAGTATCTATATATAAATTCTACAATAGAGATCAAATATATACCCATGTCATGGGAACTCCTCAAAAATGTGTTGTGTATTAATTGTTTTGTGTAATTTAGAATAATACTATAATTATTTATGGATACTATTATAAAAGAAATATGCATATACTTATAATAGTTAAACAATATTTACATAATTGGCTTAGGGCACATTTTCCAATAGGATGAACACTAAAATTGCCTACTTATAGTCTAGATTTGATCAAAGGTGTTCTGCTCATCCCTAGGCACCTTCAATTGCCTAGATTGGCCAATAATTCAGCCAAGAAAATGACTTCAATGCAAACATATTCACTTAACCTTATCATTCTCACAATACAAACAAATCAATCATTGGGTGTTCCAGTACCCGGTTATGCACTGTTTAGTGCACCAATCACGTACGCTCACGTCACTAATTGATTAAACGACATTTTATATTAATTATTTAATGCATGTCATTTATTTATTATGTGTGTATCCCACGGCCTTATATTTTGTAATTCGTCTACCTGGTAGCCGCGTCTACACGTTACTCGAGGCGAATACCCGTAACACTGTCTCGCTCGGTAAGAAGTAACATAAACACACACATTGCGATGTAATTTAACAAAATTTAATAGACACTTCGCAAAACAGATAAATAGCATACAAAAATGGACTGTATACCTAATCTGGGCATGCCCCGAACTAGTCTATGCGGTACCACGAGCGCCCGAGTTGGCGTCCAGTATAATGAAAAATTAGATTTGGGCCGTTACGGTTGAGCCCATCTTAATGTGATTAATGTGTGCGTGAATTTGCGTGTTGTAAAATCTAGAAAATGGGGAAAAAATAGAAAAATAATATTTTGACCAAATAAATAGAAATTGAAGGATTTATAAAAAAAAGAAATTGGGATTCTCTCGAGACTTTATATCGGGGTTTTTACATCGTAAAACGTGAAAGGGTTAAAATAAATTGAAAACTAGGTTCTGGGATTCCATATTTGAATGGGACTAATTTAGGAATATTAATAAATGAGTATTTGACTTAAATCGATGACAATTGATCTATTTTAGGTAATGCACCAACGGAAAAAGGTTTTAGGACTCTTGGGAGTCGTATAAATCGGTAAAAGTTATGAAAACTCAGTACAGATAAGTGAGACTCGTATCTTTTATTAATTATGCAATGTAATGTAGTATTATTAGAGCACGAAGTGTTATGAACTGGGGACAATGTACTGTGATTTGGTTGATTTTTTATCAAATGTTTTTATACTGAAAAATGAATTCGTAAAGACGTTTGGCAGAACGAATCGACCTGGGGTTTGGAATTGTGTTAGGCGGTCATCCAATATCAGGCCCCTAGTGACCTGGAGTATCCCGATCAATACTTTCCATTTGAGTTGGCGGCTGATCAGTCATTATCCAATCAAATGATCAATGATTGGTTTATTGACGATGTGGGAGTGCGATTGTCTCCGTTTGAGTTGGCGACACATCGGTCATGAACTTATCAGATGATCACTAATTGGTTTGTTGACGATGTAGGAATGCGACTCAGTCATAAAACCAAAATCGAAAATACAAATCACGAGTACAGTTGCAGTTGACCAATGAACTTGCATCCGTTTAGGTATTCTTTATATTATTTCAAATACTTCCTTACATATACATTGGGTTCATGTTGTTATACATAATTCCTTGATATTAATTGATAATTTATGGATTTTAGGAGAGTCACTTATTGAGCATGTAAGAACTCACCTATGTTAACATTTCCAGGTAATGGCGTGCACTAAGATCCAGGAAATGATAAGATTAGGAGTCTAATATCTTCCCTACGATGCAATGATTTCCTGTTAATATATATATTGTATTGAATTATGATTTCGTGATAATTAGGGTGGAAATACAAGTTTAATACCGATCTGGTATTTCTTGTTTATTATCGAAAAAGTTGTTTATCAGGTACGAGATAAAATGTTGCTGGCTCTTATTAGGTCTGATCTGATTTACCGGGGCTTAATTAGGGTTTCAGGCCGAGTATTGCCCTAATTGAGTTAGGGGATGCTACAATGTATGTGATGGCAATGCACTTCCAATTTTTTATATAGGAAGTGCACTTTTACCAACACCGTATGGTAATTTAAACTTGCAAAAATGTTCTTGTTGTTCCTAAATTGCAAAGAAAAACTTGTTATCTGTTAGCCAATTTACACATGATAATGCTTCTATTTTTGAATTTAACTCTGATGATTTTGTGATAAAGGATTAAAATGAAATGATCCTAGCCACATGGCATAGAAAAGGTCAACTATATACTTTGGGTGATGCAAAGTTGCAAGCATTAGCTGCTATCAAAACTCCCTCTGCAACTTCAAGCTTATGGCACCAACGAATGGGATACCCCATTCATGTTTACTACAAGTTCTCAATAAAAATAAAGTTTTAAATATTTTTAGTTGGTTAAATAAAAACATTATTTGCACTAGATGTCAACTTGACAAAATATGCAAACTTCCTTTTATTGATTCTTATAAATTATGTCAATTTCTTTTAGAAAAGATTCACTATAAATTATGGGTGATAAGTTGTTATTTATGTATATTATATATAGTTTATTTATATATTTTAGTGTTGATTCTCCGAATTATGGGCCTAATTATCTCTATTTGTCATTTTCAGGACTTTTGGGGTGCACGGTTGGATCCGAGGTGGAAAAATACTTAGAATAGAGTATTTACTTGAAGAAATCGGAAATCAGAAGATTAGTTTTGGAGTATACGCGAAAGTTGGATAATTGGAATTTCACAGTGCCACGTGGCGTGTCCCGGTTCGTCCAGCCGTGTCGGAGCCTCCACGTGTCACGTTTTCATTCGTCCAGACTGCGTCGCACAGGACATCGCAGCCAATCCGCGCTCGCTACGTCGCCCTTCTCACCAACCGCATCGTGCCACGTCACTCTCACTACTCATCGTTTCACCCACGTCGTTAATCTGCCTCGGGATGCGTGCTTAACCGCACTCCCAGATTTTCGCACGAGACGCGCAATTTTGCCCATGCCACATCATCGCCACGTGGCAGCCTCTCATTCATCCACCGTGTGCACAGTCAGCAACTCCAGCGAACCAAGAACCGCCACGTGTTAGCGCCTCCACATCGTCCAAAGACGTCATGCGAGCCTATCCCGCCCAATCCGGTTGCGCCACGTCAAGACGCTCCGGTTTTTCAGCCAATCACAATGTGACACGTGGCAGAGTCCAGAAAAATACCAGAAAGTAGCCATAGATTGTCCTCGACGCACGTGTCACACACCAAACTCGAAAATAGGCATCCAGGACCCAAATTTAGGAGTATTAATTAGAGTTTTTGGCAGAGAGTCAGGGATATATTGTTTTCTTCCCAAATTTAGGAGTATTAATTAGAGTTTTTGGCAGAGAGTCAGGGATATATTGTTTTCTTCTTTTCTCTGGGTTTTCTATTTTTTTCTCTCCTCTTTTTCTTCACTTTGTTTTTAGATTTTAATGGAGTTTATGACGTTGATGGCCGGCTAAACTCATCAGTCTGAACCGGAAGTTGATCAAATCACTCTTTTTGGCATAAAACATATGTGAGATCTATTTTATTATTTATTTAATTTGTTTTTCACAATATTTTATTTTCTTTAGTATTATTTGAACAATTGAAGTTAAACACTAGTTTAAACTTCAATTCATATGCCAGTGAGTCGTAAGCACCCATGCTTGTGCAATAAGACCACACTAGTGGCAATTGACCATACCAATTGATTAGACCCTTTTGGGACCGGTCAAATACCTTAGGAATCTAGGCTAAATCGGGAGCACTAGCGATTCGGTTGTCTAGGTGTAGTGCCTTCACTAATCGAAGTAATGCGACCAATGCGTTAAATCTGGAGCACTAACGATCAGGTTGCGTAATTGGTCAGGGAAGTAGTCAACAGTCGTACCTTGGCTACCGACATCAGGAAGCGCGAAGACCCGCGTACATTACCGGGTCTATAGCTACACTAAATTACTGTGATTTGCATGCTTTAATTAGATTGAGGACCATATGTAAAATTATGCCAAATTGAAGAGATATGTGAAACTGATGGTTTGGATTGTTCTTTTCCACTTTGATTGATTTATTTACATTATATTTTAATTATCGTTTTTAGTAAAATTAGAGATATTTTCTTGAACACTCTAGGTTAGTTTTAGGTTAGTACCATAAGTTGAAAACTTGGTCTTTGTGGTTCGACCCTGTGCTTGCCACTACTGCAATTCTTGTGGTTATTAGTAATCTCATCGGGATATATATTTATTTTGACGCGCTCGACACGCATCAAATTTTGGCGTCGTTGCCAGGGATCAAGTTCTTTTTGACTTAGGTTTTTTTTCTCTTATTTCTTTTGTGTTCACTTTTATGTCCCACATTATTCGTCGATCGTTGTCCGCTGGATCTTTACTCCTTCTTGATCCAGAGATCGAGAAGACTTGCCGTCGGAACTCAAAAGAAACTAGGCAGAGCAACCAATCCTCTAGAGTTCAACTGAACGACGAGCAAACCCCTCCGATGGCTGACCACATTGGGAACCCACATGCACACGTTGCACCATGTAAGGGACGGGAGGAACCCCTAGTTATTCCTCCTCAACAGTTTGACGCACCAGCTGAACCACATGCACCAGTGGAACAGCAAAGGCCTGCAGCACATCGCTATTAACCATTCGACCAAAGAGTGGTTGATCGTCATCCACAAAGGCCACAAGCTAATCCTTGGGCACAACCTCAGGCCGACCATCGCATTACCATTGGGATGGCGAATGATGGGATACAGGATCTCTTAGCCCATCATCCACACTGCATCGCATATCCAGCCCACAGGGGCAATTTTGAGCTCAGATCAGGTTTCATTAACCTGCTCCCCGTCTTTCATGGACTGGATCGTGAGGATCCAGTCACCTTCATCAAGGACTTCCATTCTAAATGTAGGGCCATGATTCTCCCTCGAGTCGATGAAGACGAAGTCAAACTCTCAGCTTTTCCTTTCTGCCTAAAGGATAAAGCTCAAGACTGGCTCTTCTATCTTCCCCCTGGTTCCATTACAAATTGGAACGATATGATTTCTGCATTCCTCAAAGAGTTCTTCCCTGAATCTAGAGCTTCCCAACTTGCTAGAGAGATATGTAGTATCAAAATGAGACGAGGCAAATCTTTTGGCGATTTTTGGGGTTGTTATAAGCGCTTACTTGTGCAATGCCCCCAACATGGCCAAAGCAACCTCTCCATTATTCTTTTCTTCTATATGAGACTCACACCCCTGGAGAAACGGATGATTGACAATGCCTGTGGAGGCGATTACAGATGTAAGACCACCAAGGAAATGTTTGATCTGTTCGACTCTATAGCAAGTCAGTCACGTCATTACATTGATGACGAGGATGATGGACCTTCACGAAGTCTTTCTGATGGAGTAGGGTCAAATTCTGCCAATAGCAAGCTTGAAAAACTCACTGATCTCATGGAGCGATTCCTCACCTCGGGAAAAGCTCAAGTTAAAGCTTGCGGCTTCTGTACAGCCAAGGACCACTCTACTGACTCATGTCCTACCTTGTTCGAGAACGAGCAAGCGAACGCTTTAGGTGGCGGATTCCAAGGACCACCGAGGAATCAATACGGCAACAATTTCAATAACACTTACAATCATGCCGTTAAAAGCCCCTATTTAAGTTATGGGCCACAAAATCAGAACTTCTCATAGTATGTTCCAAGGGGACAATCCCTCCCTCCACAACCCCAAACCGCTCAAAATTCGGGGTCTTTAGAAGAAATGATGAGGACACTCATTGCTAATCAAGACAGATTCTCTAAAGAATTGACCCAATTCAAAAATGAAACCATCACGAGTCATGCTTCTAGCATTAAAAGTCTCGAGGAGCAATTAGGGCAATTGGCCCTACAAGTTGGGCGGACGGATGAGAAAGGCAGGTTGCCTTCTCAAACGCTCCCGAATCCAAATGCAAATGTCAATGCTGTCACACTTCGTAGCGGTAGAGAGTTGGAGGAGGCCCCTAAAGACCCTAAGCCTAAAAAGGCCGCCCCTAAATCCAAGGAAGTCGAGCAGGAACTCGAGGTTCAACCGTCTCACACTGAAACGGTAAACTTGGATAAGGAAGCACAACCTTCTCTTAAGATTCTACCCCCGTTCCCTCAACGCCTCATTCAATCAAAAAAGGCGGGAGAAGAGACGGAAATTTTGGAAATCTTGAGGAAAGTGGCGATAAACATCCCACTTCTTGATGCTTTAGCACATATGCTCCGATATGCTAAGCTACTCAAGGACCTATGCACCAACAAAGGTCGTCTCAAAGGCAACGAGAACATCACTGTAGGTGAGAACATCTCAGCTATCCTACGCAAAAAGTTGCCAACCAAGTGTGAGGACCCGGGCATGTTCACTGTCCCTTGCACAATTGGTGAAGTTGAGATCCAGAAAGCTATGTGTGACCTCAGCGCCTCTATCAATGTCATGCCACTATCCATATATGAGACATTGAAGGCTGGCCCCCTAAAGGATACTGGGATTGTCATACATTTGGCAGACCGATCTGTCGTTCGTCCTGTGGGTGTCTTGGAAGACATTTTAGTGAAGGTTAGTGAGCTCAACTTTCCTGCTGACTTCTATATCATCGATATGAAGACTCAGCCATGCCCCCATTTCTCCTTTGTCTTGTTTGGTAGGCCTTTCCTTAAGATCGCCAAGACCAAGATTGATGTTCATAGTGGTGCTCTAACCATGGAGTTTGATGGTGAACTTATTAAGTTCAACATCTATGATGCGATGCGCCATCCCTGCGAATCCTCTTCTATGGTGCTTGCCTTGGACAGTGTGGACTCACTTGTCCAGGATACCTTTCTCGTGAAAGGTGATGATGTAAAAGTGGTGTTAGAGAATCATCTTGACACCAATTCCTTGCGAAAGCAATGTTTCATCGTCGATACCGAGATTGAGGAGCGATCTCCGAGTTGGACTCTGCTCCACTCTATTTTCCCACCCTAGCTTATCTCGACTTACCTACTTCGAACTCTACACTTCTCCCCTCTATGGTGCGAGCACCCACACTGGAGCTCAAACCATTGCCCACCTACCTCAAATATGTGTTTTTAGGTGCGAATGATACATTACCAGTGATCATCTCCACCAAACTCACATTACCAGAGGAAGAGAAGTTGATTCATGTGCTTCAAGAGTTCAAAGAAGCCCTAGGGTGGATGATTGCTGACATCAAAGGTTTTAGCCCTTCCACATGCATACATCAGATACATATGAAAGAAGGGTCTAAACCTTCACGAGAAGCACAACGGAGACTGAACCCACTAATGATGGATGTGGTTAAAAAGAAGATTCTGAAGCTCTTTGACGCTGGGATGATCTACCCGATCTTCGACAGCAAGTGGGTCAGTCCCATTCAGGTGGTTCCCAAGAAAATGGGGATTACAGTGATCACAAACTCACAAGGTGAGTTAGTCCCAACTCGCATCCAAAATGGATGGCGAGTTTGCATTGATTACAGAAGCTCAATGCTTCCACTAGGAAAGACCACTTCCCATTGCCTTTCATCGATCGGATGTTAGAGCGTTTAGCGAGCGTGTCTCACTATTGCTTTGCTTGGACGGGTATTCGGTTTTCATCGATTCCCGTAGCACACGAGGATCAAGAAAAGACCACCTTCACTTGTCCTTTTGGTACTTATGCTTACCGGCGCATGCCATTTGGGTTGTGTAATGCACCCGCTACATTCCGAGGTGTATGATGAGCATCTTCTCTGACTTTGTTGAGCACTTCATCGAAGTATTCATGGATGACTTCGCCGTTTACGGTGATTCATTTGATCTTTGCCTTAGTCACTTGACTAAGGTTCTTCACCGAAGTATCCAGAAGAACTTGATCCTCAATTACGAGAAATGTCACTTCATGGTGGATCAGGGTCTTATCTTGGGTCACATCATATCTGCTAGGGGTGTGGAGGTAGACCCGGCAAAAATTGAAGTAATTCAAAAGTTGCCTTACCCCACGACTGTGCGAGAAATTCGATCATTTCTTGGCCATGCCAGTTTCTATCGGCGATTCATTAAGGATTTCTCAAAAATTGCACAACCCCTCTGTTGCCTTCTTCAAAAGGACGTGGCTTTCGATCTTGATAAGGCATGTAAGAGTGCTTTCGATCCGCTCAAAGACTCTTTCATCTCTACTCCAGTGATTCGAGCTCCCAACTGGGAGCTACTTTTTGAGATTATGTGCGATGCCAGCAACCACGCTGTGGGTGCTGTGCTTGGGCAACGAGTCGGGCGCACTTCTCATGTCATATACTACGCTTCCCGAACTCTTGATCCTGCCCAACTGAATTACACCGCTACAGAGAAGGAGCTTCTAGATATCGTCTTCGCCTTGGAGAAATTTCGGCCTTATCTCTTAGGAACTAAGGTGGTCGTCTACTCTGATCATGCTGCCTTAAAACACCTTATGGCCAAAAAGGAAGCTAAGCCTCCTCTCATTTGATGGATACGCTTGTTACAAGAGTTTGACATCAAGATTAAAGATAAAAGTGGTGCAGAAAATCTTATTGCTGTCCATCTCAGTTGTATTGAAAATGACAATATCTGTATAACCATGATTAGTACTTACTGGCGAATGTACACGTCAGTCCATGAACTGTTACATTGGGGAACTTTGCAAAGAGCCAAGGCGGCAGCCTGTGATTTAAGTTCACTCAGTTTCACTCTCAGAAAATTAAAACTTTAAGGTAAAGAGATGAAAGGATGCATGATAAACATCACCAGATAGATCATGTACTAAAGCCTAAGGCATTTATATACACTCAAGTCTTGCACAACCTGAAAATCAGTTGATTGCATAACCAGAAAATCAGGAGATTAAAAGTTCTAATATATAATCTCTTAGAAACAATATAAATATGAATATACCTTTATTACAAGATCATTGACCAATATCCGCTCTCCGCCTGAAGCTTCTTGTAGTGAATTGAGTTGGCTTTGCAACCTGACATGAACAAATTAATGTATGTATTTAAAAACAAATTTCAAAGCGATTTCAAAAGGTTTATCTGTATTCATAAACGTGGGAAAAGATACTAACTCCATAAGTTTGTCTACACAGGTGTCCACTGTCAAATAATAATGAGGAATGGTTTGTTTAGAGGGCAGTTGGCAGGAAACTGTAACCTGGCAAGAAAAGTATACAAGTGATTTATTTATCTTCTATTCCAAAATGTAAAACCTTTTTAGTGATGTTAAGTTAGCAATGACAAAAAGACAATTACTTTTCTTATTTGTGAAATCGGAAGGTCTGTATAGTTTATTCCTGCTTCTGTTGCTTTGTACTTGGGCTTGGAGGTAGGAGGTGCCGAGACGCCCTTTCTACTAGATGCTGCAAAAACAAAACAAACATCAAACGAAGTACGAAATTACAAAAATGTGCCACAGGAAATGTAATACAAGAAGGGATTTGGCTGTGGACAATGCTTGAGACATCCTTCGAAGTTTGAATCATTAAATAATAATTCAAGAAGGATTTCAACAAATTGTCAACATTCACAACACAACCTTTCACAATTTGAGTCAAAAACAGTTAATAGAACGATTGAAGATGAAAGTAAGAGTATGGATGTACCCAAGTAATCTTCAATATATGCCTGCACAATAGTTCCATCAGAACCGGTTCCTTTGATCTTTGAAAGAGGTACCTATGTTATAAAAAAAAATTAAAACAATTGATAAAAGGGAAATATGGATTAAAAAAATCTGACACAATCTCCCTATCTAATAAAATCAACTACTAATCAATGACAGATGTCTACAAGCCTATTTAACACATTGAATGAGAAAAATTTAACAACAGATGTTACTAACATTGTGGTCGTTTGCCAATTTTCTCGCAAGAGGACTTGCGAGAATCCGTGATCCTGATTGAGGAGCATTAGCAACCTTTGGCTTTTTTGGCTCAAATTCAATTGAACCGACAGTGCTCGGTATCCTTTTTTTAGGTGGGGTGGGTGGGGAAGGATCAGATGGCACTTTAGCTTCTTTAGAATCACCCAGTTGTGAAGGTTTGTAATCTTTAAATTTAGTGATATCATCTTCATCTTCCACTGTTGTAGTATTCACCTGCATGAAGAAAACAATAAGAACTCCAAGAATGATAATACATATTAGATTCCGAAGAATTCATCAACCACAAGCGCAAAAAAGAGTAAAAATCTTATAGCTTAACATCCATACGATTTCATCTGATTTATAGTGTCAGGTATTCTTTCTCAAAAACAAACTGACAGATCCACTCTTGATTAATACTTTGACTTCGCAAAAGTCACCCTTGCTAGTATAGACCATTGGTACAACTCAAAAAAATCAGTATTAATTTGTTGAGCAGATCTCCGTACGTTTAGATAAAAACTGCACTTTTTATTAAAGCACAAAATCATTAGTGCTATCATCAATATGCTACTTGATAAATTTCTCGCTTTTCCATTTTCATTATGATTCTCATGTGACTAAATAACTTAGATTCAGCTAGCCTAAGATGAAATTAAGATTCTAAGTAATTATAATGGGAACTCAAATTAGATTCAACAACTGTGTATATTTGGAATAGATATCTACTTGGAAGTTAAAATATGATGAGAAAGAGAGGGAGGGAGAGAGTAGAGACAAATGATTTTATTCCGTCTTCATCAATTTTAAACCACTCACAATCTTTATTGTCCGATAACCGAGATAACCTCGAAGGAATATATTTAAAACACATCGAAGGAAATATAGAAAAACATAAAACATAACAATTTTTCCAAAATAAAGAACTTGCAAACTAGCAATCAACCAAATCCAATAAGCAACGCAAATGCACAGATATCATCATGTGAACTTTTAAGTAGTAGATCTCTTTCATCATTTTTTTTTCTTTAATAACTAGATATCATTATGAAACGAAGCTGAACAATTCCTTTGACCTAAAAATGAATGGCAATTATGCATGATAAGACAAGTATTAAAAACTAAATAGTTTACTTGCATAGATTAATATGTCAAACAGTACAAATTCATAATAACATTAAACAATAGTTGTTACTTAATATGAAAGTTCAGTAGTTAGTTATTATTCTATAAAATAGTATACAATTATTAAATTATTTTAACAATTAAAATTTCTACGAAGTCCCAAGCATGGGGCTAATATAGGAAGAAAGATATTACACCTTAAACTTTGGAATTTGAAAAGGCAAGGTAACATGACAGTAGAAACTAAAAACAAAAGAAATAAGTACTTGCTATTATGCAATAATAGCTTTGTCATGCCGAAGCAAAATCATATGGTGTAATAAGATATATAACAATACTTGTAAAATGACAAATTTCGCAAATCTTCAAAATAAATAAATACCTCACCAACTTTTATCACTTTCGCACCATCACCATGGATTATCTTAGCGAGAAAAACTTCCTCCGTGCATTCCATCGTAACTGTCGCATTATCCTAGAAAACATACACATAAATGCATTTAGTTTGTCCAACAAGAACAGAGCCAAAAACATTCCAAATAAAAAAAAAACAACATAAAGGCCATACAGTTTCAACTTCGCAAAGTATATCTTCACCTGAAACTTCATCCCCCTCTTTATTGAACCACATTGCATTATTACCCTACATTTTAGCATTAAGAGCAACACTTTATTCTGAAATCAAAATACTAGAGAGACGTCTACATTAACCGAAAAAAAGCACATACAAATGGTTATATCTAAGAAAAAAAAATAAGAAAGGGAAGTACACTTAAGGTGTCAAATAGTTATAAATGATCTCCATCCATTTCAAAAGTAAAGGCTCAAAAAGAAGACCTTTCACATAAATATTTTGACATATATTAACATATAATAGAGAAAAATATGCCATCTCAATAATCTCCATAGTCTGATTGATACCTCTTCACTATACGCTATGAAATCATCATCATTGTCACCAACACTTGAAGAAGAAGGTCCATGATCTTGACCCTCCAAATCTACCATCTCAATAATCTTTGTTTCTCTGCCATTGTTACTGTTGTTGTTGTTGCTATTGTTGGTGGTGGTGGTTTTTATTTTAACTTGTTGTGGGTCTTCTTCCTCAATTAATTTGAGGCTTTGTTGTTGTTGTTTTCGTCGTTGATGTGGGAATGCATCTTCAAAGGAAAGAAACAAAGGACGAGTTAGTGGAGGACTAAAAACGGGGGACCACATGAAGGGTTCATCAACAGGCATCATAGGGGGCTTAAAGGTGAAGTCACTAATCTCTGTTTCTCTCTTAGTTGTTGGTGTTGGTGGTGGTGGTGGTTTTTATTTCATCTTCTCGTGGGTTTGCTTCCCCAATTAGTTTGAGGCTAAGGTTATGTTGTTGTTGTCGGTGTTGTGGGACTGCTTCTTCAAAGGGTCGGTCTACAGGCGTCGCAAGGGGCTTAATGGTGAACTTGTTGTGGTACTTCTTCATTGTGAGCTTTTTCAATGCTCTTTTGAAGAATCCAAGCATTTTGAGGATTGGAAAAAAGAAATTTTCCATGATGTCGAGGACTCAGTAAGAAGAATACCCATGATGACATCCCTTGTATTCTGGGACAGTATGCTGTCGCCATGACATTGGTGTTCACAAAGACGATGATGCGATTGCACTCGAAGGCTTTTTCACCTCTAACTCAGTTTGACTGTCCAAAATATCCAAGCCCAAAAGAACTCACAAGAAGCCCGCTTGGATGAGAAGCTTCATTTGAATTTACGCCCAGTCCGTTATGCATACCCTAAATTTTACTTTTGATGTAAGCCTTAATGTGAAGTTTGTATTTAAGGTCTCTTAGTACTCTTACGCACTATGAATGCAAGAAGGAAGTTATTCCCTTATCTTTTTTTCTATTTTCTCTAGTTGTTTGTTATCCCTAATCCATAGTAGTAGGAAGGTACTATCAATTGGTGCTTTCATTCCTGGACTATGGGACCCCACCTTATGCTCCGACACTGGCACCGCCGGCCTTGGAGGAAACCATCAGTGCAATTCACCAATAACTACAAAGCCACATCCAATTGATCCAAATCTTAGACGAAGAAAAAAAAAACCCGAATTGACTCCTTGTCCTCCGCCATCATTGAATTCGATCCCGACCAGAAACCTCCCAAACTCAACCACCTCGCATTCAAACTTAATAAAATTTTCTTCTAACTAGGTTTTTTTTCTTTTTTTTTTGTAAAAACCACTATAACAATTTATATCTGCCATGAAGATTATTCTTGAAGAAGATGGCTCTTTCTTGATGTTTATTCACTGTTTTTTCTATGTTGTGATTGTTGCAAGTTCAGTGTCTTTATTCATCTCCCTAAATATGTATAAATGATTATATTATACTACATTCTTTTTCTATTGATTGATACATGAACTCAAAAACTTGCACATTTACATGAGAATCGCAATTGTCATTGCTGATTTGTAGCGATCGTGTTCTTGATTTCGATTTTTGAACATGTTCTTAATTAACATTGCAAGTTTCGTGTTGTCAAATTTCCAAAAAATTTTATTTTGGGAGAATATTCTTTATTAATGAATTTTTTTCAAATTATTGTTTTAGATACAAAGTCATTAGCCATTTCTTTTGTCTACAAATTTATTGAGACTTTCTTTTAATTTGTTAGCGATTTTTTAAATTTACTTACAACTTACTCGTTATTGTATGGATTATTTTTCGCGAGCTTAGAGAGCGGGTCGTGGTGCGTAGCACCTTATTGAACTAGTACTCTATATATAAATTCTACAATAGAGATCAAATATATACCCATGTCATGGGAACTTTTCAAAAATATGTTGTGTATTAAGTGTTTTGTGCAATTTAGAATAATACAATAATTATTTATGGATACTATTATAAAAGAAATATGCATATACTTATAATAGTTAAACAATATTTACATAATTGGCTTAGGGCACATTTTCCAACAGGATGAACACCAAAATTGCCTATTTATAGTCTAGATTTGATCAAAGGTGTTGTGCTCATCCCTAGGCACCTTCAATGGCCTAGATTGGCCAATAATTCAGCCCAGAAAATGACTTCAATGCGAACATATTCACTTAACTCTATCTTTCTCACAACACAAACAAATCAATCATTGGGTGTTCCAGTACCCGGTTATGCACTTGTTTAGTGCACCAATCACGTACACTCACGTCACTAATTGATTAAATGACATTTTATATTAATTATTTAATGCATATCATTTATTTATCATGTGTGTATCCCACGGCCTTATGTATTATAATTCGCCTATCCGGTAGCCGCATCTACATGTTACTCGAGGCGAATACTGTAACACTGTCTCGCTCGGTAATAAGTAACATAAACACACACATTACAATGTAATTTAACAATATTAAATAAATACTTCGCAAAACAGACAAATAGTATTAAAAAACGGACCGTATACCTAATCTGGGCATGCCCTGAACTAGCTGCGGGGTCCACGAGCGTCCGAGTTGGCGTCCAGTATAATGAAAAATTAGATTTGGGCCATTACAGTTGAGCCCATCTTAATGTGATTAATGTGTGCGTGAATTTGCGTGTTGTAAAATCTAGAAAATGGGGAAAAATAGAAAAATAATATTTTGACCAAATAAATAGAAATTGAAGGATTTATAAGATAAATAAAAAAATTGAGATTCTCTTGAGACTTTATATCAGGGTTTTTACATCGTAAAACGTGAAAGGGTTAAAATAAAAAGGAAACTAGGTTCTCGGATTCCATATTTGAATGGGACTAATTTAGTAATATTAATAAATGAGTATTTGACTTAAATCGATGACAATTGGTCTATTTTAGGTAATGGACCAACGAAAAAAGGTTTTAGGACTCTTGGGAGTCGTGTAAGTCGATAAAAGTTAGGAAAACTCAGTACAGGTAAGTGAGACTCGTATCTTTTATCAATTATGCAATGTAATGTAGTATTATTAGAGCACGAAGTGTTATGGACTGGGGACAATGTACTGTGATTTGGTTAATTTTTTTATCAAATATTTTTATACTGAAAAATGAATTCATGAAGAGGTTTGGCAGAACGAATCGACATGGGGTTTGGAATTTTGTTAGGCGGTCATCCAATATCGGGCCCCTAGTGACCTGGAGTATCCCGATCAATACTTTCCATTTGAGTTGGCGGCTGATCGATCATTATCCAATCAGATGATCAATGATTGGTTTATTGACGATGTGGGAGTGCGACTCTGTCTCCATTTGAGTTGGCGGCACATCGGTCATGAACTTATGAGATGATCACTGATTGGTTTATTGACGTTGTGGGAGTGCGACTCTGTCATAAAACTAAAATCGAAAATACAAATCACGAGTACAGTTGCAATTGACCAATGAACTTGCATGCGTTTATGTATTGTTTATATTATTTTAAATACTTCCTTACATATACATTAGGTTCATGTTGTTATACATAATTCCTTGATATTAATTGATAATTTATGGATTTTATGAGAGTCACTTACTGAGCATGTAGGAGCTCACCCATATTAACATTTTCAGGTAATGGCGTGCACTAAGATCCAGGAAATGATAAGATTAGGAGTCTAATATCTTCCCTACGATAAAATGATTTCCTGTTAATATATATATATATATATATATATATATATATTGTATTGAATTATGATTTTGTGATAATCAGGGTGGAAATACAAGTATAATACCGATCTTGTATTTCTTGTTTATTATCGAACAAGTTTTAATTTTCGCTGCGTTTTGATTTAATTTGTTTATTGATTATTGAGATATACATGTTGTTTATCAGGTACGGGATAAAATGTTGCTGGCTCTAATTAGGTCTGATCTAATTTATCGGGGCTTAATTAGTGTTTCAGGCTGAGTATTGCCCTAATTGATTTAGGGGATGCTACAATGTATGTGATGGCAATGCACTTCCAATTTTTTATATAGGAAGTGCACTTTTACTAACACCTCATGGTAATTTAAACTTGCAAAAATATTCTTGTTGTTCCTAAATTACAAAGAAAAACTTGTTATCTGTTAGCCAATTACACATGATAATGCTTCCGTTTTTGAATTTAACTTTGATGATTTTTTGATAAAGGATTAAAATGAAATGATCCTAGCCATAGGGCATAGAAAAGGTCAACTATATGCTTTGGGTGATGCAACATTGCAAGCATTAGCTACTATCAAAACTCCTTCTGCAACTTCAAGCTTATGGCACCAATGAACGGGATACCCCATTCACGTTTACTACGAGTTCTCAATAAAAATAAAGTTTTAAATATTTTTAGTTGGTTAAATAAAAACATTATTTGCACTAGATGTCAACTTGAAAAAATATGCAAACTTCCTTTTATTGATTCTAATAAATTATGTCAATTTCTTTTGGAAAAGAATCACTGTGATTTATGGGTCCATATTTGATTCCTTCTATGCAACACTTTAAATATTATGTTGTTTTTTGTGATGATTGCACTAGATATACTTAGCTCTTTCCATTAAAATATAAATCATATTTCTTTGATTTTTTTTGAAATATCAAAATCTTGTGGAAAATCAATTTGATAGAAAAATAAAGATTTTTCAAAATGACGAAGGTACTGAATTTACTTCCTCCTTCTTCACCAACCATCTTGCTCAATGTGGTATAGCTCAAGAACTATCTTGCCCAGGTATCCACGAGCAAAATGGGATTATGGAACGCAAAGTATCGTCGTATCGTAGAAACGGGTCTTACGATGATATTTCATTCTAATCTACCTATTCGATTTTGAGATGATGCATTTGTTACTGCTGTATTTTTAATCAATCGACTTTTAAGTTTTGTTTTACATATGAAAACATCATTCCTTAAACTTTTTGAAAAAAAATCCTTATAGTCGCTTAAAGATTTTTAGTTGCAAATGTTTTCCTTACTTGAAATAATATGGCAAAAATAAATTTTCGAAAAGGACATATCCTTGTGTTTATCTTAGTTATAGCCCAATCCATAAGGGTTATAGATGCCTAGACCCTTCAACAAATAAAGTATATATTTCTAGACATTTAGTATTTGATGAAAATTTTTTCCTTATTCTAATAAAGCTTCAAATGATAATATTTTACAACTTGTAGTTACCACTTTTCCTGATCAAGGTGAATGAATTACCAATGTTATAGATACTAACATTTATGATAATATTTCAAAAATTGCTTCAACTACAAGCAAGACAACCAACACAAAGTTGCCAAACTTTGATTGTTGCCCTGATACAATAAATCCAACTTCACACATTAGTAATACACATATCCTGCCATTAGAGGATGATGATATTGACACCCCTATTTCATCGAACTGATATTTCAAATATCTCTATCAATCCACCCACCTTATATTCTAATACTATTCCTCATGTTATAGACAGCTATGTTCATGATGATCCACCTCTTGCCTCATCGACACCGACACAATACCACCCCCTCCTCTGTTGCCAAAGTGGCCAACTTGAGCTTACCGTCCTCCAAAATATTTGAATGATTATGTGTGTTCTATAAAACCTAAATCAAACTTTAGGGTGCAGACGGATTGCACTAGTTGGTAGATCCGATCCAATCTGAACCAAATATCACTAATTAGATCAATTTTTTAATCCCTTGGACTGGACTGGATTGAAAAATCACTAATTTGGCTGGACTGGATTGGATTACGGATCCTACATTAATAACCCGCTGATCCAATCCGATTCACTCCATTTAACACATCAACACATATACATATATGATCATATGTATTATAGTATCTTGAAGAGCATCAACTTAATCTATTAATTCTAAACTATAATATCTAAAAGACTATGATTGTTCTTAACTCTTTTATTATGCTTTTAACCTTTTTTTTGTAGGTTGTATGTACGTGCACTTTTTTGTACTTTTGTGAGGATGTATGGTTAAGATTTGTGGATGACGTATTTATTTATGTAGGAACTTACATTTTGAAGGTTACAAGTTTGTGGGAATATGCTATATATAGATTTGTAGAATGTATGTTATAAATTTGTCATTCATGAGATGTATAATTCTTATGATTCATTTGACTAAGTCTAATTTCATAAATCGTTGGATAGAAAAACGTCAATCTGTGAAACTTGATCCAATTCAGTCTGCATTTTGCAAATTGGATTGAGTTGGATTGATAAATTATTTGGACAAGATTGGACTGTAATTTTTCAATTCTCAATAATTGGATTGAATTACGGATTGACTCTAACTTGACTGGATCCAATCCGTGTGCACCCTCTCACAAGGCGTGCCTTAAGTACTAGTAAGTTTTCATCTTCTCAGGAACCAAAATCTCTAAAGTCTTCCTTGAAATCTCCTTTATGGATTACAACCATAGAAGAAGAAATTGCGGCCCTTCATAAGAATAGGACATGGAGTTTTGTTCCACAACCTTCTTATACTAACATCATTGGCTCAGAGTGGGTTGTATCGAATAAAATATAATGAAGATGGATATATCAACTAATAAAAGCTCGTCTTGTTGCCAAAGGTTTCTCTCAAGTTTAAGGATTTGATTATGAAAAAACATTTAGTCTGATCATTAAATCTACAACAATTCGCATTGTACTCTCAATTGAAATTATTTCACATTGGTCCATCAAGCAATTAGATGATTAAAATGCATTTCTTCATGGGTTTCTTAAAGAAACGGTCTATATGGAACAACCACTGGGCTTTGTTGATTCCTCCTATCCAAATAATGTTTGTTTATTACACAAATTTCTTTATGGCTTTAAAACAAGCACTCTGCGCTAGGTTTGATGGACTATCACAATATTTATTAACTTTTGGTTTCTTTTCAGCAAAGTTGATTGTTCATTATTTAAATACCAACATAAGCATGATTTGGTTCTTTTACTTGTTTATATTGATGATGTTCTTATCACAGGGAACAATGACATCCTTATAAGTAATTTTAGTCACCAACATAGCAATGAGTTTGCAATTAAAGATGTTGGTAACCTTCATTACTTTTTAGGAATTGAAGTGAAGTATTTCTCAGGTGGTATCTTTCTCTCACAATCTAAATATACTAAATATCTACTCACATGCATAAACATGATGCTGCCTCTCACCTATCCACTCATATTTCTCAACAAAGTGTGCCAACATTTTCATCAACCCACACTTGCACATCTTAATGCAGTCAATCACATTCTTCGTTATCTCAATGGCACAATAAGTTATGGCCTTCATTTTCTTTCTCAAAGTTCATTTACTTTAAATTGTTTTTGTTATGCAGATTGATCTAGTTGTCAACTTACTAGATGAAGTACTACTGGTTGCATATTTATAGGATCAAATTGCGTGTCTTGGTCTTCAAAAAAATAACTTGCAGTTGCTCGAGCCAACGTTGAATCTGAGTACCCTCACTCGTCGCTACAGTGACTGAACTTACATAGATTTCTTTTTTTCGTCATGTCATTAGCATGCCAGTCTCTACTACTCCTCAACTATTGAGTGGCAATCTCAGTGCACTACATATGATAATCAATTCAACCTTTCACACTCGTACCAAGCACATTGGACTTGACTACCATTTATTCATAAGAAAGTTGCTGCAGGTGCATTAGTCAAAAAATTTGTCCCATCTCATCTTCAAATCGCTGATGTTTTCACCAAACCTCTTTTGAAGCGTGCATTCAAAGTTTTTCTTCTTTAAATATACACCAATGGGAACCTTGCTCATCAATGGAAAAAAAAATGAATAATAATTTTATCTTTATTCATTGCTTTTCTAAAACTTCATTATATTTTTTCCAAAATTTCCAATACGTCCAATCATGTATAGGTAATTATAGAAATCCATGGGCCCTGAGAGTGTTAGGCCACACACGCGCATACATGTGGGGTATACCAATGGGGTTGGAGCTCTTTTTGCACCAAACCAATTGACTTGTGCTGGGATGCAATCTACACTACTTATTTATCACACCAACTCTTATTATATTTTCGATAGGGGATTATATACTCCAACACTCCCCCTCAAGTGCAACTAAGTCTAGACTAGTTGTCACTTGTCAAACACATAAGTACTTTTAGAGGTCCGGACAAACATACCTAGGCCTATTCTTATAGGCTTATAGGTTCACAAACGGGTCTAGACTCCACTGCTATCCTAACCACGTCATCAAATACGAACTCATGATAGTTCTGCTCTAATATCAAATAGAAATCTATGGGCCCGGAGAGTGTTAGGCCACACACGCACCCATGTGGGTATACAAATGAGCACAAAACCAATTGGCCTCTACTAGGATCTAATATACACTACTTATATACCACACAAACTTTTATTATATTTTCGATGTGGAATTATATACTCCAACAGTAATTCTCTCGCTACCTGGGGAAGTCACAGTTTATTATGACAAGGGAGGCTTGGTCGTCGACATTGATGCCTCGAGCAAGCAGGGGACGACCTCGGTGGTGATGAGCATTCTTGATGATGTCGAGGACTCATTAAGAAGAATACCCATGATAAATGCAAGAAGGAAGTTATTCCCTTATCTTTTTTTCTATTTTCTCTTGTTGTTTGTTATCCCTAATCCATGGTACTAGGAAGGTACTATCAATTGGTGCTTTCATTCCTGGACTATGGGACCCCTCCTTATGCTCCGACACTGGCACCGCCGGCCTTGGAGGAAACCATCGCCGCCATTCACCAATAAATACAAACCCACCTCCAATTGATCCAAACCCTAGACGAAGAAAAAAAAAACCCGAATTGACTCCTTGTCCTCCGCCATCATTGAACTTCGATCCAAACCAGAAACCTCCCAAACTCAACCACCTCGCATTCAAACTTAATAAAATTTTCTTCTAACTAGGTTTTTTTTTTTTTTTTTGTAGAAACCAGCTAATATATAGTCGGACAAATTTTCTTCATAAAATTTTCTTCTAGTTATGCTAATAGTAAAGTACTGTTTCTTTAAAACAAATTGCAAGAACAAATGACAAGTCATGAGCTTACTTTTCTTTTTCTTTCTTTTTTTTCCTTCTTTTATTTTACTCAAACATTAGATCGAAGTGCATGCTAGTGCTCCAAATGACTGAAGTTTAGAATATTCCACAAAAGGGGTGGCAAGATTGGTAATGACACGATAACTTGAGATGCTTAACACGAAATTAGTAGACTAGGGTTGAGCTTATACAAATTCGTGTCATAAACGTGCCAACATATTAGACGACAATCGAATGAGATTGCCCATACTATATCAAGAAATTTGCGAAGTCATGAAGCAGTGAATTGTTAGAGAGAAGTTCCATAATGTGTGCAAGATGTGTTAGAAAATGATATACATCTCAACGAATCTTCAATAAAAAGCTATTTTGATTCGTCAAAAAAAAAACCACTCACCTAATGGATAATATGTAATAATTTTTTAGGCTATGTAATAATTTATATTTAAGTCAATTTTTAAGACTTTAACATCCCAAATTAACTTTACATAATTTACCACTAATTAAACTTTAAATATTTGTAAGTAATAAACAAGTTAAATGCGTTATAGGAGTCGTGTTTGAATAAAAAAAATATGTTGTCCAAGCTAAATAAATGGGTCAAAAACACATTTGACCCATTTATTTACCCGTGAAATAAATGGGTCAACGATCCTATTGATCTCAATAATGTCATTTGAGGGGCCCACCCAACACGAACACAACCGATCAACCCATTTTGCCACCCCAAACGAACTAGTCGAAACCAATATTAATAGAGTTTATAATCAAAGGAGATCGGGAATGAGAAGAACCACAAACAAGAGAAACATTTCGAACTGTCTGACTCTTAACAACAAAAGAATCATTTAGAGTAGCATGGATTCTGGGTTCTCGACGTAGCCTTTGAATGCTTTGAGCCACTCCGCGCCAATCGCACCTATGCAGATCAAGAGAAGATTATGATTTAATAAATAGCATATGGAAATATATTGCAGAACTTGATTTTATGAAGTAAGAATATTGCGCTCAAATAAACAAAACACCCAACTGGGAAGATTACGCACCATCAATTACGCGGTGATCATAGCTTAGCGTGACTGACATGTATGAGGCGAACGTATATTGGTCAGGACCGGCACCAGGCACCACCCTCTTCTCAGCTGCTCAATCAGAGTTTCACAACTTTAGTAAAAGAAGTCATGCTTTCACGGTTCAAAAAAGAAAGATAAATGTAGCTTGATGAACCTTTAATTACCTGATCCCACGGCAAGTATTCCAGATTGTGGGGGATTGATGATGGCGCAGAATTGCTTGATCCCATAAGTTCCTCCCAGATTTGACACAGTGAAAGTGCCTCCCTGCGACGGAACACAAAATAATGTACTTGAAACAAAGTAAACATTTCTAGTGCGTTTAAGGAAATTCATCCTAAAACTTCTCACTTACCTTATAATCTTCTATTTTCAAACTATTCTCTTTGGCTTTCTGTGTAAAGGATTTGACCCCATCAGCAATTTTAGACAATCCTTTCTTGTCCGCACCCTTCAAAGATCAAACATGGCACAAGTTCATGTTAAACCGTATTTCAACAAATGGAATAATTGTTAAGAGTTTACACATTTTCTACACATACCCTAACAACTGGAACAAAGAGTCCATGTTCTGTTTGCACGGCAACATTCACACTGTGGTACCTGTATGAATAGCCACCACAAATTAGTCCATCGCATGGCTTGAAAATGACAATATCTGTATAAATATGATTAGTACTTACTGGCGAATGTACTCGTCACTCCATGTACTGTTACATTGGGGAACTTTGCAAAGAGCCAAGGCGGTAGCCTATGATTTAAGTTCACTTAGTTTCACTCTCAGAAAATTAAAACTTTAAGGTAAGGAGATGAAAGGATGCATGATAAACATCACAAGATAGATCAGTACTGAAGCCTAAGACATTTATATACACTCAAGTCTTGCACAACCGTAAAATCGCTTAATTGCACAACCGTAAAAATCGGGAGATTAAAAGTTCTAATATATAATCTCTTAGAAACAATATAAAAATGAATATACCTTTATTACAAGATCATTGACCGATATCCGCTCTCCGCCTGAAGCTTCTTGTAGTGAATTGAGTTGGCTTTGCAACCTGACATGAACAAATTAATGTATGTATTTAAAAACAAATTTCAAAGCGATTTCAAAAGGTTTATCTGTATTCATAAATGTGGGAAAAGATACAGACTCCATAAGTTTGTCTACACACTGTCAAATAATAATGAGGAATGGTTTGTTTAGAGGGTAGTAGGCAGGAAACTGTGACCTGGCAAGAAAAGTATACAAGTGATTTATTTATCTTCTATTCCAAAATGTAAAAGCTTTTTAGTGATGTTAAGTTAGCAATGACAAAAAGACAATTACTTTTCTTATTTGTGAAATCGGAAGGTCTGTATAGTTTATTCCTGCTTCTGTTGCTTTGTCCTTGGGCTTGGAGGTAGGAGGTGCCAAAACACCCTTTCCACTAGATGCTGCAAAAACAAAACCAACAACAAACGAAGTACGAAATTACAAAAATGTGCCACAGGAAATGTAATACAAGAAGGAATGTGGCTGTGGACAATGCTTGAGACATCCTTCGAAGTTTGAATAATTAAATTTTAATTCAGTAAGGATTTCAATAAATTGTCAACATTCACAACACAACCTTTCACAATTTGAGTCAAAAACAGCTAACAGAACGATTGAAGATGAAAGTAAGAGTATGGATGTACCCAAGTAATCTTCAATATCTGCCTGCACAATAGTTCCATCAGAACCAGTTCCTTTGATCTTTGAAAGAGGTACCTATGTTATAAAAAAAATTAAAACAATTGATAAAAGGGAAATATGGATTGAAAAAATCTGACACAATCTCCCTATCTAATAAAATCAACTACTAATCAATGACAGATGTCAACAAGCCTATTTTACACATTGAATGAGAAAAATTTTATAACAAATTTTACTAACATTGTGGTCGTTTGCCAATTTTCTCGCAAGAGGACTTGCGAAAATCCGTGATCCTGATTGAGGAGCATTAGCAACCTTTGGCTTTTTTGGCTTAGCTAAACTGACAGGCTCAGTATCCTCCTTTTTAGGTGGGGTGGGTTGACGCGCGCCGAATGCGTCAATAAAATTTATAATACCTAAACCAACTATTTTGTAGATAGCGGCAAAGGGTCGATCCCACAGAGACTGGTTCTTTCTTAAGTTTAAAACAACAAAAAGGAAAATTGGGGTTTGAGAAAATAGATAAATTAATTAATCTAATAACTATGAAATTGAATAACTAAAATAAATATATAAGTTTGTGAACAATTAATATAAATACCTAGGTCTATGGTTCCACAAGACAAGATCAAGATTCAATGGCATATCATGGTCGTCAATCTTTCCCGAGATAATTATTAATTCAATTTCCCCTAGATTAGCTATGGAAAATCGACATCCGCCAGAAATTCCTAGTTCCCCTAATCTCGATAGCCAGGACGTCCGCCACTGACTACTTCCCTAATTAATGTATAACCCTAGACGTCCGCCAATCAGGTTTAATACACTAACCGCAGTAATTCGGATCTATGGGAACACTAATCCTAAATAACCGGGTCGCGTCCGCTCCCGATTTAACCTAGATTCAATTGTTGCACACTCAAGAACCGAAAGGTTTTGACGGCAATCGGGTGAATGTTTGTTACTTATATTGTCTCAAAAGTACAATTACGGATACTAATGAGTCAATTAACTATAGATTATCCACCTAAAAGTATGCATCGGCCATATACATACCCTAGATTTAAACCATATTCAAGAACATCAACAACAATGAAATAAAAGAAATTAAACTAAATTAAATAATAAAATAAAAGATCTCACAAGTTATGCCATGAATCAATAATCTTGAATTGCTTCACCTCCGACCTAGGCGAAAAGTCGACTAGCCGGACATTGTCGCACACAAATAACTACTAAAAATAAGCTAAACTATACTAGATGGATCCCGGGTCCTGGGTACCGGACCCCGGGTGTTTGGATCGGAATGGAATTGATGGGATGATTTTTCCTTCTCCCAAAGTCCCTATTTATAGATGTGAGAAGTGTATTGGGGGTATTTTCGGACTTGATGACGTGTCAGAACCGGATTGGGCGAGCTGGTGTGGCCGCTGACGTGGCGCGTTCTGATTGGATGAGAGTGCTGGAAATGACGTGCAGGAGGTGGAGCGTGACACGTGGCGCTGTCGGTCGAATAGGAGATCGCCATGTGGCGGGCGAGTGGATGAGCTGGTGTGCGTGAGTGACGTGGACCAGCCTGGAGCGGACGCGTGGCGGTGCGCTGGAGGGAAGGCGCACGCGTGGAGTCGTGCGAAGATCTGGGAGACAGCACCTACGCGCATCTCGAGGACGATCGTGCGGCTGAGGCGAGAAGACAACTTGGCTAGGTGACGTGGCGCTGGCGACGAGTTTCTGACAAATGGCGATTCCTGGTTGGAGGAGTGGCTGACATGGCGATGACGTGGCGATGACGTGGCGGCTGGGAAAAATCGCACGATATCACCGAAAATCTGGGAGTGCGATTGATGCGCATCTCGAGGCAAATCAATGGCGACTGGCGAGGCGTGATGACCAGATCCGATCGGTCCAATGAGGGAGTGACACGTGGCGGCTTCTGATTGGTGTGATGCGATCTGTCCACTGGGGGAGCGACACGTGGCATATAAGATACTCTAATTCACCTACTCTTGTGTACACCCAAAACAAACCCTCCGGTGTCCGATTTCTACAAATGTATACTCTATTTCAAGTATTTTTCCGCCCCGGATCCAACCGTGAACTCCGTTTCTCCTAAAAACGAAAATTAAATATAATTATATATATATTCTCATATTATTCCAATAAATCATTAATTTCCTAAAATATGCATTTATCACCATAAAATAATATAAATATAGTCCAATTATTCCTAATAACTTATACTAAATTATGCCTAAATGCACACTTATCATGGGTGGGGAAGGATCAGACGGCACTTTAGCTTCTTTAGAATCACCCAATTGTGAAGGTTTGTAATCTTTAAATTTAGCGATATCATCTTCATCTTCCACCGTTGTAGCATTCACCTGCGTGAAGAAAACAATAAGAACTCCAAGAATGATAATATATATTAGATTTCGAAGAATTCATCAACCACAAGTGCAAAAAAGAGTAAAAATCTTATAGCTTAACATCCATACAGATTTCATCTGATTTATAGTGTCAGGTATTCTTTCTCAAAAACAAACAGATAGATCCACTCTTGATTAATCCTTTGACTTCGCAAGAGTCACCCTTGCTAGTATAAACCATTGGTACAACTCAAAAAAATCAGTATTAATTTGTTGTGCAGATCTCCGTACGATTAGATAAAAACTGCACTTTTTATTAAAGCACAAAATCATTACTGCTATCATCAATATGCTACTTGATAAATTTCTCGCTTTTCCATTTTCATTATGGTTCTCATGTGACTAAATAACTTAGATTCAGCTAACCTAAGATGAAATTAAGATTCTAAGTAATTATACTGGGAACTCCAATTAGATTCAACAACTCTGTATATTTGGAATAGATATCCATTTGGAAGTTAAAATATGATGAGAAGGAGAGGGACGGAGAGAGTAGAGACAAATGATTCTATTCCGTCTTAATCAATTTTAAACCACTCACAATCTTTAATGTCCAGATAACCAGATAACCTCGAACGAGTATATTTAAAACACATCGGTAAGGAAATATAGCAAAAACATAAACCATAACAATTTTTCCAAAATAAAGATCTTGGAAACTAGCAATCAACCAAATCCAATAAGCAACGCAAATGCACAGATATCATCGTGTGAACTTCTAAGTAGTAGATCTCTTTAATCATTTTTTTTCTTTAAATATGAATAAGTAGATACCATTATGTAACGAAGCTGAACATTTCCTTTTACCTAAAAATGAATGGCAATTATGCATGATAAGACAAGTATTAAAAACTAAATAGTTTACTTGCATAGATTAATATTTACGCAGTACAAATTCATAATAAGATTAAACAATAGTTGTTACTTAATATGAAAGTTTAGTAGTTAGTTATTATTCTATAAAATAATATACAGTTATTAAATTATTTTAACAATTAAAATTTCTACGAAGTCCCAAGCATGGGGCTAATATAGGAAGAAAGATATTACACCTTAAACTTCGGAATTTGAAAAGGCAAGGTAACATGACAGTAGAAACTAAAAACAAAAGAAATAAGCACTTGGTATTACGCAATAATAGCTTTGTCATGCCGAAGCAAAATCATACGGTGTAATATATAACAATACTTGTAAAATGATAGCTCGCAAATCTTCAAAATAAATAAATACCTCACCAACTTTTATCACTTTCGTACCATCACCATGGATTATCTTAGCGAGAAAAACTTCCTCCATGCATTCCATCGCAACTGTCGCATTATCCTAGAAAACATACACAAAAATGCATTTAGTTTGTCCAACAAGAACAGAGCCAAAAACATTCCAAAAAAAAAAAAAAACAACATAAAGGCCATACAGTTTCAACTTCGCAAAGTATATCTTCTCGCAAACGTCATCCCCCTCTTTCTTGAACCACCTTGCATTATTACCCTGCATTTTAGCATTAAGAGCAACACTTTATTCTGAAATCAAAATACTAGAGAGAGCTCTACATTAACGGAAAAAAAACACATACAAATGGTTACATCTGAGAAAAAAAAAAGAAAGGGAAGTACACTTAAGGTGTCAAATAGTTATAAATGATCTCCATCCATTTCAAAAGTAAAGGCTCAAAAAGATGACCTTTCACGTAAATATTTTGACATATATTAACATACAATAGAGAAAAATATGGCATCTCAATAATCTCCATAGTCTGATTGATACCTCTTTACTATACACTATGAAATCATCATCATTGTCACCAACACTTGAAGAAGAAGGTCCATGATCTTGACCCTCCAAATCTACCATCTCAATAATCTCTGTTTCTCTGCCATTATTATTGTTGTTGTTGTTGCTATTGTTGGTGGTGGTGGTGGTGGTGGTTTTTATTTTAACTTGTTGTGGGTCTGCTTCCTCAATTAATTTGAAGCTTTGTTGTTGTTGTCGTCGCTGATGTGGGACTGCTTCTTCAAACGAAAGAGACAAAGGACGAGTTAGTGGAGGACTAATAACGGGGGACCACATGAAGGGTTCATCAACAGGCATCATAGGGGGCTTAAAGGTGAAGTCACTAATCTCTGTTTCTCTCCCATTGTTGGTGTTGGTGGTGGTGGTGGTTTTTATTTCATCTTCTCGTGGGTTTGCTTCCCCAATTAGTTTGAGGCTGAGGTTATGTTGTTGTTGTCGGTGTTGTGGGACTGCTTCTTCAAAGGGTCGATCAACAGGCGTCGCAAGGGGCTTAAAGGTGAACATGTTGTGGTACTTCTTCTTCATTGTGAGCTTTTTCAATGCTCTTTTGAAGGATCCAAGCATTTTGGGGATTGGAAAAAAGAAATTTTGGTTGAACTTAATTTCATGTTTAGGAGGAACTGCACTTGATGGAATGGCTATAGCAGTAGTTTATTCTAGCTCTCGTTTTATACCCCCACAAATACCCAAAAAAAAAAAAATCCTTTTAGATTGCATTCCAAATTTCCTTTTAGCTCCCGTTTTATAATCAGCCCACTACAATACAAAAAAAGAAATTACCATTTATAAAATGGAAAGAAATTTATACGGGAAATAAATTAATTTCCTTTTATACACATAACAAAATTTCGATCTCATATCACTCTCTCTCTAATTTTCTCTCTCTCTCTCGATATTCTTCATATCGAATTTTCTCTCTCTCTCTCTCTTGACATCCTTCATATCTAATTTGCTCACCCGATTTTCTCTCCGCTCTCTCAAAATCAATTTTGGGAAACACTTGTTTCTTGCGCTCCACGAATTAATTGGGTATGTGTGTATGTAAATTAAAGTTTTGATATTTTTTTTTCTCATTATGGGTTTTAACTTTGAAGAAGACTTCGAATTACTAATGGATATTCATAATGTTTAAGCGACCCTTCCAATCTCTGTTTAGTATTCTTCTTCTTTAATCTATTTGTTCAATGTCACAAATGATTTGGAATAATGTTTATCTTTCTGGTAATGGGTTTGTTTTTACAGCAGGACTACATACTGTTGTGTTTTTCTTTGATTGTAAGGATTGTGTTTTAGGTTTTCTCAAAAACGATTAATTCAAAAAATTTTCACAAAGAAAATTAGTTCTAAAAGTGGGTTCTTTGTAGTGGGTTTTGTTATAGTTATAATCAAATTGTGTCCATATGTGCCACTGTCAGTTTTGAAATGCTTTCTTCAAAAATTTATTCTCTTTCTGTAGTTATAGGCTGGTGATGAATTACTCTGTTTTTGTAGCAACATAGATAGAGATAGATACTTGGGTTTCAAATTCAACTTTTCAAGTAAATGAAAGTCACTAGGCTTCTTATCAAAATCTATTGGGTTTTAGAGTATAATTTACTGGATTTATTAACAGTTATGATTGGGTTCAAATTCAACTTTTCAAGTGAATTACTCTGTTCTTGTAGCTACATAGATAGAGATAGATACTTGGGTTTCAAATTCAACTTTTCAAGTGAATGAAAGTCACTAGGCTTCTTATCAAAAAAATAAAACCAAAAAAGTTATTAGGCTTGGAAGATAGGCGGCTTTGAAATCTTGTTCTCAGATCGCTCAAGAAAGAGGGGTGAATACACTTAGAAAAAGAATGGAGAAAATGATATTGTGTGAATAAATTAGCAAAACCGATAAGAAGTTATGTCTCCAAGGTCCTAATTAAGAAAATGATATTCCCAAATTCAAATGCCCTATAAATGATGTGCATCTCTTCTACCACTACATCAAATAAGAAAGAAGTGCTACTAAAGACACTCCTATTCTCTGGATCACAGAGTGTCTTTCATATTCGAACACCATACAAGATTCACATACTCGCACTTCCTTAGAAAAGTAACAAACAATGGTCTCAACAATATTTATTAGTTGGCTATGAAGTGCTAACTGCGGCTACATGTGCTTAGTCTAAGAGGGTATTAAGTTACTATGTTTCGGTTCCATGAATTCTAAATATTTTTTCCTCTCATTTTAAAATTTTCATCACAAAGTGGTTGATTACGCATCAAGAGTTCCTCTCGAACCTTCTTATGTATGCGCCAAATTTCTTCTTCTGACATGGTGGTTCCAATTATCACTCTCCAAATATCAGGGGATAATTTCCTAATCCGTTTCTTGCATATTGTTAAAATTAGGAATGTTTGGTTTGAAATTTTCAACTTAACTTTCGTTTACAAATAATTCAATAATATATATTGAGTGCCCACTTTATGTTATAACAAAACTCACGAGTACTCAAAAAAAAAAAAACTACAAGTAATTTTAATGTTGGGGTTGAACCAATGTAAACTTTAAGTAATGAACCTGTTGATTTCCTTTATTAAATGTTGTGCTTTTGCTTTGAAACTGTGTTGTGCTTCCAAACATGATAAGGAAATAATTAAGGTTTGGGCAATAGCTTAATTGTAGTATCTTCATTAATCTTGGAAACTCGACAATGATAACTCGCGAGTACCATTTGGGCATGCCATAGGCCTCATATTCATTAATTGTATTTAGTTTGATCTCATTAATTGTTTTTTGACAATTGACAATTATACTTTCAAAAAAACCACTATTCTTTGTCAAAGGACTCTCCTAATATAGATAAACATCTAACTGTCTAATTAGTGGACAGTTTTTCCAATAACTATCTAATTAGTGTGCCACTAATTTGATAGTTATTTAACTCCTAATTCGAACTTAGCAACTGTTGGTGCTCTTTTGTTTAAATTTCAAAACGAAAATAAAATTAAAAACCGAAAAATAAAAAACTATGTTTATGAATGGCTAAGTCTTGAACAAACCAAAGCCCCAAAGGCAAGGCCATTGTCAAAGACTGTTTAATTAGGGTGATTTCCTAGTGAACCCCATGGTCCACTCATTCTAACTCACTTCTCTCTTAAACAATAGTGAAGTGAGTTGGAACATATATTAAGTGAGAAAACCAAACCTTTCTCTCCTATGTGGGACTAAACGTTTTGTTCTTTTCCAATACAAAACTTGAACTTCAATGTTCAACAAGAAGTGCTACTAAAGACATTCCTATTCTCTGGATCACAGGAATGTCTTTCATATTCGAACACCATACAAGATTCACATACTCGCATTTCCTTAGAAAAGTAACAAACAATGGTCTCAACAATATTAATTAGTTGGCTATGAAGTGCTAACTGGCTACATGTGCTTAGTCTAAGAGGGTATTAAGTTACTATGTTTCAGCTCCATGAATTCTAAATATTTTTTCCTCTCATTTTAAAATTTTCATCACAGTGTTTGATTACGCATCAAGAGTTCCTCTCGAACCTTCTTATGTATGCGCCAGCTCTTCTTCTGACATGGTGGTTCCAATTATCACTCTCCAAATATCAGGGGATAATTTCCTAATCCGTTTCTTGTATATTGTTAAAATTAGGAATGTTTGGTTTGAAATTTTTAACTTAACTTTCGTTTACAAATAATTCAATAATATATATTGAGTGCCCACTTTATCTTATAACAAAACTCAAGAGTACTCAAAAAAAAAAAAAAAAAACTACAAGTACTTTTAATGTTGGGGTTGAACAAGTGTAAACTTTAAGTAATGAACCTGTTGATTTCTGATGAAGTCCAAGAACTAGCTTGTAAATTCTTGGTAAAATATGATGGAAAGATATGACAGGATGGCATTTTAGTAATTTCCACAAATGGCGAAGTTTGGGTTTTTGGCGTTCCGGGGGCATGGATTTATTGGAAACGGCGTGGAGATCACAACACACGGTTATGTCAGGACAACGACCTTTTTCGGCGAACTTCCATCGTTTCGCCCTCCGAAACGGCAATTTTGCTATTTTTGGAAAGTTTTATTTCGTTTATATCTCTCATTAGGAATTTCCATTTTTATTGCCGTTTGCGGGGTTTGTTTCTATTTTTCGTCTAGTTTTTAGTTTAGGGCTTTTTGGACTTTTTTCTATTTTTGGCAAATTTTAGGGTTTCGCTATTTAAGCGATCTATTGGGTGTAATTCACAGTTTTTGCTGAAATAAAAGAATTTTCGAACTTTGGCTTAAGTTCTGACCTAGATCGAGTTGTTCGTGGATTCGTTCGACTGGTTTAGAAGATCTCCGCTGTGTCAGTTGGTATCAGAGCCTGCTTCAACGTGATTGGAGAAATCATGCCGCTGAAGAGGAACCAGCAGCGTATCGAGGAGGTGTATGACCGTGCCAATCTGAATCGACAAATTGGCCAACTGATTGACCAACGTATGGGCGCGGTGGTAGAACAATTAATTGCCAGAATTGATCAGTTGTTTAGTCAGAATATGAATCGTATCCGTAACCATCGAAAGGAACCTGTTGGTGATGAATCAGTAGGAGATTCTTTTACCGAAGGGGAGGATGAGTATGTTGAGGCACCAAGGAGGCGCTACAGGCCGCGTGCAGTTGAGGATGATCGCAGGCGGTGGGAGTCTGGGAAGAAGATGGAGGTCCCAGAATTCCATGGCACCCTTCAACCGGAAGAATTATTAGACTGGCTGGCGTCAGTTGAAGAAGTCCTAGAATTCAAAGGTGTGCCTGAAGACAAGCGTGTGCAACTGGTTGCGACCAGATTCCACAACAGGGCCATGGCTTGGTGGTAACATCAGAAGTTGATGCGGAATAGGAATGGAAAAACGAAGATCACCTCGTGGGAGAGGATGAAAAAACACTTACGGGCTAAGTTCTTGCCTTACAATTTCCAACGCCTTATGTATCAGAGGTTGCAGAATCTGAGACAAGGGGCAAAGTTAGTAGACGATTATACTACTGTGTTTTATCAGTTAGTCGCTAGAAACGAACTGCAGGACACTAACGACCAATTAGGTGCAGATCCAAGATGTCAACAACATGTTTGATCCGGCTTCCTTATTTGCACGCACCAAAGCATTGTTGGTGGAGAAACAACAGCGTCGGGGTGTGAGTAATGCTTCCAGTTATGTTAGTGTTGGGACAGCCAATACTGGGGGTAGTATCACTGCAATTAACCCTGCTAGTCACATAAACAGACCTAGCACTAGTGGGATTAAATGTTTCAGTTGTGGCGAAGTTAGTCACAGAAAGTCAGAATGTAAAGGGAAGAAGGCTCTCTTTATTGAGAACGAAGAGGAAGACGGAGGGGAAGAGGCCAACATCACTGCAGAACCAGGTGTTTGACACTTCTGACAACACAGACGAGGAGGTCGTGACTGGAGATGTGGGTACTGCCTTAGTTGTAAGGCATTTGTGTATGACTCCTAGAGCTGTTGTTGATGATGAGTGGCTGTGGAATAACATCTTTCAGTCCAAGTGTACCATCTTAGGCAAGGTGTGCAGGTTCATGATTGATGCAGGCAGTTGCGAGAATATTGTCTCAGTTGAAGCGGTTTAGAAGTTGGGCCTTGCAACTGAACAACACCCTAGACCCTACAAAGCTAGCTTGGCTGAAGAAGGGTGGTAAGGTGAAGGTGTCGAAGCGCGCCTTGGTGACTTTTTCTATTAGTGCTAACTACAAGGATTCAGTTTGGTGTGATGTTATGGCTATGGATGCTTGCCACTGGTTACTAGGATGTCCTTTGCAGTTTGATAGGGGAGTTGTGCATGATGGCAGAACCAATAAATACACCTTTATGTTCAAGGTAGTGAAGATTGTGCTAGTACCCGCCAAGGACCCGAGGAAGTTAAGCCCACTAAAGAATCTAGCAGTTTGCTCTGTCTTTGGCAAGATTTGAAGATGAATTACAGGATTCTGAGGTCGTTTACATCTTGATGGGAAAGGAGGTAGATAGAGATTTTGATGTTCTTGAAGCTGCAATTCCTATTGTGAAGGAGTTTTATGATGTTTTCCCTGATGAGATGCCAGAAGGACTGCCACCATTGCGTGATATTCAACATCAGATTGACCTTGAACCTGGTGCGTCACTACCTAATAGACCACACTACCGAATGAGTCCCAGTGAGCATGAGGAGTTGCACAGACAGGTTGAAGAGTTATTAGCGAAGGGATTCATCCATGTAGTATTTGATGAAAATGTTTTTAGACATGTAGTATTTGATGAAAATGTTTTTCCTTATTCTAATAGAGCTTCAAATGATAATATTTTACAACTTGCAGTTACCACTTTTCCAGATCAAGGTGAATGAATTACCAAAGTTATAGATACTAACTTTTATGATAATATTTCAATAATTGCTTAAACTACGAGCAAGACAACCAACACAAAGTTGCCAAACTTTTTGTTGCCCTGATACAATAAACCCAATTTCTCACATTAGTAGTACACATATCCTGCCATTAGAGGATGATGATATTGACACCCCTATTTCATCGAGCTGATATCTCAAATATCTCTATCAATCCACCCACCTTATATTCTAATACTATTCCTCATGTTATAGACAGCTATGTTCATGATGATCCAACTCTTGCCTCATCGATACCGACACAATTCCACCCCTGCCTCTGTTGCCAAAGTGGCCAACTTGAGCTCACCGTCCTTTGAAATATTTGAATGATTATGTGTGTTCTATAAAACGTAAATCAAACATTAGGGGTGCAGACGGATTGCACTAATTCGTGGATTCGATCCAATCTGGACCAAATATCACTAATTAGATCAATCTTTTAATCCCTTGGACTGGAGTGGACTGAAAAATCTCTAATCTGGCTGGACTGGAATGGATTATGGATCTTACATTAAAAACCCGCAGATCCATTCCGATCCAGTCCGTTTAACACATCAACACATATACATATATGATCATATGTATTATAGTATCTTGAAGGGCATCAACTTAAACTATTAACTCTAAACTATAATATCTAAAAGACTATGTTTGTTCTTAACTCTTTTATTATACTTTTAACCTTTTTTTTGTAGGTTGTATGTACGTGCACTTTTTTGTACTTTTGTGAGGATGTATGGTTAAGATTTGTAGATGACGTATTTATTTATGTAGAAACTTACATTTTGAAGGTTACAAGTTTGTGGGAATATGCTATATATAGATTTGTGGAATGTATGTTGTAAATTTGTCATTCATGAGATGTATAATTCTTATGAATCATTTGATTAAGTCTAATTTTATGAATCATTGAATAGGAAAACGTCAATCTGTGAAACTTGATCCAATTCAGTCCGCATTTTGCAAATTGGATTGATGAATTATTTGGACAAGATTGGACTGTAATTTTTCAATTCGCAATAATTGGATTGGATTGCGGATTGACCCTAACTAGATTGGATCCAATCCGTGTGCACCCCTCTCTCAGTGTAGCCTTAAGTACTACTAAGTTTTCATCTTCTCAGGAACCAAAAACTCTAAAGTCCACCTTGAAATCTCCTTTATGGATTACAACCATGGAAGAAGAAATTGCGGCCCTTCATAAGAATAGGACGTGGAGTTTTGTTCCACACCCTTCTTATACTAACATCATTGGCTCCAAGTGGTTGTATCGAATAAAATATAATGAAGATGGATCTATCAACTAATAAAAGCTCGTCTTGTTGCCAAAGGTTTCTCTCAAGTTTATGGTCTTGATTATGAAAAAAACATTTAGTCTGATCATTAAACCTACAACAGTTTGCATTGTACTCTCAATTGAAGTTATTTCACATTGGTCCATCAAGCAATTAGATGATTAAAATGCATTTCTTCATGGGTTTCTTAAAGAAACGGTCTATATGGAACAATCACTGGGCTTTGTTGATTCCTCCTATCCTAATAATGTTTGTTTATTACATAAATTTCTTTATGACTTTAAAACAAGCATTCTGCGCTTGGTTTGATGGATTATGACAATATTTACTAACTTTTGGTTTCTCTTGCATCAAAGTTGATTGTTCATTATTTACATATCGACATAAGCATGATTTGGTACTTTTACTTGTTTATATTGACGATATTCTTACCACAGGGATCAATGACATCCTTATCAGTTATTTTATTCATCAACATAGCAATGAGTTTGCACGTAAAGATGTTGGTAACCTTCATTACTTTTTTGGAATCTCTCACAATCTAAATATACTAAATATCTACTCACGTGCATAAACATGATGTTGCCTCTCACCTATCCACTCATATTTCTCAACAAAGTGTGCCAACATTTTCACCAACCCACACTTGCACATCTTCATGCAGTCAAGCACATTCTTCGTTATCTCAATGGCATAATAAGTTATGGCCTTCGTTTTCTTTCTCAAAGTTCATTTACTTTAAATTATTTTGGTTGCGCAGATTGATCTGTTTGTCAACTTACTAGATGAAGTACTATTGGTTGCATATTTATAGAATCAAATTGCGTGTCTTGGTCTTCGAAAAAACAAGTTGCAATTGCTCGATCCAGTGTTGAATCCAAGTACTGCTCCCTCGCCACCACAGCAACTGAACTTACATGGATTTCTTTTTTCATCGTGACATTGGCATGCCGATCTCTACTACTCCTCAACTATTGAGTTACAATCTCAGTACTCTACATATGATAATCAATTCAGCCTTTCACACTCATACATAATACATTAAACTTGACTACCATTTTGTTCGTGAGAAAGTTGTTGCAGCTACATTAGTCACAAAATTTGTCCCATCTCATCTTCAAATCACTGATGTTTTCACCAGACCTCTTTTGAAGCGTGTATTCAAAGTTTTTCGTCTTTAAATATACACCAATGGGAACCTAGCTCATCAATGGAAAAAAATGAATAATAATTTTATCTTTACTCATTGCTTTTCTAAAACTTTATTATATTTCTTCCAAAATTTTCAATACATCCAATCCTATAAAGGTAATTATAGAAATTCATGGGCCTTGAGAGTGTAAGGCCACACACGCACACACATGTGGGGTATACAAATGGGGTTGGAGCTCTTTTTGCACCAAACCAATTGACTGGTGCTAGGATCCAATCTACACTACTTATATATCACGCCAACTCTTATTATATTTTCGATACGGGATTATATACTCCAACACTCCCCCTCAAGTGCAACTAAGCCTAGACTAGTTGTCACTTGCCAAACACATTTGTACTTTTAGAGGTCCGGACAAACATACTTAGGCCTACTTTTATAAGCTTATAGGTTCAAAAACGGGTCTAGACTCCACTGCTAGCCTAACCAAGTCATCAAATACGAGCCCATGATCGTTCTTCTCTAATATCATATAGAAATCTATGGGCCCGGAGAGTATCGGGCCACAAAAGCACCCACGTGGGTATACAAAAATGTGGTTGGAATTCATTTTTGCACGAAACCAATTGGCTTGTACTAGGATCTAATATACACCACTTATATACCACACCAACTTTTATTATATTTTTGATGTGGGATTATATACTCCAATAGTAATTCTCTTGCTACCTGGGGAAGTCATAGTTTATTATGACAAGGGAGGCTTGGTCCATGTCTCCATAAGTTGCTAAAACAGTGCTGTCGCCATGACTACTACTCATCTTGCAAGCAAGCCACTCTACCTCACATTGGTGTTCACAAAGACGATGATGCGATTGCACTCGCAGGCTTTTTCACCTCTAACTCAGTTTGACTGTCCAAAATATCCAAGCCCAAAAGAACTCACCAGAAGCCCGCTTGGATGAGAAGCTTTATTTGAATTTACGCCCAATCCGTTATGCATACCCTAAATTTTACTTTTAATGTAAGCCCTAATGTGAAGTTTATATTTAAGGTCTCTTAGTACTCTTACGCACTATGAATGCAAGAAGGAAGTTATTCCCATATCTTTTTTCTATTTTCTCTTGTTGTTTGTTATCCCTAATCCATAGTACTAGGAAGGTACTGTCAATTGGAGCTTTCATTCCTGGACTATGGGACCCCTCCTTATGCGTCGACACTGGCACTGCCGGCCTTGGAGGAAACCATCGCCGCCATTCGCCAATAACTACAAACCCACCTCCAATTGATCCAAACCCTAGACGAAGAAAAAAAAAACCCGAATTGACTCCTTGTCCTCCGCCATGATTAAACTTCGATCCCGACCAGAAACCTCCCAAACTCAACCACCTCGCATTCAAACTTAATAAAATTTTCTTCTAACCAGGTTTTTTTTCTTTTTTTTTTGTAAAAACCAGCTAATATATAGTCGGACAAATTTTCGCCATAAAATTTTCTTCTAGTTATGCTAATAGTAAAGTAATGTTTCTTTAAAACAAATTGCAAGAACAAATGACAAGTCATGAGCTTACTTTTCTTTTTCTTTCTTTTTTTTTCTCTCTTTTATTTTACTCAAACATTAGATCGAAGTGCATGCTAGTGCTCCAAATGACCGAAGTTTAGAATATTCCACAAGAGGTGTGGCAAGATTTGTAATGACATAATAACTTGAGATGCTTAACACGAAATTAGTAGACTAGGGTTGAGCTTATATAGATTCGTGTCATAAATGTGTCAACATATTAGACGACAATCGAATGAGATTGCCCATACTACAAAGAAGAAATTTGCGAAGTCATGAAGCGATGAATTGTTAGAGAGAAGTTCCATAATGTGTGCAAGATGTGTTAGAAAATGATATACATCTCAACTAATCTTCAATAAAAAGCTATTTTGATTCGTCAAAAAAAAAACCACTCAGCTAATGGATAACATGTAATAATTTTTTTAGGTTATGTAGTAATTTATATTTAAGTCATTTTTTAAGACTTTAACATCCCAAATTAACTTAACATAATTTACCACTAATTAAACTTTAAATATTTTTAAGTAATAAACAAGTTAAATGCGTTACAGGAGTCGTGTTTGAATAAAAAAAATATGTTGTCCAAGTTAAATGGGCTAGGGCTCTTCAAAACAAAAAGTTAAATGGGTCAAAAACACATTTAACAAGTTATGTGTGTCATGTTGTATCAACCTATCATTTACCCTTCAAATAAATGGGTCAATGCTCATATTGATCTTAATAATGTCATCTGAGGAACACAACCGGTCAAACAAGTCGAAACCAATATTAATAGAGTTTATAATCAAAGGAGATTGGGAATGAGAAGAACCACAAACAAGAGAAACATTTTGAACTGTCTGACTCTTAACAACAAAAGAATCATTTAGAGTAGCATGGATTCTGGGTTCTCGACGTAGCCTTTGAACGCTTTGAGAAGATTATGATTTAATAAATAGCATATGGAAATATATTGCAGAACTCCGTTTTATGAAGTAAGAATATTGCGCTGAAATAAACAAAACACCCAACTTGGAAGCTTACGCACCATCAATTACGCGGTGATCACAGCTTAGCGTGACTGACATGTATGAGGCGAACGTATATTGGTCAGGACCGGCACCAAGCACCACCCTCTTCTCAACTGCTCAATTAGAGTTTCACAACTTTAGTAAAAGAAGTCATGCTTTCACGGTTCAAAAAAGAAAGATAAATGTAGCTTGATGAACCTTTAATTACCTGATCCGACGGCAAGAATTCCAGATTATGGGGGATTGATGATGGCGCAGAATTGCTTAATCCCATAAGTTCCTCCCAGATTTGACACAGTGAAAGTGCCTCCCTGTGACGGAACACAAAATAATGTACTTGAAACAAAAGTAAACATTTCTAGCGCGTTTAAGGACATTCATCCTAAAACATTTCGCTTACCTCATAATCTTCTGGTTTCAAACTATTCTCTTTGGCTTTCTGTTTAAAGGATTTGACCTCATCGGCAATTTAAGACAATCTTTTCTTGTCCGCGTCCTTCCAAGATCAAACATGGCACAAGTTCATGTTAAACCGTATCGTTAAGAGTTTACACATTTTCTACACATACCCTAACGACCGGAACAAAGAGTCCATGTTCTGTTTGCACGACAACATTCACACTGTGGTACCTGTATGAATAGCCACCACAAATTAGTCCATGGCATGGCTTGAAAATGACAATATCTGTATAACCATGATTAGTACTTACTGGCGAATGTACTCGTCAGTCCATAAACTGTTACATTGGGGAACTTTGCAAAGAGCCAAGGTGGGAGCCTGTGATTTAAGTTCACTCGCCACTTTCGAAAATTAAAACTTTAAGGTAAGGAGATGAAAGGATGCATGATAAACATCACCAGATGGATCATGTACTTTGAAGCCTAAGGCATTTATATAAACTCAAGTCTTGCACAACCGAAAATCGCTGATTGCACAACCGAAAAATCAGGAGATTAAAAGTTCTAATATTTAATCTCTTGGAAACAATATAAATATGAATATACCTTTATTACAAGATCATTGACCAATATCCGCTCTCCGCCTGAAGCTTCTTGTAGTGAATTGAGTTGGCTTTGCAACCTGACATGAACAAATTAATGTATGTATTTAAAAACAAATTTCAAAGCGATTTCAAAAGGTTTATCTGGTATTCATAAACGTGGGAAAAGATACTAACTCCATAAGTTTGTCTACACAGTGTCCACTGTCAAATAATAATGAGGAATGGTTTGTTTAGAGGGCAGTAGGCAAGAAACTGTGTTTGAAATATGCCTCGAAGCTGCAGAAATTAATGCAAACATGTGATACATGCTTTGAGAATGTGACTTAGTCTTGAAGACCATGTCTTTAATTCGGTTTCTAGTTGTTGCTTTTTTGTAGGATTTTAGTTTTGACTAAGTTGTTGAGTCATGGGTCCTGTTTTTTAGCTATTAGTTTAGTGACTTTCGGTTATGTTTTGACTTCTAGTTATTATTTTGTGTATTTAAGTACGTTGTCAAGTTGAATGAAAGTATTGAGTTCTAAGTTCATGCATCAAAATTTGTCCTACCTCTTTCATATATAAAGTTTTATAACAAACGTAACCTGGCAAGAAAAGTATACAAGTGATTTATTTATCTTCTATTCCAAAATGTAATACCTTTTTAGTGATGTTAAGTTAGCAATGACAAAAAGACAATTACTTTTCTTATTTGTGAAATCGGAAGGTCTGTATAGTTTATTCCTGCTTCTGTTGCTTTGTCCTTGGGCTTGGAGGTAGGAGGTGCCGAGACGCCCTTTCCACTAGATGCTGCAAAAACAAAACCAACATCAAACGAAGTATGAAATTACAAAAATGTGCCACAGGAAATGTAATACAAGAAGGGATGTGGATGTGGACAATGCTTGAGACATCCTTCGAAGCTTGAATAATTAAATTATAATTCAGTAAGGATTTCAACAAATTGTCAACATTCACAACACAACCTTTCATAATTTGAGTCAAAAACTGTTATCAGAACGATTGAAGTTGAAAGTAAGAGTATGGATGTACCCAAGTAATCTTCATTATCTGCTTCGCACAATAGTTCCATCAGAACCAGTTCCTTTGATCTTTGAAAGAGGTACCTATGTTATAAAAAAAAATTAAAACAATTGATAAAAGGGAAATATGGATTAAAAAAATCGACACAATCTCCTATCTAATAAAATCAACTACTAATCAATGACAGATGTCTACAAGCCTATTTAACACACTTGAATGAGAAAACTTTTACAACGAGATGTTACTAACATTGTGGTCGCTTGCCAATTTTCTTGCAAGAGGACTTGCAAAAATTCGTGCTCCCGATTGAGGAGCATTAGCAACCTTTGGCTTTTTTGGCTCAAATGAACCGACAGCTCGATCTTCCTTTTTAGGTGGGGTGGGTGGGGAAGGATCGATGGCACTTTAGCTTCTTTAGAATCACCCAATTGTGAAGGTTCGTAATCTTTAAATTTAGCGATATCATCTTCATCTCCCACCGTTGTAGCATTCACCTGCATGAAGAAAACAATAAGAACTCCAAGAATGATAATATGTATTAGATTCCGAAGAATTCATCAACCACAAGCGCAAAAAAGTAAAAATCTTATAGCTTAACATCCATAAAGATTTCATCGATTTATAGTGTCCCAGGTATTCTTTCTCAAAAACAAACCGACAAATCCACTCTTGATTAAACCTTTGACTTCGCAAAAGTCACCCTTGCTAGTATAGACCATTGGTACAACTCAAAAAAATCAGTATTAATTTGTTGAGCGTATCTCCGTACGTTTAGATAAAAACGCACTTTTTATTAAGGAACAAAATCATTAGTGCTATCATCAATATGCTACTTGATAAATTTCTCGCTTTTCCATTTTCATTATGGTTCTCATGTGACTAAATAACTTAGATTCATCTAGCCTAAGATGAAATTAAGATTCTAAGTAATTATAATGGGAACTCAAATTAGATTCAACAACTTTGTATATTTGGAATAGATATCTATTTGGAAGTTATAATATGATGAGAAAGAGAGGGAGGGAGAGAGTAGAGACAAATGATTTTATTCCATCTTCATCAATTTTAAACCACTCACAATCTTTAATGTCCGAGATAACCGAGATAACCTCGAAGGAGTATATTTAAAACACATCGATGAGGAAATATAGCAAAAACATAAAACATAACAATTTTTCCAAAATAAAGAACTTGCAAACTAGCAATCAACCAAATCCAATAAGCAACGCAAATGCACGAGATATCATCATGTGAACTTCTAAGTAGTAGATCTCTTTCATCATTTTTTTCTTTTAATCGAATAACTAGATACCATTATGAAACGAAGTTTGAACATTTCCTTTCCCTAAAAATGAATGGCAATTATGCATGATAAGACAAGTATTAAAAACTAAATAGTTTACTTGCATAGATTAATATTTCAAACAGTACAAATTCATAATAAGATTAAACAATAGTAGTTACTTAATATGAAAGTTTAGTAGTTAGTTATTATTCTATAAAATAATATACAATTATTAAATTATTTTAACAATTAAAATTTCTACGAAGTCCCAAGCATAGGGCTAATATAGGAAGAAAGATATTACACCTTAAACTTTGAAATTTGAAAAGGCAAGGTAACGTGATAGTAGAAACTAAAAACAAAAGAAATAAGTACTTGGTATTATGCAATAATAGCTTTATCATGCCGAAGCAAAATCATATGGTGTAATAAGATATATAACAATACTTGTAAAATGACAGCTTGCAAATCTTCAAAATAAATAAATACCTCACCAACTTTTATCACTTTCGCACCATCACCATGGATTATCTTAGCGAGAAAAACTTCCTCCGTGCATTCCATCGCAACTGTCGCATTATCCTAGAAAACATACACAGAAATGCATTTAGTTTGTCCAACAAGAACAGAGCCAAAAACATTCCAAATAATAAAAAAAAACATAAAGGCCATACAGTTTCAACTTCGCAAAGTATATCTTCAAAGTGAAACTTCATCCCCCTCTTTCTTGAACCACCTTGCATTATTACCCTGCATTTTAGCATTAAGAGCAACACTTTATTCTTAAATCAAAATACTAGAGAGAGGTCTACATTAACCGAAAAAAAGCACATACAAATGGTTACATCTGAGAAAAAAAAAAAAAGGGAAGTACACTTAAGGTGTCAAATAGTTATAAATGATCTCCATCCATTTCAAAAGTAAAGGCTCAAAAAGATGACCTTTCACGTAAATATTTTGACATATATTAACATACAATAGAGAAAAATATGCCATCTCAATAATCTCCATAGTCTGATTGATACCTCTTTACTATACACTATGAAATCATCATCATTGTCACCAACACTTGAAGAAGAAGGTCCATGATCTTGACCCTCCAAATCTACCATCTCAATAATCTCTGTTTTTCTACCATTGTTATTGTTGTTGTTGTTACTATTGTTGGTGGTGGTGGTGGTGGTGGTTTTTATTTTAACTTGTTGTGGGTCTGCTTCCTCAATTAATTTGAGGCTTTGTTGTTGTTGTTGTCGTCGTTGATGTGGGACTGCTTATTCAAAGGAAAGAGACAAAGGACGAGTTAGTGGAGGACTAATAACGGGGACCACATGAAGGGTTCATCAACAGGGCATCATAGGGGGCTTAAAGGTGAAGTCACTAATCTCTGTTTCTCTGCCATTGTTGGTGTGGTGGTGGCGGTGGTGGTTTTTATTTCATCTTCTCGTGGGTTTGCTTCCCCAATTAGTTTGAGGCTAAGGTTATGTTGTTGTTGTCGGTGTTGTGGGGACTTTCTTCAAAGGGTCGGTCAACAAAGCGTCGCAAGGGGCTTAAAGGTGAACTTGTTGTGGTACTTCTTCTTCATTGTGAGCTTTTTCAATGCTCTTTTGAAGGATCCAAGCATTTTGGGGATTGGAAAAAAGAAATTTTGGGTTGAACTTAATTTCATGTTTAGGAGGAACTGCACTTGATTGAATGGCTATAGCAGTAGTTTATTCTAGCTCTCGTTTTATACCCCCACAAATACCAAAAAAAAAATCCTTTTAGATTGCATTCCAAATTTCCTTTTAGCTCCCGTTTTATAATCAGCCCACTACAATACAAAAAAAAAAGAAATTACCATTTATAAAATGGAAAGAAATTTATACGGGAAATAAATTAATTTCCTTTTATATCACATAACAAAATTTCGATCTCATATCTCTCTCTCTCTCTAATTTTCTCTCTCTCTCTCTCAATATTCTTCATATCTAATTTTCTCTCTCTCTCTCTTGACATCCTTCATATCTAATTTGCTCACCCGATTTTCTCTCCGCTCTCTCAAAATCAATTTTGGGAAACACTTGTTTCTTGCGCTCCAAGAATTAGTTGGAATTATGGGTTTTAACTTTGAAGAAGACTTCGAATTACTAATGGATATTCATAATTTTTAAGTGACGCTTCCAATCTCTGTTTAGTATTCTTCTTCTTTAATCTCTTTTTTCAATGTCACAAGTGATTTGGAATAATGTTTATCTTTCTGGTAATGGGTTTTTCATTACAGCAGGACTACATACTATTGTGTTTTTCTTTGATTGCAAGGATTGTGTTGTAGGTTTTCTCAAAAGCGATTAATTCAGAAAATTTTCACAAAGAAAATTAGTTCTAAAAGTGGGTTCTTTGTAGTGGGTTATGTTATAGTTGTAATCAAATTGAGTCTATATGTGCCACTGTCAGTTTTGAAATGCTTTCTTCCCAAATTTCATCTCTTTCTATAGTTATAGGCTGGTGATGAATTACTTTGTTCTTGTAGCTACATAGATAGAGATAGATACTTGGGTTTCAAATTCAACTTTTCAATTGAATGAAAGTCACTAGGCTTCTTATCAAAAAAATAAAATCAAAACTCACGAGTACTCAAAAAAAAAAACTACAAGTAATTTTAATGTTGGGGTTGAACCAGTGTAAACTTTAAGTAATGAACCTGTAGATTTCCTTTATTAAATGTTGTGCTTTTGCTTTGAAACTGTGTTGTGCTTCCAAACATGATAAGGAAATAATTAAGCTTTGGGCAATAGCTTAATTGTAGTATCTTCATTAATCTAGGAAACTCGACAATGATAACTCGCGAGTACCATTTGGGCATGCCATAGGCCACATATTCGTTAATTGTATTTAGTTTCATCTCATTAATTGTTTTTTGACAATTGACAATTTTAGTTTCATAAGAATCATTTGAAATTAATATCTTTTTAAAGTTACTCTCCCACGTCAACTAGCTAGAGAGACAATCCTTAATATTATTAATAGACTCATGGAATAGGAGAGGAAGTAAGGTCAATAGTATGGAGATACCCTATATACATAAGGAACAATATCTCAAATTTTGTTTGTTTGTTTGTTTTTTTTTTTTGACTTTTGTAGGAATCCAACCACGATCTCCTGAGGTCTTGCCTTTTTGGCAAGTGATGTCTTTACTATCTCACCTAAGAGGCTTTGACATTATCTCAAATTTTGTTGTGTAGAAATCTTTTTATTTTTTTCTCTTATGAAATTAGGGAATAATTAATTGTACATCCGAGTTAATTATATTTTTTCAAGCTTTCCTCCGTCAATTATATATTAAAGATTTGATAATTCCTTACTCTATTTGAGTGGGTACATGCTTTGAGTTAATTCTAAGGGATAGTGAACTAGATATACCTTACCTCGCTCTTTAAAGTATGGGTGACTTATAAACCTTATTATTAGTTGAAGGTCACTTTGGATCTAAATTAGAAATTTTTATCTCTAACGTGTTATAATTGATGAGATTATCAAACAATCTTTGAGGATTAAAATAGTGCATGGCTATCTACTTTTATTTTAAATCAAGAGTTTCACGTAGTTTAAAATATTCAAACAATTTATATACCCTTTAATTAAATATAAGCATTTTACTTTCTAGGAGTAGGTTGTTTTGGTGATTCTTTTTTGAGTAAATTCCATTTAAAAGTATATTTTTTATGAAGATTTATCATAAGTAGAATAGATCTTTTCAGATGGAAAGCAAATGATGATGTTAATTATTAGTTCGCAGCTATTGCTATACTTGCATCATTTGACATATTTGGTATTGGATCAGTAAGGAGATAATGATACCAGCTTTTTAGTTGATTATAATTCAAAGCTAGGTGCAAAATTGCATGTTTGCAATGTTGTAATATTTGTACTAAAATTGAAATTATTAATTTGATTTATTTCATTCAAAGCATATGAAACTATTTTTTAATCTTTGTGAATTTAGAATAGTAAAGAGTTTACACTAAAGTTATTCATATAATTTGTTCAATTTCTTTTCTTCGAAGAGAAGTAAGATCTTAAAAAAAATATATATTTTTCTCTTTTCTAGGTGGTATTATGTTTTTAGGTGAATATGCTTTGTAAGCGCTTAGAAGTTTGGTAAGCATTTTCATCCTCGATTACTCTTAGTTTTGGGATTCTGTAGTTCAACATAATAATTTTATTCTATTGATTATTTTTTTTCCTTTTCCATTGAAGTCCATTCATATAGGCATGCAACCCTGGTTCGAACCCAACAAAACAAAATACTTATTCTGAATGAAGTCCATTCATATCAAATTCTAGCATTTCTTTAGCCGCCAAGAGCATGCTTGTTCTTTAATGTCAAACACCATCTAAAATTATTAATAGTTTCAGACATACATGTTTGCTTAAATGTAGGTTTATATTTTTTGGTATTTAGGAAGACTTGTGAGACAATTGAGCATTTGACATATCTTCATTCATGTGACTTAATTTTTTTTTAGGTCGTCAAACTTAACTTATTTATTTTAGAACATATTATTTTCTTGAGTTAATTCGTCACAACAACTTAATGTGCAGAAAGTAGATTCAGAAATAAGAAACACAATAAGGACGTATCAGATGAATCTTTAAAATTCTTTTGGGTGAGATCCAATTTGTCAAAATCTGATAATCCGTTCTTTTGCATCCTTGATTGTGATTTTGTTTACATGGATGACACTTTCTTTGATTTTGGTTACAACGCTCTTTTCTTCAATAAAATAATTAAATTATTGGATTTACTCTTTCTTTTTAAGAATACTTAGTTGATACTCTCCGCTTTTTGTATTTCAAATATTGTCAGTTGTTTTTATGCTTTCATGTGTTCTACCCTAGTTCAATTTCATCTTCTTTTGATTTTTAATAGAATTTTTAGAAGGATTTGGTTATTGAATTTCACTATTATATTCATTATGTTGGGGGTTTGAGGTTGTTGTGCTCCAATTGGATTAAATTATTGGTACTGGTGAAATCTATTGGGTTTTAGAGTATAATTTATTGGATTTATTAACAGTTATGATTGGGTTTGTTAGCGATTTTTGTGAAATTTCTCTCGTATCTATTTCGTCCTATCTTCAATGGTTTGGTTGCCAACAACAACTACAAGAAGTTAAGCATTCTCGGTAGTGCTTGTGATTCTTGACTAAGGCCGGAGAAGAAATCCCTCTTGGCCGCTTCATTAGATTATAATGATGATAGAGATGATGAAACGATATGTGGTGGAATCTGTTTTAATTAGAGATTTCACTTAATCACATTAAATTATAATTATCTTTTTGGCACTTGAGCAAGCCTATACCAAAGTATTTTTTTCCTATTTAGTATTGATTGATATCATCTATTACACACTAAGTCTTGATATCTTCATTGAAGTTTCTTTTCTTATTAGTGTAATTTTAGTTATATGGTAAAATACATAAAGATTCTAGCCATTGACCTAGGATACAGAAAAACTTAGTTTTATCATTTCGATTTTCTTTTTGTCGTAAGATACCTCAAAAGTATATATGTAAACACATTTGTATAGTTGAAGTCTCCATGGTCTCTATTGGGTTTATTACACGTGTATGCACATATGTGTTGAAGTTATGAGAAATTAAACTCATTACGCGCGAGTGGGAGATGTTGGATTTAAACATTTGTATGCATATAAATATGAGTAGTTTTAGTACTACTTAATAACTACCTATTAGTTATTATTTTTGTGTATCAATCTAAAAGGAAAAACCAAGGTAAGTTTCCTTCTCTAAAGTAAGACTCTGCAAAGGTACTTATGCTGAGGTTTTAGGGATCTTCCCTAATTGGTGACCTTGTAGCCAAGGGGTATACACAACAAGAGGGAATTATTTTTGCTTCTAAAGAAACTATAATTTATAGATATTTTGGGTAGCCTACATGGTGCATAACAAGAGAGCATATCCAGAGTTAATAATGTTTAGTCCTCTTGCCTTGCTCTTATGTTCTCCTATTGAAAGAAAGGTTAGAAAAGAAAGTTATCTTCTCTCACTTTGTTTGTGTACTTACCAATTGGGTTGTTTTCTTAACTGCAGAAATTTGTTTATTTCTTGAACTCTATGTGGGTCTATGCACGTGTACTCGGACAAATTGAAGAGGTATTATTATCTGGGCAAATTTCTTGTTGTCAAATTAACAACAAATTAACATGTTCTTAATTAATATTGCAAGTTTCTTGTTGTCAAATTTCCAACAAATTTTATTTTGGGAGAATATTCTTTATTATTGAATTTTTTTCAAATTAATGTTTTAGGTACAAAGTCATTAGCCATTTCTTTTGTCTACAAATTTATTGAGACTTTTTTTTAATTTGTTAGCGATTTTTTAAATTTACTTACAACTTACTCGTTATTGTATGGATTATTTTTTGCGAGCATAGCGAGCGGGTCGTTGGTGCGTAGCACCTTATTGAACTAGTATCTATATATAAATTCTACAATAGAGATCAAATATATACCCATGTCATGGGAACTCCTCAAAAATGTGTTGTGTATTAAATGTTTTGTGCAATTTAGAATAATACTATAATTATTTATGGATACTATTATAAAAGAAATATGCATATACTTATAATAGTTAAACAATATTTACATAATTAGCTTAGGGCACATTTTCCAACAAGATGAACACCAAAATTGCCTATTTAAGTCTAGATTTGATCAAAGGTGATGTGCACATCCCTAGGCACCTTCAATGGCCTAGATTGGCCAATAATTCAGCCAAGAAAATGACTTCAATGCAAACATATTCACTTAACCTTATCCTTCTCACAACACAAACAAATCAATCATTGGGTGTTCAAGTACCCGGTTATGCACTGTTTAGTGCACCAATCACGTACACTCACGTCACTAATTGATTAAACGACATTTTATTTTAATTATTTAATGCATGTCATTTACTTATCATGTGTGTATCCCACGGCCTTATGTATTGTAATTCGCCTACCTAGTAGCTGCGTCTACACGTTACTCGAGGCGAATACCCATAACACTATCTCGCTCGGTAATACGTAACATAAGCACAGATATTGCGATGTAATTTAACAAAATTGAAAAAACACTTCGCAAAAAGTACAAATACCATACAAAAATGGACTCGTATACCTAATTTGGGCATGCCCTAAACTAGTCATGCGGGTTCCATGAGCGTCCGAGTTGGCGTCCAGTATAATGAAAAATTAGATTTGGGCCGTTACGGTTGTGCCCATCTTAATGTGATTAATGTGTGCGTGAATTTGCATGTTGTAAAATCTAGAAAATGGGGGAAAAATAGAAAAATAATATTTTGACCAAATAAATAGAAATTAAAGGATTTATAAAAAAAAAGAAATTGGGATTCTCTCAAGACTTTATATCGGAGTTTTTATATCGTAAAACGTGAAAGGGTTAAAATAAATTGGAAACTCGGTTCTGGGATTCCATATTTGAATGGGACTAATTTAGGAATATTAATAAATGAGTATTTGACTTAAATCGATGACAATTGGTCTATTTTAGGTAATGGACCAACGAAAAAGATTTTAGGACTCTTGGGAGTCGTGTAAGTCGGTAAAAGTTAGGAAAACTCGAACAATAAGTGAGACTCGTATCTTTTATCAATTATGCAATGTAATGTAGTATTATTAGAGCACGTAGTGTTATGGACTGGGGCAATGTACTTGTGATTTGGTTGATTTTTTATCAAATATTTTTATACTGAAAAATGAATTCGTAAAGAGGTTTGGCAGAACGAACCAACCTGGGGTTTGGAATTGTGTTAGGCGGTCATCCAATATCGGGCCCCTAGTGACCTGGAGTATCCCGATCAATACTTTCCATTTGAGTTGGTGGCTGATCGGTCATTATCCTATCAAATGATCAATGATCGGTATATTGACAATGTAGGAGTGCGACTCTGTCTCCATTTGAGTTGGCGACATCGATCATGAACTTATCAGATGATCACTGATTGGTTTATTGACGATGTGGGAATGCGACTCATCATAAAACCAAAATCGAAAATGCAAATCACGAGTACAGTTGCAATTGACCAATGAACTTGCATCCGTTTATGTATTGTTTATATTATTTCAAATACTTCCTTACATATACATTGGGTTCATGTTGTTTTACATAATTCCTTGATATTAATTGATAATTTATGGATTTTATGAGAGTCACTTATTGAGGATATAGGAATTCACCCATGTTAACATTTCCAGGTAATGGCGTGCACTAAGATCCAGGAAATGATAAGATTAGGAGTCTAATATCTTTCCTATGATGCAATGATTTCCTATTAATATATATTATATTTAATTATGATTTCGTTATAATTAGGTTGGACATACAAGTTTAATACCGATCTTGTATTTCTTGTTTATTATCGAAAAAGTTTTAATTTTTGCTGTATTTTGATTTAATTTGTTTATTGATTATTGAGATATACAAGTTATTTATCAGGTACGGGATAAAATGTTGCTAGCTCTAATTAGGTCTGATCTGATTTACCGGGGCTTAATTAGGGTTTCAGGATGAGTATTGCCCTAATTGAGTTAGGGGATGCTACAATGTATGTGATGGCAATGCACTTCCAATTTTTTATATAGGAAGTGCACTTTTAGCAACACGTCATGGTAATTTAAACTTGCAAAAATGTTCTTGTTGGTCCTAAATTGCAAAAAAAAACTTGTTATCTGTTAGCCAATTTACACATGATAATGCTTCTGTTTTTGAATTAAACTCTGATGATTTTGTGATAAAGGATTAAAATGAAATGATCCTAGCCACATGGCATAGAAAAGGCCAACTATATACTTTGGGTGATGCAAAGTTGCAAGCATTAGCTGGTATCAAAACTCCCTCTGCAACTTCAAGCTTATGGCACCAACGAATGGGATACCCATTCACGTTTACTACAAGTTCTCAATAAAAATAAAGTTTTAAATATTTTTAGTTAGTTAAATAAAACATTATTTGCACTAGATGTCAACTCGACAAAATATGCAAACTTCCTTTTATTGATTCTAATAAATTATGTCAATTTCTTTTAGAAAAGATTCACTATGATTTATGGGTCCATATTTGATTACTTCTATGAAACACTTTAAATATTATGTTGTTTTTTTGTGATGATTGCACTAGATATACTTATCTCTTTCCATTAAAATATAAATCATACTTCTTCGATTGTTTTTTGAAATATCAAAATCTAGTGCAAAATCAATTTGATAGAAAAATAAAAAATTTTTCAAAATGACGGAGGTACTGAATTTACTTCCTCCTTTTTCACCAACCATCTTGCTCAATGTGGTATAGCTCAACAACTATCTTGCCCAGGTATCCACGAGCAAAATGGGATTGCGGAATGTAAAGTATCATCGTATCATAGAAACGGGTCTTACGATGATATTTCATTCTAATCTACCTATTCGATTTTGAGATGATGCATGTATTTTTAATCAATCGACTTTTAAGTTCTGTTTTACATATGAAAACATCATTCCTTAAACTTTTTGGAAAAAAAATCCTTATAGTGGCTTAAAGATTTTTAATTGCAAATGTTTTCCTTACTTGAAATAATATGGCCAAAATAAACTTTCAAAAAGGACATATCCTTGTGTTTCTCTTAGTTATAGCCCAATCCATAAGGGTTATAAATGCCTAGACCCTTCAACAAATAAAGTATATATTTCTAGACATGTAGTATTTGATGAAAATGTTTTTCCTTATTCTATTAAAGCTTCAAATGATAATATTTTACAACTTGCAGTTACCACTTTTCCTGATCAAGGTGAATAAATTACCAAAGATATAGATACTAACTTTTATGATAATATTTAAAAACTTGCTTCAACTACAAGCAAGACAACCAACACAAAGTTGCCAAACTTTGATTGTTGCCCTGATACAATAAATCCAATTTCTCACATTAGTAGTACACATATCCTGCCATTAGAGGATGATGATATTGACACCCCTATTTCATCGAACTGATATCTCAAATATCTATATCAATCCACCCACCTTATATTCTAATACTTTTCCTCATGTTATAGACAGCTATGTTCATGATGATCTGCCTCTTGCCTCATCAACACCGACATAATACCACCCCCGCCTCTGTTGCCAAAGTGGCCAACTTGAGCTCACCGTCCTTCAAAATATTTGAATGATTATGTGTGTTCTATAAAACCTACATCAAACTTTAGGGGTGCAGACGGATTGCACTAATCCGTGGATCCGATCCAATATGGACCAAATATCACTAATTTGATCAATTTTTTAATCCCTTGGACTGGACTGGATTGAAAAATCACTAATCTGGCTGGACTGGATTGGATTACGGATCCTACATTAAAAACCCGCGGATCCAATCTGATTCAGTCCATTTAACATATCAACACATATACATATATGATCGTATGTATTATAGTATCTTGAAGAGCATCAACTTAAACTATTAACTCTAAACTGTAATATCTAAAAGACTATGTTTGTTCTTAACTCTTTTATTATGCTTTTAACCTTTTTTTGTAGGTTGTATGTACGTGCACTTTTTTGTACTTTTGTGAGGATGTAAGGTTAAGATTTGTGGATGACGTATTTATTTATGTAGGAACTTACATTTTGAAGGTTACAAGTTTGTGGGAATATGCTATATATAGATTTGTGGAATGTATGTTGTAAATTTGTCATTCATGAGATGTAAAATTCTTATGATTTATTTGATTAAGTCTAATTTTATGAATCGTTGGATAGGAAAATATCAATCTGTGAAACTTGATCCAATTCAGTCCGCATTTTGCAAATTGGATTGATGAATTATTTGGAGAAGATTGGACTGTAATTTTTCAATTCGCAATAATTGGATTGGATTGCGGATTGACCCTAACTAGATTGGATCTAATCTGTGTCCACCCCTCTTACAGTGCAGCCTTAAGTACTACTAAGTTTTCATCTTCTCAGGAACCAAACACTCTAAAGTCCGCCTTGAAATCTCCTTTATGGTTTACAACCATGGAAGAAGAAATTGCGGCCCTTCATCAGAATAGGACGTGGAGTTTTGTTCCACTACATTCTTATACTAATATCATTGGCTCCAAGTGGTTGTATAGAATAAAATATAATGAAGATGGATCTATCAACTAATAAAAGTTTGTCTTGTTGCCAAAGGTTTCTCTCAAGTTTATGTTTCATATGCTTTGAATGAAATAAATCAAATTAATAATTTCAATTTTAGTACAAATATTACAACATTGCAAACATGCAATTTTGCACCTAGCTTTGAATTATAATCAACTAAAAAGCTGGTATCCTTATCTCCTTACTGATCCAATACCAAATATGTCAAATGATGCAAGTATAGCAATAGCTGCGAACTAATAATTAACATCATCATTTGCTTTCCATCTGAAAAGATCTATTCTACTTATGAAAAATCTTCATAAAAAATATACTTTTAAATGGAATTTACTCAAAAAAGAATCACCAAAACAACCTACTCCTAGAAAGTAAAATGCTTATATTTAATTAAAGGGTATATAAATTGTTTGAATATTTTAAACTACGTGAAACTCTTGATTTAAAATAAAAGTAGATAGCCATGCACTATTTTAATCCTCAAAGATTGTTTGATAATCTCATCAATTATAACATGTTAGAGATAAAAGTTTCTAATTTAGATCCAGCTGACCTTCAACTAATAATAAGGTTTATAAGTCACCCATACTTTAAAGAGCAGAGGTAAGGTATATCTAGTTCACTATCCCTTAGAATTAACTCAAAGCATGTACCCACTCAAATAGAGTAAGGAATTATCAAATCTTTAATATATAATTGATTTTGAGGAAAGCTTGAAAAAATATAATTAACTAGGATGTACAATTAATTATTCCCTAATTTCATAAGAGAAAAAAATAAAAAAGATTTCTACACAACAAAATTTGAGATATTGTCAAAGCCTCTTAGGTGAGATAGGAAAGACATCACCTGCCAAAAAGGCAAGACCTCAGGAGATCGTTGTTGGATTCCTACAAAAGTCAAAAAAAAAAAACAAACAAACAAACAAAATTTGAGATATTGTTCCTTATGTATATAGGGTATCTCCATACTATTGACCTTACTTCCTCTCCTATTCCATGAGTCTATTAATAATATTAAGGATTGTCTCTCTAGCTAGTTGACGTGGGAGAGTAACTTTAAAAAGATATTAATTTCAAATGATTCTTATGAAACTAAAATTGTCAATTGTCAAAAAACAATTAATGAGATCAAACTAAATACAATTAACGAATATGTGGCCTATGGCATGCCCAAATGGTACTCGCGAGTTATCATTGTCGAGTTTCCTAGATTAATGAAGATACTACAATTAAGCTATTGCCCAAAGCTTAATTATTTCCTTATCATGTTTGGAAGCACAACACAGTTTCAAAGCAAAAGCACAACATTTAATAAAGGAAATCTACAGGTTCATTACTTAAAGTTTACACTGGTTCAACCCCAACATTAAAATTACTTGTAGTTTTTTTTTTTGAGTACTCGTGAGTTTTGATTTTATTTTTTTGATAAGAAGCCTAGTGACTTTCATTCACTTGAAAAGTTGATTTTGAAACCCAAGTATCTATCTCTATCTATGTAGCTACAAGAACAGAGTAATTCATCACCAGCCTATAACTACAGAAAGAGATGAAATTGGGGAAGAAAGCATTTCAAAACTAATAGTGGCACATATAGACTCAATTTGATTACAACTATAACATAACCCACTACAAAGAACCCACTTTTAGAACTAATTTTCTTTGTGAAAATTTTCTGAATTAATCGCTTTTGAGAAAACCTACAACACAATCCTTGCAATCAAAGAAAAACACAACAGTATGTAGTCCTGCTGTAATGACAAACCCATTACCAGAAAGATAAACATTATTCCAAATCACTTGTGACATTGAAAAAAGAGATTAAAGAAGAAGAATACTAAACAGAGATTGGAAGGGTCACTTAAAAATTATGAATATCCATTAATAATTCGAAGTCTTCTTCAAAGTTAAAACCCATAATTCCAACTAATTCTTGGAGCGCAAGAAACAAGTGTTTCCCAAAATTGATTTTGAGAGAGCGGAGAGAAAATCGAGTGAGCAAATTAGATATGAAGGATGTCAAGAGAGAGAGAGAGAAATTAGATATGAAGAATATTGAGAGAGAGAGAGAGAGAAAATTAGAGAGAGAGAGATATGAGATCGAAATTTTGTTATGTGATATAAAAGGAAATTAATTTATTTCCCGTATAAATTTCTTTCCATTTTATAAATGGTAATTTCTTTTTTTTTGTATTGTAGTGGGCTGATTATAAAACGGGAGCTAAAAGGAAATTTGGAATGCAATCTAAAAGGATATTTTTTTTGGTATTTGTGGGGGTATAAAACGAGAGCTAGAATAAACTACTGCTATAGCCATTCAATCAAGTGCAGTTCCTCCTAAACATGAAATTAAGTTCAACCCAAAATTTCTTTTTTCCAATCCCTAAAATGCTTGGATCCTTCAAAAGAGCATTGAAAAAGCTCACAATGAAGAAGAAGTACCACAACAAGTTCACCTTTAAGCCCCTTGCGACGCCTGTTGACCGACCCTTTGAAGAAGCAGTCCCACAACACCGACAACAACAACATAACCTTAGCCTCAAACTAATTGGGGAAGCAAACCCACGAGAAGATGAAATAAAAACCACCACCACCACCAACACCAACAATGGCAGAGAAACAGAGATTAGTGACTTCACCTTTAAGCCCCCTATGATGCCTGTTGATGAACCCTTCATGTGGTCCCCCGTTATTAGTCCTCCACTAACTCGTCCTTTGTCTCTTTCCTTTGAAGAAGCAGTCCCACATCAACGACGACAACAACAACAACAAAGCCTCAAATTAATTGAGGAAGCAGACCTACAACAAGTTAAAATAAAAACCACCACCACCACCAACAATAGCAACAATAACAACAATAACAATGGTAGAGAAACAGAGATTATTGAGATGGTAGATTTGGAGGGTCAAGATCATGGACCTTCTTCTTCAAGTGTTGGTGACAATGATGATGATTTCATAGTGTATAGTAAAGAGGTATCAATCAGACTATGGAGATTATTGAGATGGCATATTTTTCTCTATTGTATGTTAATATATGTCAAAATATTTACGTGAAAGGTCTTCTTTTTGGGCCTTTACTTTTCAAATGGATGGAGATCATTTATAACTATTTGACACCTTAAGTGTACTTCCCTTTCTTTTCTTTTTTTTTCTCAGATGTAACTATTTGTATGTGCTTTTTTTCGGTTAATGTAGACCTCTCTCTAGTATTTTGATTTCAGAATAAAGTGTTGCTCTTAATGCTAAAATGCAGGGTAATAATGCAAGGTGGTTCAAGAAAGAGGGGGATGAAGTTTCTGCTTTGAAGATATACTTTGCGAAGTTGAAACCGTATGGCCTTTATGTTTTTTTTTTTTTATTTGGAATGTTTTTGGCTCTGTTCTTGTTGGACAAACTAAATGCATTTCTGTGTATGTTTTCTAGGATAATGCAACAGTTGCGATGGAATGCACGGAGGAAGTTTTTCTCGCCAAGATAATCCATGGTGATGGTGCGAAAGTGATAAAAGTTGGTGAGGTATTTATTTATTTTTAAGATTTGCAAGCTGTCATTTTACAAGTATTGTTATATATCTTATTACACCATATGATTTTGCTTCGGCCTGACAAAGCTATTATTGCATAATACCAAGTACTTATTTCTTTTGTTTTTAGTTTCTACTGTCATTTTACCTTGCCTTTTCAAATTCCAAAGTTTAAGGTGTAATATCTTTCTTCCTATATTAGCCCCATGCTTGGGACTTCGTAGAAATTTTAATTGTTAAAATAATTTAATAATTGTATATTATTTTATAGAATAATAACTAACTACTAAACTTTCATATTAAGTAACAACTATTGTTTAATCTTATTATGAATTTGTACTGTTTGAAATATTAATCTATGCAAGTAAACTATTTAGTTTTTAATACTTGTCTTATCATGCATAATTGGCATTCATTTTTAGGTAAAAGGAAATGTTCAGTTTCAGTTCATAATGGTATCTAGTTATTTAGATTAAAAGAAAAAAATGATGAAAGTGATCTACTACTTAGAAGTTCACATGATGATATCTGTGCATTTGCGTTGCTTATTGGATTTGGTTGATTGCTAGTTTGCAAGTTCTTTATTTTGGAAAAATTGTTATGTTTTATGTTTTTGCTATATTTCCTTACTGATGTGTTTTAAATATACTCCTTCGAGGTTATCTGGTTATCTGGACATTAAAAATTGTGAGTGGTTTAAAATTGATGAAGACGGAATAAAATCATTTGTCTCTACTCTCTCCCTCCCTCTCTTTCTCATCATATTTTAACTTCCAAATAGATATCAATTCCAAATATACAGAGTTGTTGAATCTAATTTGAGTTCTCATTATAATGACTTAGAATCTTAATTTCATCTTAGGCTAGATGAATCTAAGTTATTTAGTCACATGCGAACCATAATGAAAATGGAAAAGCGAGAAATTTATCAAGTAGCATATTGATGATAGCACTAATGATTTTGTGCTTTAATAAAAAGTGCAGTTTTTACCTAAACGTACGGAGATCTGCCCAACAAATTAATACTGATTTTTTTGAGTTGTACCAATGGTCTATACTAGCAAGGGTGACTTTTGCGAAGTCAAAGGATTAATCAAGAGTGGATCTGTCAGTTTGTTTTTGAGAAAGAATACCGACACTATAAATCGATGAAATCTGTATGGATGTTAAGCTATAAGATTTTTACTCTTTTTTGCGCTTGTGGTTGATGAATTCTTCGAATCTAATATATATTATCATTCTCGGAGTTCTTATTGTTTTCTTCACGCAGCTTGAATGCTACAAATGGAAGATGAAGATGATATCGCTAAATTTAAAGATTACAAACCTTCACAACCGGGTGATTCTAAAGAAGCTAAAGTGCCATCTGATCCTTCCCCACCCACCCCACCTAAAAAGGAGGATACTGAGCCTATCAGTTCAGCTGAGCCAAAAAAGCCAAAGGTTGCTAATGCTCCTCAATCAGGAGCACGGATTTTTGCAAGTCCTCTTGCGAGAAAATTGGCGAATGACCACAATGTTAGTAACATCTGTTGTAAAATTTTTCTCATTCAGTGTGTTAAATAGGCTTGTAGACATCTGTCATTGATTAGTAGTTGATTTTATTAGATAGGGAGATTGTGTCAGATTTTTTTAATCCATATTTCCCTTTTATGAATTGTTTTAATTTTTTTTATAACATAGGTACCTCTTTCAAAGATCAAAGGAACTGGTTCTGATGGAACTATTGTGCAGGCTGATATTGAAGATTACTTGGGTACATCCATACTCTTACTTTCATCTTCAATCGTTCTGTTAACAGTTTTTGACTCAAATTGTGAAAGGTTGTGTTGTGAATGTTGACAATTTGTTGAAATCCTTACTGAATTATAATTTAATTATTCAAACTTCGAAGGATGTCTCAAGCATTGTCCACAGCCACATCCCTTCTTGTATTACATTTCCTGTGGCACATTTTTGTAATTCCGTACTACGTTTGATGTTGGTTTTGTTTTTGCAGCATCTAGTGGAAAGGGCGTCTCGGCACCACCTACCTCCAAGCCCAAGGACAAAGTAACGAAGCGAGAATAAACTATACAGACCTTCCGATTTCACAAATAAGAAAAGTAATTGTCTTTTTGTCATTGCTAACTTAACATCACTAAAAAGGTATTACATTTTGGAATAGAAGATAAATAAATCACTTGTATAGTTTTCTTGCCAGTCACAGTTTACTGCCTACAGCCCTCTAAATAAACCATTCCTCATTATTATTTGACAGTGGACACCTGTGTAGACAAACTTATGGAGTCAGTATCTTTTCCCACGTTATGAATACAGATAAACCTTTTGAAATCGCTTTGAAATTTTTTTTTAAATACATACATTAATTTGTTCATGTCAGGTTGCAAAGCCAACTCAATTCACTACAAGACGCTTCAGGCGGAGAGCGGATATCGGTCAATGATCTTGTAATAAAGGTATATTCATATTTATATTGTTTCTAAGAGATTATATATTAGAACATTTAATCTCCTAATTTTCTGGTTATGCAATCAACTGATTTTCTGGTTGTGCAAGACTTGAGTGTATATAAATGCCTTAAGCTTCAGTACATGATCTATCTGGTGATGTTTATCATGCATCCTTTCATCTCCTTACCTTAAAGTTTTAATTTTCTGAGAGTGAAACTGAGTGAACTTAAATCACAGACTGCCGCCTTAGCTCTTTGCAAAGTTCCCCAATGTAACAGTTCATGGACTGACGAGTACATTCGCCAGTAAGTACTAATCATGTTTATACAGATATTGTCATTTTCAAGCCATGCCATGGACTAATTTGTGGTGGCTATTCATACAGGTACCACAGTGTGAATGTTGCCGTGCAAACAGAACATGGACTCTTTGTTCCAGTCGTTAGGGTATGTGTAGAAAATGTGTAAACTCTTAACAATTATTCCATTTGTTGAAATACGGTTTAACATGAACTTGTGCCATGTTTGATCTTTGAAGGACGCGGACAAGAAGGGATTGTCTAAAATTGCTGATGAGGTCAAATCCTTTACACAGAAAGCCAAAGAGAATAGTTTGAAACCAGAAGATTATGAGGTAAGCGAAAAGTTTTAGGATGAATGTCCTTAAACGCGCTAGAAATGTTTACTTTTGTTTCAAGTACATTATTTTGTGTTCCGTCGCAGGGAGGCACTTTCACTGTGTCAAATCTGGGAGGAACTTATGGGATCAAGCAATTCTGCGCCATCATCACTCCCCCACAATCTGGAATACTTGCCGTAGGATCTGGTAATTAAAGGTTCATCAAGCTACATTTATCTTTCTTTTTTGAACCGTGAAAGCATGACTTCTTTTACTGAAGTTGTGAACTCTGATTGAGCAGTTGAGAAAAGGGTGGTGCCTGGTGCCGGTCCTGACCAATATACGTTCGCCTCATACATGTCAGTCACGCTAAGCTGTGATCACCGCGTAATTGATGGTGCGTAATCTTCCCAGTTGGGTGTTCTGCAATATATTTCCATATGCTATTTATTAAATCATAATCTTTTCCATATGCTATTTATTAAATCATAATCTTATCTTGATCTGCATAGGTGCGATTGGCGCGGAGTGGCTCAAAGCGTTCAAAGGCTACGTCGAGAACCCAGAATCCATGCTACTCTAAATGATTCTTTTGTTGTTAAGAGTCAGACAGTTCAAAATGTTTCTCTTGTTTGTGGTTCTTCTCATTCCCGATCTCCTTTGATTATAAACTCTATTAATATTGGTTTCGACTAGTTTGTTCAGGGTGGCAAAATGGGTTGACTGGTTGTGTTCGTGTTGGGTGGGCCCCTCAGATGACATTATTAAGATCAATACGAGCATTGACCCATTTATTTGACGGGTAAATGATAGGTTGATACAACATGACACACTTAACTTGTTAAATGTGTTTTTGACCCATTTAACTTTTTGTTTTGAAGAGTCCTGACCCATTTAACTTGGACAACATATTTTTTTTATTCAAACACGACTCCTGTAACGCATTTAACTTGTTTATTACTTAAAAATATTTAAAGTTTAATTAGTGGTAAATTATGTTAAGTTAATTTGGGATGTTAAAGTCTGAAAAATTGACTTAAATATAAATTATTACATAGCCTAAAAAAATTATTACATATTATCCATTAGCTGAGTGGTTTTTTTTTGACGAATCAAAATAGCTTTTTATTGAAGATTAGTTGAGATGTATATCATTTTCTAACACATCTTGCACACATTATGGAACTTCTCTCTAACAATTCACTGCTTCATGACTTCGCAAATTTCTTGCTATAGTATGGGCAATCTCATTCGATTGTCGTCTAATATATATGTTGACACGTTTATGACACGAATCAGATAAGCTCAACCCTAGTCTACTAATTTCGTGTTAAGCATCTCAAGTTATTGTGTCATTACCAATCTTGCCACCCCTCTTGTGGAATATTCTAAACTTCGGTCATTTGGAGAACTAGCATGCACTTCGATCTAATGTTTGAGTAAAATAAAAGGAGAAAAAAAAAAGAAAGAAAAAGAAAAGTAAGCTCATGACTTGTCATTTGTTCTTGCAATTTGTTTTAAAGAAACAGTACTTTAATATTAGCATAACCAGAAGAAAATTTTATGAAGAAAATTTGTCTGACTATATATTAGCTGGTTTTTACAAAAAAATGAAAAAAAACTTGGTTTGAAGAAAATTTTATTAAGTTTGAATGCGAGGTGGTTGAGTTTGGGAGGTTTCTGGTCGGGATCGAAGTTTAATGATGGCGGAGGACAAGGAGTCAATTCGGGTTTTTTTTTCTTCGTCTAGGGTTTGGATCAATTGGAGGTGGGTTTGTAGTTATTGGTGAATGGCGGAGATGGTTTCCTCCAAGGCCGGCAGTGCCAGTGTCGGAGCATAAGGAGGGGTCCCATAGTCCAGGAATGAAAGCACCAATTGATAGTACCTTCCTAGTACTATGGATTAGGGATAACAAACAAGTAGAGAAAATAGAAAAAAAAGATAAGAGAATAACTTCCTTCTTCCATTCATAGTGCGTAAGAGTACTAAGAGACCTTAAATACAAACTTCACATTATGGCTTACATCAAAAGTAAAATTTATGGTATAACGGACTGGGCGTAAATTCAAATAAAGCTTCTCATCCAAGCGGGCTTCTTGTGAGTTCTTTTGGGCTTGGATATTTTGGACAGTCAAACTGAGTTAGATGAGTAGTTGTCATGGCGACACTACTGTTTCAACAACTTATGGAGACATGGACCAGAATACAAGGGATGTCATCATGGGTATTCTTCTTACTGAGTCCTCGACATCATCAAGAATGCTCATCACCACCGAGGTCGTCCCCTTCTTGCTCGAGGCATCAATGTCAACGACCAAGCCTCCCTTGTCATAATAAACTATGATTTCCCCAGGCAGCGAGAGAATTACTGTTGGAGTGTATAATCCCACATCGAAAATATAATAAAGGTTGGAGTGGTATATTAGTGGTGTATATTAGATACTAGTACAAGCCAATTAGTTTTGTACAAAAATGGGTTCCAACCACATTTGTATACCCACGTAGGTGCGTGTGTGGCCCGATACTCTCCGGGCCCATAGATTTCTATATGATATTAGAGAAGAACGATCATGAGCTCGTATTTGATGACCTGGTTAGGCTAGCAGTGGAGTCTAGACATGTTTGTGAACCTATAAGCCTATAAGAGTAGGCCTAGGTATGTTTGTCTGGACCTCTAAAAGTGCATATTTGTTTGGCAAGTGACAACTAGTCTAGGCTTAGTTGCACTTGAGGGGGAGTGTTGGAGTATATAATCCCGTATCAAAAATATAATAAGAGTTGGTGTGATATATAAGTAGTGTAGATTGGATCATAGCACCAAATAATTGGTTTGGTGCAAAAACGAGCTCCAACCCCATTTGTATAACCCATATGTGTGTGCGTGTGTGGACTTACACTTTATCGGGGCCCATGAATTTCTATAATTACCTTGATAGGATTGGACGTATTGGAAATTTTGGAAGAAATATAATGAAGTTTTAGAAAAGCAATGAATAAAGATAAAATTATTATTCATTTTTTTCCATTGATGAGCTAGGTTCGCATTGGTGTTTATTTAAAGAAGAAAAACTTTGACACACGCTTCAAAAGAGGTCTGGTGAAAAAATCAGTGATTTGAAGATGAGATGGAACAAATTATGTGACTAATGTACCTGCAACAACTTTCTCACGAACAAAATGGTAGTCAAGTTCAACTTGTTTGGTACGAGTGGAAAAGGCTGAATTGATTATCATATGTAGAGTACTGAGATTGCCACTCAATAGTTGAGGAGTAGTAGAGACTGGCATGTCAATGTGATGATGAAAAAAAGAAATCCATGTAAGTTCAGTTGCTGTGGTGGCTAGGGAGCGGTACACAGATTCAACGCTGGATCGAGCAATTGCAAGTTGTTTTCTTAAAGACCAAGACACGCAATTTGATTCTTTAAATATGCAACCAATAGTACTTCGTCTAGTAAGTTGAAAACCAAACCAATCTGCATAACAAAAATAATTTAAAGTAAATGAACTTTGAGAAAGAAAACGAAGGCCATAACTTATTATGCCATTGAGATAACGAAGAATGTGCTTGATACGTAAAGATGTGCAAGTGTGGGTTGGTGAAAATGTTGGCACACTTTGTTGAGAAATATATGAGTGGATAGGTGAGAGGCAAGATCATGTTTATGCACGTGAGTAGATATTTAATATATTTAGATTGTAAGAGAAAGATACCACCTGGAAAATACTTCACTTCAATTCCTAAAAAGTAATGAAGGTTACCAACATCTTTAAGTGCAAACTCATTGCTATGTTGATGAATAAAATAACTGAAAAGGATGTCATTGTTCCCTGTGATAAGAACATCGTCAATATAAACAAGTAAAAGAACCAAATCATGCTTATGTCAATATGTAAATAATGAACAATCAGCTTTGGTGCAAGAGAAACCAAAAGTTACGAAATATTGTGATAATCCATCAAACCAAGCGCGAGTGCTTGTTTTTAAGCCATAAAGAAATTTGTATAATAAACAAACATTATTAGAATAGGAGGAATCAACAAAGCCCGTGATTGTTCCATATAGACCGTTTCTTTAAGAAACCCATGAAGAAATGCATTTTAAACATCTAATTGCTTGATGGACTAATGTGAAATAACTTCAATTGAGAGTACGATGCTGAACCGTTGTAGGTTTAATGATCGACTAAATGTTTTTTCATAATCAAGTCCATAAACTTGAGAGAAACCTTTGGCAACAAGACAAACTTTTATTAGTTGATAGATCCATCTTCATTATATTTTATTCTATACAACCACTTGGAGCCAATGATATTAGTATAAGAATGTAGTGGAACAAAACTCCACGTCCTATTCTGATGAAGGGCCGCAATTTCTTCTTTCATGGTTGTAAACCATAAAGGAGATTTCAAGGCGGACTTTAGAGTGTTTGGTTCCTGAGAAGATGAAAACTTAGTAGTACTTAAGGCTGCACTGTAAGAGGGGTGCACACAGATTAGATCCAATCTAGTTAGGGTCAATCAAAGAATCCAATCCAATTATTGCGAATTGAAAAATTACAGTCCAATCTTGTCCAAATAATTCATCAATCCAATTTGCAAAATGCGGACTCGAATTGGATCAAGTTTCACGATTGATATTTTCCTATCCAACGATTCATAAAATTAGACTTAATCAAATGAATCATAAGAATTTTACATCTCATGAATGACAAATTTACAACATACATTCCACAAATCTATATATAGCATATTCCCACAAACTTGTAACCTTCAAAATGTAAGTTCCTACATAAATAAATACGTCATCCACAAATCTTAACCTTACATCCTCACAAAAGTACAAAAAAGTGCACGTACATACAACCTACAAAAAAAGGTTAAAAGCATAATAAAAGAGTTAAGAACAAACATAGTCTTTTAGATATTACGAGTTTAGAGTTAATAGTTTAAGTTGATGCTCTTCAAGATACTATAATACATACGATCATATATGTATATGTGTTGATATGTTAAATGGACTCAATCGATTGGATCCGCGGGTTTTTAATGTAGGATCCGTAATCCAATCCAGTCCAGCCAGATTAGTGATTTTTCAATCCAGTCCAGTCCAAGGGATTACAAAATTGATCAAATTAGTGATATTTCATCCATATTGGATCTGATCCATGGATTAGTGCAATCCGTCTGCACCCCTAAAGTTTGATTTAGGTTTTATAGAACACACATAATCATTCAAATATTTCGGAGGACGGTGAGCTCAAGTTGGCCACTTTGGCAACAGAGGCGGGGGTGGTATTATGTCGGTGTTGATGAGGCAAGAGGCAGATCATCATGAACATAGCTGTCTATAACATGAGGAAAAGTATTAGAATATAAGGTGGGTGGATTGATATAGATATTTGAGATATCAGTTCGATGAAATAGGGGTGTCAATATCATCATCCTCTAATGGCAGGATATGTGTACTACTAATGTGAGAAATTGGATTTATTGTATCCGGGCAACAATCAAAGTTTGGCAACTTTGTGTTGGTTGTCTTGCTTGTAGTTCAAGCAAGTTTTTAAATATTATCATAAAAGTTAGTATCTATATCTTTGGTAATTTATTCACCTTGATCAGGAAAAGTGGTAACTGCAAGTTGTAAAATATTATCATTTGAAGCTTTAATAGAATAAGGAAAAACATTTTCATCAAATACTACATGTCTAGAAATATATACTTTATTTGTTGAAGGGTCTAGGCATCTATAACCCTTATGGATTGGGCTATAACTAAGAGAAACACAAGGATATGTCCTTTTTGAAAGTTTATTTTGGCCATATTATTTCAAGTAAGGAAAACATTTGCAACTAAAAATCTTTAAGCCACTATAAGGATTTTTTTTTCCAAAAAGTTTAAGGAATGATGTTTTCATATGTAAAACAGAACTTAAAAGTCGATTGATTAAAAATACATGCATCATCTCAAAATCGAATAGGTAGATTAGAATGAAATATCATCGTAAGACCCGTTTCTATGATACGATGATACTTTACATTCTGCAATCCCATTTTTCTCGTGGATACCTGGGCAAGATAGTTGTTGAGCTATACCACATTGAGCAAGATGGTTGGTGAAAAAGGAGGAAGTAAATTCAGTACCTCCGTCATTTTGAAAAATTTTTATTTTTCTATCAAATTGATTTTGCACTAGATTTTGATATTTCAAAAAACAATCGAAGAAGTATGATTTATATTTTAATGGAAAGAGATAAGTATATCTAGTGCAATCATCACAAAAAACAACATAATATTTAAAGTGTTTCATAGAAGTAATCAAATATGGACCCATAAATCATAGTAAATCTTTTCTAAAAGAAATTGACATAATTTATTAGAATCAATAAAAGGAAGTTTGCATAGTTTGTCGAGTTGACATCTAGTGCAAATAATGTTTTATTTAACTAACTAAAAATATTTAAAACTTTATTTTTATTGAGAACTTGTAGTAAACGTGAATGGGTATCCCATTCGTTGGTGCCATAAGCTTGAAGTTGCGAGAGGAGTTTTGATAGCGCTAATGCTTGCAACTTTGCATCACCCAAAGTATATAGTTGACCTTTTCTATGCCATGTGGCTAGGATCATTTCATTTTAATCCTTTATCACAAAATCATCAGAGTTTAATTCAAAAACAGAAGCATTATCATGTGTAAATTGGCTAACAGATAACAAGTTTTTTTTTGCAATTTAGGACCAACAAGAACATTTTTGCAAGTTTAAATTACCATGACGTGTTGCTAAAAGTGCACTTCCTATATAAATAATTGGAAGTGCATTGCCATCACATACATTGTAGCATCCCCTAACTCAATTAGGGCAATACTCATCCTGAAACCCTAATTAAGCCCCGATAAATCGATCGACCTAATTAGAGCCAAGAAACATTTTATCCCGTACACGATAAATAACTTGAATATCTCAATAATCAATAAACAAATTAAATCAAAATACAAATGAAAATTAAAACTTTTTCGATAATAAACAAGAAATACAAGATCGGTATTAAACTTGTATTTCCAACCTAATTATCACGAAATCATAATTAAATATAATATATATTAATAGGAAATCATTGCATCATAGGAAAGATATTAGACTCCTAATCTTATCATTTCCTGGATCTTAGTGCACGCCATTACCTGGAAATGTTAAGATGGGTGAATTCCTATATCCTCAATAGGTGACTCTCATAAAATCCATAAATTATCAATTAATATCAAGGAATTATGTAAAACAACATGAACCCAATGTATATGTAAGGAAGTATTTGAAATAATATAAACAATACATAAACGGATGCAAGTTCATTGGTCAATTGCAACTGTACTCGTGATTTGCATTTTCGATTTTGGTTTTATGACAGAGTCGCATTCCCACATCGTCAATAAACCAATCAGTGATCATCTGATAAGTTCATGATCGATGTCGCCAACTCAAATGGAGACAGAGTCGCACTCCTACATTGTCAATATACCGATCATTGATCATTTGATAGGATAATGACCGATCAGCCACCAACTCAAATGGAAAGTATTGATCGGGATACTCCAGGTCACTAGGGGCCCGATATTGGATGACCGCCTAACACAATTCCAAACCCCAGGTTGGTTCGTTCTGCCAAACCTCTTTACGAATTCATTTTTCAGTATAAAAATATTTGATAAAAAATCAACCAAATCACAGTACATTGTCCCCAGTCCATAACACTACGTGCTCTAATAATACTACATTACATTGCATAATTGATAAAAGATACGAGTCTCACTTACCTGTTCTGAGTTTTCCTAAAATAGACCAATTGTCTTCGATTTAAGTCAAATACTCATTTATTAATATTCCTAAATTAGTCCCATTCAAATATGGAATCCCAGAACCTAGTTTCCAATTTATTTTAACCATTTCACGTTTTACGATATAAAAACTCCGATATAAAGTCTCGAGAGAATCCCAATTTCTTTTTTTTTTTTTATAAATCCTTTAATTTCTATTTATTTGGTCAAAATATTATTTTTCTATTTTTCCCCCATTTTCTAGATTTTACAACATGCAAATTCACGCACACATTAATCACATTAAGATGGGCACAACCGTAACGGCCCAAATCTAATTTTTCATTATACTGGACGCCAACTCGGATGCTCATGGAACCCGAAGCTAGTTTAGGGCATGCCCAAATTAGGTATACAGTCCATTTTTGTATGGTATTTGTCTGTTTTGCGAAGTGTTTATTCAATTTTGTTAAATTACATCGCAATATCTGTGTTTATGTTACGTATTACCGAGCGAGACAGTGTTATGGGTATTCGCCTCGAGTAACGTGTAGACGCAGCTACTAGGTAGGCGAATTACAATACATAAGGCCGTGGGATACACACATGATAAGTAAATGACATGCATTAAATAATTAAAATAAAATGTCGTTTAATCAATTAGTGACGTGAGTGTACGTGATTGGTGCACTAAACAGTGCATAACCGGGTACTTGAACGCCCAATGATTGATTTGTTTGTGTTGTGAGAAGGATAAGGTTAAGTGAATATGTTTGCATTGAAGTCATTTTCTTGGCTGAATTATTGGCCAATCTAGGCCATTGAAGGTGCCTAGGGATGAGCACAACACCTTTGATCAAATCTAGACTTAAATAGGCAATTTTGGTGTTCATCTTGTTGGAAAATGTGCCATAAGCTAATTATGTAAATATTGTTTAACTATTATAAGTATATGCATATTTCTTTTATAATAGTATCCATAAATAATTATAGTATTATTCTAAATTGCACAAAACATTTAATACACAACACATTTTTGAGGAGTTCCCATGACATGGGTATATATTTGATCTCTATTGTAGAATTTATATATAGATACTAGTTCAATAAGGTGCTACGCACCAACGACCCGCTCGCTATGCTCGCAAAAAATAATCCATACAATAACGAGTAAGTTGTAAGTAAATTTAAAAAATCGCTAACAAATTAAAAAAAAGTCTCAATAAATTTGTAGACAAAAGAAATGGCTAATGACTTTGTACCTAAAACATTAATTTGAAAAAAATTCAATAATAAAGAATATTCTCCCAAAATAAAATTTGTTGGAAATTTGACAACAAGAAACTTGCAATATTAATTAAGAACATGTTAATTTGTTGTTAATTTGACAACAAGAAATTTGCCCAGATAATAATACCTCTTCAATTTGTCCGAGTACACGTGCATAGACCCACATAGAGTTCAAGAAATAAACAAATTTCTGCAGTTAAGAAAACAACCCAATTGGTAAGTACACAAACAAAGTGAGAGAAGATAACTTTCTTTTCTAACCTTTCTTTCAATAGGAGAACATAAGAGCAAGGCAAGAGGACTAAACATTATTAACTCTGGATATGCTCTCTTGTTATGCACCATGTAGGCTACCCAAAATATCTATAAATTATAGTTTCTTTAGAAGCAAAAATAATTCCCTCTTGTTGTGTATACCCCTTGGCTACAAGGTCACCAATTCGGGAAGATCCCTAAAACCTCAGCCTAAGTACCTTTGCAGAGTCTTACTTTAGAGAAGGAAACTTACCTTGGTTTTTCCTTTTAGATTGATACACATAAATAATAACTAATAGGTAGTTATTAAGTAGTACTAAAACTACTCATATTTATATGCATACAAATGTTTAAATCCAACATCTCCCACTCGCGCGTAATGAGTTTAATTTCTCATAACTTTAACACATATGTGCATACACGTGTAATAAACCCAATAGAGACCATGGAGACTTCAACTATACAAATGTGTTTACATATATACTTTTGAGGTATCTTACGACAAAAAGAAAATAGAAATGATAAAACTAAGTTTTTCTGTATCCTAGGTCAATGGCTAGAATCTTTATGTATTTTACCATATAACTAAAATTACACTAATAAGAAAAGAAACTTCAATGAAGATATCAAGACTTAGTGTGTAATAGATGATATCAATCAATACTAAATAGGAAAAAAAATACTTTGGTATAGGCTTGCTCAAGTGCCAAAAAGATAATTATAATTTAATGTGATTAAGTGAAATCTCTAATTAAAACAGATTCCACCATATATCGTTTCATCATCTCTATCATCATTATAATCAAATGAACTGGCCAAGAGGGATTTCTTCTCTGGCCTTAGTCAAGAATCACAAGCACTACCAGAATGCTTAACTTCTTGTAGTTGTTGTTGGCAACCAAACCATTGAAGATAGGACGAAATAGATACGAGAGAAATTTCACAAAAATCGCTAACAAACCCAATCATAACTGTTAATAAATCCAATAAATTATACTCTAAAACCCAATAGATTTCACCAGTACCAATAATTTAATCCAATTGGAGCACAACAACCTCAAACCCCCAACATAATTAATATAATAGTGAAATTCAATAACCAAATCCTTCTAAAAATTCTATTAAAAATCAAAAGAAGATGAAATTGAACTAGGGTAGAACACATGAAAGCATAAAAACAACTGACAATATTTGAAATACAAAAAGCGGAGAGTATCAACTAAGTATTCTTAAAAAGAAAGAGTAAATCCAATAATTTAATTATTTTATTGAAGAAAAGAGCGTTGTAATTATCTAAGATAGCCAAAATCAAAGAAAGTGTCATCCATGTAAACAAAATCACAATCAAGGATACAAAAGAACGGATTATCGGATTTTGACAAATTGGATCTCACCCAAAAGAATTTTAAAGATTCATCTGATACGTCCTTATTGTGTTTCTTATTTCTGAATCTACTTTCTGCACAATAAGTTGTTGTGACAAATTAACTCAAGAAGATAATATGTTCTAAAATAAATAAGTTAAGTTAGACGACCTAAAAAAAAATTAAGTCACATGAATGAAGATATGCCAAATGCTCAATTGTCTCACAAGTCTTCCTAAATTCCAAAAAATATAAACCTACATTTAAGCAAACATGTACGTCTTAAACTATTAATAATTTTAGATGGTGTTTGACATTAAAGAACAAGCATGCTCTTGGCGGCTAAAGGAATGCTAGAATTTGATATGAATGGACTTCATTCAGAATAAGTATTTTGTTTTGTTGGGTTCGAACCAGGGTTGCATGCCTATATGAATGGACTTCAATGGAAAAGGAAAAAAAATAATCAATAGAATAAAATTATTATGTTGAACTACAGAATCCCAAAACTAAGAGTAATCGAGGATGAAAATGCTTACGAAACTTCTAAGCGCTTACAAAGCATATTCATCTAAAAACATAATACCACCTAGAAAAGAGAAAAATATATATTTTTTTTAAGATCTTACTTCTCTTCGAAGAAAAGAAATTGAACAAATTATATGAATAACTTTAGTGTAAACTCTTTACTATTCTAAATTCACAAAGATTAAAAAATAGTTTCATATGCTTTGAATGAAATAAATCAAATTAATAATTTCAATTTTAGTACAAATATTACAACATTGCAAACATGCAATTTTGCACCTAGCTTTGAATTATAATCAACTAAAAAGCTGGTATCATTATCTCCTTACTGATCCAATACCAAATATGTCAAATGATGCAAGTATAGCAATAGCTGCCAACTAATAATTAACATCATCATTTGCTTTCCATCTGAAAAGATCTATTCTACTTATGATAAATCTTCATAAAAAATATACTTTTAATTGGAATTTACTCAAAAAAGAATCACCAAAACAACCTACTCCTAGAAAGTAAAATGCTTATATTTAATTAAAGGGTATATAAATTGTTTGAATATTTTAAACTACGTGAAACTCTTGATTTAAAATAAAAGTAGATAGCCATACACTATTTTAATCCTCAAAGATTGTTTGATAATCTCATCAATTATAACACGTTAGAGATAAAAATTTCTAATTTAGATCTAGCTGACCTTCAACTAATAATAAGGTTTATAAGTCACCCATACTTTAAAGAGCAGAGGTAAGGTATATCTAGTTCACTATCCCTTAGAATTAACTCAAAGCATGTACCCACTCAAATAGAGTAAGGAATTATCAAATCTTTAATATATAATTGACGGAGGAAAGCTTGAAAAAATATAATTAACTAGGATGTACAATTAATTATTCCCTAATTTCATAAGAGAAAAAAATAAAAAGATTTCTACACAACAAAATTTGAGATATTGTCAAAGCCTCTTAGGTGAGATAGTAAAGACATCACTTGCCAAAAAGGCAAGATCTCAGGAGATCGTGGTTGGATTCCTACAAAAGTCAAAAAAAAAAACAAACAAACAAACAAAATTTGAGATATTGTTCCTTATGTATATAGGGTATCTCCATACTATTGACCTTACTTCCTCTCCTATTCCATGAGTCTATTAATAATATTAAGGATTGTCTCTCTAGCTAGTTGACGTGGGAGAGTAACTTTAAAAAGATATTAATTTCAAACGATTCTTATGAAACTAAAATTGTCAATTGTCAAAAAACAATTAATGAGATGAAACTAAATACAATTAACGAATATGTGGCCTATGGCATGCCCAAATGGTACTCGCGAGTTATCATTGTCGAGTTTCCTAGATTAATGAAGATACTACAATTAAGCTATTGCCCAAAGCTTAATTATTTCCTTATCATGTTTGGAAGCACAACACAGTTTCAAAGCAAAAGCACAACATTTAATAAAGGAAATCTACAGGTTCATTACTTAAAGTTTACACTGGTTCAACCCCAACATTAAAATTACTTGTAGTTTTTTTTTTTTTTTGAGTACTCGTGAGTTTTGATTTTATTTTTTTGATAAGAAGCCTAGTGACTTTCATTCACTTGAAAAGTTGAATTTGAAACCCAAGTATCTATCTCTATCTATGTAGCTACAAGAACAGAGTAATTCATCACCAAATTTATAACTACGAAAGAGATGAAATTTGGGAAGAAAGCATTTCAAAACGACAAAGTGGCACATATAGACTCAATTTGATTACAACTATAACATAACCCACTACAAAGAACCCACTTTTAGAACTAATTTTCTTTGTGAAAATTTTCTCAATTAATCGCTTTTGAGAAAACCTACAACACAATCCTTGCAATCAAAGAAAAACACAACAATGTAGTCCCCATTGTAATGACAAACCCATTACCGAAAGATAAACATTATTCCAAATCACTTGTGACATTGAAAAAAGTGATTAAAGAAGAAGAATACTAAACGAGAGATTGGAAGGGTCACTTAAAAATTATGAATATCCATTAGTAATTCAAGTCTTCTTCAAAGTTAAAACCCATAATTCCAACTAATTCTTGGAGCGCAAGAAACAAGTGTTTCCCAAAATTGATTTTGAGAGAGCGGAGAGAAAATCGGGTGAGCAAATTAGATATGAAGGATGTCAAGAGAGAGAGAGAGAAAATTAGATATGAAGAATATTGAGAGAGAGAGAGAGAGAGAAAATTAGAGAGAGAGAGAGATATGAGATCGAAATTTTGTTATGTGATATAAAAGGAAATTAATTTTTTTCCCGTATAAATTTCTTTCCATTTTATAAATGGTAATTTCTTTTTTTTTTTGTATTGTAGTGGGCTGATTATAAAACGGGAGCTAAAAGGAAATTTGGAATGCAATCTAAAAGGATTTTTTTTTTTTTTTTTGGTATTTGTGGGGGTATAAAACGAGAGCTAGAATAAACTACGCTATAGCCATTCAATCAAGTGCGCTTCCTCCTAAACATGAAATTAAGTTCAACCCAAAATTTCTTTTTTCCAATCCCCAAAATGCTTGGATCCTTCAAAAGAGCATTGAAAAAGCTCACAATGAAGAAGAAGTACCACAACAAGTTCACCTTTAAGCCCCTTGCGATGCCTGTTGACCGACCCTTTGAAGAAGCAGTCCCACAACACCGACAACAACAACATAACCTTAGCCTCAAACTAATTGGGGAAGCAAACCCACGAGAAGATGAAATAAAAACCACCACCACCACCAACACCAACAATGGCAGAGAAACAGAGATTAGTGACTTCACCTTTAAGCCCCCTATGATGCCTGTTGATGAACCCTTCATGTGGTCCCCCATTATTAGTCCTCCACTAACTCGTCCTTTGTCTCTTTCCTTTGAATAAGCAGTCCCACATCAACGACGACAACAACAACAACAAAGCCTCAAATTAATTGAGGAAGCAGACCCACAACAAGTTAAAATAAAAACCACCACCACCACCACCACCAACAATAGCAACAACAACAACAATAACAATGGTAGAGAAACAGAGATTATTGAGATGGTAGATTTGGAGGGTCAAGATCATGGACCTTCTTCTTCAAGTGTTGGTGACAATGATGATGATTTCATAGTGTATAGTAAAGAGGTATCAATCAGACTATGGAGATTATTGAGATGGCATATTTTTCTCTATTGTATGTTAATATATGTCAAAATATTTACGTGAAAGGTCTTCTTTTTGAGCCTTTACTTTTGAAATGGATGGAGATCATTTATAACTATTTGACACCTTAAGTGTACTTCCCTTTCTTTTTTTTTTTTTTTTTTTCTCAGATGTAACCATTTGTATGTGCTTTTTTTCGGTTAATGTAGACCTCTCTCTAGTATTTTGATTTAAGAATAAAGTGTTGCTCTTAATGCTAAAATGCAGGGTAATAATGCAAGGTGGTTCAAGAAAGAGGGGGATGAAGTTTCAGCTGAAGATATACTTTGCGAAGTTGAAACTGTATGGCCTTTATGTTTTTTTTATTTTATTTGGAATGTTTTTGGCTCTGTTCTTGTTGGACAAACTAAATGCATTTCTGTGTATGTTTTCTAGGATAATGCGAGAGTTGCGATGGAATGCACGGAGGAAGTTTTTCTCGCTAAGATAATCCATGGTGATGGTGCGAAAGTGATAAAAGTTGGTGAGGTATTTATTTATTTTGAAGATTTGCAAGCTGTCATTTTACAAGTATTGTTATATATCTTATTACACCATATGATTTTGCTTCGGCATGATAAAGCTATTATTGCATAATACCAAGTACTTATTTCTTTTGTTTTTAGTTTCTACTGTCATGTTACCTTGTCTTTTCAAATTCCAAAGTTTAAGGTGTAATATCTTTCTTCCTATATTAGCCATGCTTGGGACTTCGTAGAAATTTTAATTGTTAAAATAATTTAATAATTGTATATTATTTTATAAAATAATAACTAACTACTAAACTTTCATATTAAGTAACTACTATTGTTTAATCTTATTATGAATTTGTACTGTTTGAAATATTAATCTATGCAAGTAAACTATTTAGTTTTTAATACTTGTCTTTATCATGCATAATTGCCATTCATTTTTAGGGAAAGGAAATGTTCAGCTTCGTTTCATAATGGTATCTAGTTATTCAGATTAAAAGAAAAAAATGATGAAAGAGATCTACTACTTAGAAGTTCACATGATGATATCTGTGCATTTGCGTTGCTTATTGGATTTGGTTGATTGCTAGTTTGCAAGTTCTTTATTTTGGAAAAATTGTTATGTTTTATGTTTTTGCTATATTTCCTTACTGATGTGTTTTAAATATACTCCTTCGAGGTTATCTGGTTATCTGGACATTAAAGATTGTGAGTGGTTTAAAATTGATGAAGACGGAATAAAATCATTTGTCTCTACTCTCTCCCTCCCTCTCTTTCTCATCATATTATAACTTCCAAATAGATATCTATTCCAAATATACAAAGTTGTTGAATCTAATTTGAGTTCCCATTATAATTACTTAGAATCTTAATTTCATCTTAGGCTAGATGAATCTAAGTTATTTAGTCACATGAGAACCATAATGAAAATGGAAAAGTGAGAAATTTATCAAGTAGCATATTGATGATAGCACTAATGATTTTGTTCCTTAATAAAAAGTGCGCTTTTATCTAAACGTACGGAGATCCGCTCAACAAATTAATACTGATTTTTTTGAGTTGTACCAATGGTCTATACTAGCAAGGGTGACTTTTGCGAAGTCAAAGGTTTAATCAAGAGTGGATTTGTCAGTTTGTTTTTGAGAAAGAATACCGGACACTATAAATCGATGAAATCTTTATGGATGTTAAGCTATAAGATTTTTACTCTTTTTTGCGCTTGTGGTTGATGAATTCTTCGAATCTAATACATATTATCATTCTTGGAGTTCTTATTGTTTTCTTAATGCGGTGAATGCTACAACGGTGGGAGATGAAGATGATATCGCTAAATTTAAAGATTACGAACCTTCACAACTCGGGTGATTCTAAAGAAGCTAAAGTGCCATCTGATCCTTCCCCACCCACCCCACCTAAAAAGGAAGATACTTGAGCACAATCGGTTCAAATGAGCCAAAAAAGCCAAAGGTTGCTAATGCTCGTCAATCAGGAGCACGAATTTTTGCAAGTCCTCTTGCAAGAAAATTGGCAAGCGACCACAATGTTAGTAACATCTGTTGTAAAAGTTTTCTCATTCAGTGTGTTAAATAGGCTTGTAGACATCTGTCATTGATTAGTAGTTGATTTTATTAGATAGGGAGATTGTGTCAGATTTTTTTAATCCATATTTCCCTTTTATCAATTGTTTTAATTTTTTTTTATAACATAGGTACCTCTTTCAAAGATCAAAGGAACTGGTTCTGATGGAACTATTGTACAGGCAGATAATGAAGATTACTTGGGTACATCCATACTCTTACTTTCAACATCAATCGTTCTGTTAACAGTTTTTGACTCAAATTGTGAAAGGTTGTGTTGTGAATGTTGACAATTTGTTGAAATCCTTACTTGAATTATAATTTAATTATTCAAGCTTCAAGGATGTCTCAAGCATTGTCCACATCCACATCCCTTCTTGTATTACATTTCTGTGGCACATTTTTGTAATTTCGTACTTCGTTTGATGTTGGTTTTGTTTTTGCAAAGATCTAGTGGAAAGGGCGTCTCGGCACCTCCTACCTCCAAGCCCAAGGACAAAGCAACAGAAGCAGGAATAAACTATACAGACCTTCCGATTTCACAAATAAGAAAAGTAATTGTCTTTTTGTCATTGCTAACTTAACATCACTAAAAAGGTATTACATTTTGGAATAGAAGATAAATAAATCACTTGTATACTTTTCTTGCCAGGTTACAGTTTGTTATAAAACTTTATATATGAAAGAGGTAGGACAAATTTTGATGCATGAACTTAGAACTCAATACTTTCATTCAACTTGACAACGTACTTAAATACACAAAATAATAACTAGAAGTCAAAACATAACTGAAAGTCACTAAACTAATAGCTAAAAAACAGGACCCATGACTCAACAACTTAGTCAAAACTAAAATCCTACAAAACAGCAACAACTAGAAACTGAATTAAAGACATGGTCTTCAAGACTAAGTCACATTCTGCAGCATGTATCACATGTTTGCATTAATTTCTGCAGCTTCTGAGGCATATTTCAAACACAGTTTCTTGCCTACTGCCCTCTAAACAAACCATTCCTCATTATTATTTGACAGTGGACACCTGTGTAGACAAACTTATGGAGTTAGTATCTTTTCCCACGTTTATGAATACAGATAAACCTTTTGAAATTGCTTTGAAATTTGTTTTTAAATACATACATTAATTTGTTCATGTCAGGTTGCAAAGCCAACTCAATTCACTACAAGAAGCTTCAGGCGGAGAGCGGATATTGGTCAATGATCTTGTAATAAAGGTATATTCATATTTATATTGTTTCTAAGAGATTATATATTAGAACTTTTAATCTCCCGATTTTCTCGGTTGTGCAATCAACGATTTTCTCGGTTGTGCAAGACTTGAGTTTATATAAATGCCTTAGGCTTCAAGTACATGATCCATCTCGGTGATGTTTATCATGCATCCTTTCATCTCCTTACCTTAAAGTTTTAATTTTCTCGAGTGAAACCGAGTGAACTTAAATCACAGGCTCCCGCCTTGGCTCTTTGCAAAGTTCCCCAATGTAACAGTTTATGGACTGACGAGTACATTCGCCAGTAAGTACTAATCATGGTTATACAGATATTGTCATTTTCAAGCCATGCCATGGACTAATTTGTGGTGGCTATTCATACAAAAATACCACAAAGTGTGAATGTTGCCGTGCAAACAGAACATGGACTCTTTGTTCCGGTCGTTAGGGTATGTGTAGAAAATGTGTAAACTCTCAACAATACGGTTTAACATGAACTTGTGCCATGTTTGATCTTGGAAGGACGCGGACAAGAAAGGATTCTCTAAAATTGCTAATGAGGTCAAATCCTTTAAACAGAAAGCCAAAGAGAATAGTTTGAAACCAGAAGATTATGAGGTAAGCGAAAAGTTTTAGGATGAATGTCCTTAAACGCGCTAGAAATGTTTACTTTGTTTCAAGTACATTATTTTGTGTTCCGTCACAGGGAGGCACTTTCACTGTGTCAAATCTGGGAGGAACTTATGGGATCAAGCAATTCTGTGCCATCATCAATCCCCCATAATCTGGAATACTTGCCGTCGGATCAGGTAATTAAAGGTTCATCAAGCTACATTTATCTTTCTTTTTTGAACCGTGAAAGCATGACTTCTTTTACTAAAGTTGTGAAACTCTAATTGAGCAGTTGAGAAGAGGGTGGTGCCTGGTGCCGATCCTGACCAATATACGTTCGCCTCATACATGTCAGTCACGCTAAGCTGTGATCACCGCGTAATTGATGGTGCGTAATCTTCCAAGTTGGGTGTTTTGTTTATTTGAGCGCAATATTCTTACTTCATAAAATGGAGTTCTGCAATATATTTCCATATGCTATTTATTAAATCATAATCTTCTCAAAGCGTTCAAAGGCTACGTCGAGAACCCAGAATCCATGCTACTCTAAATGATTCTTTTGTTGTTAAGAGTCAGACAGTTCAAAATGTCTCTTGTTTGTGGTTCTTCTCATTCCCAATCTCCTTTGATTATAAACTCTATTAATATTGGTTTCGACTTGTTTGACCGGTTGTGTTCCTCAGATGACATTATTAAGATCAATATGAGCATTGACCCATTTATTTGACGGGTAAATGATAGGTTGATACAACATGACACACATAACTTGTTAAATGTGTTTTTGACCCATTTAACTTTTTGTTTTGAAGAGCCCTAGCCCATTTAACTTGGACAACATATTTTTTTTATTCAAACACGACTCCTGTAACGCATTTAACTTGTTTATTACTTAAAAATATTTAAAGTTTAATTAGTGGTAAATTATGTTAAGTTAATTTGGGATGTTAAAGTCTTAAAAATTGACTTAAATATAAATTACTACATAACCTAAAAAAATTATTACATGTTATCCATTAGCTGAGTGGTTTTTTTTTTGACGAATCAAAATAGCTTTTTATTGAAGATTAGTTGAGATGTATATCATTTTCTAACACATCTTGCACACATTATGGAACTTCTCCTAACAATTCACTGCTTCATGACTTCGCAAATTTCTTGCTGTAGTATGGGCAATCTCATTCGATTGTCGTCTAATATGTTGACACGTTTATGACACGAATCTATATAAGCTCAACCCTAGTCTACTAATTTCGTGTTAAGCATCTCAAGTTATTATGTCATTACAAATCTTGCCACCCCTCTTGTGGAATATTCTAAACTTCGGTCGTTTGGAGCACTAGCATGCACTTCGATCTAATGTTTGAGTAAAATAAAAGGAGAAAAAAAAAGAAAGAAAAAGAAAAGTAAGCTCATGACTTGTCATTTGTTCTTGCAATTTGTTTTAAAGAAACAGTACTTTACTATTAGCATAACTAGAAGAAAATTTTATGACGAAAATTTGTCCGACTATATATTAGCTGGTTTTTACAAAAAAAAAAGAAAAAAAACCTGGTTAGAAGAAAATTTTATTAAGTTTGAATGCGAGGTGGTTGAGTTTGCGACGTTTCTGGTCGGGATCGAAGTTTAATCATGGCGGAGGACAAGGAGTCAATTCGGGTTTTTTTTTTCTTCGTCTAGGGTTTGGATCAATTGGAGGTGGGTTTGTAGTTATTGGCGAATGGCGGCGATGGTTTCCTCCAAGGCCGGCAGTGCGAGTGTTGACGCATAAGGAGGGGTCCCATAGTCCAGGAATGAAAGCTCCAATTGATAGTACCTTCCTAGTACTATGGATTAGGGATAACAAACAACAAGAGAAAATAGAAAAAAAGATATGGGAATAACTTCCTTCTTGCATTCATAGTGCGTAAAGAGTACTAAGAGACCTTAAATATAAACTTCACATTAGGGCTTACATCAAAAGTAAAATTTAGGGTATGCATAACGGATTGGGCGTAAATTCAAATAAAGCTTCTCATCCAAGCGGGCTTCTGGTGAGTTCTTTTGGGCTTGGATATTTTGAACAGTCAAACTGAGTTAGAGGTGAAAAAGCCTGCGAGTGCAATCGCATCATCGTCTTTGTGAACACCAATGTGAGGTAGAGTGGCTTGCTTGCAAGATGAGTAGTAGTCATGGCGACAACACTGTTTTAGCAACTTATGGAGACATGGACCAAGCCTCCCTTGTCATAATAAACTATGACTTCCCCAGGTAGCAAGAGAATTACTATTGGAGTATATAATCTCACATCGAAAATATAATAAAAGTTGGTGTGGTATATAAGTGGTGTATATTAGATCCTAGTACAAGCCAATTGGTTTCGTGCAAAAATGAATTCCAACCACATTTTTGTATACCCACGTGGGTGCTTGTGTAGCCCGATACTCTCCGGGCCCATAGATTTCTATATGATATTAGAGCAGAACGATCATGGGCTCGTATTTGATGACTTGGTTAGGCTAGCAGTGGAGTCTAGACCCGTTTTTGAACCTATAAGCTTATAAAAGTAGGCCTAAGTATGTTTGTCCGGACCTCTAAAAGTACAAATGTGTTTGGCAAGTGACAACTAGTCTAGGCTTAGTTGCACTTGAGGGGGAGTGTTGGAGTATATAATCCCGTATCGAAAATATAATAAGAGTTGGCGTGATATATAAGTAGTGTAGATTGGATCCTAGCACCAGTCAATTGGTTTGGTGCAAAAAGAGCTCCAACCCCATTTGTATACCCCACATGTGTGTGCGTGTGTGGCCTTACACTCTCAGGGCCCATGAATTTCTATAATTACCTTTATAGGATTGGATGTATTGAAAATTTTGGAAGAAATATAATAAAGTTTTAGAAAAGCAATGAGTAAAGATAAAATTATTATTCATTTTTTTCCATTGATGAGCTAGGTTCCCATTGGTGTATATTTAAAGACGAAAAACTTTGAATACACGCTTCAAAAGAGGTCTGGTGAAAACATCAGTGATTTGAAGATGAGATGGGACAAATTTTGTGACTAATGTAACTGCAACAACTTTCTCACGAACAAAATGGTAGTCAAGTTTAATGTATTATGTATGAGTGTGAAAGGCTGAATTGATTATCATATGTAGAGTACTGAGATTGTCACTCAATAGTTGAGGAGTAGTAGAGACTGGCATGCCAATGTCACGATGAAAAAAAGAAATCCATGTAAGTTCGATTCTTTGTGGTGGCGAGGAGCAAGATTTGGATTCAACACTGATCGAGCAACGCAACTTGTTTTTTCGAAGACCAAGACACGCAATTTGATTCTATAAATATGCAACCAATAGTACTTCGTCTAGTAAGTTGACAACCAGATCAATCTCCGCAACCAAAATAATTTAAAGTAAATGAACTTTGAGAAAGAAAACGAAGGCCATAACTTATTATGCCATTGAGATAACGAAGAATGTGCTTGACTGCATGAAGATGTGCAAGTGTGGGTTGGTGAAAATGTTGGCACACTTTGTTGAGAAATATGAGTGGATAGGTGAGAGGCAACATCATGTTTATGCACGTGAGTAGATATTTAGTATATTTAGATTGTGAGAGATTCCAAAAAAGTAATGAAGGTTACCAACATCTTTACGTGCAAACTCATTGCTATGTTGATGAATAAAATAACTGATAAGGATGTCATTGATCCCTGTGATAAGAATATCGTCAATATAAACAAGTAAAAGTACCAAATCATGCTTATGTCGATATGTAAATAATGAACAATCAACTTTGATGCAAGAGAAACCAAAAGTTAGTAAATATATTGATAATCCATCAAACCAAGCGCAGAATGCTTGTTTTAAAGTCATAAAGAAATTTATGTAATAAACAAACATTATTAGGATAGGAGGAATCAACAAAGCCCAGTGATTGTTCCATAAAGACCGTTTCTTTAAGAAACCCATGAAGAAATGCATTTTAATCATCTAATTGCTTGATGGACCAATGTGAAATAACTTCAATTAAGAGTACAATGCAAACTGTTGTAGGTTTAATGATCAGACTAAATGTTTTTTTCATAATCAAGACCATAAACTTGAGAGAAACCTTTGGCAACAAGACGAGCTTTTATTAGTTGATAGATCCATCTTCATTATATTTTATTCGATACAACCACTTGGAGCCAATGATGTTAGTAAAAGAAGGGTGTGGAACAAAACTCCACGTCCTATTCTTATGAAGGGCCGCAATTTCTTCTTCCATGGTTGTAATCCATAAAGGAGATTTCAAGGTGGACTTTAGAGTTTTTGGTTCCTGAGAAGATGAAAACTTAGTAGTACTTAAGGCTGCACTGAGAGAGGGGTGCACACGGATTGGATCCAATCTAGTTAGGGTCAATCCGCAATCCAATCCAATTATTGCGAATTGAAAAATTACAGTCCAATCTTGTCCAAATAATTCATCAATCCAATTTGCAAAATGCGGACTGAATTGGATCAAGTTTCACAGATTGACGTTTTCCTATTCAACGATTCATAAAATTAGACTTAATCAAATGATTCATAAGAATTATACATCTCATGAATGACAAATTTACAACATACATTCCACAAATCTATATATAGCATATTCCCACAAACTTGTAACCTTCAAAATGTAAGTTTCTACATAAATAAATACGTCATCTACAAATCTTAACCATACATCCTCACAAAAGTACAAAAAAGTGCACGTACATACAACCTACAAAAAAAAGGTTAAAAGTATAATAAAAGAGTTAAGAACAAACATAGTCTTTTAGATATTATAGTTTAGAGTTAATAGTTTAAGTTGATGCCCTTCAAGATACTATAATACATATGATCATATATGTATATGTGTTGATGTGTTAAACGGACTGGATCGGAATGGATCCGCGGGTTTTTAATGTAAGATCCATAATCCATTCCAGTCCAACCAGATTAGTGATTTTTCAGTCCACTCCAGTCCAAGGGATTAAAAGATTGATCTAATTAGTGATATTTGGTCCAGATTGGATCGAATCCACGAATTAGTGCAATCCGTCTGCACCCCTAATGTTTGATTTACGTTTTATAGAACACATATAATCATTCAAATATTTCAGAGGACGGTGAGCTCAAGTTGGCCACTTTGGCAACAGAGGCAGGGGTGGAATTGTGTCGGTATCGATGAGGCAAGAGTTGGATCATCATGAACATAGCTGTCTATAACATGAGGAATAGTATTAGAATATAAGGTGGGTGGATTGATAGAGATATTTGAGATATCAGCTCGATGAAATAGGGGTGTCAATATCATCATCCTCTAATGGAAGGATATGTGTACTACTAATGTGAGAAATTGGGTTTATTGTATCAGGGCAACAAAAAGTTTGGCAACTTTGTGTTGGTTGTCTTGCTTGTAGTTTAAGCAATTATTGAAATATTATCATAAAAGTTAGTATCTATTACTTTGGTAATTCATTCACCTTGATCTGGAAAAGTGGTAACTGCAAGTTGTAAAATATTATCATTTGAAGCTCTATTAGAATAAGGAAAAACATTTTCATCAAATACTACATGTCTAGAAATATATACTTTATTTGTTGAAGTGTCTAGGCATCTATAACCCTTATGGATTGGGCTATAACTAAGAGAAACACAAGGATATCTCCTTTTTGAAAATTTATTTTGGCCATATTATTTCAAGTAAGGAAAACATTTGCAACTAAAAATCTTTAAGCCACTATAAGGATTTTTTTCCAAAAAGTTTAAGGAATGATGTTTTCATATGTAAAACAGAACTTAAAAGTTGATTGATTAAAAATATAGCAAGAAACAAATGCATCATCTCAAAATCGAATAGGTAGATTAGTATGAAATATCATCGTAAGACCCATTTCTACGATACGACGATACTTTTATGCGTTCCGCAATCCCATTTTGCGCGTGGATACCTGGGCAAGATAGTTGTTGACATTGAGCAAGATGGTTGGTGAAAAAGGAGGAAGTAAATTCAGTACCTTCGTCATTTTGAAAAATCTTTATTTTTCTATCAAATTGATTTTCCACTAGATTATGATATTTCAAAAAACAATCAAAGAAGTATGATTTATATTTTAATGGAAAGAGCTAAGTATATCTAGTGCAATCATCACAAAAAACAACATAATATTTAAAGTGTTGCATAGAAGGAATCAAATATGTACCCATAAATCACAATGAATCTTTTCTAAAAGAAATTGACATAATTTATTAGAATCAATAAAAGGAAGTTTGCATATTTTGTCAAGTTGACATCTAGTGCAAATAATGTTTTTATTGAACCAACTAAAAATAATTAAAACTTTATTTTTATTGAGAACTTGTAGTAAACGTGAATGGGGTATCCCATTCGTTGGTGCCATAAGCTTGAAGTTGCAGAGGGATTTTTGGTAGCAGCTAATGCTTGCAACTTTGCATCACCCAAAGCATATAGTTGACCTTTTCTATGCCCTGTGGCTAGGATCATTTCATTTTAATCCTTTATCACAAAATCATCAGAGTTAAATTCAAAAACAAAAGCATTATCATGTTTAAATTGGCTAATAGATAACAAGTTTTTCTTTGCAATTTAGGAACAACAAGAACATTTTTGCAAGTTTAAATTACCATGAGGTGTTGGTAAAAGTGCACTTCCTATATAAAAAATTGAAAGTGCATTGCCATCACATACATTGTAGCATCCCCTAACTCAATTAGGGCAATACTCAGCCTGAAACCCTAATTAAGCCCCGGTAAATAAGATCAGACATAATTAGAGCCAGCAACATTTTTTATCTCGTACCTGATAAACAACCTGCATATCTCAATAATCAATAAACAAATTAAATCAAAACGCAGCAAAAATTAAAACCATTTCGATAATAAACAAGAAATACAAGATCGGTAATAAACTTGTATTTCCACCCTGATTATCACAAAATCATAATTCAATACAATATATATATATATTAAAAGGAAATCATTGCATCGTAGGGAAGATATTAGACTCCTAATCTTATCATTTCCTGGATCTTATTGCATGCCATTACCTGGAAATGTTAACATGGGTGAGCTACTACATGCTCAGTAAGTGACTCTCATAAAATCCATAAATTATCAATTAATATCAAGGAATTATGTATAACAACATGAACCCAATGTATATGTAAGGAAGTATTTGAAATAATATAAACAATACATAAACCGATGCAAGTTCATTGGTCAATTGCAACTGTACTCGTGATTTGTATTTTCGATTTTGGTTTTATGACAGAGTCGCACTCCCACATCATCAATAAACCAATCAGTGATCATCTGATAAGTTCATGACCGATGTCCCGCCAACTCAAATGTAGACAGAGTCGCACTCCCACATCGTCAATAAACCAATCATTGATCATCTGATTGGATAATGACCGATCAGCCGCCAGCTCAAATGGAAAGTATTGATCGGGATACTCCAGGTCACTAGAGGCCCGATATTGGATGACCGCCTAACACAATTCCAAATCCCAGGTCGATTCGTTCTGCTAAACCTCTTCACGAATTCATTTTTCAGTATAAAAACATTTGATAAAAAATCAACCAAATCACAGTACATTGCCCCTAGTCCATAACACTATGTGCTCTAATAATACTACATTACATTGCACAACTGATAAAAGATACGAGTCTCACTTACCTGTACTGAGTTTTCCTAACTTTTACCGACTTACACGACTCCCAAGAGTCCTAAAACCTTTTTCCGTTGGTCCATTACCTAAAATAGACCAATTGTCATCGATTTAAGTCAAATACTCATTTATTAATATTCCTAAATTAGTCCCATTCAAATATCGAATCCCAGAACCTAGTTTCCAATTTATTTTAATCCTTTCATGTTTTACGATGTAAAAACCTCGATATAAAGTCTCGAGAGAATCCCAATTTCTTTATTTTTCTTATAAATCCTTCAATTTCTATTTATTTGGTCAAAATATTATTTTTCTATTTTTCCCCCATTTTCTAGATTTTACAACACGCAAATTCACGCATACATTAATCACATTAAGATGGGCTCAACTGTAATGGCCCAAATCTAATTTTTCATTATACTAGACGCCAACTCGGACACTCGTGGACCCCGCAGCTAGTTTAGGGCATGCCTAGATTAGGTATACAATCCGTTTTTGTATGCTATTTGTCTGTTTTGCGAAGTGTTTATTCAATTTTGTTAAATTACATCGCATTGTGTGTGTTTATGTTACTTATTACTGAGCGAGACAATGTTACGGGTATTCGCCTCGAGTAATGTGTAGACGCGACTACCGGGTAGGTGAATTACAATACATAAGGCCGTGGGATACACACATGATAAATAAATGATATGCATTAAATAATTAATATAAAATGTCGTTTAATCAATTAGTGACGTGAGTGTACGTGATTGGTGCACTAAACAGTGCATAACCGGGTACTGGAACACCCAATGATTGATTTGTTTGTGTTGTGAGAAGGATAAGGTTAAGTGAATATGTTTGCATTGAAGTCATTTTCTGGGCTGAATTATTGGCCAATCTAGGCCATTGAAGGTGCCTAGGGATGAGCACAACACCTTTGATCAAATCTAGACTATAAATAGGCAATTTTGGTGTTCATCCTATTGGAAAATGTGCCCTACGCCAATTATGTAAATATTGTTTAGCTATTATAAGTATATGCATATTTCTTTTATAATAGTATCCATGAATAATTAAAGTATTATTCTAAAGAATATTCTCCCAAAATAAAATTTGTTGGAAATTTGACAACAAGAAACTTGCAATGTTAATTAAGAACATGTTCCAAAATCGAAATCAAGAACACGATCGCTACAAATCAGCAATTACAATCGCGATTCTCATGTAAATGTGCAGTTTTTGAGTTCATGTATAAATCAATAGAAAAAGAATGTAGTATAATATAATCATTTATACATATTTAGGGAGATGAATAAAGACACTGAACTTGCAACAATCACAACATAGAAAATACAGTGAATAAACATCAAGAAAGAGCCGTCTTCAAGAATAATCTTCATGGCAGGTAAAAAATTTGTCGTGTTATAGTGGTGCAACTCTAGTTTTCTTATCTTGGGCTTTCATATACATTGTTATAGTGGTGCCAACACTGAACGGTCATATCAAGCCTTTAAGAAAATGCAAATAAGATCAAGTATAGACACTTCTCCATGTTGGCTTGCATCAAAAATGAATCTAATAAATTACTAAATCTGAAACATATGCTTGCTCTCCTAATATCTACTTTCATAAGCATTTGGGAGGAAATCTAAATCATATAAAGATGCAAAAAAGTACGTTCATTGAAAAAAGAAAATTGGCAATGAGAGGCATGAAAAGAGCCTACTGTATAAAATGGTAATTATTTAGAAGCAGTTTGCCCAGATAATAATACCTCTTCAATTTGTCCGAGTACATGTGCATAGACAAAATTCAGTATGTAGGCACATCATAAAAAGGGTTAAGGACACAACTCAATTAGTAAGTTGGAACTGAGGATTTGTTAAAGTTTTTAAAAAATCATATAGTAACCTTAAGCATGCGCATAGACCCACATAGAGTTCAAGAAATAAACAAATTTCTGCAGTTAAGAAAACAACCCAATTGGTAAGTACACAAACAAAGTGAGAGAAAGATAACTTTCTTTTCTAACCTTTCTTTCAATAGGAGAACATAAGAGCATGGCAAGAGGACTAAACTTTATTAACTCTGGATGTGCTCTCTTCTTATGCACCATGTAGGCTACCCAAAATATCTACAAGGTCACCAATTCGGGAAGATCTCCAAAACCTCAGCCTAAGTACCTTTGCATAGTCTTACTTTAGAGAAGGAAACTTACCTTGGTTTTTCCTTTTAGATTGATACCCATAAATAATAACTAATAGGTAGTTATTAAGTAGTACTAAAACTACTCATATTTATATGCATACAAATGTTTAAATCCAAAATCTCCCACTCGCACATAATGAGTTTAATTTCTCCTAACTTCAACACTTATGTGCATACACGTGTAATAACCCAATAGAGACCCTGGAGACTTCAACTATGTGTTTACATATATACTTTTGAGGTATCTTACGACAAAAAGAAAATCGAAATGATAAAACTAAGTTTTTCTGTATCCTAGGTCAATGGCTAGAATCTTTATGTGTTTTACCATATAACTAAAATTACACTAATAAGAAAAGAAACTTCAATGAAGATATCAAGACTTAGTGTGTAATAGATGATATCAATCAATACTAAACAGGAAAAATAATACTTTGGTATAGGCTTGCTCAAGTGCCAAAAAGATAATTATAATTTAATGTGATTAAGTGAAATTTCTAATTAAAACAGATTCCACCATATATCGTTTCATCATCTCTATCATCATTATAATCTAATGAACTGGCCAAGAGGGATTTCTTCTCTGGCCTTAGTCAAGAATCACAAGCACTACCAGAATGCTTAACTTCTTGTAGTTGTTGTTGGCAACCAAACCATTGAAGATAGAGCGAAATAGATGCTAGAGAAATTTCACAAAAATCACTAACAAACCCAATCATAACTGTTAATAAATCCAATAAATTACACTCTAAAACCCAATAAATCTCACCAATACCAATAATTTAATCCAATTGGAGCTCAACATCCTCAAACCCCCAACATAATTAATATAATAGTGAAATTAAATAACCAAATCCTTCTAAAAATTCTATTAAAAATCAAAACAAGATGAAATTGAAGTAGGGTAGAACACATGAAAGCATAAAAACAACTGACAATATTTGAAATACAAAAAGCAGAGAGTATCAACTAAGTATTCTTAAAAATAAAGAGTAAATCCAATAATTTAATTATTTTATTGAAGAAAAGAGCGTTGTAATTATCTAAGATAGCCAAAATCAAAGAAAGTGTCATCCATGTAAACAAAATCACAATCAAGGATGCAAAAGAGTGGATTGTCTGATTTTGACATATTGGATCTCACCCAAAAGAATTTTATAGAGTCATCTGATACGTCCTTATTGTGTTTCTTATTTCTGCATTTACTTTCTGCACAATAAGTTGTTGTGACCAATTAACTCAAGAAAATAATATGTTCTAAAATAATTAAGTTAAGTCAGACGACCTAAAAAAAAAAAAAAAAAAAGTCACATGAATGAAGATATGTCAAATGCTCAATTGTATCACAAGTCTTCATAAATACCAAAAAATAGAAACCTACGTTTAAGTAAGTATGTATGACTGAAACTATTAATAATTTTAGACAGTGTTTGACATTAAAGAACAAGCATGCTCTTGGCGGCTAAAGGAATGCTAGAATTTGATATGAATGGACTTCAATCAGAAAAAGTATTTTGTTTTGTGAGGTTCGAACCAGGTTTGCATGCCTATATGAATGGACTTCAATGGAAAAGGAAAAAAAAATATCAATGGAATAAAATTATTATGTTGAACTACAGAATCCCAAAACTAAGAGTAATCGAGGATTAAAATGCTTACCAAACTTCTAAGCGCTTACAAAGCATATTCACCTAAAAACATAATACCACCTAGAAAAGAGAAAAATATATATTTTTTTTAATATCTTACTTCTCTTCGAAGAAAAGAAATTGAACAAATTATATAAATAACTTTAGTGTAAACTCTTTACTATTCTAAATTCACAAAGATTAAAAAATAGTTTCATATGTTTTGAATGAAATAAATCAAATTAATAATTTCAATTTTAGTACAAATATTACAACATTGCAAACATGCAATTATGCACCTAGCTTTGAGATGTAATCAACAAAAAAGCTGGTATCATTATCTCCTTACTGATCCAATACCAAATATGTCAAATGATGCAAGTATAGCAACAGCTGCGAACTAATATTTTAACCTACTCCTAGAAAGTAAAATGATTATATTTAATTAAAGGGTATATAAATTGTTTGAATATTTTAAACTACGTGAAACTCTTGATTTAAAATAAAAGTAGATAGCCCGGCCACCATGATACTTTCCCGAATTAATCATGCACTATTTTAATCCTCAAAGATTGTTTGATAATCTCATCAATTCCAACATGTTAGAGATAAAAGTTTCTAATTTAGATCCAGCTGACCTTCAACTAATAATAAGGTTTATAAGTCACTCATACTTTAAAGAGCAGAGGTAAGGTATATCTAGTTCACTATCCCTTAGAATTAACTCAAAGCATGCACCCACTCAAATAGAGTAAGGAATTATTAAATCTTTAATATATAATTGACGGAGGAAAGCTTGAAAAAATATAATTAACCAGGATGTACAATTAATTATTCCCTAATTTCATAAGAGAAAAAAATAAAAAGATTTCTACACAACAAAATTTGAGATATTGTCAAAGCCTCTCAAGTGAGATAGTAAAGACATCACTTGCCAAAAAGGCAAGACATCAGGAGATCGTGGTTGGATTCGTACAAAAGTCAAAAAAAAAACAAACAAACAAACAAAATTTGAGATATTGTTCCTTATGTATATAAGGGTATCTCCATACTATTGACCTTACTTCCTCTCCTATTCCATGAGTCTATTAATAATATTAAGGATTGTCTCTCTAGCTAGTTGACGTGGGAGAGTAACTTTAAAAAAATATTAATTTCAAATGATTCTTATGAAACTAAAATTGTCAATTGTCAAAAAACAATTAATGAGATCAAACTAAATACAATTAATGAATATGAGGCCTATGGCATGCCCAAATTGTACTCGCGAGTTATCATTGTCGAGTTTCCTAGATTAATGAAGATACTACAATTAAGCTATTACCCAAAGCTTAATTATTTCCTTATCATGTTTGGAAGCACAACACAGTTTCAAAGCAAAAGCACAACATTTAATAAAGGAAATTGATGCAGTGGAGATCTTCTAAACCAGTCGAACGAATCCACGAATAACTCGATCTAGGTCAGAACTTAAGCCAAAGTTCAAAAATTCTTTTATTTCAGCAAAAACTGTGAATTACTCCCAATAGATCGCTTAAATAGCGAAACCCTAAAATTTGCCAAAAATAGTAAAAATTTCAAAAAGCCCTAAACTAAAAACTAGACGAAAAATAGAAACAAACTCCAAAAACGGCAATAAAAACGAAAATTCCTAATGAGAGTTATAAACGAAATAAAACTTTCCAAAAATAGCAAAATTGCCGTTTCGGAGGGCGAAACGATGGAATTTCGCCGAAACACATATTTGTCATGGCATAGCCGTGAGTTGTGATCTCCACACCATTTCCAATAAACCCATGCCCCCGGAACGCCAAAAACCCAAACTTCGTCATTTGTGAAAATTACTAAAATGCCATCTTGTCATATCTTTCCATCATATTTTTCCAAGAATTTAGAAGCTAATTCTTGGACTTCATCATTCTCCCCATGGTGGACAGAATTCGCCCTCGAATTCTCATCATCAAATGTATCCCCATAATAGGGAACAAGATGCTTGACATTAAATACATCAGCCATGCGAATGTGACTTGGCAAATTCAATCTGTAAGCATTAGGATTAATTTTCTCAAGAACCTCCACAGGACCAATCTTTCAAACTGACAATTTGTTGTAATCACCCACAGAGAACCGGTCTTTAGTGAGAACTGCCCACACAAAGTCACCCACTTCAAACTCCACGTGATGCTTCTTCCGATCTGCATATTGTTTGTACTTGTCAGCAGCCTTCTGCAAGTTATCTTTGACAGATTGATGAATCTCTTGCAGCCCACTAACAAAGTCATCTGCCTTGCCATGCCATCTAGTCTTATTTGACACCGGTAATAGATCAAGAGGACCTCTCGAGGTAGTACTTGAATACACAACCCGAAAAGGACTAAACCCGCATTTCGATTAACAACATGGTTGTGTGCAAATTCTCGCTGGCGCAACTTACGTTGTTGTTGTTGTAGAAGTTGTCAGGGATGTTGTTCTGCCATTCTCTCGTCCTTAATATTATTAATTTATGTTTATCATTTTCTCAGCTTGATTCCCGAAAAAAAAGTTTTACATTTGACAGTATTTTTCATTTTTTTCTTGTGCTCATTTAACTAATTGTACTCTTTTGGACATTCTTATATGGGGATAAATATGAATGATTGAATTCGTAGATACTTGAAGGCTTTGCATGTAATGTAAATCTCATGTGAATTGTTGCTGCCCTTGTAGCCATTGTTGTTGCTCATGAATTGCTCCTCTCTGAACCTATTGTTGTTAAACTCTTCACTCTTGTATCCATCATAGTTGTTGTTGTTGTAGAAGTTGTCAGGGATGTTGTTCTGCCATTCTCTGTCCTTAATATTATTAATTTATGTTTATCATTTTCTCAGTTGTTGTGATGGCCTTGTGAGGTACCAATACAGGTACAGGAGGATGCAGCCTTAATGTTTCCTTTACAACAGCCTGCAAATATGGGAGACTCTATGTCTTCTTCTTCAATACTCATCTTCTCACCCACGACTCTGTTGAGTTCGGCCTGAACTTCACTTAGAACTCTAGCATTGCACAGCAGCTGTGTCATCACCCATTCTAATGTGCTACGATCGTGTCGGGCTTGATGTCGTGAATAATTCCCGCGACAGTAGTACATAAATTGATTACGTGCTTAATATGAAGTGAAGAAATTGATTTTTTTTTTTTATTTCTCACCAAGATATCGCACGTTAACATCTTTTTCCATGATCTCTGCAGCTCTCCAAATTTCGATCACCTTGAAACTCCAAAGCAGCAGATCGAGGAAATCCTCTTTCCCGTGCTCATCCCGACCGGATTTCCGTTCTTGAATTCGTTCCTTCACGAATCTGGAAGCAAAGCGAAGGGCAAGTCCGAGGTCCCGCTCCATTTTCTTCTTTATGCCAACTATGTGCATTCAGTGTTTTTTTTTTTTTTGAAAACCATTCGGTGTTTGCTTTGGTTTTCAAAATATTAATTGTTACTTCATTCCTTCATTAGGACTGAGTACTTGTTTGTTGGAAAGTTTGTAGAGATTCAAGACAATATTTGCGTCTTTCGTATTTTCTTTTGAACATTAGATGGGATTTATATTAGCCGTGGGCATATAAGATTTGGATTGTTGGATTTACACTTTTGAAATGTGTTATTTGTCTCTGTCACACTACTTTTTGTGTCGAATGCGGGAGTGCAAACAAAAGGTCTATGAAAAGGGCTTCTAATGACTACTGGTATTGTTAGTAGTGAGAGGTTTTTGGCCCCTCACTAAATAGCTTTTAGTGAGGGGATTTATCTCTCACTAAAAGTTGTAAAGTAAAGCATGGACCCTCACTAAAAGCTATTTTAGTGAGGGGATTACCTCTCACTATAAGCTTTTAGTGAGAGGATTTGCCCTCACTAAAAGCTATTTAGTGTGGTTGACATCTCATTAGATTCTTTTAGTGAGAGACAAATCCCCTCATTAAAAGCTATTTAGTGAGGGGATTGCCTCTCACTATAAGATTTTAGTGAGGGGATTGGTCCCCTCACAAAAAGTTTTTAGCGAGGGGATGTGATCCCGTCACCTAAACTCTTTAGCGAGAGAGGCAATAGCGAGGGGAAAGATGACAGGATTTTCCCCTCGCTAAATATCTTTAGTGAGGGGAAATTGACATTTAGCGATGGGATTTCCCCTCGTTAAAGAGTCTTTTTCTTGTTGTGTTGAAGTCCCAACTCCTGACATCCTCACCCACTAAGCTCCTCAAAAGATTGCCTAACGAATGGTTGACAACTTCACTCCACCCATCTATTTGCGGATGATAAGCACTGCTAAATTTCAGCTGCGTGTTCACTATAGCCACAAACTGCGCCAAAAATGGCTAAGGAATCTGGTGTCCCGATCTGAAACAATCGAGGTAGGAAGGCCATGCAATCTATACACCTCCCAAAAGAACAGCTGAGCCACCTTTACAGCATCTGTGGTCTTCTTGCATTGGATGAAGTGAACCATCTTGGAAAAATGGTCAACCACCAAAAAAATAGAGTCATTACCCCGCTGTGTTCTAGGCAACACCAGCACGAAATCCATGCTAATATCAACCCATGGCTGTTTTGGAATGGGCAAAGGCATATATAGACCGGCATTAGTTGCGGTACCCTTCGAAAGCTGGCAAGTCCGGCACCGCTGTACATATCTGTCCACTTCCTTGCGAATGGTAGGCCAAAAGTAAGAGGCCTGCACTAGTTGGAAAGTGCGATCACGCCCAACATGTCCCTCTCCATGCAACTCTCTAATAATCAGCAATCTCAAGCTGCAATTAGGAATGAAAAGCTGGTTGCCCCGAAATAAGAAACCTTCCTGGAGTGTGTAATCAGTACGCTCCCCACTCTGCAGGTTCTCCACAATAGTAGCAAAGAAAGGATCAGTAGTAAACAAATCAGAAAAGTAGGAAAACCCAGGTACCTCAATGGTCATGCGGCTCAACAAACTTTTTTGTCTGCTCAGAGCATCGACAACTCTGTTGGTCACACCAGACTTATGTTTCACCACAAAAGTAAAGCGCTCCAAATAGGCCACCTAGGAAGCATGTCTGGCCGAGACCTTGTTCTGCCCATGTAAGTGTCGCAATGCCTCATGATCTGTAAACAACATGAACTCTCTGTGAAAAAGATAATGCCGCCAATGTTTCACGGCTTGTACCACTTCATAGAACTCCACATCATATGTGCTATACCTCAACTTCGCCCAGACAGCTTCTCACTAAAATAGGCAATAGGCCTATTATTCTGACTCAAGACAGCTCCAATGCCTACCTTGGATGCATCACTATGTAACTCAAATGGTAGGTGAAAATATGGCAACACGAGCTTGGTGCAGTGGTTAACCGTACCTTGATCAGTTGGAATGCTTTATCTGCCTCGTTGCTCCACCCAAACTTCATGCCCGTCATACAGTCTGTAATTGGGGCCACGATATTGTTGAAGTGTGGAATGAACCGCCTGTAGAATGAAGCCAACCCATGAAAGCTGCGAACCTCCGTGACTGTAGTGGGTCCAGGCCAAGTGCGGATGGCTTCTACTTTAGACTCATCAACCTGCAACCCTTCTCCAGAAATGACATAGCCTAAAAAAAGGACCTTTGGTGTAAAAAATGAGCACTTCTTCATCGCAGCATAGAACTTCTCCCTGCGCAAGATAGTCAGAACATCTCGCACGTGCTGGAGGTGTTCCTCCTTGTTAGTATTGTATATCAATATATCATCAAAATATACCACAACACACTTGCCTATCAAAGGTCTCAAGCTCTGATTCATGACTCTCATGAATGTGCTAGGTGCATTTGACAGCCCAAACGGCATGACTAACCACTCATACAACCCCTCCCTAGTTTTAAAAGCAGTCTTCCACTCATCCCCAACTCTAATGCGAATCTAGTGGTACCCACTCTTCAAATCCAACTTTGTAAAAATTTATGCTCCACTCAATTGGTCAAGTAAATCATCCAAGCGAGGGATAGGAAAGCGACACCTGACAGTAATCTTATTGATTGCTCTACTGTCCACATACATCCCCCAGGAGCCATCTTTCTTTAGTGTAAGGAGGGCTGGCACTGCACACGGACTCAGACTTTCATGGATGAATCCCTTCGCTAATAACTCTTCAACCTGTCTGTGCAACTCCTCATGCTCACTGGGACTCATTCGGTAGTGTGGTCTATTAGGTAGTGACGCACCAGGTTCAAGGTCAATCTGATGTTGAATATCACGCAATGGTGGCAGTCCTTCTGGCATCTCATCAGGGAAAACATCATAAAACTCCTTCACAATAGGAATTGCAGCTTCAAGAACATCAAAATCTCTATCTACCTCCTTTCCCATCAAGATGTAAATGACCTCAGAATCCTGTAATTCATCTTCAAATCTTGCCAAAGACAGCAAACTGCTAGATTCTTTAGTGGGCTTAACTTCCTCCGGGTCCTTGGCGGGTACTAGCACAATCTTCACTACCTTGAACATAAAGGTGTATTTATTGGTTCTGCCATCATGCACAACTCCCCTATCAAACTGCAAAGGACATCCTAGTAACAAGTGGCAAGCATCCATAGCCATAACATCACACCAAACTGAATCCTTGTAGTTAGCACTAATAGAAAAAGTCACCAAGGCGCACTTCGACACCTTCACCTTACCACCCTTCTTCAGCCAAGCTAGCTTTGTAGGGTCTAGGGTGTTGTTCAGTTGCAAGGCCCAACTTCTAAACCGCTTCAACTGAGACAATATTCTCGCAACTGCCTGCATCAATCATGAACCTGCACACCTTGCCTAAGATGGTACACTTGGACTGAAAGATGTTATTCCACAACCACTCATCATCAACAACTTCTAGGAGTCATACACAAATGCCTTACAACTAAGGCAAGCCCACATCTCCAAATACGACCTCCTCGTCTCGTGTTGTCGAAGTGTCAAACACCGGTTCTCAAGCAGATGTTGGCCTCTTCCCCTCCGTCTTCCTCTTCGTTCTCAATAAAGAGAGCCTTCTTCCCTTTACATTCTGACTTTCTGTGACTAACTTCGCCACAACTGAAACATTTAATCCCACTAGTGCTAGGTCTGTTTATGTGACTAGCAGGGTTAATTGCAGTGATACTACCCCCAGTATTGGTTGTCCCAACACTAACATAACTGGAAGCATTACTCACACCCCGACGCTGTTGTTTCTCCACCAACAATGCTCGCTGGTGCGCTGCAAATAAGGAAGCCGGATCAAACATGTTGTTGACATTTTGGATCTGCACCTAATTGGTCGTTAGTGTCCTGCAGTTCGTTTCTAGCGACTAACTGATAAAACACAGTATTATAATCGTCTACTAACTTTGCCCCTTGTCTCAGATTCTGCAACCTCTGATACATAAGGCGTTGGAAATTGTAAGGCAAGAACTTAGCCCGTAAGTGTTTTTTCATCTTCTCCCACGAGGTGATCTTCGTTTTTCCATTCCTATTCCGCGTCAACTTCTGATGTTGCCACCAAGCCATGGCCCTGTTGTGGAATCTGGTCGCAACCAGTTGCACACGCTTGTCTTCAGGCACACCTTTGAATTCTAGGACTTCTTCAACTGACGCCAGCCAGTCTAATAATTCTTCCGGTTGAAGGGTGCCATGGAATTCTGGGACCTCCATCTTCTTCCCAGACTCCCACCGCCTGCGATCATCCTCAACTGCACGCGGCCTATAGCGCCTCCTTGGTGCCTCAACATACTCATCCTCCCCTTCGGTAGAAGAATCTCCTACTGATTCATCACCAACAGGTTCCTTTCGATGGTTACGGATACGATTCATATTCTGACTAAACAACTGATCAATTCTGGCAATTAATTGTTCTACCACCGCGCCCATACGTTGGTCAATGTCAATCGGTTGGCCAATTTGTCGATTCAGTTGGCACGGTCATACACCTCCTCGATACGCTCTGTTCCTCTTCACGCATGATTTCTCCAATCACGTTGAAGCGAGTGCTCGATACCAACCGACACAATGAGATCTTCTAAACCAAATCGAACGAATCCACGAACAACTCGATCTAGGTCGAACTTAAGCCAAAGTTCGAAAATGCTTTTATTTCAGCAAAAACTGCGAATTACACCCAATAGATCGCTTAAATAGCGAAACCCTAAAATTTGCCAAAAATAGAAAAAAGTCCAAAAAGCCCTAAACTAAAAACTAGACGAAAAATAGAAACAAACGCCGCAAACGGCAATAAAAATGGAAATTCCTAATGAGAGATATAAACGAAATAAAACTTTCCAAAAATAGCAAAATTGCCGTTTCGGAGGGCGAAACGATGGAAGTTCGCCGAAAAAGGTCGTTGTCCTGGCATAACCGTGTGTTGTGATCTCCACGCCATTTCCAATAAATCCATACCCCCGGAACGCCAAAAACCCAAACTTCGCCATTTGTGGAAATTACTAAAATGCCATCCTGTCATATCTTTCCATCATATTTTACCAAGAATTTACAAGCTAATTCTTGGACTTCATCAGAAATCAACAGGTTCATTACTTAAAGTTTACACTTGTTCAACCCCAACATTAAAAGTACTCGTAGTTTTTTTTTTTGAGTACTCTTGAGTTTTGTTATAAGATAAAGTGGGCACTCAATATATATTATTGAATTATTTGTAAACGAAAGTTAAGTTAAAAATTTCAAACCAAACATTCCTAATTTTAACAATATACAAGAAACGGATTAGGAAATTATCCCCTGATATTTGGAGAGTGATAATTGGAACCACCATGTCAGAAGAAGAGCTGGCGCATACATAAGAAGGTTCGAGAGGAACTCTTGATGCGTAATCAAACACTGTGATGAAAATTTTAAAATGAGAGGAAAAAATATTTAGAATTCATGGAACTGAAACATAGTAACTTAATACCCTCTTAGACTAAGCACATGTAGCCAGTTAGCACTTCATAGCCAACTAATTAATATTGTTGAGACCATTGTTTGTTACTTTTCTAAGGAAATGCGAGTATGTGAATCTTGTATGGTGTTCGAATATGAAAGACATTCCCGTGATCCGAGAATAGGAATGTCTTTAGTAGCACTTCTTGTTGAACATTGAAGTTCAAGTTTTGTATTGGAAAAGAACAAAACCTTTAGTCCCACATAGGAGAGAAAGGTTTGGTTTTCTCACTTAATATATGTTCCAAGTCACTTCACTATTGTTTAAGAGAGAAGTGAGTTAGAATGAGTGGACCATGGGGTTCACTAGGAAATCACCCTAATTAAACAGTCTTTGACAATGGCCTTGCCTTTAGGGCTTTGGTTTGTTCTAGACTTAGCCATTCATAAACATAGTTTTTTATTTTTCGGTTTTTAATTTTATTTTCGTTTTGAAATTTAAACAAAAGAGCACCAACAGTTGCTAAGTTCGAATTAGGAGTTAAATAACTATCAAATTAGTGGCACACTAATTAGATAGTTATGGGAAAAACTGTCTACTAATTAGACAGTTAGATGTTTATCTATATTAGGAGAGTCCTTTGACAAAGAATAGTGGTTTTTTTGAAAGTATAATTGTCAATTGTCAAAAAACAATTAATGAGATCAAACTAAATACAATTAATGAATATGAGGCCTATGGCATGCCCAAATGGTACTCGCGAGTTATCATTGTCGAGTTTCCAAGATTAATGAAGATACTACAATTAAGCTATTGCCCAAAGCTTAATTATTTCCTTATCATGTTTGGAAGCACAACACAGTTTTCAAAGCAAAAGCACAACATTTAATAAAGGAAATCAACAGGTTCATTACTTAAAGTTTACACTGGTTCAACCCCAACATTAAAATTACTTGTAGTTTTTTTTTTTTTTTTTTTTTGAGTACTCGTGAGTTTTGTTATAAGATAAAGTGGGCACTCAATATATATTATTGAATTATTTGTAAACGAAAGTTAAGTTGAAAATTTCAAACCAAACATTCCTAATTTTAACAATATGCAAGAAACGGATTAGGAAATTATCCCCTGATATTTGGAGAGTGATAATTGGAACCACCATGTCAGAAGAAGAGCTGGCGCATACATAAGAAGGTTCGAGAGGAACTCTTCATGCGTAATCAACCACTATGATGAAAATTTTAAAATGAGAGGAAAAAATATTTAGAATTCATGGAACTGAAACATAGTAACTTAATACCCCTCTTAGACTAAGCACATGTAGCCAGTTAGCACTTCATAGCCAACTAATAAATATTGTTGAGACCATTGTTTGTTACTTTTCTAAGGAAGTGCAAGTATGCGAATCTTGTATGGTGTTCGAATATGAAAGACACTCCTGTGATCCAGAGAATAGGAGTGTCTTTAGTAGCACTTCTTTCTTATTTGATGTAGTGGTAGAAGAGATGCACATCATTTATAGGGCATTTGAATTTGGGAATATCATTTTCTTAATTAGGACCTTGGAGACATAACTTCTTATCAGTTTTGCTAATTTATTCACACAATATCATTTTCTCCATTCTTTTTCTAAGTGTATTCACCCCTCTTTCTTGAGCAGTACAGAACAAGATTTCAAAGCCGCCTATCTTCCAAGCCTAATAACTTTTTTGGTTTTATTTTTTTGATAAGAAGCCTAGTGACTTTCATTCACTTGAAAAGTTGAATTTGAAACCCAAGTATCTATCTCTATCTATGTAGCTACAAGAACAGAGTAATTCACTTGAAAAGTTGAATTTGAACCCAATCATAACTGTTAATAAATCCAGTAAATTATACTCTAAAACTCAATAGATTTTGATAAGAAGCCTAGTGACTTTCATTTACTTGAAAAGTTGAATTTTAAACCCAAGTATCTATCTCTATCTATGTTGCTACAAAAACAGAGTAATTCATCACCAGCCTATAACTACGGAAAGAGAATAAATTTTTGAAGAAAACATTTCAAAACTGACAATGGCACATATGGACACAATTTGATTACAACTATAACAAAACCCACTACAAAGAACCCACTTTTAGAACTAATTTTCTTTGTGAAAATTTTCTGAATTAATCGTTTTTGATAAAACCTAAAACACAATCCTTACAATCAAAGAAAAACACAACAGTATGTAGTCCTGCTGTAAAAACAAACCCATTACCAGAAAGATAAACATTATTCCAAATCATTTGTGACATTGAACAAATAGATTAAAGAAGAAGAATACTAAACAGAGATTGGAAGGGTCGCTTAAACATTATGAATATCCATTAGTAATTCGAAGTCTTCTTCAAAGTTAAAACCCATAATGAGAAAAAAAATATCAAAACTTGAATTTACATACACACATACCCAATTAATTCGTGGAGCGCAAGAAACAAGTGTTTCCCAAAATTGATTTTGAGAGAGCGGAGAGAAAATCAGGTGAGCAAATTAGATATGAAGGATGTCAAGAGAGAGAGAGAGAGAAAATTAGATATGAAGAATATCGAGAGAGAGAGAGAGAAAATTAGAGAGAGAGTGATATGAGATCGAAATTTTGTTATGTGATATAAAAGGAAATTAATATATTTCCCGTATAAATTTCTTTCCATTTTATATATGGTAATTTCTTTTTTTGTATTGTAGTGGGCTGATTATAAAACGGGAGCTAAAAGGAAATTTGGAATGCAATCTAAAAGGATTTTTTTTTGGTATTTGTGGGGTATAAAACGAGAGCTAGAATAAACTACTGCTATAGCCATTCCATCAAGTGCAGTTCCTCCTAAACATGAAATTAAGTTCAACCAAAATTTCTTTTTTCCAATCCCCAAAATGCTTGGATCCTTCAAAAGAGCATTGAAAAAGCTCACAATGAAGAAGAAGTACCACAACATGTTCACCTTTAAGCCCCTTGCGACGCCTGTTGACCGACCCTTTGAAGAAGCAGTCCCACAACACCGACAACAACAACATAACCTCAGCCTCAAACTAATTGGGGAAGCAAACCCACGAGAAGATGAAATAAAAACCACCACCACCACCAACACCAACAATGGCAGAGAAACAGAGATTAGTGACTTCACCTTTAAGCCCCCTATGATGCCTGTTGATGAACCCTTCATGTGGTCCCCCGTTATTAGTCCTCCACTAACTCGTCCTTTGTCTCTTTCCTTTGAAGAAGCAGTCCCACATCAGCGACGACAACAACAACAAAGCTTCAAATTAATTGAGGAAGCAGACCCACAACAAGTTAAAATAAAAACCACCACCACCACCACCAACAATTGCAACAACAACAACAATAATAGTGGCAGAGAAACAGAGATTATTGAGATGGTAGATTTGGAGGGTCAAGATCATGGACCTTCTTCTTCAAGTGTTGGTGACAATGATGATGATTTCATAGTGTATAGTAAAGAGGTATCAATCAGACTATGGAGATTATTGAGATGTCATATTTTTCTCTATTGTATGTTAATATATGTCAAAATATTTACGTGAAAGGTCATCTTTTTGAGCCTTTACTTTTGAAATGGATGGAGATCATTTATAACTATTTGACACCTTAAGTGCACTTCCCTTTCATTTTTTTTTCTCAGATGTAACCATTTGAATGTGCTTTTTTTCCGTTAATGTAGAGCTCTCTCTAGTATTTTGATTTCAGAATAAAGTGTTGCTCTTAATGCTAAAATGCAGGGTAATAATGCAAGGTGGTTCAAGAAAGAGGGGGATGACGTTTCTGCAGAAGATATACTTTGCGAAGTTGAAACTGTATGGCCTTTATGTTGTTTTTTTTTTTGGAATGTTTTTGGCTCTGTTCTTGTTGGACAAACTAAATGCATTTTTGTGTATGTTTTCTAGGATAATGCGACAGTTGCGATGGAATGCACGGAGGAAGTTTTTCTCGCTAAGATAATCCATGGTGATGGTACGAAAGTGATAAAAGTTGGTGAGGTATTTATTTATTTTGAAGATTTGCGAGCTATCATTTTACAAGTATTGTTATATATCTTATTACACCGTATGATTTTGCTTCGGCATGACAAAGCTATTATTGCGTAATACCAAGTGCTTATTTCTTTTGTTTTTTGTTTCTACTGTCATGTTACCTTGCCTTTTCAAATTCCAAAGTTTAAGGTGTAATATCTTTCTTCCTATATTAGCCCCATGCTTGGGACTTCGTAGAAATTTTAATTGTTAAAATAATTTAATAACTGTATATTATTTTATAGAATAATAACTAACTACTAAACTTTCATATTAAGTAACAACTATTGTTTAATCTTATTATGAATTGGTACTGCGTAAATATTAATCTATGCAAGTAAACTATTTAGTTTTTAATACTTGTCTTATCATGCATAATTGCCATTCATTTTTAGGTAAAAGGAAATGTTCAGCTTCGTTACATAATGGTATCTACTTATTCAGATTTAAAGAAAAAAAAATGATTAAAGAGATCTACTACTTAGAAGTTCACACGATGATATCTGTGCATTTTCGTTGCTTATTGGATTTGGTTTATTGCTAGTTTCCAAGTTCTTTATTTTGGAAAAATTGTTATGGTTTATGTTTTTGCTATATTTCCTTACTGATGTGTTTTAAATATACTCGTTCGAGGTTATCTGTTATCTGGACATTAAAGATTGTGAGTGGTTTAAAATTGATTAAGACGGAATAAAATCATTTGTCTCTACTCTCTCCGTCCCTCTCCTTCTCATCATATTTTAACTTCCAAATAGATATCTATTCCAAATATACAGAGTTGTTGAATCTAATTGGAGTTCCCAGTATAATTACTTAGAATCTTAATTTCATCTTAGGCTAGCTGAATCTAAGTTATTTAGTCACATGAGAACCATAATGAAAATGGAAAAGCGAGAAATTTATCAAGTAGCATATTGATGATAGCAGTAATGATTTTGTGCTTTAATAAAAAGTGCAGTTTTTATCTAATCGTACGGAGATCTGCACAACAAATTAATACTGATTTTTTTGAGTTGTACCAATGGTTTATACTAGCAAGGGTGACTCTTGCGAAGTCAAAGGATTAATCAAGAGTGGATCTATCAATTTGTTTTTGAGAAAGAATACCTGACACTATAAATCAGATGAAATCTGTATGGATGTTAAGCTATAAGATTTTTACTCTTTTTTGCACTTGTGGTTGATGAATTCTTCGAAATCTAATATATATTATCATTCTTGGAGTTCTTATTGTTTTCTTCACGCAGGTGAATGCTACAACGGTGGAAGATGAAGATGATATCGCTAAATTTAAAGATTACAAACCTTCACAACTGGGTGATTCTAAAGAAGCTAAAGTGCCATCTGATCCTTCCCCACCCACCCCACCTAAAAAGGAGGATACTGAGCCTGTCAGTTTAGCTGAGCCAAAAAAGCCAAAGGTTGCTAATGCTCCTCAATCAGGATCACGGATTTTCGCAAGTCCTCTTGCGAGAAAATTGGCAAACGACCACAATGTTAGTAAAATTTATTATAAAATTTTTCTCATTCAATGTGTTAAATAGGCTTGTTGACATCTGTCATTGATTAGTAGTTGATTTTATTAGATAGGGAGATTGTGCCAGATTTTTTCAATCCATATTTCCCTTTTATCAATTGTTTTAATTTTTTTTTATAACATAGGTACCTCTTTCAAAGATCAAAGGAACTGGTTCTGATGGAACTATTGTGCAGGCAGATATTGAAGATTACTTGGGTACATCCATACTCTTAATTTCATCTTCAATCGTTCTGTTAATTGTTTTTGACTCAAATTGTGAAAGGTTGTGTTGTGAATGTTGACAATTTATTGAAATCCTTACTGAATTAAAATTTAATTATTCAAACTTCGAAGGATGTCTCAAGCATTGTCCACAGCCACATCCTTTCTTGTATTACATTTCCTGTGGCACATTTTTGTAATTTCGTACTTCGTTTGTTGTTGGTTTTGTTTTTGCAACATCTAGTGGAAAGGGCGTCTTGGCACCTCCTACCTCCAAGCCCAAGGACAAAGCAACAGAAGCAGGAATAAACTATACAGACCTTCCGATTTCACAAATAAGAAAAGTAATTGTCTTTTTGTCATTGCTAACTTAACATCACTAAAAAGCTTTTACATTTTGGAATAGAAGATAAATAAATCACTTGTATACTTTTCTTGCCAGGTCACAGTTTCCTGCCTACTACCCTTTAAACAAACCATTCCTCATTATTATTTGACAGTTGACACCTATGTAGACAAACTTATGGAGTCTGTATCTTTTCCCACGTTTATGAATACAGATAAACCTTTTGAAATCGCTTTGAAATTTGTTTTTAAATACATACATTAATTTGTTCATGTCAGGTTGCAAAGCCAACTCAATTCACTACAAGAAGCTTCAAAGTGAGAGCGGATATCGGTCAATGATCTTGTAATAAAGGTATATTCATTTTTATATTGTTTCTAAGAGATTATATATTAGAACTTTTAATCTCCTGATTTTCTGGTTGTGCAATTAACTGATTTTCTGGTTGTGCAAGACTTGAGTGTATATAAATGTCTTAGGCTCAGTACTGATCTATCTTGTGATGTTTATCATGCATCCTTTCATCTCCTTACCTTAAAGTTTTAATTTTCTGAAAGTGAAACTAAGTGAACTTAAATCATAGGCTACCGCCTTGGCTCTTTGCAAAGTTCCCCAATGTAACAGTACATGGACTGACGAGTACATTCGCCAGTAAGTACTAATCATGTTTATACAGATATTGTCATTTTCAAGCCATGCCATGGACTAATTTGTGGTGGCTATTCATACAAAAATACCACAAATGTGAATGTTGTGCAAACAGAACATGGACTCTTTGTTCCAGTTGTTAGGGTATGTGTAGAAAATGTGTAAACTCTTAACAATTATTCCATTTGTTGAAATACGGTTTAACATGAACTTGTGCCATGTTTGATCTTTGAAGGGTGCGGACAAGAAAGGATTGTCTAAAATTGCTGATGGGGTCAAATCCTTTACACAGAAAGCCAAAGAGAATAGTTTGAAAATAGAAGATTATAAGGTAAGTGAGAAGTTTTAGGATGAATGTCCTTAAACGCACTTGAAATGTTTACTTTGTTTCAAGTACATTATTTTGTGTTCCGTCGCAGGGAGGCACTTTCACTGTGTCAAATCTGGGAGGAACTTATGGGATCAAGCAATTCTGCGCCGTCATCAATCCCCCACAATCTGGAATACTTGCCGTCGGATCGTGGTAATTAAAGGTTCATCAAGCTACATTTATCTTTCTTTTTTGAACCGTGAAAGCATGACTTCTTTTACTAAAGTTGTGAAACTCGATTGAGCAAATTGAGAAGAGGGTGGTGCCTCAGTGCCGGTCCCCGACCAATATACGTTCGCCTCATACATGTCAGTCACGCTAAGCTGTGATCACCGCGTAATTGATGGTGCGTAATCTTCCCAGTTGGGTGTTTTGTTTATTTGAGCGCAATATTCTTACTTCATAAAATCAAGTTCTGCAATATATTTCCATATGCTATTTATTAAATCATAATCTTCTCTTGATCTGCATAGGTGCGATTGGCGCGGAGTGGCTCAAAGCATTCAAAGGCTACGTCGAGAACCCAGAATCCATGCTACTCTAAATGATTCTTTTGTTGTTAAGAGTCAGACAGTTCGAAATGTTTCTCTTGTTTGTGGTTCTTCTCATTCCCGATCTCCTTTGATTATAAACTCTATTAATATTGGTTTCGACTAGTTCGTTCGGGGTGGCAAAATGGGTTGATCGGTTGTGTTCATGTTGGGTGAGCCCCTCAAATGACATTATTGAGATCAATAGGATGATCGTTGACCCATTTATTTGACGGGTAAATAAATGGGTCAAATGTGTTTTTGACCCATTTATTTAACTTGGACAACATATTTTTTTTATTCAAACACGACTCCTATAACGCATTTAACTTGTTTATTACTTACAAATATTTAAAGTTTAATTAGTGGTAAATTATGTTAAGTTAATTTGGGATGTTAAAGTCTTAAAAATTGACTTAAATATAAATTATTACATAGCCTAAAAAATTATTACATATTATCCATTAGGTGAGTGGTTTTTTTTTTGACGAATCAAAATAGCTTTTTATTGAAGATTCGTTGAGATGTATATCATTTTCTAACACATCTTGCACACATTATGGAACTTCTCTCTAACAATTCACTGCTTCATGACTTCGCAAATTTCTTGATATAGTATGGGCAATCTCATTCGATTGTCGTCTAATATGTTGGCACGTTTATGACACGAATTTGTATAAGCTCAACCCTAGTCTACTAATTTCGTGTTAAGCATCTCAAGTTATCGTGTCATTACCAATCTTGCCACCCCTTTTGTGGAATATTCTAAACTTCAGTCATTTGGAGCACTAGCATGCACTTCGATCTAATGTTTGAGTAAAATAAAAGAAGGAAAAAAAAGAAAGAAAAAGAAAAGTAAGCTCATGACTTGTCATTTGTTCGTGCAATTTGTTTTAAAGAAACAGTACTTTACTATTAGCATAACTAGAAGAAAATTTTATGAAGAAAATTTGTCCGACTATATATTAGCTGGTTTCTACAAAAAAAAGAAAAAAAACCTAGTTAGAAGAAAATTTTATTAAGTTTGAATGCGAGGTGGTTGAGTTTGGGAGGTTTCTGGTTTGGATCGAAGTTCAATGATGGCGGAGGACAAGGAGTCAATTCGGGTTTTTTTTCTTCGTCTAGGGTTTGGATCAATTGGAGGTGGGTTTGTATTTATTGGTGAATGGTGGCGATGGTTTCCTCCAAGGCCGGCGGTGCCAGTGTCGGAGCATAAGGAGGGGTCCCATAGTCCAGGAATGAAAGCACCAATTGATAGTACCTTCCTAGTACCATGGATTAGGGATAACAAACAACAAGAGAAAATAGAAAAAAAGATAAGGGAATAACTTCCTTCTTGCATTTATCATGGGTATTCTTCTTACTGAGTCCTCGACATCATCAAGAATGCTCATCACCACCGAGGTCGTCCCCTGCTTGCTCGAGGCATCAATGTCGACGACCAAGCCTCCCTTGTCATAATAAACTCTGACTTCCCCAGGTAGCGAGAGAATTACTGTTGGAGTATATAATTCCACATCGAAAATATAATAAAAGTTTGTGTGGTATATAAGTAGTGTATATTAGATCCTAGTAGAGGCCAATTGGTTTTGTGCTCATTTGTATACCCATATGGGTGCGTGTGTGGTCTAACACTCTCCGGGCCCATAGATTTCTATTTGATATTAGAGCAGAACTATCATGAGTTCGTATTTGATGACCTGGTTAGGATAGCAGTGGAGTCTAGACCCGTTTGTGAACCTATAAGCCTATAAGAATAGGCCTAGGTATGTTTGTCCCGACCTCTAAAAGTACTTATGTGTTTGACAAGTGACAACTAGTCTAGACTTAGTTGCACTTGAGGGGGAGTGTTGGAGTATATAATCCCCTATCGAAAATATTATAAGAGTTGGTGTGATAAATAAGTAGTGTAGATTGCATCCCAGCACAAGTCAATTGGTTTGGTGCAAAAAGAGCTCCAACCCCACTGGTATACCCCACATGTATGCGCGTGTGTGGCCTAACACTCTCAGGGCCCATGGATTTCTATAATTCCTATACATGATTGGACGTATTGGAAATTTTGGAAAAAATATAATGAAGTTTTAGAAAAGCAATGAATAAAGATAAAATTATTATTCATTTTTTTTCCATTGATGAGCTAGGTTCCCATTGGTGTATATTTAAAGAAGAAAAACTTTGAATGCACGCTTCAAAAGAGGTTTGGTGAAAACATCAGCGATTTGAAGATGAGATGGGACAAATATTTTGACTAATGCACCTGCAACAACTTTCTTATGAATAAATGGTAGTCAAGTCCAATGTGCTTGGTACGAGTGTGAAAGGTTGAATTGATTATCATATGTAGTGCACTGAGATTGCCACTCAATAGTTGAGGAGTAGTAGAGACTGGCATGCTAATGACATGACGAAAAAAAGAAATCTATGTAAGTTCAGTCACTGTAGCGACGAGTGAGGGTACTCAGATTCAACGTTGGCTCAAGCAACTGCAAGTTATTTTTTTGAAGACCAAGACACGCAATTTGATCCTATAAATATGCAACCAGTAGTACTTCATCTAGTAAGTTGACAACTAGATCAATCTGCATAACAAAAACAATTTAAAGTAAATGAACTTTGAGAAAGAAAATGAAGGCCATAACTTATTGTGCCATTGAGATAACGAAGAATGTGATTGACTGCATTAAGATGTGCAAGTGTGGGTTGATGAAAATGTTGGCACACTTTGTTGAGAAATATGAGTGGATAGGTGAGAGGCAGCATCATGTTTATGCATGTGAGTAGATATTTAGTATATTTAGATTGTGAGAGAAAGATACCACCTGAGAAATACTTCACTTCAATTCCTAAAAAGTAATGAAGGTTACCAACATCTTTAAGTGCAAACTCATTGCTATGTTGGTGACTAAAATTACTTATAAGGATGTCATTGTTCCCTGTGATAAGAATATCATCAATATAAACAAGTAAAAGAACCAAATCATGCTTATGTTGGTATTTAAATAATGAACAATCAACTTTGCTGCAAGAGAAACCAAAAGTTAATAAATATTGTGATAGTCCATCAAACCTAGCGCAGAGTGCTTGTTTTAAAGCCATAAAGAAATTTGTGTAATAATCAAACATTATTTGGATAGGAGGAATCAACAAAGCCCAGTGGTTGTTCCATATAGACCGTTTCTTTAAGAAACCCATGAAGAAATGCATTTTAATCATCTAATTGCTTGATGGACCAATGTGAAATAATTTCAATTGAGAGTACAATGCAAATTGTTGTAGATTTAATGATCAGACTAAATGTTTTTTCATAATCAAATCCTTAAACTTGAGAGAAACCTTTGGCAACAAGACGAGCTTTTATTAGTTGATATATCCATCTTCATTATATTTTATTCGATACAACCACTCTGAGCCAATGATGTTAGTATAAGAAGGTTGTGGAACAAAACTCCATGTCCTATTCTTATGAAGGGCCGCAATTTCTTCTTCTATGGTTGTAATCCATAAAGGAGATTTCAAGGAAGACTTTAGAGATTTTGGTTCCTGAGAAGATGAAAACTTACTAGTACTTAAGGCTGCACTGTGAGAGGGGTGCACACGGATTGGATCCAGTCAAGTTAGAGTCAATCCGTAATTCTATCCAATTATTGCGAATTGAAAAATTACAGTCCAATCTTGTCTAAATAATTTATCAATCCAACTCAATCCAATTTGCAAAATGCAGACTGAATTGGATCAAGTTTCACAGATTGACGTTTTTCTATCCAACGATTTATGAAATTAGACTTAGTCAAATGAATCATAAGAATTATACATCTCATGAATGACAAATTTATAACATACATTCTACAAATCTATATATAGCATATTCCTACAAACTTGTAACCTTCAAAATGTAAGTTCCTACATAAATAAATACGTCATCCACAAATCTTAAACATACATCCTCACAAAAGTACAAAAAAGTGCACGTACATACAACCTACAAAAAAAAGGTTAAAAGCATAATAAAAGAGTTAAGAACAATCATAGTCTTTTAGATATTATAGTTTAGAATTAATAGTTTAAGTTGATGCTCTTCAAGATACTATAATACATATGATCATATATGTATATGTGTTGATGTGTTAAATGGACTGAATCGGATTGGATCAGCGGGTTTTTAATGTAGGATCCGTAATCCAATCCAGTCCAGCCAAATTAGTGATTTTTCAATCCAGTCCAGTCCAAGGGATTAAAAAATTGATCTAATTAGTGATATTTGGTTCAGATTGGATCGGATCTACCAACTAGTGCAATCCGTCTGCACCCTAAAGTTTGATTTAGGTTTTATAGAACACACATAATCATTCAAATATTTTGGAGGACGGTAAGCTCAAGTTGGCCACTTTGGCAACAGAGGCGGGGGTAGTATTGTGTCGGTGTCGATGAGGCAAGAGGTGGATCATCATGAACATAGCTGTCTATAACATGAGGAATAGTATTTGAATATAAGGTGGGTGGATTGATAGAGATATTTGAAATATCAGTTCGATGAAATAGGGGTGTCAATATCATCATCCTCTAATGGCAGGATATGTGTATTACTAATGTGTGAAGTTGGATTTATTGTATCAGGGCAACAATCAAAGTTTGGCAACTTTGTGTTGGTTGTCTTGCTTGTAGTTGAAGCAATTTTTGAAATATTATCATAAATGCTAGTATCTATAACATTGGTAATTCATTCACCATGATCAGGAAAAGTGGTAACTGCAAGTTGTAAAATATTATCATTTGAAGCTTTATTAGAATAAGGAAAAACATTTTCATCAAATACTACATGTCTAGAAATATATACTTTATTTGTTGAAGGGTCTAGGCATCTATAACCCTTATGGATTGGGCTATAACTAAGAGAAACACAAGGATATGTCCTTTTTGAAAATTTATTTTTGCCATATTATTTCAAGTAAGGAAAACATTTGCAACTAAAAATCTTTAAGCCACTATAAGGATTTTTTTTCAAAAAGTTTAAGGAATGATGTTTTCATATGTAAAACAGAACTTAAAAGTCGATTGATTAAAAATACAAAAAGAACAAATGCATCATCTCAAAATCGAATAGGTAGATTAGAATGAAATATCATCGTAAGACCCGTTTCTACGATACGACGATACTTTGCGTTCCATAATCCCATTTTGCTCGTGGATACCTGGGCAAGATAGTTCTTGAGCTATACCACATTGAGCAAGATGGTTGGTGAAGAAGGAGGAAGTAAATTCAAGTACTTCGTCATTTTGAAAAATCTTTATTTTTCTATCAAATTGATTTTCCACAAGATTTTGATATTTCAAAAAACAATCAAAGAAATATGATTTATATTTTAATGGAAAGAGCTAAGTATATCTAGTGCAATCATCACAAAAAACAACATAATATTTAAAGTGTTGCATAGAAGGAATCAAATATGGACCCATAAATCACAATGAATCTTTTCCAAAAGAAATTGACATAATTTATTAGAATCAATAAAAGGAAGTTTGCATATTTTTTCAAGTTGACATCTAGTGCAAATAATGTTTTTATTTAACCAACTAAAAATATTTAAAACCTTATTTTTATTGAGAACTCGTAGTAAACGTGAATGGGGTATCCCGTTCATTGGTGCCATAAGCTTGAAGTTGCAGAAGGAGTTTTGATAGTAGCTAATGCTTGCAACGTTGCATCACCCAAAGCATATAGTTGACCTTTTCTATGCCCTATGGCTAGGATCATTTCATTTTAATCCTTTATCAAAAAATCATCAAAGTTAAATTCAAAAACGGAAGCATTATCATGTGTAAATTGGCTAACAGATAACAAGTTTTTCTTTGTAATTTAGGAACAACAAGAATATTTTTGCAAGTTTAAATTACCATGAGGTGTTAGTAAAAGTGCACTTCCTATATAAAAAATTGGAAGTGCATTGCCATCACATACATTGTAGCATCCCCTAAATCAATTAGGGCAATACTCAGCCTGAAACACTAATTAAGCCCCGTAAATTAGATCAGACCTAATTAGAGCCAGCAACATTTTATCCCGTACCTGATAAACAACATGTATATCTCAATAATCAATAAACAAATTAAATCAAAACGCAGAGAAAATTAAAACTTGTTCGATAATAAACAAGAAATACAAGATCGGTATTATACTTGTATTTCCACCCTGATTATCACAAAATCATAATTCAATACAATATATATATATTAACAGGAAATCATTTTATCGTAGGGAAGATATTAGACTCCTAATCTTATCATTTCTTGGATCTTAGTGCACGCCATTACCTGGAAATGTTAATATGGTTGAGCTCCTACATGCTCAGTAAGTGACTCTCATAAAATCCATAAATTATCAATTAATATCAAGGAATTATGTATAACAACATGAACCCAATGTATATGTAAGGAAGTATTTAAAATAATATAAACAATACATAAACGCATGCAAGTTCATTGGTCAATTGCAACTGTACTCGTGATTTGTATTTTCGATTTTAGTTTTATGACAGAGTCGCACTCCCACAACGTCAATAAACCAATCAGTGATCATCTCATAAGTTCATGACCGATGTGCCGCCAACTCAAATGGAGACAGAGTCGCACTCCCACATCGTCAATAAACCAATCATTGATCATCTGATTGGATAATGATCGATCAGCCGCCAACTCAAATGGAAAGTATTGATCGGGATACTCCAGGTCACTAGGGGCCCGATATTGGATGACCGCCTAACAAAATTCCAAACCCCATGTCGATTCGTTCTGCCAAACCTCTTCATGAATTCATTTTTCAATATAAAAATATTTGATAAAAAATCAACCAAATCACAGTACATTGTCCCCAGTCCATAACACTTCGTGCTCTAATAATACTACATTACATTGCATAATTGATAAAAGATACGAGTCTCACTTACCTGTACTGAGTTTTCCTAACTTTTATCGACTTACACGACTCCCAAGAGTCCTAAAACCTTTTTCCGTTGGTCCATTACCTAAAATAGACCAATTGTCATCGATTTAAGACAAATACTCATTTATTAATATTATTAAATTAGTCCCATTCAAATATGGAATCCGAGAACCTAGTTTCCTTTTTATTTTAACCCTTTCACGTTTTACGATGTAAAAACCCTGATATAAAGTCTCGAGAGAATCCCAATTTCTTTATTTATCTTATAAATCCTTCAATTTCTATTTATTTGGTCAAAATATTATTTTTCTATTTTTCCCCATTTTCTAGATTTTACAACACGCAAATTCACGCACACATTAATCACATTAAGATGGGCTCAACTGTAACGGCCCAAATCTAATTTTTCATTATACTGGACGCCAACTCGGACGCTCGTGGACCCCGCAGCTAGTTCAGGGCATGCCCAGATTAGGTATACGGTCCGTTTTTTAATACTATTTGTCTGTTTTGCGAAGTATTTATTTAATATTGTTAAATTACATTGTAATGTCTGTGTTTATGTTACTTATTACCGAGCGAGACAGTGTTACAGTATTCGCCTCGAGTAACGTGTAGATGCGGCTACCGGATAGGCGAATTATAATATATAAGGCCGTGGGATACACACATGATAAATAAATGATATGCATTAAATAATTAATATAAAATGTCATTTAATCAATTAGTGACGTGAGTGTACGTGATTGGTGCACTAAACAGTGCATAACCGGGTACTGGAACACCCAATGATTGATTTGTTTGTGTTGTGAGAAGGATAGAGTTAAGTGAATATGTTCGCATTGAAGTCATTTTCTCTGAATTATTGGCCAATCTAGGCCATTGAAGGTGCCTAGGGATGAGCACAACACCTTTGATCAAATCTAGACTATAAATAGGCAATTTTGGTGTTCATCCCGTTGGAAAATGTGCCCTAAGCCAATTATGTAAATATTGTTTAACTATTATAAGTATATGCATATTTCTTTTATAATAGTATCCATAAATAATTATTGTATTATTCTAAATTGCACAAAACACTTAATACACAACATATTTTTGAAGAGTTCCCATGACATGGGTATATATTTGATCTCTATTGTAGAATTTATATATAGAGTACTAGTTCAATAAGGTGCTACGCACCACGACCCGCTCTCTAAGCTCGCGAAAAATAATCCATACAATAACGAGTAAGTTGTAAGTAAATTTAAAAAATCGCTAACAAATTAAAAAAAAGTCTCAATAAATTTGTAGACAAAAGAAATGGCTAATGACTTTGTATCTAAAACATTAATTTGAAAAAAATTCATTAATAAAGAATATTCTCCCAAAATAAAATTTTTTGGAAATTTGACAACACGAAACTTGCAATGTTAATTAAGAACATGTTCAAAAATCGAAATCAAGAACACGATCGCTACAAATCAGCAATGACAATTGCGATTCTCATGTAAATGTGCAAGTTTTTGAGTTGATGTATCAATCAATAGAAAAAGAATGTAGTATAATATAATCATTTATACATATTTAGGGAGATGAATAAAGACACTGAACATGCAACAATCACAACATAGAAAAAACAGTGAATAAACATCAAGAAAGAGCCATCTTCTTCAAGAATAATCTTCATGGCAGATATACATTGTTATAGTGGTTTTTATAAAAAAAAAAGAAAAAAAACCTAGTTAGAAGAAAATTTTATTAAGTTTGAATGTGAGGTGGTTGAGTTTGGGAGGTTTCTGGTCGGGATCGAATTCAATGATGGCGGAGGACAAGGAGTCAATTCGGGTTTTTTTTTCTTCGTCTAAGGTTTGGATCAATTGGATGTGGGTTTGTAGTTATTGGTGAATTGCAGTGATGGTTTCCTCCAAGGCCGGCGGTGCCAGTGTCGGAGCATAAGGTGGGGTCCCATAGTCCAGGAATGAAAGCACCAATTGACAGTACCTTCCTAGTACTATGGATTAGGGATAACAAACAACTAGAGAAAATAGAAAAAAAGATAAGGGAATAACTTCCTTCTTGCATTCATAGTGCGTAAGAGTACTAAGAGACCTTAAATACAAACTTCACATTAGGGCTTACATCAAAAGTAAAATTTAGGGTATGCATAACGGACTGGCGTAAATTCAAATGAAGCTTCTCATCCAAGCGGGCTTCTTGTGAGTTCTTTTGGGCTTGGATATTTTGGACAGTCAAACTGAGTTAGAGGTGAAAAAGCCTTCGAGTGCAATCGCATCATCGTCTTTGTGAACACCAATGTGAGGTAGAGTGGCTTGCTTGCTAGATGAGTAGTAGTCATGGCGACAGTACTGTCCCAGAATACAAGGGATGTCATCATGGGTATTCTTCTTACTGAGTCCTCGACATCATGGAAAATTTCTTTTTTCCAATCCTCAAAATGCTTGGATTCTTCAAAAGAGCATTGAAAAAGCTCACAATGAAGAAGTACCACAACAAGTTCACCTTTAAGCCCCTTGTGACGCCTGTAGACCGACCCTTTGAAGAAGCAGTCCCACAACACCGACAACAACAACATAACCTTAGCCTCAAACTAATTGGGGAAGCAAACCCACGAGAAGATGAAATAAAAACCACCACCACCACCAAAACCAACAATGGCAGAGAAACAGAGATTAGTGACTTCACCTTTAAGCCCCCTATGATGCCTGTTGATGAACCCTTCATGTGGTCCCCCGTTTTTAGTCCTCCACTAACTCGTCCTTTGTTTCTTTCCTTTGAAGATGCATTCCCACATCAACGACGAAAACAACAACAACAAAGCCTCAAATTAATTGAGGAAGAAGACCCACAACAAGTTAAAATAAAAACCACCACCACCACCACCACCAACAATAGCAACAACAACAACAGTAACAATGGCTGAGAAACAGAGATTATTGAGATGGTAGATTTGGAGGGTCAAGATCATGGACCTTCTTCTTCAAGTGTTGGTGACAATGATGATGATTTCATAGCGTATAGTGAAGAGGTATCAATCAGACTATGGAGATTATTGAGATGGCATATTTCTCTCTATTGTATGTTAATATATGTCAAAATATTTATGTGAAAGGTCTTCTTTTTGAGCCTTTACTTTTGAAATGGATGGGGATCATTTATAACTATTTGACACCTTAAGTGTACTTCCCTTTCTTATTTTTTTTTTCTTAGATATAACCATTTGTATGTGCTTTTCTTCGGTTAATGTAGACGTCTCTCTAGTATTTTGATTTCAGAATAAAGTGTTGCTCTTAATGCTAAAATGTAGGGTAATAATGCAATGTGGTTCAATAAAGAGGGGGATGAAGTTTCTGGTGAAGATATACGTTGCGAAGTTGAAACTGTATGGCCTTTATGTTGTTTTTTTTTATTTGGAATGTTTTTGGCTCTGTTCTTGTTGGACAAACTAAATGCATTTATGTGTATGTTTTCTAGGATAATGCGACAGTTGCGATGGAATGCACGGAGGAAGTTTTTCTCGCTAAGATAATCCATGGTGATGGTGCGAAAGTGATAAAAGTTGGTGAGGTATTTATTTATTTTGAAGATTTGCGAGCTATCATTTTACAAGTATTGTTATATATCTTATTACACCATATGATTTTGCTTCGGCATGACAAAGCTATTATTGCATAATAGCAAGTACTTCTTTCTTTTGTTTTTAGTTTCTACTGTCATGTTACCTTGCCTTTTCAAATTCCAAAGTTTAAGGTGTAATATCTTTCTTCCTATATTAGCCCCATGCTTGGGACTTCGTAGAAATTTTAATTGTTAAAATAATTTAATAATTGTATACTATTTTATAGAATAATAACTAACTACTGAACTTTCATATTAAGTAACAACTATTGTTTAATCTTATTATGAATTTGTACTGTTTGACATATTAATCTATGCAAGTAAACTATTTAGTTTTTAATACTTGTCTTATCATGCATAATTGCCATTCATTTTTAGGTCAAAGGAATTGTTCAGCTTCGTTTCATAATGATATCTAGTTGTTAAAGAAAAAAAAATGATGAAAGAGATCTAATACTTAAAAGTTCACATGATGATATATGTGCATTTGCGTTGCTTATTGGATTTGGTTGATTGCTAGTTTGCAAGTTCTTTATTTTGGAAAAATTGTTATGTTTTATGTTTTTCTATATTTCCTTATTGATGTGTTTTAAATATATTCCTTCGAGGTTATCTGGTTATCTGGACAATAAAGATTGTGAGTGGTTTAAAATTGATGAAGACGGAATAAAATCATTTGTCTCTACTCTCTCCCTCCCTCTTTTTCTCATCATATTTTAACTTCCAAATAGATATCTATTCCAAATATACAGAGTAGTTGAATCTAATTTGAGTTCCCATTATAATTACTTAGAATCTTAATTTCATCTTAGGCTAGCTGAATCTAAGTTATTTAGTCACATGAGAACCATAATGAAAATTGAAAAGCGAGAAATTTATCAAGTAGCATATTGATGATAGCACTAATGATTTTGTGCTTTAATAAAAAGTGCAGTTTTTATCTAAACGTACGGAGATCTGCTCAACAAATTAATACTGATTTTTTTGAGTTGTACCAATGGTCTATACTAGCAAGGGTGACTTTTGCGAAGTCAAAGGATTAATCAAGAGTGGATCTGTCAGTTTGTTTTTGAGAAAGAATACCTGACACTATAAATCAGATGAAATCGTATGGATGTTAAACTATAAGATTTTTACTCTTTTTTGCGCTTGTGGTTGATGAATTCTTCGGAATCTAATATGTATTATCATTCTTGGAGTTCTTATTGTTTTCTTCATGCAGGTGAATACTACAACAGTGGAAGATGAAGATGATATCACTAAATTTAAAGATTACAAACCTTCACAACTGGGTGATTCTAAAGAAGCTAAAGTGCCATCTAATCCTTCCCCACCCACCCCACCTAAAAAGAAGGATACTGAGCCTGTCAGTTCAGCTGATCCAAAAAAGCCAAAGGTTGCTAATGCTCCTCAATCAGGATCACGGATTCTCGCAAGTCCTCTTGCAAGAAAATTGGCAAACGACCACAATGTTAGTAACATCTGTTGTAAAATTTTTCTCATTCAATGTGTTAAATAGGCTTGTAGACATCTGTAATTGATTAGTAGTTGATTTTATTAGATAGGGAGATTGTGTCAGATTTTTTTAATCCATATTTCCCTTTTATCAATTGTTTTAATTTTTTTTTATAACATAGGTACCTCTTTCAAAGATCAAAGGAACCGGTTCTGATGGAACTATTGTGCAGGCATATATTGAAGATTACTTGGGTACATCCATACTCTTACTTTCATCTTCAATCGTTCTGTTAACAGTTTTTGACTCAAATTGTGAAAGGTTGTGTTGTGAATGTTGACAATTTGTTGAAATCCTTACTGAATTATTATTTAATGATTCAAACTTCGAAGGATGTCTCAAGCATTGTCCACAGCCAAATCCCTTCTTGTATTACATTTCCTATGGCACATTTTTGTAATTTCGTACTTCATTTGATGTTTGTTTTGTTTTTGCAGCATCTAGTAGAAAGGGCGTCTCGGCACCTCCTACCTCCAAGCCCAAGTACAAAGCAACAGAAGCAGGAATAAACTATACAGACCTTCCGATTTCACAAATAAGAAAAGTAATTGTCTTTTTGTCATTGCTAACTTAACATCACTAAAAAGGTATTACATTTTGGAATAGAAGATAAATAAATCACTTGTATACTTTTCTTGCCAGGTTACAGTTTCATGCCAACTGCCCTCTAAACAAACCATTCCTCATTATTATTTGACAGTGGACACCTGTGTAGACAAACTTATGGAGTTAGTATCTTTTCCCACGTTTATGAATACAGATAAACCTTTTGAAATCGCTTTGAAATTTGTTTTTAAATACATACATTAATTTGTTCATGTCAGGTTGCAAAGCCAACTCAATTCACTACAAGAAGCTTCAGGCGGAGAGCGGATATTGGTCAATGATCTTGTAATAAAGGTATATTCATATTTATATTGTTTCTAAGAGATTATATATTAGAACTTTTAATCCCCTGATTTTCTTGTTGTGCAATCAACTGATTTTCTGGTTGTGCAAGACTTGAGTGTATATAAATGCCTTAGGCTTCAGTACATGATCTATCTGGTGATGTTTATCATGCATCCTTTCATCTCTTTACCTTAAAGTTTTAATTTTCTGAGAGTGAAACTGAGTGAACTTAAATCACAGGCTCCCGCCTTGGCTCTTTGCAAAGTTCCCCAATGTAACAGTTCATGGACTGACGTGTACATTCGCCAGTAAGTACTAATCATGGTTATACAGATATTGTCATTTTCAATACAACTGAGATGGACAGCAATAAGATTTTCTGCACCACTTTTATCTTTAATCTCGATGTCAAACTCTTGTAACAAGCGTATCCATCGATTGAGAGGAGGCTTAGCTTCCTTTTTGGCCATAAGGTGTTTTAAGGCAGCATGATCAGAGTAGACGACCACCTTAGTTCCTAAGAGATAAGGCCGAAATTTCTCCAAGGCGAAGACGATAGCTAGAAGCTCCTTCTCTGTAGCGGTGTAATTCAGTTGGGCAGGATCAAGAGTTCGGGAAGCGTAGTATATGACATGAGAAGCGCGCCCGACTCGTTGCCCAAGCACAGCACCCACAGCGTGGTTGCTGGCATCGCACATAATCTCAAAAAGTAGCTCCCAGTTGGGAGCTCGAATCACTAGAGTAGAGATGAAAGAGTCTTTGAGCGGATCGAATGCACTCTTACATGCCTTATCAAGATCGAAAGCCACGTCCTTTTGAAGAAGGCAACAGAGGGGTTGTGCAATTTTTGAGAAATCCTTAATAAATCGCCGATAGAAACTGGCATGGCCAAGAAATGATCGAATTTCTCGCACAGTCGTGGGGTAAGGCAACTTTTGAATTACTTCAATTTTTGCCAGGTCTACCTCCACACCCCTAGCAGATATGATGTGACCCAAGATAAGACCCTGATCCACCATGAAGTGACATTTCTCGTAATTGAGGATCAAGTTCTTCTGGATACTTCGGTGAAGAACCTTAGTCAAGTGACTAAGGCAAAGATCAAATGAATCACCGTAAACGGCGAAGTCATCCATGAATACTTCGATGAAGTGCTCAACAAAGTCAGAGAAGATGCTCATCATACACCTCTGGAATGTAGCAGGTGCATTACACAACCCAAATGGCATGCGCCGGTAAGCATAAGTACCAAAAGGACAAGTGAAGGTGGTCTTTTCTTGATCCTCAGGTGCTACGGGAATCTGATGAAAACCAGAATACCCATCCAAGCAGCAATAGTGAGACCTGCTCGCTAAACGCTCTAACATCTGATCGATGAACGACAATGGGAAGTGGTCTTTCCTAGTGGAAGCATTGAGCTTCCTGTAAACAATGCAAACTCGCCATCCATTTTGGATGCGAGTTGGGACTAACTCACCTTGTGAGTTTGTGATCACTGTAATCCCCATTTTCTTGGGAACCACCTGAATGGGACTGACCCACTTGCTGTCGAAGATCGGGTAGATCATCCCAACGTCAAAGAGCTTCAGAATCTTCTTTTTAACCACATCCATCATTAGTGGGTTCAGTCTCCGTTGTGCTTCTCGTGAAGGTTTAGACCCTTCTTTCATATGTATCTGATGCATGCATGTGGAAGGGCTAAAACCTTTGATGTCAGCAATCATCCACCCTAGGGCTTCTTTGAACTCTTGAAGCACATGAATCAACTTCTCTTCCTCTGGTAATGTGAGTTTGGTGGAGATGATCACTGGTAATGTATCATTTACACCTAAAAACACATATTTGAGGTGGGTGGGCAATGGTTTGAGCTCCAGTGTGGGTGCTCGCACCATAGAGGGAGAAGTGTAGAGTTCGAAGTAGGTAAGTCGAGATAAGCTAGGGTGGGAAAATAGAGTGGAGCAGAGTCCAACTCCAGAGATCAGCTCCTCAATCTCAGTATCGACGATGAAACATTGCTTTCGCAAGGAATTGGTGTCAAGATGATTCTCTAACACCACTTTTACATCATCACCTTTCACGAGAAAGGTATCCTGGACAAGTGAGTCCACACTGTCCAAGGCAAGCACCATAGAAGAGGATTCGCAGGGATGGTGCATCGCATCATAGATGTTGAACTTAATAAGTTCACCATCAAACTCCATGGTTAGAGCACCACTATGAACATCAATCTTGGTCATGGCGATCTTAAGGAAAGGCCTGCCAAACAAGACTAAGGAGAAATGGGGGCATGGCTGAGTCTTCATATCGATGATATAGAAGTCAGCAGGAAAGTTGAGCTCACTAACCTTCACCAAAATGTCTTCCAAGACACCCACAGGACGAACGACAAATCGGTCTGCCAAATGTATGACAATCCCAGTATCCTTTAGGGGGCCAGCCTTCAATGTCTCATATATGGATAGTGGCATGACATTGATAGAGGCGCTGAGGTCACACATAGCTTTCTGGATCTCAACTTCACCAATTGTGCAAGGGACAGTGAACATGCCCGGGTCCTCACACTTGGTTGGCAACTTTTTGCGTAGGATAGTTGAGATGTTCTCACCTACAGTGATGTTCTCGTTGCCTTTGAGACGACATTTGTTGGTGCATAGGTCCTTAAGTAGCTTAGCATATCGGGGCATATGTGCTAAAGCATCAAGAAGTGGGATGTTTATCGCCACTTTCCTCAAGATTTCCAAAATTTCCTTCTCTTCTCCCGCCTTTTTTGATTGAATGAGGCGTTGAGGGAACGGGGGTAGAATCTTAAGAGAAGGTTGTGCTTCCTTATCCAAGTCTACCGTTTCAGTGTGAGACGGTTGAACCTCGAGTTCCTGCTCGACTTCCTTGGATTTAGGGGCGGCCTTTTTAGGCTTAGGATCTTTAGGGGCCTCCTCCAACTCTCTACCGCTACGAAGTGTGACAGCATTGACATTTGCATTTGGATTCGGGAGCGTTTGAGAAGGCAACCTGCCTTTCTCATCCGTCCGCCCAACTTGTAGGGCCAATTGCCCTAATTGCTCCTCGAGACTTTTAATGCTAGAAGCATGACTCGTGATGGTTTCATTTTTGAGTTGGGTCAATTCTTTAGAGAATCTGTCTTGATTAGCAATGAGTGTCCTCATCATTTCTTCTAAAGACCCCGAATTTTGAGTGGGTTGGGGTTGTGGAGGGAGGGGTTGTCCCCTTGGAACATACTGTGAGAAGTTCTGATTTTGTGGCCCATAACTTAAATAGGGGCTTTTAACGGCATGATTGTAAGTGTTATTGAAATTGTTGCCGTATTGATTCCTCGGTGGTCCTTGGAATCCGCCACCTAAAGCGTTCGCTTGCTCGTTCTCGAACAAGGTAGGACATGAGTCAGTAGAGTGGTCCTTGGCTGTACAGAAGCCGCAAGCTTTAACTTGAGCTTTTCCAGAGGTGAGGAATCGCTCCATGAGATCAGTGAGTTTTTCAAGCTTGCTATTGGCAGAATTTGACCCTACTCCATCAGAAAGACTTCGTGAAGGTCCATCATCCTCGTCATCAATGTAATGACGTGACTGACTTGCTATAGAGTCGAACAGATCAAACATTTCCTTGGTGGTCTTACATCTGTAATCGCCTCCACAGGCATTGTCAATCATCCGTTTCTCCAGGGGTGTGAGTCCCATATAGAAGAAAAGAATAATGGAGAGGTTGCTTTGGCCATGTTGGGGGCATTGCACAAGTAAGCGCTTATAACAACCCCAAAAATCGCCAAAAGATTCGCCCCGTCTCATTTTGATACTACATATCTCTCTAGCAAGTTGGGAAGCTCTAGATTCAGGGAAGAACTCTTTGAGGAATGCAGAAATCATATCGTTCCAATATGTAATGGAACCAGGGGGAAGATAGAAGAGCCAGTCTTGAGGTTTATCCTTTAGGCAGAAAGGAAAAGCTGAGAGTTTGACTTCGTCTTCATCGACTCGAGGGGGAATCATGGCCCTACATTTAGAATGGAAGTCCTTGATGAAGGTGACTGGATCCTCACGATCCAGTCCATGAAAGACGGGGAGCAGGTTAATGAAACCTGATCTGAGCTCAAAATTGCCCCTGTGGGCTGGATATGCGATGCAGTGTGGATGATGGGCTAAGAGATCCTGTATCCAATCATTCGCCATCCCAATGGTAATGCAATGGTCGGCCTGAGGTTGTGCCCAAGGATTAGCTTGTGGCCTTTGTGGATGACGATCAACCACTCTTTGGTCGAATGGTTAATAGCGATGTGTTGCAGGCCTTTGCTGTTCCACTGGTGCATGTGGTTCAGCTGGTGCGTCAAATTGTTGGGGAGGAATAACTAGGGGTTCCTCCCGTCCCTTACATGGTGCAACGTGTTCATGTGGGTTCCCAATGTGGTCAGCCATCGGAGGGGTTTGCTCGTCGTTCAGTTGAACTCTAGAGGATTGGTTCCTCTGCCTAGTTTCTTTTGAGTTCCGACGGCAAGTCTTCTCGATCTCTGGATCAAGAAAGAGTAAAGATCCAGCGGACAACGATCGACGAATAATGTGGGACATAAAAGTGAACACAAAAGAAATAAGAGAAAAAAAGCCTAAGTCAAAAAGAACTTGATCCCTGGCAACGACACCAAAATTTGATGCGTGTCGAGCGCGTCAAAATAAATATATATCCCGATGAGATTACTAATAACCACAAGAATTGCAGTAGTGGCAAGCACAGGGTCGAACCACAAAGACCAAGTTTTCAACTTATGGTACTAACCAAAAACTAACCTAGAGTATTCAAGAAAATATTTCTAATTTTACTAAAAACGATAATTAAAATATAATGTAAATAAATCAATCAAAGTTGAAAAGAACAATCCAAACCATCAGTTTCACATATCTCTTCAATTTGGCATAATTTTACATATGGTCCTCAATCTAATTAAAGCATGCAAATCACAGTAATTTAGTGTAGCTATAGACCCGGTAATGTACGCGGGTCTTCGCGCTTCCTGATGTCGGTAGCCAAGGTACGACTGTTGACTACTTCCCTGACCAATTACGCAACCTGATCGTTAGTGCTCCAGATTTAACGCATTGGTCGCATAACTTCGATTAGTGAAGGCACTACACCTAGACAACTGAATCGCTAGTGCTCCCGATTTAGCCTAGATTCCTAAGGTATTTGACCGATCCCAAAAGGGTCTAATCAATTGGTATGGTAAATTGCCACTAGTGTGGTCTTATTGCACAAGCATGGGTGCTTACGACTCACTGGCATATGAATTGAAGTTTAAACTAGTGTTTAACTTCAATTGTTCAAATAATACTAAAGAAAATAAAATACTGTGAAAAACAAATTAAATAAATAATAAAATAGATCTCACATATGTTTTATGCCAAAAAGAGTGATTTAATCAACTTCCGGTTCAGACTGATGAGTTTAGCCGGCTATCAACGTCATAAACTCCATTAAAATCTAAAAACAAAGTGCAGAAAAAGAGGAGAGAAAAAAATAGAAAACCCAGAGAAAAGAAGAAAACAATATATCCCTGACTCTCTGCCAAAAACTCTAATTAATACTCCTAAATTTGGGAAGAAAACAATATATCCCTGACTCTCTGCCAAAAACTCTAATTAATACTCCTAAATTTGGGTCCTGGATGCCTATTTTCGAGTTTGGTGTGTGACACGTGCGTCGAGGACAATCTGTGGCTACTTTCTGGTATTTTTCTGGACTCTGCCACGTGTCACAGTGTGATTGGCTGAAAAACTGGAGCGTGCTGACGTGGCGCAACCGGATTGGCTGGGATAGGCTCGCATGACGTGCTGGACGTGGAGGCGCTAACACGTGGCGGTTCTTGGTTCGCTGGAGTTGCTGACCGTGCACACGGTGGATGAATGAGAGGCTGCCACATGGCGATGACGTGGCATGGGCAAAATAGCGCGTCTCGTGCGAAAATCTGGGAGTGCGGTTGAGCACGCATCCCGAGGCAGATTAACGGCGTAGGTGAAACGATGAGTAGTGAAAGTGACGTGGCACGATGCGGTTGGTGAGAAGGGCGACGTGGCGAGCGCGGATTGGCTGCGATGTCCTGTGCGACGCAGTCTGGACGAATGAAAACGCGACACGTGGAGGCTCCGACACGGCTGGACGAACCGGGACACGCCACGTGGCACTGTGAAATTCCAATTATCCAACTTTCGCGTATACTCCAAAACTAATCTTCTGATCTCCGATTTCTTCAAGTAAATACTCTATTCTAAGTATTTTTCCACCTCGGATCCAACCGTGCACCCCAAAAGTCCTGAAAATGACAAATAGAGATAATTAGGCCCATAATTCGGAGAATCAACACTAAAATATATAAATAAACTATATATAATATACATAAATAACAACTTATCACCCATAATTCATAGTGAATCTTTTCTAAAAGAAATTGACATAATTTATAAGAATCAATAAAAGGAAGTTTGCATATTTTGTCAAGTTGACATCTAGTGCAAATAATGTTTTTATTTAACCAACTAAAAATATTTAAAACTTTATTTTTATTGAGAACTTGTAGTAAACATGAATGGGGTATCCCATTCGTTGGTGCCATAAGCTTGAAGTTGCAGAGGGAGTTTTGATAGCAAAATAATGCTTGCAACTTTGCATCACCCAAAGTATATAGTTGACCTTTTCTATGCCATGTGGCTAGGATCATTTCATTTTAATCCTTTATCACAAAATCATTAGAGTTAAATTCAAAAATAGAAGCATTATCATGTGTAAATTGGCTAACAGATAACAAGTTTTTCTTTGCAATTTAGGAACAACAAGAACATTTTTGCAAGTTTAAATTACCATACGGTGTTGGTAAAAGTGCACTTCCTATATAAAAAATTGGAAGTGCATTGCCATCACATACATTATAGCATCCCCTAACTCAATTAGGGCAATACTCGACCAAAACCCTAATTAAGCCCCTAGGTAAATCGATCGACCTAATAAGAGCCAAAACATTTTATCCCGTACCTGATAAACAACTTGTATATCTCAATAATCAATAAACAAATTAAATCAAAACGCAACAAAAATTAAAACTTTTTCGATAATAAACAAGAAATACCAGATCGGTATTAAACTTGTATTTCCACCCTAATTATCACGAAATCATAATTCAATACAATATATATATTAACAGAAATCATTGCATCGTAGGAAGATATTAGACTCCTAATCTTATCATTTCCTGGATCTTAGTGCACGCCATTACCTGGAAATGTTAACATAGGTGAGTTCCTACATGCTCAATAAGTGACTCTCCTAAAATCCATAAATTATCAATTAATATCAAGGAATTATGTATAACAACATGAACCCAATGTATATGTAAGGAAGTATTTGAAATAATATAAAGAATACCTAAACGGATGCAAGTTCATTGGTCAACTGCAACTGTACTCGTGATTTGTATTTTCGATTTTGGTTTTATGACAGAGTCGCATTCCTACATCGTCAATAAACCAATTAGTGATCATCTGATAAGTTCATGACCGATGTGTCGCCAACTCAAACGGAGACAGTCGCACTCCCACATCGTCAATAAACCAATCATTGATCATTTGATTGGATAATGACTGATCAGCCGCCAACTCATATGGAAAGTATTGATCGGGATACTCCAGGTCACTAGGGGCCTGATATTGGATGACCGCCTAACACAATTCCAAACCCCAGGTCGATTCGTTCTGCCAAACGTCTTTACGAATTCATTTTTCAGTATAAAAACATTTGATAAAAAATCAACCAAATCACAGTACATTGTCCCCAGTTCATAACACTTCGTGCTCTAATAATACTACATTACATTGCATAATTAATAAAAGATACGAGTCTCACTTATCTGTATTGAGTTTTCCTAACTTTTACCGACTTATACGACTCCCAAGAGTCCTAAAACCTTTTTCCGTTAGTGCATTACCTAAAATAGATCAATTGTCATCGATTTAAGTCAAATACTCATTTATTAATATTCCTAAATTAGTCCCATTCAAATATGGAATCCCAGAACCTAGTTTCCAATTTATTTTAACCCTTTCACGTTTTACGATGTAAAAACCTCGATATAAAGTCTCGAGAGAATCCCAATTTCTTTTTTTTATAAATCCTTCAATTTCTATTTATTTGGTCAAAATATTATTTTTCTATTTTTTCCCCATTTTCTAGATTTTACAACACGCAAATTCACGCACACATTAATCACATTAAGATGGGCTCAACCGTAACGGCCCAAATCTAATTTTTCATTATACTGGACGCCAACTCGGGCGCTCGTGGTACCCGCAGCTAGTTCAGGGCGTGCCCAGATTAGGTATACAGTCCATTTTTGTATGCTATTTATCTGTTTTGCGAAGTGTCTATTCAATTTTGTTAAATTACATCGCAATGTGTGTGTTTATGTTACTTCTTACCGAGCGAGACAGTGTTACGGGTATTCGCCTCGAGTAACGTGTAGACGCGGCTACCAGGTAGACGAATGACAAAATATAAGGCCGTGGGATACACACATAATAAATAAATGACATGCATTAAATAATTAATATAAAATGTCGTTTAATCAATTAGTGACGTGAGCGTACGTGATTGGTGCACTAAACAGTGCATAACCGGGTACTGGAACACCCAATGATTGATTTGTTTGTGTTGTGAGAATGATAAGGTTAAGTGAATATGTTTGCATTGAAGTCATTTTCTTGGCTGAATTATTGGCCAATCTAGGCCATTGAAGGTGCCTAGGGATGAGCAGAACACCTTTGATCAAATCTAGACTATAAGTAGGCAATTTTAGTGTTCATCCTGTTGGAAAATGTGCCCTAAGCCAATTATGTAAATATTGTTTAACTATTATAAGTATATGCATATTTCTTTTATAATAGTATCCATAAATAATTATAGTATTATTCTAAATTGCACAAAACAATTAATACACAACACATTTTTGAGGAGTTCCCATGACATGGGTATATATTTGATCTCTATTGTAGAATTTATATATAGATACTAGTTCAATAAGGTGCTACGCACCAACGACCCACTCGCTATGCTCGCGAAAAATAATCCATACAATAACGAGTAAGTTGTAAGTAAATTTGAAAAAAATTCATTAATAAAGAATATTCTCCCAAAATAAAATTTGTTGGAAATTTGACAAGAAGAAACTTGCAATGTTAATTAAGAACATGTTAATTTGTTGTTAATTTGACAACAAGAAATTTGCCCAGATAATAATACCTCTTCAATTTGTCCGAGTACATGTGCATAGACAAACTTCAGTATGTAGGCACATCATTAAAAGTGGTTAAGGACACAACTCAATTAGTAAGTTGGAACTGAGGCTTTGTTAAAGTTTTTAAAAAATCATATAGTAACCTTAAGCATGCGCATAGACCCACATAGAGTTTAAGAAATAAACAAATTTTTGCAGTTAAGAAAACAACCCAATTGGTAAGTACACAAACAAAGTAAGAGAAAGATAACTTTCTTTTCTAACATTTCTTTCAATAGGAGAACATAAGAGCATGGCAAGAGGACTAAACATTATTAACTCGCGATATGCTCTCTTCTTATGCACCATGTAGGCTACCCAAAATATCTATAAATTATAGTTTCTTTAGAAGCAAAAATAATTCCCTCTTGTTGTGTATACCCCTTGGCTACAAGGTCACCAATTCGGGAAGATCCCCAAAACCTCAGCCTAAGTACCTTTGCAGAGTCTTACTTTAGAGAAGGAAACTTACCTTGGTTTTTCCTTTTAGATTGATACACATAAATAATAACTAATAGGTAGTTATTAAGTGGTACTAAAACTACTCATATTTATATGCATACATATGTTTAAATCCAACATTTCCCACTCGCGCGTAATGAGTTTAATTTCTCATAACTTCAACACGTATGTGTGAACACGTGTAATAAACCCAATAGAGACCATGGAGACTTCAACTATACAAATGTGTTTACATATATACTTTTGTGGTATCTTACGACAAAAAGAAAATCGAAATGATAAAACTAAGTTTTTCTGTATCCTAGGTCAATGGCTAGAATCTTTATGTGTTTTACCATATAACTAAAATTACACTAATAAGAAAAGAAACTTCAATGAAGATATCAAGACTTAGTGTGTAATAGATGATATAAATCAATACTAAACAGGAAAAAAAATACTTTGGTATAGGCTTGCTCAAGTGCCAAAAAGATAATTATAATTTAATGTGATTAAGTGAAATTTCTAATTAAAACAGATTCCACCATATATCGTTTCATCATCTCTATCATCATTATAATCTAATGAACTGGCCAAGAGGGATTTCTTCTCTGGCCTTAGTCAAGAATCACAAGCACTACCAGAATGCTTAACTTCTTGTAGTTGTTGTTGGCAACCAAACCATTGAAGATAGGGCGAAATAGATACGAGAGAAATTTCACAAAAATCGCTAACAAACCCAATCATAACTGTTAATAAATCCAATAAATTATACTCTAAAACCCAATAGATTTCACAAGTACCAATAATTTAATCCAATTGGAGCTCAACATCCTCAAACCCCCAACATAATTAATATAATAGTGAAATTCAATAATCAAATCCTTCTAAAAATTCTATTAAAAATCAAAACAAGATGAAATTGAACTAGGGTAGAACACATGAAAGCATAAAAACAACTGACAATATTTGAAATACAAAAAGCGGAGAGTATCAACTAAGTATTCTTAAAAAGAAAGAGTAAATCCAATAATTAATTATTTTATTGAAGAAAAGAGCATCGTAATTATCTAAGTTAGCCAAAATCAAAGAAAGTGTCATCCATGTAAACAAAATCACAATCAAGGATGCAAAAGAACGGATTATCTGATTTTGACAAATTGGATCTCACCCAAAAGAATTTTAAAGAGTCATCTGATTTTGATATGAATGGACTTCATTCAGAAAAAGTATTTTGTTTTGTTGGGTTTGAACCCGGGTTGCATGCCTATATGAATGGACTTCAATGGAAAAGGAAAAAAAATAATCAATAGAATAAAATTATTATGTTGAACTACAGAATCCCAAAACAAAGAGTAATCGAGGATTTAAATGCTTACCAAACTTCTAAGTGCTTACAAAAAATATTCACCTATAAACATAATACCACCTAGAAAAGAGAAAAATATATATTTTTTTTAAGATCTTACTTCTCTTCGAAGAAAAGAAATTGAACAAATTATATGAATAACTTTAGTGTAAACTCTTTACTATTCTAAATTCACAAAGATTAAAAAATAGTTTCATATGCTTCGAATGAAATAAATCAAATTAATAATTTCAATTTTAGTACAAATATTACAACATTGCAAACATGCAATTTTGCACCTAGCTTTGAATTATAATCAACTAAAAAGTTGGATTCATTATCTCCTTACTGATCCAATACCAAATATGTCAAATGATGCAAGTATAGCAATAGCTGCGAACTAATAATTAACATCATCATTTGCAATAGCTGTGGCTATTTTTTGGTTTTTTTTTACTCTGCCACGTGTCACAATGTGATTGGCTGAATAACTGGAGCGTGCTGACGTGGCGCAATCGGATTGGCTGGGACAGGCTCGCATGACGTGCTGGACGTGGAGGCGCTGACACGTGGCGGTTCTTGGTTCGCTAGAGTAACTGAGTGTGCACACGGTGGACGAATGAGAGGCTGCCACGTGGCGATGACGTGGCATGGGCGAAATCGCGCGTCTCGTGCGAAAATTTGGGAGTGCGGTTGAGCACGCATCCCGAGGCAGATCAACGGTGTAGGTGAAACGATGAGTAGTGAGAGTGACGTGGCACGACGCGGTTGGTGAGAAGGGCGACGTGGCGAGCGCGGATTGGCTGCGATGTCCTGTGTGACGTAGTCTGGACGAATGAAATCGCGACACGTGGAGGCTCCGACACGGCTGGACAAACTGGGACACGCCACGTGGCACTGTGAAATTCCAATTATCCAACTTTCGCATGTACTCCAAAACTAATCTTCCGGTGTCCGATTTCTTCAAGTAAATACTCTAGTTTGAGTATTTTTCTGCCCCGGATCCAACCGTGCACCCCAAAAGTCCTGAAAATGACAAATAGAGATAATTAGGCCCATAATTCGGAGAATCAACACTAAAATATATAAACAAACTATATATAATATGCATAAATAACAACTTATCAAATACCCCCAAACTTAGGACTTTGCACGTCCCGAGCAAAGGTGTAAATGACAAACAAATAAATTAGACTCTTAGTATAACTATGCACTGACAAAGTAAACTATACCCGATTCAAAAGTTCATGGAGTTCCTCTGGTTTACATAGGCACCAAGTTAACAAGTCACTCAAGAAATTTCGGAGTCATGATATGTCAAGAATCGCAACCCAAATACAACTAAGATCACACTTTCAAGACAAAGATGCAGTTAAGAGAAAGGCCATCGACTACTCATGGGTTTTCTTGGTCTATACATTAAAGCACGCAAGTTTAAAATCCCACTAAATTTAGTGAAAGCACTCGAGCTAAATCTTTTTTATTTGAGGAGTTTTCATAAACTTTCGCCTTTATTCTTTCTTTTTTCTATTCTCTATTCCTTTCTCCATTTTTTTGTAACACGGTCCCTGCTCCATTTCCTATGGACCGATTTTCTCACTTTTCCCACCACAAGTTTCCCTACTCCATTTCCTGTGGAAACTTGTGGGACTCTCAATATTAAGAAAACTCCTATTAGCCCTTCTCACTTTCACTATAATTAAGCAAATTCCCCAATGTGGGTTAAAATATTATCACTTGCACAATTTTGACCGTCTACCCATTTTGGTATCTAGCACAAGCTCAACCAACATACTGTCTCTAATCATGAATTCCTAAGAATGCTGGGCTACAACTTGATTTAGTGTTTCTCCTAATTTCTCCTAAGTTTCAAGTCAACAGGCAACCATAAAGTACTCATCCATAACCAAAGGCATGAAACAAAGTCTCGGGCGACTCTAGACAATATAGACTATACTGGAAACATGCATGAACGTGTATCAACTCCTAATGGAATGAGAAAGTGTGATATGGAGTGAAAAGAAATGGAAGAAATGAATGAGCAATATATATCAAACACCACTAATACCATCCTACAACCTCATGTAACCGCATATATATAAAAAAATTTAAACGATCTCACCTGCGGTCTTTCGCATAGAACACCATCCACTCAATCCATAAGTCCTAAAGTACCCCCAAACTTATTTCGAACCTTGTCCTCAAGGTTCAAAATAGGTTACGAGGCATACATGAACATACAAGATGGTAAAAAGAACATGATAGATAAAGAAGGAAATGATACAAAATCATGCATAAGACTGACACTAAACCTAAATCTACAAACGAAAAGAAGATGGGTAACCTTACCAGATCTCAATGTAACTAACCATACGTACAGACATGTGAGGAGCCATCAGAGCAATACCAGGCTCTCAAAATCCAGTGTGCAAGGTAGAGGTCGCAACACCTGTAAAAAGTCACAAGGAGATAATAGTAAGAATACCACAGAAAAGACTAAAAGAAAATCAAAGGGATAGAAGCTTGGGGTGCCTCCCAAGAGCGCCTTTTTTTAACGTCGTTGGCTCGACTCAGTCTGACTCTCTCTCAGTCAAGGTACTCTACAACTACTAGAGTCTCGCTCTCGATCTCGTGCTGTTTGAAGTTCTCATAGAACGGCTTCAGTCGATGTCCATTCACCTTGAAAACTTTCCCTGTATCCTGGCTCCTGATCTCAACTGCACCATGTCCAAACACATCAGTAACAACAAAAGGTCCGAGCCATCGTGACCTCAACTTCCCTGGATGGAGAGTTAATTTGGAATTATAAAGCAAGACCTTTTGGCCGACTACGAAAGTCTTACGCGATAAGTTGCGATCGTGGAATGCCTTGGTTTTATCCTTATAAATTCGAATGGACTAGTAGGCATCGTTCCGGATCTCCTCCAATTCTTGGAGGTCCAACTTTCTCTCTTTGCCGGCTGCGTCGAGTTCCACGTTGAGCTGTTTGATAGCCCATAGAGATTATGCTCTAACTCGACCGGCAAGTGGCACGATTTGCCAAAAACTAAGCGATACGGAGACATTCCGATTGGCGCTTTAAATGCCGTTCGATAAGCCCATACTGCGTCATCAAGCCGCGTGCTCCAATCCTTCCGTGACGAGTTTACGGTCTTCTCCAAAATGGCTTTAATCTCCCTGTTTGACACCTCCACTTGGCCACTGGTCTGAGGATGATAGGCCGTAGATGTACGGTGTGTAACATTATACTTACTCAGGAGATTTTCAACCATACGGTTGCAGAAATGGGTACCTCGATCACTAATCAAAGCCCGTGTAGCGCCAAAAGTTGAAAAAATTCGTGATTTCAGGAAATCGCATACAACTAACGAATCATTGGTGCGAGTGGCTTTGACTTCCACCCATTTGGACACGTAGTCCACCGCCAGTAAGATATAAAGAAAACCATGTGACGGTGGAAATGGCCCCATGAAGTCGATCCTCCAAACATCGAAAATCTCACAGAATAGGATCGAGGTCAGTGGCATTTGATTCCTGTGACTCAGGGTACCAGTCGACTGAAATCTAGCGCAAGTCTTAGAGTATATGTATGAATCGTGAAAAATGGTGGGCCGGTATAGCCCACTCTCCAAGACTTTCATAGCAGTCCTACGTGGACCGAAATGGCCGCCGCAAGTGTATGAATGACAGAATGCCAATATAGATTGCGCCTCCGTCTGGGAAACACATCGACGAATAACCTGGTCTGAGCAAAACCTCCACAAGTATGGGTCATCCCATACATAGTATTTGGAATCACTCCGAATTTTATCCTTTTGGGCTCGCGTAAGATGAGGTGGAAACTCTCGTGTAACAAGGTAGTTTACCAGATCTGCAAACCAAGGGAGTTCCTCAGCAATTGCTAAGAGATGTTCATCAGGAAAATCATCTCGTAGCGGGACAGGTGCTTCACCATTCCCGATACGACGAGATGGTCAAAACAAGATTTTCGGCACCACTTTTATCTTTAATCTCGATGCAAACTCTTGTAACAAGAGTATCCATCGAATGAGACGAGGCTTAGCTTCCTTTTTTTGGCCGTAAGTTGTTTTAAGGCAAAGCATGATCAAAGTAGACAACCACCTTAGTTCCTAAGAGATAAGGCCAAAATTTCTCCAAGGCGAAGACGACAGCTAGAAGCTCCTTCTCTGTAGTAGTGTAATTCAGTTGGGTAGGATCAAGAGTTCGGGAAGTGTAGTATATGACATGAGAAGCGTGCCTGACTCGTTGCTCAAGCACAACACCCACGGCATGGTTGCTAGCATCGCACATAATCTCAAAAAGTAGCTCCCAATTAGGAGCTCGAATCACTGGAGTAGAGATGAGAGAGGCTTTGAGCGCATCGAATGCACTCTTACATGCCTTATCAAGATCGAAAGGCACGTCCTTCTGAAGAAGGCGATAGAGGGGTTGTGCAATTTTTGAGAAATCCTTAATGAATCGCCGATAGAAACCGGCATGGCCAAGAAATGATCGAATTTCTCGCACAGTCGTGGGGTAAGGCAACTTTTGAATTACTTCAATATTTGTCAGGTCTACCTCCACACCCCTAGCAGATACGATGTGACCCAAGATAAGACCCTGATCCACCATGAAGTGACATTTCTTGTAATTGAGGATCAAGTTCTTCTGGATACATCGGTGAAGAACCTTAGTCAAGTGACTAAGGCAAAGATCGAATGAATCACCGTAAACGGCGAAGTCATCCATGAATACTTCGATGAAGTGCTCAACAAAGTCAGAGAAGATGCTCATCATACACCTCTGGAATGTAGCAGGTACATTGCACAGCCCAAATGGCATGCGTCGGTAAGCATAAGTACCAAAAGGACAAGTGAAGGCGGTCTTTTCTTGATCCTCAAGTGCTACGGGAATCTGATGAAAACCAGAATACCCATCCAAGCAGCAATAGTGAGACCTGCCTACTAAACGCTCTAACATCTGATCGATGAAAGGCAATGGGAAGTGGTCTTTCCTAGTGGAAGCATTGAGCTTCTCAGTAATCAATGCAAACTCGCTATCCGTTTTGGATGCGAGTTGGGACTAACTCACCTTGTGAGTTTGTGACCACTGTGATCCCCGTTTTCTTGGGAACCACCTGAATGGGACTGACCCACTTGCTGTCGGAGATCGGGTAGATCATCCCAAAGATCAAGGAGCTTCGAATCTCCTTTTTAACCACATCCATCATTGGTGGGTTCAGTCTCCATTGTGCTTCTCGTGAAGGTTTAGACCCTTCTTCCATATGTATCTGATGCATGCATATGGAAGGGCTAAAACCTTTGATGTCAGCAATCATCCACCCTAGGGCTTCTTTGAACTCTTGAAGCACATGAATCAACTTCTCTTCCTCTGGTAATGTGAGTTTGGTGGAGATGATCACTAGTAATGTATCATTCGCACCTAAAAACACATATTTGAGGTGGGTGGGCAATGGTTTGAGCTCCAGTGTGGGTGCTCGCACCATAGAGGGGAGAAGTGTAGAGTTCGAAGTAGGTAAGTCGAGATAAGCTAGGGTGGGAAAATAGAGTGGAGCAAAGTCCAACTCAGAGATCAGCTCCTCAATCTCAGTATTGAGGATGAAACATTGCTTTCGCAAGGAATTGGTGTCAAGATGATTCTCTAACACCACTTTTACATCATCACCTTTCACAAGAAAGGTATCCTGGACAAGTGAGTCCACACTGTCCAAGGCAAGCACCATAGAAGAGGCATCGCAGGGATGGCGCATCGCATCATAGATGTTGAACTTAATAAGTTCACCATCAAACTCCATGGTCAGAGCACCACTGTGAACATCAATCTTGGTCTTGGCGATCTTAAGGAAAGGCCTGCCAAACAAGACTAAGGAGAAATGGGGGCATGGTTGAGTCTTCATATCGATGATATAGAAGTCAGCAGGAAAGATGAGCTCACTAACCTTCACCAAGATGTCTTCCAAGACACCCACAGGACGAACGACATATTGGTCTGCCAAATATATGACAATCCCAGTATCTTTTAGGGGGCCAGCATTCAATGTCTCATATATGGATAGTGGCATGACATTGATAGAGGCGCTGAGGTCGCACATAGCTTTCTGATCTCAACTTCACCAATTGTGCAAGGGACAGTGAACATGCCCGGGTCCTCATACCTGGTTGGCAACTTTTTGCATAGGATAGCTGAGATGTTCTCACCTGCAGTAATTTAGTGTAGCTATAGACCACGTAATGTACGCGGGACTTCGCGCTTCCTGATGACGGTAGCCAAGGTACGACTGTTGACTACTTCCCTGACCAATTACGCAACCTGATCGCTAGTGCTCCAGATTTAACGCATTGGTCGCATTACTTCGATTAGTGAAGGCACTACACCTAGACAACTGAATCGCTAGTGCTCCCGATTTAGCCTAGATTCCTAAGGTATTTGACCGGTCTCAAAAGGGTCTAATCAATTGGTATGGTCAATTGCCACTAGTGTGGTCTTATTGCACAAGCATGGGTGCTTACGACTCACTGGCATATGAATTGAAGTTTAAACTAGTGCTTAACTTCAATTGTTCAAATAATACCAAAGAAAATAAAATACTGTGAAAAACAAATTAAATAAATAATAAAATAGATCTCACATATGTTTTATGCCAAAAAGAGTAATTTGATCCACTTCCGGTTCAGACTGATGAGTTTAGCCTGCCATCAACGTCATAAACTCCATTAAAATCTAAAAACAAAGTGTAGAAAAAGAGGATAATATGTAATAATTTTTTTAGGCTATGTAATAATTTATATTTAAGTCAATTTTTAAGACTTTAACATCCCAAATTAACTTAACATAATTTACCACTAATTAAACTTTAAATATTTGTAAGTAATAAACAAGTTAAATGCGTTACAGGAGTCGTGTTTGAATAAAAAAAATATGTTGTCCAAGTTAAATAGGTCAGGGCTCTTCAAAACAAAAAGTTAAATGGGTCAAAAACATATTTAACAAGTTATATGTGTCATGTTATATCAAAGGAGATCGGGAATGAGAAGAACCATAAACAAGAGAAACATTTTGAACTGTCTGACTCTTAACAACAAAAGAATCATTTAGAGTAGCATGGATTTTGGGTTCTCGACGTAGCCTTTGAACGCTTTGAGCCACTCCGCGCCAATCGCACCTATGCAGATCAAGAGAAGATTATGATTTAATAAATAGCATATGGAAATATATTGCTAACTCGGTTTTATGAAGTAAGAATATTGCGCTCAAATAAACAAAACACTCAACTGGGAAGATTACGCACCATCAGAGTTTCACAACTTTAGTAAAAGATGTCATGCTTTCACGGTTCAAAAAAGAAAGATAAATGTAGCTTAATGAACCTTTAATTACCCGATCCCACGGCAAGTATTCCAGTTGTGTGGGGATTGATGATGGCGCGAATTGCTTGATCCCAATAAGTTCCTCCCAGATTTGACACAGTGAAAGTGCCTCCCTACGACGGAACACAAAATAATGTACTTGAAACAAAAGTAAACATTTCTAGCGCGTTTAAGGACATTCAACCTAAAACTTCTCGCTTACTTCATAATCTTCTGGTTTCAAACTATTCTCTTTGGCTTTCTGTAAAGGATTTGACCTCATCAGCAATTTTAGACAATCCTTTCTTGTCCGCATCCTTCAAAGATCAAACATCGCACAAGTTCATGTTAAACCGTATTTCAACAAATGGAATAATTGTTAAGAGTTTACACATTTTCTACACATACCCTAACGATTGGAACAAAGAGTCCATGTTCTGTTTGCATGGCAACATTCACACTGTGGTACCTGTATGAATAGCCACCACAAATTAGTCCATGGCATGGCTTGAAAATGACAATATCTATATAACCATGATTAGTACTTACTGTCGAATGTACTCGTCAGTCCATGAACTGTTACATTGGGGAACTTTGCAAAGAGCCAAGGCGGCAGCCTGTGATTTAAGTTCACTCAGTTTCACTCTCAGAAAATTAAAACTTTAAGGTAAGGAGACGAAAGGATGCATGATAAACATCACCAGATAGATCATGTACTGAAGCCTAAGGCATTTATATACACTCAAGTCTTGCACAACCAGAAAATCAGGAGATTAAAAAATCTAATATATAATCTCTTAGAAACAATATAAATATGAATATACCTTTATTACAAGATCATTGACCGATATCCGCTCTCCGTCTGAAGCTTCTTGTAGTGAATTGAGTTGACTTTGCAACCTGACATGAACAAATTAATGTATGTATTTAAAAACAAATTTCAAAGCAATTTCAAAAGGTTTATCTGTATTCATAAACGTGGGAAAAGATACTGACTCCATAAGTTTGTCTACACAGGTGTCCACTGTCAAATAATATAGAGGAATGGTTTGTTTAGAGGGCAGTAGGCAGGAAACTGTGACCTGGCAAGAAAAGTATACAAGTGATTTATTTATCTTCTATTCCAAAATGTAATACCTTTTTAGTGATGTTAAGTTAGCAATGACAAAAAGGCAATTACTTTTCTTATTTGTGAAATCGGAAGGTCTGTATAGTTTATTCCTGCTTCTGTTGCTTTGTCCTTGGGCTTGGAGGTAGGAGGTGCGAGATGCCCTTTCCACTAAATGCTGCAAAAACAAAACCAACATCAAACAAAGTACGAAATTACAAAAATGTGCCACAGGAAATGTAATACGAGAAGGGATGTGGTTGTGGATAATGCTTGAGACATCCTTCGAAGTTTGAATAATTAAATTATAATTCAGTAAGGATTTCAACAAATTGTCAACATTCACAACACAACCTTTCACAATTTGAGTCAAAAACTGTTAATAGAAGGATTGAAGATGAAAGTAAGAGTATGGATGTACCCAAGTAATCTTCAATATCTACTCGCACAATAGTTCCATCGTAACCAGCCCTTTGATCTTTGAAAGAGGTACCTATGTTATAAAAAAAGTTAAAACAATTGATAAAAGGGAAATATGGATTAAAAAATCGACACAATCTCCCTATCTAATAAAATCAACTACTAATCAACGACAGATGTCTACAAGCCTATCTAACACATTGAATGAGAAAAATTTTACAACAGATGTTACTAACATTGTGGTCGTTTGCCAATTTTCTCGCAAGAGGACTTGCGAAAATCCGTGCTCCTGATTGAGGAGCATTAGCAACCTTTGGCTTTTTTGGCTCAGCTGAACTGACAGGCTCAGTATCCTCCTTTTAGGTGGGGTGGGTGGGGAAGGATCAGATGGCACTTAAGCTTCTTTAGAATCACCCAGTTGTGAAGGTTTGTAATCTTTAAATTTAGCGATATCATCTTCATCTTCCACCGTTGTAGCATTCACCTGCGTGAAGAAAACAATAAGAACTACAAGAATGATAATATATATTAGATTCCGAAGAATTCATCAACCACAAGCGGAAAAAAGAGTAAAAATCTTATAGCTTAACATCCATACAGATTTCATCTGATTTATATTGTCAGGTATTCTTTCTCAAAAACAAACTGACAGATCCACTCTTGATTAATCCTTTGACTTCGTAAAAGTCACCCTTGCTAGTATAGACCATTGGTACAACTCAAAATAATCAGTATTAATTTGTTGAGCAGATCTCCGTACGTTTAGATAAAAACTGCACTTTTTATTAAAGCACAAAATCATTAGTGCTATCATCAATATGCTACTTGATAAATTTCTCGCTTTTCCATTTTCATTATGGTTCTCATATGACTAAATAACTTAGATTCAGCTAGCCTAAGATGAAATTAAGATTCTAAGTAATTATAATGGGAACTCAAATTAGATTCAACAACTCTGTATATTTGGAATAGATATCTATTTGGAAGTTAAAATATGATGAGAAAGAGAGGGAGGGAGAGAGTAGAGACAAATGATTTTATTCCGTCTTCATCAATTTTAAACCACTCACAATCTTTAATGTCCGTGATAACCGAGATAACCTCGAAGGAGTATATTTAAAACACATCAAGTAAGGAAATATAGCAAAAACATAAAACATAACAATTTTTCCAAAATAAAGAACTTGCAAACTAGCAACCAACCAAATCCAATAAGCACCGCAAATGCACTGAGATATCATCTTGTGAACTTCTAAGTAGTAGATCTCTTTCATCATTTTTTTTTCTTTTAATCTGAATAACTAGATACCATTATGAAACGAAGCTGAACATTTCCTTTTACCTAAAAATGAATGGCAATTATGCATGATAAGACAAGTATTAAAAACTAAATAGTTTACTTGCATAGATTAATATTTCAAACAGTACAAATTCATAATAAGATTAAACAATAGTTGTTACTTAATATGAAAGTTTAGTAGTTAGTTATTATTCTATAAAATAATATACAATTATTTAATTATTTTAACAATTAAAATTTCTACGAAGTCCCAAGCATGGGGCTAATATAGGAAGAAAGATATTACACCTTAAACTTTGGAATTTGAAAAGGCAAGGTAACATGACAGTAGAAACTAAAAACAAAAGAAATAAGTACTTGGTATTATGCAATAATAGCTTTGTCATGCCGAAGCAAAATCATATGGTGTAATAAGATATATAAGAATACTTGTAAAATGACAGCTCGCAAATCTTCAAAATAAATAAATACCTCACCAACTTTTATCACTTTCGCACCATCACCATGGATTATCTTAGCGAGAAAAACTTCCTCCGTGCATTCCATCGCAACTGTCGCATTATCCTAGAAAACATACACAGAAATGCATTTAGTTTGTCCAACAAGAACAGAGCCAAAAACATTTCAAATAAAAAAAAAAACAACATAAAGGCCATACAGTTTCAACTTCGCAAAGTATATCTTCAACAGAAACTTCATCCCCCTCTTTCTTGAACCACCTTGCATTATTACCCTGCATTTTAGCATTATGAGCAACACTTTATTCTGAAATCAAAATACTAGAGAGAGGTCTACATTAACGGAAAAAAAGCACATACAAATGGTTACATCTGAGAAAAAAAAAAGAAACGGATGTACACTTAAGGTGTCAAATAGTTATAAATGATCTCCATCCATTTCAAAAGTAAAGGCTCAAAAAGAAGACCTTTCACGTAAATATTTTGACATATATTAACATACAATAGAGAAAAATATGCCATCTCAATAATCTCCATAGTCTGATTGATACCTCTTTACTATACACTATGAAATCATCATCATTGTCACCAACACTTGAAGAAGAAGGTCCATGATCTTGACCCTCCAAATCTACCATCTCAATAATCTATGTTTCTCTGCCATTGTTATTGTTGTTGTTGTTGCTATTGTTGGTGGTGGTGGTGGTATTTATTTTAACTTGTTGTGGGTCTGCTTCCTCAATTAATTTGAGGCTTTGTTGTTGTTGTTGTCGTCGTTGATGTGGGACTGCTTCTTCAAAGGAAAGAGACAAAGGACGAGTTAGTGGAGGACTAATAACGGGGGACCACGTGAAGGGTTCATCAACCGGCGTCATAGGGGGCTTAAAGGTGAAGTCACTAATCTCTGTTTCTCTGCCATTGTTGGTGTTGGCGGTGGTGGTGGTTTTTACTTCATCTTCTCGACAATGATAACTCGCGAGTACCATTTGGGCATGCCATAGGCCTCATATTCGTTAATTGTATTTAGTTTGATCTCATTAATTGTTTTTTGACAATTGACAATTTTAGTTTCATAAGAATCATTTGAAATTAATATCTTTTTAAAGTTACTCTCCCACGTCAACTAGCTAGAGAGACAATCCTTAATATTATTAATAGACTCATGGAATAGGAGAGGAAGTAAGGTCAATATTATGGAGATACCCTCATATACATAAGGAACAATATCTCAAATTTTGTTTGTTTGTTTGTTTTTTTTTTTTGACTTTTGTAGGAATCCAACCACGATCTCCTGAGGTCTTGCCTTTTTGGCAAGTGATGTCTTTACTATCTCACCTAAGAGGCTTTGACAATATCTCAAATTTTGTTGTGTAGAAATCTTTTTATTTTTTTCTCTTATGAAATTAGGGAATAATTAATTGTACATCCTGGTTAATTATATTTTTTCAAGCTTTCCTCCGTCAATTATATATTAAAGATTTGATAATTCCTTACTCTATTTGAGTGGGTAAATGCTTTGAGTTAATTCTAAGGGATAGTGAACTAGATATACCTTACCTCTCGCTTTTAAAGTATGGGTGACATATAAACCTTATTATTAGTTGAAGGTTAGCTGGATCTAAATTAGAAATTTTTATCTCTAACATGTTGGAATTGATGAGATTATCAAACAATCTTTGAGGATTAAAATAGTGCATGATTAATTCGGGAAAGTATCATGGTGGTCGTGCCATCTACTTTTATTTTAAATCAAGAGTTTCACGTAGTTTAAAATATTCAAACAATTTATATACCCTTTAATTAAATATAAGCATTTTACTTTCTAGGAGTAGGTTGTTTTGGTGATTCTTTTTTGAGTAAATTCCATTTAAAAGTATATTTTTTATGAAGATTTATCATAAGTAGAATAGATCTTTTCAGATGGAAAGCAAATGATGATGTTAATTATTAGTTCGCAAGCTATTGCTATACTTGCATCATTTGACATATTTGGTATTGGATCAGTAAGGAGATAATGATACCAGATTTTTAGTTGATTATAATTCAAAGCTATGTGCAAAATTGCATGTTTGCAATGTTGTAATATTTGTACTAAAATTGAAATTATTAATTTGATTTATTTCATTCAAAGCATATGAAACTATTTTTTAATCTTTGTGAATTTAGAATAGTAAAGAGTTTACACTAAAGTTATTCATATAATTTGTTCAATTTCTTTTCTTCGAAGAGAAGTAAGATCTTAAAAATATATATATTTTTCTCTTTTCTAGGTGGTATTATGTTTTTAGGTGAATATGCTTTGTAAGCGCTTAGAAGTTTGGTAAGCATTTTAATCCACGATTGCTCTTAGTTTTGGGATTCTGTAGTTCAACATAATAATTTTATTCTATTGATTATTTTTTTTCCTTTTCCATTGAAGTCCATTCATATAGGCATGCAACCCTGGTTCGAACCCAACAAAACAAAATACTTTTTCTGAATAAAGTCCATTCATATCAAATTCTAGCATTCTTTTAGCCGCCAAGAGCATGCTTGTTCTTTAATGTCAAACACCGTCTAAAATTATTAATAGTTTCAGACATACATGTTTACTTAAACGTAGGTTTCTATTTTTTGGTATTTATGAAGACTTGTGATACAATTGAGCATTTGACATATCTTCATTCATGTGACTTAATTTTTTTTTTTTAGGTCGTCTGACTTAACTTATTTATTTTATAACATATTATTTTCTTGAGTTAATTGGTCACAACAACTTATTGTGCTGAAAGTAGATGCAGAAATAAGAAACACAATAAGGACATATCAGATGACTCTTTAAAATTCTTTTGGGTGAGATCCAATTTGTCAAAATCAGATAATCCGTTCTTTTGCATCCTTGATTGTGATTTTGTTTACATGGATGACACTTTCTTTGATTTTGGCTATCTTAGATAATTACAACGCTCTTTTCTTCAATAAAATAATTAAATTATTGGATTTACTCTTTCTTTTTAAGAATACTTAGTTGATACTCTCCGCTTTTTGTATTTCAAATATTGTCAGTTGTTTTTATGCTTTCATGTGTTCTACCCTAGTTCAATTTCATCTTGTTTTGATTTTTAATAGAATTTTTAGAAGGATTTGGTTATTGAATTTCACTATTATATTAATTATGTTGGGGGTTTGAGGATGTTGAGCTCCAATTGGATTAAATTATTGGTATTGGTGAAATCTATTGGGTTTTAGAGTATAATTTATTGGATTTATTAACAGTTATGATTGGGTTTGTTAGCGATTTTTGTAAAATTTCTATCGTATCTATTTCGCCCTATCTTCAATGGTTTGGTTGCTAACAACAACTACAAGAAGTTAAGCATTCTGGTAGTGCTTGTGATTCTTGACTAAGGCCAGAGAAGAAGTCCCTCTTGGCCAGTTCATTAGATTATAATGATGATAGAGATGATGAAACGATATATGGTGGAATCTGTTTTAATTAGAGATTTCACTTAATCACATTAAATTATAATTATCTTTTTGGCACTTGAGCAAGCCTATACCAAAGTATTTTTTTCTGGGCAAATTTCTTGTTGTCAAATTAACAACAAATTAACATGTTCTTAATTAACATTGCAAGTTTCTTGTTGTCAAATTTCCAACAAATTTTATTTTGGGAGAATATTCTTTATTAATGAATTTTTTTCAAATTAATGTTTTAGATACAAAGTCATTAGCCATTTCTTTTGTCTACAAATTTATTGAGACTTTTTTTTTATTTGTTAGCGATTTTTTAAATTTACTTACAACTTACTCGTTATTGTATGGATTATTTTTCACGAGCATAGCGAGCGGATCGTTGGTGCGTAGCACCTTATTGAACTAGTATCTATATATAAATTCTACAATAGAGATGAAATATATACCCATGTCATGGGAACTCCTCAAAAATGTGTTGTGTATTAAATGTTTTGTGCAATTTAGAATAATACTATAATTATTTATGGATACTATTATAAAAGAAATATGCATATACTTATAATAGTTAAACAATATTTACATAATTGGCTTATGGCACATTTTCCAACAGGATGAACACCAAAATTGCCAACTTATAGTCTAGATTTGATCAAAGGTGTTGTGCTCATCCCTAGGCACCTTCAATGGCCTAGATTGGCCAATAATTCAGCCAAGAAAATGACTTCAATGCAAACATATTCACTTAACCTTATCCTTCTCACAACACAAACAAATCAATCATCATGGGTGTTCCAAGATCTCTGGTTATGCACTGTTTAGTGCACCAATCACGTACACTCACGTCATTAATTGATTAAACAACACTTTATATTAATTATTTAATGCATGTCATTTATTTATCATGTGTGTATCCCACGGCCTTATATATTGTAATTCGTCTACCTGGTAGCCGCGTCTACACGTTACTTGAGGCGAATACCATAACACTGTCTCGCTCGATAAGAAGTAACATAAACACACACATTGCGATGTAATTTAACAAAATTGAATAAACACTTCGCAAAAGAGATAAATAGCATACAAAATGGACTGTATACCTAATCTGGGCATGCCCTGAACTAGCTGCGGGTACCACGAGTGTCCGAGTTGGCGTCCAGTATAATGAAAAATTAGATTTGGGCCGTTACGGTTGAGCCCATCTTAATGTGATTAATGTGTGCGTGAATTTGCGTGTTGTAAAATCTAGAAAATGGGAAAAAAATAGAAAAATAATATTTTGACCAAATAAATAGAAATTGAAGGATTTCTAAAAAAAAAGAAATTGGGATTCTCTCGAGACTTTATATCGGGGTTTTTACATCGTAAAACGTGAAAGGGTTAAAATAAATTGGAAACTAGGTTTTGGGATTCCATATTTGAATGGGACTAATTTAGGAATATTAATAAATGAGTATTTGACTTAAATCGATGACAATTGGTCTATTTTAGGTAATGCACCAACGGAAAAAGGTTTTAGGACTCTTGGGAGTTGTGTAAGTCGGTAAAAGTTAGGAAAACTCAGTACAGGTAAGTGAGACTCGTATCTTTTATCAATTATGCAATGTAATGTAGTATTATTAGAGCACGTAATGTTATGAACTGGTGACAATGTACTGTGATTTGGTTGATTTTTTATCAAATGTTTTTATACTGAAAAAAGAATTCGTAAAGAGGTTTGGCAGAACGAATCGACCTGGGATTTGGAATTGTGTTAGGCGGTCATCCAATATCGGGCCCCTAGTGACCTGGAGTATCCCGATCAATACTTTCCATTTGAGTTGGCGGCTGATCGGTCATTATCCAATCAAATGATCAATGATTGGTTTATTGACGATGTGGTAGTGCGACTGTCTGCATTTGAGTTGGCGACACATCGGTCATGAACTTATCAGATGATCACTGATTGGTTTATTGACGACGTAGGAATGCGACTCTGTCATAAAACCAAAATCTAAAATACAAATCACGAGTACAGTTGCAATTGACCAATGAACTTGCATCCGTTTATGTATTGTTTATATTATTTCAAATTCTTCCTTACATATACATTGGGTCCATGTTGTTATACATAATTCCTTGATATTAATTGATAATTTATGGATTTTATGAGAATCACTTATTGAGCATGTAGGAACTCACCCATGTTAACATTTCCAGGTAATGGCGTGCACTAAGATCCAGGAAATGATAAGATTAGGAGTTTAATATCTTCCCTACGATGCAATGATTTCCTGTTAATATATATATTGTATTGAATTATGATTTCGTGATAATTAGGGTGGAAATACAAGTTTAATACCGATCTGGTATTTCTTGTTTATTATCGAAAAAGTTTTAATTTTCGCTGCGTTTTGATTTAATTTGTTTATTGATTATTGAGATATACAAGTTGTTTATCAGGTACGGGATAAAATGTTGCTAGCTCTAATTAGGTCTGATCTGATTTACCGGGGCTTAATTAGGGTTTCAGGACGAGTATTGCCCTAATTGAGTTAGGGAATGCTACAATGTATGTGATGGCAATGCACTTCCAATTTTTTATAAAGGAAGTGCACTTTTACCAACACCTTATGGTAATTTATACTTGCAAAAATGTTCTTGTTGTTCCTAAATTGCAAAGAAAAACTTGTTATCTGTTAGCCAATTTACACATGATAATGCTTCTGTTTTTGAATTTAACTCTGATGATTTTGTGATAAAGGATTAAAATGAAATGATCCTAGCCACAGGGCATAGAAAAGGTCAACTATATACTTTGGGTGATGCAAAGTTGCAAGCATTAGCTGCTATCAAAACTCCCTCTGCAACTTCAAGCTTATGGCACCAACGAATGGGATACCCCATTCATGTTTACTACAAGTTCTCAATAAAAATAAAGTTTTAAATATTTTTAGTTGGTTAAATAAAAACATTATTTGCACTAGATGTCAACTTGACAAAATATGCAACCTTCCTTTTATTGATTCTAATAAATTTTGTCAATTTCTTTTAGAAAAGATTCACTATGATTTATGGGTGATAAGTTGTTATTTATGCATATTATATATAGTTTATTTATATATTTTAGTGTTGATTCTCCGAATTATGGGCCTAATTATCTCTATTTGTCATTTTCAGGACTTTTGGGGTGCACGATTGGATCCGGGGTGGAAAAATACTCAAAATAGAGTATTTACTTGAAGAAATCGGACATCGGAAGATTAGTTTTGGAGTATACGCGAAAGTTGGATAATTGGAATTTCACAATACCACATGGCGTGTCCCGGTTCGTCCAGCCGTGTCGGAGCCTCCACGTGTCGCGTTTTCATTCGTCCAGACTGCGTCACACAGGACATCGCAGCCAATCCGCGCTCGCCACATCGCCCTTCTCACCAACCGCGTCGTGCCACGTCACTCTCACTACTCATCATTTCACCTACGCCATTGATCTTGCCTTGGGATGCGTGCTCAACCGCACTCCCAGATTTTCGCACGAGACGCGCGATTTCGCCCATGCCACGTCATCGCCACGTGGCCAGCCTCTCATTCGTCCACCGTGTGCACAGTCAGTAACTCCAGCGAACCAAGAACTGCCACGTGTCAGCGCCTCCACGTCCAAAGACGTCATGCGAGCCTGTCCTAGCCAATCCAGTTGCGCCACGTCGGTACGCTCCAGTTTTTTAGCCAATCACACTGTGACACGTGGCAGAGTCCAGAAATATACCAAAAAATAGCCACAGATTGTCCTTAACGCACGTGTCACGCACCAAGCTCGAAAATAGGCATCCGGGACCCAAATTTAGGAGTATTAATTAGGGTTTTTGGCAGAGAGTCGGGGATATATTGTTTTCTTCTTTTCTCAGGGTTTTCTATTTTTTTCTCTCCTCTTTTTCTACACTTTGTTTTTAGATTTTAATGGAGTTTATGACGTTGATGGCCGGCTAAACTCATCAGTCTGAACCTGAAGTGGATCAAATCACTCTTTTTGGCATAAAACATATGTGAGATCTATTTTATTATTTATTTAATTTGTTTTTCATAGTATTTTATTTTCTTTGGTATTATTTGAACAATTGAAGTTAAACACTAGTTTAAACTTCGATTCATATGCCAGTGAGTCGTAAGCACCCATGCTTGTGCAGTAAGACCACACTAGTGGCAATTGACCATACCAATTGATTAGACCCTTTTGGGACCGGTCAAATACCTTAGGAATCTAGGCTAAATCGGGAGCACTAGCGATTCAGTTGTCTAGGTGTAGTGCCTTCACTAATCGAAGTAATGCGACCAATGCGTTAAATCTGGAGCACTAGCGATCAGGTTGCGTAATTGGTCAGGGAAGTAGTCAACAGTCATACCTTGACTACCGACATCGTAGAAGCGCGAAGACCCGCGTACATTACCGGGTCTATTGCTACACTAAATTACTGTGATTTGCAAGCTTTAATTAGATTGAGGACCATATGTAAAATTATGCCAAATTGAAGAGATATGTGAACTGATGGTTTGGATTGGTCTTTTCCACTTTGATTGATTTATTTACATTATATTTTAATTATTGTTTTTAGTAAAATTAGAGATATTTTCTTGAACACTCTAGGTTAGTTTTAGGTTAGTACCATAAGTTGAAAACTTGGTCTTTGTGGTTCGACCCCGTGCTTGCCACTACTACAGTTCTTGTGGTTATTAGTAATCTGATCGGGATATATATTTATTTTGACGCACTCGACACGCATCAAATTTTGGCGTCGTTGCTGGGGATCAAGTTCTTTTTGACTTAGGTTTTTTTTTCTCTTATTTCTTTTGTGTTCATTTTTATGTCCCACAGTCTTCGTCGATCGTTGTCAGCTGGATCTTTACTCCCTCTTGATCCAGAGATCGAGAAGACTTACCGTCGGAACTCAAAAGAAACTAGGCAGAGGAACCAATCCTCTAGAGTTCAACTGAACGACGAGCAAACCCCTCCGATAGCTGACCACATTGGGAACCCACATGCACATGTTGCACCACGTAAGGGACGGGAGGAACCCCTAGTTATTCCTCCCCAACAGTTTGACGCACCAGCTGAACCACATGCACCAAGGTGGAACAAAGAAAGGCCCAAAGACATCGCTATCAACCATTCGACCAAAGAGTGGTTGATCCTTATCCACAAAGGCCACAAGCTAATCCTTGGGCACAACCTTAGGCCGACCATCGCATTACCATTGGGATGGCGAATGATGGGATACAGGATTTCCTAGCCCATCATCCACACCGCATCGCATATCCGACCCCACAGGGGGCAATTTTGAGCTCGAGATCGGGTTTCATTAACTCGCTCCCCGTCTTTCATGGACTGGATCGTGAGGATCCGATCACCTTCATCAAGGACTTCCATTCTAAATGTAGGACCATGATTCCCCTCTAGTCGATGAAGACGAAGTCAAACTCTCGCTTTTCCTTTCTCGCCTAAAGGATAAAGCTCAAGACCGGCTCTTCTATCTTCCCCCGGTTCCATTACAAATTGGAACGATATGATTTCTGCATTCCTCAAAGAGTTCTTCCCTGAATCTAGAGCTTCCCAACTTACTAGAGAGATATGTAGTATCAAAATGAGACGGGGCGAATCTTTTAGCGATTATTGGGGTCGTTATAAGTGCTTACTTATGCAATGCCCCCAACATGGCCAAAGCAACCTCTCCATTATTCGTTTCTTCTATATGGGACTCACACCCCTGGAGAAACGGATGATTGACAATGCCTGTGGAGGCGATTACAGATGTAAGACCACCGAGGAAATGTTTGATCTGTTCGACTCTATAGCAAGTCAGTCACGTCATTACATTGATGACGAGGATGATGGACCTTCACGAAGTCTTTCTGATGGAGTAGGGTCAAATTCTGCCAATAGCAAGCTTGATAAACTCACTGATCTCATGGAGCGATTCCTCACCTCGGGAAAAGCTCAAGTTAAAGCTTACGGCTTCTGTACAGCCAAGGACCACTCTACTGACTCATGTCCTACCTTGTTTGAGAACGAGCAAGCGAACGCTTTAGGTGGCGGATTCCAAGGACCATCGAGGAATCAATACGACAACAATTTCAATAACACTTACAATCGTGCCGTTAAAAGCCCCTATTTAAGTTATGGGCCACAAAATCAGAACTTTTCACAGTATGTTCCAAGGGGACAACCCCTCCCTCCACAACCCCAACCTGCTCAAAATTCAGGGTCTTTAGAGGAAATGATGAGGACACTCATTGCTAATCAAGACAGATTCTCTAAAGAATTGACCCAACTCAAAAATGAAACCATCACGAGTCATGCTTCTAGCATTAAAAGTCTCGAGGTGCAATTAGGGCAATTGGCCCTACAAGTTGGGCGGACGGATGAGAAAGGCAGGTTGCCTTCTCAAACGCTCCCGAATCCAAATGCAAATGTCAATGCTGTCACACTTCGTAGTGGTAGAGAGTTGGAGGAGGCCCCTAAAGACCCTAAGCCTAAAGAGGCCGCCCCTAAATCCAAGGAAGTCGAGCAGGAACTCGAGGTTCAACCGTCTCACACTGAAACGGTAGACTTGGATAAGGAAGCACAACCTTCTCTTAAGATTCTACCCCCGTTCCCTCAACGCCTCATTCAATCAAAAAAGGCGGGAGAAGAGAAGGAAATTTTTGAAATCTTAAGGAAAGTGGCAATAAACATCCCACTTCTTGATGCTTTAGCACATATGCCCCGATATGCTAAGCTACTCAAGGACCTATGCACCAACAAAGGTCGTCTCAAAGGCAATGAGAACATCACTGTAGGTGAGAACATCTCAGCTATCCTAGGCAAAAAGTTGCCAACCAAGTGTGAGGACCCGGGCATGTTCACTGTCCCTTGCACAATTGGTGAAGTTGAGATCCAGAAAGCTATGTGCGACCTCAGCGCCTCTATCAATGTCATGCCACTATCCATATATGAGACATTGAAGGTTGGCCCCCTAAAGGATACTGGGATTGTCATACATTTGGCAGACCGATCTATCGTTCGTCCTGTGGGTGTCTTGGAAGACATCTTGGTGAAGGTTAGTGAGCTCATCTTTCCTGCTGACTTTTATATCATCGATATGAAGACTCAGCCATGCCCCCATTTCTCCTTAGTCTTGTTTGGCAGGCCTTTCCTTAAGATCGCCAAGACCAAGATTGATGTTCACAGTGGTGCTCTGACCATAGAGTTTGATGGTGAACTTATTAAGTTCAACATCTATGATGCGATGTGCCATCCCTGCGATGCCTCTTCTATGGTGCTTGCCTTGGACAGTGTGGACTCACTTGTCCAGGATACCTTTCTCGTGAAAGGTGATGATGTAAAAGTGGTGTTAGAGAATCATCTTGACACCAATTCCTTGCGAAAGCAATGTTTCATCCTCGATACTGAGATTGAGGAGCTGATCTCTGAGTTGGACTCTGCTCCACTCTATTTTTCCACCCTAGCTTATCTCGACTTACCTACTTCGAACTCTACACTTCTCCCCTCTATGGTGCGAGCACCCACACTGGAGCTCAAACCATTGCCCACCCACCTCAAATATGTGTTTTTAGGTGCGAATGATACATTACCAGTGATCATCTCCACCAAACTCACATTAACGAGAGGAAGAGAAGTTGATTCATGTGCTTCAAGAATTCAAAGAAGCCCTAGGGTGGATGATTGCTGACATCAAAGGTTTTAGCCCTTCCACATGCATGCATCAGATACATATGGATGAAGGGTCTAAACCTTCACGAGAAGCACAACGGAGACTGAACCCACCAATGATGGATGTGGTTAAAAAGGAGATTCTAAAGCTCCTTGACACTGGGATGATCTACCCGATCTCCGACAGCAAGTGGGTCAGTCCCATTCAGGTGGTTCCCAAGAAAACGGGGATCACAGTGGTCACAAACTCACAAGGTGAGTTAGTCCCAACTCACATCCAAAATGGATGGCGAGTTTGCATTGATTACAGGAAGCTCAATGCTTCCACTAGGAAAGACCACTTCCCATTGCCTTTCATCGATCAGATGTTAGAGCGTTTAGCAGGCAGGTCTCACTATTGCTTGCTTGGATGGGTATTCTGGTTTTCATCAGATTCTCGTAGCACCTGAGGGTCAAGAAAAGACCACCTTCACTTGTCCTTTTGGTACTTATGCTTACCGGTGCATGCCATTTGGGCTGTGCAATGCACCTGCTACATTCCAGAGGTGTATGATGAGCATCTTCTCTGACTTTGTTGAGCACTTCATCGAAGTATTCATGGATGACTTCGCCGTTTACGGTGATTCATTCGATCTTTGCCTTAGTCACTTGACTAAGGTTCTTCACCGATGTATCCAGAAGAACTTGATCCTCAATTACGAGAAATGTCACTTCATGGTGGATCAGGGTCTTATCTTGGGTCACATCGTATCTGCTAGGGGTGTGGAGGTAGACCCGACAAAAATTGAAGTAATTCAAAAGTTGCCTTACCCCACGACTGTGCGAGAAATTCGATCATTTCTTGGCCATGTCGGTTTCTATCGACGATTCATTAAGGATTTCTCAAAAATTGCACAACCCCACTGTCGCCTTGTTCAGAAGGACGTGCGTTTCGATCTTGATAAGGCATGTAAGAGTGCATTCGATGCGCTCAAAGACTCTCTCATCTCTATTCCAGTGATTCGAGCTCCCAACTTGGAGCTACTTTTTGAGATTATGTGCGATGCCAGCAACCACGCTGTGGGTGCTGTGCTTGGGCAACGAGTCGGGTGCGCTTCTCATGTCATATACTACGCTTCCCGAACTCTTGATCCTGCCCAACTGAATTACACCACTACAGAGAAGGAGCTTCTAGCTGTCGTCTTCGCCTTGGAGAAATTTCGGCCTTATCTCTTAGGAACTAAGTGGTCGTCTACTCTGATCATGCTGCCTTAAAACACCTTATGGCCAAAAAGGAAGCTAAGCCTCGTCTCATTCGATGGATACTCTTGTTACAAGAGTTTGACATCGAGATTTAAGATAAAAGTGGTGCCGAAAATCTTGTTGCTGATCATCTCAGTCGTATCGAGAATGGTGAAGCACCTATCCCGCTACGAGATGATTTTCCTGATGAACCTCTCTTAGCAATTGCTGAGGAACTCCCTTGGTTTGCAGATCTGGTAAACTACCTTGTTACACGAGAGTTTCCACCTCATCTTACGCGAGCCCAAAAGGATAAAATTCGGAGTGATTCCAAATACTATGTATGGGATAACCCATACTTGTGGAGGTTTTGCTCAGACCAGGTTATTCGTCGATGTGTTTCCCAGACAGAGGCGCAATCTATATTGGCGTTCTGTCATTCATACGCTTGCGGCGGCCATTTCGGTCCACGTAGGACTGCTATGAAGGTCTTGGAGAGTGGGCTATACTGGCCCATCATTTTTCACGATTCATACATATACTCTAAGACCTGTGCTAGATTTCAGTCGACCGGTACCCTGAGTCATAGGAATCAAATGCCACTGACCTCGATCCTATTATGTGAGATTTTCGATGTTTGGGGGATCGACTTCATGGGGCCATTTCCACCGTCACATGGTTTTCTTTATATCTTACTGGCGGTGGACTATGTGTCCAAATGGGTGGAAGTCAAAGCCACTCGCACCAATGATTCGTTAGTTGTATGCGATTTCCTGAAATCACGAATTTTTTCAACTTTTGGCGCTCCACGGGCTTTGATCAGTGATCGAGGTACCCATTTCTGCAACCTTATGGTTGAAAATCTCCTGCGTAAGTATAATGTTACACACCATACGTCTACGGCCTATCATCCTCAGACTAGTGGCCAAGCGGAGGTGTCAAACAGGGAGATTAAAGCCATTTTGGAGAAGACCGTAAACCCGTCACGGAAGGATTGGAGCACGCGCCTTGATGACGTAGTATGGGCTTATCGAACGGCATTTAAACGCCAATCGGAATGTCTCCGTATCGCTTAGTTTTGGCAAATTGTGCCACTTGCCGGTCGAGTTAGAGCATAAATCTCTATGGGCTGTCAAACAGCTTAACATGGAACTCGACGCAAATGGCAAAGAAAGAGAGAAAGTTGGACCTCCAAGAATTGGAGGAGATCCGGAACGATGCCTATGAGTCCGCTCGAATTTATAAGGTAAAACCAAGGCGTTCCACGATCGCAACTTATCTCGTAAGACTTTCGTAGTCGGCCAAAAGGTCTTGCTTTATAATTCCAAATTAACTCTCCATCCAGGGAAGTTGAGGTCACGATGGCTCGGACCTTTTGTTGTTACTGATGTGTTTGGACATGGTGCAGTTGAGATCAGGAGCCAGGATACAGGGAAAGTTTTCAAGGTGAATGGATATCGACTGAAGCCGTTCTATGAGAACTTCCCATAGCACGAGATCGAGAGCGAGACTCTAGCAGTTGTAGAGTACCTTAACTGAGAGAGAGTCAGACTGAGTCGAGCCAACGACGTTAAAAAAAGGCGCTCTTAGGAGGCACCCCAAGCATCTATCCCTTTGATTTTCTTTTAGTCTTTTATGTGGTATTCTTACTATTATCTCCTTGTTACTTTTTACAGGTGTTGCGACCTCTACCTTGCACACTGGATTTTGAGAGCCTGGTATTGCTCTGATGGCTCCTCACATGTCTGTACGTATGGTTAGTTACATTGAGATCTGGTAAGGTTACCCATCTTCTTTTCGTTTGTAGATTTAGGTTTAGTGTCAGTCTTATGCATGATTTTGTATCATTTCCTTCTTTATCTATCATGTTCTTTTTACCATCTTGTATGTTCATGTATGCCTCGTAACCTGTTTTGAACCTTGAGGACAAGGTTCGAAATAAGTTTGGGGGTACTTTAGGACTTGTGGATTGAGTGGATGGTGTTCTACGCGAAAGACCGCAGGTGAGATCGTTTAAATTTTTTATATATATGCGGTTACATGAGGTTGTAGGATGGTATTAGTGGTGTTTGATATATATTGCTCATTCATTTCTTCCATTTCTTTTCACTCCATATCACACTTTCTCATTCTATTAGGAGTTGATACACGTTCATGCATGTTTCCAGTATAGTCTATATTGTCTAGAGTCGCCCGAGACTTTGTTTCATGCCTTTGGTTATGGATGAGTACTTTATGGTTGCCTGTTGACTTGAAACTTAGGAGAAATTAGGAGAAACACTAAATCAAGTCGTAGCCCAGCATTCTTAGGAATTCATGATTAGAGACAGTATGTTAGTTGAGCTTGTGCTAGATACCAAAATGGGTAGACGGTCAAAATTGTGCAAGTGATAATATTTTAACCCACATTGGGGAATTTGCTTGATTATAGTGAAAGTGAGAAGGGCTAACAGGAGTTTTCTTAATATTGAGATTCCTACAAGTTTCCACAGGAAATGGAGCAGGGAAACTTGTGGTGGGAAAAGTGAGAAAATCGGTCCATAGGAAATGGAGCAGGGACCGTGTTACAAAAAAATGGAGAAAGGAATAGAGAATAGAAAAAAGAAAGAATAAAGGCGAAAGTTTATGAAAAATCCTCAAATAAAAAAGATTTAGCTCGAGTGCTTTCACTAAATTTAGTGGGATTTTAAACTTGCGTGCTTTAATGTATAGACCAAGAAAACCCATGAGTAGTCGATGGCCTTTCTCTTGACTGCATCTTTGTCTTGAAAGTGTGATCTTAGTTGTGTTTGGGTTGCGATTCTTGACATATCATGACTCCGAAATTTCTTGAGTGACTTGTTAACTTGGTGGCTATGTAAACCAGAGGAACTCCATGAACTTTTGAATCGGGTATAGTTTAGTTTGTCAGTGCATAGTTATACTAAGAGTCTAATTTATTTGTTTGTCATTTACACCTTTGCTCGGGACGTGCAAAGTCCTAAGTTTGGGGGTATTTGATAAGTTGTGATTTATGCATATTATATATAGTTTATTTATATATTTTAGTGTTGATTCTTCGATTTATGGGCCTAATTATTTCTATTTGTCATTTTCAGGACTTTTGGGGTGCACGGTTGGATCCGGGGCAGAAAAATACTCAAAATAGAGTATTTACTTGAAGAAATCGGACACTGGAAGATTAGTTTTGGAGTATACGCGAAAGTTGGATAATTGGAATTTCACAATGCCACGTGGCGTGTCCCGGTTCGTCCAGCCGTGTCGGAGCCTCCACGTGTCGCGTTTTCATTCGTCCAGACTGCGTCACACAGGACATCGCAGCCAATCCGCGCTCGCCACGTCGCCCTTCTCACCAACCGCGTCGTGCCACGTCACTCTCACTACTCATCGTTTCACCTACGCCGTTGATCTGCCTCGGGATGCGTGCTCAACCGCACTCCCAGTTTTCGCACGAGACGCGCGATTTTGCCCATGCCACGTCATCACCACGTGGCAGCCTCTCATTCGTCCACCGTGTGCACAGTCAGGAACTCCAGTGAACCAAGAACCGCCACGTGTCAGCGCCTCCACGTCCAGCACGTTATGCGAGCCTGTCCCAGCCAATCCGGTTGCGCCACGTCAGCACGCTCCAGTTTTTCAGCCAATCACACTGTGACACGTGGCAGAGTCCAGAAAAATACCAAAAAATAGCCACAGATTGTCCTTGACGCACGTGTCACGCACCAAACTCAAAAATAGGCATCCGGGACACAAATTTAGGAGTATTAATTAGGGTTTTTGGCAGAGAATCGGGGATATATTGTTTTCTTCTTTTCTCCGGGTTTTCTATTTTTTTCTCTCCTCTTTTGTACACTTTGTTTTTAGATTTTAATGGAGTTTATGACGTTGATGGCCGGCTAAACTCATCAGTCTGAACCAGAAGTGGATCAAATCACTCTTTTGGCATAAAACATATGTGAGATCTATTTTATTATTTATTTAATTTGTTTTTCACAAGATTTTTTTTTTTCTTTGGTATTATTTGAACAATTGAAGTTAAACACTAGTTTAAACTTCAATTCATATGCCTGTGAGTCGTAAGCACCCATGCTTGTGTAATAAGACCACACTAGTGGCAATTGACCATACCAATTGATTAGACCCTTTTGGGACCGGTCAAATACCTTAGGAATCCAAGCTAAATCGGGAGCACTAGCGATTCGGTTGTCTAGGTGTAGTGCCTTCACTAATCGAAGTAATGCGACCAATGCGTTAAATCTGGAGCACTAGCGATCAGGTTGCGTAATTGGTCAGGGAAGTAGTCAACGGTCGTACCTTGGCTACCGACATCAGGAAGCGCGAAGACCCGCGTACATTACCGGGTCTATAGCTACACTAAATTATTGTGATTTGCATGCTTTAATTAGATTGAGGATCATATGTAAAATTATGCCAAATTGAAGAGATATGTGAAACTGATGGTTTGGATTGTTCTTTTCCACTTTGATTGATTTATTTACATTATATTTTAATTATTGTTTTTAGTAAAATTAGAGATATTTTCTTGAACACTCTAGGTTAGTTTTAGGTTAGTACCCTAAGTTGAAAACTTGGTCTTTGAGGTTCGACCCCGTGCTTGCCACTACTGCAGTTCTTGTGGTTATTGGTAATCTCATCGGGATATATATTTAGTTTGACGCGCTCGACACGCATCAATGGGTCCATATTTGATTCCTTCTATGCAACACTTTAAATATTATGTTTTTTTTGTGATGATTGCACTAGATATACTTAGCTCTTTCCATTAAAATATAAATCATACTTCTACGATTGTTTTTTGAAATATCAAAATCTAGTGGAAAATCAATTTGATAGAAAAATAAAGATTTTTCAAAATGACGGAGGTACTGAATTTACTTCCTCCTTTTTCACCAACCATCTTGCTCAATGTGGTATAGCTCAACAACTATCTTGCCCAGGTATCCACGAGCAAAATGGGATTGCGGAACGCAAAGTATCGTCGTATCGTAGAAACGGGTCTTACGATGATATTTCATTCTAATCTACCTATTCGATTTTGAGATGATGCATGTATTTTTAATCAATCGACTTTTAAGTTCTGTTTTACATATGAAAACATCATTCCTTAAACTTTTTGGAAAAAAAATCCTTATAGTGGCTTAAAGATTTTTAGTTGCAAATGTTTTCCTTACTTGAAATAATATGGCCAAAATAAATTTTCAAAAAGAACATATCCTTGTGTTTCTCTTAGTTATAGCCAAATCCATAAGGGTTATAGATGCCTAGACCCTTCAACAAATAAAGTATATATTTCTAGACATGTAGTATTTGATGAAAATGTTTTTCCCTATTCTAATAAAGCTTCAAATGATAATATTTTACAACTTGCAGTTACCACTTTTCCTGATCAAGGTGAATAAATTACCAAAGTTATAGATACTAACTTTTATCATAATATTTAAAAAATTGCTTCAACTACAAGCAAGACAACCAACACAAAGTTGCCAAACTTTGATTGTTGCCCTGATACAATAAATCCAATTTCTCACATTAGTAGTACACATATCCTGCCATTAGAGGATGATGATATTGACACCCCTATTTCATCGAACTGATATCTCAAATATCTCTATCAATCCACCCACCTTATATTCTAATACTATTCCTCATGTTATAGACAGCTATGTTCATGATGATCTGCCTCTTGCCTCATCAACACCGACATAATACCACCCCCCCCCTATGTTGCCAAAGTGACCAACTTGAGCTCACCATCCTCCGAAATATTTGAATGCTTATGTGTGTTCTATAAAACCTAAATCAAACTTTAGGGGTGCAGACGATTGCACTAATTCGTGGATCCGATCCAATCTGGACCAAATATCACTAATTAGATCAATTTTTTAATCCCTTGGACTGGACTGGATTGAAAAATCACTAATCTGGCTGGACTGGATTGGATTACGGATCCTACATTAAAAACCCGCGGATCCAATCCGATCCAGTCCGTTTAATACATCAACACATATACATATATGATCGTATGTATTATAGTATCTTGAAGAGCATCAATTTAAACTATTAACTCTAAACTATAATATCTAAAAGACTATGTTTGTTCTTAACTCTTTTATTATGCTTTTAACCTTTTTTTTGTAGGTTGTATGTATGTGCACTTTTTTGTACTTTTGTGAGGATGTATGGTTAAGATTTGTGGATGACGTATTTATTCATGTAAACTTACATTTTGAAGGTTACAAGTTTGTGGGAATATGCTATATATAGATTTGTGGAATGTATGTTGTAAATTTGTCATTCATGAGATGTAAAATTCTTATGATTCATTTGATTAAGTCTAATTTCATGAATCGTTGGATAGGAAAATATCAATCTGTGAAACTTGATCCAATTCAAATTCGCATTTTGCAAATTAGATTGATGAATTATTTGGACAAGATTGGATCGTAATTTTTCAATTCGCAATAATTGGATTGGATTGCGGATTGACCCTAACTAGATTGGATCCAATCTGTGTGCATCTCTCTTACAAGGTGCTTTAAGTACTACTAAGTTTTCATCTTCTCAGGAACCCAAAACTCTAAAGTCCGCCTTGAAATCTCCTTTATGGTTTACAACTATGGAAGAAGAAATTGCGGCCCTTCATAAGAATAGGACGTGGAGTTTTGTTTCACTACCTTCTTATACTAACATCATTGGCTCCAAGTGGTTGTATAGAATAAAATATAATGAAGATGGATCTATCAACTAATAAAAGTTTGTCTTGTTGCCAAAGGTTTCTCTCAAGTTTATGGACTTGATTATGAAAAAACATTTAGTCTGATCATTAAACCTACAACAGTTCGCATTGTACTCTCAATTGAAGTTATTTCACATTGGTCCATCAAGCAATTGGATGATTAAATTGCATTTCTTCATGGGTTTCTTAAAGAAACGGTCTATATGGAACAATCACTTGGGCTTTGTTGATTCCTCCTATTCTAATAATGTTTGTTTATTACACAAATTTCTTTATGGCTTAAAAACAAGCACTCTGCGCTTGGTTTGATGGATTATCACAATATTTACTAACTTTTGGTTTCTCTTGCAGCAAAGCTGATTGTTCATTATTTACATATCGACATAAGCATAATTTGGTTCTTTTACTTGTTTATATTGACGATGTTCTTATCACAGGGAACAATGACATCCTTTTTAGTTATTTTATTCATCACATAGCAATGAGTTTGCACTTAAAGATGTTGGTAACCTTCATTACTTTTTTGGAATTGAAGTGAAGTATTTTCCAGGTGGTATCTTTCTCTCACAATCTAAATATACAAAATATCTACTCACGTGCATAAACATGATGCTGCCTCTCACCTATCCACTCATATTTCTCAACAAAGTGTGCCAACATCTTCACCAACCCACACTTGCACATCTTCACGCAGATCAAGCACATTCTTCGTTATCTCAATGGCATAATAAGTTATGGCCTTCGTTTTCTTTCTCAAAGTTCATTTACTTTAAATTATTTTTGTTATGCAGATTGGTCTGGTTGTCAACTTACTAGACGAAGTACTATTGGTTGCATATTTATAGAATCAAATTGCGTGTTTTGGTCTTCAAGAAAACAACTTGCAATTGCTCGATCCAAATAAGTTGAATCTGTACCGCTCCCCTCACCACCACAAAGAATCGAACTTACATGGATTTCTTTTTTTCATCATGACATTGACATGCCGCCTCTCTACTACTCGCAACTATTAAGTGGCAATCTCGGACTCTACATATGATAATCAATTCAGCCTTCACACTCATACAAAAAACGTTGAACTTGACTACCATTTTGTTCGTGAGAAAGTTGTTGCAGGTACATTAGTCACAAAATTGGTTCCATCTCATCTTCAAATCACTGATTTTTTCACCAGACCTCATTTGAAGCGTGTATTCAAAGTTTTTCTTCTTTAAATAAACACCAATGGGAACCTAGCTCATCAATGGAAAAAAATGAATAATAATTTTATCTTTATTCATTGCTTTTCTAAAACTTCATTATATTTCTTCCAAAATTTCCAATACGTCCAATCCTGTCAAGGTAATTATAGAAATTCATGGGCCCTGAGAGTGTAAGTCCACACACGCACACACATGTGGGTATACAAATGGGTTGGAGCTCGTTTTTGCACCAAATCAATTGACTGGTACTAGGATCTAATCTACACTACTTATATATCACACCAACTCTTATTATATTTTCAATACGGGATTATATACTCCAACACTCCCCCTCAAGTGCAACTAAGCCTAGACTAGTTGTCACTTGCCAAACACATATGTACTTTTAGAGGTCCAATCAAATATACCTAGGCCTACTCTTTTAGGCTTATAGGTTCACAAACGGGTTTAGACTCCACTGCTAGCCTAACCAGGTCATCAAATACGAGCTCATGATCATTCTGCTCTAATATCATATAGAAATCTATGGGCCCGGAGAGTATCGGGCCACACAAGCACCCACGTGGGTATACAAATGTGGTTGGAACCCATTTTTGCACAAAACTAATTGGCTTGTACTAGGATCTAATATACACCACTTATATACCACACCAACTTTTATTATATTTTCGATGTGGGATTATATACTCCAACAGTAATTCTCTCGCTGCCTGGGGAAGTCAAAGTTTATTATGACAAGGGAGGCTTGGTCATCGACATTGATGCCTCGAGCAAGCAGGGGACGTCCTCGATGGTGATGAGCATTCTTGATGATGTCGAGGACTCAGTAAGAAGAATACCCATGATGACATCCCTTGTATTCTGGTCCATGTCTCCATAAGTTGCTGAGACAGTACTGTCGCCATGACTACTACTCATCTAGCAAGCAAGCCACTCTACCTCACATTGGTGTTCACAAAGACGATGATGCGAGTGCACTCGCAGGCTTTTTCACCTCTAACTCAGTTTGACTGTCCAAAATATCCAAGCCCAAAAGAACTCACAAGAAGCCCGCTTGGATGAGAAGCTTTATTTGAATTTACGTCCAGTCCGTTATGCATACCCTAAATTTTACTTTTGATGTCAGCCCTAATGTGAAGTTTGTATTTAAGGTCTCTTAGTACTCTTACGCACTATGAATGCAAGAAGGAAGTTATTCCCTTATCTTTTTTTCTATTTTCTCTAGTTGTTTGTTATCCCTAATCCATAGTACTAGGAAGGTACTATCAATTGGTGCTTTCATTCCTGGACTATGGGACCCCTCCTTATGCTTCGACATCGGCGTCGCGCCGCCTTGGAGGAAACCATCGCCGCCATTCATCAATAACTACAAACCCACCTCCAATTGATCCAAACCCTAGACGAAGAAAAAAAAACCCCGAATTGACTCCTTGTCCTCCGCCATCATTGAACTTCGATCCCGACCAGAAACCTCCCAAACTCAACCACCTCGCATTAAAACTTAATAAAATTTTCTTCTAACTAGGTTTTTTTTTTTTTTTTTTTTTTAAAAACCAGCTAAGATATAGTCGGACAAATTTTCTTCATAAAATTTTCTTCTAGTTATGCTAATAGTAAAGTACTGTTTCTTTAAAACAAATTGCAAGAACAAATGACAAGTCATGAGCTTACTTTTCTTTTTCTTTCTTTTTTTTTCTTCTTTTATTTTACTCAAACATTAGATCGACGTGCATGCTAGTGCTCCAAATGACCGAAGTTTAGAATATTCCACAAAAGGGGTGACAAGATTGGTAATGACACGATAACTTGATATGATTAACATGAAATTAGCAGACTAGGGTTGAGCTTATACAGATTCGTGTCATAAACGTGTCAACATATTAGACGACAATCGAATGAGATTGCCCATACTATAGCAAGAAATTTGCGAAGTCATGAAGCAGTGAATTGTTAGAGAGAAGTTCCATAATGTGTGCAAGATGTGTTAGAAAATGATATACATCTCAACTAATCTTCAATAAAAAGCTATTTTGATTCGTCAAAAAAAAAACCACTCACCTAATGGATAATATGTAATAATTTTTTTAGGCTATGTAATAATTTATATTTAAGTCAATTTTTAAGACTTTAACATCCCAAATTAACTTAACATAATTTACCACTAATTAGACTTTAAATATTTGTAAGTAATAAACAAGTTAAATGCATTACAGGAGTCTTGTTTGAATAAAAAAAATATGTTGTCCAAGTTAAATGGGTCAGGGCTCTCCAAAACAAAAAGTTAAATGGGTCAAAAATACATTTAACAAGTTATGTGTGTCATGTTGTATCAACCTATCATTTACCCGTCAAATAAATGGGTCAATGCTCGCATTGATCTTAATAATGTCATCTGAGGGGCCAACCCAACACGAACACAACCGATCAACCCATTTTGCCACCCCGGACGACATGATGAACCTTTAATTACCTGATCCCACGGATTGTATTCCAGATTGTGGGGGATTGATGATGGCGCAGAATTGCTTGATCCCATAAGTTCCTCCCAGATTTGACACAGTGAAAGTGCCTCCCTGCGACGGAACACAAAATAATGTACTTGAAACAAAAGTAAACATTTCTAGCGCGTTTAAGGACATTCATCCTAAAACTTCTCGCTTACCTCATAATCTTTTGGTTTCAAACTATTCTCTTTGGCTTTCTGTGTAAAGGATTTGACCTCATCAACAATTTTAGACAATCCTTTCTTGTCTGCGTCCTTCAAAGATCAGACATGGCACAAGTTCATGTTAAACCGTATTTCAACAAACGGAATAATTGTTAAGAGTTTACACATTTTCTACACATACCTTAACGACTGGAACAAAGAGTCCATGTTCTGTTTGCACGACAACATTCACACTGTGGTACCTGTATGAATAGCCACCACAAATTAGTCCATGGCATGGCTTGAAAATGTCAATATCTATATAACCATGATTAGTACTTAACTTGGCGAATGTACTCGTCGGTCCATGAACTGTTACATTGGGGATCTTTGCAAAGAGCCAAGGCGGCAGCCTGTGATTTAAGTTCACTCAGTTTCACTCTCAGAAAATTAAAACTTTAAGGTAAGGAGATGAAAGGATGCATGATAAACATCACCAGATAGATCATGTACTGAAGCCTAAGGCATTTATATACACTCAAGTCTTGCACAACCGTAAAATCGGTTGATTGCACAACCGTAAAATTAGGAGATTAAAAGTTCTAATATATAATCTCTTAGAAACAATATAAATATGAATATACCTTTATTACAAGATCATTAATCGATATCCGCTCTCCGTCTGAAGCTTCTTGTAGTGAATTGAGTTGGCTTTGCAACCTGACATGAACAAATTAATGTATGTATTTAAAAACAAATTTCAAAGCGATTTCAAAAGGTTTATCTCGTATTCATAAACGTGGGAAAAGATACTGACTCCATAAGTTTGTCTACACAGGTGTCCACTGTCAAATAATAATGAGGAATGGTTTGTTTAGAGGGCAGTAGGCAGGAAACTGTGACCTGGCAAGAAAAGTATACAAGTGATTTATTTATCTTCTATTCCAAAATGTAATACCTTTTTAGTGATGTTAAGTTAGCAATGACAAAAAGACAATTACTCTTCTTATTTGTGAAATCGGAAGGTCTGTATAGTTTATTCCTTCTTTTGTTGCTTTGTCCTTGGGCTTGGAGGTAGGAGGTGCCGAGACGCCCTTTCCACTAGATGCTGCAAAAACAAAACCAGCATCAAACGAAGTACGAAATTACAAAAATGTGCCACAGGAAATGTAATACAAGAAGGGATGTGGCTGTGGACAATGCTTGAGACATCCTTCGAAGTTTGAATAATTAAATTATAATTCAATAAGGATTTCAACAAATTTTCAACTTTCACAACACAACCTTTCACAATTTGAGTCAAAAACTATTAACAGAACGATTGAAGATGAAAGTAAGAGTATGGATGTACCCAAGTAATCTTCAATATCTTGCCTGCACAATAGTTCCATCAGAACCAATTCCTTTGATCTTTGAAAGAGGTACCTATGTTATAAAAAAAAATTAAAACAATTGATAAAAGGGAAATATGGATTAAAAAAATCTGACACAATCTCCCTATCTAATAAAATCAACTACTAATCAATGACAGATGTCTACAAGCCTATTTAACACATTGAATGAGAAAAATTTTACAACAGATGTTACTAACATTGTGGTCGTTTGCCAATTTTCTCGCAAGAGGACTTGCGAAAATCCGTGATCCTGATTGAGGAGCATTAGCAACCTTTGGCTTTTTTGGCTCAGCTGAACTGACAGGCTCAGTATCCTCCTTTTTAGGTGGGGTGGGTGGGGAAGGATCAGATGGCACTTTAGCTTCTTTAGAATCACCCAGTTGTGAAGGTTTGTAATCTTTAAATTTAGCGATATCATCTTCATCTTCCACCGTTGTAGCATTCACCTGCATGAAGAAAACAATAAGAACTCCAAGAATGATAATATATATTAGATTTCGAAGAATTCATCAACCACAAGCGCAAAAAAGAGTAAAAATCATATAGCTTAACATCCATACAGATTTAATCTGATTTATAGTGTCAGGTATTCTTTCTCAAAAACAAACTGACAGATTCACTCTTGATTAATCCTTTGACTTCGCAAAAGTCACCATTGCTAGTATAGACCATTGGTACAACTCAAAAAAATCAGTATTAATTTGTTGAGCAGTTCTCCATACGTTTAGATAAAAACTACACTTTTTATTAAAGCACAAAATCATTAGTGCTATCATCAATATGCTACTTGATAAATTTCTCGCTTTTCCATTTTCATTATGGTTCTCATGTGACTAAATAACTTAGATTCAGCTAGCCTAAGATGAAATTAAGATTCTATGTAATTATAATGGGAACTCAAATTAGATTCAACAACTCTGTATATTTGGAATAGATATCTATTTGGAAGTTAAAATATGATGAGAAAGAGAGGGAGGGAGAGAGTAGAGACAAATGATTTTATTCCTTCTTCATCAATTTTAAACCACTCACAATCTTTAATGTCCAGATAACCAGATAACCTCGAAGGAGTATATTTAAAACACATCAGTAAGGAAATATAGCAAAAACATAAAACATAACAATTTTTCCAAAATAAAGAACTTGCAAACTAGCAATCAACCAAATCCAATAAGCAACGCAAATGCACAGATATCATCTTGTGAACTTCTAAGTAATAGATCTCTTTCATCATTTTTTTTTTTAATCTTAATAACTAGATACCATTATGAAACGAAGCTGAACATTTCCTTTTACCTAAAAATGAATGGCAATTATGCATGATAAGACAAGTATTAAAAACTAAATAGTTTACTTGCATAGATTAATATTTCAAACAGTACAAATTCATTATAAGATTAAACAATAGTTGTTACTTAATATGAAAGTTTAGTAGTTAGTTATTATTCTATAAAATAATATACAATTATTAAATTATTTTATCAATTAAAATTTCTACGAAGTCCCAAGCATGGGGCTAATATAGGAAGAAAGATATTACACCTTAAACTTTGGAATTTGAAAAGGTAAGGTAACATGACAGTAGAAACTAAAAACAAAAGAAATAAGTACTTGGTATTATGCAATAATAGCTTTGTCATGCCAAAGCAAAATCATATGGTGTAATAAGATATATAACAATACTTGTAAAATGACAGCTCGCAAATCTTCAAAATAAATAAATACCTCACCAACTTTTATCACTTTCGCACCATCACCATGGATTATCTTAGCAAGAAAAACTTCCTCCGTGCATTCCATCGCAACTGTCGCATTATCCGAGAAAACATACACAGAAATGCATTTAGTTTGTCCAACAAGAACAGAGCCAAAAACATTCCAAATAAAAAAAAACAACATAAAGGCCATACAGTTTCAACTTCGCAAAGTATATCTTCAACAGAAACTTCATCCCCCTCTTTATTGAACCACCTTGCATTATTACCCTGCATTTTAGCATTAAGAGCAACACTTTATTCTGAAATCAAAATACTAGAGAGACGTCTACATTAACCGAAAAAAAGCACATATAAATGGTTACATCTGAGAAAAAAAAAGAAAGAAAGGGAAGTACACTTAAGGTGTCAAATAGTTATAAATGATCTCCATCCATTTCAAAAGTAAAGGCTCAAAAAGAAGACCTTTCACGTAAATATTTTGACATATATTAACATACAAAGAGAAAAATATGCCATCTCAATAATCTCCATAGTCTGATTGATACCTCTTTACTATACACTATGAAATCATCATCATTGTCACCAACACTTGAAGAAGAAGGTCCATGATCTTGACCCTCCAAATCTACCATCTCAATAATCTCTGTTTCTCTGCTATTGTTATTATTGTTGTTGTTGCTATTGTTGGTAGTGGTGGTGGTGGTTTTTATTTTTACTTGTTGTGGGTCTGCTTCCTCAATTAATTTGAGGCTTTGTTGTTGTTGTTGTTGTCATCGTTGATGTGGGAATGCATCTTCAAAGGAAAGAGACAAAGGACGAGTTAGTGGAGGACTAATAACGGGGGACCACATGAAGGGTTCATCAACAGGCATCATAGGGGGCTTAAAGGTGAAGTCACTAATCTCTGTTTCTCTGCCATTGTTGGTGTTGGTGGTGGTGGTGGTTTTTATTTCATCTTCTCGTGGGTTTGCTTCCCCAATTAGTTTGAGGCTAAGGTTATGTTGTTGTTGTCGGTGTTGTGGGACTGCTTCTTCAAAGGGTCGGTCAACAGGCGCAAGGGGCTTAAAGTTGAACTTGTTGTGGTACTTCTTCTTCATTGTGAGCTTTTTCAATGCTCTTTTGAAGGATCCAAGCATTTTGGGGATTGGAAAAAAGAAATTTTCCATGATGTCGAGGACTCAATAAGAAGAATACCCATGATGACATCCCTTGTATTCTGGTCCATGTCTCCATAAGTTGCTGAAACAGTAGTGTCGCCATGACAACTACTCATCTAACTCAGTTTGACTGTCCAAAATATCCAAGCCCAAAAGAACTCACAAGAAGCCCGCTTGGATGAGAAGCTTTATTTGAATTTACGCCCAGTCCGTTATGCATACCCTAAATTTTACTTTTGATGTAAACCCTAATGTGAAGTTTGTATTTAAGGTCTCTTAGTACTCTTACGCACTATGATTGCAAGAAGGAAGTTATTCCCTTATCTTTTTTTCTATTTTCTCTTGTTGTTTGTTATCCCTAATCCATAGTACTAGGAAGGTACTATCAATTGGTGCTTTCATTCCTGGAGTATGGGACCCCACCTTATGCTCCGACACTGGCACCGCCGGCCTTGGAGGAAACCATCACTGCAATTCACCAATAACTACAAACCCACATCCAATTGATCCAAACCTTAGACGAAGAAAAAAAAAACCCGAATTGACTCCTTGTCCTCTGCCATCATTGAACTTCGATATCAACCAAAAACCTCCCAAACTCAACCACCTCGCATTCAAACTTAATAAAATTTTCTTCTAACTAGGTTTTTTTTTTTTTTTTTTTTTTTGTAAAAACCACTATAACAATGTATATCTGCCATGAAGATTATTCTTGAAGAAGATGGCTCTTTCTTGATGTTTATTCACTGTTTTTTCTATGTTGTGATTGTTGCAAGTTCAGTGTCTTTATTCATCTCCCTAAATATGTATAAATGATTATATTATACTACATTCTTTTTCTATTGATTGATAAATGAACTCAAAAACTTGCACATTTACATGAGAATCGCAATTGTCATTGCTGATTTGTAGCGATCGTGTTCTTGATTTCGATTTTTGAACATGTTCTTAATTAACATTGCAAGTTTCGTGTTGTCAAATTTCCAAAAAATTTTATTTTGGGAGAATATTCTTTATTAATGAATTTTTTTCAAATTAATGTTTTAGATACAAAGTCTTTAGCCATTTCTTTTGTCTACAAATTTATTGAGACTTTTTTTTAATTTGTTAGCGATTTTTTAAATTTACTTACAACTTACTCGTTATTGTATGGATTATTTTTTGCGAGCATAGAGAGCGGGTCGTGGTGCGTAGCACCTTATTGAACTAGTACTCTATATATAAATTCTACAATAGAGATCAAATATATACCCATGTCATGGGAACTCTTCAAAAATATGTTGTGTATTAAATGTTTTGTGCAATTTAGAATAATACTATAATTATTCATGGATACTATTATAAAAGAAATATGCATATACTTATAATAGTTAAACAATATTTACATAATTGGCTTAGGGCACATTTTCCAACAGGATGAACACCAAAATTGCCTATTTATAGTCTAGATTTGATCAAAGGTGTTGTGCTCATCCCTAGGCACCTTCAATGGCCTAGATTGGCCAATAATTCAGCCCGAAAAAATGACTTCAATGCGAACATATTCACTTAACCTTATCCTTCTCACAACACAAACAAATCAATCATTGGGTGTTCCAGTACCCGGTTATGCACTGTTTAGTGCACCAATCACGTACACTCACGTCACTAATTGATTAAACGACATTTTATATTAATTATTTAATGCATATCATTTATTTATCATGTGTGTATCCCACGGCCTTATGTATTATAATTCGCCTATCCGTAGCCGCATCTACACGTTACTCGAGGTGAATACCGTAACACTGTCTCGCTCGGTAATAAGTAACATAAACACACACATTACAATGTAATTTAACAAAATTGAATAAACACTTCGCAAAACGCAGACAAATAGTATTAAAAAACGGACCGTATACCTAATCTGGGCATGCCCCGAACTAGCTACGGGGTCCACGAGCGTCTGAGAGTTGGCGTCAAAGATATAATGAAAAATTAGATTTGGGCCGTTACAGTTGAGACCATCTTAATGTGATTAATGTGTGCGTGAATTTGTGTGTTGTAAAATCTAGAAAATGGGGAAAAATAGAAAAATAATATTTTGACCAAATAAATAGAAATTGAAGGATTTATAAGTTAAATAAAGAAATTGGGATTCTCTCGAGATTTTATATCAGAGTTTTTACATCGTAAAACGTGAAAGGGTTAAAATAAATAGGAAACTAGGTTCTGGGATTCCATATTTGAATGGGACTAATTTAGTAATATTAATAAATGAGTATTTGACTTAAATCGATGACAATTGGTCTATTTTAGGTAATGGACCAACAGAAAAAGGTTTTAGGACTCTTGGGAGTCGTGTAAGTCGATAAAAGTTAGGAAAACTCAGTACAGGTAAGTGAGACTCGTATCTTTTATCAATTATGCAATGTAATGTAGTATTATTAGAGCACGAAGTGTTATGGACTGGGAACAATGTACTGTGATTTGGTTGATTTTTTATCAAATGTTTTTATACTGAAAAATGAATTCGTGAAGAGGTTTGGCAGAACGAATCGACCTGGGTTTGGAATTTTGTTAGGCGGTCATCCAATATCGGGCCCCTAGTGACCTGGAGTATCCCGATCAATACTTTCCACTTGAGTTGGCGGCTGATCGATCATTATCCAATCAGATGATCAATGATTGGTTTATTGACGATGTGGGAGTGCGACTCTGTCTCCATTTAAGTTGGCAGCACATCGGTCATGAACTTATGAGATGATCACTGATTGGTTTATTGACGTTGTGGGAGTGCGACTCTGTCATAAAACTAAAATCGAAAATACAAATCACGAGTACAGTTGCAATTGACCAATGAACTTGCATGCGTTTATGTATTGTTTATATTATTTTAAATACTTCCTTACATATACATTGCGTTCATGTTGTTATACATAATTCCTTGATATTAATTGATAGTTTATGGATTTTATGAGAGTCACTTACTGAGCATATAGGAGCTCACCCATGTTAACATTTCCAGGTCATGGCGTGCACTAAGATCCAGGAAATGATAAGATTAGGAGTCTAATATCTTCCCTACGATAAAATGATTTCCTTTTAATATATATATATTGTATTGAATTATGATTTTGTGATAATCAGGGTGGAAATACAAGTATAATACCGATCTTGTATTTCTTGTTTATTATCGAACAAGTTTTAATTTTCGCTGCGTTTTGATTTAATTTGTTTATTGATTATTGAGATATACATGTTGTTTATCAGGTACGGGATAAAATGTTGCTGGCTCTAATTAGGTCTGATCTGATTTACTGGGGCTTAATTAGTGTTTCAGGCTGAGTATTGCCCTAATTGAGTTAGGGGATGCTACAATGTATGTGATGGCAATGCACTTCCAATTTTTTATATAGGAAGTGCACTTTTACTAACACCTCATGGTAATTTAAACTTGCAAAAATATTCTTGTTGTTCCTAAATTGCAAAGAAAAACTTGTTATCTGTTAGTCAATTTACACATGATAATGCTTCTGTTTTTGAATTTAACTCTGATGATTTTGTGATAAAGGATTAAAATGAAATGATCCTAGCCACAGGGCATAGAAAAGGTCAACTATATGCTTTGGGTGATGCAACGTTGCAAGCATTAGCTGCTATCAAAACTCCTTCTACAACTTCAAGCGTATGGCACCAATGAATGGGATACCCCATTCACGTTTACTACAAGTTCTCAATAAAAATAAAGTTTTAAATATTTTTAGTTGGTTAAATAAAAACATTATTTGCACTAGATGTCAACTTGACAAAATATGCAAACTTCCTTTTATTGATTCTAATAAATTATGTCAATTTCTTTTAGAAAAGATTCACTGTGATTTATGGGTCCATATTTGATTCCTTCTATGCAACACTTTAAATATTATGTTGTTTTTTGTGATGATTGCACTAGATATACTTAGCTCTTTCCATTAAAATATAAATCATATTTCTTTGATTGTTTTTTGAAATATCAAAATCTAGTGGAAAATCAATTTGATAGAAAAATAAAGATTTTTCAAAATGACGAAGGTACTGAATTTACTTTCTTTTTTTTTACCAACCATCTTGCTCAATGTGGTATAGCTCAACAACTATCTTGCCCAGGTATCCACGAGCAAAATGGGATTGTGGAACGCAAAGTATCGTCGTATCGTAGAAGCGGGTCTTACGATGATATTTCATTCTAATCTACCTATTCGATTTTGAGATGATGCATTTGTTACTGCTGTATTTTTAATCAATCGACTTTTAAGTTCTGTTTTAAGCCCCCTATGATGCTCTGTTGATGAACCCTTCATGTGGTCCCCGTTATTAGTCCTCCACTAACTCGTCCTTTGTCTCTTTCCTTTGAATAAGCAGTCCCACATCAACGACGACAACAACAACAACAAAGCCTCAAATTAATTGAGGAAGCAGACCCACAACAAGTTAAAATAAAAACCACCACCACCACCACCACCAACAATAGCAACAACAACAACAATAACAATGGTAGAGAAACAGAGATTATTGAGATGGTAGATTTGGAGGGTCAAGATCATGGACCTTCTTCTTCAAGTGTTGGTGACAATGATGATGATTTCATAGTGTATAGTAAAGAGGTATCAATCAGACTATGGAGATTATTGAGATGGCATATTTTTCTCTATTGTATGTTAATATATGTCAAAATATTTACGTGAAAGGTCTTCTTTTTGAGCCTTTACTTTTGAAATGGATGGAGATCATTTATAACTATTTGACACCTTAAGTGTACTTCCCTTTCTTTTTTTTTTTTTTTCTCAGATGTAACCATTTGTATGTGCTTTTTTTCGGTTAATGTAGACCTCTCTCTAGTATTTTGATTTAAGAATAAAGTGTTGCTCTTAATGCTAAAATGCAGGGTAATAATGCAAGGTGGTTCAAGAAAGAGGGGGATGAAGTTTCTGCTGAAGATATACTTTGCGAAGTTGAAACTGTATGGCCTTTATGTTTTTTTTTTTTTTTTTTTTGGAATGTTTTTGGCTCTGTTCTTGTTGGACAAACTAAATGCATTTTTGTGTATGTTTTCTAGGATAATGCGACAGTTGCGATGGAATGCACGGAGGAAGTTTTTCTCGCTAAGATAATCCATGGTGATGGTGCGAAAGTGATAAAAGTTGGTGAGGTATTTATTTATTTTGAAGATTTGCAAGCTGTCATTTTACAAGTATTGTTATATATCTTATTACACCATATGATTTTGCTTCGGCATGATAAAGCTATTATTGCATAATACCAAGTACTTATTTCTTTTGTTTTTAGTTTCTACTTGTCATGTTACCTTGCCTTTTCAAATTCCAAAGTTTAAGGTGTAATATCTTTCTTCCTATATTAGCCCCATGCTTGGGACTTCGTAGAAATTTTAATTGTTAAAATAATTTAATAATTGTATATTATTTTATAGAATAATAACTAACTACTAAACTTTCATATTAAGTAACTACTATTGTTTAATCTTATTATGAATTTGTACTTGTTTTGAAATATTAATCTATGCAAGTAAACTATTTAGTTTTTAATACTTGTCTTATCATGCATAATTGCCATTCATTTTTAGGGAAAGGAAATGTTCAAACTTCGTTTCATAATGGTATCTAGTTATTCGATTAAAAGAAAAAAATGATGAAAGAGATCTACTACTTAGAAGTTCACATGATGATATCTGTGCATTTGCGTTGCTTATTGGATTTGGTTGATTGCTAGTTTGCAAGTTCTTTATTTTGGAAAAATTGTTATGTTTTATGTTTTTGCTATATTTCCTTACTGATGTGTTTTAAATATACTCCTTCGAGGTTATCTGGTTATCTGGACATTAAAGATTGTGAGTGGTTTAAAATTGATGAAGACGGAATAAAATCATTTGTCTCTACTCTCTCCCTCCCTCTCTTTCTCATCATATTATAACTTCCAAATAGATATCTATTCCAAATATACAAAGTTGTTGAATCTAATTTGAGTTCCCATTATAATTACTTAGAATCTTAATTTCATCTTAGGCTAGATGAATCTAAGTTATTTAGTCACATGAGAACCATAATGAAAATGGAAAAGCGAGAAATTTATCAAGTAGCATATTGATGATAGCACTAATGATTTTGTTCCTTAATAAAAAGTGCAGTTTTTATCTAAACGTACGGAGATCTGCTCAACAAATTAATACTGATTTTTTTGAGTTGTACCAATGGTCTATACTAGCAAGGGTGACTTTTGCGAAGTCAAAGGTTTAATCAAGAGTGGATTTGTCAGTTTGTTTTTGAGAAAGAATACCGGACACTATAAATCAGATGAAATCTTTATGGATGTTAAGCTATAAGATTTTTACTCTTTTTTGCGCTTGTGGTTGATGAATTCTTCGGAATCTAATACATATTATCATTCTTGGAGTTCTTATTGTTTTCTTCATGCGGTGAATGCTACAACGGTGGGAGATGAAGATGATATCGCTAAATTTAAAGATTACGAACCTTCACAACTGGGTGATTCTAAAGAAGCTAAAGTGCCATCTGATCCTTCCCCACCCACCCCACCTAAAAAGGAAGATACTGAGCCTGTCAGTTCAGCTGAGACAAAAAAGCCAAAGGTTGCTAATGCTCCTCAATCATGAGCACGAATTTTTGCAAGTCCTCTTGCAAGAAAATTGGCAAGCGACCACAATGTTAGTAACATCTGTTGTAAAAGTTTTCTCATTCAGTGTGTTAAATAGGCTTGTAGACATCTATCATTGATTAGTAGTTGATTTTATTAGATAGGGAGATTGTGTCGATTTTTTTTAATCCATATTTCCCTTTTATCAATTGTTTTAATTTTTTTTTATAACATAGGTACCTCTTTCAAAGATCAAAGGAACTGGTTCTGATGGAACTATTGTGCAGGCAGATAATGAAGATTACTTGGGTACATCCATACTCTTACTTTCAACTTCAATCGTTCTGTTAACAGTTTTTGACTCAAATTGTGAAAGGTTGTGTTGTGAATGTTGACAATTTGTTGAAATCCTTACTGAATTATAATTTAATTATTCAAGCTTCGAAGGATGTCTCAAGCATTGTCCACATCCACATCCCTTCTTGTATTACATTTCCTGTGGCACATTTTTGTAATTTCGTACTTCGTTTGATGTTGGTTTTGTTTTTGCAGCATCTAGTGGAAAGGGCGTCTCGGCACCTCCTACCTCCAAGCCCAAGGACAAAGCAACAGAAGCAGGAATAAACTATACAGACCTTCCGATTTCACAAATAAGAAAAGTAATTGTCTTTTTGTCATTGCTAACTTAACATCACTAAAAAGGTATTACATTTTGGAATAGAAGATAAATAAATCACTTGTATACTTTTCTTGCCAGGTTACAGTTTGTTATAAAACTTTATATATGAAAGAGGTAGGACAAATTTTGATGCATGAACTTAGAACTCAATACTTTCATTCAACTTGACAACGTACTTAAATACACAAAATAATAACTAGAAGTCAAAACATAACTGAAAGTCACTAAACTAATAGCTAAAAAACAGGACCCATGACTCAACAACTTAGTCAAAACTAAAATCCTACAAAACAGCAACAACTAGAAACTGAATTAAAGACATGGTCTTCAAGACTAAGTCACATTCTCAAAAAGATGTATCACATGTTTGCATTAATTTCTGCAGCTTCTGAGGCATATTTCAAACACAGTTTCTTGCCTACTGCCCTCTAAACAAACCATTCCTCATTATTATTTGACAGTGGACACCTGTGTAGACAAACTTATGGAGTTAGTATCTTTTCCCACGTTTATGAATACAGATAAACCTTTTGAAATCGCTTTGAAATTTGTTTTTAAATACATACATTAATTTGTTCATGTCAGGTTGCAAAGCCAACTCAATTCACTACAAGAAGCTTCAGGCGGAGAGCGGATATTGGTCAATGATCTTGTAATAAAGGTATATTCATATTTATATTGTTTCTAAGAGATTATATATTAGAACTTTTAATCTCCTGATTTTCTGGTTGTGCAATCAACTGATTTTCTGGTTGTGCAAGACTTGAGTTTATATAAATGCCTTAGGCTTCAGTACATGATCCATCTGGTGATGTTTATCATGCATCCTTTCATCTCCTTACCTTAAAGTTTTAATTTTCTGAGAGTGAAACTGAGTGAACTTAAATCACAGGCTCCCGCCTTGGCTCTTTGCAAAGTTCCCCAATGTAACAGTTTATGGACTGACGAGTACATTCGCCAGTAAGTACTAATCATGGTTATACAGATATTGTCATTTTCAAGCCATGCCATGGACTAATTTGTGGTGGCTATTCATACAAAACCACACCACAGGTGTGAATGTTGCCGTGCAAACAAAACATGGACTCTTTGTTCCGGTCGTTAGGGTATGTGTAGAAAATGTGTAAACTCTTAACAATACGGTTTAACATGAACTTGTGCCATGTTTGATCTTGGAAGGACGCGGACAAGAAAGGATTGTCTAAAATTGCTGATGAGGTCAAATCCTTTAAACAAAAAGCCAAAGAGAATAGTTTGAAACCAGAAGATTATGAGGTAAGCGAAAAGTTTTAGGATGAATGTCCTTAAACGCGCTAGAAATGTTTACTTTTGTTTCAAGTACATTATTTTGTGTTCCGTCACGGGAGGCACTTTCACCGTGTCAAATCTGGGAGGAACTTATGGGATCAAGCAATTAACCATCATCAATCCCCCATAATCTGGAATACTTGCCGTCGGATCAGGTAATTAAAGGTTCATCAAGCTACATTTATCTTTCTTTTTTGAACCGTGAAAGCATGACTTCTTTTACTAAAGTTGTGAAACTCTAATTGAGCAGTTGAGAAGAGGGTGGTGCACCAATATATGTTGCCTCATACATGTCGGTCACGCTAAGGTGATCACCGCGACGCAATATACGTTACTTGCCTCATACATGTCATTTATCTTTCTTTTTTGAACCGTGAAAGCATGACTTCTTTTACTAAAGTTGTGAAACTCTAATTGAGCAAGCTGATCACCGCGGTCGACCAATATATGTTCGCGCTAATTGATCAAATTGATGGTGCGTAATCTTCCAAGTTGGGTGTTTTGTTTATTTGAGCAATATTCTTACTTCATAAAACGGAGTTCTGCAATATATTTCCATATGCTATTTATTAAATCATAATCTTCTCAAAGCGTTCAAAGGCTACGTCGAGAACCCGAATCCATGCTACTCTAAATGATTCTTTTGTTGTTAAGAGTCGATACGTTCAAAATGTTTCTCTTGTTTGTGGTTCTTCTCATTCCCAATCTCCTTTGATTATAAACTCTATTAATATTGGTTTCGACTTGTTTGACCTATTGTGTTCCTCGAGATGACATTATTAAGATCAATATGAGCATTGACCCATTTATTTGACGGGTAAATGATAGGTTGATACAACATGACACACATAACTTGTTAAATGTGTTTTTGACCCATTTAACTTTTTGTTTTGAAGAGCCCTAGCCCATTTAACTTGGACAACATATTTTTTTATTCAAACACGACTCCTGTAACGCATTTAACTTGTTTATTACTTAAAAATATTTAAAGTTTAATTAGTGGTAAATTATGTTAAGTTAATTTGGGATGTTAAAGTCTTAAAAATTGACTTAAATATAAATTACTACATAACCTAAAAAAATTATTACATGTTATCCATTAGCTGAGTGGTTTTTTTTTTGACGAATCAAAATAGCTTTTTATTGAAGATTAGTTGAGATGTATATCATTTTCTAACACATCTTGCACACATTATGGAACTTCTCTCTAACAATTCACTGCTTCATGACTTCGCAAATTTCTTGCTGTAGTATGGGCAATCTCATTCGATTGTCGTCTAATATGTTGACACGTTTATGACACGAATCTATATAAGCTCAACCCTAGTCTACTAATTTCGTGTTAAGCATCTCAAGTTATTATGTCATTACAAATCTTGCCACCCCTCTTGTGGAATATTCTAAACTTCGGTCATTTGGAGCACTAGCATGCACTTCGATCTAATGTTTGAGTAAAATAAAAGGAGAAAAAAAAAAGAAAGAAAAAGAAAAGTAAGCTCATGACTTGTCATTTGTTCTTGCAATTTGTTTTAAAGAAACAGTACTTTACTATTAGCATAACTAGAAGAAAATTTTATGACGAAAATTTGTCCGACTATATATTAGCTGGTTTTTACAAAAAAAAAAAAAGAAAAAAAACCTGGTTAGAAGAAAATTTTATTAAGTTTGAATGCGAGGTGGTTGAGTTTGGGAGGTTTCTGGTCGGGATCGAAGTTTAATCATGGCGGAGGACAAGGAGTCAATTCGGGTTTTTTTTTTTCGTCTAGGGTTTGGATCAATTGGAGGTGGTTTTGTAGTTATTGGCGAATGGCGGCGATGGTTTCCTCCAAGGCCGGCAGTGCCAGTGTCGACGCATAAGGAGGGGTCCCATAGTCCAGGAATGAAAGCTCCAATTGATAGTACCTTCAAATATGGAATCCCATAACCTAGTTTCCAATTTATTTTAACCCTTTCATGTTTTACGATGTAAAAACCCCGATATAAAGTCTCGAGAGAATCCCAATTTCTTTTTTTATAAATCCTTCAATTTCTATTTATTTGGTCAAAATATTATTTTTCTATTTTTTCCCCATTTTCTAGATTTTACAACACGCAAATTCACGCACACATTAATCACATTAAGATGGGCTCAACCGTAACGACCCAAATCTAATTTTTCATTATACTGGACGCCAACTCGGACGCTCGTGGTACCCACAACTAGTTCAGGGCATGCCCAGATTAGGTATACAGTCCATTTTTGTATGCTATTTATCTGTTTTGCGAAGTTTTTATTCAATTCTGTTAAATTACATCGCAATGTGTGTGTTTATGTTACTTCTTACCGAGCGAGACAGTGTTATGGGTATTTGCCTCGAGTAACGTGTAGACGCGGCTACCAAGTAGACGAATTACAATATATAAGGCCGTGGGATACACACATGATAAACAAATGACATGCATTAAATAATTAATATAAAATGTCGTTTAATCAATTAGTGACGTGAGTGTACGTGATTGGTGCACTAAATAGTGCATAACCGGCATCTTGGAACACCCAATGATTGATTTGTTTGTGTTGTGAGAAGGATAAGGTTAAGTGAATATGTTTGCATTGAAGTCATTTTCTTGGCTGAATTATTGGCCAATCTAGGCCATTGAAGGTGCCTAGGGATGAGCACAACACCTTTGATCAAATCTAGACTATAACTAGGCAATTTTGGTGTTCATCTTGTTGGAAAATGTGCCCTAAGCCAATTATGTAAATATTGTTTAACTATTATAAGTATATGCATATTTCTTTTTATAATAGTATCCATAAATAATTATAGTATTATTCTAAATTGCACAAAACATTTAATACGCAACACATTTTTGAGGAGTTTCCATGACATGGGTATATATTTGATCTCTATTGTAGAATTTATATATAGATACTAGTTCAATAAGGTGCTACGCACCAATGACCACTTCGCTATGCTCGCGAAAAATAATCCATATAATAACGAGTAAGTTGTAAGTAAATTTAAAAAATCGCTAACAAATTAAAAAAAAAGTCTCAATAAATTTGTAGACAAAAGAAATAGCTAATGACTTTGTACCTAAAACATTAATTTGAAAAAAATTCATTAATAAAGAATATTCTCCCAAAATAAAATTTGTTGGAAATTTGACAACAAGAAACTTGCAATGTTAATTAAGAACATGTTAATTTGTTGTTAATTTGACAAGAAGAAATTTGCCCAGATATAATACCTCCTCTTCAATTTGTCCGAGTACATGTGCATAGACAAACTTCGTATATGTAGGCACATCATTAAAAGGGTTAAGGACACAACTCAATTAGTAAGTTGGAACTGAGGCTTTGTTAAAGTTTTAAAAAAATCATATAGTAACCTTAAGCAGCGCATAGACCCACATAGAGTTCAAGAAATAAACAAATTTTTGCAGTTAAGATAACAACCCAATTGGTAAGTACACAAACAAAGTGAGAGAAAGATAACTTTCTTTTCTAACCTTTCTTTCAATAGGAGAACATAAGAGCATGGCAAGAGGACTAAACATTATTAACTCGGATATGCTCTCTTCTCATGCACCATGTAGGCTACCCAAAACCTCACCTAAGTACCTTTGCGAGTCTTACTTTAGAGAAGGAAACTTACCTTGGTTTTTCCTTTTAGATCGATACACATAAATAATAACTAATAGGTAGTTATTAAGTAGTACTAAAACTACTCATATTTATATGCATACAAATGTTTAAATCCAACATCTCCCACTCGCGCGTAATGAGTTTAATTTCTCATAACTTCAACACATATGTGCCTACACGTGTAATAAACCCAATAGAGACCATGGAGACTTCAACTATACAAATGTGTTTACATATATACTTTTGAGGTATCTTACGACAAAAAGAAAATCGAAATGATAAAACTAAGTTTTTTTGTATCCTAGGTCAATGGCTAGAATCTTTATGTGTTTTACCATATAACTAAAATTACACTAATAAGAAAAGAATGTTTAAATCCAACATCTCCCACTCGCGCGTAATGAGTTTAATTTCTCATAACTTCAACACATATGTGCATACACGTACGTGTATAAACCCAATAGAGACCATGGAGACTTCAACTATACAAATGTGTTTACATATATACTTTTGAGGTATCTTACGACAAAAAGAAAATCGAAATGATAAAACTAAGTTTTTCTGTATCCCAGGTCAAGGGCTAGAATCTTTATGTGTTTTACCATATAACTAAAATTACACTAATAAGAAAAGAAACTTCAATGAAGATATCAAGACTTAGTGTGTAATAGATGATATCAATCAATACTAAACAGAAAAAAATACTTTGGTATAGGCTTGCTCAAGTGCCAAAAAGATAATTATAATTTAATGTGATTAAGTGAAATCTCTAATTAAAACAGATTCCACCATATATCGTTTCATCATCTCTATCATCATTATAATCTAATGAATCGGCCAAGAGGGATTTCTTCTCTCGGCCTTAGTCAAGAATCACAAGCACTACCAGAAATGCTTAACTTCTTGTAGTTGTTGTTGGCAACCAAACCATTGAAGATAGGGCGAAATAGATACGAGAGAAATTTCACAAAAATCGCTAACAAACCCAATCATAACTGTTAATAAATCCAATAAATTATACTCTAAAACCCAATAGATTTCACCAGTACCAATAATTTAATCCAATTGGAGCTCAACATCCTCAAACCCCCAAAATAATTAATATAATAGTGAAATTCAATAACCAAATCCTTCTAAAAATTCTATTAAAAATCAAAACAAGATGAAATTGAACTAGGGTAGAACACATGAAAGCATAAAAACAACTGACAATATTTGAAATACAAAAAGCGGAGAGTATCAACTAAGTATTCTTAAAAAGAAAGAGTAAATCCAATAATTTAATAATTTTATTGAAGAAAAGAGCGTTGCAATTATCTAAGATAGCCAAAATCAAAGAAAGTGTCATCCATGTAAACAAAATCACAATCAAGGATGCAAAAGAACGGATTATCAGATTTTAACAAATTGGATCTCACCCAAAAGAATTTTAAAGAGTCATCTGATACGTCCTTATTGTGTTTCTTATTTCGGCATCTACTTTCTGCACACAATAAGTTGTTGTGACTAATTAACTCAAGAAAATAATATGTTCTAAAATAAATAAGTTAAGTCGACGACCTAAAAAAAAAAAAAATTAAGTCACATGAATGAAGATATGTCAAATGCTCAATTGTATCACAAGTCTTCATAAATACCAAAAAATAGAAACCTACGTTTAAGTAAACATGTATGTCTGAAACTATTAATAATTTTAGACGGTGTTTGACATTAAAGAACAAGCATGCTCTTGGCGGCTAAAGGAATGCTAGAATTTGATATGAATGGACTTCATTCGAAAAAAGTATTTTGTTTTGTTGGGTTGGAACCAGGGTTGCATGCCTATATGAATGGACTTCAATGGAAAAGGAAAAAAAATAATCAATAGAATAAAATTATTATGTTGAACTACAGAATCCCAAAACTAAGAGTAATCGAGGATTAAAATGCTTACCAAACTTCTAAGCGCTTACAAAGCATATTCACCTAAAAACATAATACCACCTAGAAAAGAGAAAAATATATATTTTTTTTAAGATCTTACTTCTCTTCGAAGAAAAGAAATTGAACAAATTATATGAATAACTTTAGTGTAAACTCTTTACTATTCTAAATTCACAAAGATTAAAAAATAGTTTCATATGCTTTGAATGAAATAAATCAAATTAATAATTTCAATTTTAGTACAAATATTATAACATTGCAAACATGCAATTTTGCACCTAGCTTTGAATTATAATCAACTAAAAAGTGGTATCATTATCTCCTTACTGATCCAATACCAAATATGTCAAATGATGCAAGTATAGCAATAGTTTGCTGAACTAATAATTAACATCATCATTTGCTTTCCATCTGAAAAGATCTATTCTACTTATGATAAATCTTCATAAAAAATATACTTTTAAATGGAATTTACTCAAAAAAGAATCACCAAAACAACCTACTCCTAGAAAGTAAAATGCTTATATTTAATTAAAGGGTATATAAATTGTTTGAATATTTTAAACTACGTGAAACTCTTGATTTAAAATAAAAGTAGATAGCCTGACCACCATGATACTTTCCCGAATTAATCATGCACTATTTTAATCCTCAAAGATTGTTTGATAATTTCATCAATTCCAACATGTTAGAGATAAAAATTTCTAATTTAGATCCAGCTGACCTTCAACTAATAATAAGGTTTATAAGTCACCCATACTTTAAAGAGTAGAGGTAAGGTATATCTAGTTCACTATCCCTTAGAATTAACTCAAAGCATGTACCCACTCAAATAGAGTAAGGAATTATCAAATCTTTAATATATAATTGACGGAGGAAAGCTTGAAAAAATATAATTAACCAGGATGTACAATTAATTATTCCCTAATTTCATAAGAGAAAAAAATAAAAAGATTTCTACACAACAAAATTTGAGATATTGTCAAAGCCTCTTAGGTGAGATAGTAAAGACACCACTTGCCAAAAACGCAAGACCTCAGGAGATCATGGTTGGATTCCAACAAAAGTCAAAAAAAAAAAACAAACAAACAATCAAAATTTGAGATATTGTTCCTTATGTATATGAGGGTATCTCCATACTATTGACCTTACTTCCTCTCCTATTCCAAGAGTCTATTAATAATATTAAGGATTGTCTCTCTAGCTAGTTGACGTGGGAGAGTAACTTTAAAAAGATATTAATTTCAAATGATTCTTATGAAACTAAAATTGTCAATTGTCAAAAAACAATTAATGAGATCGAACTAAGTACAATTAACGAATATGAGGCCTATGGCATGCCCAAATGGTACTCGCGAGTTATCATTGTCGAGTTTCCTAGATTAATGAAGATACTACAATAAAGCTATTGCCCAAAGCTTAATTATTTCCTTATCATGTTTGGAAGCACAACACAGTTTCAAAGCAAAAGCACAACATTTAATAAAGGAAATCAACAGGTTCATTACTTAAAGTTTACACTGGTTCAACCCCAACATTAAAATTACTTGTATTTTTTTTTTTTTTTGAGTACTCGTGAGTTTTGATTTTATTTTTTTGATAAGAAGCCTAGTGACTTTCATTCACTTGAAAAGTTGAATTTGAAACCCAAGTATCTATCTCTATCTATGTAGCTACAAGAACAGAGTAATTCATCACCAGCCTATAACTACAGAAAGAGATAAAATTTGGGAAGAAAGCATTTCAAAACTGACAGTGGCACATATAGACTCAATTTAATTACAACTATAACATAACCCACTACAAAGAACCCACTTTTAGAACTAATTTTCTTTGTGAAAATTTTCTGAATTAATCGTTTTTGAGAAAACCTACAACACAATCCTTGCAATCAAAGAAAAACACAATAGTATGTAGTCCTGCTGTAATGACAAACCCATTACCAGAAAGATAAACATTATTCCAAATCACTTGTGACATTGAAAAAAGAGATTAAAGAAGAAGAATACTAAACAGAGATTGGAAGGGTCACTTAAAAATTATGAATATCCATTAGTAATTCGAAGTCTTCTTCAAAGTTAAAACCCATAATTCCAACTAATTCATGGAGCGCAAGAAACAAGTGTTTCCCAAAATTGATTTTGAGAGAGCGGAGAGAAAATCGGGTGAGCAAATTAGATATGAAGGATGTCAAGAGAGAGAGAGAGAAAATTAGATATGAAGAATATCGAGAGAGAGAGAGAGAGAGAGAAAATTAGAGAGAGAGATATGAGATCGAAATTTTGTTATGTGATATAAAAGAAAATTAATTTATTTCCGATATAAATTTCTTTCCATTTTATAAATGGTAATTTCTTTTTTTTTGTATTGTAGTGGGCTGATTATAAAACGGGAGCTAAAAGGAAATTTGGAATGCAATCTAAAAGGATTTTTTTTTTTTGGTATTTGTGGTGGTATAAAACGAGAGCTAGAATAAACTACTGCCATAGCCATTCAATCAAGTGCAGTTCCTCCTAAACATGAAATTAAGTTCAACCCAAAATTTCTTTTTTCCAATCCCCAAAATGCTTGGATCCTTCAAAAGAGCATTGAAAAAGCTCACAATTAAGAAGAAGTACCACAACAAGTTCACCTTTAAGCCCCTTGCGATGCCTGTTGACCGACCCTTTGAAGAAGCAGTCCCACAACACCGACAACAACAACATAACCTTAGCCTCAAACTAATTGGGTAAGCAAACCCACGAGAAGATGAAATAAAAACCACCACCACCACCAACACCAACAATGGCAGAGAAACAGAGATTAGTGACTTCACCTTTAAGCCCCCTATGATGCCTGTTGATGAACCCTTCATGTGGTCCCCCGTTATTAGTCCTCCACTAACTCGTCCTTTGTCTCTTTCCTTTGAAGAAGCATTCCCACATCAACAACGACAACAACAACAACAAAGCCTCAAATTAATCTAAGGAAGCAAACCCACAACAAGTTAAAATAAAAACCACCACCACCACCACCACCAACAATAGCAACAACAACAACAATAACAATGGCGAGAAAACAGAGATTATTGAGATGGTAGATTTGGAGGGTCAAGATCATGGACCTTCTTCTTCAAGTGTTGGTGACAATGATGATGATTTCATAGTTTATAGTAAAGAGGTATCAATAAGACTATGGAGATTATTGAGATGGCATATTTTTCTCTATTGTATGTTAATATATGTCAAAATATTTACGTGAAAGGTCTTCTTTTTGAGCCTTTACTTTTGAAATGGATGGAGATCATTTATAACTATTTGACACCTTAAGTGTACTTCCCTTTCTTTTTTTTTTTTTTTTCTCAGATGTAACCATTTGTATGTGCTTTTTTTCGGTTAATGTAGACCTCTCTCTAGTATTTTGATTTCAGAATAAAATGTTGCTCTTAATGCTAAAATGCAGGGTAATAATGCAAGGTGGTTCAAGAAAGAGGGGGATGAAGTTTCTGCTGAAGATATACTTTGCGAAGTTGAAACTGTATGGCCTTTATGTTGTTTTTTTTTATTTGGAATGTTTTTGGCTCTGTTCTTCATGGACAAACAAAATGCATTTCTATGTATGTTTTCTTGGATAATGCGACAGTTGCGATGGAATGCGCGGAGGAAGTTTTTCTCGCTAAGATAATCCATGGAGATGGTGCGAAAGTGATAAAAGTTGGTGAGGTATTTATTTATTTTGAAGATTTGCGAGCTGTCATTTTACAAGTATTGTTATATATCTTATTACACCATATGATTTTGCTTCGGCATGACTGTAGGATATTGAACACAAAGAAGTGGAGAGAAAAGAGTTTAACACGCTCTACTCTGTATCAATTTCTCATCACATTCATACATTTCAGAAATTACAGCTTCATAAGGTTCTACAAAAGCTGCAGATTTTTCTTCGCACATTACCAAAAGTCCAAACTAATGATCTACTTCACCATACTTGTGAAGTCCTTTTCACCTAAACAATGACAAGTCCATACTTGACCATGTCTTGCTTAAACATACAAGTTAAACTAAGAAATACATAACAAAAGATACATAATTACATTTCAGATACAACAAAAATGTCAACTGTCATCACTCCTCCTTGGCATTTTTGCTGGAAACACCAAGGATCCTCCTTAATGTTTCAAATTTGATTTTAGGCAGCCCTTTTGTCAAAATGTCTGCAACTTGTGACTCTGAATTACAATGGACAAGCTTAATTTCATTATCACTTTCTTCTCTCGATGAAGTGATATTTGATTTTGATGTGCTTTGTCCTACCATGAAAAATAGGATTCTTAGCCATAGCCACTGCAGATTGATTGTCACAAAATATGACAAGTAGCATCTTCTTGATCTTGCTTTAAGTCTTTCATCATCTTTCTCAACCAAATGGCTTGATTCACAATGCAAAGAAGCTGAAATATACTCTGCTTCAATGGTGGATTGAGCTACCACTTCTTGTTTCTTTGAACTCCAGTGATAAAACCCGAACCCGGAGAGAATGCATAGCTTGAGGTGCTTTTCATGTCATCAATTGAGCCTCCCCAATCACTGTCAGCATAGCCAATCAACTTCACATCTAAGTCATTTTTAAACCAGATTCCAAAATCAATGGTTCCCTTGACATATTTGAGCACCCTTTTTGCTGCCTTGAAATGATTTTGACTTGGTTCTTGCATAAATCTTGACAACAAGCTTGTAACATACATGATATCAGGTCTGGATGAAGTAAGATACAACAAACAACCAATAAGACTTTTGTAAACTCCAACATCAACTTTATCGAAGCCATCTTCCTTGCTCAATTTTTCATTTTGAGCTAAGGGAGTATCAACTTTGCTGCAATTCTCCATTCCAAACTTCTTCAAAACCTCTTTGGCATATTTTTCTTGACATATAAAGGTTCCTTGATTTGTTTGATGAACCTCCAAACCAAGAAAGAATGTCATGTTACCCAAGTCAGTCATCTCAAAAACAGATTCCATTTCCTTTTTGAAGAGCTTCACAAGCTCAATGCTACTTCCAGTGATAAGAAGATCATCTACATACAAGGACACCAACAGAAAATCAGCATTTTGTGTCTTCACATATAATGTAGCTTCACTTAGGCTTCTCTTGAATCCCAACTGCAGGAGATAATCATCAATTCTGCTTGTACCAAGCCCTTGGGGCTTGTTTTAAACCATATAAAGCTTTCTTCAAAGAAGAAAACCTTATCTTCTTCCCCTTTCTTGATGAATCCCGAGGTGCTCCACAAAGATTTCTTCTTGAAGATAACCATTCAAGAAGGCTGATTTTACATCAAGTTGGTAAATCTTCCAACTTCTTTGAGCTAAGGCAATGAGAAGCCTAATTGTATCATACCTTGCCACAAGTGCAAAAGTATCTGTATAATCAACTCCAAATTGTTGTGAGTACCCCTTCACAACTAATCTGGCCTTGTGTTTGTTGACTGAACCATTGGGATTTAATTTAGTTCTAAAAACCCATTTCACACCAATTACTTTTTTGTTTACTGGCTTGTCAACCAAATTCCAAGTTTCATTCTTCTCAATCATTTTCAGCTCCTCCTGCATTGCATGCTTCCAATCTGATGATTTCATTGCTTCTTCAAGTGTTGTTGGCTCAAGAAGTACCACATTACATCTTGCATAAATGTCCTCCAAGGATCTGGTACCTCTAATTGCAAATTCTGAATCTGAGTCACTACTTGAATCATTATCTTGAACAATCACATTTTGACTTTGAGAATTGGACAGAACTGAATTTCTGTCCATTTGTTGCACTTGTGACTTCTCCCAATCCCAAAATGCTTCTTCATCAACCTTCAAATCCCTGCAAATCATCACATTTTCAGTTTGCACGTTGAAGACTCTGTACCCTTTTGCATTATCTTGTAGCGAGAAAAACTCCAACTTCGATTTGCGATCAAGCTTATCTCTTTTTACTTGCGGGAATGTGAGCATAACAAATGCTGCCAAAAACTTTGAGTTGCTCAATAGTTGGTTTAACATCGAACCAAGCTTCAAAAGGAGTCATTTCTTGCGGTGCTTTTGTAGGAAGTCTGTTACGAAGATAAACGAAGTGTTTACAGCTTTTCTACCCAAAACTTCTTTGGAAGTTTTTTTTCAAACATTAGACATCGAGACATCTCCATGACAGCTCTGTTTCTTCCTCTCGCTCACCCCATTTTGTGTGGGGTGTAGCTAACTCGTGAATTGATGCTTTGAATTCTGCTTCTTCACATAGCTTCTTGAAGTTTTTGTTAGTGTACTCGGTGCCATTATCATACCTGAGAGCTTTGATCTTGAAATTACTTTAATTCTCCACCATGACTTTGAATTTCTGAAATGTACTCAGCACTTCTGATTTATGATGTAGAAAATACACCCAACAAAATCTTGAGAAATCATCAATGAAGAGAACAAAGTATTTGCTTGCCATTGAGTGAGGGAATACTCATAGGACCACAAACATCACTATGAATCAGTTGCAGTTTTTCCATAGCTCTCCATGACTGATTTATTGGAAAGGGGATTCTTGTTTGCTTGCCAAGTTGACACACTTCACAAACACCATCTTGATCATGCATAGGAGGCATATTTTCAACTAAAGATTTTTCATGCATTTGTTTAAGTGACTGAAAATTTGAATGACCAAATCTTCTATGCCAAAGTGAGAAATGATCAATAGAACCAGAAAAGGCATGAGCACTCAACATATTCAGCTTCAAAGAAAAGCTTCTATCTTTCATTTTTACAATCATCAAATCATTTCCAGTAGGATCAATAATTGTGCAGGCCATATCTTTAAAAGACAATGAATAATTCTTCTCAAGCATTTGACCAACACTAAGCAAGTTTTGATCTATTTCAGGCACATATAGAACTTCAGAAATGAATTTGATACCTGTAGGAGTTCTAACGGCAATTTCTCCTTTGACTTTGACTTCTAGAAATTCTCTACTTCCAATTTTAACTTTGGAGGTATATGATTTGTCAAGCTTTTGAAACATGCTTGCTTCCGAGGTCATGTGATGAGTGCATCCACTATCAATCGACCATGAATCGTCTTTGGTTTTGGCTGCACAACAAGTTGCCACGAACAAGTTAACCTCTTGTTCTTGATTTTCTCGCAACTTGTGCTTGTTGGCTTTCTTGGGCTCTTGATTTGCAAACTTTCTCAACATGTCCAAACTTTTTACAAGACCTACATTGAACTCAGTGTCCTGTACCAGCAGAAATTTTTCTAAATGATTTGTTTTTTTACAATTTGGACATGGAGAAAATTTGCCTCTTCTTTCTTCGAGTTTGTTGTTTTCGCCTTCTTTCTTGTTTTTTTCTTTCATTTCTTCTACCTTTGAAGTTGGACTGAAAATTTTCTTTGTTTTTCATGACAAGAGCATTCTCTGTATGCTCTTCCAACCTCAACATTCTTCTTTGCTCGGTGGTTTGCAAGGCATTCACCAACTCAGCAAGAGAGATTTTTGTAAGATCCTTTGAATCTTCAAGAGAGGAAATTTTGGCTTCAAACCTCTCAGGTAGACTCACAAGAACCTTCTCAACCACCCTTTTATCAGCCAAATCTTCACCAAGAATTCTGATTTGGTTCACAACTTTAAGAACTCTATCAGAGAACTCCTTCACATTCTCTATTTCCTTCATCTTCAAGGCTTCAAACTCCCTTCGCAAGTTCAAGACTTGCATTTGTCTTGTTTTTTCACTTCCTTGGAACTCTTCCTTAAGCCTATCCCAGGCTTCTTTTCCTGTTTCACATGCCATGATGCGTGTGAATATAGGCTCAGTCACAGCTGAGTGTATATAGGAAAGAGCTTTGAATTTTTTTGATGTCTCTTCAGCATGGTGCTTAATTTGTACAATGGTTGGATTTGCTCTCAAAGGAGGAGGATCAACTCCTATATCCACTGCCTCCCACAAGTCCAGCCCCTTCAACAAAGCCTTCATTCTCACAACCCACATTTGATAGTTCTCACCATTGAAGATTGGAGGTGGCAGCACTCCAGCATTGTTTGAAGCCATTTCTGTTGAAGTTGGTCTTTGTTTGATGAGGATCTTGACTTGTTTTCTCTCAAAACTCACAGCCCACAAAGATCCGCATAAGCTCTGATACCACATGTAGGATATTGAACACAAAGAAGTGGAGAGAAAAGAGTTTAACACGCTCTACTCTGTATCAATTTCTAATCACATTCATACATTTCAGAAATTACAGCTTCATAAGGCTCTACAAAAGCTGCAGATTTTTCTTCTGCACATTACCAAAAGTCCAAACTAATGATCTACTTCACCATACTTGTGAAGTCCTTTTCACCTAAACAATGACAAGTCCATACTTGACCATGTCTTGCTTAAACATACAAGTTAAACTAAGAAATACATAACAAAAGATACATAATTACATTTCAGATACAACAAAAATGTCAACTGTCATCTCATCATATTTTAACTTCCAAATAGATATCTATTCCAAATATACAGAGTTGTTGAATCTAATTTGAGTTCCCATTATAATTACTTAGAATCTTAATTTCATCTTAGGCTAGCTGAATCTAAGTTATTTAGTCACATGAGAACCATAATGAAAATGGAAAAGCGAGAAATTTATCAAGTAGCATATTGATGATAGCACTAATGATTTTGTGCTTTAATAAAAAGAGCAGTTTTTAACTAAACGTACGGAGATCTGCTCAACAAATTAATACTGATTTTTTTGAGTTGTACCAATGGTCTATACTAGCAAGGGTGACTTTTGCGAAGTCAAAGGATTAATCAAGAGTGGATCTGTCAGTTTGTTTTAGAGAAAGAATACCTGACAATATAAATCAGATGAAATCTGTATGGATGTTAAGCTATAAGATTTTTACTCTTTTTTGCGCTTGTGGTTGATGAATTCTTCGGAATCTAATATATATTATCATTCTTGGAGTTCTTATTGTTTTCTTCACGCAGGTGAATGCTACAATGGTGGAAGATGAAGATGATATCGCTAAATTTAAAGATTACAAACCTTCACAACTGGGTGATTCTAAAGAAGCTAAAGTGCCATTTGATCCTTCCTAACCCACCCCACCTAAAAAGGAGGATACTGAGCCTGTCAGTTCAGCTGAGCCAAAAAAGCCAAAGGTTGTTAATGCTCCTCAATCAGGAGCATGGATTTTCGCAAGTCCTCTTGCGAGAAAATTGGCAAACGACCACAATGTTAGTAACTTCTGTTGTAAAATTTTTCTCATTCAATGTGTTAAATAAGCTTGTAGACATCTGTCATTGATTAGTAGTTGATTTTATTAGATAGGGAGATTGCGTCAGATTTTTTTAATCCATATTTCCCTTTTATCAATTGTTTTAATTTTTTTTTATAACATAGGTACCTCTTTCAAAGATCAAAGGAACTAGTTCTGATGGAACTATTGTGCAGGCAGATATTGAAGATTACTTGGGTATATCCATACTCTTACTTTCATCTTCAATCGTTACGTTAATGAGCTTTTTGACTCAAATTGTGAAAGGTTGTGTTGTGAATGTTGACAATTTGTTGAAATCCTTATTGAATTATAATTTAATTATTCAAACTTCGAAGGATGTCTCAAGCATTGTCCACAGCCACATCCTTCTTGTATTACATTTCCTGTGGCACATTTTTGTAATTTTGTACTTCGTTTGATGTTGGTTTTGTTTTTGCAGCATCTAGTGGAAAGGGCAAATCCTTTACATAGAAAGCCAAAGAGAATAGTTTGAAACCAGAAGATTATGAGGTAAGCGAGAAGTTTTAGGATGAATATCCTTAAACGCGCTAGAAATGTTTACTTTTGTTTCAAGTACATTATTTTGTGTTCCATCGTAGGGGGGCACTTTCACTGTGTCAAATCTGGGAGGAACTTATGGGATCAAGCAATTCTGCGCCATCATCAATCCCCCACAATCTGGAATACTTGCCGTCGGATCAGGTAATTAAAGGTTCATCAAGCTACATTTATCTTTCTTTTTTGAACCGTGAAAGCATGACTTATGTTACTAAAGTTGTGAAACTCTGATTGAGCAGTTGAGAAGAGGGTGGTGCCTGGTGCCGGTCCTGACCAATATACGTTCGCCGCATACATGCCAGAATCCATGCTACTCTAAATGATTCTTTTGTTATTAAGAGTCAGACAGTTCAAAATGATTCTCTTGTGTGTGGTTCTTCTCATTCCCGATCTCCTTTGATTATAAACTCTATTAATATTGGTTTCTACTAGTTCGTCCGGGGTGGCAAAATGGGTTGACCGGTTGTGTTCGTGTTGGGTGGGCCCCTCTGATGACATTATTAAGATCAATACGAGCATTGACCCATTTATTTGACGGGTAAATGATAGTTTCATACAACATGACACACATAACTTGTTAAATGTGTTTTTGACCCATTTAACTTTTTGTTTTGAAGAGCCCTGACCTATTTAACTTGGACAACATAATTTTTTTATTCAAACACGACTCTTAACGCATTTAACTTGTTTATTACATAGAAATATTTAAAGTTTAATTAGTGGTAAATTATGTTAAGTTAATTTGGGATGTTAAAGTCTTAAAAATTGACTTAAATATAAATTATTACATAGCCTAAAAAAATTATTACATATTATCCATTAGGTGAGTGGTTTTTTTTTGAGGAATCAAAATCGCTTTTTATTGAAGATTAGTTGACATGTATATCATTTTCTAACACATCTTGCACACATTATGGAACTTCTCTCTAACAATTCACTGCTTCATGACGTCGCAAATTTCTTGCTATAGTATGGGCAATCTCATTCAATTGTCGTCTAATATGTTGACAAGTTTATGACACGAATCTGTATAAGCTCAACCCTAGTCTACTAATTTCGTGTTAAGCATCTCAAGTTATCGTGTCATTACCAATCTTGCCACCCCTTTTGTGGAATATTCTAAACTTCGGTCATTTGGAGCACTAGCATGCACGTCGATCTAAGGTTTGAGTAAAATAAAAGAAGAAAAAAAAAAAGAAAAAAAAAAAAAGTAAGCTCATGACTTGTCATTTGTTCTTGCAATTTGTTTTAAAGAAACAGTACTTTACTATTAGCATTACTAGAAGAAAATTTTATGAAGAAAATTTGTCCGACTATATATTAGCTTGTTTTTACAAAAAAAAAAAGAAAAAAAAAAACCTAGTTAGAAGAAAATTTTATTAAGTTTTAATGCGAGGTGGTTGTGTTTGGGAGGTTTCTGGTCGGGATCGAAGTTCAATGATGGCGGAGGACAAGGAGTCAATTCGGGTTTTTTTTTCTTCGTCTAGGGTTTAGATCAATTGGAGGTGGGTTTGTAGTTATTGGTGAATGGCGGTGATGGTTTCCTCCAAGGCCGGCGGTGCCAGTGTCGGAGCATATGGAGGGGTCCCATAGTCCAGGAATGAAAGCACCAATTGATAGTACCTTCCTAGTACTATGGATTAGGGATAACAAACAACTAGAGAAAATAGAAAAAAAGATATGGGAATAACTTCCTTCTTGCATTCATAGTGCGTAAGAGTACTAAGAGACCTTAAATACAAACTTCACATTAGGGCTTACATCAAAAGTAAAATTTAGGGTATGCATAACAGATCAAGTAAATTCAAATAAAGCTTCTCATCCAAGCGGGCTTCTTGTGAGTTCTTTTTGGCTTGGATATTTTGGACGATCAAACGCGAGTTAGAGGTGAAAAGGCCTTCGCGTGCAATCGCATCATCGTCTTTGTGAACACCAATGTGAGGTAGAGTGGCTTGCTTGCTAGATGTGTAGTAGTCATGGCGACAGATCTTGTCTCGGAACTTAAGGAGACATGGACCAGAATACAAGGGATGTCATCATGGGTATTCTTCTTACTGCGAGTCCTCGACATCATCAAGAATGCTCATCACCACCGAGGTCGTCCCCTTCTTGCTCGAGGCATCAATGTCGACGACCAAGCCTCCCTTGTCATAATAAACTATGACTTCCCCGAGCAATGAGAGAAATTATCTTGTTGGAGTATATAATCCCACATCAAAAATATAATAAAAGTTGGTGTGGTATATTAGTGGTGTATATTAGATCCTAGTACAAGCCAATTAGTTTTGTGCAAAAATGGGTTCCAACCACATTTGTATACCCACGTGGGTACTTGTGTGGCCCGATACTCTCCGGGCCCATAGATTTCTATATGATATTAGAGCAGAACAATCATGAGCTCGTATTTGATGACCTGGTTAGGCTAGCAGTGGAGTCTAGACCCGTTTGTGAACCTATAAGCCTATAAGAGTAGGCCTAGGTATGTTTGTCTGGACCTCTAAAAGTACATATGTGTTTGGCAAGTGACAACTAGTCTAGGCTTAGTTGCACTTGAGGGGAGTGTTGGAGTATATAATCCCGTATCAAAAATATAATAAGAGTTGGTGTGATATATAAGTAGTGTAGATTGGATCCTAGCACCACCAATTGGTTTGGTGCAAAAACGAGCTCCAACCCCATTTGTATACCCCACATATGTGTGCGTGTGTGGACTTGCACTCTCAGGGCCCATGAATTTCTATAATTACCTTGACAGGATTGGACGTATTGGAAATTTTGGAAGAAATATAATGAAGTTTTAGAAAAGCAATGAATAAAGATAAAATTATTATTCATTTTTTTCCATTGATGAGCTAGGTTCCCATTGGTCTTTATTTAAAGAAGAAAAACTTTGAACACACGCTTCAAAAGAGGTCTGGTGAAAAAATCAGTGATTTGAAGATGAGATGGAACAAATTTTGTAACTAATGTACCTGCAACAACTTTCTCATGAACAAAATGGTAGTCAAGTTCAATGTGTTTGGTACGAGTGTGAAAGGCTGAATTGATTATCATATGTAGAGTACTGAGATTGCCACTCAATAGTTGAGGAGTAGTAGAGTCTGGCATGTCAATGTCATGATGAAAAAAAGAAATCCATGTAAGTTCAGTTGCTGTGGTGGTGAGGGAGCGGTACACAGATTCAACGCTGGATCGAGCAATTGCAAGTTGTTTTCTTGAAGACCAAGACACGCAATTTGATTCTTTAAATATGCAACCAATAGTACTTCGTCTAGTAAGTTGACAACCAGACCAATCTGCATAACAAAAATAATTTAAAGTAAATGAACTTTGAGAAAGAAAACGAAGGCCATAACTTATTATGCCATTGGGATAACGAAGAATGTGCTTTACTGGGTGAAGATGTGCAAGTGTGGGTTGGTGAAAATGTTGGCACACTTTGTTGAGAAATATGAGTGGATAGGTGAGAGGCAACATCATGTTTATGCACGTGAGTAGATATTTAGTATATTTAGATTGTGAGATAAAGATACCACACTGGAAAATACTTCACTTCAATTCCTAAAAAGTAATGAAGGTTACCAACATCTTTAAGTGCAAACTCATTGCTGTGTTGATGAATAAAATAACTGAAAAGGATGTCATTGTTCCCTGTGATAAGATCATCGTCAATATAAACAAGTAAAAGAACCAAATCATGCTTATGTCAATATGTAAATAATGAACAATCAGCTTTGCTGCAAGAGAAACCAAAAGTTAGTAAATATTGTGATAATCCATCAAACCAAGCGAAGAGTGCTTGTTTTTAAGCCATAAAGAAATTTGTATAATAAACAAACATTATTAGAATAGGAGGAATCAACAAAGCCCAGTGATTGTTCCATATAGACAGTTTCTTTAAAAAACCCATGAAGAAATGCATTTTAATCATCTAATTGCTTGATGGACCAATGTGAAATAACTTCAATTGAGAGTATGGTGCGAACTATTGTAGGTTTAATGATCAGACTAAATGTTTTTTCATAATCAAGTCCATAAACTTGAGAGAAACCTTTGGCAACAAGACAAACTTTTATTAGTTGATAGATCCATCTTCATTATATTTTATTCTATACAACCACTTGGAGCCAATGATGTTAGTATAAGAATGTAGTGGAACAAAACTCCACGTCCTATTCTGATGAAGGGCCGCAATTTCTTCTTCCATGGTTGTAAACCATAAAGGTGATTTCAAGGCGAACTTTAGATTTTTTGGTTCCTGAGAAGATGAAAACTTAGTAGTACTTAAGGCAGCACTGTAAGAGGGGTGCACACAGATTGGATCCAATCTAGTTAGGGTCAATCCGCAATCCAATCCAATTATTGCGAATTGAAAAATTACAGTCCAATCTTGTCCAAATAATTCATCAATCCAATTTGCAAAATGCGGACTGAATTGGATCAAGTTTCACAGATTGACATTTTCCTATTCAACGATTCATGAAATTAGACTTAATCAAATGAATTATAAGAATTTTACATCTCATGAATGACAAATTTACAACATACATTCCACAAATCTATATATAACATATTCCCACAAACTTGTAACCTTCAAAATGTAAGTTCCTACATAAATAAATACGTCATCCACAAATCTTAACCATACATCCTCACAAAAGTACAAAAAGTGCACGTACATACAACCTACAAAAAAAGGTTAAAAGCATAATAAAAGAGTTAAGAACAAACATAGTCTTTTAGATATTACAGTTTAGAGTTAATAGTTTAAGTTGATGCTCTTCAAGATACTATAATACATACGATCATATATGTATATGTGTTGATGTGTTAAACGGACTGGATTAGATTGGATCCGCGAGTTTTTAACGTAGGATCCGTAATCCAATCCAAATCAAATTGATTAGTGATTTTTCAATCCAGCAAATCAAGGGATTAAAAAATTAATCTAATTAGTGATATTTGGTCCATATTGGATCGGATCCACGGATTAGTGCAATCCGTCTGCACCCCTAAAGTTTGATTTAGGTTTTATAGAACACACATAATCATTCAAATATTTCGAAGGACGATGAGCTCAAGTTGGCCACTTTGGCAACAGAGGCGGGGTGGTATTTTGTCGATGTCGATGAGGCAAGAGGCAAATCATCATGAACATAGCTGTCTATAACATGAGGAATAGTATTAGAATATAAGGTGGGTGGATTGATAGAGATATTTGAGATATCAGTTCGATGAAATAGGGGTGTCAATATCATCATCCTCTAATGGCAGGATATGTGTACTACTAATGTGAGAAATTGGATTTATTGTATCAGGGCAACAATCAAAGTTTGGCAACTTTGTGTTGGTTGTCTTGCTTGTAGTTGAAGCAATTTTTGAAATATTATCATAAAAGTTAGTATCTATAACTTTCGTAATTTATTCACCTTGATCAGGAAAAGTGGTAACTGCAAGTTGTAAAATATTATCATTTGAAGCTTTATTAGAATAAGGAAAAACATTTTCATCAAATACTACATGTCTAGAAATATATACTTTATTTGTTGAAGGGTCTAAGCATCTATAACCCTTATGGATTGGGCTATAACTAAGAAAAACACAAGGATATGACCTTTTTGAAAATTTATTTTGGCCATATTATTTCAAGTAAGGAAAACATTTGCAACTAAAAATCTTTAAGCCACTATAAGGATTTTTTTTCCAAAAAGTTTAAGGAATGATGTTTTCATATGTAAGAATGAAATATCATCGTAAGACCTGTTTCTATGATACGACGATACTTTGCATTCCGCAATCCCATTTTGCTCGTGGATACCTGGGCAAGATAGTTGTTAAGCTATACCACATTGAGTAAGATGGTTGGTGAAAAAGGAGGAAGTAAATTCAGTACCTCCGTCATTTTGAAAAATCTTTATTTTTCTATCAAATTGATTTTCCACTAGATTTTGATATTTCAAAAAACAATCGAAGAAGTATGATTTATATTTTAATGGAAAGAGCTAAGTATATCTAGTGCAATCATCACAAAAAACAATATAATATTTAAAGTGTTGCATAGAAGGAATCAAATATGGACCCATAAATCATAGTGAATCTTTTCTAAAAGAAATTGACATAATTTATTAGAATCAATAAAAGGAAGTTTGCATATTTTGTCAAGTTGACATCTAGTGCAAATAATGTTTTTATTTAACCAACTAAAAAAATTTAAAACTTTATTTTTATTGAGAACTTGTAGTAAACATGAATGGGGTATCCCATTCGTTGGTGCCATAAGCTTGAAGTTGCAGAGGAAGTTTTGATAGCAGCTAATGCTTGCAACTTTGCATTACCCAAAGTATATAGTTGACCTTTCTATGCCCTGTGGCTAGGATCATTTAATTTTAATCCTTCATCACAAAATCATCAGAGTTAAATTCAAAAACAGAAGCATTATCATGTATAAATTGGCTAACAGATAACAAGTTTAAATTACCATGAGGTGTTGGTAAAAGTGCACTTCCTATATAAAAAATTGGAAGTGCATTGCCATCACATACATTGTAGCATCCCCTAACTCAATTAGGGCAATACTCGTCCTGAAACCCTAATTAAGCCCCGGTAAATCAAATCAGACCTAATTAGAGCCAACAATATTTTATCCCGTACCTGATAAACAACTTGTATATCTCAATAATCAATAAACAAATTAAATCAAAACGCAGCGAAAATTAAAACTTTTTCGATAATAAACAAGAAATACAAGATCGGTATTAAACTTGTATTTCCACCCTAATTATCACGAAATCATAATTAAGTACAATATATATATTAACAGGAAATCATTGCATCGTAGGGAAGATATTAGACTCCTAATCTTATCATTTCCTGGATCTTAGAGCACGCCATTACCTGGAAATGTTAACATGGGTGAGTTCCTACATGCTCAATAAGTGACTCTCATAAAATCCATAAATTATAAATTAATATCAAGGAATTATGTATAACAACATGAACCCAATGTATATGTAAGGAAGTATTTGAAATAATATAAACAATACATAAACGGATGCAAGTTCATTTGATAAAAAATCAACCAAATCACAGTACGTTGTCCCCAGTCCATAACACTACGTGCTCTAATAATACTACATTACATTGCATAATTGATAAAAGATACGAGTCTCACTTACCTGTACTGAGTTTTCCTAACTTTTACCGACTTACACGACTCCCAAGAGTCCTAAAACCTTTTTCCGTTGGTCCATTACCTAAAATAGACCAATTGTCATCGATTTAAGTCAAATACTCATTTATTAATATTCCTAAATTAGTCCCATTCAAATATGGTATCCCGAACCTAGTTTCCAATTTATTTTAACCCTTTCACATTTTACGATATAAAAACCCCGATATAAAGTCTCGAGAGAATCCCAATTTCTTTTTTTTTATAAATCCTTCAATTTTTATTTATTTGGTCAAAATATTATTTTTCTATTTTTCCCCCATTTTCTAGATTTTACAACACGCAAATCACGCACACATTAATCACATTAAGATGGGCACAACCGTAATAGCCCAAATCTAATTTTTCATTATACTAGACGCCAACTCGGACGCTCGTAGAACCCGCAGCTAGTTCAGGGCATGCCCAGATTAGGTATACAGTCCATTTTTGTATGCTATTTGTCTGTTTTGCGAAGTGTTTATTCAATTTTGTTAAATTACATCGCAATGTGTGTGTTTATGTTACTTATTACCGAGCGAGACAGTGTTACGGGTATTCACCTCGAGTAACGTGTAGACGCGACTACCAGGTAGGCGAATTACAATACATAAGGCCGTGGGATACACACATGATAAATAAATGACATGCATTAAATAATTAATATAAAATGTCGTTTAATCAATTAGTGACGTGAGTGTACGTGATTGGTGCACTAACGATGCATAACCGGATCTTGGAACACCCAATGATTGATTTGTTTATGTTGTGAGAAGGATAAGGTTAAGTGAATATGTTTGCACCAAGTCATTTTCTTGGCTGAATTATTGGCCAATCTAGGCCATCGAAGATGCCTAGGGATGAGCACAACACCTTTGATCAAATCTAGACTATAAATAGGCAATTTTGTTGTTCATCTTGTTGGAAAATGTACCCTAAGCCAATTATGTAAATATTGTTTAGCTATTATAAGTATATGCATATTTGTTTTATAATAGTATCCATAAATAATTATAGTATTATTCTAAATTGCACAAAACATTTAATACACAACACATTTTTGAGGAGTTTCCATGACATGGGTATATATTTGATCTCTATTGTAGAATTTATATATAGATACTAGTTCAATAAGGTGCTACGCACCAATGACCCGCTCGCTATGCTCGCGAAAAATAATCCATATAATAACGAGTAAGTTGTAAGTAAATTTAAGAAATCGCTAACAAATTAAAAAAAAAGTCTCAATAAATTTGTAGACAAAAGAAATGGCTAATGACTTTGTACCTAAAACATTAATTTGAAAAAATTCATTAATAAAGAATATTCTCCCAAAATAAAATTTGTTGGAAATTTGACAACAAGAAACTTGCAATGTTAATTAAGAACATGTTAATTTGTTGTTAATTTGACAACAAGAAATTTGCCCAGATAATAATACCTCTTCAATTTGTCCGAGTACATGTGCATAGACAAACTTTAGTATGTAGGCACATCATTAAAAGGGTTAAGGACACAACTCAATTAGTAAGTTGGAACTGAGGCTTTGTTAAAGTTTTTAAAAAATCATATAGTAACCTTAAGCATGCGCATAGACCCACATAGAGTTGAAGAAATAAACAAATTTCTGCAGTTAAGATAACAACCCAATTGGTAAGTACACAAACAAAGTGAGAGAAAGATAACTTTCTTTTCTAACCTTTCTTTTAATAGGAGAACATAAGAGCATGGCAAGAGGACTAAACATTATTATAGTTTCTTTAGAAGCAAAAATAATTCCCTCTTGTTGTGTATACCCCTTGGCTACAAGGTCACCAATTCGGGAAGATCCCCAAAACCTCAGCCTAAGTACCTTTGCAGAGTCTTACTTTAGAGAAGGAAACTTACCTTGGTTTTTCCTTTTAGATTATACACATAAATGATAACTAATAGGTAGTTATTAAGTAGTACTAAAACTACTCATATTTTTATGCATACAAATGTTTAAATCCAACATCTCCCACTCGCGTAATGAGTTTAATTTCTCATAACTTCAACACATATGTGCATACACGTGTAATAAACCCAATAGAGACCATGGAGACTTCAACTATACAAATGTGTTTACATATATACTTTTGAGGTATCTTACGACAAAAAGAAAATCGAAATGATAAAACTAAGTTTTTCTGTATCCTAGATCAATGGCTAGAATCTTTATGTTTTACATATAACTAAAATTACACTAATGAGAAAAGAAACTTCAATGAAGATATCAAGACTTAGTGTGTAATAGATGATATCAATCAATACTAAACAGGAAAAAAAAATACTTTGGTATAGGCTTGCTCAAGTGCCAAAAAGATAATTATAATTTAATGTGATTAAGTGAAATCTCTAATTAAAACAGATTTCACCATATATCTTTTCATCATCTCTATCATCATTATAATCTAATGACTTGGCCAAGAGGGATTTCTTCTCTGGCCTTAGTCAAGAATCACAAGCACTACCAGAATGCTTAACTTCTTGTAGTTGTTGTTGGCAACCAAACCATTGAAGATAGGGCGAAATAGATACAAGAGAAATTTCACAAAAATCGCTAACAAACCCAATCATAACTGTTAATAAATCCAATAAATTATACTCTAAAACGCAATAGATTTCACTAGTACCAATAATTTAATCCAATTGGAGCTCAACATCCTTAAACCCCCAACATAATTAATATAATAGTGAAATTCAATAACCAAATCCTTCTAAAAATTCTATTAAAAATCAAAACAAGATGAAATTGAACTAGGGTAGAACACATGAAAGCATAAAAACAACTGACAATATTTGAAATACAAAAAGCGAGAGTATTAACTAAGTATTCTTAAAAAGAAAGAGTAAATCCAATAATTTAATTATTTTATTGAAGAAAAGAGCGTTGTAATTATCTAAGATAGCCAAAATAAAAGAAAGTGTCATCCATGTAAACAAAATCACAATCAAGGATGCAAAAGAACGGATTATCTGATTTTAACAAATTGGATCTCACCCACAAGAATTTTAAAGAGTCATCTGATACGTCCTTATTGTGTTTCTTATTTCTGCATCTACTTTCTACACAATAAGTTGTTGTGACCAATTAACTCAAGAAAATAATATGTTCTAAAATAAATCAGACGACCTAAAAAAAATTAAGTCACATGAATGAAGATATGTCAAATGCTCAATTGTATCACAAGTCTTCATAAATACCAAAAAATAGAAACCTACGTTTAAGTAAACATGTATGTCTGAAACTATTAATAATTTTAGACGGTGTTTGACATTAAAGAACAAGCATGCTCTTGGCGGCTAAAGGAATGCTAGAATTCTATATGAATGGACTTCATTCAGAAAAAGTATTTTGTTTTGTTGGGTTGGAACCAGGGTTGCATGCCTATATGAATGGACTTCAATGGAAAAGGGAAAAAAATAATCAATAGAATAAAATTATTATTTTGAACTACAGAATCCCAAAACTAAGAGTAATCGAGGATTAAAATGCTTACCAAACTTCTAAGCGCTTACAAAGCATATTCACCTAAAAGCATAATACTACCTAGAAAAGAGAAAAATATATATATTTTTTTAAGATCATACTTCTCTTCGAAGAAAAGAAATTGAACAAATTATATGAATAACTTTAGTGTAAACTCTTTACTATTCTAAATTCACAAAGATTAAAAAATAGTTTCATATGCTTTGAATGAAATAAATCAAATTAATAATTTCAATTTTAGTACAAATATTACAACATTGCAAACATGCAATTTTGCACCAAGCTTTGAATTATAATTAACTAAAAAGCTGGTATCATTATCTCCTTACTGATCCAATACCAAATATGTCAAATGATGCAAGTATAGCAATAGCTGCGAACTAATAATTAACATCATCATTTGCTTTCCATCTGAAAAGATCTATTCTACTTATGATAAATCTTCATAAAAAATATACTTTTAAATGGAATTTACTCAAAAAAGAATCACCAAAACAACCTACTCCTAGAAAGTAAAATGCTTATATTTAATTAAAGGGTATATAAATTGTTTGAATATTTTAAACTACGTGAAACTCTTGATTTAAAATAAAAGTAGATAGCCTGACCACCATGATACTTTCCCGAATTAATCATGCACTATTTTAATCCTCAAAGATTGTTTGATAATCTCATCAATTCCAACATGTTAGAGATAAAAATTTCTAATTTAGATCCAGCTGACCTTCAACTAATAATAAGGTTTATAAGTCACCCATACTTTAAAGAGCAGAGGTAAGGTATATCTAGTTCACTATCCCTTAGAATTAACTCAAAGCATGTACCCACTCAAATAGAGTAAGGAATTATCAAATCTTTAATATATAATTGACGGAGGAAAGCTTGAATAAATATAATTAACCAGGATGTACAATTAATTATTCCCTAATTTCAAAAGAGAAAAAAAATAAAAAGATTTCTACACAACAAAATTTGAGATATTGTCAAAGCCTCTTAGGTGAGATAGTAAAGACATCACTTGCCAACAAGGCAAGACCTCAGGAGATCGTGGTTGGATTCCTACAAAAGTAAAAAAAAAAAAAACAACAAACAAAATTTGAGATATTGTTCCTTATGTATATAAGGGTATCTCCATACTATTGACCTTACTTCCTCTCCTATTCCATGAGTCTATTAATATTATTAAGGATTGTCTCTCTAGCTAGTTGACGTGGGAGAGTAACTTTAAAAAGATATTAATTTCAAATGATTCTCTTGAAACTAAAATTGTCAATTGTCAAAAAACAATTAATGAGATCAAACTAAATACAATTAACGAAGATGCTACAATAAAGCTATTGCCCAAATCTTAATTATTTCCTTATCATGTTTGGAAGCACAACACAGTTTCAAAGCAAAAGCACAACATTTAATGAAGGAAATCAACAGGTTCATTACTTAAAGTTTACACTGGTTCAACCCCAACATTAAAATTACTTGTAGTTTTTTTTTTTTTTTTTTTGAGTACTCGTGAGTTTTGATTTTATTTTTTTGATAAGAAGCCTAGTGACTTTCATTCACTTGAAAAGTTGAATTTGAAACCCAAGTATCTATCTCTATCTATGTAGCTACAAGAACAGAGTAATTCATCACCAGCCTATAACTACAGAAAGAGAATAAATTTTTGAAGAAAGCATTTCAAAACTGACAGTGGCACCTATGGACTCAATTTGATTACAACTATAACATAACCCACTACAAAGAACCCACTTTTAGAACTAATTTTCTTTGTGAAAATTTTCTGAATTAATCGTTTTTGAGAAAACCTAAAACACAATCCTTACAATCAAAGAAAAACACAACAGTATGTAGTCCTGCTGTAAAAACAAACCCATTACCAGAAAGATAAACATTATTCCAAATCACTTGTGACATTGAAAAAAGAGATTAAAGAAGAAGAATACTAAATAGAGATTGGAAGGGTCACTTAAAAATTATGAATATCCATTAGTAATTCGAAGTCTTCTTCAAAGTTAAAACCCATAATTCCAACTAATTCATGGAGCGCAAGAAACAAGTGTTTCCCAAAATTGATTTTGAGAGAGCGGAGAGAAAATCGGGTGAGCAAATTAGATATGAAGGATGTCAAGAGAGAGAGAGAGAAAATTAGATATGAAGAATATTGAGAGAGAGAGAGAGAAAATTAGAAAGAGAGAGATATGAGATCGAAATTTTGTTATGTGATATAAAAGGAAATTAATTTATTTCTCGTATAAATTTCTTTCCATTTTATAAATGGTAATTTCTTTTTTTTTTGTATTGTAGTGGGCTGATTATAAAACGGGAGTTAAAAGGAAATTTGGAATGCAATCTAAAAGGATTTTTTTTTTTTGGTATTTGTGGGGGTATAAAACGAGAGCTAGAATAAACTACTACTATAGCCATTCAATCAAGTGCAGTTCCTCCTAAACATGAAATTAAGTTCAACCCAAAATTTCTTTTTTCCAATCCCCAAAATGCTTGGATCCTTCAAAAGAACATTGAAAAAGCTCACAATGAAAAAGAAGTACCACAACAAGTTCACCTTTAAGCCCCTTGCGACGCCTGTTGACCGACCCTTTAAAGAAGCAATCCCACAACACCGACAACAACAACATAACCTTAGCCTTAAATTAATTGGGGAAGCAAACCCACGAGAAGATGAAATAAAAACCACCACCACCACCAACACCAACAATGGCAGAGAAACAGAGATTAGTGACTTCACCTTTAAGCCCCCTATGATGCCTGTTGATGAACCCTTCATGTGGTCCCCCGTTATTAGTCCTCCACTAACTCGTCCTTTGTCTCTTTCCTTTGAAGAAGCAGTCCCACATCAACGACGACAACAACAACAACAAAGCCTCAAATTAATTGAGGAAGCAGACCCACAACAAGTTAAAATAAAAACCACCACCACCACCACCACCAACAATAGCAACAACAACAACAATAACAATGGCAGAGAAACAGAGATTATTGAGATGGTAGATTTGGAGGGTCAAGATCATGGACCTTCTTCTTCAAGTGTTAGTGACAATGATGATGATTTCATAGTGTATAGTAAAGAGGTATCAATCAGACTATGGAGATTATTGAGATGGCACATTTTTCTCTATTGTATGTTAATATATGTCAAAATATTTACGTGAAAGGTCTACTTTTTGAGCCTTTACTTTTGAAATGGATGGAGATCATTTATAACTATTTGACACCTTAAGTGTACTTCCCTTTCTTTTTTTTTTTCTCAGATGTAACCATTTGTATGTGTTTTTTTTCAGTTAATGTAGACCTCTCTCTAGTATTTTGATTTCAGAATAAAGTGTTGCTCTTAATGCTAAAATGCAGGGTAATAATGCAAGGTGGTTCAAGAAAGAGGGGGATGAAGTTTCTGCTGAAGATATACTTTGCGAAGTTGAAACTGTATGGCCTTTATGTTGTTTTTTTTTTTTTTTTATTTGGAATGTTTTTGGCTCTGTTCTTGTTGGACAAACTAAATGCATTTCTGTGTATGTTTTCTATGATAATGCGACAGTTGCGATGGAATGCACTGAGGAAGTTTTTCTCGCTAAGATAATCCATGGTGATGGTGCGAAAGTGATAAAAGTTGGTGAGGTATTTATTTATTTTGAAGATTTGCGAGCTGTCATTTTACAAGTATTGTTATATATCTTATTACACCATATGATTTTGCTTCGGCATGACAAAGCTATTATTTCATTATACCAAGTATTTATTTCTTTTGTTTTTAGTTTCTACTGTCGTGTTACCTTGCCTTTTCAAATTCCAAAGTTTAAGGTGTAATATCTTTCTTCCTATATTAGCCCCATTCTTGGGACTTCGTAGAAATTTTAATTGTTAAAATAATTTAATAATTGTATATTATTTTATAGAATAATAACTAACTACTAAACTTTCATATTAAGTAACAACTATTGTTTAATCTTATTATGAATTTGTACTGCTTTGAAATATTAATCTATGCAAGTAAACTATTTAGTTTTTAATACTTGTCTTATCATGCATAATTGCCATTCATTTTTAGGTAAAAGGAATTGTTCAAATTTCGTTTCATAATGGTATCTAGGTATTCGATTAAAAGAAAAAAATGATGAAAGAGATGTACTACTTAGAAGTTCACATGATGATATCTGTGCATTTGCGTTGCTTATTGGATTTGGTTGATTGCTAGTTTGCAAGTTCTTTATTTTGGAAAAATTGTTATGTTTTATGTTTTTGCTATATTTCCTTACTGATGTGTTTTAAATATACTCCTTCGAGGTTATCTGGTTATCTGGACATTAAAGATTGTGAGTGGTTTAAAATTGATGAAGACGGAATAAAATCATTTGTCTCTACTCTCTCCCTTTCTCTCTTTCTCATCATATTTTAACTTCCAAATAGATATCTATTTCAAATATACAGAGTTGTTGAATCTAATTTGAGTTCCCATTATAATTACATAGAATCTTAATTTCATTTTAGGCTAGCTGAATCTAAGTTATTTAGTCACATGAGAACCATAATGAAAATGGAAAAGCGAGAAATTTATCAAGTAGCATATTGATGATAGCACTAATGATTTTGTGCTTTAATAAAAAGTGCGCTTTTATATAAACGTACGGAGATCTCGCTCAACAAATTAATACTGATTTTTTTGAGTTGTACCAATGGTCTATACTAGCAAGGGTGACTTTTGTGAAGTCAAAGGATTAATCAAGAGTGGATCTGTCGGTTTGTTTTGAGAAAGAATACGACACTATAAATCGATGAAAATCTGTATGGATGTTAAGCTATAAGATTTTTACTCTTTTTTGCACTTGTGGTTGATGAATTCTTCGGAATCTAATATATATTATCATTCTTGGAGTTCTTATTGTTTTCTTCACGTAGGTGAATGCTACAACGATGGAAGGTGAAGATGATATCGCTAAATTTAAAGATTACAAACCTTCACAACTGGATGATTCTAAAGAAGCTAAAGTGCCATCTGATCCTTCCCCACCCACCCCACCTAAAAAGGAGGATACTGAGCCTGTCAGTTCAGCTGAGCCAAAAAAGCCAAAGGTTGCTAATGCTTCTCAATCAGGAGCACGGATTTTCGCAAGTCCTCTTGCGAGATAATTGGCAAACGACCATAATGTTAGTAACATTTGTTGTAAAATTTTTCTCATTCAATGTGTTAAATAGGCTTGTAGACATCTGTCATTGATTAGTAGTTGATTTTATTAGATAGGGAGATTGTGTCAGATTTTTTTAATCCATATTTCCCTGTTATCAATTGTTTTAATTTTTTTTGGGTAGTACATCTTTCAAAGATCAAAGGAACTAGTTCTGATGGAACTATTGTGTAGGCAGATATTGAAGATTATTTGGGTACATCCATACTCTTACTTTCATCTTCAATCGTTCAGTTAACAGTTTTTGACTCAAATCGTGAAAGGTTGTGTTGTGAATGTTGACAATTTGTTGAAATCCTTACTGAATTATAATTTAATTAGTCAAACTTCGAAGGATGTCTCAAGCATTGTCCACAGCCACATCCCTTCTTGTATTACATTTCCTGTGGCACATTTTTGTAATTTCGTACTTCGTTTGATGTTGGTTTTATTTTTGCAGCATCTAGTGGAAAGGGCAAATCCTTTACATAGAAAGCCAAAGAGAATAGTTTGAAACCAAAAGATTATGAGGTAAGCGAGAAGTTTTAGGATGAATGTCCTTAAACGTGCTAGAAATGTTTACTTTTGTTTCAAGTACATTATTTTGTGTTCCGTCGCAGGGAGACACTTTCACTGTGTCAAATCTGGGAGGAACTTATGGGATCAAGCAATTCTGCCCCATCATCAATCCCCCACAATCTGGAAGACTTGCCGTCGGATCAAGTAATTAATGGTTCATCAAGCTACATTTATCTTTCTTTTTTGAACTGTGAAAGCATGACTTCTTTTACTAAAGTTGTGAAACTCTGATTGAGTAGTTGAGAAGAGGGTGGTGCCTGGTGCCGGTCCTGACCAATATACGTTCGCCTCATACATGTCTGTCACGTTAAGCTGTGATCACCGCGTAATTGATGGTGCGTAATCTTCCCAGTTGCGTGTTTTGTTTATTTGAGCGCAATATTCTTACTTCATAAAACCGAGTTCTGCAATACATTTCCATATGCTATTTATTAAATCATAATCTTCTCTTGATCTGCATAGGTGCGATTGGCACGGAGTGGCTCAAAGCATTCAAAGGCTACGTCGAGAACCCAAAATCCATGCTACTCTAAATGATTCTTTTGTTGTTAAGAGTCAGACAGTTCAAAATGTTTCTCTTGTTTGTGGTTCTTCTCATTCCCGATCTCCTTTGATTATAAACTCTGTAATATTGGCCCCTCGAGATGACATTATTAAGTTCAATACCAAAGATTGACCCATTTATTTGACGGGTAAATGATAGTTTGATACAACATGACACACATAACTTGTTAAATGTGTTTTTGACCCATTTAACTTTTTGTTTTGAAGAGCCCTGACCTATTTAACTTGGACAACATATTTTTTTTATTCAAACACGACTCCTGTAATGCATTTAACTTGTTTATTACTTAGAAATATTTAAAGTTTAATTAGTGATAAATTATGTTAAGTTAATTTGGGATGTTAAAGTCTTAAAAATTGACTTAAATATAAATTTTTACATAGCCTAAAAAAATTATTACATATTATCCATTAGGTAAGTGGTTTTTTTTTGACGAATCAAAATAGCTTTTTATTGAAGGTTAGTTGACATGTATATCATTTTCTAACACATCTTGCACCCATTATGGAACTTCTCTCTAACAATTCACTGCTTCATGACTTCACAAATTTCTTGCTATAGTATGGGCAATCTCATTCGATTGTCGTCTAATATGTTGACATGTTTATGACACGAATCTGTATAAGCTCAACCCTAGTCTACTAATTTCGTGTTAAGCATCTCAAGTTATCGTGTCATTACCAATCTTGCCACCCCTTTTGTGGAATATTCTAAACTTCGGTCATTTGGAGCACTAACATGCACATCGATCTAATGTTTGAGTAAAATAAAAGAAGAAAATAAAAAGAAAGAAAAAGAAAAGTAAGCTCATGACTTGTCATTTGTTCTTGCAATTTGTTTTAAAGAAACTGTACTTTACTATTAGCATTACTAGAAGAAAATTTTATGAAGAAAATTTGTCCGACTATATATTAGCTGGTTTTTACAAAAAAAAAGTAAAAAAACCTAGTTAGATGAAAATTTTATTAAGTTTTAATGCGAGGTGGTTGAGTTTGGGAGGTTTCTGGTCGGGATCGAAGTTCAATGATGGCGGAGGACAAGGAGTCAATTCGGGTTTTTTTTTTCTTCGTCTAGGGTTTGGATCAATTGGAGGTGGGTATGTAGTTATTGGTGAATGGCAGCGATGGTTTTCTCAAGTTTGGCGGTGCCGATGTCGAGCATAAGGATGGGTCCCATAGTCCAGGAATGAAAGCACCAATTGATAGTACCTTCCTAGTACTATGGATTAGGGATAACAAACAACTAGAGAAAATAGAAAAAAAAGATAAGAGAATAACTTCCTTCTTGCATTCATAGTGCGTAAGAGTACTAAGAGACCTTAAATACAAACTTCACATTAGGGCTTACATCAAAAGTAAAATTTAGGGTATGCATAACGATCAAGGCGTAAATTCAAATAAAGCTTCTCATCCAAGCGGGCTTCTTGTGAGTTCTTTTGGGCTTGGATATTTTGGACAATCAAACGAGTTAGAGGTGAAAAAGCTGCGAGTGCAATCGCATCATCGTCTTTGTGAACACCAATGTGAGGTAGAGTGGCTTGCTTGCTAGATGAGTAGTAGTCATGGTGACAAGACTATTTCAAAGCAACTTATGGAGACATGAACCAGAATACAAGGGATGTCATCATGGGTATTCTTCTTACTGAGTCCTTGACGTCATCAAGAATGCTCATCACCACCGAGGTCATCCCCTTCTTGCTCGAGGCATCAATGTCGACGACCAAGCCTCCCTTGTCATAATAAACTATGACTTCCCCAGGCAGCGAGAGAATTACTGTTGGAGTATATAATCCCACATCGAAAATATAATAAAAGTTGTTGTGGTATATAAGTGGTGTATATTAGATCCTAGTACAAGCCAATTAGTTTTGTGCAAAAATGGGTTCCAACCACATTTGTATACCCACGTGGGTGCTTGTGTGGCCCGATACTCTCCGGGCCCATAGATTTCTATATGATATTAGAGCAGAACGATCATGAGCATGTATTTGATGACCTGGTTAGGCTAGCAGTGGAGTCTAAACCCGTTTGTGAACCTATAAGCCTATAAGAGTAGGCCTAGGTATGTTTGTCTGGACCTCTAAAAATACATATGTGTTTGGCATGTGACAACTAGTCTAGGCTTCGTTGCACTTGAGGGGGAGTGTTAAAGTATATAATCCCGTATCAAAAATATAATAAGAGTTGGTGTGATATATAAGTAGTGTAGATTGGATCCTAGCACCAGTCAATTGGTTTGGTGCAAAAACGAGCTCCAACCCCATTTGTATACCCCGCATGTGTGTGCGTGTGTGGACTTACACTCTCAGGGCCCATGAATTTCTATAATTACCTTGACAGGATTGGACGTATTGGAAATTTTGGAAGAAATATAATGAAGTTTTAGAAAAGCAATGAATAAAGATAAAATTATTATTCATTTTTTTCCATTGATGAGCTAGGTTCCCATTGGTGTTTATTTAAAGAAGAAAAACTTTGAACACACGCTTCAAAAGAGGTCTGGTGAAAAAATCAGTGATTTGAAGATGAGATGGAACAAATTATGTGAATAATGTACCTGCAACAACTTTCTCACGAACAAAATGGTAGTCAAGTTCAACGTGTCTGGTACGAGTGTAAAAGGCTGAATTGATTATCATATGTAGAGTACTGAGATTGCCACTCAATAGTTGAGGAGTAGTAGAGACTGGCATGTCAATGTCATGATGAAAAAAAGAAATCCATTTAAGTTCAGTTGCTGTGGTGGCGAGGGAGCGGTACACAGATTCAAAGCTGGATCGAGCAATTGCAAGTTGTTTTCTTGAAGACCAAGACACACAATTTGATTCTTTAAATATGCAACCAATAGTACTTCGTCTAGTAAGTTGGCAACTAGACCAATCTGCATAATAAAAACAATTTAAAGTAAATGAACTTTGGAAAGAAAAAGAAGGCCACAACTTATTGTGACATTGAGATAACGAAGAATGTGCTTGACTGCATGAAGATGTGCAGGTGTGGGTTGGTGAAAATGTTGGCACACTTTGTTGAGAAATAGAAGTGGATAGGTGAGAGGCAGCATCATGTTTATGCATGTGAGTAGATATTTAGTATATTTAGATTGTAAGAGAAAGATACCACCTGAGAAATATTTCACTTAAATTCCTAAAAAGTAATGAAGGTTACCAACATCTTTAAGTGCAAACTCATTACTATGTTGATGAATAAAATTACTGATAAGGATGCCATTGTTCCCTGTGATAAGAACATCGTCAACATAAACAAGTAAAATAACCAAATCATGCTTATGTCGATATGTAAATAATGAACAATCAACTTTACAACAAGAGAAACCAAAAGTTAGTAAATATTGTGATAATCCATCAAACCAAACGTGGAGTGCTTGTTTTTAAGCCATAAAGAAATTTATGTAATAAACAAACATTATTAGGATAGGAGGAATCAACAAAGCCCAGTGGTTGTTCCATATAAACCTTTTCTTTAAGAAACCCATGAAGAAATGTATTTCAATCATCTAATTGCTTGATGGACCAATGTGAAATGACTGCAATTGAGAGTACAAAGCGAATTGTTGTTGGTTTAATGATCAGACTAAATGTTTTTCATAATCAAGTCCATAAACTTGAGAGAAACCTTTGGCGACAAGACGAGCTTTTATTAGTTGATAGATCCATCTTCATTATATTTTATTCGATACAACCACTTAGAGCCAATGATGTTAGTATAAGAAGGTTGTGGAACAAAACTCCACGTCATATTTTTATGAAGGGCCGCAATTTCTTCTTCCATGGTTGTAATCCATAAAGGAGATTTCAAGGCAGACTTTAGAGTTTTTGGTTTTTCTGAAGATGAAAACTTAGTAGTACTTAAGGCTGCACTGTGATAGCACACGAATTGGATCTAGTCAAGTTAGGGTCAATCCACAATCTAATCCAATTATTGCGGATTGAAAAATTACAGTCCAATCTTGTCCAATCAATTCAACTCAATCCAATTTGCAAAATGCGAACTGGATTGGATCAAGTTTCACAGATTAATGTTTTCGTATCCAACGATTCATGAAATTAGACTTAATCAAATGAATCATAAGAATTATACATCTCATAAATGAAAATTTTACAACATACATTCCACAAATCTATATATAGCATATTCCCACAAACTTGTAACCTTCAAAATGCAAGTTCCTGCATAAATAAATACGTCATCCACATATCTTAACCATACATCCTCACAAAAGTACAAAAAGTGCACGTACATACAACTTAAAAAAAGGTTGAAAGCATAATAAAAGAGTTAGGAACAAGCATAGTCTTTTAGATATTATAGTTTAGAGTTAATAGTTTAAGTTGATGCTCTTCTAGATACTAATACATATTATCATATATGTATTTGTGTTGATGTGCTAAACGGACTGGACCGGATTGGATCTGCGGTTTTTTAATGTAGGATCCGTAATTCAATTCAGTTCAGCCAGATTAGTGATTTTTCAATCTAATCCAGTCCAAGGGATTAAAAACTTGATCCAATTAGTGATATTTGGTCTAGATTGGATCGGATGCGCGGATTAGTGCAATCCGTCTGCACCCCTAGAGTTTGGTTTAGGTTTCATAGAACACACATAATCATTCACATATTTTGGTGGACAGTGAGCTTAAGTTGGCCACTTTGGCAACAGAGGCGGGGGTGGTATTGTGTCGGTGTTGATGAGGCAAAAGGTAGATCATCATGAACATAGTTGTCTATAACATGAAGAATAGTATTAGAATCTAAGGTGGGTGGATTGATAGAGATATTTGAGATATCGCTTGCAAATCTGTAAGTATTCGAGTTCGATGAAATAGGGGTGTCAATATCATCACCCTTTAATGGCAAGATATGTGTACTACTAATGTGAGAAATTAGATTTATTGTATCAGGGCAACAATCAAAGTTTGACAAATATGTGTTGGTTGTCTTGCTTGTAGTTGAAGCAATTTTTGAAATATTATCATAAGAGTTAGTATCTATAACTTATGTAATTCATTCACCTTGATCAGGAAAAGTGGTAATTGCAAGTTGTATAATATTATCATTTGAAGCTTTATTAGAATAAGGAAAAACATTTTCATCAAATATTACATGTCTAGAAATATATACTTTATTTGTTGAAGGGTCTAGGCATCTATAACACTTATAGATTGGGCTATAACTAAGAGAAACACAAGGATATGTCCTTTTTGAAAAAATATTTTGGCCATATTATTTCAAGGAAAATATTTGCAACTAAAAATCTTTAAGCCAGTATAAGGATTTCTTCCAAAAAGTTTAAGGAATGGTGTTTTCATATGTAAAACAAAACTTAAAAGTCGATTGATTAAAAATACAAAGATAAGAAATGCGTCATCCCAAAACCGAATAGGTAAATTAGAATGAAATATCATCACCGTTTCTACGATAAGATGATGCTTTCGTTCTGCAATCTCATTTTGCTCGCGGGTACCTGGGCAAGATAGTTGTTGAGCTATACCACATTGAACAAGATGGTTGGTGAAAAAGGACGAAGTAAATTCAGTACCTCCATCATTTTGAAAAATCTTAATTTTTTCTATCAAATTAATTTTCCACTAGATTTTTATATTTCAAAAAACAATCAAAGAAGTATGATTTATATTTTAACGGAAAGAGCCAACCAAGTATATCTAGTGCAATCATCACCAAAAACAGAAGCATTATCATGGGTAAATTGGCTAACAGATAACAAGTTTTTCTTTGCAATTTAGGAACAACAAGAACATTTTTGCAAGTTTAAATTTCCATGAGGTGTTAGTAAAAGTACACTTCCTATATAAGAAATTGCAAGTGCATTGCCATCACATACATTGTAGCATTCCTAACTCAATTAAGGCAATACTCGGCCCAAACCCTAATTAAGCCCCTAGTAAATCAAATTAGACATAATTAGAGCCAACAACATTTTATCCCGTACTTGATAAACAACCTGTATATCTCAATAATCAATAAACAAATTAAATCACAACGCAGTGAAAATTAAAACTTTTTCGATAATAAACAAAATATACAAGATCGGTAGTAAACTTGTATTTCCACCCTGATTATCACAAAATCATAATTCAATACAATATATATATATATATATTAACAGGAAATTATTGCATCGTATGGAAGATATTAGACTCATAATCTTCTCATTTCCTAGATCTAAGTGCACACCATTACCATAAAATGTTAAGGTGGCGAGCTCCTACATGCTCAGCAAGTGACTCTCATAAAATCCATCAATTATCAATTAATATCAAGGAATTATGTATAACAACATGAACCCAATGTATATGTAAGGAAGTATTTGAAATAATATAAACAATACATAAATAGATGCAAGTTCATTGGTCAATTGCAACTGTACTCGTGATTTGTATTTTCGATTTTGGTTTTAAGACAGAGTCGCACTTCCACATCATCAATAAACCAATCAGTGATCATCTGATAAGTTCATGACTGATGTGCCGCCAACTCAAATGGAGACAGAGTCGCATTCCCACATCGTCAATAAACCAATCACTGATCATCTGATTGAATCATGACCGATCTGCCACCAACTCAAATGGAAAGTATTGATTGGGATACTCTAGGTCACTGGGGGTGCGATATTGGGTGACCTGCCTAACACTGTTCTAAACCCCAGGCCGATTCATTCTGCCAAACCTCTTCACGAATTCATTTTTCAGTATAAAAATATTTGATAAAAAATCCAACCAAATCACACTACATTGCCCCCAATCCATAACACTACGTGTTCTAATAATACTACATTGCATTGCATAATTGATGAAAGATACGAGTCTCACTTACCTGTACTGAGTTGTCCTAACTTTTACCGACTTACACGACTCCCAAGTGTCCTCAAACCTTTTTCTGTTGGTTCATTACCTAAAATAGACCAATTGTCATTGATTTAAGTCAAATACTCATTTATTAATATTCCTAAATTAGTGCCATTCAAATATGAAATCCCAAAACCTAGTTTCCAATTTATTTTGACCCTTTCACGTTTTACGAGGTAAAAACCTTAGTATAAAGTCTCGAGAGAATCCCAATTTCTTTATTTTTCTTATAAATTCTTCAATTTTTATTTATTTGGTCAAAATATTATTTTTCTATATTTTCCCCATTTTTTGGATTTTACAACACGCAAATTCACGCACACATTAATCACTTTAAGATGGGCTTAACTATAATGGCCCAAATCTAATTTGTTATTATACTGGATGCCAACTCGGACGCTCATGGAACCTGCAGCTAGTTCAGGGCATGCCCAAATTAGGTATACAGTCCGTTTTTGTATACTATTTGTCTGTTTTGCGAAGTGTATATTCCATTTTGTTAAATTACATCGCAATGTGTGTGTTTATGTTACTTATTACCAAGCGAGATAGTGTTACGGGTATTCGCATCGAGTAGCGTGAAGACGCGGGTACCGAGTAGGCGAATTACAGTACATGAGGTCGGGGATAATACACATATGATAAATAAATGAAATGCATTAAATAATTAATATAAAACGTCGTTTAATCAATTAGTGACGCGAGTGTATTCGATTGGAGAAACAGTGCAGGACCAGGTGCTGAAACGCCCAATGATTGGTTTGTTTGTGTTGTGAGAAGGATAAGGTTAAGTGAACAGGTCCACATTGAAGTCATTTTTTGGGCTGAATTCTTGACCAATCTAGGCCATTGAAGGTGCCTAGGGATGAGCACAAAACCTTTGAACAAATCTAGACTATAAATAGGCAATTTTGGTGTTCATCCCATTGGAAAATGTGCCTTAAGCCAATTATGTAAATATTGTTTAACTATTATAAGTATATGTATATTTCGTTTATAATAGTATCAATGAATAATTATAGTATTATTCTAAATGTCCCTAGTCCGTTATTATTGTGGGAACAATAATAAATTAAGACTAGTATAAGTCTTAATTGATAGTCATGTGGTGATTATGCGTATACGGATACGGATCAAGATCATGAGTATTTGTTAGGAACAAATACTGGATCGACCCGCTATGAGAATGCTACATGGTCAATGTCATAAGTGATTCTTATGATAGTTATATCATTTAGTCTTTCGACTTGAGATCATCAGTCTCCAACATTAGGAGCGTAATGATTTGACACAATTAAACGTTTTCTTTAACCGAATAATTATAAAAATTGTGATTGGTCATTGTCTGACTAATGTGTAGAAGTTGTGTGATCAAGATATGATTTGTCCCTTTCTTTAATGCGAGATATCTATTGGGCCCCTCGATATGTTAGACTGATAAATGGTCATGTCTAGTGAATTAATTGGATCAATGTCACTTGACAATTTCAGTCTACTCAAAGATCGAGACTAGTAGATTGAACTATAAGGGTGACATTCCATGTCTTAAGTTCAATAAAAAAGATATCGTGTGACAAAAGGATATGATATACATTATCTATTAAGTTGTATCGATTTATTGATCTTCATACAACTTGGGTAGCCATAATGTCTTGCTAGAGGTCGTTTATAACTTGTGTACCAAAAAGTTTGGTTCACTGCCAACGTTGTATGAACCTATTGAATCGCACAAAGAACGGACTTGCACGATTTAATATTATCTAGTTGATGAATTTTATTTGATAAAATTTATTTTAAAGATTTTCATTAAGTGTCCTAGTTTGACTAGGATTCAAAACTCTCCTACATTTCTAGTGTGATTAAAAATTTAGTCTCTTAGTGAATCTATTTTGAATAGGACTCTAATTGGAATTAAAGTATGACTTTAATTTTTATTTGAGTTTTAGATAAATTACAACTCTTATTGGATTAGTAATTGTAGATTGTCTATGACTTTATCCTTTTTAGAGTTGGACTTTATTTAAGACTCTATTTAGAGTATGACTATGAGATGGAGTTCTTTTACAACTCGACCTACTGAATTATGAATAAAACATAAGGGTCACAATTGTATTATGAGAGAGACTTTTCGTGTGAGACTTTTCTAGAGAGATTTTTCTAGAGAGTTTTGTGAGAATTTTCTTCCCTAGAAATTTTGGTGCTAGCACTTCGAATCGTGATCGTGTGGATCTCTGATAAAGGACGCGCGCTTGAATATCTTGAAGGAATTGATCAACACCAAACTAGGCAGACATGGAGTTGTACTTGTTAAGGTATGGTTTTTCTCTCTTGATGTATCAGTTTAATGGAATTGATAGGATCCTGGTTCAGGGATATTCGAAAAGGTTTTGAAAATTTTGCTGTGCTTGATTCACGAAATCCAACACATCCACCACCTTTTCTCTGTCCTCACTTTCTTGGACGAAAATAGGTGATGAGAAGGAGGGTTTGGTGAACTTTGATACCTCATTTGACAGATTATACGACGTGGAAATTGACAAACAACGTTAGATCCAAACTCTCCGTTCCCAATTTATTAGGTTCAATTTCTCATGTTTTGACTAGAATTTCAGGTGTGTGAGTTGAGCACATCATTTTTCAATGAGTTGATATGGATTCCAGGGTGGTTGTAGAGCAACCATTGAGGGTTTGATAGTGTTGTTATTGGTTGTTTTGGTTTTTGTTGGAAATATCAGGTTTTTGCTGAGAAATCTCAGGGTGTTTCAAACGAGCTTTTTCGAGGGTTTATGGTTTATCATGGTTGGTTTAATGAATCATGAAAGGTTGAGATGGGCTCGCACCGCGGCGATGAGCAGGGGTGCCTGAAAACCCAAGGAGTGCATTCTTGGTTCAGACGCAGCTAGAGACACTGTGGGGAACAAACCCCCATGATGTCCAGACACAGGAGACATCCCCAATTCCACGCTTTAGGTCACATCGTGGATCCTAACTCGTGGCGGTGCGTGTCACGAAGCCAAGGACATTGACTCACTGTCCTGGATGTCGTGAGGCACACTGTAAGCAAAGCGCCACTCACGGCATCAAAAAAAATTTGAAAAAAATTATTTTTTAAAATAATTGGTCTATTGGAACACCTAGGGGTTTATACAACCTATATGGTAGGCTTAAATGATGGAATTGACACCGTTAATGTGAAATGTGGAATTTCCAAAGTTTGGGATTTGATTTGATTTATCGAGAATCAGGTAATTAGGTTTGTTGACGGGTAGTTAACATACATTTAGAGGTGAACATTGGCGTTATAGGACTAGTTAAAGCACGTTTTAAGGTGTGTAGTAACCCAATTGAAATTCACTGTAACGACCTTCAAATTTAATTGGTAACACATGTTGTATTTCAAGATTGTGACTTGTTAGTTGTGACTTGTCATATTACTCAAGCTTCGGGAGTAGACCTTGTGGTATATCTTATTTTCTGTGAAGTTTGTTTTATTATTTATATTCGAATGTGACCTCTGTATGTCTTAGTGCATGATTTTGTCTTATTAATCACCAAGGTTTGTGTATGAGATTCGCTTAGGAAAAACATGAATTTTAGGATATAATACAGATAATTAAACACCGAAAAATGGTAATTAGTGAATTATCAGAAAATAATAAATAATTAAATAAAATATGGGAACGAGGTTATGCCTGGGAATGCACGCGGTGCGATTCGTGAGGTGAAATGGGTCCGAGAAGGAGAATTGACTTGGTTTTGAAGAAAAGTCACCCATTAGAGTCAAGTTGTTGAGTTAGAGTTGGTGGCTGTTTTAAGGGAGACACAAGATGTGTCTCGAGATCCGTGCGAGTGTGTAGACGAAGATAAGGTATAAAAACTCATTACATTTTTTCTCTCCTCAATCCACTTCATTTTGAGCCAAACAATTGAACGAACAAGGAACGTAGGTTTCATTGTTTTTTGAGCTCGTTGCGACGTTGGGGATCGACCAACTACACGTAAAAAGGTAGGATCCCGATTTCTCTCATGTTTATCTACGGTTTGACGTCAATTTTGTGGGTTTTCGTCATGACGATTTCAGATGAGATTTTCGAGAAATGTGGGAAATAAGTTTGGGTATTGTTTTCGTGATCAAATGGGTGATATATTAAGGATTTATGAATAGGTTTGATTGTTTGAAAAAATTTGGAATTTTTGGTGAATTTTCGTGTGATTTACTTAATCGGGTTATTTGTCGGGGTTTCGACATAAAGTGACGTGTGTTTGTCGTTGTTTTGGACGTCCCTAAGAGTTTGGGATAGGCTTTGAATGTGACGACGCGAGTCGAGGTTCCAAAAACCTCAGAAAATGTGTTCTGTGTGCCACGCTACGAGGGACGCCGTGGAGATTTTCTCCCAAAGCATCCAAAATAAAGGCGTTCACTTAATCTACGTTTTAAGTGACGTCGTGGGATTTTTCATGGCGGCGTCACACAGACGTCTGGAACAATAAAAACATATCTTTTTTAAATAAATTTCTAAAATTTTGGGAGACTTTGGGGGATTATCTAGGGTCACGAAATGATTCTAATTGAACCAAATTTGGGTTAAATGATTGTCAGACTTTGAGAATTTGAGTGGGATAAGTTAGAGGATTATGCGATGATCGGAGTTTTATGGTATTTGAGGTACGTTTTTCGTACGATTGTAAGCCAGTAAGAAAATAAATATTAATTCATTTTCCATTATTATCATTTCTATTTGAATTAAGTTATTTATTGAAATTCCATTCTATATTTCCTTGGTTGAGTGTCTTGGCATAAGTGTATAGTGAAAGTACTCCTGGGTCCATATTAGCTGGGCCAATATGAACACTTCGGCAGCAGTGTTGTCTACCCCCTAATAGTAGGTTACACCCTGAGTACTGGATTATTGTGGATTGATGTGAATGTGGATTGTTGTGATTATGGATCTGGTATTGTTGTGGATGTGGAAATTGACCACTTATGGGCCTCTTTTGACTCTTTGGACACTCAAACTTCGTTGCTATGCTTGCCAGTCTGTTTATCATGCAATTTGTTATATTTCCTATCGTTCAATACCGCATGATATTTGGACTGTTTGTTTAGTAATTCTTGAATTACTATTTATATTCTTCTGGCATTACTTTCATATTTTTCACGCACTCACCGTCTAGTTTGTGACGGTGGTACGGATAATGCAGAGACGAGCAAAGGAAATAAGTTGATGCTATGTGACGGTGGTACGGTTGCTTGAGTTTACTCTCGCTGGGTTATTTTATTGTGTTGGCACGTGGCACACTAGACCATAACATATGTTGTGGAAGTATGTCGGTGGATAGTCGACCCGACTGTTGTTTTCTATACATATGTTGGTGCATTGTGATCTACGCTCGCCATCGAGAGGACTCAGGGATTTCAGTCAGTTTGAGTTTACTCACTAGCAGTGCTTTGGATATTCCGAAGTATGGTTCTAACCTGACCAAGATCCTGCACGCACGTTTGTTTCACTACTATTGGGTATTCATGCGAGGGTCCTTTATAGATGCTCGTTTACTTTTCTTCCACATGTTTATTTAATATTCTTTTAAATTTTAATATTTTTTATTATATTTACTCGGTGGAGTTCCTTGGGATTACCACTCTTGATTCGTCATCTGTTTTGTTATGATGATGGAGTGTAGACCCCAGTATGTGCAGGGGGAAGGGCAAACTTGAGGACTTCTTGTGATCGATTTTCGTGCACCTAACTCGCATGTTTGTTTACTTATCTCTCGTTTTTATGTTGGGATGGGACATGAGAGATACCTGACATGTATATGATACATTTTGAGGCATTTTTTATATTTTGAGACACATGTATCATGGTCTATATTGTTGACACTTTTAAAAGAGTTCCCACACTAGGAGATTGCCCTATTACATGATATTACTGCTTTATTTTGATGAATCATGTTTATAAGTCTTCCACTAGAAATTTAATGATAAACAGATGAAAATGAGTCCACTGGCTAACTTGACAAATTATTAAGGAAATGATATAAAAGTTAGAGGTAAAAGGGTTGCTAAATGGTACACGATGTGTGTGGGACACAACTGGGGCCATCACATGGTGGGGATGTGGGCCTGCGACGCATGACGTGGCGGCCTCGAGTACTGGGGCCATCACATTAACTATAAGCCTAATTTAAGTTAATTAGTAATCGAATAATCACTAATCACCTGCTTACAAATTCAGGATGTTACATACATAAATAACATCTTGCCCTTTGTAATAGTGTGTTGAAGTAAGCTTACCAACATCATGAGTTATGTGTTGTTGCTCATGAATCTGCATAGAAACTTGGATAATTTATTTCCTTTATAGAGAATGTTGCGAGGGCCTCTATCATAGGCATAATCATACCTGTAGAAGCATTTTGTAGCCAAATGATTAGTTCTACTACAAATTTGGCAAGGACTTTTACCTGAATTGTCTTTGTGACTTTGTTGTTCATTGCCATTCAAATTTTTGAATGCATTTTGTTGTGAGCTTTGGGCGCCTTGATGGTTGTATGGAGGTTTAGATCGATTTGGTGGAAGAAATGCATGCCCTCTTGAGTTGAAACGCCCTCCATAGCCATTTCATCCTCTTCCTCTTTATTCGTAGAATGCTTGGGAGTGATCAATAACTTGTTTTTCTCCTTCTTGAGATGTGAGAAGTTGTTCATGATTTTGCAAGGAAAGAACGAATTGATTCATAAAAGGGTATGGAGGCTTTGTAAGCATTACTATATGAAAGTCTTATTATTTGGTTCCAAAACCGCATGCAAGTTGACATGCCTTCTCTCGTTTCGAAATTGATTTGTTAATGGCAAATAGGTTGTTGCAAATTAACTTGAACTTCCACATATATTCTTCAATTGAGGAACTGCCATTTTTTAGACTAGCCAAGGAGTCCTTCAATAATGTCTCCTTTCCAATAGTGTTTGGAAGCAATTGTATTTCCAAATTGCTCCAAACTTTTTTTGTTGTTTTGCCTCCAATTATCATGTTGAGTGTATCTCGCATTCATGAATAAGCCATAATTATTCATCCATGCCTCATAATGTGGATTCTCTGCACTCTATCATCTTCTCCAACAATATCCTTTGATGGTTTTCCTTCAGTAAGATAATGACTTATCCCAAGACTTTTGATCAATGGTAGAGCCTGCGATTTCCAAAGGATAAAGTTAGATAAATCCAATTTAATGGAAACGAGGCTGGAACATTAATGAAACGTTTGAATTGAAAGCTTCAAATATGATACTATATATTTATATATATATATATATATCAGGCACGCGCTATGTGCGTGAAGCATAATCAATAGTTATAATCAAACTCGTATAAAAGAATTAAAAAATACATTCTATTATAAAGCAAAGATCGCAAATATATTTTTCTTAAAAAATAACAGTTATAGAATGATATTTGAATGCGAAGGAATGATTTGAAATTTCTAACACGATAGTTTGGAAAAAAATATTAATTTAAAATTGTGTCAAAAGAATTAATTTGAAGTTTGCATCGCATACAAAATTTTCTTAAAAAGGGGTTTCGCTACTTATCATGGTCACGGTCTTAAAAGTCCATGACAATCTTACTTACCTCAAAAGTGAAAACACTAAGCACATGTATTGATGTTCATGTCCACTCTATAACCCAAAATGTGGTTTTTGTTTCTCACACCACTATACATGCTCTATGTGTTTATACAAAAAAAAAAAATAATAATAATAATTCCTTTTAGGGACAAAAAATAGAGCTCATTACCAAAAGATTATTTACAATAGAGGCAAAAATGAAGTTGTCTTGTAACCCATTAAACCTTGCAAAATTACGTTATTTGGTTTCAATTTCCAATAAGCTGCAGGCATTGACAACCTTCCGAGCCTTTTTTATAGCATCTCAGACCTCCTTTCAATGACTATCACAATTTTGAAATATCCTACAATTTCTCTCTTCCTATATCACCCACGTAAGAGCATGCATCTCAGTGCACTACAAAATCCTTTTTTTAACATTCAAAACCATGTAATGTCTCATCTTTCAAACAATCTTTGAATCTACAGATGTCAACCATTAATTAAATTTGAGAATCATTCCAAAGAACAAAAATAAAGCAATTCGTAATAGAAAAAGAGAAAGCAATTCTATTTAAACTACTCATCACATAGTTGCATTTATAACTTATCTTCCCTTCGTATCCCATCGACCCATCGCTTTCTCTAGCAAATATGCGTAGATTAAGCATTCAATATTGTAGTTACAAAGGGTGGTACCAATCCATCTCCTCCAATGCAGGGTGGTACAATTCATCTCCAATACACTCTCTTTGGGTGTGAAAGACCTCCACATCTCTCCTCAGCCGCCTTACTCCTATATTATGGTATCGAATCCAAAATTACAAACTCTCCTACATTCTGAAAGGCTTCTTTCGCCAAATGGTCGTCACAAGCTTTATTGTCTCTATAGGTGTGGCAGAACTTCACTTCCCAATCCCAACTCAAAGTGCTCCTGATATCCCTCGCCAGGGGGTCATATAATGGGCCTTGGAATGAGCAGTCGAGCAACTCCACTGCTTCCCTCGAGTCTACCACAACAACTACCTTCATGATCCCCATAATCTAAGCTAATTGGAAACTATGCTTAACACCCCATAGCTTTGCATAAAGCGGAGAGCATCTACCCAATTTGGATTGGACGGCCAAAATAAACTCCCCTTTATTGTCTCGAAACACTCTAGCGACAGTGGCCTTCTCCCCATCTGCCTGCATTGCCCCATCATAGTTAACTTTGGTCCAAATTTTGAGGGTGAGGCTCCCAAAGGGCAAGAACTCCTCACCGCACTTGTTGGCCACTTCGTAAGTCCCTCACCCGACAATCTAATCTCGCCTTGCAAGATATTGATCTCACTAGTTTCGTCGACAAGATTTCACGGTCCCAAACAAAAATCCATTCCTCCAAAACCAAAGCCTCCAACACGTAACATCAAATAAGATTCCTCAATAATGATGTCTATCCTGGATGTCAGTACCAAGAAAATCCTCAAAAGTAAGATTAAAAAAAGACGACCCTCTCGAATCAGGACAAATAGAGCCCCAAACCTGACGAGCAAGCCGACAATCCCTTAAAGCATGCAACACAGTCTCATCTCCTTCCCAGCATCGATCACACCTCCCATCATCTTTAATTGTACGAGATAGGCATAATACATTCGTGGTTAGCCTGTTATGTAACGCAAGCCAAAGGAAGGTCTTAATGCGTTGAGGTCCCTTCCATTTCCATACACTATCTGATAGGTCAGTATTTATAGGATTTAATAGTTTATTTTAATATAGTTTAGTGTGAAAAGTCTTTAAAATATATGTCTAATTATATTTAGTTGTGGTTTTCAGGCGAAACGTAGTGCACGGTTGAATTTAGGGCGAAAAACACTCAAAATAGAGTATTTACTTGCAGTAATCGAATACCAGGAGAGTTTGTCTCAAAATATACACTGACAGCTAGGTAATTAGAGTCCTGCACACGGGCACGTGTCAAATCTCAACTTTTCATCCACAAGTAGTGCCACATGTCGCCTCGCCATTCGTCCAAACACGTCATGCACAATCGCCTCCACCAATCATTTCATGCCAAGTAAGCATTACAAGCCTTCTCGGCCAATCACGTCGCCTTACTCCAGTTGCTCATTCCAACAGTGCGTCGATCTGCCTCGAGATATGTGCAGGTGTTGTCTCCCAGATTTTCGGCGAACTCATGCGAGCTTCCTCTCGCGCTCTTACTTGCCACGTGTCCACACCACACCCCTCTCAACGCGTCCCCAGCACTTCCATCAGCCAATGAGATGTTGCCACGTCAGCGCGCCTCTTGCTCAATGAGCTTTTGACACATCAACGGTTCTCAACAATTCACCCAATCAGATGCTGACACATGTCCTGAACGCCATGAATGCCCAAAACAGTTTTCTCTCTTCCCTATACCAATTTTTAGTAGTTTTTCATATTAGGACTTTATATATTATTAGAATTGAAACTTCTGCATTATTTTCTTTAGAGTTTTGTAAAGAACATGTCCGGCTAATTAAGTCATTGCTTAGGTCTGAGGTGAAGTAATTCAAGATTATTGATTCATGGCATAACTTGTGAGATCTATTATTTTTATTATTTAATTCAATTTAATTTCTTCTATTTCTTTGTTGTTGGTTTTCATGAATATGATTTAAATCTAGGGTACGTATATGGTCATTGCATGCTTATAGGTGGAAAATTTATAGTCAATTGACTCAATTGTATCCGTAATTGTACATTTGGGACAATAAAAGCGACAAACATTCACCCGATTTCCCTCAAAACCTTTTGGTTCTTGAGTGTGCAACAATTGAATCTGGGTTAAATCGGGAGCGAACGAGATCCGATTATCTAGGATTAGTATTCCCATAGAAGTTTATTACTGCAGTTAGTGTGTTAAACCTTATGGTGGATGTCTAGGGTTATGCATTAATTAGGGAAGTAGTTAGTGGCAGATGTCCTAGCTATCGAGATTAGGGGAATTAGGAATTTCTGGCGGATGTCAATCTTCTATAGCTAATCTAGGGAAACTTGAATTAATAATCATTTTGGGAAAGATTGACGATCATGATGGGCCATTAAATCCTGATCTTGTCTTGTGGAACCATAGACCTAGGTATTTCTTTTATTTATTTAATTTCTTAGTAACTAGATTAATTAATTAAGTCCTTTTCTCTAACCTCATTTTTCTTTCTTTTAGAAGCTTAGAAAGATTACCAATCTCTGTGGGATCGACCCTTTGCCACTATCTCTAAATAGTTGGTTTAAGGAATTATTTTATTGACGTGTTCGACGTGCATCAATTTTTCTTTCATTCGAGTTTAGATTTATTTTTTTCTTTTTCTTAATTTTATGCTCCCATAACTCACTCGGTCAAAATCTACTAGTTCACTCACCTTTCAATCTGAACCGAATAGCACATTTCATGGGTTGAATAAAGAGACCCAACTTAGGCCACAACAAGGCCAAAATCCTCTAGAAATGGATGAAAATCGCCACGTCACTAATCAAGAGCTTCAAGCTCTTTTGGCACAAAACCCCTATACATCAACTATCCGTAGATAATGTTAGAGATTTTGAGTTGAGGTCGTGGTTCATTCATCTCCTATCGTCCTATTATGGTGGCGAGAATTAATACCCTGTTATTTTTACGAAGGAGTTTCGGACTAACCGCAAGTCTATAAAACCCTATAATGCGGATGAGGATACGGTTAAGCTTAGATCTTTTCTGTTTTGCTTTAAAGACAAAGCTAAGGAATGGCTTTTCTACCTTTCGTCTGGCTGCATTAACTCCTGGAATGAGATTACAACTTCGTTTTCAAATTAATATTTCCCTAAGGATAGAGTTGCTCAGCTCATCAAGGACATATGCAACATCAAAATGAAGTTGGGTGAATCATTTGGTAGATATTGGGATCGCTATAATTGATTGATTGCTAATTGCTGCTAAAGCATGGCCAAATCAGAAGGCCATAGCTCGTTTATTCTATGTTGGCATGTTGCCCATAGAACAACGCATGATTGATAATGCGTGTGGAGGTCACATTCAAAATAAAACTACAACCCAAATGAAGCAACTGTTTAAGGACATCGCTCAGCAGTCATGCCTTTATGAAGATCATGATGACATTGCTTACTAAAGTCTAAGTACAGGAAGTGTCTCAAGTTCTACTAACTGGAAAATTGACCAACTGACCTCCATGATGGAGCGTCTCCTCTCCTCTAGCAAAGTGCAAGTCAAAGCTTGTGGCATTTATACTGCCACAAATCATGCAACTGATGAATGTCCTACTATATTTGAAGAAATCAATAGGCCAATGCCATGGGTAATCAGTTCCAGGGGCCATCTAGAGTTCCATTTGGGAATACATCCAATCACGCAACGGCGAGGAACAACCTAAACTTTAGTTACGAGCCTCAAAATCAGAACTACCAGACCTTTTGTTGGTCTTTGGGGTTCATACGCAATGTACCTTTCTGAAGGTTAATCGATCTCTAAGGCGCTGCCAACGACGAACGCCCTCTATCAGCAGTCTACACACGAACGACGGCCAAGATTTGAAGTGCTAGCTTCGAGAGATTACCAAACCTTTTTGTTTCTCTCCAAAACGATCCAGAGCATACCAAAAACTCTAAGTCGTTTCTTAAAACAAAAATAGAGTTTCGGCCCTATTTAATCTCTCGAACTTGTATTCTAACTCAAAGCATCTATTTATACAACCCTTGTATATAGACGGTTAAGTAAATTACACATATACCCCTACTTAAAAAGTATAAGTGTAATACACTACAAGGACTTTTCTGTCATGAATTTTATCATATAAAATTCATTTTTCTGAACCATCTTAAAATCTTGCAAAACCATTCTTAGTGTGCGACCCAATAGGTTCATACAACGTTGGCAGTGTACCAAAACACATTTTGGTATACAAGTTATAAGCGGCCTCTAGCAAGACATTATGACTACCCAAGTTGTACGAATATCAAATCGATACAACCTAATCACTAGTGTATATAACATCTTTTTGTCACACGATATCCTTTTGATCAAACATAAGGCATGGAATTGTCATCCAACATGTTCAATCGTACTAGTCTCGATCTCTAGGTAGACTGAAAACATCCAAGTGACATTGATCAATATCAATTCACTTAAACTAGGCCTTTTAACAGTCTAACACATCGAGGGATCCACTGGATATCTCTCTATATGAGAGGGACAAATTCTATCTCGATTACACAACTTCACTACATTATTCACACAATAACCAATCACAACCTTTATAATCGTCCGGTTAAAGACAACGTTTGACTACGTCAAATCATTGTGTTCCTAATGTTGAAGGCTCTAGTAATCTCAAGTCAGAGGACTGAATAATATACATATCATGAGAAACAACTATGACTTAATCCATGTGATGTTCTCATAGTGGGTCGGTCCAGTACTTTGTTTCCTAACAAGTACTCATGATCTTGATTCGTATTCCTATACGTATGATCATCGTATGATCATCAATCAAGACTCACACTAGTCTTATTTCATTATAGTTCCCAGTATAATAATCGATTAGGGACATTTAGGATATTTCTGTAAATACCCATGGATCTTATTATAATGTAAACATGCAAATCAATTATAATAAATAGCAAATGAAATCCTCTATGTTATTAACTAAAATGTATTCATAAAGACTATTAATGGATTGACTTAGGGCACATTTCCCAACATCTCCCACTTGCTCTAGGGCCAATCATTCTTGCATCTAATGCCTAATAATCTAACATGACCATCATGTTTTGCTTATGGAAGAGCCTTTGTCAATGGATCCGCAATGTTGTCTTCAATAGGTATTCAACAAATCTTCACGTTTCCCCTCTCAATGATTTCTCTGATGAGATGAAAACGCCTGAGTATATGTTTGGATCTGTGGTGTGATCTAGGTTCCTTGGCCTGTGCTATTGCCCCGTTATTGTCACAATACAAACAAACATGGTTAGCAATGCTTGAAACTATACCTAGTTCAGAAATAACTTTTTGATCCAAACTGCCTCCTTTGCTGCATCGGACGCTACAATATACTCAGCTTCTGTTGTAGAATCTACCACAGTCTCTTGCTTCGAACTTTTCTAGCTTACTGCACCCCCATTCAAAGTAAACACGTATCCAGACTGCGATCTAAAATCATCTATATCAGTTTGAAAACTTGCATCTGTGTAACCATTTACAACTAGATCATTTTCAAAACCTCCATAGACCAAGAACACTTCCTTAGTCCTTCTTAAGTACTTAAGGATGTTCTTTACTGCTATCTAGTGACTCTCACCTGGATCTGACTGATATCTGCTTGTAGTGCTCAAAGCATATGATACATCAGGCCGAGTGCATAGCATGGCGTACATGTTAGATCCAATAGCAGATGCGTATGGAATCTTATTCATACGGTCCCGCTCATCATTTGTCTTAGGACATTGAGTCTTGCTGAGACTTATGCCATGAGACATTGGCAATAATCCTCTTTTAGAGTCTTGCAAACTAAACCTATTCAGCACCTTATCTATGTAAACACTCTGACTTAGACCGATTAGCCTCTTAGATCTATCCCTATAGATCCTTATCCCTAGGATATAGGCTGCATCTCCTAAGTCTTTCATTGAGAAACACTTCCCTAACTAAGACTTGACACTCTGCAATGTTGGGATGTCATTCCAATGAGTAATATATCATCAACATACAGTACCAGAAAAACAACTACACTCCCACTGACCTTCTTGTATACACAAGGCCCATCTTCGTTCTTAATAAAACCAAAATCCTTGATTGCTTCATCAAAACGAAGATTCCAACTCCGAGAAGCTTGCTTTAATCCATAAATGGATCTTTGAAGCTTGCATACCTTCCTAGAATTCTCAGGATGTATAAAACCTTCAGGTTGTGTCATATACACGTCCTCAAGCAGCTTTCCATTAAGAAATGTTGTTTTTACATCTATTTGTCATATCTCATAGTCATAATATGCAGCAATGGCAATTAAAATTCTTATGGATTTAAGCATGGCTACTGGCGAAAAAGTTTCATCATAATCAACACCTTGAGTCTGCCTGAAACCTTTTGCTACAAGTTTTACTTTGAAAGTATGCACTTTGCCATCCATGTCAGTTTTCTTCTTGAAAACCCATTTACATCCAATGGCCTTACCACCTTCAGGTAAATCAACCAAGTACCAAGCTTGGCTATCATACATGGATTGCATCTCAGAATTCATGGCACTTAGCCATTTATCTGAGTCTGGTCCAGACACAGCCTCCTGATAAGTGGTGGGCTCATTTTGATCCATAAGCAACCCATCACGACTATCAGTAATGAGAAATCTGAATCTCTCTAGCGCATGTCTTACCCTACCAGATTTACGTGGACCTTGTGTCACTTGTGGAGGTTCAACTGGTTCAGAACTTTGTTGAACTTCCAGTAACGGTTCAGTGTTTATTTGTGATTCTTGAACTTCTTCAAGATTTACTTTTCTTCCACTAGTGTCTTTTGAAATAAACTGTTTTTCCATAAAGGGACTATACCGAGAAACAAACACTTTGTTCTCAGCGGGATTATAAAAGTAATATCCTTTTGTTTCCTTAGGATACCCCACAAATAAACACTTATCAGATTTAGGTGCTAGTTTTTCTGAGACTTGTCGCTTTACGTAAGCCTCACAACCCCAAATCTTAAGAAAAAACAAACTAGGTCTCTTCCCGTACCATATCTCATATGGTGTTTTATCAACCGCTTTAGAAGGAACTCGATATAGAGTGAAAGCTGCAGTTTGTAATGCATAACCCCAAAAGGATAATGGAAAATCCGCATGACTCATCATAGATCGAACCATATCTAATAAGGTTCGATTTCTCCTTTCAGAAACTCCATTCCATTGTGGAGTTGCTGGTGGAGTTAATTGAGAGATAATCCCACAATTTCTAAGATAATCATCAAATTCTTGGCTTAAATACTCACCACCTCGATCTGATCGAAGTGTTTTGATAGTTTTACCAAGTTGATTCTGCACTTCATTTTGAAATGTTCGAAACATCTCAAATGATTCAGCTTTATGTTTCATAAGATATACATAACCATATCTGCTGAAATCATCAGTAAATGTAGTAAAGTACTGATAACCTCCTCTAGCCATTGTGTTTATAGGACCGCATACATCAGTATGTATTAGACCTAATAAATCACTTGCCCTTTCACTATGTCCAAGTAAAAGGACTTTTAGTCATCTTACCTAGTAAACAAGATACGCACGTTTCATATGATTCCAAATCAAATGAATCTAGCAAATCATCTTTATGGAGCTTTGTTATGAGTTTCTCATTTATGTGGCCGAGATGACAATGCCAAATAGATAGGTTTGATTCAAATCATTTGACTTGAATCTCTTTGTATTTATGTTAAAGACTGGAGTATCAGTGGACCTTTTCATGCTTAGAATATAAAGACCATTACACAAATCAGCATTTGCATAAAAAATGCCTTTACGAGAAATTGAACATTTATTATTCGCAATAATAAAATCAAAACCATCCATATCCAAACATGAAACAGAAATGATGTTTGGATATGACAATTATTTAAAATTAAAATAAGTCCACAGATAAGATATCCAAACATGAAACAGAAATGATGTTTGGATATGACAATTATTTAAAATTAAAATAAGTCCACAGATAAGACTAAGTCATGTGATTCAACAGCTAGGGCAGCAACTCTTGCTCCATTCCCTACGCGCAGGATGACTTCTCCTTTTTTTAGCTTCCTACTTCTGGTGAGTTCCTGCACATTTATACAAATGTGAGATCCACATCCGGTATCCAATACCCAGGAATCACTAGTAGATAAATTAATTTCAATAACCTAAATACCTGAGGTGGTAGTCGCACTACCCTTTTTCTTCTTTAGATCTTCCAGATAGAGTTTGCAATTTCTGAACCAATGTCCAGGTGCATGGCAAAATGACAATTTCCTTCCTTTTCCTTTTGGTGCTTTGAAGCAGAACAGTCAGGGCTTGACTTGTTCTACGAGCTTTGCGACAAGTGCAAAGACAGCTTTGGCAACTTTAGCCTTGCCTTTGCCTTTCTTCTTCATTCTCTTTCCCTTTTGGACCATCAAGATATTACTAGAGGGTTTCTTAATATTTTGTTCGAAGTTTTGAGCATTAAATGCAACTCTGAAATTGATTTCTCCATATTATTCATATTGTAGTTCATCACAAATTGTGAGTAACTCTCCGGTAATGAATTTAGGATCAAATCCGTAGCCAACTCTTGGCTTATAGGAAATCCAAGTCTATCAAGTTGGTCAACATAGCCCTTCATCTTCAGAACATGAGGACTAACTGACGCACCCTCAGTCATCTTACAAGAATGCAGGTGCTTGACTATCTCGAACCTTTCTTGCCTAGCTTGTTGTTGGAACATTTCCTTCAAATAATTACCATGTCATGTCATAGGCTTCCATTAGTTCCATGTCCTTCTGAAGTTCAGGAACCATAGTTGCCAACATAATATATGCAACATCAGTGGAATCGTTGACATGCTTATTATGCGCATCCTTCACAGCTTTCGTAGCATTAGCTGGTGGGTTCTCAGAGATCGGAGCATCCAGAACATAAAACTTGCGTTCATGCTTCAGAACGATTCTCAAGTTTCTGAACCAGTCAAGAAAGTTAGTCCCAGATAGCTTATCCTTCTCAAGGATAGATCGCAGTGATAGGGGATTATTGTTACTTGAAGAGGCCATTGATGTACAATAAAAATTATGCAGAGTTTATTTTAGTATAGAGGAATAGACTCCCACTAAATTAACAACCCTCCTAAAACATATTGTTTATTTAGGGGACTTAAATCCATATTTCACCTAATTCTATGACAGTTATGGCATGAAACATAGAACTAGATTATTTAGGTAGGTAACAGTTACCATTTACATCTTATGTAATTTTAGATACTTTTATGAGATAAAGGACATCTTACGTCTTAGAATGTTTTTATCTCATCATATGCCTAAAGCCCAAAACTATTTTGATAGCTTTATTAAGTCAGACCAATTTAAACATTTAGGTAACTCTTACCAAACTTATCTCACCAAGATAACACAATACACCCAGCTATGGCTGAAACTATATTAGTGCGATCGAGGCCTTGATAAGTGTTTAAAATTAGATAGCACAAGACTTAAGATTTAATAGAGGGATTTTATTCTATTTTAGTGATTTTTAAGTAAACAATGCAATATCATATATTTTATTGATTTGTAGAACCACTAAATAATTTAGGAAATTTTTATACTGTTCACTAATAGAAGAATTTTCTTACGCTAGGATTAGTTAGACGGCGGTCTAGCCGGTCAGCGAAGCGGTGGTTCCACTGACCGGTCAGCGGACGGGGTACAGGGGGCAGCGCCCCTTATTTTTTAATTTAGAAGACGAATCTCAATTCCGAAAATTAAAATTCGCTATAGAAAATTATATTTTTCGCTGATTTTACTATACTAAATTATAAGATAAAGTGGGCACTCAATATATATTATTGAATTATTTGTAAACGAAAGTTAAGTTGAAAATTTCAAACCAAACATTCCTAATTTTAACAATATACAAGAAACGGATTAGGAAATTATCCCCTGATATTTGGAGAGTGATAATTGGAACCACCATGTCAGAAGAAGAGTCATGCATACATAAGAAGGTTCGAGAGGAACTTTTGATGCGTAATCAACCACTTGTGATGAAAATTTTAAAATGAGAGGAAAAAATATTTAGAATTCATGGAACTGAAACATAGTAACTTAATACCCTCTTAGACTAAGCACATGTAGCCAGTTAGCACTTCATAGCCAACTAATTAATATTGTTGAAACCATTGTTTGTTACTTTTCTAAGGAAGTGCGAGTATGTGAATCTTGTATGGTGTTCGAATATGAAAGACATTCTTGTGATCCAAAGAATAGGAATGTCTTTAGTAGCACTTCTTGTTGAACATTGAAGTTCAAGTTCATTACTTAAAGTTTACACTGGTTCAACCCCAACATTAAAATTACTTGTAGTTTTTTTTTTTTTGAGTACTCATGAGTTTTGTTATAAGATAAAGTGGGCACTCAATATATATTATTGAATTATTTGTAAACGAAAGTTAAGTTGAAAATTTCAAACCAAACATTCCTAATTTTAACAATATGCAAGAAACAGATTAGGAAATTATCCCCTGATATTTGGAGAGTGATAATTGGAACCACCATGTCGAAGAAGAGTGGCGCGCATACATAAGAAGGTTCGAGAGGAACTCTTGATGCGTAATCAACCACTCGTGATGAAAATTTTAAAATGAGAGGAAAAAATATTTAGAATTCATGGAACTGAAACATAGTAACTTAATACCCTCTTAGACTAAGCACATGTAGCCGCTAGCACTTCATAGCCAACTAATAAATATTGTTGAGACCATTGTTTGTTACTTTTCTAAGGAAGTGCGAGTATGTGAATCTTGTATGGTGTTCGAATATGAAAGACACTCCCGTGATCCGAGAATAGGAGTGTCTTTAGTAGCACTTCTTTCTTATTTGATGTAGTGGTAGAAGAGATGCACATCATTTATAGGGCATTTGAATTTGGGAATATCATTTTCTTAATTAGGACCTTGGAGACATAACTTCTTATCGCTTTGCTAATTATTCACACAATATCATTTTCTCCATTCTTTTTCTAAGTGTATTCACCCCTCTTTCTTGAGCAAGATCTAACAAGATTTCGAAGCCGCCTATCTTCCAAGCCTAATAACTTTTTTGGTTTTATTTTTTTGATAAGAAGCCTAGTGACTTTCATTCACTTGAAAAGTTGAATTTGAAACCCAAGTATCTATCTCTATATCTATGTAGCTACAAGAACAGAGTAATTCATCACCACCTATAACTACGAAAGAGATGAAATTTGGGAAGAAAGCATTTCAAAACTGACAGTGGCACATATAGACTCAATTTGATTACAACTATAACATAACCCACTACAAAGAACCCACTTTTAGAACTAATTTTCTTTGTGAAAATTTTCTAAATTAATCGTTTTTGAGAAAACCTACAACACAATCCTTACAATCAAAGAAAAACACAACAGTATGTAGTCCTGCTGTAATGACAAACCCATTACCAGAAAGATAAACATTATTCCAAATCACTTGTGACATTGAAAAAAGGGATTAAAGAAGAAGAATACCAAACAGAGATTGGAAGGGTCACTTAAAAATTATGAATATCCATTAGTAATTCGAAGTCTTCTTCAAAGTTAAAACCCATAATTCCAACTAATTCATGGAGCGCAAGAAACAAGTGTTTCCCAAAATTGATTTTGAGAGAGCGGAGAGAAAATCGGGTGAGCAAATTAGATATGAAGGATGTCAAGAGAGAGAGAGAGAAAACTAGATATGAAGAATATCGAGAGAGAGAGAGAGAGAGATATGAGATCAAAATTTTGTTATGTGATATAAAAGGAAATTAATTTATTTCCCGTATAAATTTCTTTCCATTTTATAAATGGTAATTTCCTTTTTTTGTATTGTAGTGGGCTGATTATAAAACGGGAGCTAAAAGGAAATTTGGAATACAATCTAAAAGGATTTTTTATTTTTTGGTATTTGTGGGGGTATAAAACGAGAGCTAGAATAAACTACAGCAGCTATATATAGCCATTCAATCAGCGACGATAACAATAACAAAGCCTCAAATTAATTGAGGAAGTAGACCCACAACAAGTTAAAATAAAAACCACCACCACCACCACCACCAACAATAGCAATAACAACAACAATGGCAAAGAAACAGAGATTATTGAGATGGCAGATTTGGAGGGTCAAGATCATGGACCTTCTTCTTCAAGTGTTGGTGACAATGATGATGATTTCATAGTGTATAGTAAAGAGGTATCAATCAGACTATGGAGATTATTGAGATGGCATATTTTTCTCTATTGTATGTTAATATATGTCAAAATATTTACGTGAAAGGTCTTCTCTTTGAGCCTTTACTTTTGAAATGGATGGAGATCATTTATAACTATTTGACACCTTAAGTGTACTTACCTTTTTTTTTTCGATGTAACCATTTGTATGTGCTTTTTTTTCCGTTAATGAAGACCTCTCTCTAGTATTTTGATTTCAAAATAAAGTGTTGCTCTTAATGCTAAAATGCAGGGTAATAATGCAAGGTGGTTCAAGAAAGAGGGGGATGAAGTTTCTCCTGAAGATATACTTTGCGAAGTTGAAACAGTATGACCTTTATGTTGTTTTTTTTTTTTTGGAATGTTTTTGGCTCTTTTCTTGTTGGACAAACTAAATACATTTTTGTGTATATTTTCTAGGATAATGCGACAGTTGCGATGGAATGCACGGAGGAAGTTTTTCTCGCTAAGATAATCCATGGTGATGGTGCGAAAGTGATAAAAGTTGGTGAGGTATTTATTTATTTTGAAGATTTGCGAGTTGTCATTTTACAAGTACTGTTATATATCTTATTACACCATATGTGATGTGTGTCGAGTGCGTCAAAATAAATAAATATCCCGATGAGATTACCAATAACCACAAGAACTGCAGTAGTGGCAAGCACGGGGTCGAACAACGAAGACCAAGTTTTCAACTTAGGGTACTAAACTAAAACTAACCTAGAGTGTTCACAGAAAATATCTCTAATTTTACTAAAAACAATAACTAAAATATAAAGTAAATAAATCAATCAAGAGGGGGAAGAACAATCTAAACCATCGATCACAAATCTGCTCAATTTGGCATAATTTTACATATGGTCCTCGCCTAATCAAAGTATGCAAATCATATTAAATTATCGTAGCTATAGACCCGTAATGTACGCAGGTCTTCGCACTTCCTGATGTCGGCAGCCAAGGTACGACCGTTGACTACTTCCCAGACCAATTACGCAACCTGATCGTTTGTGCTCCAGATTTAACGCATTGGTTGCATTACTTCGATTAGTGAAGGCACTACACCTAGACAACCGGATCGCTAGTGCTCCCGATTTAGCCTAGATTCCTAAGGTATTTGACTGGTCCCAAAAGTTTCTCATCAATTGGTATAGTCAATTGCCACTAATGTGGTCTTATTGCACAAACACGGGTGCTTACGACTCACTGACATGTAAATCAAGGTTTAAACTAGTGTTTAACCTCAATTATTCAATCAATACCAAAGAAAATAAAATAATAATGAAAAGCTTGAAATTAAAATATATAAATCGCACAAATCCATTGAATATGCGTTGTTGAACCTCTCTCGCAGTCTTGCCTAGGCTATGAATCTTAGCCCTTCATGGTTGAAGAACTCAAAGTACAAAGAAAAATGAAAGAATAATGGAAAGGGAGAGAATAGGAGAGAAGAGAGAAAAGAGAGCCGAGAGTTTCTCTTTTTTTTTTTTTCTGTTCTGATCGTTTCTTTTTTATCTATCCTCCTCATCGATCTATATATATAGCTTATATGAATAGATATATAAGTATATAATATAATATAAAAATATAATCTTTTCTAAACAAATCTAGCAAATCCATCCACTTCCAATTCTCCTCTTCTTGAACAGCACAATGTCGTGTTCTTCATGTGTGGGCCCACCAATGCTGCATCGAGATGCGCGCTAGCACGGTTTTTGATGTAAAACATATCTAGGCATATGAATACTCTATTTTGCACAGTTTTTCAACCAGATTTCAATCGTGCGGTTTATAATACCTGAAAACGACAAATACAGCTAATTACACAAATATTTTAGAGACTTTACTATAAAAACACTCAAATACATAAAAATACTATGACACTATTACCGACTTATCAATATGATTTTGCTTTGGCATGACAAAGCTATTATTGCATAATACCAAGTACTTATTTCTTTTGTTTTTAGTTTCTACTGTCATGTTACCTTGCCTTTTCAAATTCCAAAGTTTAATGTGTAATATCTTTCTTCCTATATTAGCCCCATGCTTGGGACTTCCTAGAATAATTGTTAAAATAATTTAGTAATTGTATATTATTTTACGTAATAATAACTAACTACTAAACTTTCATATTAAGTAACAACTATTGTTTAATCTTATTATGAATTTGTACTTGTTTGAAATATTAATCTATGCAAGTAAACTATTTAGTTTTAATACTTGTCTTATCATGCATAATTGCCATTCATTTTTAGGTAAAAGGAAATGTTCAAATTCGTTTCATAATGGTATCTAGTTATTCGATTAAAAGAAAAAAATGATGAAAGAGATCTACTACTTAGAAGTTCACATGATGATATCTCAGTGCATTTACGGTGCTTATTGGATTTGGTTGGTTGCTAGTTTGCAAGTTCTTTATTTTGGAAAAATTGTTATGTTTTATGTTTTTGCTATATTTTCTTACTGATGTGTTTTAAATATACTCCTTCGAGGTTATCTGGTTATCTGGACATTAAAGATTGTGAGTGGTTTAAAATTGATGTAGACGGAATAAAATCATTTGTCTCTACTCTCTCCCTCCCTCTCTTTCTCATCATATTTTAACTTCCAAATAGATATCTATTCCAAATATACAGAGTTGTTGAATCTAATTTGAGTTCCCATTATAATTACATAGAATCTTAATTTCATCTTAGGCTAGCTGAATCTAGGTTATTTAGTCACATCAGAACCATAATGAAAATGGAAAAGTGAGAAATTTATTAAGTAGCATATTGATGATAGCACTAATGATTTTGTGCTTTAATAAAAAGTGCAGTTTTTATCTAAACGTACAGAGATCTGCTCAACAAATTAATACTGATTTTTTTGAGTTGTACCAATGGTCTATACTAGCAAGGGTGACTTTTGCGAAGTCAAAGGATAAATCAAGAGTGGATCTGTCAGTTTGTTTTTGAGAAAGAATACCTGACACTATAAATCAGATGAAATATGTATGGATGTTAAGCTATAAGACTTTTACTCTTTTTTGCGCTTGTGGTTGATGAATTCTTCGGAATCTAATATATATTATCATTCTTGGAGTTCTTATTATTTTCTTCACGCAGGTGAATGCTACAACAGTGGAAGATGAAGATGATATCGCTAAATTTAAAGATTACAAACCTTCACAACCGGGTGATTCTAAAAAAGTTAAAGTGCCATCTGATCCTTCCCCACCCACCCCACCTAAAAAGGAGGATATTGAGCCTGTCAGTTCAACTGAGCCAAAAAAGCCAAAGGTTGCTAATGCTCCTCAATCAGGATCATGGATTTTCGTAAGTCCTCTTGCGAGAAAATTGGCAAACGACCACAATGTTAGTAACATCTGTTGTAAAATTTTTCTCATTCAATGTGGTAAATAGGCTTGTAGACATCTGTCATTGATTAGTAGTTGATTTTATTAGATAGGGAGATTGTGTCAGATTTTTTTAATCCATATTTCCCTTTTATCAATTGTTTTAATTTTTTTTATAACATAGGTACCTCTTTCAAAGATCAAAGGAACTGGTTCTGATGGAACTATTGTGCAGGCAGATATTGAAAGGTTGTGTTGTGAATGTTGACAATTTGTTGAAATCCTTACTGAATTATAATTTAATTATTCAAACTTCGAAGGATGTCTCAAGCATTGTCCACAGCCACATCCCTTCTTGTATTATATTTCCTGTGGCACATTTTTGTAATTCCGTACTTCGTTTGATGTTGGTTTTGTTTTTGCAGCGTCTAGTGGAAAGGGCGCTTCGGCACCTCCTACCTCCAAGCCCAAGGACAAAGCAACAGAAGCAGGAATAAACTATACAGACCTTCCGATTTCACAAATAAGAAAAGTAATTGTCTTTTTGTTATTGCTAACTTAACATCACTAAAAGGTATTACATTTTGGAATAGACTAATTTGTGGAGGCTATTCATACAGGTACCACAAAGTGTGAATGTTGTCGTGCAAACAGAACATGGACTATTTGTTCCAGTCATTAGGGTATGTGTAGAAAATGTGTAAACTCTTAACCATTATTCCATTTGTTGAAATACGGTTTAACATGACCTTGTGCCATGTTTGATCTTTGAAGGACGCGGACAAGAAAGGATTGTCTAAAATTGCTGATGAGGTCAAATCCTTTACACAGAAAGCCAAAGAGAATAGTTTGAAACCAGAAGATTATGAGGTAAGCGAAAAGTTTTAGGATGAATGTCCTTAAACGCGCTAGAAATGTTTACTTTTGTTTCAAGTACATTATTTTGTGTTCCGTCGCAGGGAGGCACTTTCACTGTGTCAAATCTGGGAGGAACTTATGGGATCAAGCAATTCTGCCCCATCATCACTCCCCCACAATCTGGAATACTTGCCGTGGGATCAGGTAATTAAAGGTTCATCAAGCTACATTTATCTTTCTTTTTTGAACCGTGAAACTCTGATTGAGCAGTTGAGAAGAGGGTGGTGCCTGGTGCTGATCCTGACCAATATACGTTCGCCTCATACATGTCAGTCACGCTAAGCTGTGATCACCGCGTAATTGATGGTGCGTAATCTTCCCATTGGGTGTTCTTGTTTATTTCCATATGCTATTTATTAAATCATAATCTTTTCCATATGCTATTTATTAAATCATAACCTTATCTTGATCTGCATAGGTGCGATTGGCGCGGAGTGGCTCAAAGCGTTCAAAGGCTACGTCGAGAACCCAGAATCCATGCTACTCTAAATGATTCTTTTGTTGTTAAGAGTCAGACAGTTCAAAATGTTTCTCTTGTTTGATTATAAACTCTATTAATATTGGTTTCGACTAGTTCATCCGGGGTGGCAAAATGGGTTGACCGGTTGTCTTCGTGTTGGGTGGGCCCCTCAGATGACATTATTAAGATCAATACGAGCATTGACCCATTTATTTGACGGATAAATGATAGGTTGATACAACATGACACACATAACTTGTTAAATGTGTTTTTGACCCATTTAACTTTTTGTTTTGAAGTGCCCTGACCTATTTAACTTGGACAACATATTTTTTTTATTCAAACACGACTTCTGTAACGCATTTAACTTGTTTATTACTTACAAATATTTAAAGTTTAATTAGTGGTAAATTATGTTAAGTTAATTTGGGATGTTAAAGTGTTAAAAATTGACTTAAATATAAATTATTACATAGCCAAAAAAAATTATTACATATTATCCATTAGGTGAGTGGTTTTTTTTTTGACGAATCAAAATAGCTTTTTATTGAAGATTAGTTGACATGTATATCATTTTCTAACACATCTTGCACACATTATGGAACTTTTCTCTAACAATTCACTGCTTCATGACTTCGCAAATTTCTTGCTATAGTATGGGCAATCTCATTCGATTGTCGTCTAATATGTTGATACGTTTATGACCCGAATCTGTAAAAGCTCAACCCTAGTCTACTAATTTTGTGTTAAGCATCTCAAGTTATTGTGTCATTACCAATCTTGCCACCCCTTTTGTGGAATATTCTAAACTTCGGTCATTTGGAGCACTAGCATGCACGTCGATCTAATGTTTGAGTAAAAGAGCGTTGTAATTATCTAAGATAGCCAAAATCAAAGAAAGTATCATCCATGTAAACAAAATCACAATCAAGGATGCAAAAGAACGGATTATCAGATTTTGACAAATTGGATCTCACCCAAAAGAATTTTAAAGAGTCATCTGATACGTCCTTATTGTGTTTCTTATTTCTGCATCTACTTTCTGCACAATATGTTGTTGTGACCAATTAACTCAAGAAAATAATATGTTCTAAAATAAATAAGTTAAGTCAGACGACCTAAAAAAAAAATTAAGTCACATGAATGAAGATATGTCAAATGCTCAATTGTATCACAAGTCTTCATAAATACCAAAAAATAGAAACCTACGTTTAAGTAAACATGTATGTCTGAAACTATTAATAATTTTAGACGGTGTTTGACATTAAAGAACAAGCATGCTCTTGGCGGCTAAAGGAATGCTAGAATTTGATATGAATGGACTTCATTCGAAAAAAAGTATTTTGTTTTGTTGGGTTCGAACCAGGGTTGCATGCCTATATGAATGGACTTCAATGGAAAAGGAAAAAAATAATCAATAGAATAAAATTATTATGTTGAACTACAGAATCTCAAAACTAAGAGTAATCGAGGATTAAAATGATTACCAAACTTCTAAGCGCTTACAAAGCATATTTACCTAAAAACATAATACTACCTAGAAAAGAGAAAAATATATATTTTTTTAAGATCTTACTTCTCTTCAAGAAAAGAAATTGAACAAATTATATGAATAACTTTAGTGTAAACTCTTTACTATTCTAAATTCACAAAGATTAAAAAATAGTTTCATATGCTTTGAATGAAATAAATCAAATTAATAATTTCAATTTTAGTACAAATATTACAACATTGCAAACATGCAATTTTGCACATAGCTTTGAATTATAATCAACTAAAAAGCTGGTATCATTATCTCCTTACTGATCCAATACCAAATATGTCAAATGATGCAAGTATAGCAATAGCTGCGAACTAATAATTAACATCATCATTTGCTTTCCATCGGAAAAGATCTATTCTACTTATGATTAATCTTCATAAAAAATATACTTTTAAATGGAATTTACTCAAAAAAGAATCACCAAAACAACCTACTCCTAGAAAGTAAAATGCTTATATTTAATTAAAGGGTATATAAATTGTTTGAATATTTTAAACTACGTGAAACTCTTGATTTAAAATAAAAGTAGATAGCCTGACCACCATGATACTTTTCCGAATTAATCATGCACTATTTTAATCCTCAAAGATTGTTTGATAATCTCATCAATTCCAACATGTTAGAGATAAAAATTTCTAATTCAGATCCGGCTGACCTTCAACTAATAATAAGGTTTGTAAGTCACCCATACTTTAAAGAGTAGAGGTAAGGTATATCTAGTAGAATTAGCTCAAAGCATGTACCCACTCAAATAGAGTAAGGAATTATCAAATCATTAATATATAATTGACAGAGGAAAGCTTGAAAAAATATAATTAACCAGGATGTACAATTAATTATTCCCTAATTTCATAAGAGAAAAAAATAAAAATATTTCTACACAACAAAATTTGAGATATTGTCAAAGCCTCTTAGGTGAGATAGTAAAGACACCACTTGCCAAAAAGGCAAGACCTCAGGAGATCGTGGTTGGATTCCTACAAAAGTCAAAAAAAAAAAACAAACAAACAAACAAAATTTGAGATATTGTTCCTTATGTATATAAGGGTATCTCCATACTATTGACCTTACTTCCTCTCCTATTCCATGAGTCTATTAATAATATTAAGGATTGTCTCTCTAGCTAGTTGACGTGGGAGAGTAACTTTAAAAAGATATTAATTTCAAATGATTCTTATGAAACTAAAATTGTCAATTGTCAAAAAACAATTAATGAGATCAAACTAAATACAATTAGCGAATATGAGGCCTATGGCATGCCCAAATGGTACTCGCGAGTTATCATTGTCGAGTTTCCTAGATTAATGAAGATACTACAATAAAGCTATTGCCTAAAGCTTAATTATTTCCTTATCATGTTTGGAAGCACAACACAGTTTCAAAGCAAAAGCACAACATTTAATAAAGGAAATCAACAGATTCATTACTTAAAGTTTACACTGGTTCAACCCCAACATTAAAATTACTTGTAGTTTTTTTTTTTTTTTTTTTTTTGAGTACTCGTGAGTTTTGATTTTATTTTTTTGATAAGAAGCCTAGTGACTTTCATTCACTTGAAAAGTTGAATTTGAAACCCAAGTATCTATCTCTATCTATGTAGCTACAAGAACAGAGTAATTCATCACCAGCCCATAACTACAGAAAGAGATGAAATTTGGGAAGAAAGCATTTCAAAACTGACAGTGGCACATATAGACTCAATTTGATTACAACTATAACATAACCAACTACAAAGAACCCACTTTTAGAACTAATTTTCTTTGTGAAAATTTTCTGAATTAATCGTTTTTAAGAAAACCTACAACACAATCCTTGCAATCAAAGAAAAACACAACAGTATGTAGTCCTGCTGTAATGACAAACCCATTACCAGAAAGATAAACATTATTCCAAATCACTTGTGACATTGAAAAAAGAGATTAAAGAAGAAGAATACTAAACAGAGATTGGAAGGGTCACTTAAAAATTATGAATATCCATTAGTAATTCGAAGTCTTCTTCAAAGTTAAAACCCATAATTCCAACTAATTCTTGGAGCGCAAGAAACAAGTGTTTCCCAAAATTGATTTTGAGAGAGCGGAGAGAAAATCGGGTGAGCAAATTAGATATGAAGGATGTCAAGAGAGAGAGAGAGAAAATTAGATACGAAGAATATTGAGAGAGAGAGAGAGAGAAAATTAGAAAGAAAGAGATATGAGATCGAAATTTTGTTATGTGATATAAAAGGAAATTAATTTATTTGCCGTATAAATTTCTTTCCATTTTATAAATGGTAATTTCTTTTTTTTGTATTGTAGTGGGCTGATTATAAAACCGGAGCTAAAAGGAAATTTGGAATGCAATCTAAAAGGATTTTTTCTTTTTTGGTATTTGTGGGGGTATAAAACGAGAGCTAGAATAAACTACTGCTATAGTCATTCAATCAAGTGCAGTTCCTCCTAAACATGAAATTAAGTTCAACCCAAAATTTCTTTTTTCCAATCTCCAAAATGCTTGGATCCTTCAAAAGAGCATTGAAAAAGCTCACAATGAAGAAGAAGTACCACAACAAGTTCACCTTTAAGCCCCTTGCGACGCTTGTTGACCGACCCTTTGAAGAAGCAGTCCCACAACACCGACAACAACAACATAACCTTAGCCTCAAACTAATTGGGGAAGCAAACCCACGAGAAGATGAAATAAAAACCACCACCACCACCAACACCAACAATGGCAGAGAAAAGAGATTAGTGACTTCACCTTTAAGCCCCCTATGATGCCTGTTGATGAACCCTTCATGTGGTCCCCCGTTATTAGTCCTCCACTAACTCGTCCTTTGTCTCTTTCCTTTGAAGAAGCAGTCCCACATCAACGACGACAACAACAACAACAAAGCCTCAAATTAATTGAGGAAGCAGACCCACAACAAGTTAAAATAAAAACCACCACCACCAACAATAGCAACAACAACAACAATAACAATGGCGAGAAACAGAGATTATTGAGATGGTAGATTTGGAGGGTCAAGATCATGGACCTTCTTCTTCAAGTGTTGGTGACAATGATGATGATTTCATAGTGTATAGTAAAGAGGTATCAATCAGACTATGGAGATTATTGAGATGGCATATTTTTCTCTATTGTATGTTAATATATGTCAAAATATTTACGTGAAAGGTCTTCTTTTTGAGCCTTTACTTTTGAAATGGATGGAGATCATTTATAACTATTTGACACCTTAAGTGTACTTCCCTTTCTTTTTTTTTTTCTCAGATGTAACCATTTGTATGTGCTTTTTTTCGGTTAATGTAAACCTCTCTCTAGTATTTTGATTTCAGAATAAAGTGTTGCTCTTAATGCTAAAATGCAGGGTAATAATGCAAGGTGGTTCAAGAAAGAGGGGGATGAAGTTTCTGCTGAAGATATACTTTGCGAAGTTGAAACTGTATGGCCTTTATGTTTTTTTTTTTATTTGGAATGTTTTTGGCTCTGTTCTTGTTGGACAAACTAAATGCATTTATGTGTATGTTTTCTAGGATAATGCGACAGTTGCGATGGAATGCACGGAGGAAGTTTTTCTCGCTAAGATAATCCATGGTGATGGTGCGAAAGTGATAAAAGTTGGTGAGGTATTTATTTATTTTGAAGATTTGCAAGCTATCATTTTACAAGTATAGTTATATATCTTATTACACCATATGATTTTGCTTCGGCATGACAAAGCTATTATTGTATAATACCAAGTACTTATTTCTTTTGTTTTTAGTTTCTACTGTCATGTTACCTTGCCTTTTCAAATTCCAAACTTTAAGGTGTAATATCTTTCTTCCTATATTAGCCCCATGCTTGGGACTTCGTAGAAATTTTAATTGTTAAAATAATTTAATAATTGTATATTATTTTATAGAATAATAACTAACTACTAAACTTTCATATTAAGTAACAACTATTGTTTAATCTTATTATGAATTTGTACTGTTTGAAATATTAATCTATGCAAGTAAACTATTTAGTTTTTTATACTTGTCTTATCATGCATAATTGCCATTCATTTTTAGGTAAAAGGAAATGTTCGATTTCGGTTCATAATGGTATCTAGTTATTTAGATTAAAAGAAAAAAAATGATGAAAGAGATCTACTACTTAGAAGTTCACATGATGATATCTGTGCATTTGCATTGCTTATTGGATTTGGTTGATTGCTAGTTTGCAAGTTCTTTATTTTGGAAAAATTGTTATGTTTTATGTTTTTGCTATATTTCCTTACTGATGTGTTTTAAATATACTCCTTCGAGGTTATCTGGTTATCTGGACATTAAAAATTGTGAGTGGTTTAAAATTGATGAAGACGGAATAAAATCATTTGTCTCTACTCTCTCCCTTCCTCTCTTTCTCATCATATTTTAACTTCCAAATAGATATCAATTCCAAATATACAGAGTTGTTGAATCTAATTTAAGTTCCCATTATAATGACTTAGAATCTTAATTTCATCTTAGGCTAGATGAATCTAAGTTATTTAGTCACATGTGAACCATAATGAAAATGGAAAAGCGAGAAATTTATCAAGTAGCATATTGATGATAGCACTAATGATTTTGTGCTTTAATAAAAAGTGCAGTTTTTAACTAAACGTACGGAGATCTGCTCAACAAATTAATACTGATTTTTTTGAGTTGTACCAATGGTCTATACTAGCAAGGGTGACTTTTGCGAAGCCAAAGGATTAATCAAGAGTGGATCTGTCAGTTTGTTTTTGAGAAAGAATACCTGACACTATAAATCAGATGAAATCTGTATGGATGTTAAGCTATAAGATTTTTACTCTTTTTTGCGCTTGTGGTTGATGAATTCTTCGAATCTAATATATATTATCATTCTCGGAGTTCTTATTGTTTTCTTCACGCAGTGAATGCTACGAGAGGTGGAAGATGAAGATGATATCGCTAAATTTAATGATTACAAACCTTCACAATCGGGTGATTCTAAAGAAGTTAAAGTGCCATCTCGATCCTTCCCCACCCACCCCACCTAAAAAGGAGGATACTGAGCCTGTCAGTTCAGCTGAGCCAAAAAAGCCAAAGGTTGCTAATGCTCCTCAATCAGGAGCACGGATTTTCGCAAGTCCTCTTGCGAGAAAATTGGCGAATGACCACAATGTTAGTAACATCTGTTGTAAAATTTTTCTCATTCAGTGTGTTAAATAGGCTTGTAGACATCTCATTCATTGATTAGTAGTTGATTTTATTAGATAGGGAGATTGTGTCAGATTTTTTTAATCCATATTTCCCTTTTATCAATTGTTTTAATATTTTTTTATAACATAGGTACCTCTTTCAAAGATCAAAGGAACTGGTTCTGATGGAACTATTGTGCAGGGAGATATTGAAGATTACTTGGGTACATCCATACTCTTACTTTCATCTTCAATCGTTCATTAATGCTTTTTGACTCAAATTGTGAAAGGTTGTGTTGTGAATGTTGACAATTTGTTGAAATCCTTACTTGAATTATAATTTAATTATTCAAACTTCGAAGGATGTCTCAAGCATTGTCCACAGCCACATCCCTTCTTGTATTACATTTCCTGTGGCACATTTCTTCTTGTATTAAATTTCCTGTGGCACATTTTTGTAATTTCGTACTACGTTTGATGTTGGTTTTGTTTTTGCAGCATCTAGTGGAAAGGGCGTCTCGGCACCACCTACCTCCAAGCCCAAGGACAAAGCAACAGAAACAGGAATAAACTATACAGACCTTTCGATTTCACAAATAAGAAAAGTAATTGTCTTTTTGTCATTGCTAACTTAACATCACTAAAAAGGTATTACATTTTGGAATAGAAGATAAATAAATCACTTGTATACTTTTCTTGCCAGGTCACGAGTTTCCGCCTACGCCCTCTAAACAAACCATTCCTCATTATTATTTGACAAAGGACACTGTGTAGACAAACTTATGGAGTCAGTATCTTTTCCCACGTTTATGAATACAGATAAACCTTTTGAAATCGCTTTGAAATTTGTTTTTAAATACATACATTAATTTGTTCATGTCAGGTTGCAAAGCCAACTCAATTCACTACAAGAAGCTTCAGGCGGAGAGCGGATATCGGTCAATGATCTTGTAATAAAGGTATTATATTGTTTCTAAGAGATTATATATTAGAACTTTTAATCTCCTAATTTTCTGGTTGTGCAATCAACTGATTTTCTGGTTGTGCAAGACTTGAGTGTATATAAATGCCTTAGGCTTCAGTACATGATCTATCTGGTGATGTTTATCATGCATCCTTTCATCTCCTTACCTTAAAGTTTTAATTTTCTGAGAGTGAAACTGAGTGAACTTAAATCACAGGCTGCCGCCTTGGCTCTTTGCAAAGTTCCCCAATGTAACAGTTCATGGACTGACGAGTACATTCGCCAGTAAGTACTAATCATGTTTATACAGATATTGTCATTTTCAAGCCATGCCATGGACTAATTTGTGGTGGCTATTCATACAAAAACCACAAGTGTGAATGTTGCCGTGCAAACAAAGCATGGACTCTTTGTTCCAGTCGTTAGGGTATGTGTAGAAAATGTGTAAACTCTTAACAATTATTCCATTTGTTGAAATACGGTTTAACATGAACTTGTGCCATGTTTGATCTTTGAAGGACGCGGACAAGAAGGGATTGTCTAAAATTGCTGATGAGGTCAAATCCTTTACACAGAAAGCCAAAGAGAATAGTTTGAAATCAGAAGATTATGAGGTAAGCGAAAAGTTTTAGGATGAATGCCCTTAAACGCGCTAGAAATGTTTACTTTTGTTTCAAGTACATTATTTTGTGTTCCGTCGCAGGGAGGCACTTTCACTGTGTCAAATCTGGGAGGAACTTATGGGATCAAGCAATTCTGCGCCAACATCACTCCCCCACAATCTGGAATACTTGCCGTGGGATCAGGTAATTAAAGGTTCATCAAGCTACATTTATCTTTCTTTTTTGAACTGTGAAAGCATGACTTCTTTTACTGAAGTTGTGAAACTCTGATTGAGCAGTTGAGAAGAGGGTGGTGCCTGGTGCCGGTCCTGACCAATATACGTTCGCCTCATACATGTCAGTCACGCTAAGCTGTGATCACCGCGTAATTGATGGTGCGTAATCTTCCCAGATGGGTGTTCTGCAATATATTTCCATATGCTATTTATTAAATCATAATCTTTTCCATATGTTATTTATTAAATCATAATCTTATCTTGATGTGCATAGGTTCGATTGGCACGGAGTGGCTTAAAGCGTTCAAAGGCTACGTCGAGAACCCAGAATCCATGCTACTCTAAATGATTCTTTTGTTGTTAAGAGTCAGACAGTTCAAAATGTTTCTCTTGTTTGTGGTTCTTCTCATTCCCGATCTCCTTTGATTATAAACTCTATTAATATTGGTTTCGACTAGTTTGTTCAGGGTGGCAAAATGGGTTGACTGGTTGTGTTCGTGTTGGGTGGGCCCCTCAGATGACATTATTAAGATCAATACGAGCATTGACCCATTTATTTGACGGGTAAATGATAGGTTGATACAACATGACACACAAAACTTGTTAAATGTGTTTTTGACCCATTTAACTTTTTGTTTTGAAGAGTCCTGACCCATTTAACTTGGACAACATATTTTTTTTTATTCAAACACGACTCCTGTAACGCATTTAATTTGTTTATTACTTAAAAATATTTAAAGTTTAATTAGTGGTAAATTATGTTAAGTTAATTTGGGATGTTAAAGTCTGAAAAATTGACTTAAATATAAATTATTACATAGCCTAAAAAAATTATTACATATTATCCATTAGGTGAGTGGTTTTTTTTTGACGAATCAAAATAGCTTTTTATTGAAGATTAGTTGAGATGTATATCACACATCTTGCACACATTATGGAACTTCTCTCTAACAATTCACTGCTTCATGACTTCGCAAATTTCTTGCTATTGTATGGGCAATCTCATTCGATTGTCGTCTAATATGTTGACACGTTTATGACACGAATCTGTATAAGCTCAACCCTAGTCTACTAATTTCGTGTTAAGCATCTCAAGTTATTGTGTCATTACCAATCTTGCCACCCCTCTTGTGGAATATTCTAAACTTCGGTCATTTGGAGAACTAGCATGCACTTCGATCTAATGTTTGAGTAAAACAAAAGGAGAAAAAAAAAAGAAAGAAAAAGAAAAGTAAGCTCATGACTTGTCATTTGTTCTTGCAATTTGTTTTAAAGAAACAGTACTTTAATATTAGCATAACTAGAAGAAAATTTAATGAAGAAAATTTGTCCGACTATATATTAGCTGGTTTTTACAAAAAAAAAAAGAAAAAAAAACCTGGTTTGAAGAAAATTTTATTAAGTTTGAATGCGAGGTGGTTGAATTTGGGAGGTTTCTGGTCGGGATCGAAGTTTAATGATGGCGGAGGACAAGGAGTCAATTCGGGTTTTTTTTTCTTCGTCTAGGGTTTGGATCAATTGGAGGTGGGTTTGTAGTTATTGGTGAATGGCGGCGATGGTTTCCTCCAAGGCCGGCAGTGCCGTGTCGGAGCATAAGGAGGGGTCCCATTGGTCCAGGAATGAAAGCACCAATTGATAGTACCTTCCTAGTACTATGGATTAGGGATAACAAACAACTAGAGAAAATAGAAAAAAAGATAAGAGAATAACTTCCTTCTTGCATTCATAGTGCGTAAGAGTACTAAGAGACCTTAAATACAAACTTCACATTATGGCTTACATCAAAAGTAAAATTTATGGTATAACGGATCAAGGCGTAAATTCAAATAAAGCTTCTCATCCAAACGGGCTTCTTGTGAGTTCTTTTGGGCTTGGATATTTTGGACACAAACGAGTTAGATGATTAGTTGTCATGGCGACACTCTTGTTTCAAAGAACTTATAGAGACATGGACCAGAATACAAGGGATGTCATCATGGGTATTCTTCTTACTTGAGTCCTCGACATCATCAAGAATGCTCATCACCACCGAGGTCGTCCCCTTCTTGCTCGAGGCATCAATGTCAACGACCAAGCCTCCCTTGTCATAATAAACTATGATTTCCCCAGGCAGCGAGAGAATTACTGTTGGAGTGTATAATCCCACATCGAAAATATAATAAAAGTTGGTGTGGTATATAAGTGGTGTATATTAGATCCTAGTACAAGCCAATTAGTTTTGTACAAAAATGGGTTCCAACCACATTTGTGTGGCCCGATACTCTCCGGGCCCATAGATTTCTATATGATATTAGAGAAGAACGATCATGAGCTCGTATTTGATGACCTGGTTAGGCTAGCAGTGGAGTCTAGACACGTTTGTGAACCTATAAGCCTATAAGAGTAGGCCTAGGTATGTTTGTCTGGACCTCTAAAAGTGCATATTTGTTTGGCAAGTGACAACTAGTCTAGGCTTAGTTGCACTTGAGGGGGAGTGTTGGAGTATATAATCCCGTATCAAAAATATAATAAGAGTTGGTGTGATATATAAATAGTGTAGATTGGATCCTAGCACCAGTCAATTGGTTTGGTGCAAAAACGAGCTCCAACCCCATTTGTATACCCCATATGTGTGTGCGTGTGTGGACTTACACTGTCAGGGCCCATGAATTTCTATAATTACCTTGATAGGATTGGACGTATTGGAAATTTTGGAAGAAATATAATGAAGTTTTAGAAAAGCAATGAATAAAGATAAAATTATTATTCATTTTTTTCCATTGATGAGCTAGGTTCGCATTGGTGTTTATTTAAAGAAGAAAAACTTTGACACACGCTTCAAAAGAGGTCTGGTGAAAAAATCAGTGATTTGAAGATGAGATGGAACAAATTATGTGACTAATGTACCTGCAACAACTTTCTCAAGAACAAAATGGTAGTCAAGTTCAACATGTTTGGTACGAGTGTAAAAGGCTGAATTGATTATCATATGTAGAGTACTGAGATTGACACTCAATAGTTGAGGAGTAGTAGAGACTGGCATGTCAATGTGATGATGAAAAAAAGAAATCCATGTAAGTTCAGTTGCTGTGGTGGCTAGGGAGCGGTACACAGATTTAACGCTGGATCGAGCAATTGCAAGTTGTTTTCTTAAAGACCAAGACACGCAATTTGATTCTTTAATTATGCAACCAATAGTACTTCGTCTAGTAAGTTGAAAACCAGACCAATCTGCATAACAAAAATAATTTAAAGTAAATGAACTTTGAGAAAGAAAACGTAGGCCATAACTTATTATGCCATTGAGATAACGAAGAATGTGCTTGACTGCGTGAAGATGTGCAAGTGTGGGTTGGTGAAAATATTGGCACACTTTGTTGAGAAATATGAGTGGATAGGTGAGAGGCAGCATCATGTTTATGCACGTGAGTAGATATTTAATATATTTAGATTGTAAGAGAAAGATACCACCTGGAAAATACTTCACTTCAATTCCTAAAAAGTAATGAAGGTTACCAACATCTTTAAGTGCAAACTCATTGCTATGTTGATGAATAAAACAACTGAAAAGGATGTCATTGTTCCCTGTGATAAGAACATCGTCAATATAAACAAGTAAAAGAACCAAATCATGCTTATGTCAATATGTAAATAATGAACAATCAGCTTTGGTGCAAGAGAAACCAAAAGTTACGAAATATTGTGATAATCCATCAAACCAAGCGCAGAGTGCTTGTTTTTAAGCTATAAAGAAATTTGTATAATAAACAAACATTATTAGAATAGGAGGAATCAACAAAGCCCAGTGATTGTTCCATATAGACCGTTTCTTTAAGAAACCCATGAAGAAATGCATTTTAAACATCTAATTGCTTGATGGACTAATGTGAAATAACTTCAATTGAGAGTACGATGCGAACTGTTGTAGGTTTAATGATCAGACTAAATGTTTTTTCATAATCAAGTCCATAAACTTGAGAGAAACCTTTGGCAACAAGACAAACTTTTATTAGTTGATAGATCCATCTTCATTATATTTTATTCTATACAACCACTTGGAGCCAATGATGTTAGTATAAGAATGTAGTGGAACAAAACTCCACGTCCTATTCTGATGAAGGGCCGCAATTTCTTCTTCCATGGTTGTAAACCATAAAGGAGATTTCAAGGCGGACTTGAGAGTTTTTGGTTCCAGAGAAGATGAAAACTTAGTAGTACTTAAGGCTGTACTGTAAGAGGGGTGCACACAGATTAGATCCAATCTAGTTAGGTCAATCCGCAATCCAATCCAATTATTGCGAATTGAAAAATTACAAATCCAATCTTGTCCAAATAATTCATCAATCCAATTTGCAAAATGCGGACTGAATTGGATCAAGTTTCACAATTGATATTTTCCTATCCAACGATTCATAAAATTAGACTTAATCAAATGAATCATAATAATTTTACATCTCATGAATGACAAATTTACAACATACATTCCACAAATCTATATATAGCATATTCCCACAAACTTGTAACCTTCAAAATGTAAGTTCCTACATAAATAAATACGTCATCCACAAATCTTAACCATACATCCTCACAAAAGTACAAAAAAGTGCACGTACATACAACCTACAAAAAAAGGTTAAAAGCATAATAAAAGAGTTAAGAACAAACATAGTCTTTTAGATATTACAGTTTAGAGTTAATAGTTTAAGTTGATGCTCTTTAAGATACTATAATACATACGATCATATATGTATATGTGTTGATATGTTAAATGGACCAATCAAATTGGATCCGCGGGTTTTTAATGTAGGATCCGTAATCCAATCCAAATTCAGGTCCGGCCAGTTAGTGATTTTTCAATCCAAATCCGGTCAAGGGATTAAAAAATTGATCAAATTAGTGATATTTGGTCCATATTGGATCGGATCCACGGATTAGTGCAATCCGTCTGCACCCCTAAAGTTTGATTTAGGTTTTATAGAACACACATAATCATTCAAATATTTCGGAGGACGGTGAGCTCAAGTTGGCCACTTTGGCAACAGAGGCGGGGGTGGTATTATGTCAATGTTGATGAGGCAAGAGGCAGATCATCATGAAAATAGCTGTCTATAACATGAGGAATAGTATTAGAATATAAGGTGGGTGGATTGATATAGATATTTGAGATATCAGTTCGATGAAATAGGGGTGTCAATATCATCATCCTCTAATGGCAGGATATGTGTACTACTAATGTGAGAAATTGGATTTATTGTATCAGGGCAACAATCAAAGTTTGGCTACTTTGTGTTGGTTGTCTTGCTTGTAGTTGAAGCAATTTTTTAAATATTATCATAAAAGTTAGTATCTATATCTTTGGTAATTTATTCACCTTGATTAGGAAAAGTGGTAACTGCAAGTTGTAAAATATTATCACTTGAAGCTTTAATAGAATAAGGAAAAACATTTTCATCAAATACTACATGTCTAGAAATATATACTTTATTTGTTGAAGGGTCTAGGCATCTATAACCCTTATGGATTGGGCTATAACTAAGAGAAACACAAGGATATGTCCTTTTTGAAAATTTATTTTGGCCATATTATTTCAAGTAAGGAAAACATTTGCAACTAAAAATCTTTAAGCCACTATAAGGATTTTTTTTTCCAAAAAGTTTAAGGAATGATGTTTTCATATGTAAAACATAACTTAAAATTCGATTGATTAAAAATACATGCATCATCTCAAAATCGAATAGGTAGATTAGAATGAAATATCATCGTAAGACCCGTTTCTATGATACGATGATACTTTACATTCCGCATCGTAAGACCCGTTTGCTCGTGGATACCTGGGCAAGATAGTTGTTGAGCTATACCACATTGAGCAAGATGGTTGGGGAAAAAGGAGGAAGTAAATTCAGTACCTCCGTCATTTTGAAAAATCTTTATTTTTCTATCGAATTGATTTTTCACTAGATTTTGATATTTCAAAAAACAATCGAAGAAGTATGATTTATGTTTTAATAGAAAGAGCTAAGTATATCTAGTGCAATCATCACAAAAAACAACATAATATTTAAAGTGTTTCATAGAAGTAATCAAATATGGACCCATAAATCATAGTGAATCTTTTCTAAAAGAAATTGACATAATTTATTAGAATCAATAAAAGGAAGTTTGCATATTTTGTCGAGTTGACATCTAGTGCAAATAATGTTTTATTTCACTAACTAAAAATATTTAAAACTTTATTTTTATTGAGAACTTGTAGTAAACGTGAATGGGTATCCCATTCGTTGGTGTCATAAGCTTGAAGTTGCAGAGGGAGTTTTGATAGCAGCTAATGCTTGCAACTTTGCATCACCCAAAGTATATAGTTGACCTTTTCTATGCCATGTGGCTAGGATCATTTCATTTTAATCCTTTATCACAAAATCATCAGAGTTTAATTCAAAAACAGAAGCATTATCATGTGTAAATTGGCTAACAGATAACAAGTTTTTTTTGCAATTTAGGACCAACAAGAACATTTTTGCAAGTTTAAATTACCATGACGTGTTGCTAAAAGTGCACTTCCTATATAAAAAATTGGAAGTGCATTGCCATCACATACATTGTAGCATCCCCTAACTCAATTAGGGCAATACTAGATCTGAAACCCTAATTAAGCCCCGTAAATCGATCGACCTAATTAGAGCCAAGACATTTTATCCCGTACTGATAATAAATAACTTGTATATCTCAATATCAATAAACAAATTAAATCAAAATACAAATAAAATTAAAACTTTTTCGATAATAAACAAGAAATACAACATCGGTATTAAACTTGTATTTCCAACCTAATTATCACGAAATCATAATTAAATATAATATATATTAATAGGAAATCATTGCATCATAGGAAAGATATTAGACTCCTAATCTTATCATTTCCTGGATCTTAGTGCACGCCATTACCTGGAAATGTTAACATGGGTGAATTCCTATATCCTCAATAAGTGACTCTCATAAAATCCATAAATTATCAATTAATATCAAGGAATTATGTATAACAACATGAACCCAATGTATATGTAAGGAAGTATTTGAAATAATATAAACAATACATAAACGGATGCAAGTTCATTGGTCAATTGCAACTGTACTCGTGATTTGCATTTTCGATTTTGGTTTTATGACAGAGTCGCATTCCCACATCGTCAATAAACCAATCAGTGATCATCTGATAAGTTCAAGATCGATGTCGCCAACTCAAATGGAGACAGAGTCGCACTCCTACATTGTCAATATACCGATCATTGATCATTTGATAGGATAATGACCGATCAGCCACCAACTCAAATGGAAAGTATTGATCGGGATACTCCAGGTCACTAGGGGCCCGATATTGGATGACCGCCTAACACAATTCCAAACCCCAGGTCGGTTCGTTCTGCCAAACCTCTTTACGAATTCATTTTTCAGTATAAAAATATTTGATAAAAAATCAACCAAATCGCAGTACATTGTCCCCAGTCCATAACACTACGTGCTCTAATAATACTACATTACATTGCATAATTGATAAAAGATACGAGTCTCACTTACCTGTTTTGAGTTTTCCTAACTTTTACCGACTTACACGACTCCCAAGAGTCCTAAAATCTTTTTTCGTTGGTCCATTACCTAAAATAGACCAATTGTCATCGATTTAAGTCAAATACTCATTTATTAATATTCCTAAATTAGTCCCATTCAAATATGGAATCCCAGAACCTAGTTTCCAATTTATTTTAACCCTTTCACGTTTTACGATATAAAAACCCCGATATAAAGTCTCGAGAGAATCCCAATTTCTTTTCTTTTTTTTTATAAATCCTTCAATTTCTATTTATTTGGTCAAAATATTATTTTTCTATTTTTCTCCCATTTTCTAGATTTTACAACACGCAAATTCACGCACACATTAATCACATTAAGATGGGCACAACCGTAATGGCCTAAATCTAATTTTTCATTATACTGGACGCCAACTCGGACGCTCATGGAACCCGAAGCTAGTTTAGGGCATGCCCAAATTAGGTATACAGTCCATATTTGTATGGTATTTGTCTGTTTTGCGAAGTGTTTATTCAATTTTGTTAAATTACATCGCAATATGTGTGTTTATGTTACTTATTACCGAGCGAGACAGTGTTATGGGTATTCGCCTCGAGTAACGTGTAGACGCGGCTACTAGGTAGGCGAATTACAATACATAAGGCCATGGGATACACGCATGATAAGTAAATGACATGTATTAAATAATTAAAATAAAATGTCATTTAATCAATTAGTGATGTGAGTGTACGTGATTGGTGCACTAAACAGTGCATAACCGGGTACTTGAACACCCAATGATTGATTTGTTTGTGTTGTGAGAAGGATAAGGTTAAGTGAATATGTTTGCATTGAAGTCATTTTCTTGGCTGAATTATTGGCCAATCTAGGCCATTGAAGGTGCCTAGGGATGAGCACAACACCTTTGATCAATACTAGACTTAAATAGACAATTTTGGTGTTCATCTTGTTTGAAAATGTGCCCTAAGCTAATTATGTAAATATTGTTTAACTATTATAAGTATATGCATATTTCTTTTATAATAGTATCCATAAATAATTATAGTATTATTCTAAATTGCACAAAACATTTAATACACAACACATTTTTGAGGAGTTCTCATGACATGAGTATATATTTGATCTCTATTGTAGAATTTATATATAGATACTAGTTCAATAAGGTGCTACGCACCAACGACCCGCTCGCTATGCTCGCGAAAAATAATCCATACAATAACGAGTAAGTTGTAAGTAAATTTAAAAAATCGCTAACAAATTAAAAAAAAGTCTCAATAAATTTGTAGACAAAAGAAATGGCTAATGACTTTGTACCTAAAACATTAATTTGAAAAAAATTCAATAATAAAGAATATTCTCCCAAAATAAAATTTGTTGGAAATTTGACAACAAGAAACTTGCAATATTAATTAAGAACATGTTAATTTGTTGTTAATTTGACAATAAGAAATTTGCCCAGATAATAATACCTCTTCAATTTGTCCGAGTACATGTGCATAGACCCACATAGAGTTCAAGAAATAAACAAATTTCTGCAGTTAAGAAAACAACCCAATTGGTAAGTACACAAACAAAGTGAGAGAAAGATAACTTTCTTTTCTAACCTTTCTTTCAATAGGAGAACATAAAAGCAAAGCAAGAGGACTAAACATTATTAACTCTCGATATGCTCTCTTCTTATGCACCATGTAGGCTACCCAAAATATCTATAAATTATAGTTTCTTTAGAAGCAAAAATAATTCCCTCTTATTGTGTATACCCCTTGGCTACAAGGTCACCAATTCGGGAAGATCCCTAAAACCTCAGCCTAAGTACCTTTGTAGAGTCTTACTTTAGAGAAGGAAACTTACCTTGGTTTTTCCTTTTAGATTGATACACATAAATAATAACTAATAGGTAGTTATTAAGTAGTACTAAAACTACTCATATTTATATGCATACAAATGTTTAAATCCAACATCTCCCACTCGCGCGTAATGAGTTTAATTTCTCATAACTTCAACACATATGTGCATACACGTGTAATATACCCAATAGAGACCATGGAGACTTCAACTATACAAATGTGTTTACATATATACTTTTGAGGTATCTTACGACAAAAAGAAAATCGAAATGATAAAACTAAGTTTTTCTGTATCCTAGGTCAATGGCTAGAATCTTTATGTGTTTTACCATATAACTAAAATTACACTAATAAGAAAAGAAACTTCAATGAAGATATCAAGACTTAGTGTGTAATAGATGATATCAATCAATACTAAACAGGAAAAAAAAATACTTTGGTATAGGCTTGCTCAAGTGCCAAAAAGATAATTATAATTTAATGTGATTAAGTGAAATCTCTAATTAAAACAGATTCCACCATATATCGTTTCATCATCTCTATCATCATTATAATCTAATGAACTGGCCAAGAGGGATTTCTTCTCTGGCCTTAGTCAAGAATCACAAGCACTACCGAATGCTTAACTTCTTGTAGTTGTTGTTGGCAACCAAACCATTGAAGATAGGACGAAATAGATACGAGAGAAATTTCACAAAAATCGCTAACAAACCCAATCATAACTGTTAATAAATCCAATAAATTATACTCTAAAACCCAATAGATTTCACCAGTACCAATAATTGAATCCAATTGGAGCACAACAACCTCAAACCCCCAACATAATTAATATAATAGTGAAATTCAATAACCAAATCCTTCTAAAAATTCTATTAAAAATCAAAAGAAGATGAAATTGAACTAGGGTAGAACACATGAAAGCATAAAAACAACTGACAATATTTGAAATACAAAAAGCGGAGAGTATCAACTAAGTATTCTTAAAAAGAAAGAGTAAATCCAATAATTTAATTTTTTTATTGAAGAAAAGAGCGTTGTAATTATCTAAGATAGCCAAAATCAAAGAAAGTGTCATCCATGTAAACAAAATCACAATCAAGGATGCAAAAGAACGGATTATCAGATTTTGTCAAATTGGATCTCACCCAAAATATTTTTAAAGATTCATCTGATACGTCCTTATTGTGTTTCTTATTTCTGAATCTACTTTCTGCACAATAAGTTGTTGTGACGAATTAACTCAAGAAAATAATATGTTCTAAAATAAATAAGTTAAGTCAAACGACCTAAAAAAAAATTAAGTCACATGAATGAAGATATGTCAAATGCTCAATTGTCTCACAAGTCTTCCTAAATACCAAAAAATATAAACCTACATTTAAGTAAACATGTATGTTTGAAACTATTAATAATTTTAGATGGTGTTTGACATTAAAGAACAAGCATGCTCTTGGCGGCTAAAGGAATGCTAGAATTTGATATGAATGGACTTCATTCAGAAAAAAGTATTTTATTTTGTTGGGTTCGAACCAGGGTTGCATGCCTATATGAATGGACTTCAATGGAAAAGGAAAAAAAATAATCAATAGAATAAAATTATTATGTTGAACTACAGAATCCCAAAACTAAGAGTAATCGAGAATGAAAATGCTTACCAAACTTCTAAGCGCTTACAAAGCATATTCACCTAAAAACATAATACCACCTAGAAAAGAGAAAAATATATATTTTTTTTAAGATCTTACTTCTCTTTGAAGAAAAGAAATTGAACAAATTATATGTATAACTTTAGTGTAAACTCTTTACTATTCTAAATTCACAAAGATTAAAAAATAGTTTCATATGCTTTGAATGAAATAAATCAAATTAATAATTTCAATTTTAGTACAAATATTACAACATTGCAAACATGCAATTTTGCACCTAGCTTTGAATTATAATCAACTAAAAAGCTGGAATCCTTATCTCCTTACTGATCCAATACCAAATATGTCAAATGATGCAAGTATAGCAATAGCTGCGAACTAATAATTAACATCATCATTTGCTTTCCATCTGAAAAGATCTATTCTACTAATGAAAAATCTTCATAAAAAATATACTTTAATATGGAATTTACTCAAAAAAGAATCACCAAAACAACCTACTCCTAGAAAGTAAAATGCTTATATTTAATTAAAGGGTATATAAATTGTTTGAATATTTTAAACTACGTGAAACTCTTGATTTAAAATAAAAGTAGATAGCCATGCACTATTTTAATCCTCAAAGATTGTTTGATAATCTCATCAATTATAACATGTTAGAGATAAAAGTTTCTAATTTAGATCCAGCTGACCTTCAACTAATAATAAGGTTTATAAGTCACCCATACTTTAAAGAGCAGAGGTAAGGTATATCTAGTTCACTGTCCCTTAGAATTAACTCAAAACATGTACCCACTCAAATAGAGTAAGGAATTATCAAATCTTTAATATATAATTGACGGAGGAAAGCTTGAAAAAATATAATTAACTAGGATGTATAATTAATTATTCCCTAATTTCATAAGAGAAAAAAATAAAAAGATTTCTACACAACAAAATTTGAGATATTGTCAAAGCCTCTTAGGTGAGATAGGAAAGACATCACCTGCCAAAAAGGCAAGACCTCAGGAGATCGTGGTTGGATTCCTACAAAAGTCAAAAAAAAAAAAAACAAACAAACAAAATTTGAGATATTGTTCCTTATGTATATAGGGTATCTCCATACTATTGACCTTACTTCCTCTCCTATTCCATGAGTCTATTAATAATATTAAGGATTGTCTCTCTAGCTAGTTGACGTGGGAGAGTAACTTTAAAAAGATATTAATTTCAAATGATTCTTATGAAACTAAAATTGTCAATTGTCAAAAAACAATTAATGAGATCAAACTAAATACAATTAACGAATATGTGGCCTATGGCATGCCCAAATGGTACTCGCGAGTTATCATTGTCGAGTTTCCTAGATTAATGAAAATACTACAATTAAGCTATTGCCCAAAGCTTAATTATTTCCTTATCATGTTTGGAAGCACAACACAATTTCAAAGCAAAAGCACAACATTTAATAAAGGAAATCTACAGGTTCATTACTTAAAGTTTACACTGGTTCAACCCCAACATTAAAATTACTTGTAGTTTTTTTTTTTTGAGTACTCGTGAGTTTTGATTTTATTTTTTTGATAAGAAGCCTAGTGACTTTCATTCACTTGAAAAGTTGAATTTGAAACCCAAGTATCTATCTCTATCTATGTAGCTACAAGAACAGAGTAATTCATCACCAACCTATAACTACAGAAAGAGATGAAATTGTGGAAGAAAGCATTTCAAAACTAACAGTGGCACATATAGACTCAATTTGATTACAACTATAACATAACCCACTACAAAGAACCCACTTTTAGAACTAATTTTCTTTGTGAAAATTTTCTGAATTAATCGCTTTTGAGAAAACCTACAACACAATCCTTGCAATCAAAGAAAAACACAACAGTATGAAGTCCTGCTGTAATGACAAACCCATTACCAGAAAGATAAACATTATTCCAAATCACTTGTGACATTGAAAAAAGAGATTAAAGAAGAAGAATACTAAACAGAGATTGGAAGGGTCACTTAAAAATTATGAATATCCATTAATAATTCGAAGTCTTCTTCAAAGTTAAAACCCATAATTCCAACTAATTCTTGGAGCGCAAGAAACAAGTGTTTCCCAAAATTGATTTTGAGAGAGCGGAGAGAAAATCGGGTGAGCAAATTAGATATGAAGGATGTCAAGAGAGAGAGAGAGAAATTAGATATGAAGAATATTGAGAGAGAGAGAGAGAGAGAAAATTAGAGAGAGAGAGACATGAGATCGAAATTTTGTTAGGTGATATAAAAGGAAATTAATTTATTTCCCGAATAAATTTCTTTCCATTTTATAAATGGTAATTTCTTTTTTTTTGTATTTTAGTGGGCTGATTATAAAACGGGAGCTAAAAGGAAATTTGGAATGCAATCTAAAAGGATTTTTTTTTTTTGGTATTTGTGGGGGTATAAAACGAGAGCTAGAATAAACTACTGCTATAGCCATTCAATCAAGTGCAGTTCCTCCTAAACATGAAATTAAGTTCAACCCAAAATTTCTTTTTTCCAATCCCAAAAATGCTTGGATCCTTCAAAAGAGCATTGAAAAAGCTCACAATGAAGAAGAAGTACCACAACAAGTTCACCTTTAAGCCCCTTGCGGCGCTTTGTTGACCGACCCTTTGAAGAAGCGGTCCCCACAACCCGACAACAACAACATAACCTTAGCCTCAAACTAATTGGGAAGCAAACCCACGAGAAGATGAAATAAAAACCACCACCACCACCAACACCAACAATGGCAAAGAAACAGAGATTAGTGACTTCACCTTTAAGCCCCCTATGATGCCTGTTGATGAACCCTTCATGTGGTCCCCCGTTATTAGTCCTCCACTAACTCGTCCTTTGTCTCTTTCCTTTGAAGAAGCAGTCCCACATCAATGACGACAACAACAACAAAGCCTCAAATTAATTGAGGAAGCAGACCCACAACAAGTTAAAATAAAAACCACCACCACCACCACCACCAACAATAGCAACAACAACAACAATAATAATGGTAGAGAAACAGAGATTATTGAGATGGTAGATTTGGAGGGTCAAGATCATGGACCTTTTCTTCAAGTGTTGGTGACAATGATGATGATTTCATAGTGTATAGTAAAGAGGTATCAATCAGACTATGGAGATTATTGAGATGGCATATTTTTCTCTATTGTATGTTAATATATGACAAAATATTTACGAGAAAGGTCTTCTTTTTGAGCCTTTACTTTTGAAATGGATGGAGATCATTTATAACTATTTGACACCTTAAGTGTACTTCCCTTTCTTTTCTTTTTTTTTCTCAGATGTAACCATTTGTATGTGCTTTTTTTCGGTTAATGTAGACCTCTCTCTAGTATTTTGATTTCAGAATAAAGTGTTGCTCTTAATGCTAAAATGCAGGGTAATAATGCAAGGTGGTTCAAGAAAGAGGGGGATGAAGTTTCTGCTGAAGATATACTTTGCGAAGTTGAAACTGTATGGCCTTTATGTTTTTTTTTTTTTTTTTTTATTTGGAATGTTTTTGGCTCTGTTCTTGTTGGACAAACTAAATGCATTTCTGTGTATGTTTTCTAGGATAATGCGACAGTTGCGATGGAATGCACGGAGGAAGTTTTTCTCGCTAAGATAATCCATGGTGATGGTGCGAAAGTGATAAAAGTTGGTGAGGTATTTATTTATTTTTAGGATTTGCAAGCTGTCATTTTACAAGTATTGTTATATATCTTATTACACCATATGATTTTGCTTCGGCTTTGACAAAAGCTATTATTGCATAATACCAAGTACTTATTTCTTTTGTTTTTAGTTTCTACTGTCATTTTACCTTGCCTTTTCAAATTCTAAAGTTTAAGGTGTAATATCTTTCTTCCTATATTAGCCCCATGCTTGGGACTTCGTAGAAATTTTAATTGTTAAAATAATTTAATAATTGTATATTATTTTATAGAATAATAACTAACTACTAAACTTTCATATTAAGTAACAACTATTGTTTAATCTTATTATGAATTTGTACTTGTTTGAAATATTAATCTATGCAAGTAAACTATTTAGTTTTTAATACTTGTCTTATCATGCATAATTGCCATTCATTTTTAGGTAAAAGGAAATGTTCGGTTTCAGTTCATAATGGTATCTAGTTATTTAGATTAAAAGAAAAAAATGATGAAAGAGATCTACTACTTAGAAGTTCACATGATGATATCTCGTGCATTTGCGTTGCTTATTGGATTTGGTTGATTGCTAGTTTGCAAGTTCTTTATTTTGGAAAAATTGTTATGTTTTATGTTTTTGCTATATTTCCTTACTGATGTGTTTTAAATATACTCCTTCGAGGTTATCTGGTTATCTGGACATTAAAAATTGTGAGTGGTTTAAAATTGATGAAGTCGGAATAAAATCATTTGTCTCTACTCTCTCCCTCCCTCTCTTTCTCATCATATTTTAACTTCCAAATAGATATCAATTCCAAATATACATAGTTGTTGAATCTAATTTGAGTTCCCATTATAATGACTTAGAATCTTAATTTCATCTTAGGCTAGATGAATCTAAGTTATTTAGTCACATGCGAACCATAATGAAAATGGAAAAGCGAGAAATTTATCAAGTAGCATATTGATGATAGCACTAATGATTTTGTGCTTTAATAAAAAGTGCAGTTTTTACCTAAACGTACGGAGATCTGCTCAACAAATTAATACTGATTTTTTTGAGTTGTACCAATGGTCTATACTAGCAAGGGTGACTTTTGCGAAGTCAAAGGATTAATCAAGAGTGGATCTGTCAGTTTGTTTTTGAGAAAGAATACCTGACACTATAAATCAGATGAAATCTGTATGGATGTTAAGCTATAAGATTTTTACTCTTTTTTGCGCTTGTGGTTGATGAATTCTTCGGAATCTAATATATATTATCATTCTCGGAGTTCTTATTGTTTTCTTCACGCAGGTGAATGCTACAGCGGTGGAAGATGAAGATGATATCGCTAAATTTAAAGATTACAAACCTTCACAACTGGGTGATTCTAAAGAAGCTAAAGTGCCATCTGATCCTTCCCCACCCACCCCACCTAAAAAGGAGGATACTGAGCCTGTCAGTTCAACTGAGCCAAAAAAGCCAAAGGTTGCTAATGCTCCTCAATCAGGAGCACGGATTTTCGCAAGTCCTCTTGCGAGAAAATTGGCGAATGACCACAATGTTAGTAACATCTATTGTAAAATTTTTCTCATTCTGTGTGTTAAATAGGCTTGTAGACATCTGTCATTGATTAGTAGTTGATTTTATTAGATAGGGAGATTGAGTCAGATTTTTTTAATCCATATTTCCCTTTTATCAATTGTTTTAATTTTTTTAATAACATAGGTACCTCTTTCAAAGATCAATGGAACTGGTTCTGATGGAACTATTGTGCAGGCAGATATTGAAGATTACTTGGGTACATCCATACTCTTACTTTCATCTTCAATCGTTACGTTAATGCTTTTTGACTCAAATTGTGAAAGGTTGTGTTGTGAATGTTGACAATTTGTTGAAATCCTTACTGAATTATAATTTAATTATTCAAACTTCGAAGGATGTCTCAAGCATTGTCCACAGCCACATCCCTTCTTGTATTACATTTCCTTTGGCACATTTTTGTAATTTCGTACTACGTTTGATTTTGGTTTTGTTTTTGCAGCATCTAGTGGAAAGGGCGTCTCGGCACCACCTACCTCCAAGCCCAAGGACAAAGCAACAGAAGCAGGAATAAACTATATAGACCTTCCGATTTCACAAATAAGAAAAGTAATTGTCTTTTTGTCATTGCTAACTTAACATCACTAAAAAGGTATTACATTTTGGAATAGAAGATAAATAAATCACTTGAATACTTTTCTTGCCAGGTCACAGTTTCCTGCCTACTGCCCTCTAAACAAACCATTCCTCATTATTATTTGACAGTGGACACCTGTGTAGACAAACTTATGGAGTCAGTATCTTTTCCCACGTTATGAATACAGATAAACCTTTTGAAATCGCTTTGAAATTTGTTTTTAAATACATACATTAATTTGTTCATGTCAGGTTGCAAAGCCAACTCAATTCACTACAAGACGCTTCAGGCGGAGAGCGGATATCGGTCAATGATCTTGTAATAAAGGTATATTCATATTTATATTGTTTCTAAGAGATTATATATTAGAACTTTTAATCTCCTAATTTTCTGGTTGTGCAATCAACTGATTTTCTGGTTGTGCAAGACTTGAGTGTATGTAAATGCCTTAGGCTTCAGTACATGATCTATCTGGTGATGTTTATCATGCATCCTTTCATCTCCTTACCTTAAAGTTTTAATTTTCTGAGAGTGAAACTGAGTGAACTTAAATCACAGGCTGCCGCCTTGGCTCTTTGCAAAGTTCCCCAATGTAACAGTTCATGGACTGACGAGTACATTCGCTAGTAAGTACTAATCATGTTTATACAGATATTGTCATTTTCAAGCCATGCCATGGACTAATATGTGGTGGCTATTCATACAGGTACCACAGTGTGAATGTTGTCGTTCAAACAGAACATGGACTCTTTGTTCCAGTCGTTAGGGTATGTGTAGAAAATGTGTAAACTCTTAACAATTATTCCATTTGTTGAAATACGGTTTAACATGAACTTGTGCCATGTTTGATCTTTGAAGGACACGGACAAGAAGGGATTGTCTAAAATTGTTGATGAGGTCAAATCCTTTACACAGAAAGCCAAAGAGAATAGTTTGAAACCAGAAGATTATGAGGTAAGCGAAAAGTTTTAGGATGAATGTCCTTAAACGCGCTAGAAATGTTTACTTTTGTTTCAAGTACATTATTTTGTGTTCCGTCGCAGGCAGGCACTTTCACTATGTCAAATGTGGGAGGAACTTATGGGATAAAGCAATTCTGCGCCATCATCACTCCCCCACAATCTGGAATACTTGCCGTGGGATCAGGTAATTAAAGATTCATCAAGCTACATTTATCTTTCTTTTTTGAACCGTGAAAGCATGACTTCTTTTACTGAAGTTGTGAAACTCTGATTGAGCAGTTGAGAAGAGGGTGGTGCCTGGTGCCGGTCCTGACCAATATACGTTTGCCTCATACATGTCAGTCACGCTAAGCTGTGATCACCGCGTAATTGATGGTGCGTAATCTTCCCAGTTGGGTGTTCTGCAATATATTTCCATATGCTATTTATTAAATCATAATCTTTTCCATATGCTATTTATTAAATCATAATCTTATCTTGATCTGCATAGGTGCGATTGGCGCGGAGTGGCTCAAAGCGTTCAAAGGCTACGTCGAGAACCCAGAATCCATGCTACTCTAAATGATTCTTTTGTTGTTAAGAGTCAGACAGTTCAAAATGTTTCTCTTGTTTGTGGTTCTTCTCATTCCCGATCTCCTTTGATTATAAACTCTATTAATATTGGTTTCGACTAGTTTGTTCTGGGTGGCAAAATGGGTTGACTAGTTGTGTTCGTGTTGGGTGGGCCCCACAGATGACATTATTAAGATCAATACGAGCATTGACCCATTTATTTGACGGGTAAATGATAGGTTGATACAACATGACATACATAACTTGTTAAATGTGTTTTTGACCCATTTAACTTTTTGTTTTGAAGAGTCCTGACCCATTTAACTTGGACAACATATTTTTTTTTATTCAAACACGACTCCTGTAACGCATTTAACTTGTTTATTACTTAAAAATATTTAAAGTTTAATTAGTGGTAAATTATGTTAAGTTAATTTGGGATGTTAAAGTCTGAAAAATTGACTTAAATATAAATTATTACATAGCCTAAAAAAATTATTACATATTATCCATTAGCTGAGTGGTTTTTTTTTGACGAATCAAAATAGCTTTTTATTGAAGATTAGTTGAGATGTATATCATTTTCTAACACATCTTGCACACATTATGGAACTTCTCTCTAACAATTCACTGCTTCATGACTTCGCAAATTTCTTGCTATAGTATGGGCAATCTCATTCGATTGTCGTCTAATATATATGTTGACACGTTTATGACACGAATCTGTATAAGCTCAACCCTAGTCTACTAATTTCGTGTTAAGCATCTCAAGTTATTGTGTCATTACCAATCTTGCCACCCCTCTTGTGGAATATTCTAAACTTCGGTCATTTGGAGAACTAGCATGCACTTCGATCTAATGTTTGAGTAAAATAAAAGGAGAAAAAAAAAAAAAAAAAAAAAGAAAAGTAAGCTCATGACTTGTCATTTGTTCTTGCAATTTGTTTTAAAGAAACAAGATTTTTAATATTAGCATAACCAGAAGAAAATTTTATGAAGAAAATTTGTCCGACTATATATTAGCTGGTTTTTACAAAAAAAAATGAAAAAAAACCTGGTTTGAAGAAAATTTTATTAAGTTTGAATGCGAGGTGGTTGAGTTTGGGAGGTTTCTGGTCGGGATCGAAGTTTAATGATGGCGGAGGACAAGGAGTCAATTCGGGTTTTTTTTTCTTCGTCTAGGGTTTGGATCAATTGGAGGTGGGTTTGTAGTTATTGGTGAATGGCGGAGATGGTTTCCTCCAAGGCCGGCAGTGCCAGTGTCGGAGCATAAGGAGGGGTCCCATAGTCCAGGAATGAAAGCACCAATTGATAGTACCTTCCTAGTACTATGGATTAGGGATAACAAACAACTAGAGAAAATAGAAAAAAAAGATAAGAGAATAACTTCCTTCTTGCATTCATAGTGCGTAAGAGTACTAAGAGACCTTAAATACAAACTTCACATTATGGCTTACATCAAAAGTAAAATTTATGGTATAACGGACTGGGCGTAAATTCAAATAAAGCTTCTCATCCAAGCGGGCTTCTTGTGAGTTCTTTTGGGCTTGGATATTTTGGACAGTCAAACTGAGTTAGATGAGTAGTTGTCATGGCGACACTACTGTTTCAGCAACTTATGGAGACATAGACCAGAATACAAGGGATGTCATCATGGGTATTCTTCTTACTGAGTCCTCGACATCATCAAGAATGCTCATCACCACCGAGGTCGTCCCCTTCTTGCTCGAGGCATCAATGTCAACGACCAAGCCTCCCTTGTCATAATAAACTATGATTTCCCAGGCAGCGAGAGAATTACTGTTGGAGTGTATAATCCCACATCGAAAATATAATAAAAGTTGGTGTGGTATATAAGTGGTGTATATTAGATCCTAGTACAAGCCAATTAGTTTTGTACAAAAATGGGTTCCAACCACATTTGTATACCCACGTAGGTGCTTGTGTGGCCCGATACTCTCCGGGCCCATAGATTTCTATATGATATTAGAGAAGAACGATCATGATCTCGTATTTGATGACCTGGTTAGGCTAGCAGTGGAGTCTAGACAAGTTTGTGAACCTATAAGCCTATAAGAGTAGGCCTAGGTATGTTTGTCTGGACCTCTAAAAGTGCATATTTGTTTGGCAAGTGACAACTATTCTAGGCTTAGTTGCACTTGAGGGGGAGTGTTGGAGTATATAATCCCGTATCAAAAATATAATAAGAGTTGGTGTGATATATAAGTAGTGTAGATTGGATCCTAGCACCAGTCAATTGGTTTGGTGCAAAAACGAGCTCCAACCCCATTTGTATACCCCATATGTGTGTGCGTGTGTGGACTTACACTGTCAGGGCCCATGAATTTCTATAATTACCTTGATCGGATTGGACGTATTGGAAATTTTGGAAGAAATATAATGAAGTTTTAGAAAAGCAATGAATAAAGATAAAATTATTATTCATTTTTTTCCATTGATGAGCTAGGTTCGCATTGGTGTTTATTTAAAGAAGAAAAACTTTGACACACGCTTCAATAGAGGTCTGGTGAAAAAATCAGTGATTTGAAGATGAGATGGAACAAATTATGTGACTAATGTACCTGCAACAACTTTCTCACGAACAAAATGGTAGTCAAGTTCAACATGTTTGGTACGAGTGTAAAAGGCTGAATTGATTATCATATGTAGAGTACTGAGATTGCCACTCAATAGTTGAGGAGTAGTAGAGACTGGCATGTCAATGTGATGATGAAAAAAAGAAATCCATGTAAGTTCAGTTGCTGTGGTGGCTAGGGAGCGGTACACAGATTCAACGCTGGATCGAGCAATTGCAAGTTGTTTTCTTAAAGACCAAGACACGCAATTTGATTCTTTAAATATGCAACCAATAGTACTTCGTCTAGTAAGTTGAAAACCAGACCAATCGGCATAACAAAAATAATTTAAATAAAATGAACTTTGAGAAAGAAAACGAAGGCCATAACTTATTATGCCATTGAGATAACGAAGAATGTGCTTGACTGCGTGAAGATGTGCAAGTGTGGGTTGGTGAAAATGTTGGCACACTTTGTTGAGAAATATGAGCGGATAGGTGAGAGGCAGCATCATGTTTATGCACGTGAGTAGATATTTAATATATTTAGATTGTAAGAGAAAGATACCACCTGGAAAATACTTCACTTCAATTCCTAAAAAGTAATGAAGGTTACCAACATCTTTAAGTGCAAACTCATTGCTATGTTGATGAATAAAATAACTGAAAAGGTTGTCATTGTTCCCTGTGATAAGAACATCGTCAATATAAACAAGTAAAAGAACCAAATCATGCTTATGTCAATATGTAAATAATGAACAATCAGCTTTGGTGCAAGAGAAACCAAAAGTTACGAAATATTGTGATAATCCATCAAACCAAGCGCAGAGTGCTTGTTTCTAAGCCATAAAGAAATTTGTATAATAAACAAACATTATTAGAATAGGAGGAATCAACAAAGCCCTGTGATTGTTCCATATAGACCGTTTCTTTAAGAAACCAATGAAGAAATGCATTTTAAGCATCTAATTGCTTGATGGACTAATGTGAAATAACTTCAATTGAGAGTACGATGCGAACTGTTGTAGGTTTAATGATCAGACTAAATGTTTTTTCATAATCAAGTCCATAAACTTGAGAGAAACCTTTGGCAACAAGACAAACTTTTATTAGTTGATAGATCCATCTTCATTATATTTTATTCTATACAACCACTTGGAGCCAATGATATTAGTATAAGAATGTAGTGGAACAAAACTCCACGTCCTATTCTGATGAAGGGCCGCAATTTCTTCTTCCATGGTTGTGAACCATAAAGGAGATTTCAAGGCAGACTTTAGAGTGTTTGGTTCCTGAGAAGATGAAAACTTAGTAGTACTTAAGGCTGCACTGTAAGAGGGGTGCACACAGATTAGATCCAATCTAGTTAGGGTCAATCCGCAATCCAATCCAATTGTTGCGAATTGAAAAATTACAGTCCAATCTTGTCCAAATAATTCATCAATCCAATTTGCAAAATGCGGACTGAATTGGATCAAGTTTCACAGATTGATATTTTCCTATCCAACGATTCATAAAATTAGTCTTAATCAAATGAATCATAAGAATTTTACATCTCATGAATGACAAATTTACAACAAACATTCCACAAATCTATATATAGCATATTCCCACAAACTTGTAACCTTCAAAATGTAAGTTCCTACATAAATAAATACGTCATCCACAAATCTTAACCTTACATCCTCACAAAAGTACAAAAAAGTGCAAGTACATACAACCTACAAAAAAAGGTTAAAAGCATAATAAAAGAGTTAAGAACAAACATAGTCTTTTAGATATTACAGTTTAGAGTTAATAGTTTAAGTTGATGCTCTTCAAGATACTATAATACATACGATCATATATGTATATGTGTTGATATGTTAAATGGGCTGAATCAGATTGGATCCGCGGGTTTTTTAATGTAGGATCCGGAATCCAATCCAGTCCAGCCAGACTAGTGATTTTTCAATCCAGTCCAGTCAAGGGATTAAAAAATTGATCAAATTAGTGATATTTGGTCCATATTGGATCGGATCCACGGATTAGTGCAATCCGTCTGCACCCCTAAAGTTTGATTTAGGTTTTATAGAACACACATAATCATTCAAATATTTCGAAGGACGGTGAGCTCAAGTTGGCCACTTTGGCAACAGAGGCGGGGGTGGTATTATGTCGGTGTTGATGAGGCAAGAGGCAGATCATCATGAACATAGCAGTCTATAACATGTGGAAAAGTATTAGAATATAAGGTGGGTGGATTGATATAGATATTTGAGATATCAGTTCGATGAAATAGGGGTGTCAATATCATCATCCTCTAATGGCAGGATATGTGTACTACTAATGTGAGAAATTGGATTTATTGTATCAGGGCAACAATCAAAGTTTGGCAACTTTGTGTTGGTTGTCTTGCTTGTAGTTGAAGCAAGTTTTTAAATATTATCATAAAAGTTAGTATCTATATCTTTGGTAATTTATTCACCTTGATCAGGAAAAGTGGTAACTGCAAGTTGTAAAATATTATCATTTGAAGCTTTAATAGAATAAGGAAAAACATTTTCATCAAATACTACATGTCTAGAAATATATACTTTATTTGTTGAAGGGTCTAGGCATCTATAACCCTTATGGATTGGGCTATAACTAAGAGAAACACAAGGATATGTCCTTTTTGAAAGTTTATTTTGGCCATATTATTTCAAGTAAGGAAAACATTTGCAACTAAAAATCTTTAAGCCACTATAAGGATTTTTTTTCCAAAAAGTTTAAGGAATGATGTTTTCATATGTAAAACAGAACTTAAAAGTCGATTGATTAAAGATACATGCATCATCTCAAAATCGAATAGGTAGATTAGAATGAAATATCATCGTAAGACCCGTTTCTATGATACGATGATACTTTACATTCCGCAATCCCATTTTGCTCGTGGATACCTGGGCAAGATTGTTGTTGAGCTATACCACATTGAGCAAGATGGTTGGTGAAAAAGGAGGAAGTAAATTCAGTATCTCCGTCATTTTGAAAAATTTTTATTTTTCTATCAAATTGATTTTGCACTAGATTTTGATATTTCAAAAAACAATCGAACAAGTATGATTTATATTTTAATGGAAAGAGATAAGTATATCTAGTGCAATCATCACAAAAAACAACATAATATTTAAAGTGTTTCATAGAAGTAATCAAATATGGACCCATAAATCATAGTGAATCTTTTCTAAAAGAAATTGACATAATTTATTAGAATCAATAAAAGGAAGTTTGCATATTTTGTCGAGTTGACATCTAGTGCAAATAATGTTTTATTTAACTAACTAAAAATATTTAAAACTTTATTTTTATTGAGAACTTGTAGTAAACGTGAATGGGTATCCCATTCGTTGGTGCCATAAGCTTGAAGTTGCAGAGGGAGTTTTGATAGCAGCTAATGCTTACAACTTTGCATCACCCAAAGTATATAGTTGACCTTTTCTATGCCATGTGGCTAGGATCATTTCATTTTAATCCTTTATCACAAAATCATCAGAGTTTAATTCAAAAACAGAAGCATTATCATGTGTAAATTGGCTAACAGATAACAAGTTTTTTTTGCAATTTAGGACCAACAAGAACATTTTTGCAAGTTTAAATTACCATGACGTGTTGCTAAAAGTGCACTTCCTATATAAAAAATTGGAAGTGCATTGCCATCACATACATTGTAGCGTCCCCTAACTCAATTAGGGCAATACTCATCCCGAAACCCTAATTAAGCCCCTAAATCGATGACCTAATTAGAGCCAAGAACATTTTATCCCGTACTGATAAATAACTTGTATATCTCAATAATCAATAAACAAATTAAATCAAAATACAAATAAAAATTAAAACTTTTTCGATAATAAACAAGAAATACAAGATCGGTATTAAACTTGTATTTCCAACCTAATTATCACGAAATCATAATTAAATATAATATATATTAATAGGAAATCATTGCATCATAGGAAAGATATTAGACTCCTAATCTTATCATTTCCTGGATCTTAGTGCACGCCATTACCTGGAAATGTTAACATGGGTGAATTCCTATATCCTCAATAAGTGACTCTCATAAAATCCATAAATTATCAATTAATATCAAGGAATTATGTAAAACAACATGAACCCAATGTATATGTAAGGAAGTATTTGAAATAATATAAACAATACATAAACGGATGCAAGTTCATTGGTCAATTGCAACTATACTCGTGATTTGCATTTTCGATTTTGGTTTTATACAGAGTCGCATTCCCACATCGTCAATAAACCAATCAGTGATCATCTGATAAGTTCATGATCGATGTCGCCAACTCAAATGGAGACAGAGTCGCACTCCTACATTGTCAATATACCGATCATTGATCATTTGATAGGATAATGACCAATCAGCCACCAACTCAAATGGAAAGTATTGATCGGGATACTCCAGGTCACTAGGGGCCCGATATTGGATGACCGCCTAACACAATTCCAAACCCCAGGTTGGTTCGTTCTGCCAAACCTCTTTACGAATTCATTTTTCAGTATAAAAATATTTGATAAAAAATCAACCAAATCACAGTACATTGTCCCCAGTCCATAACACTACGTGCTCTAATAATACTACATTACATTGCATAATTGATAAAAGATACGAGTCTCACTTACCTGTTCTGAGTTTTCCAAACTTTTACCGACTTACACGACTCCCAAGAGTCCTAAAATCTTTTTTCGTTGGTCCATTACCTAAAATAGACCAATTGTCATCGATTTAAGTCAAATACTCATTTATTAATATTCCTAAATTAGTCCCATTCGAATATGGAATCCCAGAACCTAGTTTCCAATTTATTTTAACCCTTTCACGTTTTACGATATAAAAACTCCGATATAAAGTCTCGAGAGAATCCCAATTTCTTTTTTTTTTATAAATCCTTTAATTTCTATTTATTTGGTCAAAATATTATTTTTCTATTTTTCCCCCATTTTCTAGATTTTACAACATGCAAATTCACGCACACATTAATCACATTAAGATGGGCACAACCGTAACGGCCCAAATCTAATTTTTCATTATACTGGACACCAACTCGGACGCTCATGGAACCCGCAGCTAGTTTAGGGCATGCCCAAATTAGGTATACAGTCCATTTTTGTATGGTATTTGTCTGTTTTGCGAAGTGTTTATTCAATTTTGTTAAATTACATCGCAATATCTGTGTTTATGTTACGTATTACCGAGCGAGACAGTGTTATGGGTATTCGCCTCGAGTAACGTGTAGACGCGGCTACTAGGTAGGCGAATTACAATACATAAGGCCGTGGGATACACACATGATAAGTAAATGACATGCATTAAATAATTAAAATAAAATGTCGTTTAATCAATTAGTGACGTGAGTGTACGTGATTGGTGCACTAAACAGTGCATAACCGGGTACTTGAACACCCAATGATTGATTTGTTTGTGTTGTGAGAAGGATAAGGTTAAGTGAATATGTTTGCATTGAAGTCATTTTCTTGGCTGAATTATTGGCCAATCTAGGCCATTGAAGGTGCCTAGGGATGAGCACAACACCTTTGATCAAATCTAGACTTAAATAGGCAATTTTGGTGTTCATCTAGTTGGAAAATGTGCCCTAAGCTAATTATGTAAATATTGTTTAACTATTATAAGTATATGCATATTTCTTTTATAATAGTATCCATAAATAATTATAGTATTATTCTAAATTGCACAAAACATTTAATACACAACACATTTTTGAGGAGTTCCCATGACATGGGTATATATTTGATCTCTATTGTAGAATTTATATATAGATACTAGTTCAATAAGGTGCTACGCACCAACGACCCTTCTCGCTATGCTCGCGAAAAAATAATCCATACAATAGCGAGTAAGTTGTAAGTAAATTTAAAAAATCGCTAACAAATTAAAAAAAAGTCTCAATAAATTTGTAGACAAAAGAAATTGCTAATGACTTTGTACCTAAAACATTAATTTGAAAAAAATTCAATAATAAAGAATATTCTCCCAAAATAAAATTTGTTGGAAATTTGACAACAAGAAAATTGCAATATTAATTAAGAACATGTTAATTTGTTGTTAATTTGACAACAAGAAATTTGCCCAGATAATAATACCTCTTCAATTTGTCCGAGTACACGTGCATAGACCCACATAGAGTTCAAGAAATAAACAAATTTCTGCAGTTAAGAAAACAACCCAATTGGTAAGTACACAAACAAAGTGAGAGAAGATAACTTTCTTTTCTAACCTTTCTTTCAATAGGAGAACATAAGAGCAAGGCAAGAGGACTAAACATTATTAACTCTGGATATGCTCTCTTGTTATGCACCATGTAGGCTACCCAAAATATCTATAAATTATAGTTTCTTTAGAAGCAAAAATAATTCCCTCTTGTTGTGTATACCCCTTGGCTACAAGGTCACCAATTCGGGAAGATCCCTAAAACCTCAAATTTAAGTACCTTTGCAGAGTCTTACTTTAGAGAAGGAAACTTACCTTGGTTTTTCCTTTTAGATTGATACACATAAATAATAACTAATAGGTAGTTATTAAGCAGTACTAAAACTACTCATATTTATATGCATACAAATGTTTAAATCCAACATCTCCCACTCGCGCGTAATGAGTTTAATTTCTCATAACTTCAACACATATGTGCATACACGTGTAATAAACCCAATAGAGACCATGGAGACTTCAACTATACAAATGTGTTTACATATATACTTTTGAGGTATCTTACGACAAAAAGAAAATCGAAATGATAAAACTAAGTTTTTTTGTATCCTAGGTCAATGGCTAGAATCTTTATGTATTTTACCATATAACTAATATTACACTAATAAGAAAAGAAACTTCAATGAAGATATCAAGACTTAGTGTGTAATAGATGATATCAATCAATACTAAATAGGAAAAAAAATACTTTGGTATAGGCTTGCTCAAGTGCCAAAAAGATAATTATAATTTAATGTGACTAAGTGAAATCTCTAATTAAAACAGATTCCACCATATATCGTTTCATCATCTCTATCATCATTATAATCTAATGAACTGGCCAAGAGGGATTTCTTCTCTGGCCTTAGTCAAGAATCACAAGCACTACCAGAATGCTTAACTTCTTGTAGTTGTTGTTGGCAACCAAACCATTGAAGATAGGACGAAATAGATACGAGAGAAATTTCACAAAAATCGCTAACAAACCCAATCATAACTGTTAATAAATCCAATAAATTATACTCTAAAACCCAATAGATTTCACCAGTACCAATAATTTAATCCAATTGGAGCACAACAACCTCAAACCCCCAACATAATTAATATAATAGTGAAATTCAATAACCAAATCCTTCTAAAAATTCTATTAAAAATCAAAAGAAGATGAAATTGAACTAGGGTAGAACACATGAAAGCATAAAAACAACTGACAATATTTGAAATACAAAAAGCGGAGAGTATCAACTAAGTATTCTTAAAAAGAAAGAGTAAATCCAATAATTTAATTATTTTATTGAAGAAAAGAGCATTGTAATTATCTAAGATAGCCAAAATCAAAGAAAGTGTCATCCATGTAAACAAAATCACAATCAAGGATGCAAAAGAACGGATTATCAGATTTTGACAAATTGGATCTCACCCAAAAGAATTTTAAAGATTCATCTGATACGTCCTTATTGTGTTTCTTATTTCTGAATCTACTTTCTGCACAATAAGTTGTTGTGACGAATTAACTCAAGAAAATAATATGTTCTAAAATAAATAAGTTAAGTTAGACGACCTAAAAAAAATTAAGTCACATGAATGAACATATGTCAAATGCTCAATTGTCTCACAAGTCTTCCTAAATACCAAAAAATATAAACCTACATTTAAGCAAACATGTATGTCTGAAACTATTAATAATTTTAGATGGTGTTTGACATTAAAGAACAAGCATGCTCTTGGCGGCTAAAGGAATGCTAGAATTTGATATGAATGGACTTCATTTAGAATAAGTATTTTGTTTTGTTGGGTTCGAACCAGGGTTGCATGCCTATATGAATGGACTTCAATGGAAAAGGAAAAAAAATAATCAATAGAATAAAATTATTATGTTGAACTACAGAATCCCAAAACTAAGAGTAATCGAGGATGAAAATGCTTACCAAACTTCTAAGCGCTTACAAAGCATATTCACCTAAAAACATAATACCACCTAGAAAAGAGAAAAATATATATTTTTTTTAAGATCTTACTTCTCTTCGAAGAAAAGAAATTGAACAAATTATATGAATAACTTTAGTGTAAACTCTTTACTATTCTAAATTCACAAAGATTAAAAAATAGTTTCATATGATTTGAATGAAATAAATCAAATTAATAATTTCAATTTTAGTACAAATATTACAACATTGCAAACATGCAATTTTGCACCTAGCTTTGAATTATAATCAACTAAAAAGCTGGTATCATTATCTCCTTACTGATCCAATACCAAATATGTCAAATGATGCAACTATAGCAATAGCTGCGAACTAATAATTAACATCATTATTTGCTTTCCATCTGAAAAGATCTATTCTACTTATGATAAATCTTCATAAAAAATATACTTTTAAATGGAATTTACTCAAAAAAGAATCACCAAAACAACCTACTCCTAGAAAGTAAAATGCTTATATTTAATTAAAGGGTATATAAATTGTTTGAATATTTTAAACTACGTGAAACTCTTGATTTTAAATAAAAGTAGATAGCCATGCACTATTTTAATCCTCAAAGATTGTTTGATAATCTCATCAATTATAACACGTTAGAGATAAAAATTTCTAATTTAGATCCAGCTGACCTTCAACTAATAATAAGGTTTATAAGTCACCCATACTTTAAAGAGCAGAGGTAAGGTATATCTAGTTCACTATCCCTTAGAATTAACTCAAAGCATGTACCCACTCAAATAGAGTAAGGAATTATCAAATCTTTAATATATAATTGACGGAGGAAAGCTTGAAAAAATATAATTAACTAGGATGTACAATTAATTATTCCCAATTTCATAAGAGAAAAAAATAAAAAGATTTCTACACAACAAAATTTGAGATATTGTCAAAGCCTCTTAGGTGAGATAGTGAAGACATCACTTGCCAAAAAGGCAAGACCTCAGGAGATCGTGGTTGGATTCCTACAAAAGTCAAAAAAAAAAACAAACAAACAAACAAAATTTGAGATATTGTTCCTTATGTATATAGGGTATCTCCATACTATTGACCTTACTTCCTCTCCTATTCCATGAGTCTATTAATAATATTAAGGATTGTCTCTCTAGCTAGTTGACGTGGGAGAGTAACTTTAAAAAGATATTAATTTCAAATGATTCTTATGAAACTAAAATTGTCAATTGTCAAAAAGCAATTAATGAGATGAAACTAAATACAATTAACGAATATGTGGCCTATGGCATGCCCAAGTGGTACTCGCGAGTTATCATTGTCGAGTTTCCTAGATTAATGAAGATACTACAATTAAGCTATTGCCCAAAGCTTAATTATTTCCATATCATGTTTGGAAGCACAACACAGTTTCAAAGCAAAAGCACAACATTTAATAAAGGAAATCTACAGGTTCATTACTTAAAGTTTACACTGGTTCAACCCCAACATTAAAATTACTTGTAGTTTTTTTTTTTGAGTACTCGTGAGTTTTGATTTTATTTTTTTGATAAGAAGCCTAGTGACTTTCATTCACTTGAAAAGTTGAATTTGAAACCCAAGTATCTATCTCTATCTATGTAGCTACAAGAACAGAGTAATTCACTTGAAAAGTTGAATTTGAACCCAAAATTTCTTTTTTCCAATCCCCAAAATGCTTGGATGCTTCAAAAGAGCATTGAAAAAGCTCACAATGAAGAAGAAGTACCACAACAAGTTCACCTTTAAGCCCCTTGCGACGCCTGTTGACCGACCCTTTGAAGAAGCAGTCCCACAACACCGACAACAACAACATAACCTTAGCCTCAAACTAATTGGGGAAGCAAACCCACGAGAAGATGAAATAAAAACCACCACCACCACCAACACCAACAATGGCAGAGAAACAGAGATTAGTGACTTCACCTTTAAGCCCCCTATGATGCCTGTTGATGAACCCTTCATGTGGTCCCCCGTTATTAGTCCTCCACTAACTCGTCCTTTGTCTCTTTCCTTTGAATAAGCAGTCCCACATCAACGACGACAACAACAACAACAAAGCCTCAAATTAATTGAGGAAGCAGACCCACAACAAGTTAAAATTAAAACCACCACCACCACCACCACCAACAATAGCAACGACAACAACAATAACAATGGTAGAGAAACAGAGATTATTGAGATGGTAGATTTGGAGGGTCAAGATCATGGACCTTCTTCTTCAAGTGTTGGTGACAATGATGATGATTTCATAGTGTATAGTAAAGAGGTATCAATCAGACTATGGAGATTATTGAGATGGCATATTTTTCTCTATTGTATGTTAATATATGTCAAAATATTTACGTGAAAGGTCTTCTTTTTGAGCCTTTACTTTTGAAATGGATGGAGATCATTTATAACTATTTGACACCTTAAGTGTACTTCCCTTTCTTTTTTTTTTCTCAGATGTAACCATTTGTATGTGCTTTTTTTCGGTTAATGTAGACCTCTCTCTAGAATTTTGATTTAAGAATAAAGTGTTGCTCTTAATGCTAAAATGCAGGGTAATAATGCAAGGTGGTTCAAGAAAGAGGGGGATGAAGTTTCTGCTGAAGATATACTTTGCGAAGTTGAAACCGTATGGCCTTTATGTTTTTTTTTTTTTTTTTTTTATTTGGAATGTTTTTGGCTCTGTTCTTGTTGGACAAACTAAATGCATTTACGTGTATGTTTTCTAGGATAATGCGACGATTGCGATGGAATGCACGGAGGAAGTTTTTCTCGCTAAGATAATCCATGGTGATGGTGCGAAAGTGATAAAAGGTGGTGAGGTATTTATTTATTTTGAAGATTTGCAAGTTTGTCATTTTACAAGTATTGTTATATATCTTATTACACCATATGATTTTGCTTCGGCATGATAAAGCTATTATTGCATAATACCAAGTACTTATTTCTTTTGTTTTTAGTTTCTACTGTCATGTTACCTTGCCTTTTCAAATTCCAAAGTTTAAGGTGTAATATCTTTCTTCCTATATTAGCCCCATGCTTGGGACTTCGTAGAAATTTTAATTGTTAAAATAATTTAATAATTGTATATTATTTTATAGAATAATAACTAACTACTAAACTTTCATATTAAGTAACTACTATTGTTTAATCTTATTATGAATTTGTACTGTTTGAAATATTAATCTATGCAAGTAAACTATTTAGTTTTTAATACTTGTCTTATCATGCATAATTGCCATTCATTTTTAGGGAAAGGAAATGTTCAGCTTCGTTTCATAATGGTATCTAGTTATTCAGATTAAAAGAAAAAAATGATGAAAGAGATCTACTACTTAGAAGTTCACATGATGATATCTGGTGCATTTGCGTTGCTTATTGGATTTGGTTGATTGCTAGTTTGCAAGTTCTTTATTTTGGAAAAATTGTTATGTTTTATGTTTTTGCTATATTTCCTTACTGATGTGTTTTAAATATACTCCTTCGAGGTTATCTGGTTATCTGGACATTAAAGATTGTGAGTGGTTTAAAATTGATGAAGACGGAATAAAATCATTTGTCTCTACTCTCTCCCTCCCTCTCTTTCTCATCATATTATAACTTCCAAATAGATATATATTCCAAATATACAAAGTTGTTGAATCTAATTTGAGTTCCCATTATAATTACTTAGAATCTTAATTTCATCTTAGGCTAGATGAATCTAAGTTATTTAGTCACATGAGAACCATAATGAAAATGGAAAAGCGAGAAATTTATCAAGTAGCATATTGATGATAGCACTAATGATTTTGTTCCTTAATAAAAAGTTCAGTTTTTATCTAAACGTACGGAGATCTGCTCAACAAATTAATACTGATTTTTTTGAGTTGTACCAATGGTCTATACTAGCAAGGGTGACTTTTGCGAAGTCAAAGGTGTAATCAAGAGTGGATTTGTCAGTTTGTTTTTGAGAAAGAATACCGGACACTATAAATCAGATGAAATCTTTATGGATGTTAAGCTATAAGATTTTTACTCTTTTTTGCGCTTGTGGTTGATGAATTCTTCGGAATCTAATACATATTATCATTCTTGGAGTTCTTATTGTTTTCTTCATGCAGGTGAATGCTACAACGGTGGGAGATGAAGATGATATCGCTAAATTTAAAGATTACGAACCTTCACAACTGGGTGATTCTAAAGAATCTAAAGTGCCATCTGATCCTTCCCCACCCACCCCACCTAAAAAGGAAGATACTGAGCCTATCAGTTCAGCTGAGCCAAAAAAGCCAAAGGTTGCTAATGCTCCTCAATCAGGAGCACGAATTTTTGCAAGTCCTCTTGCAAGAAAATTGGCAAGCGACCACAATGTTAGTAACATCTGTTGTAAAAGTTTTCTCATTCAGTGTGTTAAATAGGCTTGTAGACATCTGTCAATTATTAGTAGTTGATTTTATTAGATAGGGAGATTGTGTCAGATTTTTTTAATCCATATTTCCCTTTTATCAATTGTTTTAATTTTTTTTTATAACATAGGTTCCTCTTTCAAAAATCAAAGGAACTGGTTCTGATGGAACTATTGTGCAGGCAGATAATGAAGATTACTTGGGTACATCCATACTATTACTTTCAACTTCAATCGTTACATTATGCTTTTTGACTCAAATTGTGAAAGGTTGTGTTGTGAATGTTGACAATTTGTTGAAATCCTTACTGAATTATAATTTAATTATTCAAGCTTCGAAGGATGTCTCAAGCATTGTCCACATCCACATCCCTTCTTGTATTACATTTCCTGTGGCACATTTTTGTAATTTCGTACTTCGTTTGACGTTGGTTTTGTTTTTGTAGCATCTTGTGGAAAGGGCGTCTCGGCACCTCCTACCTCCAAGCCCAAGGACAAAGCAACAGAAGCAGGAATAAACTATACAGACCTTCCGATTTCACAAATAAGAAAAGTAATTGTCTTTTTGTCATTGCTAACTTAACATCACTAAAAAGGTATTACATTTTGGAATAGAAGATAAATAAATCACTTGTATACTTTTCTTGCCAGGTTACAGTTTGTTATAAAACTTTATATATGAAAGAGGTAGGACAAATTTTGATGCATGAACTTAGAACTCAATACTTTCATTCAACTTGACAACGTACTTAAATACACAAAACAATAACTAGAAGTCAAAACATAACTGAAAGTCACTAAACTAATAGCTAAAAAACAGGACCCATGACTCGACAACTTAGTCAAAACTAAAATCCTACAAAACAGCAACTAGAAACTGAATTAAAGACATGGTCTTCAAGACTAAGTCACATTCTGCAGCATGTATCACATGTTTGCATTAATTTCTGCAGCTTCTGAGGCATATTTCAAACACAGTTTCTTGCCTACTGCCCTCTAAACAAACCATTCCTCATTATTATTTGACAGTGGACACCTGTGTAGACAACCTTATGGAGTTAGTATCTTTTCCCACGTTTATGAATACAGATAAACCTTTTGAAATCGCTTTGAAATTTGTTTTTAAATACATACATTAACTTGTTCATGTCAGGTTGCAAAGCCAACTCAATTCACTACAAGAAGCTTCAGACGGAGAGCGGATATTGGTCAATGATCTTGTAATAAAGGTATATTCATATTTATATTGTTTCTAAGAGATTATATATTAGAACTTTTAATCTCCTGATTTTCTGGTTGTGCAATCAACTGATTTTCTGGTTGTGCAAGACTTGAGTTTATATTAATGCCTTAGGCTTCGGTACATGATCCATCTGGTGATGTTTATCATGCATCCTTTCATTTCCTTACCTTAAAGTTTTAATTTTCTGAGAGTGAAACTGAGTGAACTTAAATCACAGGCTCCCGCCTTGGCTCTTTGCAAAGTTCCCCAATGTAACAGTTTATGGACTGATGAGTACATTCACCAGTAAGTACTAATCATGGTTATACAGATATTGTCATTTCCAAGCCATGCCATGGACTAATTTGTGGTGGCTATTCATACAGGTACCACAGTGTGAATGTTGCCGTGCAAATAGAACATGGACTCTTTGTTCCGGTCGTTAGGGTATGTGTAGAAAATGTGTAAACTCTTAACAATACGGTTTAACATGAACTTGTGCCATGTTCGATCTTGGAAGGACGCGGACAAGAAAGGATTGTCTAAAATTGCTGATGAGGTCAAATCCTTTAAACAGAAAGCCAAAGAGAATAGTCTGAAACCAGAAGATTATGAGGTAAGCGAAAAGTTTTAGGATGAATGTCCTTAAACGCGCTAGAAATGTTTACTTTTGTTTCAAGTACATTATTTTGTGTTCCGTCACAGGGAGGCACTTTCACTGTGTCAAATTTGGGAGGAACTTATTGGGATCAAGCAATTCTGCGCCATCATCAATCCCCCATAATCTGGAATACTTGCCGTCGGATCAGGTAATTAAAGGTTCATCAAGCTACATTTATCTTTCTTTTTTGAACCGTGAAAGCATGACTTCTTTTACTAAAGTTGTGAAACTCTAATTGAGCAGTTGAGAAGAGGGTGGTGCCTGGTGCCGGTCCTGACCAATATACGTTCGCCTCATACATGTCAGTCACGCTAAGCTGTGATCACCGCGTAATTGATGGTGCGTAATCTTCCAAGTTGGGTGTTTTGTTTATTTGAGCGCAATATTCTTACTTCATAAAACGGAGTTCTGCAATATATTTCCATATGCTATTTATTAAATCATAATCTTCTCAAAGCGTTCAAAGGCTACGTCGAGAACCCGAATCCATGCTACTCTAAATGATTCTTTTGTTGTTAAGAGTCGACAGCTTCAAAATGTTTCTCTTGTTTGTGGTTCTTCTCATTCCCAATCTCCTTTTATTATAAACTCTATTAATATTGGTTTCGACTTGTTTGACCGGTTGTGTTCCTCAGATGACATTATTAAGATCAATATGAGCATTGACCCATTTATTTGACGGGTAAATGATAGGTTGATACAACATGACACACATAACTTGTTAAATGTGTTTTTGACCCATTTAACTTTTTGTTTTGAAGAGCCCTAGCCCATTTAACTTGGACAACATATTTTTTTTATTCAAACACGACTCCTGTAACGCATTTAACTTGTTTATTACTTAAAAATATTTAAAGTTTAATTAGTGGTAAATTATGTTAAGTTAATTTGGGATGTTAAAGTCTTAAAAATTGACTTAAATATAAATTACTACATAACCTAAAAAAATTATTACATGTTATCCATTAGCTGAGTGGTTTTTTTTTTGACGAATCAAAATAGCTTTTTATTGAAGATTAGTTGAGATGTATATCATTTTCTAACACATCTTGCACACATTATGGAACTTCTCTCTAACGATTGTCGTCTAATATGTTGACACGTTTATGACACAAATCTATATAAGCTCAACCCTAGTCTACTAATTTCGTGTTAAGCATCTCAAGTTATTATGTCATTACAAATCTTGCCACCCCTCTTGTGGAATATTCTAAACTTCGGTCATTTGGAGCACTAGCATGCACTTCGATCTAATGTTTGAGTAAAATAAAAGGAGAAAAAAAAAGAAAGAAAAAGAAAAGTAAGCTCATGACTTGTCATTTGTTCTTGCAATTTGTTTTAAAGAAACAGTACTTTTTACTATTAGCATAACTAGAAGAAAATTTTATGACGAAAATTTGTCCGACTATATATTAGCTGGTTTTTACAAAAAAAAAGAAAAAAAACCTGGTTAGAAGAAAATTTTATTAAGTTTGAATGCGAGGTGGTTGAGTTTGGGAGGTTTCTGGTCGGGATCGAAGTTTAATCATGGCGGAGGACAAGGAGTCAATTCGGGTTTTTTTTTCTTCGTCTAGGGTTTGGATCAATTGGAGGTGGGTTTGTAGTTATTGGCGAATGGCGGCGATGGTTTCCTCCGAGGCCGGCAGTGCCAGTGTCGACGCATAAGGAGGGGTCCCATAGTCCAGGAATGAAAGCTCCAATTGATAGTACCTTCCTAGTACTATGGATTAGGGATAACAAACAACAAGAGAAAATAGAATAAAAGATATGGGAATAACTTCCTTCTTGCATTCATAGTGCGTAAGAGTACTAAGAGACCTTAAATATAAACGTCACATTAGGGCTTACATCAAAAGTAAAATTTAGGGTATGCATAACGGATTGGGCGTAAATTCAAATAAAGCTTCTCATCCAAGCGGGCTTCTGGTGAGTTCTTTTGGGCTTGGATATTTTGGACAGTCAAACTGAGTTAGAGGTGAAAAAGCCTGCGAGTGCAATCGCATCATCGTCTTTGTGCACACCAATGTGAGGTAGTGTGGCTTGCTTGCAAGATGAGTAGTAGTCATGGCGACAGCACTGTTTTAGCAACTTATGGAGACATGGACCAAGCCTCCCTTGTCATAATAAACTATGACTTCCCCAGGTAGCTACAGAATTACTTTTGGAGTATATAATCCCACATCGAAAATATAATAAAAGTTGGTGTGGTATATAAGTGGTGTATATTAGATCCTAGTACAAGCCAATTGGTTTCGTGCAAAAATGAATTCCAACCACATTTTTGTATACCCACGCGTGGGTGCTGTGTGGCCGATACTCTCCGGGCCCATAGATTTCTATATGATATTAGAGCGAACGATCATGGGCTCGTATTTGATGACTTGGTTAGGCTAGCAAGTGGAGTCTAGACCCGTTTTTGAACCTATAAGCTTATAAAAGTAGGCCTAAGTATGTTTGTCCTGGACCTCTAAAAGTACAAATGTGTTTGGCAAGTGACAACTAGTCTAGGCTTAGTTGCACTTGAGGGGAGTGTTGGAGTATATAATCCCGTATCGAAAATATAATAAGAGTTGGCATGATATATAAGTAGTGTAGATTGGATCCTAGCACCACCAATTGGTTTGGTGCAAAAAGAGCTCCAACCCCATTTGTATACCCCACATGTGTGTGCGTGTGTGGCCTTACACTCTCAGGGCCCATGAATTTCTATAATTACCTTTATAGGATTGGATGTATTGAAAATTTTGGAAGAAATATAATAAAGTTTTAGAAAAGCAATGAGTAAAGATAAAATTATTATTCATTTTTTTCCATTGATGAGCTAGGTTCCCATTGGTGTATATTTAAAGACGAAAAACTTTGAATACACGCTTCAAAAGAGGTCTGGTGAAAACATCAGTGATTTGAAGATGAGATGGGACAAATTTTGTGACTAATGTAACTGCAACAACTTTCTCACGAACAAAATGGTAGTCAAGTTTAATGTATTATGTATGAGTGTGAAAGGCTGAATTGATTATCATATGTAGAGTACTGAGATTGTCACTCAATAGTTGAGGAGTAGTAGAGACTGGCATGCCAATGTCACGATGAAAAAAAGAAATCCATGTAAGTTCAGTTGCTGTGGTGGCGAGGGAGCAGTACTTGGATTCAACACTGGATCGAGCAATTGCAACTTGTTTTTTCGAAGACCAAGACACGCAATTTGATTCTATAAATATGCAACCAATAGTACTTCGTCTAGTAAGTTGACAACCAGATCAATCTGCGCAACCAAAATAATTTAAAGTAAATGAACTTTGAGAAAGAAAACGAAGGCCATAACTTATTATGCCATTGAGATAACGAAGAATGTGCTTGACTGCATGAAAATGTGCAAGTGTGGGTTGGTGAAAATGTTGGCACACTTTGTTGAGAAATATGAGTGGATAGGTGAGAGGCAACATCATGTTTATGCACGTGAGTAGATATTTAGTATATTTAGATTGTGAGAGATTCCAAAAAAGTAATGAAGGTTACCAACATCTTTACGTGCAAACTCATTGCTATGTTGATGAATAAAATAACTGATAAGGATGTCATTGATCCCTGTGATAAGAATATCGTCAATATAAACAAGTAAAAGTACCAAATCATGCTTATGTCGATATGTAAATAATGAACAATCAACTTTGATGCAAGAGAAACCAAAAGTTAGTAAATATTGTGATAATCCATCAAACCAAGCGCAGAATGCTTGTTTTAAAGTCATAAAGAAATTTATGTAATAAACAAACATTATTAGGATAGGAGGAATCAACAAAGCCCAGTGATTGTTCCATATAGACCGTTTCTTTAAGAAACCCATGAAGAAATGCATTTTAATCATCTAATTGCTTGATGGACCAATGTGAAATAACTTCAATTGAGAGTACAATGCAAACCTGTTGTAGGTTTAATGATCGAGACTAAATGTTTTTTTCATAATCAAGACCATAAACTTGAGAGAAACCTTTGGCAACAAGACGAGCTTTTATTAGTTAATAGATCCATCTTCATTATATTTTATTCGATACAACCACTTGGAGCCAATGATGTTAGTATAAGAAGGGTGTGGAACAAAACTCCACGTCCTATTCTTATGAAGGGCCGCAATTTCTTCTTCCATGGTTGTAATCCATAAAGGAGATTTCAAGGTGGACTTTAGAGTTTTTGGTTCCTGAGAAGATGAAAACTTAGTAGTACTTAAGGCTGCACTGAGAGAGGGGTGCACACGGATTGGATCCAATCTAGTTAGGGTCAATCCGCAATCCAATCCAATTATTGCAATTGAAAAATTACAGTCCAATCTTGTCCAAATAATTCATCAATCCAATTTGCAAAATGCGGATTTGAATTGGATCAAGTTTCACAGATTGACGTTTTCCTATTCAACGATTCATGAAATTAGACTTAATCAAATGATTCATAAGAATTATACATCTCATGAATGACAAATTTACAACATACATTCCACAAATCTATATATAGCATATTCCCACAAACTTGTAACCTTCAAAATGTAAGTTTCTACATAAATAAATACGTCATCTACAAATCTTAACCATACATCCTCACAAAAGTACAAAAAAGTGCACGTACATACAACCTACAAAAAAAGGTTAAAAGTATAATAAAAGAGTTAAGAACAAACATAGACTTTTAGATATTATAGTTTAGAGTTAATAGTTTAAGTTGATGCCCTTCAAGATACTATAATACATATGATCATATATGTATATGTGTTGATGTGTTAAACGGACTGGATCGGAATGGATCCGCGGGTTTTTAATGTAAGATCCATAATCCAATCCAGTCCAGCCAGATTAGTGATTTTTCAGTCCACTCCAGTCCAAGGGATTAAAAGATTGATCTAATTAGTGATATTTGGTCCAGATTGGATCGAATCCACGAATTAGTGCAATCCGTCTGCACCCTAATGTTTGATTTACGTTTTATAGAACACACATAATCATTCAAATATTTCAGAGGACGGTGAGCTCAAGTTGGCCACTTTGGCAACAGAGGCAGGGGTGGAATTGTGTCGGTATCGATGAGGCAAGAGTTGGATCATCATGAACATAGCTGTCTATAACATGAGGAATAGTATTAGAATATAAGGTGGGTGGATTGATAGAGATATTTGAGATATCAGCTCGATGAAATAGGGGTGTCAATATCATCATCCTCTAATGGCAGGATATGTGTACTACTAATGTGAGAAATTGGGTTTATTGTATCAGGGCAACAAAAAGTTTGGCAACTTTGTGTTGGTTGTCTTGCTTGTAGTTTAAGCAATTATTGAAATATTATCATAAAAGTTAGTATCTATAACTTTGGTAATTCATTCACCTTGATCTGGAAAAGTGGTAACTGCAAGTTGTAAAATATTATCATTTGAAGCTCTATTAGAATAAGGAAAAACATTTTCATCAAATACTACATGTCTAGAAATATATACTTTATTTGTTGAAGTGTCTAGGCATCTATAACCCTTAAGGATTGGGCTATAACTAAGAGAAACACAAGGATATCTCCTTTTTGAAAATTTATTTTGGCCATATTATTTCAAGTAAGGAAAACATTTGCAACTAAAAATCTTTAAGCCACTATAAGGATTTTTTTCCAAAAAGTTTAAGGAATGATGTTTTCATATGTAAAACAGAACTTAAAAGTTGATTGATTAAAAATATAGCAGTAACAAATGCATCATCTCAAAATCGAATAGGTAGATTAGTATGAAATATCATCGTAAGACCCGTTTCTACGATACGACGATACTTTGCGTTCCGCAATCCCATTTTGCGCGTGGATACCTGGGCAAGATAGTTGTTGACATTGAGCAAGATGGTTGGTGAAAATGGAGGAAGTAAATTCAGTACCTTCGTCATTTTGAAAAATCTTTATTTTTCTATCAAATTGATTTTCCACTAGATTTTGATATTTCAAAAAACAATCAAAGAAGTATGATTTATATTTTAATGGAAAGAGCTAAGTATATCTAGTGCAATCATCACAAAAAACAACATAATATTTAAAGTGTTGCATAGAAGGAATCAAATATGTACCCATAAATCACAGTGAATCTTTTCTAAAAGAAATTGACATAATTTATTAGAATCAATAAAAGGAAGTTTGCATTTTTTGTCAAGTTGACATCTAGTGCAAATAATATTTTTATTGAACCAACTAAAAATAATTAAAACTTTATTTTTATTGAGAACTTGTAGTAAACGTGAATGGGGTATCCCATTCGTTGGTGCCATAAGCTTGAAGTTGCAGAGGGATTTTTGATAGCAGCTAATGCTTGCAACTTTGCATCACCCAAAGCATATAGTTGACCTTTTCTATGCCCTGTGGCTAGGATCATTTCATTTTAATCCTTTATCACAAAATCATCAGAGTTAAATTCAAAAACAGAAGCATTATCATGTTTAAATTGGCTAATAGATAACAAGTTTTTCTTTGCAATTTAGGAACAACAAGAACATTTTTGCAAGTTAAATTACCATGAGGTGTTGGTAAAAATGCACTTCCTATATAAAAAATTGAAAGTGCATTGCCATCACATACATTGTAGCATCCCCTAACTCAATTAGGGCAATACTCAGCCTGAAACCCTAATTAAGCCCCGGTAAATCAGATCAGACCTAATTAGAGCCAGCAACATTTTTTATCTCGTACCTGATAAACAACCTGCATATCTCAATAATCAATAAACAAATTAAATCAAAACGCAACAAAAATAAAACCATTTCGATAATAAACAAGGAATACAAGATCGGTAATAAACTTGTATTTCCACCCTGATTATCACAAAATCATAATTCAATACAATATATATATATATATATATACAAGAAATCATTGCATCGTAGGGAAGATATTAGACTCCTAATCTTATCATTTCCTGGATCTTATTGCATGCCATTACCTGGAAAATGTTAACATGGGTGAGCTACTACATGCTCAGTAAGTGACTCTCATAAAATCCATAAATTATCAATTAATATCAAGGAATTATGTATAACAACATGAACCCAATGTATACGTAAGGAAGTATTTGAAATAATATAAACAATACATAAACGGATGCAAGTTCATTGGTCAATTGCAACTGTACTCGTGATTTGTATTTTCGATTTTGGTTTTATGACAGAGTCGCACTCCCACATCATCAATAAACCAATCAGTGATCATCTGATAAGTTCATGACCGATGTCCCGCCAAATCAAATGGAGACAGAGTCGCACTCCCACATCGTCAATAAACCAATCATTGATCATCTGATTGGATAATGACCGATCAGCCGCCAGCTCAAATGGAAAGTATTGATCGGGATACTCCAGGTCACTAGAGGCCCGATATTGGATGACCGCCTAACACAATTCCAAATCCCAGGTCGATTCGTTCTGCTAAACCTCTTCACGAATTCATTTTTCAGTATAAAAACATTTGATAAAAAATCAACCAAATCACAGTACATTGCCCCTAGTCCATAACACTATGTGCTCTAATAATACTACATTACATTGCACAACTGATAAAAGATACGAGTCTCACTTACCTGTACTGAGTTTTCCTAACTTTTACCGACTTACACGACTCCCAAGAGTCCTAAAACCTTTTTCCGTTGGTCCATTACCTAAAATAGACCAATTGTCATCGATTTAAGTCAAATACTCATTTATTAATATTCCTAAATTAGTCCCATTCAAATATGGAATCCCAGAACCTAGTTTCCAATTTATTTTAATCCTTTCATGTTTTACGATGTAAAAACCTCGATATAAATTCTCGAGAGAATCCCAATTTCTTTATTTTTCTTATAAATCCTTCAATTTCTATTTATTTGGTCAAAATATTATTTTTCTATTTTTCCCCCATTTTCTAGATTTTACAACACGCAAATTCACGCATACATTAATCACATTAAGATGGGCTCAACTGTAATGGCCCAAATCTAATTTTTCATTATACTAGACGCCAACTCGGACACTCGTGGACCCCGCAGCTAGTTTAGGGCATGCCTAGATTAGGTATACAATCCGTTTTTGTATGCCATTTGTCTGTTTTGCGAAGTGTTTATTCAATTTTGTTAAATTACATCGCATTGTGTGTGTTTATGTTACTTATTACTGAGCGAGACAGTGTTACGGGTATTCGCCTCGAGTAATGTGTAGACGCGGCTACCGGGTAGGCGAATTACAATACATAAGGCCGTGGGATACACACATGATAAATAAATGATATGCATTAAATAATTAATATAAAATGTCGTTTAATCAATTAGTGACGTGAGTGTACGTGATTGGTGCACTAAACAGTGCATAACCGGGTACTGGAACACCCAATGATTGATTTGTTTGTGTTGTGAGAAGGATAAGGTTAAGTGAATATGTTTGCATTGAAGTCATTTTCTGGGCTGAATTATTGGTCAATCTAGGCCATTGAAGGTGCCTAGGGATGAGCACAACACCTTTGATCAAATCTAGACTATAAATAGGCAATTTTGGTGTTCATCCTATGTGAAAATGTGCCCTACGCCAATTATGTAAATATTGTTTAGCTATTATAAGTATATGCATATTTCTTTTATAATAGTATCCATGAATAATTAAAGTATTATTCTAAAGAATATTCTCCCAAAATAAAATTTGTTGGAAATTTGACAACAAGAAACTTGCAATGTTAATTAAGAACATGTTCCAAAATCAAAATCAAGAACACGATCGCTACAAATCAGCAATTACAATCGCGATTCTCATGTAAATGTGCAGTTTTTGAGTTCATGTATAAATCAATAGAAAAAGAATGTAGTATAATATAATCATTTATACATATTTAGGGAGATGAATAAAGACACTTGAACTTGCAACAATCACAACATAGAAAATACAGTGAATAAACATCAAGAAAGAGCCGTCTTCAAGAATAATCTTCATGGCGATAAAAAATTTGTCGTGTTATAGTGGTGCAACTCTAGTTTTCTTATCTTGGGCTTTCATATACATTGTTATAGTGGTGCCAACACTTTGAACGGTCATATCAAGCCTTTAAGAAAATGCAAATAAGATCAAGTATAGACACTTCTCCATGTTGGCTTGCATCAAAAATGAATCTAATAAATTACTAAATCTGAAACATATGCTTGTTCTCCTAATATCTACTTTCATAAGCATTTGGGAGGAAATCTAAATCATATAAAGATGCAAAAAAGTACGTTCATTGAAAAAAGAAAATTGGCAATGAGAGGCATGAAAAGAGCCTACTGTATAAAATGGTAATTATTTAGAAGCGGTTGCCCGTATAATAATACCTCTTCAATTTGTCCGAGTACATGTGCATAGACAAAATTCAGTATGTAGGCACATCATAAAAAGGGTTAAGGACACAACTCAATTAGTAAGTTGGAACTGAGGATTTGTTAAAGTTTTTAAAAAATCATATAGTAACCTTAAGCATGCGCATAGACCCACATAGAGTTCAAGAAATAAACAAATTTCTGCAGTTAAGAAAACAACCCAATTGGTAAGTACACAAACAAAGTGAGAGAAAGATAACTTTCTTTTCTAACCTTTCTTTCAATAGGAGAACATAAGAGCATGGCAAGAGGACTAAACTTTATTAACTCTGGATGTGCTCTCTTCTTATGCACCATGTAGGCTACCCAAAATATCTACAAGGTCACCAATTCGGGAAGATCTCCAAAACCTCAGCCTAAGTACCTTTGCATAGTCTTACTTTAGAGAAGGAAACTTACCTTGGTTTTTCCTTTTAGATTGATACCCATAAATAATAGGTAGTTATTAAGTAGTACTAAAACTACTCATATTTATATGCATACAAATGTTTAAATCCAAAATCTCCCACTCGCACATAATGAGTTTAATTTCTCCTAACTTCAACACTTATGTGCATACACGTGTAATAACCCAATAGAGACCCTGGAGACTTCAACTATGTGTTTACATATATACTTTTGAGGTATCTTACGACAAAAAGAAAATCGAAATGATAAAACTAAGTTTTTCTGTATCCTAGGTCAATGGCTAGAATCTTTATGTGTTTTACCATATAACTAAAATTACACTAATAAGAAAAGAAACTTCAATAAAGATATCAAGACTTAGTGTGTAATAGATGATATCAATCAATACTAAACAGGAAAAATAATACTTTGGTATAGGCTTGCTCAAGTGCCAAAAAGATAATTATAATTTAATGTGATTAAGTGAAATTTCTAATTAAAACAGATTCCACCATATATCGTTTCATCATCTCTATCATCATTATAATCTAATGAACTGGCCAAGAGGGATTTCTTCTCTGGCCTTAGTCAAGAATCACAAGCACTACCAGAATGCTTAACTTCTTGTAGTTGTTGTTGGCAACCAAACCATTGAAGATAGAGCGAAATAGATGCGAGAGAAATTTCACAAAAATCACTAACAAACCCAATCATAACTGTTAATAAATCCAATAAATTACAATCTAAAACCCAATAAATCTCACCAATACCAATAATTTAATCCAATTGGAGCTCAACATCCTCAAACCCCCAACATAATTAATATAATAGTGAAATTAAATAACCAAATCCTTCTAAAAATTCTATTAAAAATCAAAACAAGATGAAATTGAAGTAGGGTAGAACACATGAAAGCATAAAAACAACTGACAATATTTGAAATACAAAAAGCAGAGAGTATCAACTAAGTATTCTTAAAAATAAAGAGTAAATCCAATAATTTAATTATTTTATTGAAGAAAAGAGCGTTGTAATTATCTAAGATAGCCAAAATCAAAGAAAGTGTCATCCATGTAAACAAAATCACAATCAAGGATGCAAAAGAGCGGATTGTCTGATTTTGACATATTGGATCTCACCCAAAAGAATTTTAAAGAGTCATCTGATACGTCCTTATTGTGTTTCTTATTTCTGCATTTACTTTCTGCACAATAAGTTGTTGTGACCAATTAACTCAAGAAAATAATATGTTCTAAAATAATTAAGTTAAGTCAGACGACCTAAAAAAAAATTAAGTCACATGAATGAAGATATGTCAAATGCTCAATTGTATCACAAGTCTTCATAAATACCAAAAAATAGAAACCTACGTTTAAGTAAGTATGTATGACTGAAACTATTAATAATTTTAGACAGTGTTTGACATTAAAGAACAAGCATGCTCTTGGCGGCTAAAGGAATGCTAGAATTTGATATGAATGGACTTCAATCAGAAAAAGTATTTTGTTTTGTGAGGTTCGAACCAGGTTTGCATGCCTATATGAATGGACTTCAATGGAAAAGGAAAAAAAATAATCAATGGAATAAAATTATTATGTTGAACTACAGAATCCCAAAACTAAGAGTAATCGAGGATTAAAATGCTTACCAAACTTCTAAGCGCTTACAAAGCATATTCACCTAAAAACATAATACCACCTAGAAAGGAGAAAAATATATATATTTTTTAATATCTTACTTCTCTTCGAAGAAAAGAAATTGAACAAATTATATAAATAACTTTAGTGTAAACTCTTTACTATTCTAAATTCACAAAGATTAAAAAATAGTTTCATATGCTTTGAATGAAATAAATCAAATTAATAATTTCAATTTTAGTACAAATATTACAACATTGCAAACATGCAATTATGCACCTAGCTTTGAGATGTAATCAATAAAAAAAGCTGGTATCATTATCTCCTTACTGATCCAATACCAAATATGTCAAATGATGCAAGTATAGCAATAGCTGCGAACTAATATTTTAACCTACTCCTAGAAAGTAAAATGATTATATTTAATTAAAGGGTATATAAATTGTTTGAATATTTTAAACTACGTGAAACTCTTGATTTAAAATAAAAGTAGATAGCCCGGCCACCATGATACTTTCCCGAATTAATCATGCACTATTTTAATCCTCAAAGATTGTTTGATAATCTCATCTATTCCAACATGTTAGAGATAAAAGTTTCTAATTTAGATCCAGCTGACCTTCAACTAATAATAAGGTTTATAAGTCACTCATACTTTAAAGAGCAGAGGTAAGGTATATCTAGTTCACTATCCCTTAGAATTAACTCAAAGCATGCACCCACTCAAATAGAGTAACGAATTATTAAATCTTTAATATATAATTGACGGAGGAAAGCTTGAAAAAATATAATTAACCAGGATGTACAATTAATTATTCCCTAATTTCATAAGAGAAAAAAATAAAAAGATTTCTACACAACAAAATTTGAGATATTGTCAAAGCCTCTCAAGTGAGATAGTAAAGACATCACTTGCCAAAAAGGCAAGACCTCAGGAGATCGTGGTTGGATTCCTACAAAAGTAAAAAATAAAACAAACAAATAAACAAAATTTGAGATATTGTTCCTTATGTATATAAGGGTATCTCCATACTATTGACCTTACTTCCTCTCCTATTCCATGAGTCTATTAATAATATTAAGGATTGTCTCTCTAGCTAGTTGACGTGGGAGAGTAACTTTAAAAAAATATTAATTTCAAATGATTCTTATGAAACTAAAATTGTCAATTGTCAAAAAACAATTAATGAGATCAAACTAAATACAATGAATGAATATGAGGCCTATGGCATGCCCAAATTGTACTCGCGAGTTATCATTGTCGAGTTTCCTAGATTAATGAAGATACTACAATTAAGCTATTGCCCAAAGCTTAATTATTTCCTTATCATGTTTGGAAGCACAACACAGTTTCAAAGCAAAAGCACAACATTTAATAAAGGAAATTGACGCAGTGGAGATCTTCTAAACCAGTCGAACGAATCCACGAATAACTCGATCTAGGTCAGAACTTAAGCCAAAGTTCGAAAATTCTTTTATTTCAGCAAAAACTGTGAATTACTCCCAATAGATCGCTTAAATAGCGAAACCCTAAAATTTGCCAAAAATAGTAAAAATTCCAAAAAGCCCTAAACTAAAAACTAGACGAAAAATAGAAACAAACTCCAAAAACGGCAATAAAAACGAAAATTCCTAATGAGAGTTATAAACGAAATAAAACTTTCCAAAAATAGCAAAATTGCCGTTTCGGAGGGCGAAACGATGGAATTTCGCCGAAACACATATTTGTCATGGCATAGCCGTGAGTTGTGATCTCCACACCATTTCCAATAAACCCATACCCCCGGAACGCCAAAAACCCAAACTTCGTCATTTGTGGAAATTACTAAAATGCCATCTTGTCATATCTTTCCATCATATTTTTCCAAGAATTTAGAAGCTAATTCTTGGACTTCATCATTCTCCCCATGGTGGACAGAATTCGCCCTCAAATTCTCATCATCAGATGTATCCCCATAATAGGGAACAAGATGCTTGACATTAAATACATCAGCCATGCGAATGTGACTTGGCAACTTCAATCTGTAAGCATTAGGATTAATTTTCTCAAGAACCTCCACAGGACCAATCTTTCAAACTGACAATTTGTTGTAATCACCCACAGAGAACCGGTCTTTAGTGAGAACTGCCCACACAAAGTCACCCACTTCAAACTCCACGTGATGCTTCTTCCGATCTGCATATTGTTTGTACTTGTCAGTAGCCTTCTGCAAGTTATCTTTGACAGATTGATGAATCTCTTGCAGCCCACTAACAAAGTCATCTGCCTTGCCATGCCATCTAGTCTTATTTGACACTGGTAATAGATCAAGAGGACCTCGAGGTAGTACTGAATACACAACCTGAAAAGGACTAAACCCGGTACTTCGATTAACAACATGGTTGTGTGCAAATTCTGCCTGGCGCAACTTACGTTGTTGTTGTTGTAGAAGTTGTCAGGGATGTTGTTCTGCCATTCTCTGTCCTTAATATTATTAATTTATGTTTATCATTTTCTCAGTTGATTCCTGAAAAAAAGTTTTACATTTGACAGTATTTTTCATTTTTTTCTTGTGCTCATTTAACTAATTGTACTCTTTTGGACATTCTTATATGGAGATAAATATGAATGATTGAATTCTTAGATACTTGAAGGCTTTGCATGTAATGTAAATCTCATGTGAATTGTTGCTGCCCTTGTAGCCATTGTTGTTGCTCGTGAATTGCTCATCTCTGAACCTATTGTTGTTGAACTCTTCACTCTTGTATCCATCATAGTTGTTGTTGTTGTAGAAGTTGTCAGGGATGTTGTTCTGCCATTCTCTGTCCTTAATATTATGAATTTATGTTTATCATTTTCTCAGTTGTTGTGATGGCCTTGTGAGGTACCAATAAAGGTACAGGAGGATGCAGCCTTAATGTTTCCTTTACAACAGCCTGCAAATATGGGAGACTCTATGTCTTCTTCTTCAATACTCATCTTCTCACCCACCACTCTGTTGAGTTCGGCCTGAACTTCACTTAAAACTCTAGCATTGCTCAGCACGTTAACATCTTTTTCCATGATCTCTGCAGGCTCTCCAGCTTTCTGATCACCTTGAAACTCCAGCAGCAGATCGAGGAAATCCTCTTTCCTGTGCTCATCCTGACCGGATTTCCGTTCTTGAATTCGTTCCTTCACGAATCTGGAAGCAAAGCGAAGGGCAAGTCCGAGGTCCCGCTCCATTTTCTTCTTTATGCCAACTATGTGCATTCAGTGTTTTTTTTTTTTTTTGAAAACCATTCGGTGTTTGCTTTGGTTTTCAAAATATTAATTGTTACTTCATTCCTTCATTAGGGTGAGTACTTGTTTGTTGGAAAGTTTGTAGAGATTCAAGACAATATTTGCGTCTTTCGTATTTTCTTTTGAACATTAGATGGGATTAATATTAGCCGTGGGCATATAAGATTTGGATTGTTGGATTTACACTTTTGAAATGTGTTATTTGTCTCTGTCACACTACTTTTTGTGTCGAATGCGGGAGTGCAAACAAAAGGTCTATGAAAAGGGCTTCTAATGACTACTGGTATTGTTAGTAGTGAGAGGCTTTTGGCCCCTCACTAAATAGCTTTTAGTGAGGGGATTTATCTCTCACTAAAAGTTGTAAAGTAAAGCATGGACCCTCACTAAAAGCTATTTTAGTGAGGGGATTACCTCTCACTATAAGCTTTTAGTGAGAGGATTTGCCCCTCACTAAAAGCTATTTAGTGTGGTTGACATCTCATTAGATTCTTTTAGTGAGAGACAAATCCCCTCATTAAAAGCTGTTTAGTGAGGGGATTGCCTCTCACTATAAGATTTTAGTGAGGGGATTGGTTCCCTCACAAAAAGTTTTTAGCGAGGGGATGTGATCCCGTCACCTAAACTCTTTAGCGAGAGAGGCAATAGCGAGGGGAAAGATGACGGGATTTTCCCCACGCTAAATATCTTTAGTGAGGGGAAATTGACATTTAGCGATGGGATTTCCCCTCGTTAAAGAGTCTTTTTCTTGTTGTGTTGAAGTCCCAACTCCTGACATCCTCACCCACTAAGCTCCTCAAAAGATTGCCTAACGAATGGTTGACAACTTCAGTCCACCCATCTATTTGCGGATGATAAGCACTGCTAAATTTCAGCTGCGTGTTCACTATAGCCACAAACTGCGCCAAAAATGGCTAAGGAATCTGGTGTCCCGATCTGAAACAATCGAGGTAGGAAGGCCATGCAATCTATACACCTCCCAAAAGAACAGCTGAGCCACCTTTACAGCATCTGTGGTCTTCTTGCATGGGATGAAGTGAACCATCTTGGAAAAACGGTCAACCACCAAAAAAATAGAGTCATTACCCCGCTGTGTTCTAGGCAACACCAGCACGAAATCCATGCTAATATCAACCCATGGCTGTTTTGGAATGGGCAAAGGCATATATAGACCGGCATTAGTTGCGGTACCCTTCGAAAGCTGGCAAGTCCGGCACCGCTGTACATATCTGTCCACTTCCTTGCGAATGGTAGGCCAAAAGTAAGAGGCATGCACTAGTTGCAAAGTGCGATCACGCCCAACATGTCCCTCTCCATGCAACTCTCTAATAATCAGCAATCTCAAGCTGCAATTAGGAATGAAAAGCTGGTTGCCCCGAAATAAGAAACCTTCCTGGAGTGTGTAATCAGTACGCTCCCCACTCTGCACCTTCTCCACAATAGTAGCAAAGAAAGGATCAGTAGTAAACAAATCAGAAAAGTAGGAAAACCCAGGTACGTCAATGGTCATGCGGCTCAACAAACTTTTTTGTCTGCTCAGAGCATCGACAACTCTGTTGGTCACACCAGACTTATGTTTCACCACAAAAGTAAAGCGCTCCAAATAGGCCACCCAGGAAGCATGTCTGGCCGAGACCTTGTTCTGCCCATGTAAGTGTTGCAATGCCTCATAATCTGTAAACAACATGAACTCTCTGTGAAAAAGATAATGCCGCCAATGTTTCACGGCTTGTACCACTTCATAGAACTCCACATCATATGTGCTATACCTCAACTTCGCCCAGACAGCTTCTCACTAAAATAGGCAACAGGCCTATTATTCTGACTCAAGACAGCTCCAATGCCTACCTTGGATGCATCACTATGTAACTCAAATGGTAGGTGAAAATATGGCAACACCAGAATGGGTGCAGTGGTTAACCGTACCTTGATCAGTTGGAATGCTTTATCTACCTCGTTGCTCCACCCAAACTTCATGCCCGTCATACATCTGTAATTGGGGCCACGATATTGCTGAAGTGTGGAATGAACCGCCTGTAGAATGAAGCCAACCCATGAAAGCTGCGAACCTCCGTGACTGTAGTGGGTCCAGGCCAAGTGCGGATGGCTTCTACTTTAGACTCATCAACCTGCAACCCTTCTCCAGAAATGACATAGCCTAAAAAAGGACCTTCGTGTAAAAAATGAGCACTTCTTCATCGCAACATAGAACTTCTCCCCTACGCAAGAAGATAGTCGAACATCTCGCACGTGCTGGAGGTGTTCCTCCTTGTTAGTACTGTATATCAATATATCATCAAAATATACCACAACACACTTGCCTATCAAAGGTCTCAAGCTCTGATTCATGACTCTCATGAATGTGCTAGGTGCATTTGACAGCCCAAACGGCATGACTAACCACTCATACAACCCCTCCCTAGTTTTAAAAGCAGTCTTCCACTCATCCCCAACTCTAATGCGAATCTGGTGGTACCCACTCTTCAAATCCAGTTTTGTAAAAATTTTTGCTCCACTCAATTGGTCAAGTAAATCATCCAAGCGAGGGATAGGAAAGAGACACCTGACAGTAATCTTATTGATTGCTCTACTGTCCACATACATCCCCCAGGAGCCATCTTTCTTTAGTGTAAGGAGGGCTGGCACTGCACACGGACTCAGACTTTCATGGTTGAATCCCTTCGCTAATAACTCTTCAACCTGTCTGTGCAACTCCTCATGCTCACTGGGACTCATTCGGTAGTGTGGTCTATTAGGTAGTGACGCACCAGGTTCAAGGTCAATCTGATGTTGAATATCACGCAATGGTGGCAGTCCTTCTGGCATCTCATCAGGGAAAACATCATAAAACTCCTTCTCAATAGGAATTGCAGCTTCAAGAACATCAAAATCTCTATCTACCTCCTTTCCCATCAAGATGTAAACGACCTCAGAATCCTGTAATTCATCTTCAAATCTTGCCAAAGACAACAAACTGCTAGATTCTTTAGTGGGCTTAACTTCCTCCGGGTCCTTGGCGGGTACTAGCACAATCTTCACTACCTTGAACATAAAGGTGTATTTATTGGTTCTGCCATCATGCACAACTCCCCTATCAAACTGCAAAGGACATCCTAGTAACAAGTGGCAAGCATCCATAGCCATAACATCACACCAAACTGAATCCTTGTAGTTAGCACTAATAGAAAAAGTCACCAAGGCGCGCTTCGACACCTTCACCTTACCACCCTTCTTCAGCCAAGCTAGCTTTGTAGGGTCTAGGGTGTTGTTTAGTTGCAAGGCCCAACTTCTAAACCGCTTCAACTGAGACAATATTCTCGCAACTGCCTGCATCAATCATGAACCTGCACACCTTGCCTAAGATGGTACACTTGGACTGAAAGATGTTATTCCACAGCCACTCATCATCAACAACAACTCTAGGAGTCAAACACAAATGCCTTACAACTAAGGCAGTACCCACATCTCCAGTCATGACCTCCTCGTCTGTGTTGTCAGAAGTGTCAAACACTGGTTCTGCAGTGATGTTGGCCTCTTCCCCTCCGTCTTCCTCTTCGTTCTCAATAAAGAGAGCCTTCTTCCCTTTACATTCTGACTTTCTGTGACTAACTTCGCCACAACTGAAACATTTAATCCCACTAGTGCAAGGTCTGTTTATGTGACTAGCAGGGTTAATTGCAGTGATACTACCCCCAGTATTGGCTGTCCCAACACTAACATAATTGGAAGCATTACTCACACCCCGACGCTGTTGTTTCTCCACCAACAATGCTCGCTGGTGCGCTGCAAATAAGGAAGCTGGATTAAACATGTTGTTGACATTTTGGATCTGCACCTAATTGGTCGTTAGTGTCCTGCAGTTCGTTTCTAGCGACTAACTAATAAAACACAGTAGTATAATCGTCTACTAACTTTGCCCTTGTCTCAGATTCTGCAACCTCTGTTACATAAGGCGTTGGAAACTGTAAGGCAAGAACTTAGCCCGTAAGTGTTTTTTCATCTTCTCCCACGAGGTGATCTTCGTTTTTCCATTCCTATTCCGCATCAACTTCTGATGTTGCCACCAAGCCATGGCCCTGTTGTGGAATCTGGTCGCAACCAGTTGCACACGCTTGTCTACAGGCACACCTTTGAATACTTCTTCAACTGACGCCAGCCAGTCTAATAATTCTTCCGGTTGAAGGGTGCCATGGAATTATGGGACCTCCATCTTCTTCCCAGACTCCCACCGCCTGCGATCATCCTCAACTGCACGCGGCCTGTAGCGCCTCCTTGGTGCCTCAACATACTCATCCTCCCCTTCGGTAGAAGAATCTCCTACTGATTCATCACCAACAGGTTCCTTTCGATGGTTACGGATACGATTCATATTCTGACTAAACAACTGATCAATTCTGGCAATTAATTGTTCTACCACCGCGCCCATACGTTGGTCAATCAATTGGCCAATTTGTCGATTCAGATTGGCACGGTCATACACCTCCTCGATACGCTGCTGGTTCCTCTTCAGCGGCATGATTTCTCCAATCACGTTGAAGCAGGCTCTGATACCAACTGACACAGCGGAGATCTTCTAAACCAGTCGAACGAATCCACGAACAACTCGATCTAGGTCAGAACTTAAGCCAAAGTTCGAAAATTCTTTTATTTCAACAAAAACTGCGAATTACACCCAATAGATCGCTTAAATAGCGAAACCCTAAAATTTGCCAAAAATAGAAAAAAGTCCAAAAAGCCCTAAACTAAAAACTTGACGAAAAATAGAAACAAACGCCGCAAACGGCAATAAAAATGGAAATTCCTAATGAGAGATATAAACGAAATAAAACTTTCCAAAAATAGCAAAATTGCCGTTTCGGAGGGCGAAACGATGGAAGTTCGCCGAAAAAGGTCGTTGTCCTGGCATAACCGTGTGTTGTGATCTCCACGCCGTTTCCAATAAATCCATGCCCCCGAAACGCCAAAAACCCAAACTTCGCCATTTGTGGAAATTACTAAAATGCTATCCTGTCATATCTTTCCATCATATTTTACCAAGAATTTACAAGCTAATTCTTGGACTTCATCAGAAATCAAAAGGTTCATTACTTAAAGTTTACACTTGTTCAACCCCAACATTAAAAGTACTTGTAGTTTTTTTTTTTTTTTGAGTACTCTTGAGTTTTGTTATAAGATAAAGTGGGCACTCAATATATATTATTGAATTATTTGTAAACGAAAGTTAAGTTAAAAATTTCAAACCAAACATTCCTAATTTTAACAATATACAAGAAACGGATTAGGAAATTATCCCCTGATATTTGGAGAGTGATAATTGGAACCACCATGTCAGAAGAAGAGCTGGCGCATACATAAGAAGGTTCGAGAGGAACTCTTGATGCGTAATCAAACACTGTGATGAAAATTTTAAAATGAGAGGAAAAAATATTTAGAATTCATGGAACTGAAACATAGTAACTTAATACCCTCTTAAACTAAGCACATGTAGCCAGTTAGCACTTCATAGCCAACTAATTAATATTGTTGAGACCATTGTTTGTTACTTTTCTAAGGAAATGCGAGTATGTGAATCTTGTATGGTGTTCGAATATGAAAGACATTCCTGTGATCCAGAGAATAGGAATGTCTTTAGTAGCACTTCTTGTTGAACATTGAAGTTCAAGTTTTGTATTGGAAAAGAACAAAACCTTTAGTCCCACATAGGAGAGAAAGGTTTGGTTTTCTCACTTAATATATGTTCCAACTCACTTCACTATTGTTTAAGAGAGAAGTGAGTTAGAATGAGTGGACCATGGGGTTCACTAGGAAATCACCCTAATTAAACAGTCTTTGACAATGGCCTTGCCTTTGGGGCTTTGGTTTGTTCAAGACTTAGCCATTCATAAACATAGTTTTTTATTTTTCGGTTTTTAATTTTATTTTCGTTTTGAAATTTAAACAAAAGAGCACCAACAGTTGCTAAGTTTGAATTAGGAGTTAAATAACTATCAAATTAGTGGCACACTAATTAGATAGTTATGGGAAAAACTGTCCACTAATTAGACAGTTAGATGTTTATCTATATTAGGAGAGTCCTTTGACAAAGAATAGTGGTTTTTTTGAAAGTATAATTGTCAATTGTCAAAAAACAATTAATGAGATCAAACTAAATACAATTAATGAATATGAGGCCTATGGCATGCCCAAATGGTACTCGCGAGTTATCATTTTCGAGTTTCCAAGATTAATGAAGATACTACAATTAAGCTATTGCCCAAAGCTTAATTATTTCCTTATCATGTTTGGAAGCATAACACAGTTTCAAAGCAAAAGCACAACATTTAATAAAGGAAATCAACAGGTTCATTACTTAAAGTTTACACTGTTTCAACCCCAACATTAAAATTACTTGTAGTTTTTTTTTTTTTTTAGTACTCGTGAGTTTTGTTCTAAGATAAAGTGGGCACTCAATATATATTATTGAATTATTTGTAAACGAAAGTTAAGTTGAAAATTTCAAACCAAACATTCCTAATTTTAACAATATGCAAGAAACGGATTAGGAAATTATCCCCTGATATTTGGAGAGTGATAATTGGAACCACCATGTCAGAAGAAGAGCTGGCGCATACATAAGAAGGTTCGAGAGGAACTCTTGATGCGTAATCAACCAACTTTGTGATGAAAATTTTAAAATGAGAGGAAAAAATATTTAGAATTCATGGAACAGAAACATAGTAACTTAATACCCTATTAGACTAAGCACATGTAGCCAGTTAGCACTTCATAGCCAACTAATAAATATTGTTGAGACCATTGTTTGTTACTTTTCTAAGGAAGTGCGAGTATGTGAATCTTGTATGGTGTTCGAATATGAAAGACACTCCTGTGATCCAGAGAATAGGAGTGTCTTTAGTAGCACTTCTTTCTTATTTGATGTAGTGGTAGAAGAGATGCACATCATTTATAGGCATTTGAATTTGGGAATATCATTTTCTTAATTAGGACCTTGGAGACATAACTTCTTATCAGTTTTGCTAATTTATTCACACAATATCATTTTCTCCATTCTTTTTCTAAGTGTATTCACCCCTCTTTCTTGAGCAGTACAGAACAAGATTTCAAAGCCGCCTATCTTCCAAGCCTAATAACTTTTTTGGTTTTATTTTTTTGATAAGAAGCCTAGTGACTTTCATTCACTTGAAAAGTTGAATTTGAAACCCAAGTATCTATCTCTATCTATGTAGATACAAGAACAGAGTAATTCACTTGAAAAGTTGAATTTGAACCCAATCATAACTGTTAATAAATCCAGTAAATTATACTCTAAAACCCAATAGATTTTGATAAGAAGCCTAGTGACTTTCATTTACTTGAAAAGTTGAATTTGAAACCCAAGTATCTATCTCTATCTATGTTGCTACAAAAACAGAGTAATTCATCACCAAATTATAACTACGAGAAGAGAATAAATTTTTGAAGAAAGCATTTCAAAACCGACATGAAGGCACATATGGACACAATTTGATTACAACTATAACAAAACCCACTACAAAGAACCCACTTTTAGATCTAATTTTCTTTGTGAAAATTTTCTGAATTAATCGTTTTTGAGAAAACCTAAAACACAATCCTTACAATCAAAGAAAAACACAACAGTATGAAGTCCTGCTGTAAAAACAAACCCATTACCAGAAAGATAAACATTATTCCAAATCCTTTGTGACATTGAACAAATAGATTAAAGAAGAAGAATACTAAACAGAGATTGGAAGGGTCGCTTAAACATTATGAATATCCATTAGTAATTCGAAGTCTTCTTCAAAGTTAAAACCCATAATGAGAAAAAAAATATCAAAACTTTAATTTACATACACACATACCCAATTAATTCGTGGAGCGCAAGAAACAAGTGTTTCCCAAAATTGATTTTGAGAGAGCGGAGAGAAAATCGGGTGAGCAAATTAGATATGAAGGATGTCAAGAGAGAGAGAGAGAGAAAATTAGATATGAAGAATATCAAGAGAGAGAGAGAGAAAATTAGAGAGAGTGATATGAGATCGAAATTTTGTTATGTGATATAAAAGGAAATTAATTTATTTCCCGTATAAATTTCTTTCCATTTTATAAATGGTAATTTCTTTTTTTGTATTGTAGTGGGCTGATTATAAAACGGGAGCTAAAAGGAAATTTGGAATGCAATCTAAAAGGATTTTTTTTTTTTGGTATTTGTGGGGGTATAAAACGAGAGCTAGAATAAACTACTGCTATAGCCATTCTATCAAGTGCAGTTCCTCCTAAACATGAAATTAAGTTCAACCAAAATTTCTTTTTTCCAATCCCCAAAATGCTTGGATCCTTCAAAAGAGCATTGAAAAAGCTCACAATGAAGAAGAAGTACCACAACATGTTCACCTTTAAGCCCCTTGCGACGCCTGTTGACCGACCCTTTGAAGAAGCAGTCCCACAACACCGACAACAACAACATAACCTCAGCCTCAAACTAATTGGGGAAGCAAACCCACGAGAAGATGAAATAAAAACCACCACCACCACCAACACCAACAATGGCAGAGAAACAGAGATTAGTGACTTCACCTTTAAGCCCCCTATGATGCCTGTTGATGAACCCTTCATGTGGTCCCCCGTTATTAGTCCTCCACTAACTCGTCCTTTGTCTCTTTCCTTTGAAGAAGCAGTCCCACATCAGCGACGACAACAACAACAAAGCTTCAAATTAATTAAGGAAGCAGACCCACAACAAGTTAAAATAAAAACCACCACCACCACCACCACCAACAATAGCAACAACAACAACAATAATAATGGCAGAGAAACAGAGATTATTGAGATGGTAGATTTGGAGGATCAAGATCATGGACCTTCTTCTTCAAGTGTTGGTGACAATGATGATGATTTCATAGTGTATAGTAAAGAGGTATCAATCAGACTATGGAGATTATTGAGATGCCATATTTTTCTCTATTGTATGTTAATATATGTCAAAATATTTACGTGAAAGGTCATCTTTTTGAGCCTTTACTTTTGAAATGGATGGAGATCATTTATAACTATTTGACACCTTAAGTGCACTTCCCTTTCTTTTTTTTTTTTCTCAGATGTAACCATTTGTATGTGCTTTTTTTCCGTTAATGTAGAGCTCTCTCTAGTATTTTGATTTCAGAATAAAGTGTTGCTCTTAATGCTAAAATGCAGGGTAATAATGCAAGGTGGTTCAAGAAAGAGGGGGATGACGTTTCTGCAGAAGATATACTTTGCGAAGTTGAAACTGTATGGCCTTTATGTTGTTTTTTTTTTTTTTTTGGAATGTTTTTGGCTCTGTTCTTGTTGGACAAACTAAATGCATTTTTGTGTATGTTTTCTAGGATAATGCGACAGTTGCGATGGAATGCACGGAGGAAGTTTTTCTCGCTAAGATAATCCATGGTGATGGTACGAAAGTGATAAAAGTTGGTGAGGTATTTATTTATTTTGAAGATTTGCGAGCTATCATTTTACAAGTATTGTTATATATCTTATTACACCGTATGATTTTGCTTCGGCATGACAAAGCTATTATTACGTAATACCAAGTGCTTATTTCTTTTGTTTTTAGTTTCTACTGTCATGTTACCTTGCCTTTTCAAATTCCGAAGTTTAAGGTGTAATATCTTTCTTCCTATATTAGCCCCATGCTTGGGACTTCATAGAAATTTTAATTGTTAAAATAATTTAATAACTGTATATTATTTTATAGAATAATAACTAACTACTAAACTTTCATATTAAGTAACAACTATTGTTTAATCTTATTATGAATTTGTACTGCGTAAATATTAATCTATGCAAGTAAACTATTTAGTTTTTAATACTTGTCTTATCATGCATAATTGCCATTCATTTTTAGGTAAAAGGAAATGTTCAGCTTCGTTACATAATGGTATCTACTTATTCAGATTTAAAGAAAAAAAAATGATTAAAGAGATCTACTACTTAGAAGTTCACACGATGATATCTGTGCATTTGCGTTGCTTATTGGATTTGGTTGATTGCTAGTTTCCAAGTTCTTTATTTTGGAAAAATTGTTATGGTTTATGTTTTTGCTATATTTCCTTCCTGATGTGTTTTAAATATACTCGTTCGAGGTTATTTGGTTATCTGGACATTAAAGATTGTGAGTGGTTTAAAATTGATTAAGACGGAATAAAATCATTTGTCTCTACTCTCTCCGTCCCTCTCCTTCTCATCATATTTTAACTTCCAAATAGATATCTATTCCAAATATACAGAGTTGTTGAATCTAATTGGAGTTCCCAGTATAATTACTTAGAATCTTAATTTCATCTTAGGCTAGCTGAATCTAAGTTATTTAGTCACATGAGAACCATAATGAAAATGGAAAAGCGAGAAATTTATCAAGTAGCATATTGATGATAGCAGTAATGATTTTGTGCTTTAATAAAAAGTGCAGTTTTTATCTAATCGTTCGGAGATCTGCACAACAAATTAATACTGATTTTTTTGAGTTGTACCAATGGTTTATACTAGCAAGGGTGACTCTTGCGAAGTCAAAGGATTAATCAAGAGTGGATCTATCAGTTTGTTTTTGAGAAAGAATACCTGACACTGTAAATCAGATAAATCTGTATGGATGTTAAGCTATAAGATTTTTACTCTTTTTTGCACTTGTGGTTGATGAATTCTTCGAAATCTAATATATATTATCATTCTTGGAGTTCTTATTGTTTTCTTCACGCAGGTGAATGCTACAACGGTGGAAGATGAAGATGATATCGCTAAATTTAAAGATTACAAACCTTCACAACTGGGTGATTCTAAAGAAGCTAAAGTGCCATCTGATCCTTCCCCACCCACCCCACCTAAAAAGGAGGATACTGAGCCTGTCAGTTTAGCTGAGCCAAAAAAGCCAAAGGTTGCTAATGCTCCTCAATCAGGATCACGGATTTTCGCAAGTCCTCTTGCGAGAAAATTGGCAAACGACCACAATGTTAGTAAAATTTGTTATAAAATTTTTCTCATTCAATGTGTTAAATAGGCTTGTTGACATCTGTCATTGATTAGTAGTTGATTTTATTAGATAGGGAGATTGTGTCAGATTTTTTCAATCCATATTTCCCTTTTATCAATTGTTTTAATTTTTTTTTATAACATAGGTACCTCTTTCAAAGATCAAAGGAACTGGTTCTGATGGAACTATTGTGCAGGCAGATATTGAAGATTACTTGGGTACATCCATACTCTTACTTTCATCTTCAATCGTTCTGTTAACTGTTTTTGACTCAAATTGTGAAAGGTTGTGTTGTGAATGTTGACAATTTATTGAAATCCTTACTTAATTAAAATTTAATTATTCAAACTTCGAAAGATGTCTCAAGCATTGTCCACAGCCACATCCCTTCTTGTATTACATTTCCTGTGGCACATTTTTGTAATTTCGTACTTCGTTTGTTGTTGGTTTTGTTTTTGTAGCATCTAGTGGAAAGGGCGTCTTGGCACCTCCTACCTCCAAGCCCAAGGACAAAGCAACAGAAGCAGGAATAAACTATACAGACCTTCCGATTTCACAAATAAGAAAAGTAATTGTCTTTTTGTCATTGCTAACTTAACATCACTAAAAAGCTTTTACATTTTGGAATAGAAGATAAATAAATCACTTGTATACTTTTCTTGCCAGGTCACAGTTTCTGCCTACTACCCTCTAAACAAACCATTCCTCATTATTATTTGACAGTTGACACCTGTGTAGACAAACTTATGGAGTCTGTATCTTTTCCCACGTTTATGAATACAGATAAACCTTTTGAAATCGCTTTGAAATTTGTTTTTAAATACATACATTAATTTGTTCATGTCAGGTTGCAAAGCCAACTCAATTCACTACAAGAAGCTTCAGGAGGAGAGCGGATATCGGTCAATGATCTTGTAATAAAGGTATATTCATTTTTATATTGTTTCTAAGAGATTATATATTAGAACTTTTAATCTCCTGATTTTCTGGTTGTGCAATTAACTGATTTTCTGGTTGTGCAAGACTTGAGTGTATATAAATGTCTTAGGCTTCAGTACTGATCTATCTTGTGATGTTTATCATGCATCCTTTCATCTCCTTACCTTAAAGTTTTAATTTTCTGAGAGTGAAACTAAGTGAACTTAAATCATAGGCTACCGCCTTGGCTCTTTGCAAAGTTCCCCAATGTAACAGTACATGGACTGACGAGTACATTCGCCAGTAAGTACTAATCATGTTTATACAGATATTGTCATTTTCAAGCCATGCCATGGACTAATTTGTGGTGGCTATTCATACAGGTACCACAGTGTGAATGTTGTCGTGCAAACAGAACATGGACTCTTTGTTCCAGTTGTTAGGGTATGTGTAGAAAATGTGTAAACTCTTAACAATTATTCCATTTGTTGAAATACGGTTTAACATGAACTTGTGCCATGTTTGATCTTTGAAGGGTGCGGACAAGAAAGGATTGTCTAAAATTGCTGATGGGGTCAAATCCTTTACACAGAAAGCCAAAGAGAATAGTTTGAAAATAGAAGATTATAAGGTAAGTGAGAAGTTTTAGGATGAATGTCCTTAAACGCACTAGAAATGTTTACTTTGTTTCAAGTACATTATTTTGTGTTCCGTCGCAGGGAGGCACTTTCACTGTGTCAAATGTGGGAGGAACTTATGGGATCAAGCAATTCTGGGCCATCATCAATCCCCCACAATCTGGAATACTTGCCGTCGGATCAGGTAATTAAAGGTTCATCAAGCTACATTTATCTTTCTTTTTTGAACCGTGAAAGCATGACTTCTTTTACTAAAGTTGTGAAACTCTGATTGAGCAGCTGAGAAGAGGGTGGTGCCTGGTGCCGGTCCTGACCAATATACGTTCGCCTCATACATGTCAGTCACGCTAAGCTGTGATCACCGCGTAATTGATGGTGCGTAATCTTCCCAGTTGGGTGTTTTGTTTATTTGAGCGCAATATTCTTACTTCATAAAATCAAGTTCTGCAATATATTTCCATATGCTATTTATTAAATCATAATCTTCTCTTGATCTGCATAGGTGCGATTGGCGCGGAGTGGCTCAAAGCATTCAAAGGCTACGTCGAGAACCCAGAATCCATGCTACTCTAAATGATTCTTTTATTGTTAAGAGTCAGACAGTTCGAAATGTTTCTCTTGTTTGTGGTTCTTCTCATTCCCGATCTCCTTTGATTATAAACTCTATTAATATTGGTTTCGACTAGTTCGTTCGGGGTGGCAAAATGGGTTGATCGGTTGTGTTCGTGTTGGGTGGGCCCCTCAAATGACATTATTGAGATCAATAGGATCGTTGACCCATTTATTTGACGGGTAAATAAATGGGTCAAATGTGTTTTTGACCCATTTATTTAACTTGGACAACAAATTTTTTTATTCAAACACGACTCCTATAACGCATTTAACTTGTTTATTACTTACAAATATTTAAAGTTTAATTAGTGGTAAATTATGTTAAGTTAATTTGGGATGTTAAAGTCTTAAAAATTGACTTAAATATAAATTATTACATAGCCTAAAAAATTATTACATATTATCCATTAGGTGAGTGGTTTTTTTTTGACGAATCAAAATAGCTTTTTATTGAAGATTCGTTGAGATGTATATCATTTTCTAACACATCTTGCACACATTATGGAACTTCTCTCTAACAATTCACTGCTTCATGACTTCGCAAATTTCTTGATATAGTATGGGCAATCTCATTCGATTGTCGTCTAATATGTTGGCACGTTTATGACACGAATTTGTATAAGCTCAACCCTAGTCTACTAATTTCGTGTTAAGCATCTCAAGTTATTGTGTCATTACCAATCTTGACACCCCTCTTGTGGAATATTCTAAACTTCGGTCATTTGGAGAACTAGCATGCACTTCGATCTAATGTTTGAGTAAAATAAAAGGAGAAAAAAAAGAAAGAAAAAAGAAAAGTAAGCTCATGACTTGTCATTTGTTCTTGCAATTTGTTTTAAAGAAACAGTACTTTACTATTAGCTTAACTAGAAGAAAATTTTATGAAGAAAATTTGTCCGACTATATATTAGCTGGTTTCTACAAAAAAAAAGAAAAAAAACCTAGTTAGAAGAAAATTTTATTAAGTTTGAATGCGAGGTGGTTGAGTTTGGGAGGTTTCTGGTTTGGATCGAAGTTCAATGATGGCGGAGGACAAGGAGTCAATTCGGGTTTTTTTTTTCTTCGTCTAGGGTTTGGATCAATTGGAGGTGGGTTTGTATTTATTGATGAATGGCGGCGATGGTTTCCTCCAAGGCCGGCGGTGCCAGTGTCGGAGCATAAGGAGGGGTCCCATAGTCCAGGAATGAAAGCACCAATTGATAGTACCTTCCTAGTACCATGGATTAGGGATAACAAACAACAAGAGAAAATAGAAAAAAAGATAAGGGAATAACTTCCTTCTTGCATTTATCATGGGTATTCTTCTTACTGAGTCCTCGACATCATCAAAAATGCTCATCACCACCGAGGTCGTCCCTTGCTTGCTCGAGGCATCAATGTCGACGACCAAGCCTCCCTTGTCATAATAAACTGTGACTTCCCAAGGTAGCGAGAGAATTACTGTTGGAGTATATAATTCCACATCGAAAATATAATAAAAGTTTGTGTGGTATATAAGTAGTGTATATTAGATCCTAGTAGAGGCCAATTGGTTTTGTGCTCATTTGTATACCCACATGGGTGCGTGTGTGGCCTAACACTCTCCGGGCCCATAGATTTCTATTTGATATTAGAGCAGAACTATCATGAGTTCGTATTTGATGACCTGGTTAGGATAGCAGTGGAGTCTAGACCCGTTTGTGAACCTATAAGCCTATATGAATAGGCCTAGGTATGTTTGTCCGGACCTCTAAAAGTACTTATGTGTTTGACAAGTGACAACTAGTCTAGACTTAGTTACACTTGAGGGGGAGTGTTGGAGTATATAATCCCCTATCGAAAATATAATAAGAGTTGGTGTGATAAATAAGTAGTGTAGATTGCATCCCAGCACAAGTCAATTAGTTTGGTGCAAAAAGAGCTCCAACCCCATTGGTATACCCCACATGTATGCGCGTGTGTGGCCTAACACTCTCAGGGCCCATGGATTTCTATAATTACCTATACATGATTGGACGTATTGGAAATTTTGGAAAAAATATAATGAAGTTTTAGAAAAGCAATGAATAAAGATAAAATTATTATTCATTTTTTTTCCATTGATGAGCTAGGTTCCCATTGGTGTATATTTAAAGAAGAAAAACTTTGAATGCACGCTTCAAAAGAGGTTTGGTGAAAACATCAGCGATTTGAAGATGAGATGGGACAAATTTTTTGACTAATGCACCTGCAGCAACTTTCTTATGAATAAATGGTAGTCAAGTCCAATGTGCTTGGTACGAGTGTGAAAGGTTGAATTGATTATCATATGTAGTGCACTGAGATTGCCACTCAATAGTTGAGGAGTAGTAGAGACTGGCATGCTAATGACATGACGAAGAAAAGAAATCTATGTAAGTTCAGTCACTGTAGCAACGAGTGAGGGTACTCAGATTCAACGTTGGCTCGAGCAACTGCAAGTTATTTTTTTGAAGACCAAGACACGCAATTTGATCCTATAAATATGCAACCAGTAGTACTTCATCTAGTAAGTTGACAACTAGATCAATCTGCATAACAAAAACAATTTAAAGTAAATGAACTTTGAGAAAGAAAATGAAGGCCATAACTTATTGTGCCATTGAGATAACGAAGAATGTGATTGACTGCATTAAGATGTGCAAGTGTGGGTTGATGAAAATGTTGGCACACTTTGTTGAGAAGTATGAGTGGATAGGTGAGAGGCAGCATCATGTTTATGCATGTGAGTAGATATTTAGTATATTTAGATTGTGAGAGAAAGATACCACCTGAGAAATACTTCACTTCAATTCCTAAAAAGTAATGAAGGTTACCAACATCTTTAAGTGCAAACTCATTGCTATGTTGGTGACTAAAATTACTTATAAGGATGTCATTGTTCCCTGTGATAAGAACATCATCAATATAAACAAGTAAAAGAACCAAATCATGCTTATGTTGGTATTTAAATAATGAACAATCAACTTTTCTGCAAGAGAAACCAAAAGTTAATAAATATTGTGATAGTCCATCAAACCTAGCGCAGAGTACTTGTTTTAAAGCCATAAAGAAATTTGTGTAATAAACAAACATTATTTGGATAGGAGGAATCAACAAAGCCCAGTGGTTGTTCCATATAGACCGTTTCTTTAAGAAACCCATGAAGAAATGCATTTTAATCATCTAATTGCTTGATGGACCAATGTGAAATAATTTCAATTGAGAGTACAATGCGAATTGTTGTAGATTTAATGATCAGACTAAATGTTTTTTCATAATCAAATCCTTAAACTTGAGAGAAACCTTTGGCAACAAGACGAGCTTTTATTAGTTGATATATCCATCTTCATTATATTTTATTCGATACAACCACTCTGAGCCAATGATGTTAGTATAAGAAGGTTGTGGAACAAAACTCCATGTCCTATTCTTATGAAGGGCCGCAATTTCTTCTTCTATGGTTGTAATCCCTAAAGGAGATTTCAAGGAAGACTTTAGAGATTTTGGTTCCTGAGAAGATGAAAACTTACTAGTACTTAAGGCTGCACTGTGAGAGGGGTGCACACGGATTGGATCCAATCAAGTTAGAGTCAATCCGTAATTCAATCCAATTATTGCGAATTGAAAAATTACAGTCCAATCTTGTCCAAATAATTTATCAATCCAACTCAATCCAATTTGCAAAATGCAGACTGAATTGGATCAAGTTTCACAGATTGACGTTTTTCTATCCAACGATTTATGAAATTAGACTTAGTCAAATGAATCATAAGAATTATACATCTCATGAATGACAAATTTATAACATACATTCTACAAATCTATATATAGCATATTCCCACAAACTTGTAACCTTCAAAATGTAAGTTCCTACATAAATAAATACGTCATCCACAAATCTTAACCATACATCCTCACAAAAGTACAAAAAAGTGCACGTACATACAACCTACAAAAAAAAGGTTAAAAGCATAATAAAAGAGTTAAGAACAATCATAGTCTTTTAGATATTATAGTTTAGAATTAATAGTTTAAGTTGATGCTCTTCAAGATACTATAATACATATGATCATATATGTATATGTGTTGATGTGTTAAATGGACTGAATCGGATTGGATCAGCGGGTTTTTAATGTAGGATCCGTAATCCAATCCAGTCCAGCCAAATTAGTGATTTTTCAATCCAGTCCAGTCCAAGGGATTAAAAAATTGATCTAATTAGTGATATTTGGTTCAGATTGGATCGGATCTACCAACTAGTGCAATCCGTCTGCACCCTAAAGTTTTATTTAGGTTTTATAGAACACACATAATCATTCAAATATTTTGGAGGACGGTAAGCTCAAGTTGGCCACTTTGGCAACAGAGGCGGGGGTGGTATTGTGTCGGTGTCGATGAGGCAAGAGGTGGATCATCATGAACATAGCTGTCTATAACATGAGGAATAGTATTAGAATATAAGGTGGGTGGATTGATAGAGATATTTGAAATATCGGTTCGATGAAATAGGGGTGTCAATATCATCATCCTCTAATGGCAGGATATGTGTATTACTAATGTGTGAAGTTGGATTTATTGTATCAGGGCAACAATCAAAGTTTGGCAACTTTGTGTTCGTTGTCTTGCTTGTAGTTGAAGCAATTTTTGAAATATTATCATAAATGTTAGTATCTATAACATTGGTAATTCATTCACCTTGATCAGGAAAAGTGGTAACTGCAAGTTGTAAAATATTATCATTTGAAGCTTTATTAGAATAAGGAAAAACATTTTCATCAAATACTACATGTCTAGAAATATATACTTTATTTGTTAAAGGGTCTAGGCATCTATAACCCTTATGGATTGGTCTATAACTAAGAGAAACACAAGGATAAGTCCTTTTTGAAAATTTATTTTTGCCATATTATTTCAAGTAAGGAAAACATTTGCAACTAAAAATCTTTAAGCCACTATAAGGATTTTTTTTCAAAAAGTTTAAGGAATGATGTTTTCATATGTAAAACAGAACTTAAAAGTCGATTGATTAAAAATACAGCAGTAACAAATGCATCATCTCAAAATCGAATAGGTAGATTAGAATGAAATATCATCGTAAGACCCATTTCTACGATACGACGATACTTTGCGTTCCATAATCCCATTTTGCTCGTGGATACCTGGGCAAGATAGTTCTTGAGCTATACCACATTGAGCAAGATGGTTGGTGAAGAAGGAGGAAGTAAATTCAGTACCTTCGTCATTTTGAAAAATCTTTATTTTTCTATCAAATTGATTTTCCACAAGATTTTGATATTTCAAAAAACAATCAAAGAAATATGATTTATATTTTAATGGAAAGAGCTAAGTATATCTAGTGCAATCATCACAAAAAACAACATAATATTTAAAGTGTTGCATAGAAGGAATCAAATATGGACCCATAAATCACAATGAATCTTTTCCAAAAGAAATTGACATAATTTATTAGAATCAATAAAAGGAAGTTTGCATATTTTTTCAAGTTGACATCTAGTGCAAATAAATTTTTTATTTAACCAACTAAAAATATTTAAAACTTTATTTTTATTGAGAACTCGTAGTAAACGTGAATGGGGTATCCCGTTCATTGGTGCCATAAGCTTGAAGTTGCAGAAGGAGTTTTGATAGTAGCTAATGCTTGCAACGTTGCATCACCCAAAGCATATAGTTGACCTTTTCTATGCCCTATGGCTAGGATCATTTCATTTTAATCCTTTATCAAAAAATCATCAAAGTTAAATTCAAAAACGGAAGCATTATCATGTGTAAATTGGCTAACAGATAACAAGTTTTTCTTTGTAATTTAGGAACAACAAGAATATTTTTGCAAGTTTAAATTACCATGAGGTGTTAGTAAAAGTGCACTTCCTATATAAAAAATTGGAAGTGCATTGCCATCACATACATTGTAGCATCCCCTAAATCAATTAGGGCAATACTCAGCCTGAAACACTAATTAAGCCTCGGTAAATTAGATCAGACCTAATTAGAGCCAGCAACATTTTATCCCGTACCTGATAAACAACATGTATATCTCAATAATCAATAAACAAATTAAATCAAAACGCAGCGAAAATTAAAACTTGTTCGATAATAAACAAGAAATACAAGATCAGCATTATACTTGTATTTCCACCCTGATTATCACAAAATCATAATTCAATACAATATATATATATTAACAGGAAATCATTTTATCGTAGGGAAGATATTAGACTCCTAATCTTATCATTTCCTGGATCTTAGTGCACGCCATTACCTGGAAATGTTAATATGGGTGAGCTCCTACATGCTGTTTTTTTTTATTTGGAATGTTTTTGGCTCTGTTCTTGTTGGACAAACTAAATGCATTTATGTGTATGTTTTCTAGGATAATGCGACAGTTGCGATGGAATGCACGGAGGAAGTTTTTCTCGCTAAGACAATCCATGGTGATGGTGCGAAAGTGATAAAAGTTGGTGAGGTATTTATTTATTTTGAAGATTTGCGAGCTGTCATTTTACAAGTATTGTTATATATCTTATTACACCATATGATTTTGCTTCGGATGACAAAGCTATTATTGCATAATAGCAAGTACTTATTTCTTTTGTTTTTAGTTTCTCTTGTCATGTTACCTTGCCTTTTCAAATTCCAAAGTTTAAGGTGTAATATCTTTCTTCCTATATTAGCCCCATGCTTGGGACTTCGTAGAAATTTTAATTGTTAAAATAATTTAATAATTGTATACTATTTTATAGAATAATAACTAACTACTGAACTTTCATATTAAGTAACAACTATTGTTTAATCTTATTATGAATTTGTACTGTTTGACATATTAATCTATGCAAGTAAACTATTTAGTTTTTAATACTTGTCTTATCATGCATAATTGCCATTCATTTTTAGGTAAAAGGAATTGTTCAGCTTCGTTTCATAATGATATCTAGTTATTAAAGAAAAAAAAATGATGAAAGAGATCTACTACTTAAAAGTTCACATGATGATATCTGTGCATTTGCGTTGCTTATTGGATTTGGTTGATTGCTAGTTTGCAAGTTCTTTATTTTGGAAAAATTGTTATGTTTTATGTTTTTCTATATTTCCTTACTGATGTGTTTTAAATATATTCCTTCGAGGTTATCTGGTTATCTGGACAATAAAGATTGTGAGTGGTTTAAAATTGATGAAGACGGAATAAAATCATTTGTCTCTACTCTCTCCCTCCCTCTCTTTCTCATCATATTTTAACTTCCAAATAGATATCTATTCCAAATATATAGAGTTGTTGAATCTAATTTGAGTTCCCATTATAATTACTTAGAATCTTAATTTCATCTTAGGCTAGCTGAATCTAAGTTATTTAGTCACATGAGAACCATAATGAAAATGGAAAAGCGAGAAATTTATCAAGTAGCATATTGATGATAGCACTAATGATTTTGTGCTTTAATAAAAAGTGCAGTTTTTATCTAAACGTACGGAGATCTGCTCAACAAATTAATATTGATTTTTTTGAGTTGTACCAATGGTCTATACTAGCAAGGGTGACTTTTGCGAAGTCAAAGGATTAATCAAGAGTGGATCTGTCAATTTGTTTTTGAGAAAGAATACCTGACACTATAAATCAGATGAAATCGTATGGATGTTAAGCTATAAGATTTTTACTCTTTTTTGCACTTGTGGTTGATGAATTCTTCGGAATCTAATATGTATTATCATTCTTGGAGTTCTTATTGTTTTCTTCATGCAGGTGAATACTACAACAGTGGAAGATGAAGAAGATATCACTAAATTTAAAGATTACAAACCTTCACAACTGGGTGATTCTAAAGAAGCTAAAGTGCCATCGATCCTTCCCCACCCACCCCACCTAAAAAGAAGGATACTTGAGCACATGTTCATTCAGTGAGCCAAAAAGCCAAAGGTTGCTAATGCTCCTCAATCAGGATCACGGATTCTCGCAAGTCCTCTTGCGAGAAAATTGGCAAACGACCACAATGTTAGTAACATCTGTTGTAAAATTTTTCTCATTCAATGTGTTAAATAGGCTTGTAGACATCTGTCATTGATTAGTAGTTGATTTTATTAGATTGGGAGATTGTGTCAGATTTTTTTAATCCATATTTCCCTTTTATCAATTGTTTTAATTTTTTTTTATAACATAGGTACCTCTTTCAAAGATCAAAGGAACCGGTTCTGATGGAACTATTGTGCAGGCATATATTGAAGATTACTTGGGTACATCCATACTCTTACTTTCATCTTCAATCGTTCTGTTAACAGTTTTTGACTCAAATTGTGAAAGGTTGTGTTGTGAATGTTGACAATTTGTTGAAATCCTTACTGAATTATTATTTAATGATTCAAACTTCGAAGGATGTCTCAAGCATTGTCCACAGCCAAATCCCTTCTTGTATTACATTTCCTGTGGCACATTTTTGTAATTTCGTACTTCGTTTGATGTTTGTTTTGTTTTTGCAGCATCTAGTAGAAAGGGCGTCTCGGCACCTCCTACCTCCAAGCCCAAGTACAAAGCAACAGAAGCAGGAATAAACTATACAGACCTTCCGATTTCACAAATAAGAAAAGTAATTGTCTTTTTGTCATTTCTAACTTAACATCACTAAAAAGGTATTACATTTTGGAATAGAAGATAAATAAATCACTTGTATACTTTTCTTGCCAGGTTACAGTTTCCTGCCAACTGCCCTCTAAACAAACCATTCCTCATTATTATTTGACAGTGGACACCTGTGTAGACAAACTTATGGAGTTAGTATCTTTTCCCACGTTTATGAATACAGATAAACCTTTTGAAATCGCTTTGAAATTTTTTTTTAAATACATACATTAATTTGTTCATGTCAGGTTGCAAAGCCAACTCAATTCACTACAAGAAGCTTCAGTCGAAGAGCGGATATTGGTCAATGATCTTGTAATAAAGGTATATTCATATTTATATTGTTTCTAAGAGATTATATATTAGAACTTTTAATCTCCTGATTTTCTGGTTGTGCAATCAACTGATTTTCAGGTTGTGCAAGACTTGAGTGTATATAAATGCCTTAGGCTTCAGTACATGATCTATCTGGTGATGTTTATCATGCATCCTTTCATCTCCTTACCTTAAAGTTTTAATTTTTTGAGAGGGAAACTGAGTGAACTTAAATCACAGGCTGCCGCCTTGGCTCTTTGCAAAGTTCCCCAATGTAACAGTTCATGGACTGACGTGTACATTCGCCAGTAAGTACTAATCATGGTTATACAGATATTGTCATTTTCAATACAACTGAGAAGGATAGCAATAAGATTTTCTGCACCACTTTTATCTTTAATCTCGATGTCAAACTCTTGTAACAAGCGTATCCATCGAATGAGAGGAGGCTTAGCTTCCTTTTTGGCCATAAGGTGTTTTAAGGCAGCATGATCAGAGTAGACGACCACCTTAGTTCCTAAGAGATAAGGCCGAAATTTCTCCAAGGCGAAGACGACAGCTAGAAGCTCCTTCTCTGTAGCGGTGTAATTCAGTTGGGCAGGATCAAGAGTTCGGGAAGCATAGTATATGACATGAGAAGCGCGCCCGACTCGTTGCCCAAGCACAGCACCCACAGCATGGTTGCTGGCATCGCACATAATCTCAAAAAGTAGCTCCCAGTTGGGAGCTCGAATCACTGGAGTAGAGATGAAAAAGTCTTTGAGGGGATCGAATGCACTCTTACATGCCTTATCAAGATCGAAAGCCACATCCTTTTGAAGAAGGCAACAAAGGGGTTGTGCAATTTTTGAGAAATCCTTAATGAATCGCCGATAGAAACTGGCATGGCCAAGAAATGATCGAATTTCTCGCACAGTCGTGGGGTAAGGCAACTTTTGAATTACTTCAATTTTTGCCGGGTCTACCTCCACACCCCTAGCAGATATGATGTGACCCAAGATAAGACCCTGATCCACCATGAAGTGACATTTCTCGTAATTGAGGATGAAGTTCTTCTGGATACTTCGGTGAAGAACCTTAGTCAAGTGACTAAGGCAAAGATCAAATGAATCACCGTAAACGGCGAAGTCATCCATGAATACTTCGATGAAGTGCTCAACAAAGTCAGAGAAGATGCTCATCATACACCTCTGGAATGTAGCAGGTGCATTACACAACCCAAATGGCATGCGCCGGTAAGCATAAGTACCAAAAGGACAAGTGAAGGTGGTCTTTTCTTGATCCTCAGGTGCTACGAGAATCTGATGAAAACCAGAATACCCATCCAAGCAGCAATAGTGAGACCTGCCTGCTAAACGCTCTAACATCTGATCGATGAAAGGCAATGGGAAGTGGTCTTTCCTAGTGGAAGCATTGAGCTTCCTGTAATCAATGCAAACTCGCCATCCATTTTGGATGCGAGTTGGGACTAACTCACCTTGTGAGTTTGTGATCACTGTAATCCCCATTTTCTTGGGAACCACCTGAATGGGACTGACCCACTTGCTGTCGAAGATCGGGTAGATCATCCCAGCGTCAAAGAGCTTCAGAATCTTCTTTTTAACCACATCCATCATTAGTGGGTTCAGTCTCCGTTGTGCTTCTCGTGAAGGTTTAGACCCTTCTTTCATATGTATCTGATGCATGCATGTGGAAGGGCTAAAACCTTTGATGTCAGCAATCATCCACCCTAGGGCTTCTTTGAACTCTTGAAGCACATGAATCAACTTCTCTTCCTCTGGTAATGTGAGTTTGGTGGAGATGATCACTGGTAATGTATCATTCGCACCTAAAAACACATATTTGAGGTGGGTGGGCAATGGTTTGAGCTCTAGTGTGGGTGCTCGCACCATAGAGGGGAGAAGTGTAGAGTTCGAAGTAGGTAAGTCGAGATAAGCTAGGGTGGGAAAATAGAGTGGAGCAGAGTCCAACTCAGAGATCAGCTCCTCAATCTCGGTATCGACGATGAAACATTGCTTTCGCAAGGAATTGGTGTCAAGATGATTCTCTAACACCACTTTTACATCATCACCTTTCACGAGAAAGGTATCCCGGAAGTGAGTCCACACCGTCCAAGGCAAGCACCATAGAAGAGGATTCGCAGGGATGGTGCATCGCATCATAGATGTTGAACTTAATAAGTTCACCATCAAACTCCATGGTTAGAGCACCACTATGAACATCAATCTTGGTCTTGGCGATCTTAAAGAAAGGCCTGCCAAACAAGACTAAGGAGAAATGGGGGCATGGTTGAGTCTTCATATCGATGATATAGAAGTCAGCAGGAAAGTTGAGCTCACTAACCTTCACCAAAATGTCTTCCAAGATACCCACAGGACGAACGACAGATCGGTCTGCCAAATGTATGACAATCCCAGTATCCTTTAGGGGGCCAGCTTTCAATGTCTCATATATGGATAGTGGCATGACATTGATAGAGGCGCTGAGGTCACACATAGCTTTCTGGATCTCAACTTCACCAATTGTGCAAGGGACAGTGAACATGCCCGGGTCCTCACACTTGGTTGGCAACTTTTTGCGTAGGATAGCTGAGATGTTCTCACCTGCAGTAATTTAGTGTAGCTATAGACCCTGTAATGTACGCGGGACTTCGGGCTTCCTGATGACGGTAGCCAAGGTACGACTGTTGACTACTTCCCTGACCAATTACGCAACCTGATTGCTAGTGCTCCAGATTTAACGCATTGGTCGCATTACTTCGATTAGTGAAGGCACTACACCTAGACAACTGAATCGCTAGTGCTCCCGATTTAGCCTAGATTCCTAAGGTATTTGACCGGTCTCAAAAGGGTCTAATCAATTGGTATGGTCAATTGCCACTAGTGTGGTCTTATTGCACAAGCATGGGTGCTTACGACTCACTGGCATATGAATTGAAGTTTAAACTAGTGCTTAACTTCAATTGTTCAAATAATACCAAAGAAAATAAAATACTGTGAAAAACAAATTAAATAAATAATAAAATAGATCTCACATATGTTTTATGCCAAAAAGAGTAATTTGATCCACTTCCAGTTCAGACTGATGAGTTTAGCCTGCCATCAACGTCATAAACTCCATTAAAATCTAAAAACAAAGTGTAGAAAAAGAGGATAATATGTAATAATTTTTTTAGGCTATGTAATAATTTATATTTAAGTCAATTTTTAAGACTTTAACATCCCAAATTAACTTAACATAATTTACCACTAATTAAACTTTAAATATTTGTAAGTAATAAACAAGTTAAATGCGTTACAGGAGTCGTGTATGAATAAAAAAAATATGTTGTCCAAGTTAAATAGGTCAGGGCTCTTCAAAACAAAAAGTTAAATGGGTCAAAAACATATTTAACAAGTTATGTGTGTCATGTTATATCAAAGGAGATCGGGAATGAGAAGAACCATAAACAAGAGAAACATTTTGAACTGTCTGACTCTTAACAACAAAAGAATCATTTAGAGTAGCATGGATTTTGGGTTCTCGACGTAGCCTTTGAACGCTTTGAGCCACTCCGCGCCAATCGCACCTATGCAGATCAAGAGAAGATTATGATTTAATAAATAGCATATGGAAATATATTGCAGAAATCGATTTTATGAAGTAAGAATATTGCGCTCAAATAAACAAAACACTCAACTAGGAAGATTACGCACCATCAGAGTTTCACAACTTTAGTAAAAGATGTCATGCTTTCACGGTTCAAAAAAGAAAGATAAATGTAGCTTAATGAACCTTTAATTACCTGATCCCACGGCAAGTATTCCAGATTGTGGGGGATTGATGATGGCGCAGAATTGCTTGATCCCAATAAGTTCCTCCCAGATTTGACACAGTGAAAGTGCCTCCCTGCGACGGAACACAAAATAATGTACTTGAAACAAAAGTAAACATTTCTAGCGCGTTTAAGGACATTCAACCTAAAACTTCTCGCTTACTTCATAATCTTCTGGTTTCAAACTATTCTCTTTGGCTTTCTGTGTAAAGGATTTGACCTCATCAGCAATTTTAGACAATCCTTTCTTGTCCGCATCCTTCAAAGATCAAACATCGCACAAGTTCATGTTAAACCGTATTTCAACAAATGGAATAATTGTTAAGAGTTTACACATTTTCTACACATACCCTAACGACTGGAACAAAGAGTCCATGTTCTGTTTTCATGGCAACATTCACACTGTGGTACCTGTATGAATAGCCACCACAAATTAGTCCATGGCATGGCTTGAAAATGACAATATCTATATAACCATGATTAGTACTTACTGGCGAATGTACTCGTCAGTCCATGAACTGTTACATTGGGGAACTTTGCAAAGAGCCAAGGCGGCAGCCTGTGATTTAAGTTCACTCGCCACTCTCGAAAAATTAAAACTTTAAGGTAAGGAGACGAAAGGATGCATGATAAACATCACCAGATAGATCATGTACTGAAGCCTAAGGCATTTATATACACTCAAGTCTTGCACAACCAGAAAATCGGTTGATTGCACAACCAGAAAATCAGGAGATTAAAAAATCTAATATATAATCTCTTAGAAACAATATAAATATGAATATACCTTTATTACAAGATCATTGACCGATATCCGCTCTCCGCCTGAAGCTTCTTGTAGTGAATTGAGTTGACTTTGCAACCTGACATGAACAAATTAATGTATGTATTTAAAAACAAATTTCAAAGCAATTTCAAAAGGTTTATCTGTATTCATAAACGTGGGAAAAGATACTGAGTCCATAAGTTTGTCTACACAGGTGTCCACTGTCAAATAATAATGAGGAATGGTTTGTTTAGAGGGCAGTTGGCAGGAAACTGTGACCTGGCAAGAAAAGTATACAAGTGATTTATTTATCTTCTATTCCAAAATGTAATACCTTTTTAGTGATGTTAAGTTAGCAATGACAAAAAGGCAATTACTTTTCTTATTTGTGAAATCGGAAGGTCTGTATAGTTTATTCCTGCTTCTGTTGCTTTGTCCTTGGGCTTGGAGGTAGGAGGTGCCGAGATGCCCTTTCCACTAAATGCTGCAAAAACAAAACCAACATCAAACAAAGTACGAAATTACAAAAATGTGCCACAGGAAATGTAATACGAGAAGGGATGTGGTTGTGGATAATGCTTGAGACATCCTTCGAAGTTTGAATAATTAAATTATAATTCAGTAAGGATTTCAACAAATTGTCAACATTCACAACACAACCTTTCACAATTTGAGTCAAAAACTGTTAACAGAAGGATTGAAGATGAAAGTAAGAGTATGGATGTACCCAAGTAATCTTCAATATCTGCCTGCACAATAGTTCCATCAGAACCAGTTCCTTTGATCTTTGAAAGAGGTACCTATGTTATAAAAAAAGTTAAAACAATTGATAAAAGGGAAATATGGATTAAAAAATCTGACACAATCTCCCTATCTAATAAAATCAACTACTAATCAACGACAGATGTCTACAAGCCTATCTAACACATTGAATGAGAAAAATTTTACAACAGATGTTACTAACATTGTGGTCGTTTGCCAATTTTCTCGCAAGAGGACTTGCGAAAATCCGTGCTCCTGATTGAGGAGCATTAGCAACCTTTGGCTTTTTTGGCTCAGCTGAACTGACAGGCTCAGTATCCTCCTTTTTAGGTGGGGTGGGTGGGGAAGGATCAGATGGCACTTAAGCTTCTTTAGAATCACCCAGTTGTGAAGGTTTGTAATCTTTAAATTTAGCGATATCATCTTCATCTTCCACCGTTGTAGCATTCACCTGCGTGAAGAAAACAATAAGAACTACAAGAATGATAATATATATTAGATTCCGAAGAATTCATCAACCACAAAGCGGAAAAAAGAGTAAAAATCTTATAGCTTAACATCCATACAGATTTCATCTGATTTATATTGTCAGGTATTCTTTCTCAAAAACAAACTGACGAGATCCACTCTTGATTAATCCTTTGACTTCGTAAAAGTCACCCTTGCTAGTATAGACCGTTGGTACAACTCAAAATAATCGCATTAATTTGTTGAGGATCTCCGTACGTTTAGATAAAAGCGCACTTTTTATTAAAGCAAAAAATCATTAGTGCTATCATCAATATGCTACTTGATAAATTTCTCGCTTTTCCATTTTCATTATGGTTCTCATGTGACTAAATAACTTAGATTCAGCTAGCCTAAGATGAAATTAAGATTCTAAGTAATTATAATGGGAACTTAAATTAGATTCAACAACTCTGTATATTTGGAATAGATATCTATTTGGAAGTTAAAATATGATGAGAAAGAGAGGGAGGGAGAGAGTAGAGACAAATGATTTTATTCCGTCTTCATCAATTTTAAACCACTCACAATCTTTAATGTCCGATAACCCAGATAACCTCGAAGGAGTATATTTAAAACACATCAGTAAGGAAATATAGCAAAAACATAAAACATAACAATTTTTCCAAAATAAAGAACTTGCAAACTAGCAACCAACCAAATCCAATAAGCACCGCAAATGCACAGATATCATCTTGTGAACTTCTAAGTAGTAGATCTCTTTCATCATTTTTTTTTCTTTTAATCTGAATAACTAGATACCATTATGAAACGAAGCTGAACATTTCCTTTTACCTAAAAATGAATGGCAATTATGCATGATAAGACAAGTATTAAAAACTAAATAGTTTACTTGCATAGATTAATATTTCAAACAGTACAAATTCATAATAAGATTAAACAATAGTTGTTACTTAATATGAAAGTTTAGTAGTTAGTTATTATTCTATAAAATAATATACAATTATTTAATTATTTTAACAATTAAAATTTCTACGAAGTCCCAAGCATGGGGCTAATATAGGAAGAAAGATATTACACCTTAAACTTTGGAATTTGAAAAGGCAAGGTAACATGACAGTAGAAACTAAAAACAAAAGAAATAAGTACTTGGTATTATGCAATAATAGCTTTGTCATGCCGAAACAAAATCATATGGTGTAATAAGATATATAAGAATACTTGTAAAATGACAAATTTCAAAATCTTCAAAATAAATAAATACCTCACCAACTTTTATCACTTTCGCACCATCACCATGGATTATCTTAGCGAGAAAAACTTCCTCCGTGCATTCCATCGCAACTGTCGCATTATCCTAGAAAACATACACAGAAATGCATTTAGTTTGTCCAACAAGAACAGAGCCAAAAACATTTCAAATAAAAAAAAAACAACATAAAGGCCATACAGTTTCAACTTCGCAAAGTATATCTTCAACAGAAACTTCATCCCCCTCTTTCTTGAACCACCTTGCATTATTACCCTGCATTTTAGCATTATGAGCAACACTTTATTCTGAAATCAAAATACTAGAGAGAGGTCTACATTAACGGAAAAAAAGCACATACAAATGGTTACATCTGAGAAAAAAAAAGAAACGGATGTACACTTAAGGTGTCAAATAGTTATAAATGATCTCCATCCATTTCAAAAGTAAAGGCTCAAAAAGAAGACCTTTCACGTAAATATTTTGACATATATTAACATACAATAGAGAAAAATATGCCATCTCAATAATCTCCATAGTCTGATTGATACCTCTTTACTATACACTATGAAATCATCATCATTGTCACCAACACTTGAAGAAGAAGGTCCGTGATCTTTGACCCTCCAAATCTACCATCTCAATAATCTATGTTTCTCTGCCATTGTTATTGTTGTTGTTGTTGCTATTGTTGGTGGTGGTGGTGGTATTTATTTTAACTTGTTGTGGGTCTGCTTCCTCAATTAATTTGAGGCTTTATTGTTGTTGTTGTCGTCGTTGATGTGGGACTGCTTCTTCAAAGGAAAGAGACAAAGGACGAGTTAGTGGAGGACTAATAACGGGGGACCACATGAAGGGTTCATCAACCGGCGTCATAGGGGGCTTAAAGGTGAAGTCACTAATCTCTGTTTCTCTACCATTGTTGGTGTTGGCGGTGGTGGTGGTTTTTACTTCATCTTCTCGACAATGATAACTCGCGAGTACCATTTGGGCATGCCATAGGCCTCATATTCGTTAATTGTATTTAGTTTGATCTCATTAATTGTTTTTTGACAATTGACAATTTTAGTTTCATAAGAATCATTTGAAATTAATATCTTTTTAAAGTTACTCTCCCACGTCAACTAGCTAGAGAGACAATCCTTAATATTATTAATAGACTCATGGAATAGGAGAGGAAGTAAGGTCAATATTATGGAGATACCCTCATATACATAAGGAACAATATCTCAAATTTTGTTTGTTTGTTTGTTTTTTTTTGACTTTTGTAGGAATCCAACCACGATCTCCTGAGGTCTTGCCTTTTTGGCAAGTGATGTCTTTACTATCTCACCTAAGAGGCTTTGACAATATCTCAAATTTTGTTGTGTAGAAATCTTTTTATTTTTTTCTCTTATGAAATTAGGGAATAATTAATTGTACATCCTGGTTAATTATATTTTTTCAAGCTTTCCTCCGTCAATTATATATTAAAGATTTGATAATTCCTTACTCTATTTGAGTGGGTAAATGCTTTGAGTTAATTCTAAGGGATAGTGAACTAGATATACCTTACCTCTGCTCTTTAAAGTATGGGTGACATATAAACCTTATTATTAGTTGAAGGTTAGCTGGATCTAAATTAGAAATTTTTATCTCTAACATGTTGGAATTGATGAGATTATCAAACAATCTTTGAGGATTAAAATAGTGCATGATTAATTCGGGAAAGTATCATGGTGGTCAGGCCATCTACTTTTATTTTAAATCAAGAGTTTCACGTAGTTTAAAATATTCAAACAATTTATATACCCTTTAATTAAATATAAGCATTTTACTTTCTAGGAGTAGGTTGTTTTGGTGATTCTTTTTTGAGTAAATTCCATTTAAAAGTATATTTTTTATGAAGATTTATCATAAGTAGAATAGATCTTTTCAGATGGAAAGCAAATGATGATGTTAATTATTAGTTCGCAGCTATTGCTATACTTGCATCATTTGACATATTTGGTATTGGATCAGTAAGGAGATAATGATACCAGATTTTTAGTTGATTATAATTCAAAGCTATGTGCAAAATTGCATGTTTGCAATGTTGTAATATTTGTACTAAAATTGAAATTATTAATTTGATTTATTTCATTCAAAGCATATGAAACTATTTTTTAATCTTTGTGAATTTAGAATAGTAAAGAGTTTACACTAAAGTTATTCATATAATTTGTTCAATTTCTTTTCTTCGAAGAGAAGTAAGATCTTAAAAAAATATATATTTTTCTCTTTTCTAGGTGGTATTATGTTTTTAGGTGAATATGCTTTGTAAGCGCTTAGAAGTTTGGTAAGCATTTTAATCCACGATTGCTCTTAGTTTTGGGATTCTGTAGTTCAACATAATAATTTTATTCTATTGATTATTTTTTTTCCTTTTCCATTGAAGTCCATTCATATAGGCATGCAACCCTGGTTCGAACCCAACAAAACAAAATACTTTTTCTGAATAAAGTCCATTCATATCAAATTCTAGCATTCTTTTAGCCGCCAAGAGCATGCTTGTTCTTTAATGTCAAACACCGTCTAAAATTATTAATAGTTTCAGACATACATGTTTACTTAAACGTAGGTTTCTATTTTTTGGTATTTATGAAGACTTGTGATACAATTGAGCATTTGACATATCTTCATTCATGTGACTTAATTTTTTTTTTAGGTCGTCTGACTTAACTTATTTATTTTATAACATATTATTTTCTTGAGTTAATTGGTCACAACAACTTATTGTCTTGAAAAAGTAGATGCGAAATAAGAAACACAATAAGGACATATCGATGACTCTTTAAAATTCTTTTGGGTGAGATCCAATTTGTCAAAATCAGATAATCCGTTCTTTTGCATCCTTGATTGTGATTTTGTTTACATGGATGACACTTTCTTTGATTTTGGCTATCTTAGATAATTACAACGCTCTTTTCTTCAATAAAATAATTAAATTATTGGATTTACTCTTTCTTTTTAAGAATACTTAGTTGATACTCTCCGCTTTTTGTATTTCAAATATTGTCAGTTGTTTTTATGCTTTCATGTGTTCTACCCTAGTTCAATTTCATCTTGTTTTGATTTTTAATATAATTTTTAGAAGGATTTGGTTATTGAATTTCACTATTATATTAATTATGTTGGGGGTTTGAGGATGTTGAGCTCCAATTGGATTAAATTATTGGTATTGGTGAAATCTATTGGGTTTTAGAGTATAATTTATTGGATTTATTAACAGTTATGATTGGGTTTGTTAGCGATTTTTGTAAAATTTCTATCGTATCTATTTCGCCCTATCTTCAATGGTTTGGTTGCCAACAACAACTACAAGAAGTTAAGCATTCTGGTAGTGCTTGTGATTCTTGACTAAGGCCAGAGAAGAAGTCCCTCTTGGCCAGTTCATTAGATTATAATGATGATAGAGATGATGAAACGATATATGGTGGAATCTGTTTTAATTAGAGATTTCACTTAATCACATTAAATTATAATTATCTTTTTGGCACTTGAGCAAGCCTATACCAAAGTATTTTTTCTGGGCAAATTTCTTGTTGTCAAATTAACAACAAATTAACATGTTCTTAAATAACATTGCAAGTTTCTTGTTGTCAAATTTCCAACAAATTTTATTTTGGGAGAATATTCTTTATTAATGAATTTTTTTCAAATTAATGTTTTAGATACAAAGTCATTAGCCATTTCTTTTGTCTACAAATTTATTGGGACTTTTTTTTTATTTGTTAGCGATTTTTTAAATTTACTTACAACTTACTCGTTATTGTATGGATTATTTTTCGCGAGCATAGCGAGCGGATCGTTGGTGCGTAGCACCTTATTGAACTAGTATCTATATATAAATTCTACAATAGAGATTAAATATATACCCATGTCATGGGAACTCCTCAAAAATGTGTTGTGTATTAAATGTTTTGTGCAATTTAGAATAATACTATAATTATTTATGGATACTATTATAAAAGAAATATGCATATACTTATAATAGTTAAACAATATTTACATAATTGGCTTATGGCACATTTTCCAACAGGATGAACACCAAAATTGCCAACTTATAGTCTAGATTTGATCAAAGGTGTTGTGCTCATCCCTAGGCACCTTCAATGGCCTAGATTGGCCAATAATTCAGCTAAGAAAATGACTTCAATCCAAACATATTCACTTAACCTTATCCTTCTCACAACACAAACAAATCAATCATTGGGTGTTCCAGTACCCGGTTATGCACTGTTTAGTGCACCAATCACGTACACTCACGTCATTAATTGATTAAACAACACTTTATATTAATTATTTAATGCATGTCATTTATTTATCATGTGTGTATCCCACGGCCTTATATATTGTAATTCGTCTACCTGGTAGCCGCGTCTACACGTTACTTGAGGCGAATACCCGTAACACTATCTCGCTCGGTAAGAAGTAACATAAACACACACATTGCGATGTAATTTAACAAAATTGAATAAACACTTCGCAAAAGAGATAAATAGCATACAAAAATGGACTGTATACCTAATTTGGGCATGCCCTGAACTAGCTGCGGGTACCACGAGTGTCCGAGTTGGCGTCCAGTATAATGAAAAATTAGATTTGGGCCGTTACGGTTGAGCCCATCTTAATGTGATTAATGTGTGCGTGAATTTGCGTGTTGTAAAATCTAGAAATGGGGAAAAAATAGAAAAATAATATTTTGACCAAATAAATAGAAATTGAAGGATTTCTAAAAAAAAAGAAATTGGGATTCTCTCGAGACTTTATATCGGGGTTTTTACATCGTAAAACGTGAAAGGGTTAAAATAAATTGGAAACTAGGTTTTGGGATTCCATATTTGAATGGGACTAATTTAGAAATATTAATAAATGAGTATTCGACTTAAATCGATGACAATTGGTCTATTTTAGGTAATGCACCAACGGAAAAAGGTTTTAGGACTCTTGGGAGTTGTGTAAGTCGGTAAAAGTTAGGAAAACTCAAGATGCAATTAAGTGAGACTCGTATCTTTTATCAATTATGCAATGTAATGTAGTATTATTAGAGCACGTAATGTTATGAACTGGTGACAATGTACTTGTGATTTGGTTGATTTTTTATCAAATGTTTTTATACTTGAAAAAGAATTCGTAAAGAGGTTTGGCGAACGAATCGAATCGACCTGGGATTTGGAATTGTGTTAGGCGGTCATCCAATATCGGGCCCCTAGTGACCTGGAGTATCCCGATCAATACTTTCCATTTGAGTTGGCGGCTGATCGGTCATTATCCAATCAAATGATCAATGATTGGTTTATTGACGATGTGGTAGTGCGACTGTCTGCATTTGAGTTGGCGACACATCGGTCATGAACTTATCAGATGATCACTGATTGGTTTATTGACGACGTAGGAATGCGACTCTGTCATAAAACCAAAATCTAAAATACAAATCACGAGTACAGTTGCAATTGACCAATGAACTTGCATCCGTTTATGTATTGTTTATATTATTTCAAATTCTTCCTTACATATACATTGGGTCCATGTTGTTATACATAATTCCTTGATATTAATTGATAATTTATGGATTTTATGAGAATCACTTATTGAGCATGTAGGAACTCACCCATGTTAACATTTCCAGGTAATGACGTGCACTAAGATCCAGGAAATGATAAGATTAGGAGTTTAATATCTTCCCTACGATGCAATGATTTCCTGTTAATATATATATATTGTATTGAATTATGATTTCGTGATAATTAGGGTGGAAATACAAGTTTAATACCGATCTGGTATTTCTTGTTTATTATCGAAAAAGTTTTAATTTTCGCTGCGTTTTGATTTAATTTGTTTATTGATTATTGAGATATACAAGTTGTTTATCAGGTACGGGATAAAATGTTGCTAGCTCTAATTAGGTCTGATCTGATTTACCTAGGGGCTTAATTAGGGTTTCAGATTAGTATTGCCCTAATTGAGTTAGGGAATGCTACAATGTATGTGATGGCAATGCACTTCCAATTTTTTATAAAGGAAGTGCACTTTTACCAACACCTTATGGTAATTTATACTTGCAAAAATGTTCTTGTTGTTCCTAAATTGCAAAGAAAAACTTGTTATCTGTTAGCCAATTTACACATGATAATGCTTCTGTTTTTGAATTTAACTCTGATGATTTTGTGATAAAGGATTAAAATGAAATGATCCTAGCCACAGGGCATAGAAAAGGTCAACTATATACTTTAGGTGATGCAAAGTTACAAGCATTAGCTGCTATCAAAACTCCCTCTGCAACTTCAAGCTTATGGCACCAACGAATGGGATACCCCATTCATGTTTACTACAAGTTCTCAATAAAAATAAAGTTTTAAATATTTTTAGTTGGTTAAATAAAAACATTATTTGCACTAGATGTCAACTGGACAAAATATGCAACCTTCCTTTTATTGATTCTAATAAATTTTGTCAATTTCTTTTAGAAAAGATTCACTATGATTTATGGGTGATAAGTTGTTATTTATGCATATTATATATAGTTTATTTATATATTTTAGTGTTGATTCTCCGAATTATGGGCCTAATTATCTCTATTTGTCATTTTCAGGACTTTTGGGGTGCACGATTGGATCCGGGGTGGAAAAATACTTAAAATAGAGTATTTACTTGAAGAAATCGGACATCGGAAGATTAGTTTTGGAGTATACGCGAAAGTTGGATAATTGGAATTTCACAATACCACATGGCGTGTCCCGGTTCGTCCAGCCGTGTCGGAGCCTCCACGTGTCGCGTTTTCATTCGTCCAGACTGCGTCACACAGGACATCGCAGCCAATCCGCGCTCGCCACATCGCCCTTCTCACCAACCGCGTCGTGACACGTCACTCTCACTACTCATCGTTTCACCTACGCCATTGATTTGCCTTGGGATGCGTGCTCAACCGCACTCCCAGATTTTCGCACGAGACACGCGATTTCGCCCATGCCATGTCATCGCCACGTGGCAGCCTCTCATTCGTCCACCGTGTGCACAGTCAGTAACTCCAGCGAACCAAGAACTGCCACGTGTCAGCGCCTCCACGTCCAGCACGTCATGCGAGCCTGTCCCGACCAATCCAGTTGCGCCACGTCAGTACGCTCCAGTTTTTCAGCCAATCACACTGTGACACGTGGCAGAGTCCAGAAATATACCAAAAAATAGCCACAGATTGTCCTTAACGCACGTGTCACGCACCAAGCTCGAAAATAGGCATCCGGGACCCAAATTTAGGTGTATTAATTAGGGTTTTTGGCAGAGAGTCGGGGATATATTGTTTTCTTCTTTTCTTAGGGTTTTCGATTTTTTTCTCTCCTCTTTTTCTACACTTTGTTTTTAGATTTTAATGGAGTTTATGACGTTGATGGCCGGCTAAACTCATCAGTCTGAACCTGAAGTGGATCAAATCACTCTTTTTGGCATAAAACATATGTGAGATCTATTTTATTATTTATTTAATTTGTTTTTCATAGTATTTTATTTTCTTTGGTATTATTTGAACAATTGAAGTTAAACACTAGTTTAAACTTCGATTCATATGCCAGTGAGTCGTAAGCACCCATGCTTGTGCACTAAGACCACACTAGTGGCAATTGACCATACCAATTGATTAGACCCTTTTGGGACCGGTCAAATACCTTAGGAATCTAGGCTAAATCGGTAGCACTAGCGATTCAGTTGTCTAGGTGTAGTGCCTTCACTAATCGAAGTAATGCGACCAATGCGTTAAATCTGGAGCACTAGCGATCAGGTTGCGTAATTGGTCAGGGAAGTAGTCAACAGTCATACCTTGACTACCGACATCAGGAAGCGCGAAGACCCGCGTACATTACCGGGTCTATTGCTACACTAAATTACTGTGATTTGCAAGCTTTAATTAGATTGAGGACCATATGTAAAATTATGCCAAATTGAAGAGATATGTGAACTGATGGTTTGGATTGGTCTTTTCCACTTTGATTGATTTACTTACATTATATTTTAATTATTGTTTTTAGTAAAATTAGAGATATTTTCTTGAACACTCTAGGTTAGTTTTAGGTTAGTACCATAAGTTGAAAACTTGGTCTTTGTGGTTCGACCCCGTGCTTGCCACTACTACAGTTCTTGTGGTTATTAGTAATCTGATCGGGATATATATTTATTTTGACGCACTCGACACGCATCAAATTTTGGCGTCGTTGCTGGGGATCAAGTTCTTTTTAACTTAGGTTTTTTTTTCTCTTATTTCTTTTGTGTTCATTTTTATGTCCCACAGTCTTCGTCGATCGTTGTCAGCTGGATCTTTACTCCCTCTTGATCTAGAGATCGAGAAGACTTACCGTCGGAACTCAAAAGAAACTAGGCAGAGGAACCAATCCTCTAGAGTTCAACTGAACGACGAGCAAACCCCTCCGATAGCTGACCACATTGGGAACCCACATGCACATGTTGCACCACGTAAGGGACGGGAGGAACCCCTAGTTATTCCTCCCCAACAGTTTGACGCACCAGTTGAACCACATGCACCAGTGGAACAGCAAAGGCCTGCAGCACATCGCTATCAACCATTCGACCAAAGAGTGGTTGATCCTTATCCACAAAGGCCACAAGCTAATCCTTGGGCACAACCTTATATAGGCCGACCATCGCATTACCATTGGGATGGAGAATGATGGGATACAGGATTTCCTAGCCCATCATCCACACTGCATCGCATATCCAGCCTACAGGGGAAATTTTGAGCTCAGATCAGGTTTCATTAACCTGCTCCCCGTCTTTCATGGACTGGATCGTGAGGATCCAGTCACCTTCATCAAGGACTTCCATTCTAAATGTAGGACCATGATTCCCCTCTAGTCGATGAAGACGAAGTCAAACTCTCAGCTTTTCCTTTCTGCCTAAAGGATAAAGCTCAAGACTGGCTCTTCTATCTTCCCCCTGGTTCCATTACAAATTGGAACGATATGATTTCTGCATTCCTCAAAGAGTTCTTCCCTGAATCTAGAGCTTCCCAACTTACTAGAGAGATATGTAGTATCAAAATGAGACGGGGCAAATCTTTTAGCGATTATTGGGGTCGTTATAAGTGCTTACTTATGCAATGCCCCCAACATGGCCAAAGCAACCTCTCCATTATTCGTTTCTTCTATATGGGACTCACACCCCTGGAGAAACGGATGATTGACAATGCTGTGGAGGCGATTACCAGATGTAAGACCACCGAGGAAATGTTTGATCTGTTCGACTCTATAGCAAGTCAGTCACGTCATTACATTGATGACGAGGATGATGGACCTTCACGAAGTCTTTCTGATGGAGTAGGGTCAAATTCTGCCAATAGCAAGCTTGATAAACTCACTGATCTCATGGAGCGATTCCTCACCTCGGGAAAAGCTCAAGTTAAAGCTTACGGCTTCTGTACAGCCAAGGACCACTCTACTGACTCATGTCCTACCTTGTTTGAGAACGAGCAAGTGAACGCTTTAGGTGGCGGATTCCAAGGACCATCGAGGAATCAATACGACAACAATTTCAATAACACTTACAATCCTGCCGTTAAAAGCCCCTATTTAAGTTATGGGCCACAAAATCAGAACTTCTCACAGTATGTTCCAAGGGGACAACCCCTCCCTCCACAACCCCAACCTGCTCAAAATTCAGGGTCTTTAGAGGAAATGATGAGGACACACATTGCTAATCAAGACAGATTCTCTAAAGAATTGACCCAACTCAAAAATGAAACCATCACGAGTCATGCTTCTAGCATTAAAAGTCTCGAGGTGCAATTAGGGCAATTGGCCCTACAAGTTGGGCGGACGGATGAGAAAGGCAGGTTGTCTTCTCAAACGCTCCCGAATCCAAATGCAAATGTCAATGCTGTCACACTTCGTAGTGGTAGAGAGTTGGAGGAGGCCCCTAAAGACCCTAAGCCTAAAGAGGCCGCCCCTAAATCCAAGGAAGTCGAGCAGGAACTCGAGGTTCAACCGTCTCACACTGAAACGGTAGACTTGGATAAGGAAGCACAACCTTCTCTTAAGATTCTACCCCCGTTCCCTCAACGCCTCATTCAATCAAAAAAGGCGGGAGAAGAGAAGGAAATTTTGGAAATCTTAAGGAAAGTGGCGATAAACATCCCACTTCTTGATGCTTTAGCACATATGCCCCGATATGCTAAGCTACTCAAGGACCTATGCACCAACAAAGGTCGTCTCAAAGGCAATGAGAACATCACTGTAGGTGAGAACATCTCAGCTATCCTAGGCAAAAAGTTGCCAACCAAGTGTGAGGACCCGGGCATGTTCACTGTCCCTTGCACAATTGGTGAAGTTGAGATCCAGAAAGCTATGTGCGACCTCAGCGCCTCTATCAATGTCATGCCACTATCCATATATGAGACATTGAAGGTTGGCCCCCTAAAGGATACTGGGATTGTCATACATTTGGCAGACCGATCTATCGTTCGTCCTGTGGGTGTCTTGGAAGACATCTTGGTGAAGGTTAGTGAGCTCATCTTTCCTGCTGACTTTTATATCATCGATATGAAGACTCAGCCATGCCCCCATTTCTCCTTAGTCTTGTTTGGCAGGCCTTTCCTTAAGATCGCCAAGACCAAGATTGATGTTCACAAAGGGTGCTCGACCATAGAGTTTGATGGTGAACTTATTAAGTTCAACATCTATGATGCGATGTGCCATCCCTGCGATGCCTCTTCTATGGTGCTTGCCTTGGACAGTGTTGACTCACTTGTCCAGGATACCTTTCTCGTGAAAGGTGATGATGTACAAGTGGTGTTAGAGAATCATCTTGACACCAATTCCTTGCGAAAGCAATGTTTCATCCTCGATACTGAGATTGAGGAGCTGATCTCTGAGTTGGACTCTGCTCCACTCTATTTTCCCACCCTAGCTTATCTCGACTTACCTACTTCGAACTCTACACTTCTCCCCTCTATGGTGCGAGCACCCACACTGAGCTCAAACCATTGCCCACCCACCTCAAATATGTGTTTTTAGGTGCGAATGATACATTACCAGTGATCATCTCCACCAAACTCACATTAACAGAGGAAGAGAAGTTGATTCATGTGCTTCAAGAATTCAAAGAAGCCCTAGGGTGGATGATTGCTGACATCAAAGGTTTTAGCCCTTCCACATGCATGCATCAGATACATATGGATGAAGGGTCTAAACCTTCACGAGAAGCACAACGGAGACTGAACCCACCAATGATGGATGTGGTTAAAAAGGAGATTCTGAAGCTCCTTGACGCTGGGGATGATCTACCCGATCTCCGACAAAGAAGTGGGTCAGTCCCATTCAGGTGGTTCCCAAGAAAACGGGGATCACAGTGGTCACAAACTCACAAGGTGAGTTAGTCCCAACTCACATCCAAAATGGATGGCGAGTTTGCATTGATTACAGGAAGCTCAATGCTTCCACTAGGAAAGACCACTTCCCATTGCCTTTCATCGATCAGATGTTAGAGCGTTTAGCTGGCAGGTCTCACTATTGCTGCTTGGATGGGTATTCTGGTTTTCATCAGATTCTCGTAGCACCTGAGGGTCAAGAAAAGACCACCTTCACTTGTCCTTTTGGTACTTATGCTTACCGGTGCATGCCATTTGGGCTGTGCAATGCACCTGCTACATTCCAGAGGTGTATGATGAGCATCTTCTCTGACTTTGTTGAGCACTTCATCGAAGTATTCATGGATGACTTCGCCGTTTACGGTGATTCATTCGATCTTTGCCTTAGTCACTTGACTAAGGTTCTTCACAAATGTATCCAGAAGAACTTGATCCTCAATTACGAGAAATGTCACTTCATGGTGGATCAGGGTCTTATCTTGGGTCACATCGTATCTGCTAGGGGTGTGGAGGTAGACCCGACAAAAATTGAAGTAATTCAAAAGTTGCCTTACCCCACGACTGTGCGAGAAATTCGATCATTTCTTGGCCATGTCGGTTTCTATCGGCGATTCATTAAGGATTTCTCAAAAATTGCACAACCCCACTGTCGCCTTGTTCAGAAGGACGTGCGTTTCGATCTTGATAAGGCATGTAAGAGTGCATTCGATGCGCTCAAAGACTCTCTCATCTCTATTCCAGTGATTCGAGCTCCCAACCGGGAGCTACTTTTTGAGATTATGTGCGATGCCAGCAACCACACTGTGGGTGCTGTGCTTGGGCCATGAGTCGGGTGCGCTTCTCATGTCATATACTACGCTTCCCGAACTCTTGATCCTACCCAACTGAATTACACCACTACAGAGAAGGAGCTTCTAGCTGTCGTCTTCGCCTTGGAGAAATTTCGGCCTTATCTCTTAGGAACTAAGTGGTCGTCTACTCTGATCATGCTGCCTTAAAACACCTTATGGCCAAAAAGGAAGCTAAGCCTCGTCTCATTCGATGGATACTCTTGTTACAAGAGTTTGACATCGAGATTTAAGATAAAAGTGGTGCCGAAAATCTTGTTGCTGACCATCTCAGTCGTATCGAGAATGGTGAAGCACCTATCCCGCTACGAGATGATTTTCCTGATGAACCTCTCTTAGCAATTGCTGAGGAACTCCCTTGGTTTGCAGATCTGGTAAACTACCTTGTTACACGAGAGTTTCCACCTCATCTTACGCGAGCCCAAAAGGATAAAATTCGGAGTGATTCCAAATACTATGTATGGGATAACCCATACTTGTGGAGGTTTTGCTCAGACCAGGTTATTCGTCGATGTGTTTCCCAGACAGAGGTGCAATCTATATTGGCGTTCTGTCATTCATACGCTTGCGGCGGCCATTTCGGTCCACGTAGGACTGCTATGAAGGTCTTGGAGAGTGGGCTATACTGGCCCACCATTTTTCACGATTCATACATATACTCTAAGACCTGTGCTAGATTTCAGTCGACTGGTACCCTGAGTCATGGAATCAAATGCCACTGACCTCGATCCTATTCTGTGAGATTTTCGATGTTTGGGGGATCGACTTCATGGGGCCATTTCCACCGTCACATGGTTTTCTTTATATCTTACTGGCGGTGGACTATGTGTCCAAATGGGTGGAAGTCAAAGCCACTCGCACCAATGATTCGTTAGTTGTATGCGATTTCCTGAAATCACGAATTTTTTCAACTTTTGACGCTCCACAGGCTTTGATCAGTGATCGAGGTACCCATTTCTGCAACCTTATGGTTGAAAATCTCCTGCGTAAGTATAATGTTACACACCGTACGTCTACGGCCTATCATCCTCAGACCAGTGGCCAAGCGGAGGTGTCAAACAGGGAGATTAAAGCCATTTTGGAGAAGACCGTAAACCCGTCACGGAAGGATTGGAGCACGCGCCTTGATGACGTAGTATGGGCTTATCGAACGGCATTTAAACGCCAATCGGAATGTCTCCGTATCGCTTAGTTTTTGGCAAATTGTGCCACTTGCCGGTCGAGTTAGAGCATAAATCTCTATGGGCTGTCAAACAGCTTAACATGGAACTCGACGCAGCCGGTAAAGAGAGAAAGTTGGACCTCCAAGAATTGGAGGAGATCCGGAACGATGCCTATGAGCCCGCTCGAATTTATAAGGTAAAACCAAGGCGTTCCACGATCGCAACTTATCTCGTAAGACTTTCGTAGTCGGCCAAAAGGTCTTGCTTTATAATTCCAAATTAACTCTCCATCCAGGGAAGTTGAGGTCACGATGGCTCGGACCTTTTGTTGTTACTGATGTGTTTGGACATGGTGCAGTTGAGATCAGGAGCCAGGATACAGGGAAAGTTTTCAAGGTGAATGGATATCGACTGAAGCCGTTCTATGAGAACTTCCCATAGCACGAGATCGAAAGCGAGACTCTAGCAGTTGTAGAGTACCTTAACTGAGAGAGAGTCAGACTGAGTCGAGCCAACGACGTTAAAAAAAGGCGCTCTTGGGAGGCACCCCAAGCATCTATCCCTTTGATTTTGTTTTAGTCTTTTCTGTGGTATTCTTACTATTATCTCCTTGTTACTTTTTACAGGTGTTGCGACCTCTACCTTGCACACTGGATTTTGAGAGCCTGGTATTGCTCTGATGGCTCCTCACATGTCTGTACGTATGGTTAGTTACATTGAGATCTGGTAAGGTTACCCATCTTCTTTTCGTTTGTAGATTTAGGTTTAGTGTCAGTCTTATGCATGATTTTGTATCATTTCCTTCTTTATCTATCATGTTCTTTTTAACATCTTGTATGTTCATGTATGCCTCGTAACCTGTTTTGAACCTTGAGGACAAGGTTCGAAATAAGTTTGGGGGTACTTTAGGACTTGTGGATTGAGTGGATGGTGTTCTACGCGAAAGACCGCAGGTGAGATCGTTTAAATTTTTTATATATATCGGTTACATGAGGTTGTAGGATGGTATTATTGGTGTTTGATATATATTGCTCATTCATTTCTTCCATTTCTTTTCACTCCATATCACACTTTCTCATTCTATTAGGAGTTGATACACGTTCATGCATGTTTCCAGTATAGTCTTTATTGTCTAGAGTCGCCCGAGACTTTGTTTCATGCCTTTGGTTATGGATGAGTACTTTATGGTTGCCTGTTGACTTGAAACTTAGGAGAAATTAGGAGAAACACTAAATCAAGTCGTAGCCCAGCATTCTTAGGAATTCATGATTAGAGACAGTATGTTAGTTGAGCTTGTGCTAGATACCAAAATGGGTAGACGGTCAAAATTGTGCAAGTGATAATATTTTAACCCACATTGGGGAATTTGCTTGATTATAGTGAAAGTGAGAAGGGCTAACAGAGTTTTCTTAATATTGAGATTCCTACAAGTTTCCACAGGAAATGGAGCAGGGAAACTTGTGGTGGGAAAAGTGAGAAAATCGGTCCATAGGAAATGGAGCAGGGACCCTGTTACAAAAAAATGGAGAAAGGAATAGAGAATAGAAAAAAGAAAGAATAAAGGCGAAAGTTTATGAAAAATCCTCAAATAAAAAAGATTTAGCTCGAGTGCTTTCACTAAATTTAGTGGCATTTTAAACTTGCGTGCTTTAATGTATAGACCAAGAAAACCCATGAGTAGTCGATGGCCTTTCTCTTGACTGCATCTTTGTCTTGAAAGTGTGATCTTAGTTGTGTTTGGGTTGCGATTCTTGACATATCATGACACCGAAATTTCTTGAGTGACTTGTTAACTTGGTGGCTATGTAAACCAGAGGAACTCCATGAACTTTTGAATCGGGTATAGTTTAGTTTGTCAGTGCATAGTTATACTAAGAGTCTAATTTATTTGTTTGTCATTTACACCTTTGCTCGGGACGTGCAAAGTCCTAAGTTTGGGGGTATTTGATAAGTTGTGATTTATACATATTATATATAGTTTATTTATATATTTTAGTGTTGATTCTTCGATTTATGGGCCTAATTATTTCTATTTGTCATTTTCAAGACTTTTGGGGTGCACGGTTGGATCCGGGGCAGAAAAATACTCAAAATAGAGTATTTACTTGAAGAAATCGGACACTGGAAGATTAGTTTTGGAGTATACGCGAAAGTTGGATAATTGGAATTTCACAATGCCACATGGCGTGTCCCGGTTCGTCCAGCCGTGTCGGAGCCTCCACGTGTCGCGTTTTCATTCGTCCAGACTGCGTCACACAGGACATCGCAGCCAATCCGCGCTCGCCACGTCGCCCTTCTCACCAACCGCGTCGTGCCACGTCACTCTCACTACTCATCGTTTCACCTACGCCGTTGATCTGCCTCGGGATGCGTGCTCAACCGCACTCCCAGATTTTCGCACGAGACGCGCAATTTTTCCCATGCCAAGTTATCACCACGTGGCAGCCTCTCATTCGTCCATCGTGTGCACAGTCAGCAACTCCAGTGAACCAAGAACCGCCACGTGTCAGCGCCTCCACGTCTAGCACGTTATGCGAGCCTGTCCCAGCCAATCCGGTTGCGCCACGTCAGCACGCTCCAGTTTTTCAGCCAATCACACTGTGACACGTGGCAGAGTCCAGAAAAATACCAAAAAATAGCCACAGATTGTCCTTGACGCACGTGTCACGCACCAAACTCGAAAATAGGCATCCGGGACCCAAATTTAGGAGTATTAATTAGGGTTTTTGGCAAAGAATCGGGGATATATTGTTTTCTTCTTTTCTCCGGGTTTTCTATTTTTTTCTCTCCTCTTTTTGTACACTTTGTTTTTAGATTTTAATGGAGTTTATGACGTTGATGGCCGGCTAAACTCATCAGTCTGAACCTGAAGTGGATCAAATCACTCTTTTGGCATAAAACATATGTGAGATCTATTTTATTATTTATTTAATTTGTTTTTCACAGTATTTTATTTTCTTTGGTATTATTTGAACAATTGAAGTTAAACACTAGTTTAAACTTCAATTCATATGCCTGTGAGTCGTAAGCACCCATGCTTGTGTAATAAGACCACACTAGTGGCAATTGACCATACCAATTGATTAGACCCTTTTGGGACTGGTCAAATACCTTTGGAATCCAAGCTAAATCGGGAGCACTAGCGATTCGGTTGTCTAGGTGTAGTGCCTTCACTAATCGAAGTAATGCGACCAATGCGTTAAATCTGGAGCACTAGCGATCAGGTTGCGTAATTGGTCAGGGAAGTAGTCAACGGTCGTACCTTGGCTACCGACATCAGGAAGTGCGAAGACCCGCGTACATTACCGGGTCTATAGCTACACTAAATTACTGTGATTTGCATGCTTTAATTAGATTGAGGATCATATGTAAAATTATGCCAAATTGAAGAGATATGTGAAACTGATGGTTTGGATTGTTCTTTTCCACTTTGATTGATTTATTTACATTATATTTTAATTATTGTTTTTAGTAAAATTAGAGATATTTTCTTGAACACTCTAGGTTAGTTTTAGGTTAGTACCCTAAGTTGAAAACTTGGTCTTTGAGGTTCGACCCGTGCTTGCCACTACTGCAGTTCTTGTGGTTATTGGTAATCTCATCGGGATATATATTTAGTTTGACGCGCTCGACACGCATCAATGGGTCCATATTTGATACCTTCTATGCAACACTTTAAATATTACGTTTTTTTGTGATGATTGCACTAGATATACTTAGCTCTTTCCATTAAAATATAAATCATACTTCTACGATTGTTTTTTGAAATATCAAAATCTAGTGGAAAATCAATTTGATAGAAAAATAAAGATTTTTCAAAATGACGGAGGTACTGAATTTACTTCCTCCTTTTTCACCAACCATCTTGCTCAATGTGGTATAGCTCAACAACTATCTTGCCCAGGTATCCACGAGCAAAATGGGATTGCGGAACGCAAAGTATCGTCGTATCGTAGAAACGGGTCTTACGATGATATTTCATTCTAATCTACCTATTCGATTTTGAGATGATGCATGTATTTTTAATCAATCGACTTTTAAGTTCTGTTTTACATATGAAAACATCATTCCTTAAACTTTTTGGAAAAAAAATCCTTATAGTGGCTTAAAGATTTTTAGTTGCAAATGTTTTCCTTACTTGAAATAATATGGCCAAAATAAATTTTCAAAAAGAACATATCCTTGTGTTTCTCTTAGTTATAGCCAAATCCATAAGGGTTATAGATGCCTAGACCCTTCAACAAATAAAGTATATATTTCTAGACATGTAGTATTTGATGAAAAAGTTTTTCCCTATTCTAATAAAGCTTCAAATGAGAATATTTTACAACTTGCAGTTACCACTTTTCCTGATCAAGGTGAATAAATTACCAAAGTTATAGATACTAACTTTTATCATAATATTTAAAAAATTGCTTCAACTACAAGCAAGACAACCAACACAAAGTTGCCAAACTTTGATTGTTGCCCTGATACAATAAATCCAATTTCTCACATTAGTAGTACACATATCCTGCCATTAGAGGATGATGATATTGACACCCCTATTTCATCGAACTGATATCTCAAATATCTCTATCAATCCACCCACCTTATATTCTAATACTATTCCTCATGTTATAGACAGCTATGTTCATGATGATCTGCCTCTTGCCTCATCAACACCGACATAATACCACCCCCGCCTATGTTGCCAAAGTGACCAACTTGAGCTCACCATCCTCCGAAATATTTGAATGCTTATGTGTGTTCTATAAAACCTAAATCAAACTTTAGGGGTGCAGACGGATTGCACTAATTCGTGGATCCGATCCAATCTGGACCAAATATCACTAGTTAGATCAATTTTTTAATCCCTTGGACTGGACTGGATTGAAAAATCACTAATCTGGCTGGACTGGATTGGATTACGGATCCTACATTAAAAACCCGCGGATCCAATCCGATCCAGTCCATTTAATACATCAACACATATACATATATGATCGTATGTATTATAGTATCTTGAAGAGCGTCAATTTAAACTATTAACTCTAAACTATAATATCTAAAAGACTATGTTTGTTCTTAACTCTTTTATTATTCTTTTAACCTTTTTTTTGTAGGTTGTATGTATGTGCACTTTTTTGTACTTTTGTGAGGATGTATGGTTAAGATTTGTGGATGACGTATTTATTCATGTAGGAACTTACATTTTGAAGGTTATAAGTTTGTGGGAATATGCTATATATAGATTTGTGGAATGTATGTTGTAAATTTGTCATTCATGAGATGTAAAATTCTTATGATTCATTTGATTAAGTCTAATTTCATGAATCGTTGGATAGGAAAATATCAATCTGTGAAACTTGACCCAATTCAGTCCGCATTTTGCAAATTAGATTGATGAATTATTTGGACAAGATTGGACTGTAATTTTTCAATTCGTAATAATTGGATTGGATTGCGGATTGACCCTAACTAGATTGGATCCAATCTGTGTGCATCTCTCTTACAGTGCAGCCTTAAGTACTACTAAGTTTTCATCTTCTCAGGAACCCAAAACTCTAAAGTCCGCCTTGAAATCTCCTTTATGGTTTACAACTATGGAAGAAGAAATTGCGGCCCTTCATAAGAATAGGACGTGGAGTTTTGTTTCACTACCTTCTTATACTAACATCATTGGCTCCAAGTGGTTGTATAGAATAAAATATAATGAAGATGGATCTATCAACTAATAAAAGTTTGTCTTGTTGCCAAAGGTTTCTCTCAAGTTTATGGACTTGATTATGAAAAAACATTTAGTCTGATCATTAAACCTACAACAGTTCGCATTGTACTCTCAACTGAAGTTATTTCACATTGGTCCATCAAGCAATTGGATGATTAAATTGCATTTCTTCATGGGTTTCTTAAAGAAACGGTCTATATGGAACAATCACTGGGCTTTGTTGATTCCTCCTATTCTAATAATGTTTGTTTATTACACAAATTTCTTTATGGCTTAAAAACAAGCACTCTGCGCTTGGTTTGATGGATTATCACAATATTTACTAACTTTTGGTTTCTCTTGCAGCAAAGCTGATTGTTCATTATTTACATATCGACATAAGCATAATTTGGTTCTTTTACTTGTTTATATTGACGATGTTCTTATCACAGGGAACAATGACATCCTTTTTAGTTATTTTATTCATCGACATAGCAATGAGTTTGCACTTAAAGATGTTGGTAACCTTCATTACTTTTTTGGAATTGAAGTGAAGTATTTTCCAGGTGGTATCTTTCTCTCACAATCTAAATATACAAAATATCTACTCACGTGCATAAACATGATGCTGCCTCTCACCTATCCACTCATATTTCTCAACAAAGTGTGCCAACATCTTCACCAACCCACACTTGCACATCTTCACGCAGTCAAGCACATTCTTCGTTATCTCAATGGCATAGTAAGTTATGGCCTTCGTTTTCTTTCTCAAAGTTCATTTACTTTAAATTATTTTTGTTATGCGATTGGTCCGTTGTCAACTTACTAGACGAAGTACTATTGGTTGCATATTTATAGAATCAAATTGCGTGTTTTGGTCTTCAAGAAAACAACTTGCAATTGCTCGATCCAGCGTTGAATCTGTGTACCGCTCCCTCACCACCACAAAGAATCGAACTTACATGGATTTCTTTGTTTCATCATGACATTGACATGCCAGTCTCTACTACTCCGCAACTATTAAGTGGCAATCTCAGTACTCTACATATGATAATCAATTCAGCCTTCACACTCGTACAAAAAACGTTGAACTTGACTACCATTTTGTTCGTGAGAAAGTTGTTGCAGGTACATTAGTCACAAAATTGGTTCCATCTCATCTTCAAATCACTGATTTTTTCACCAGACCTCATTTGAAGCGTGTATTCAAAGTTTTCTTTCTTTAAATAAACACCAATGGGAACCTAACTCATCAATGGAAAAAAATGAATAATAATTTTATCTTTATTCATTGCTTTTCTAAAACTTCATTATATTTCTTCCAAAATTTCCAATACGTCCAATCCTGTCAAGGTAATTATAGAAATTCATGGGCCCTGAGAGTGTAAGTCCACACACATGTGGGTATACAAATGGGTTGGAGCTCGTTTTTGCACCAAATCAATTGACTGGTACTAGGATCTAATCTACACTACTTATATATCACACCAACTCTTATTATATTTTCAATACGGGATTATATACTCCAACACTCCCCCTCAAGTGCAACTAAGCCTAGACTAGTTGTCACTTGCCAAACACAAATGTACTTTTAGAGGTCCAGACAAATATACCTAGGCCTACTCTTTTAGGCTTATAGGTTCACAAACGGGTCTAGACTCCACTGCTAGCCTAACCAGGTCATCAAATACGAGCTCATGATCGTTCTGCTCTAATATCATATAGAAATCTATGGGCCCGGAGAGTATCGGGCCACACAAGCACCCACGTGGGTATACAAATGTGGTTGGAACCCATTTTTGCACAAAACTAATTGGCTTGTACTAGGATCTAATATACACCACTTATATACCACACCAACTTTTATTATATTTTCGATGTGGGATTATATACTCCAACAGTAATTCTCTCGCTGCCTGGGGAAGTCAAAGTTTATTATGACAAGGGAGGCTTGGTCATCGACATTGATGCCTCGAGCAAGCAGGGGACGTCCTCGATGGTGATGAACATTCTTGATGATGTCGAGGACTCAGTAAGAAGAATACCCATGATGACATCCCTTGTATTCTGGTCCATGTCTCCATAAGTTCTTTGAGACAAGATCTTGTCGCCATGACTACTACTCATCTAGCAAGCAAGCCACTCTACCTCACATTGGTGTTCACAAAGACGATGATGCGAGTGCACTCGCAGAGCTTTTTCACCTCTAACTCAGTTTGACTGTCCAAAATATCCAAGCCCAAAAGAACACACAAGAAGCCCGCTTGGATGAGAAGCTTTATTTGTATTTACGTCCAGTCCGTTATGCATACCCTAAATTTTACTTTTGATGTCAGCCCTAATGTGAAGTTTGTATTTAAGGTCTCTTAGTACTCTTACGCACTATGAATGCAAGAAGGAAGTTATTCCCTTATCTTTTTTTCTATTTTCTCTAGTTGTTTGTTATCCCTAATCCATAGTACTAGGAAGGTACTATCAATTGGTGCTTTCATTCCTGGACTATGGGACCCCTCCTTATGCTTCGACACTGGCGTCGCCGGCCTTGGAGGAAACCATCGCCGCCATTCATCAATAACTACAAACCCGCCTCCAATTGATCCAAACCCTAGACGAAGAAAAAAAAAAAACCCGAATTGACTCCTTGTCCTCCGCCATCATTGAACTTCGATCCCGACCGAAAACCTCCCAAACTCAACCACCTCGCATTAAAACTTAATAAAATTTTCTTCTAACTAGGTTTTTTTTTCTTTTTTTTTTTTTGTAAAAACCAAATTAAGATATAGTCGGACAAATTTTCTTCATAAAATTTTCTTCTAGTTATGGTAATAGTAAAGTACTGTTTCTTTAAAACAAATTGCAAGAACAAATGACAAGTCATGAGCTTACTTTTCTTTTTCTTTCTTTTTTTTTCTTCTTTTATTTTACTCAAACATTAGATCGACGTGCATGCTAGTGCTCCAAATGACCGAAGTTTAGAATATTCCACAAAAGGGGTGACAAGATTGGTAATGACACGATAACTTGATATGATTAACATGAAATTAGCAGACTAGGGTTGAGCTTATACAGATTCGTGTCATAAACGTGTCAACATATTAGACGACAATCGAATGAGATTGCCCATACTATAGCAAGAAATTTGCGAAGTCATGAAACAGTGAATTGTTAGAGAGAAGTTCCATAATGTGTGCAAGATGTGTTAGAAAATGATATACATCTCAACTAATCTTCAATAAAAAGCTATTTTGATTCGTCAAAAAAAAAACCACTCACCTAATGGATAATATGTAATAATTTTTTTAGGCTATGTAATAATTTATATTTAAGTCAATTTTTAAGACTTTAACATCCCAAATTAACTTAACATAATTTACCACTAATTAGACTTTAAATATTTGTAAGTAATAAACAAGTTAAATGCATTACAGGAGTCTTGTTTGAATAAAAAAAATATTTTGTCCAAGTTAAATGGGTCAGGGCTCTCCAAAACAAAAAGTTAAATGGGTCAAAAATACATTTAACAAGTTATGTGTGTCATGTTGTATCAACCTATCATTTACCCGTCAAATAAATGGGTCAATGCTCGCATTGATCTTAATAATGTCATCTCGAGGGCCAACCCAACACGAACACAACCGATCAACCCATTTTGCCACCCCTGGACGACATGATGAACCTTTAATTACCTGATCCCACAGATTGTATTCCAGATTGTGGGGGATTGATGATGGCGCGAATTGCTTGATCCCATAAGTTCCTCCCGTTTTGACACAGTGAAAGTGCCTCCTGCGACGAAACACAAAATAATGTACTTGTAACAAAAGTAAACATTTCTAGCGCGTTTAAGGACATTCATCCTAAAACTTCTCGCTTACCTCATAATCTTCTGGTTTCAAACTATTCTCTTTGGCTTTCTGTGTAAAGGATTTGACCTCATCAACAATTTTAGACAATCCTTTCTTGTCCGCGTCCTTCAAAGATCAGACATGGCACAAGTTCATGTTAAACCGTATTTCAACAAACGGAATAATTGTTAAGAGTTTACACATTTTCTACACATACCCTAACGACTGGAACAAAGAGTCCATGTTCTGTTTGCACGGCAACATTCACACTGTGGTACCTGTATGAATAGCCACCACAAATTAGTCCATGGCATGGCTTGAAAATGACAATATCTATATAACCATGATTAGTACTTACTGGCGAATGTACTCGTCAGTCCATGAACTGTTACATTGGGGATCTTTGCAAAGAGCCAAGGCGGCAGCCTGTGATTTAAGTTCACTCAGTTTCACTCTCAAAAAATTAAAACTTTAAGGTAAGGAGATGAAAGGATGCATGATAAACATCACCAGATAGATCATGTACTGAAGCCTAAGGCATTTATATACACTCAAGTCTTGCACAACCAGAAAATCAGTTGATTGCACAACCAGAAAATTAGGAGATTAAAAGTTCTAATATATAATCTCTTAGAAACAATATAAATATGAATATACCTTTATTACAAGATCATTAATCGATATCCGCTCTCCGTCTGAAGCTTCTTGTAGTGAATTGAGTTGGCTTTGCAACCTGACATGAACAAATTAATGTATGTATTTAAAAACAAATTTCAAAGCGATTTCAAAAGGTTTATCTGTATTCATAAACGTGGGAAAAGATACTGACTCCATAAGTTTGTCTACACAGGTGTCCACTGTCAAATAATAATGAGGAATGGTTTGTTTAGAGGGCAGTAGGCAGGAAACTGTGACCTGGCAAGAAAAGTATACAAGTGATTTATTTATCTTCTATTCCAAAATGTAATACCTTTTTAGTGATGTTAAGTTAGCAATGACAAAAAGACAATTACTCTTCTTATTTGTGAAATCGAAGGTCTGTATAGTTTATTCCTTCTTCTGTTGCTTTGTCCTTGGGCTTGGAGGTAGGAGGTGCCGAGACGCCCTTTCCACTAGATGCTACAAAAACAAAACCAGCATCAAACGAAGTACGAAATTACAAAAATGTGCCATAGGAAATGTAATACAAGAAGGGATGTGGCTGTGGACAATGCTTGAGACATCCTTCGAAGTTTGAATAATTAAATTATAATTCAGTAAGGATTTCAACAAATTTTCAACTTTCACAACACAACCTTTCACAATTTGAGTCAAAAACTGTTAACAGAACGATTGAAGATGAAAGTAAGAGTATGGATGTACCCAAGTAATCTTCAATATCTGCCTGCACAATAGTTCCATCAGAACCAATTCCTTTGATCTTTGAAAGAGGTACCTATGTTATAAAAAAAATTAAAACAATTGATAAAAGGAAAATATGGATTAAAAAAATCTGACACAATCTCCCTATCTAATAAAATCAACTACTAATCAATGACAGATGTCTACAAGCCTATTTAACACATTGAATGAGAAAAATTTTACAACAGATGTTACTAACATTGTGGTCGTTTGCCAATTTTCTCGCAAGAGGACTTGCGAAAATCCGTGATCCTGATTGAGGAGCATTAGCAACCTTTGGCTTTTTTGGCTCAAATTGAACCGACAGCTCGGTATCCTCCTTTTTAGGTGAGGTGGGTGGGGAAGGATCGATGGCACTTTAGCTTCTTTAGAATCACCCGATTGTGAAGGTTTGTAATCTTTAAATTTAGCGATATCATCTTCATCTTCCACCGTTGTAGCATTCACCTGCATGAAGAAAACAATAAGAACTCCAAGAATGATAATATATATTAGATTTCGAAGAATTCATCAACCACAAGCGCAAAAAAGAGTAAAAATCATATAGCTTAACATCCATACAGATTTAATCTGATTTATAGTGTCAGGTATTCTTTCTCAAAAACAAACTGACAGATCCACTCTTGATTAATCCTTTGACTTCGCAAAAGTCACCATTGCTAGTATAGACCATTGGTACAACTCAAAAAAATCAGTATTAATTTGTTGAGCAGATCTCCATACGTTTAGATAAAAACTGCACTTTTTATTAAAGCACAAAATCATTAGTGCTATCATCAATATGCTACTTGATAAATTTCTCGCTTTTCCATTTTCATTATGGTTCTCATGTGACTAAATAACTTAGATTCAGCTAGCCTAAGATGAAATTAAGATTCTATGTAATTATAATGGGAACTCAAATTAGATTCAACAACTCTGTATATTTGGAATAGATATCTATTTGGAAGTTAAAATATGATGAGAAAGAGAGGGAGGGAGAGAGTAGAGACAAATGATTTTATTCCTTCTTCATCAATTTTAAACCACTCACAATCTTTAATGTCCAGATAACCAGATAACCTCGAAGGAGTATATTTAAAACACATCAGTAAGGAAATATAGCAAAAACATAAAACATAACAATTTTTCCAAAATAAAGAACTTGCAAACTAGCAATCAACCAAATCCAATAAGCAACGCAAATGCACAGATATCATCTTGTGAACTTCTAAGTAATAGATCTCTTTCATCATTTTTTTTTCTTTTAATCTTAATAACTAGATACCATTATGAAACGAAGCTGAACATTTCCTTTTACCTAAAAATGAATGGCAATTATGCATGATAAGACAAGTATTAAAAACTAAATAGTTTACTTGCATAGATTAATATTTCAAACAGTACAAATTCATTATAAGATTAAACAATAGTTGTTACTTAATATGAAAGTTTAGTAGTTAGTTATTATTCTATAAAATAATATACAATTATTAAATTATTTTATCAATTAAAATTTCTACGAAGTCCCAAGCATGGGGCTAATATAGGAAGAAAGATATTACACCTTAAACTTTGGAATTTGAAAAGGTAAGGTAACATGACAGTAGAAACTAAAAACAAAAGAAATAAGTACTTGGTATTATGCAATAATAGCTTTGTCATGCCAAAGCAAAATCATATGGTGTAATAAGATATATAACAATACTTGTAAAATGACAGCTCGCAAATCTTCAAAATAAATAAATACCTCACCAACTTTTATCACTTTCGCACCATCACCATGGATTATCTTAGCAAGAAAAACTTCCTCCGTGCATTCCATCGCAACTGTCGCATTATCCGAGAAAACATACACAGAAATGCATTTAGTTTGTCCAACAAGAACAGAGCCAAAAACATTCCAAATAAAAAAAACAACATAAAGGCCATACGCTTTCAACTTCGCAAAGTATATCTTCAAAGAAAACTTCATCCCCCTCTTTATTGAACCACCTTGCATTATTACCCCCCATTTTAGCATTAAGAGCAACACTTTATTCTGAAATCAAAATACTAGAGAGACGTCTACATTAACCGAAAAAAAAGCACATATAAATGGTTACATCTGAGAAAAAAAAAAAAGAAAGGGAAGTACACTTAAGGTGTCAAATAGTTATAAATGATCTCCATCCATTTCAAATGTAAAGGCTCAAAAAGAAGACCTTTCACGTAAATATTTTGACATATATTAACATACAAAGAGAAAAATATGCCATCTCAATAATCTCCATAGTCTGATTGATACCTCTTTACTATACACTATGAAATCATCATCATTGTCACCAACACTTGAAGAAGAAGGTCCATGATCTTGACCCTCCAAATCTACCATCTCAATAATCTCTGTTTCTCTGCTATTGTTATTATTGTTGTTGTTGCTATTGTTGGTAGTGGTGGTGGTGGTTTTTATTTTTACTTGTTGTGGGTCTGCTTCCTCAATTAATTTGAGGCTTTGTTGTTGTTGTTGTTTTCGTCGTTGATGTGGGAATGCATCTTCAAAGGAAAGAAATAAAGGACGAGTTAGTGGAGGACTAAAAACGGGGGACCACATGAAGGGTTCATCAACAGGCATCATAGGGGGCTTAAAGGTGAAGTCACTAATCTCTGTTTCTCTGCCATTGTTGGTGTTGGTGGTGGTGGTGGTTTTTATTTCATCTTCTCGTGGGTTTGCTTCCCCAATTAGTTTGAGGCTAAGGTTATGTTGTTGTTGTCGGTGTTGTGGGACTGCTTCTTCAAAGGGTCGGTCAACAGGCGTCGCAAGGGGCTTAAAGTTGAACTTGTTGTGGTACTTCTTCTTCATTGTGAGCTTTTTCAATGCTCTTTTGAAGGATCCAAGCATTTTGGGGATTGGAAAAAAGAAATTTTCCATGATGTCGAGGACTCAATAAGAAGAATACCCATGATGACATCCCTTGTATTCTGGTCCATGTCTCCATAAGTTGCTGAAACAGTAGTGTCGCCATGACAACTACTCATCTAACTCAGTTTGACTGTCCAAAATATCCAAGCCCAAAAGAACTCACAAGAAGCCCGCTTGGATGAGAAGCTTTATTTGAATTTACGCCCAGTCCGTTATTCATACCCTAAATTTTACTTTTGATGTAAACCCTAATGTGAAGTTTGTATTTAAGGTCTCTTAGTACTCTTACGCACTATGATTGCAAGAAGGAAGTTATTCCCTTATCTTTTTTTCTATTTTCTCTTGTTGTTTGTTATCCCTAATCCATAGTACTAGGAAGGTACTATAAATTGGTGCTTTCATTCCTGGAATATGGGACCCCACCTTATGCTCCGACACTGGCACCGCCGGCCTTGGAGGAAACCATCACTGCAATTCACCAATAACTACAAACCCACATCCAATTGATCCAAACCTTAGACGAAGAAAAAAAAAACCCGAATTGACTCCTTGTCCTCTGCCATCATTGAACTTCGATATCAACCAGAAACGTCCCAAACTCAACCACCTCGCATTCAAACTTAATAAAATTTTCTTCTAACTAGGTTTTTTTTCTTTTTTTTTTGTAAAAACCACTATAACAATGTATATCTGCCATGAAGATTATTCTTGAAGAAGATGGCTCTTTCTTGATGTTTATTCACTGTTTTTTCTATATTGTGATTGTTGCAAGTTCAGTGTCTTTATTCATCTCCCTAAATATGTATAAATGATTATATTATACTACATTCTTTTTCTATTGATTGATAAATGAACTCAAAAATTTGCACATTTACAAGAGAATCGCAATTGTCATTGCTGATTTGTAGCGATCGTGTTCTTGATTTCGATTTTTGAACATGTTCTTAATTAACATTGCAAGTTTCGTGTTGTCAAATTTCCAAAAAATTTTATTTTGGGAGAATATTCTTTATTAATGAATTTTTTTCAAATTAATGTTTTAGATACAAAGTCTTTAGCCATTTCTTTTGTCTACAAATTTATTGAGACTTTTTTTTTAATTTGTTAGCGATTTTTTAAATTTACTTACAACTTACTCGTTATTGTATGGATTATTTTTTGCGAGCATAGAGAGCGGGTCGTGGTGCGTAGCACCTTATTGAACTAGTACTCTATATATAAATTCTACAATAGAGATCAAATATATACCCATGTCATGGGAACTCTTCAAAAATATGTTGTGTATTAAATGTTTTGTGCAATTTAGAATAATACTATAATTATTCATGGATACTATTATAAAAGAAATATGCATATACTTATAATAGTTAAACAATATTTACATAATTGGCTTAGGGCACATTTTCCAACAGGATGAACACCAAAATTGCCTATTTATAGTCTAGATTTGATCAAAGGTGTTGTGCTCATCCCTAGGCACCTTCAATGGCCTAGATTGGCCAATAATTCAGCCCAGAAAATGACTTCAATGCGAACATATTCACTTAACCTTATCCTTCTCACAACACAAACAAATCAATCATTGGGTGTTCCAGTACCCGGTTATGCACTGTTTAGTGCACCAATCACGTACACTCACGTCACTAATTGATTAAACGACATTTTATATTAATTATTTAATGCATATCATTTATTTATCATGTGTGTATCCCACGGCCTTATGTATTATAATTCGCCTATCCGGTAGCCGCATCTACACGTTACTCGAGGTGAATACCGTAACACTGTCTCGCTCGGTAATAAGTAACATAAACACACACATTACAATGTAATTTAACAAAATTGAATAAACACTTCGCAAAACAGACAAATAGTATTAAAAAACGGACCGTATACCTAATCTGGGCATGCCCTGAACTAGCTGCGGGGTCCACGAGCGTCTGAGTTGGCGTCCAGTATAATGAAAAATTAGATTTGGGCCGTTACAGTTGAGACCATCTTAATGTGATTAATGTGTGCGTGAATTTGTGTGTTGTAAAATCTAGAAAATGGGGAAAAATAGAAAAATAATATTTTGACCAAATAAATAGAAATTGAAGGATTTATAAGTTAAATAAAGAAATTGGGATTCTCTCGAGATTTTATATCAGAGTTTTTACATCGTAAAACGTGAAAGGGTTAAAATAAATAGGAAACTAGGTTCTGGGATTCCATATTTGAATGGGACTAATTTAGTAATATTAATAAATGAGTATTTGACTTAAATCGATGACAATTGGTCTATTTTAGGTAATGGACCAACAGAAAAAGGTTTTAGGACTCTTGGGAGTCGTGTAAGTCGATAAAAGTTAGGAAAACTCAGTACAGGTAAGTGAGACTCGTATCTTTTATCAATTATGCAATGTAATGTAGTATTATTAGAGCACGAAGTGTTATGGACTGGGAACAATGTACTGTGATTTGGTTGATTTTTTATCAAATGTTTTTATACTGAAAAATGAATTCGTGAAGAGGTTTGGCAGAACGAATCGACCTGGGGTTTGGAATTTTGTTAGGCGGTCATCCAATATCGGGCCCCTAGTGACCTGGAGTATCCCGATCAATACTTTCCACTTGACTTGGCGGCTGATCGATCATTATCCAATCAGATGATCAATGATTGGTTTATTGACGATGTGGGAGTGCGACTCTGTCTCCATTTAAGTTGGCAGCACATCAGTCATGAACTTATGAGATGATCACTGATTGGTTTATTGACGTTGTGGGAGTGCGACTCTATCATAAAACTAAAATCAAAAATACAAATCACGAGTACAGTTGCAATTGACCAATGAACTTGCATGCGTTTATGTATTGTTTATATTATTTTAAATACTTCCTTACATATACATTGCGTTCATGTTGTTATACATAATTCCTTGATATTAATTGATAGTTTATGGATTTTATGAGAGTCACTTACTGAGCATATAGGAGCTCACCCATGTTAACATTTCCAGGTCATGGCGTGCACTAAGATCCAGGAAATGATAAGATTAGGAGTCTAATATCTTCCCTACGATAAAATGATTTCCTGTTAATATATATATATTGTATTGAATTATGATTTTGTGATAATCAGGGTGGAAATACAAGTATAATACCGATCTTGTATTTCTTGTTTATTATCGAACAAGTTTTAATTTTCGCTGCGTTTTGATTTAATTTGTTTATTGATTATTGAGATATACATGTTGTTTATCGTGTACGGGATAAAATGTTGCTTGGCTCTAATTAGGTCGATCTGATTTACGGGGCTTAATTAGTGTTTCAGGCTGAGTATTGCCCTAATTGAGTTAGGGGATGCTACAATGTATGTGATGGCAATGCACTTCCAATTTTTTATATAGGAAGTGCACTTTTACTAACACCTCATGGTAATTTAAACTTGCAAAAATATTCTTATTGTTCCTAAATTGCAAAGAAAAACTTGTTATCTGTTAGTCAATTTACACATGATAATGCTTCTGTTTTTGAATTTAACTCTGATGATTTTGTGATAAAGGATTAAAATGAAATGATCCTAGCCACAGGGCATAGAAAAGGTCAACTATATGCTTTGGGTGATGCAACGTTGCAAGCATTAGCTGCTATCAAAACTCCTTCTACAACTTCAAGCGTATGGCACCAATGAATGGGATACCCCATTCACGTTTACTACAAGTTCTCAATAAAAATAAAGTTTTAAATATTTTTAGTTGGTTAAATAAAAACATTATTTGCACTAGATGTCAACTTGACAAAATATGCAAACTTCCTTTTATTGATTCTAATAAATTATGTCAATTTCTTTTAGAAAAGATTCACTGTGATTTATGGGTCCATATTTGATTCCTTCTATGCAACACTTTAAATATTATGTTGTTTTTTGTGATGATTGCACTAGATATACTTAGCTCTTTCCATTAAAATATAAATCATATTTCTTTGATTGTTTTTTGAAATATCAAAATCTAGTGGAAAATCAATTTGATAGAAAAATAAAGATTTTTCAAAATGACGAAGGTACTGAATTTACTTTCTTTTTTTTTACCAACCATCTTGCTCAATGTGGTATAGCTCAACAACTATCTTGCCCAGGTATCCATGAGCAAAATGGGATTGTGGAACGCAAGTATCGTCGTATCGTAGAAGCGGGTCTTACGATGATATTTCATTCTAATCTACCTATTCGATTTTGAGATGATGCATTTGTTACTGCTGTATTTTTAATCAATCGACTTTTAAGTTCTGTTTTACATATGAAAACATCATTCCTTAAACTTTTTGGAAAAAAATCCTTATAGTTGCTTAAAGATTTTTAGTTGCAAATGTTTTCCTTACTTGAAATAATATGGCAAAAATAAATTTTCAAAAAGGACATATCCTTGTGTTTCTCTTAGTTATAGCCCAATCCATAAGGGTTATAGATGCCTAGACCCTTCAACAAATAAAGTATATATTTCTAGACATGTAGTATTTGATGAAAATGTTTTTCCTTATTCTAATAAAGCTTCAAATGATAATATTTTACAACTTGCAGTTACCACTTTTCCTGATTAAGGTGAATGAATTACCAAAGTTATAGATACTAACTTTCATGATAATATTTCAAAAATTGCTTCAACTACAAGCAAGACAACCAACACAAAGTTGCCAAACTTTGATTGTTGCCCTGATACAATAAATCTAACTTCACAGATTAGTAGTACACATATCCTTCCATTAGAGGATGATGATATTGACACCCCTATTTCATCGAACTGATATCTCAAATATCTCTATCAATCCACCCACCTTATATTCTAATACTATTCCTCATGTTATAGACAGCTATGTTCATGATGATCCACCTCTTGCCTCATCGACACCGACACAATACCACCCTCGCCTCTATTGCCAAAGTGGCCAACTTGAGCTTACCGTCCTCCGAAATATTTGAATGATTATTTGTATTCTATAAAACCTAAATCAAACTTTAGGGGTGCAGACGGATTGCACTAGTCGGTAGATCCGATCCAATCTGAACCAAATATCACTAATTAGATAAATTTTTTAATCCCTTGGACTAGACTGAATTGAAAAATCACTAATTTGGCTGGACTGGATTGGATTACGGATCCTACGTTAAAAACCCACGGATCCAATCCAATTCAGTCCATTTAACACATCAACACATATACATATATGATCATATGTATTATAGTATCTTGAAGAGCATCAACTTAAACTATTAATTCTAAACTATAATATCTAAAAGACTATGTTTGTTCTTAACTCTTTTATTATGCTTTTAACCTTTATTTTTGTAGGTTGTATGTACGTGCACTTTTTTGTACTTTTGTGAGGATGTATGGTTAAGATTTGTGGATGACGTATTTATTTATGTAGGAACTTACATTTTGAAGGTTACAAGTTTGTGGGAATATGCTATATATAGATTTGTGGAATGTATGTTATAAATTTGTCATTCATGAGATGTATAATTCTTATGATTCATTTGACTAAGTCTAATTTCATGAATCGTTGGATAGAAAAACGTCAATCTGTGAAACTTGATCCAATTCAGTCTGCATTTTGCAAATTGGATTGAGTTGGATTGATAAATTATTTGGACAAGATTGGACTGTAGTTTTTCAATTCGCAATAATTGAATTGAATTACGGATTGAATCTAACTTGACTGGATCCAATCCGTGTGCACCCTTCTCACAGTGCAGCCTTAAGTACTAGTAAGTTTTCATCTTCTCAGGAACCAAAATCTCTAAAGTCTTCCTTGAAATCTCCTTTATGGATTACAACCATAGAAGAAGAAATTGCGGTCCTTCATAAGAATAGGACATGGAGTTTTGTTCCACAACTTTCTTATACTAACATCATTGGCTCAGAGTGGTTGTATCTAATAAAATATAATGAAGATGGATATATCAACTAATAAAAGCTCGTCTTGTTGCCAAAGGTTTCTCTCAAGTTTAAGGACTTGATTATGAAAAAACATTTTGTCTGATCATTAAATCTACAACAATTTGCATTGTACTCTCAATTGAAATTATTTCATATTGGTCCATCAAGCAATTAGATGATTAAAATGCATTTCTTCATGGGTTTCTTAAAGAAACGGTCTATATGGAACAACCACTGGGCTTTGTTGATTCCTCCTATCCAAATAATGTTTGTTTATTGCACAAATTTCTTTATGGCTTAAAAACAAGCACTCTGCGCTAGGTTTGATGGACTATCACAATATTTATTAACTTTTGGTTTCTCTTGCAGCAAAGTTGATTGTTCATTATTTACATACTAACATAAGCATGATTTGGTTCTTTTACTTGTTTATATTGATGATGTTCTTATCACAGGGAACAATGACATCCTTATAAGTAATTTTAGTCACCAACATAGCAATGAGTTTGCACTTAAAGATGTTGGTAACCTTCATTACTTTTTAGGAATTGAAGTGAAGTATTTCTCAGGTGGTATCTTTCTCTCACAATCTAAATTTACTAAATATCTACTCACATGCATAAACATGATGCTGCCTCTCACCTATCCACTCATATTTCTCAACAAAGTGTGCCAACATTTTCATCAACCCACACTTTCACATCTTAATGCAGTTAATCACATTCTTCGTTATCTCAATGGCACAATAAGTTATGGCCTTCATTTTCTTTCTCAAAGTTCATTTACTTTAAATTGTTTTTGTTATGCAGATTGATCTGGTTGTCAACTTACTAGATGAAGTACTACTAGTTGCATATTTATAGGATCAAATTGCGTGTCTTGGTCTTCAAAAAAATAACTTGCAGTTGCTCGAGCCAACGTTGAATCTGAGTACCCTCACTCGCCGCTACAGTGACTGAACTTACATAGATTTCTTTTTTTCGTCATGTCATTGGCATGCCAGTCTCTACTACTCCTCAACTATTGAGTGGCAATCTCGGTGCTCTACATATGATAATCAATTCAACCTTTCACACTCGTACCAGACACATTGAACTTGACTACCATTTATTCATAAGAAAGTTGCTGCAGATGCATTAGTCACAAAATTGGTCCCATCTCATCTTCAAATCGCTGATGTTTTCACCAAACCTCTTTTGAAACGTGCATTCAAAGTTTTTCTTCTTTAAATATACACCAATGGGAACCTAGCTCATCAATGGAAAAAAATGAATAATAATTTTATCTTTATTCATTGCTTTTCTAAAACTTCATTATATTTTTTCCAAAATTTCCAATACGTCCAATCATGTATAGGTAATTATAGAAATCCATGGGCCCTGAGAGTGTTAGGCCACACACGCGCACACATGTGGGGTATACCAATGGGGTTGGAGCTCCTTTTTGCACCAAACTAATTGACTTGTGCTGGGATGCAATCTACACTACTTATATATCACACCAACTCTTATTATATTTTCGATAGGGGATTATATACTCCAACACTCCCCCTCAAGTGCAACTAAGTCTAGACTAGTTGTCACTTGTCAAACACATATGTACTTTTAGAGGTCCGGACAAACATACCTAGGCCTATTCTTATAGGCTTATAGGTTCACAAACGGGTCTAGACTCCACTGCTATCCTAACCAGGTCATCAAATACGAACTCATGATAGTTCTGCTCTAATATCAAATAGAAATCTATGGGCCCAGAGAGTGTTAGGCCACACACGCACCCACGTGGGTATACAAATGAGCACAAAACCAATTGGCCTCTACTAGGATCTAATATACACTACTTATATACCACACCAACTTTTATTATATTTTCGATGTGGAATTATATACTCCAACTGTAATTCTCTCGCTGCCTGGGGAAGTCATAGTTTATTATGACAAGGGAGGCTTGGTCGTTGACATTGATGCCTCGAGCAAGCAGGGGACGACCTCGGTGGTGATGAGCATTCTTGATGATGTCGAGGACTCAGTAAGAAGAATACCCATGATGAATGCAAGAAGGAAGTTATTCCCTTATCTTTTTTTCTATTTTCTCTTGTTGTTTGTTATCCCTAATCCATGGTACTAGGAAGGTACTATCAATTGGTGGTTTCATTCCTGGACTATGGGACCCCTCCTTATGCTCCGACACTGGCACCTCCGGCCTTGGAGGAAACCATCGCCGCCATTCACCAATAAATACAAACCCACCTCCAATTGATCCAAACCCTAAACGTAGAAAAAAAAATCAAAATTGACTCCTTGTCCTCCGCCATCATTGAACTTCGATCCAAACCAGAAACCTCCCAGACTCAACCACCTCGCATTCAAACTTAATAAAATTTTCTTCTAACTAGGTTTTTTTTCTTTTTTTTGTAGAAACCAGCTAATATATAGTCGGACAAATTTTCTTCATAAAATTTTCTTCTAGTTATGCTAATAGTAAAGTACTGTTTCTTTAAAACAAATTGCAAGAACAAATGACAAGTCATGAGCTTACTTTTCTTTTTCTTTCTTTTTTTTCCTTCTTTTATTTTACTCAAACATTAGATCGAAGTGCATGCTAGTGATCCAAATGACCGAAGTTTAGAATATTCCACAAAAGGGGTGGCAAGATTGGTAATGACACGATAACTTGAGATGCTTAACACGAAATTAGTAGACTAGGGTTGAGCTTATACAAATTCGTGTCATAAACGTGCCAACATATTAGACGACAATCGAATGAGATTGCCCATACTATATCAAGAAATTTGCGAAGTCATGAAGCGGTGAATTGTTAGAGAGAAGTTCCATAATGTGTGCAAAATGTGTTAGAAAATGATATACATCTCAACTAATCTTCAATAAAAAGCTATTTTGATTCGTCAAAGAAAAAACCTTTCACCTAATGGATAATATCTAATAATTTTTTTCGGCTATGTAATAATTTATATTTAAATCAATTTTTAAGACTTTAACATCCCAAATTAACTTAACATAATTTACCACTAATTAAACTTTAAATATTTGTAAGTAATAAACAAGTTAAATGCGTTACAGGAGTCGTGTTTGAAAAAAAAAATATGTTGTCCAAGTTAAATGGGTCAGGGCTCTTCAAAACAAAAAGTTAAATGGGTCAAAAACACATTTAACAAGTTATGTGTGTCATGTTGTATCAACCTATCATTTACCCGTCAAATAAATGGGTCAATGCTCGCATTGATCTTAATAATGTCATCTGAGGGGCCCACCCAACACGAACACAACCGATCAACCCATTTTGCCACCCCGGACGAACTAGTCGAAACCAATATTAATAGAGTTTATAATCAAAGGAGATCGGGAATGAGAAGAACCACAAACAAGAGAAACATTTTGAACTGTCTGACTCTTAACAACAAAAGAATCATTTAGAGTAGCATGGATTCTGGGTTCTCGACGTAGCCTTTGAACACTTTGAGCCACTCCGCGCCAATCGCACCTATGATCAAGAGAAGATTATGATTTAATAAATAGCATATGGAAATATATTGCAGAACTCGGTTTTATGAAGTAAGAATATTGCGCTCAAATAAACAAAATACCCAACTGGGAAGATTACGCTCAATCAGAGTTTCACAACTTTAGTAAAAGAAGTCATGCTTTCACGGTTCAAAAAAGAAAGATAAATGTAGCTTGATGAACCTTTAATTACTTGATCCCACGGCAAGTATTCCAAATTGTGGGGGATTGATGATGGCGCAGAATTGCTTGATCCCATAAGTTCCTCCCAGATTTGACACAGTGAAAGTGCCTCCCTGCGACGGAACAGAAAATAATGTACTTGAAACAAAAGTAAACATTTCTAGCGCGTTTAAGGACATTCATCCTAAAACTTCTTGCTTACCTCATAATCTTCTGGTTTCAAACTATTCTCTTTGCCTTTCTGTGTAAAGGATTTGACCTCATCAGCAATTTTAGACAATCCTTTCTTGTCCGCGTCCTTCAAAGATCAAACATGGCACAAGTTCATGTTAAACCGTATTTCAACAAATTGAATAATTGTTAAGAGTTTACACATTTTCTACACATACCCTAACGACTGGAACAAAGAGTCCATGTTCTGTTTGCATGGCAACATTCACACTGTGGTACCTGTATGAATAGCCACCACAAATTAGTCCATGGCATCGCTTGAAAATGACAATATCTATATAACCAGGATTAGTACTTACTGGCGAATGTACTCGTCAGTCCATGAACTGTTACATTGCGGAACTTTGCAAAGAGCCAAGGCGGCAGCCTGTGATTTAAGTTCACTCAGTTTCACTCTCAGAAAATTAAAACTTTAAGGTAGGGAGATGAAAGGATGCATGATAAACATCACCAGATAGATCAGTACTGAAGCCTAAGACATTTATATACACTCAAGTCTTGCACAACCAGAAAATTAGTTGATTGCACAACCAGAAAATCAAGAGATTAAAAGTTCTAATATATAATCTCTTAGAAACAATATAAATATGAATATACCTTTATTACAAGATCATTGACCGATATCCGCTCTCCGCCTGAAGCTTCTTGTAGTGAATTGAGTTGGCTTTGCAACCTGACATGAACAAATTAATGTATGTATTTAAAAACAAATTTCAAAGCGATTTCAAAAGGTTTATCTGTATTCATAAATGTGGGAAAAGATACTGACTCCATAAGTTTGTCTACCCAGGTGTCAACTGTCAAATAATAATGAGGAATGGTTTGTTTAGAGGGTACTTGGCAGGAAACTGTGACCTGGCAAGAAAAGTATACAAGTGATTTATTTATCTTCTATTCCAAAATGTAATACCTTTTTAGTGATGTTAAGTTAGCAATGACAAAAAGACAATTACTTTTCTTATTTGTGAAATCGGAAGGTCTGTATAGTTTATTCCTGCTTCTGTTGCTTTGTCCTTGGGCTTGGAGGTAGGAGGTGCCGAGATGCCCTTTCCACTAGATGCTGCAAAAACAAAACCAACATCAAATGAAGTACGAAATTACAAAAATGTGCCACAGGAAATGTAATACAAGAAGGGCTGTGGCTGTGGACAATGCTTGAGACATCCTTCGAAGTTTGAATAATTAAATTTTAATTCAGTAAGGATTTCAACAAATTGTCAACATTCACAACACAACCTTTCACAATTTGAGTCAAAAACTGTTAACAGAACGATTAAAGATGAAAGTAAGAGTATGGATGTACCCAAGTAATCTTCAATATCTGTCTGCACAATAGTTCCATCAGAACCAGTTCCTTTGATCTTTGAAAAAGGTACCTATGTTATAGAAAAAATAAAAACAATTGATAAAAGGGAAATATGGATTAAAAAAATCTGACACAATCTCCCTATCTAATAAAATCAACTACTAATCAATGACAGATGTGCATCTCTTCTACCACTACATCAAATAAGAAAGAAGTGCTACTAAAGACACTCCTATTCTCTGGATCACAGTAGTTTCTTTCATATTCGAACACCATACAAGATTCACATACTCGCATTTCCTTAGAAAAGTAACAAACAATGGTCTCAACAATATTAATTAGTTGGCTATGAAGTGCTAACTGGCTACATGTGCTTAGTCTAAGAGGGCATTAAGTTACTATGTTTCAGTTCCATGAATTCTAAATATTTTTTCCTCTCATTTTAAAATTTTCATCACAGTGGTTGATTACGTATCAGGAGTTCCTCTCGAACCTTCTTATGTATGCGCCGGCTCTTCTTCTGACATGGTGGTTCCAATTATCACTCTCCAAATATCAGGGGATAATTTCCTAATCCGTTTCTTGTATATTGTTAAAATTAGGAATGTTTGGTTTGAAATTTTCAACTTAACTTTCATTTACAAATAATTCAATAATATATATTGAGTGCCCACTTTATCTTATAACAAAACTCACGAGTACTCAAAAAAAAAAACTACAAGTAATTTTAATGTTGGGTTGAACCAATGTAAATTTTAAGTAATGAACCTGTTGATTTCCTTTATTAAATGTTGTGCTTTTGCTTTGAAACTGTGTTGTGCTTCCAAACATGATAAGGAAATAATTAAGCTTTGGGCAATAGCTTAATTGTAGTATCTTCATTAATCTTGGAAACTCGACAATGATAACTCGCGAGTACCATTTGGGCATGCCATAGGCCTCAAATTCATTAATTGTATTTAGTTTGATCTCATTAATTGTTTTTTGACAATTGACAATTATAGTTTCAAAAAAAACCACTATTCTTTGTCAAAGGACTCTCCTAATATAGATAAACATCTAACTGTCTAATTAGTGGACAGTTTTTCCCATAACTATCTAATTAGTGTGCCACTAATTTGAGAGTTATTTAACTCATAATTCGAACTTAGCAACTGTTGGTGCTCTTTTGTTTAAATTTCAAAACGAAAATAAAAATAAAAACCGAAAAATAAAAAGCTATGTTTATGAATGGCTAAGTCTTGAACAAACCAAAGCCCCAAAGGCAAGGCCATTGTCAAAGACTATTTAATTAGGGTGATTTCCTAGTGAACCCCATGGTCCACTCATTCTAACTCACTTCTCTCTTAAACAATAGTGAAGTGAGTTGGAACATATATTAAGTGAGAAAACCAAACCTTTCTCTCCTATGTGGGACTAAAGGTTTTGTTCTTTTCCAATACAAAACTTGAACTTCAATGTTCAACAAGAAGTGCTACTAAAGACATTCCTATTCTCGGGATCACAAGAATGTCTTTCATATTCGAACACCATACAAGATTCACATACTCGCACTTCCTTAGAAAAGTAACAAACAATGGTCTCAACAATATTAATTAGTTGGCTATGAAGTGCTAACTGGCTACATGTGCTTAGTCTAAGAGGGTATTAAGTTACTATGTTTCAGTTCCATGAATTCTAAATATTTTTTCCTCTCATTTTAAAATTTTCATCACAGTGGTTGATTACGCATCAAGAGTTCCTCTCGAACCTTCTTATGTATGCGCCAGCTCTTCTTCTGACATGGTGGTTCCAATTATCACTCTCCAAATATCAGGGGATAATTTCCTAATCCGTTTCTTGTATATTGTTAAAATTAGGAATGTTTGGTTTGAAATTTTCAACTTAACTTTCGTTTACAAATAATTCAATAATATATATTGAGTGCCCACTTTATCTTATAACAAAACTCACGAGTCCTCAAAAAAAAAAACTACAAGTAATTTTAATGTTGGGGTTGAACAAGTGTAAACTTTAAGTAATGAACCTGTTGATTTCTGATGAAGTCCAAGAATTAGCTTGTAAATTCTTGGTAAAATATGATGGAAAGATATGACAGGATGGCATTTTAGTAATTTCCACAAATGGCGAAGTTTGAGTTTTTGGCGTTCCGGGGGCATGGGTTTATTGGAAACGGCGTGGAGATCACAACACACGGCTATGCCAGGACAACGACATTTTTCAGCAAACTTCCATCGTTTCGCCCTCCGAAACGGCAATTTTGCTATTTTTGGAAAGATTTATTTCATTTATAACTCTCATTAGGAAATTCCATTTTTATTGCCGTTTGCGGCGTTTGTTTCTATTTTTCATCTAGTTTTTAGTTTAGGGCTTTTTGGACTTTTTACTATTTTTGGCAAATTTTAGGGTTTCGCTATTTAAGCGATCTATTGCGTGTAATTCGCAGTTTTTGCTGAAATAAAAGAATTTTCAAACTTTGGCTTAAGTTCTGACCTAGATCGAGTTGTTCGTGGATTCGTTCGACAGGTTTAGAAGATCTCCGCTGTGTCAGTTGGTATCAGAGCCTGCTTCAGCGTGATTGGAGAAATCATGCCGCCGAAGAGGAACCAGCAGCGTATCGAGGAGGTGTATGACCGTGCCAATCTGAATTGACAAATTGGCCAACTGATTGACCAACGCATGGGCGCGGTGGTAGAACAATTAATTGCCATAATTGATCAGTTGTTTGGTCAGAATATGAATCGTATCCGTAACCATCGAAAGGAACCTGTTGGTGATGAATCAGTAGGAGATTCTTCTACCGAAGGGGAGGATGAGTATGTTGAGGCACCAAGGAGGCGCTACAGGCCGCGTGCAGTTGAGGATGATCGCAGGCGTTGGGAGTCTGGGATGAAGATGGAGGTCTCAGAATTCCATGGCACCCTTCAACCGGAAGAATTATTAGACTGGCTAGCGTCAGTTGAAGAAGTCTTAGAATTCAAAGGTGTGCCCGAAGACAAGCGTGTGCAACTGGTTGCGACCAGATTCCACAACAGGGCCATGGCTTGGTGGCAACATCAGAAGTTGATGCGGAATAGGAATGGAAAGGCGAAGATCACCTCATGGGAGAAGATGAAAAAACACTTACGGGCTAAGTTCTTGCCTTACAATTTCCAACGCCTTATGTATCAGAGGTTGCAGAATCTGAGACAAGGGGCAAAGTTAGTAGATGATTATACTACTGTGTTTTATCAGTTAGTCACTAGAAACGAACTGCAGGACACTAATGACCAATTAGGTGCAGATCCAAGATGTCATCAACATGTTTGATCCGGCTTCCTTATCTGCAGCGCACCAGCGAGCATTGTTGGTGGAGAAACAACAGCGTCGGGGTGTAAGTAATGCTTCCAGTAATGTTAGTGTTGGGATAGCCAATACTGGGGGCAGTATCGCTGCAATTAACCCTGCTAGTCATACAAACTGACCTAGCACTAGTGGGATTAAATGTTTCAGTTGTGGCGAAGTTGGTCACAGAAAGTCAGAATATAAAGGGAAGAAGGCTCTCTTTATTGAGAACGAAGAGGAAGACGGAGGGGTAGAGGCCAACATCACTGCAGAACCAGTGTTTGACACTTCTGGCAACACAGACGAGGAGGTCGTGACTGGAGATGTGGGTACTGCCTTAGTTGTAAGGCATTTGTGTATGACTCCTAGAGCTGTCGTTGATGATGAGTAGCTGTGGAATAACATCTTTCACTCCAAGTGTACCATCTTAGGCAAGGTGTGCAGGTTCATGATTGATGCAGGCAGTTGCGAGAATATCGTCTCAGTTGAAGCGGTTTAGAAGTTGGGCCTTGCAACTGAACAACACCCTAGACCCTACAAAGCTAGCTTGGCTGAAGAAGGGTGGTAAGGTGAAGGTGTCGAAGCGCGCCTTGGTGACTTTTTCTATTGGTGCTAACTACAAGGATTCAGTTTGGTGTGATGTTATGGCTATGGATGCTTGCCACTTGTTACTAGGATGTCCTTTGCAGTTTGATAGGGGAGTTGTGCATGATGGCAGAACTAATAAATACACCTTTATGTTCAAGGGAGTGAAGATTGTGCTAGTACCCGCCAAGGACCCGGAGGAAGTTAAGCCCACTAAAGAATCTAGCAGTTTGCTGTCTTTGGCAAGATTTGAAGATGAATTACAGGATTCTAAGGTCATTTACATCTTGATGGGAAATGAGGTAGATAGAGATTTTGATGTTCTTGAAGCTGCAATTCCTATAGTGAAGGAGTTTTATGATGTTTTCCCTGATGAGATGCCAGAAGAACTGCCACCATTGCGTGATATTCAACATCAGATTGACCTTGAACCTGGTGCGTCACTACCTAATAGACCACACTACCGAATGAGTTCCAGTGAGCATGAGGAGTTGCACAGACAGGTTGAAGAGTTATTATCGAAGGGATTCATCCATGAAAGTCTGAGTCCGTGTGCAGTGCCAGCCCTCCTTACACCAAAGAAAGATGGCTCCTGGGGGATGTATGTGGACAGCAGAGCAATCAATAAGATTACAGTCAGGTGTCGCTTTCCTATCCCTCGCTTGGATGATTTACTTGACCAATTGAGTGGAGCAAAAATTTTTACAAAACTGGATTTGAAGAGTGGGTACCACCAGATTTGCATTAGAGTTGGGGATGAGTGGAAAACTGCTTTTAAAACTAGAGAGGGGTTGTATGAGTGGTTAGTCATGCCGTTTGGGCTGTCACATGCACCTAGCACATTCATGAGAGTCATGAATCAGAGCTTGAGACCTTTGATAGGCAAGTGTGTTGTGGTATATTTTGATGATATATTGATATACAGTACTAACAAGGAGGAACACCTCCAGCACGTGTGAGATGTTCTGACTATCTTGCGCAGGGAGAAGTTCTGTGCTGCGATGAAGAAGTGCTCATTTTTTACACCGAAGGTCCTTTTTTAGGCTATGTCATTTCTGGAGAAGGGTGCAGGTTGATGAGTTTAAAGTAGAAGCCATCCGTACTTGGCCTAGACCCACCACAGTCACGGAGGTTCGCAGCTTTCATGGGTTGGTTTCATTCTACAGGCGGTTCATTCCACACTTCAGCAATATCATGGCCCCAATTACAGACTGTATGACGGGCATGAAGTTTGGGTAGAGCAACGAGGCAGATGAAGCATTCCAACTGATCAAGGTACGGTTAACCACTGCACCCATTCTGGTGTTGCCATATTTTCACCTACCATTTGAGTTACATAGTGATGCATCCAAGGTAGGCATTGGAGCTGTCTTGAGTCAGAATAATAGGCATGTTACCTATTTTAGTGAGAAGCTGTCTAGGCGAAGTTGAGTTATAGCACATATGATGTGGAGTTCTATGAAGTGGTACAAGCCGTGAAACATTGGCGGCATTATCTTTTTCACAGAGAGTTCGTGTTGTTTACAGATCATGAGGCATTACGACACTTACATGGGCAGAACAAGGTCTCGGCCAGACATACTTCCTGGGTGGCCTATTTGGAGCGCTTTACTTTTGTGGTGAAATATAAGTCTGGTGTGACCAAAGAAGTTGTCGATGCCCTGAGCAGACAAAAAAGTTTGTTGAGCCGCATGACCATTGAGGTACCTGGGTTTTCCTACTTTTCTTATTTGTTTACTACTGATCCTTTCTTTGCTACTATTGTGGAGAAGGTGCAGAGTGGGGAGTGTACTGATTACACACTCCAGGAAGGTTTCTTATTTCGGGGCAACCAGCTTTGCATTCCTAATTGCAGCTTGAGATTGCTGATTATTAGAGAGTTGCATGGAGAGGGACATGTTGGGCGTGATCGCACTTTGCAACTAGTGCAGGCCTCTTACTTTTGGCCTACCATTCGCAAGGAAGTGGACAGATATGTACAGTGGTGCCGGACTTGCCAGCTTTCGAAGGGTATCGCAACTAATGTCGGTCTATATATGCCTTTGCCCATTCCAAAACAGCCATGGGTTGATATTAACATGGATTTCATGCTGGGGTTGCCTAGAACACAGCAGGGTAATGACTCTATTTTTGTGGTGGTTGACCGTTTTTCCAAGATGGTTCACTTCATCCCATGCAAGAAGACCACAGATGCTGTAAAGGTGGCTCAGCTGTTCTTTTGGGAGGTGTATAGATTGCATGGCCTTCCTACCTCGATTGTTTCGAGATCGGGACCCGATTCCTCAGCCATTTTTGGCGCAGTTTGTGGCTATAGTGAACACGCAGCTGAAATTTAGCAGTGCTTATCATCTGCAAATAGATGGGTAGACTGAAGTTGTCAACCGTTCGTTAGGCAATCTTTTGAGGAGCTTAGTGGGTGAGGATGTCAGAAGTTGGGACTTCAAGTTGAGCCAGGCAGAATTTGCACACAACCATGCTGTTAATCGAAGTACCGAGTTTAGTCCTTTTTAGGTTGTGTATTTAGTACTACCTCGAGGTCCTCTTGATCTATTACCAGTGTCAAATAAGACTAGATGGCATGGTAAGGCAGATGACTTTGTTAGTGGGCTGCAAGAGATTCATCAATCTGTCAAAGATAACTTGCAGAAGGGTGCTGACAAATACAAACAATATGCAGATCAAAAGAAGCATTACGTGGAGTTTGAAGTGGGTGACTTTGTGTGGGCAGTTCTCACTAAAGACCGGTTCTCTGTGGGTGATTACAACAAATTGTCAGTTCGAAAGATTGGTCCCGTGGAGGTTCTTGAGAAAATTAATCCTAATGCTTACAGATTGAAGTTGCCAAGTTACATTCGCACGGCTGATGTATTTAATGTCAAGCATCTTGTTCCCTATTATGGGGATACATCTGATGATGAGAATTCGAGGGCGAATTCTATCCACCATGGGGAGAATGATGAAGTCCAAGAATTTGCTTGTAAATTCTTGGAAAAATATGATGGAAAGATATGACAAGATGGCATTTTAGTAATTTCCACAAATGACGAAGTTTGGGTTTTTGGCGTTTCGGGGGCATGGGTTTATTGGAAATGGCGTGGAGATCACAACTCATGGCTATGCCGTGACAACGATGTGTTTCGGCGAAATTCCATCGTTTCGCCCTCCGAAACGGTAATTTTGCTATTTTTGGAAAGTTTTATTTCGTTTATAACTCTCATTAGGAATTTTTGTTTTTATTGCCGTTTGTGGCGTTTGTTTCTATTTTTCGTCTAGTTTTTAGTTTAGGGCTTTTTGGACTTTTTACTATTTTTGGCAAATTTTAGGGTTTCGCTATTTAAGCGATCTATTGGGAGTAATTCGCAGTTTTTGCTGAAATAAAAGAATTTTCGAACTTTAGCTTAAGTTCTGACCTAGATCGAGTTATTCGTGGATTCGTTCGACTGGTTTAGAAGATCTCCGCAGCGTCAATTTCCTTTATTAAATGTTATGCTTTTGCTTTGAAACTGTGTTGTGCTTCCAAACATGATAAGGAAATAATTAAGCTTTGGGCAATAGCTTAATTGTAGTATCTTCATTAATCTAGGAAACTCGACAATGATAACTCGCGAGTACCATTTGGGCATGCCATAGGCCTCATATTCATTAATTGTATTTAGTTTGATCTCATTAATTGTTTTTTGACAATTGACAATTTTAGTTTCATAAGAATCATTTGAAATTAATATTTTTTTAAAGTTACTCTCCCACGTCAACTAGCTAGAGAGACAATCCTTAATATTATTAATAGACTCATGGAATAGGAGAGGAAGTAAGGTCAATAGTATGGAGATACCCTTATATACATAAGGAACAATATCTCAAATTTTGTTTGTTTGTTTGTTTTTTTTTTTTACTTTTGTAGGAATCCAACCACGATCTCCTGAGGTCTTGCCTTTTTGGCAAGTGATGTCTTTACCATCTCACCTGAGAGGGTTTGACAATATCTCAAATTTTGTTGTGTAGAAATCTTTTTATTTTTTTCTCTTATGAAATTAGGGAATAATTAATTGTACATCCTGGTTAATTATATTTTTTCAAGCTTTCCTCCGTCAATTATATATTAAAGATTTGATAATTCCTTACTCTATTTGAGTGGGTGCATGCTTTGAGTTAATTCTAAGGGATAGTGAACTAGATATACCTTACCTCTGCTCTTTAAAGTATGGGTGACTTATAAACCTTATTATTAGTTGAAGGTCAGCTGGATCTAAATTAGAAATTTTTATCTCTAACATGTTGGAATTAATGAGATTATCAAACAATCTTTGAGGATTAAAATAGTGCATGATTAATTCGGGAAAGTATCATGGTGGTCGGGCTATCTACTTTTATGAGTAAATTCCATTTAAAAGCATATTTTTGATGAAGATTTATCATAAGTAGAATAGATCTTTTCGGATGGAAAGCAAATGATGATGTTAATTATTAGTTCGCAGCTATTGCTATACTTGCATCAATTGACATATTTGGTATTGGATCAGTAAGGAGATAATGATACCAGCTTTTTAGTTGATTACAATTCAAAGCTAGGTGCATAATTGCTTGTTTGCAATGTTGTAATATTTGTACTAAAATTAAAATTATTAATTTGATTTATTTCATTCAAAGCATATGAAACTATTTTTTAATCTTTGTGAATTTAGAATAGTAAAGAGTTTAAACTAAAGTTATTTATATAATTTGTTCAATTTCTTTTCTTCGAAGAGAAGTAAGATATTAAAAAATATATATATTTTTCTCTTTTCTAGGTGGTATTATGTTTTTAGGTGAATATGCTTTGTAAGCGCTTAGAAGTTTGGTAAGCATTTTAATCCTCGATTACTCTTAGTTTTGGGATTCTGTAGTTCAACATAATAATTTTATTCCATTGATTATTTTTTTTTCCTTTTCCATTGAATTCCATTCATATAGGCATGCATCCCTGGTTCGAACCCAACAAAACAAAATACTTTTTCTGATTGAAGTCCATTCATATCAAATTCTAGCATTCCTTTAGCCGCCAAGAGCATGCTTGCTCTTTAATGTCAAACACCGTCTAAAATTATTAATATTTTCAGTCATACATACTTACTTAAACGTAGGTTTCTATTTTTTGGTATTTATGAAGACTTGTGATACAATTGAGCATTTGACAAATCTTCATTCATGTGACTTAATTTTTTTTAGGTCGTCTGACTTAACTTAATTATTTTAGAACATGTTATTTTCTTGAGTTAATTGGTCACAACAACTTATTGTGCAGAAAGTAAATGCAGAAATAAGAAACACAATAAGGACGTATCAGATGACCCTTTAAAATTCTTTTGGGTGAGATCCAATATGTCAAAATCAGATAATCCGTTCTTTTGCATCCTTGATTGTGATTTTGTTTACATGGATGACACTTTCTTTGATTTTGGCTATCTTAGATAATTACAACGCTCTTTTCTTCAATAAAATAATTAAATTATTGGATTTACTCTTTATTTTTAAGAATACTTAGTTGATACTCTCTGCTTTTTGTATTTCAAATATTGTCAGTTGTTTTTATGCTTTCATGTGTTCTACCCTAGTTCAATTTCATCTTGTTTTGATTTTTAATAGAATTTTTAGAAGGATTTGGTTATTGAGTTTCACTATTATATTAATTATGTTGGGGGTTTGAGGATGTTGAGCTCCAATTGGATTAAATTATTGGTATTGGTGAAATCTATTGGGTTTTAGAGTATAATTTATTGGATTTATTAACAGTTATGATTGGGTTTGTTAGTGATTTTTGTGAAATTTCTCTCGCATCTATTTCGCTCTATCTTCAATGGTTTGGTTGCCAACAACAACTACAAGAAGTTAAGCATTCTGGTAGTGCTTGTGATTCTTGACTAAAGCCAGAGAAGAACTCCCTCTTGGCCAGTTCATTAGATTATAATGATGATAGAGATGATGAAACGATATATGGTGGAATGTGTTTTAATTAGAAATTTCACTTAATCACATTAAATTATAATTATCTTTTTGGCACTTGAGCAAGCCTATACCAAAGTATTATTTTTCCTGTTTAGTATTGATTGATATCATCTATTACACACTAAGTCTTGATATCTTCATTGAAGTTTCTTTTCTTATTAGTATAATTTTAGTTATATGGTAAAACACATAAAGATTCTAGCCATTGACCTAGGATACAAAAAAACTTAGTTTTATCATTTCAATTTTCTTTTTGTCGTAAGATACCTCAAAAGTATATATGTAAACACATAGTTGAAGTCTCCAGGGTCTCTATTGGGTTATTACACGTGTATGCACATAAGTGTTGAAGTTAGGAGAAATTAAACTCATTATGTGCGAGTGGGAGATTTTGGATTTAAACATTTGTATGCATATAAATATGAGTAGTTTTAGTACTACTTAATAACTACCTATTAGTTATTATTTATGCGTATCAATCTAAAAGGAAAAACCAAGGTAAGTTTCCTTCTCTAAAGTAAGACTATGCAAAGGTACTTAGGCTGAGGTTTTGGAGATCTTCTCGAATTGGTGACCTTGTAGATATTTTGGGTAGCCTACATGGTGCATAAGAAGAGAGCACATCCAGAGTTAATAAAGTTTAGTCCTCTTGCCATGCTCTTATGTTCTCCTATTGAAAGAAAGGTTAGAATAGAAAGTTATCTTTCTCTCACTTTGTTTGTGTACCTACCAATTGGTTGTTTTCTTAACTGCAGAAATTTGTTTATTTCTTGAACTCTATGTGGTTACTATATGATTTTTTAAAAACTTTAACAAATCCTCAGTTCCAACTTACTAATTGAGTTGTGTCCTTAACCCTTTTTATGATGTGCCTACATACTGAAGTTTGTCTATGCACATGTACTCGGACAAATTGAAGAGGTATTATTATCTGGGCAAACTACTTCTAAATAATTACCATTTTATACAGTAGGCTCTTTTCATGCCTCTCATTGCCAATTTTCTTTTTTCAATGAACTTACTTTTTTGTATCTTTATATGATTTAGATTTCCTCCCAAATGCTTATGAAAGTAGACATTAGGAGAGCAAGCATATGTTTCAAATTTAGTAATTTATTAGATTCATTTTTTATGCAAGCCAACATGGAGAAGTGTCTATATTTGATCTTATTTGCATTTTCTTAAAGGCTTGATATGACCGTTCAGTGTTGGCACCACTATAACAATGTATATGAAACCCCAAGATAAGAAAACTAGAGTTGCACCACTATAACACGACAAATCTTTTATCTGCCATGAAGATTATTCTTGAAGAAGGCTCTTTCTTGATGTTTATTCACTGTATTTTTTATGTTGTGATTGTTGCAAGTTCAGTGTCTTTATTCATCTCCCTAAATATGTATAAATGATTATATTATACTACATTCTTTTTCTATTGATTGATACATGAACTCAAAAACTTGCACATTTACATGAGAATCGCAATTGTCATTGCTGATTTGTAGCGATCGTGTTCTTGAATTCGATTTTGGAACATGTTCTTAATTAACATTGCAAGTTTCTTGTTGTCAAATTTCCAACAAATTTTATTTTGGGAGAATATTCTTTATTAATGAATTTTTTTCAAATTAATGTTTTAGATACAAAGTCATTAGCCATTTCTTTTGTCTACAAATTTATTGAGACTTTTTTTTTAATTTGTTAGCGATTTTTTAAATTTACTTACAACTTACTCGTTATTGTATGGATTATTTTTCGCGAGCAAAGCGAGTGGGTCGTTGGTGCATAGCACCTTATTGAACTAGTATCTATATTTAAATTCTACAATAGAGATCAAATATATACCCATGTCATGGGAACTCCTCAAAAATGTGTTGTGTATTAAATGTTTTGTGCAATTTAGAATAATACTATAATTATTCATGGATACTATTATAAAAGAAATATGCATATACTTATAATAGCTAAACAATATTTACATAATTGGCGTAGGGCACATTTTCCAATAGAATGAACACCAAAATTGCCTATTTATAGTCTAGATTTGATCAAAGGTGTTGTGCTCATCCCTAGGCACCTTCAATGGCCTAGATTGGCCAATAATTCAGCCAGAAAATGACTTCGATGCAAACATATTCACTTAACCTTATCCTTCTCACAACACAAACAAATCAATCATTGGGTGTTCCAGTACCCGGTTATGCACTGTTTAGTGCACCAATCATGTACACTCATGTCGCTAATTGATTAAACGACATTTTATATTAATTATTTAATGCATATCATTTATTTATCATGTGTGTATCCCACGGCCTTATGTATTGTAATTCGCCTACCGGTAGCCGCGTCTACACGTTACTCGAGGCGAATACCCTTAACACTGTCTCGCTCAGTAATAAGTAACATAAACACACACAATGCGATGTAATTTAACAAAATTTAATAAACACTTCGCAAAACAGACAAATAGCATATAAAAACAGACTGTATACCTAATCTAGGCATGCCCTGAACTAGTTGCGGGGTCCACGAGCATCCGAATTGGCGTCTAGTATAATGAAAAATTAGATTTGGGCCATTACAGTTGAGCCCATCTTAATGTGATTAATTTATGCGTGAATTTGCGTGTTGTAAAATCTAGAAAATGGGGGAAAAATAGAAAATAATTTTTGACCAAATAAATAGAAATTAAAGGATTTATAAGAAAAATAAAGAAATTGGGATTCTCTCGAGACTTTATATCGAGGTTTTTACAACGTAAAACATGAAAGGATTAAAATAAATTGGAAACTAGGTTCTCGGATTCCATATTTGAATGGGACTAATTTAGGAATATTAATAAATGAGTATTTGACTTAAATCAATGACAATTGGTCTATTTTAGGTAATGGACCAACGGAAAATGGTTTTAGGACTCTTTGGAGTCGCGTCGGTAAAAGTTAGGAAAACTCAATACAGGTAAGTGAGACTCGTATCTTTTATCAATTACGCAATGTAATGTAGCATTATTAGAGCACATAGTGTTATGGACTGGGGGCAATATACTGTGATTTGGTTGATTTTTTATCAATGTTTTTATACTGAAAAATGAATTCGTGAAGAGGTTTGGCAGAACGAATCGACCTGGGATTTGGAATTGTGTTAGGCGGTCATCCAATATCGGGCCCCTAGTGACCTGGAGTATCCCGATCAATACTTTCCATTTGAGTTGGCGGCTGATCGGTCATTATCCAATCAGATGATCAATGATTGGTTTATTGATGATGTGGGAGTGCGACTCTGTCTCCATTTGAGTTGGCGGGACATCGGTCATGAACTTATCAGATGATCACTGATTGGTTTATTGACGATGTGGGAGTGCGACTCTGTCATAAAACCAAAATCGAAAATATAAATCACGAGTACAGTTGCAATTGACCAATGAACTTGCATCCGTTTTTGTATTGTTTATATTATTTCAAATACTTCCTTACATAAACATTGGGTTCATGTTGTTATACATAATTCCTTGATATTAATTGATAATTTATGGATTTTATGAGAGTCACTTACTGAGCATGTAGAAGCTCACCCTTGTTAACATTTCCAGGTAATGGCGTGCACTAAGATCCAGGAAATGATAAGATTAGGAGTCTAATATCTTCCCTACGATGCAATGATTTCCTGTTAATATATATATATATTATATTGAATTATGATTTTGTGATAATCAGGGTGGAAATACAAGTTTAATACCGATCTTGTATTTCTTGTTTATTATCGAAATGGTTTTAATTTTCGTTACGTTTTGATTTAATTTGTTTATTGATTATTGAGATATGCAGGTTGTTTATCAGGTACGGGATAAAATGTTGCTGGCTCTAATTAGGTCTGATCTGATTTACCGGGGCTTAATTAGGGTTTCAGGCTGAGTATTGCCCTAATTGAGTTAGGGGATGCTACAATGTATGTGATGGCAATGCACTTTCAATTTTTTATATAGGTATTGCACTTTTACCAACACCTCATGGTAATTTAAACTTGCAAAAATGTTCTTGTTGTTCCTAAATTGCAAAGAAAAACTTGCTATCTATTAGCCAATTTAAACATGATAATGCTTCTTTTTTGAATTTAACTCTGATGATTTTGTGATAAAGGATTAAAATGATATGATCCTAGCCACAGGGCATAGAAAAGGTCAACTATATGCTTTGGGTGATGCAAAGTTGCAAGCATTAGCTGCTATCAAAAATCCCTCTGCAACTTCAAGCTTATGGCACCAACGAATGGGATACCCCATTCACGTTTACTACAAGTTCTCAATAAAAATAAAGTTTTAAATATTTTTAGTGGGTTCAGTAAAACATTATTTGCACTAGATGTCAACTTGATAAAATATGCAAGCTTCCTTTTATTGATTCTAATAAATTATGTCAATTTCTTTTAGAAAAGATTCACTGTGATTTATGGGTCCATATTTGATTCCTTCTATGCAACACTTTAAATATTATGTGTTTTTTGTGATGATTGCACTAGATATACTTAGCTCTTTCCATTAAAATATAAATCATACTTCTTTGATTGTTTTTTGAAATATCAAAATCTAGTGGAAAATCAATTTGATAGAAAAATAAAGATTTTTCAAAATGACGAAGGTACTGAATTTACTTCCTCCTTTTTCACCAACCATCTTGCTCAATGTCAACAACTATCTTGCCCAGGTATCCACGCGCAAAATGGGATTGAGGAACGCAAAGTATCGACGTATCGTAGAAACGGGTCTTACGATGATATTTCATACTAATCTACCTATTCGATTTTGAGATGAGGCATTTGTTACTGCTATATTTTTAATCAATCGACTTTTAAGTTCTGTTTTACATATGAAAACATCATTCCTTAAACTTTTTGGAAAAAAATCCTTATAGTGGCTTAAAGATTTTTAGTTGCAAATGTTTTCCTTACTTGAAATAATATGGCCAAAATAAATTTTCAAAAAGGACATATCCTTGTGTTTCTCTTAGTTATAGCCCAATCCATAAGGGTTATAGATGCCTAGACACTTCAACAAATAAAGTATATATTTCTAGACATGTAGTATTTGATGAAAATGTTTTTCCTTATTCTAATAGAGCTTCAAATGATAATATTTTACAACTTGCAGTTACCACCTTTCCTGATCAAGGTGAATGAATTACCAAAGTTATAGATACTAACTTTTATGATAATATTTCAATAATTGCTTTAACTACAAGCAAGACAACCAACACAAAGTTGCCAAACTTTGATAGTTGCCAAACTTTGATTGTTGCCCTGATACAATAAACCCAATTTCTCACATTAGTAGTACACATATCCTGCCATTAGAGGATGATGATATTGACACCCCTATTTCATCGAGCTGATATCTCAAATATCTCTATCAATCCACCCACCTTATATTCTAATACTATTCCTCATGTTATAGACAGCTATGTTCATGATGATCCAACTCTTGCCTCATCGATACCGACACAATTCCACCCCTGCCTCTGTTGCCAAAGTGGCCAACTTGAGCTCACCGTCCTCTGAAATATTTGAATGATTATGTGTTCTATAAAACCTAAATCAAACATTAGGGGTGCAGACGGATTGCACTAATCCGTGGATCCGATCCAATCTGGACCAAATATCACAAATTAGATCAATTTTTTAATCCCTTGGACTGGAGTGGACTGAAAAATCACTAATCTGGCTGGACAGGATGGGATTATGGATCTTACATTAAAAACCTGCGGATCCAATCTGATCCAGTCTGTTTAACACATCAACACATATACATATATGATCATATGTATTATAGTATCTTGAAGAGCATCAACTTAAACTATTAACTCTAAACTATAATATCTAAAAGACTATGTTTGTTCTTAACTCTTTTATTATACTTTTAACATTTTTTTAGTAGGTTGTATGTACGTGCACTTTTTTGTACTTTTGTGAGGATGTATGGTTAAGATTTATGGATGACGTATTTATTTATGTAGGAACTTACATTTTGAAGGTTACAAGTTTGTGGGAATATGCTATATATAGATTTGTGGAATATATGTTGTAAATTTGTTATTCATGAGATGTATAATTCTTATGATTCATTTGATTAAGTCTAATTTTATGAATCGTTGGATAGGAAAATGTCAATCTGTGAAACTTGATCCAATTCAGTCCGCATTTTGCAAATTGGATTGATGAATTATTTGGACAAGATTGGACTGTAATTTTTCAATTCGCAATAATTGGATTGGATTGCGGATTGACCCTAACTAGATTGGATCCAATCCGTGTGCACCCCTCTCTCAATGCAGCCTTAAGTACTACTAAGTTTTCATCTTCTCAGGAACCAAAAACTCTAAAGTCCACCTTGAAATCTCCTTTATGGATTACAACCATGGAAGAAGAAATTGCGGCCCTTCATAAGAATAGGACGTGGAGTTTTGTTTCACAACCTTCTTATACTAACATCATTAGCTCCAAGTGGTTGTATCGAATAAAATATAATGAAGATGGATCTATCAACTAATAAAAGCTCGTCTTGTTGCCAAATGTTTCTCTCAAGTTTATGGACTTGATTATGAAAAAAACATTTTGTCTGATCATTAAACCTACAACAGATTGCATTGTACTCTCTATTGAAGTTATTTCACATTGGTCCATCAAGCAATTAGATGATTAAAATGCATTTCTTCATGGGTTTCTTAAAGAAATGGTCTATATGGAACAATCACTGGGCTTTGTTGATTCCTCCTATCCTAATAATGTTTGTATATTACACAAATTTCTTTATGGCTTAAAAACAAGCACTCTGCACTTGGTTTGATGGATTATCACAATATTTACTAACTTTTGGTTTCTCTTGCATCAAAGTTGATTGTTCATTATTTACATATCGACATAAGCATGATTTGGTACTTTTACTTGTTTATATTGACGATATTTTTATCACAGGGAACAATGACATCCTTATCAGTTATTTTATTCATCAACATAGCAATGAGTTTGCACGTAAAGATGTTGGTAACCTTCATTACATTTTTGGAATCTCTCACAATCTAAATATACTAAATATCTACTCACGTGCATAAACATGATGTTGCCTCTCACCTATCCACTCATATTTCTCAACAAAGTGTGCCAACATTTTCACCAACCTACACTTGCACATCTTCATGCAGTCAAGCACATTCTTCGTTATCTCAATGGCATAATAAGTTATGGCCTTCGTTTTCTTTCTCAAAGTTCATTTACTTTAAATTATTTTGGTTGCGCAGATTGGTCTGGTTGTCAACTTACTAGACGAAGTACTATTGGTTGCATATTTATAGAATCAAATTGCGTGTCTTGGTCTTTGAAAAAACAACTTGCAATTGCTCAATCCAGCGTTGAATCTGAGTACTGCTCCCTCGCCACCACAACAACTGAACTTACATGGATTTTTTTTTCATCGTGACATTGGCATGCCAGTCTCTACTACTCCTCAACTATTGAGTGGCAATCTCAGTACTCTACATATGATAATCAATTCAGCCTTTCTCACTCATACCAAACACATTAAACTTGACTACCATTTTGTTCGTGAGAAAGTTGTTGCAGGTACATTAGTCAAAAAATTTGTCCCATCTCATCTTCAAATCACTGATGTTTTCACCAGACCTCTTTTGAAGCGTGTATTCAAAGTTTTTCTTCTTTAAATATACACCAATGGGAACTTAGCTCATCAATGGAAAAAAATGAATAATAATTTTATCTTTATTCATTGCTTTTCTAAAACTTTATTTTATTTCTTCCAAAATTTTTAATACGTCCAATCCTGTAAAGGTAATTATAGAAATTCATGGGCCCTGAGAGTGTAAGGCCACACACGCACACACATGTGGGGTATACAAATGGGGTTGGAGCTCTTTTTACACAAAACCAATTGACTGGTGCAAGGATCCAATCTACACTACTTATATATCACGCCAACGCTTATTATATTTTCGATACGGGATTATATACTCCAACACTCCCCCTCAAGTGTGACTAAGCCTAGACTAGTTGTCACTTGCCAAACACATATTTACTTTTAGAGGTCCGGACAAACATACTTAGGCCTACTCTTATAGGCTTATAGGTTCAGAAACGGGTCTAGACTCCACTGCTAGCCTAACCAAGTCATCAAATACGAGCCCATGATCGTTCTGCTCTAATATCATATAGAAATCTATGGGCCCGGAGAGTATCGGGCCACACAAGCACCCATGTGGGTATACAAATGTGGTTAGAATTCATTTTTGCACAAAACCAATTGGCTTGTACTAGAATCTAATATACACCACTTATATACCACACCAACTTTTATTATATTTTCGATGTGGGATTATATACTCCAACAGTAATTCTCTCGCTACTTGGGGAAGTCATAGTTTATTATGACATGGGAGGCTTGGTCCATGTCTCCATAAGTTGCTGAAACAGTGCTTTCGCCATGACTACTACCCATCTTGCAAGCAAGCCACTCTACCTCACATTGGTGTTCACAAAGGCGATGATGCGATTGCACTCGCATGCTTTTTCACCTCTAACTCAGTTTGACTGTCCAAAATATCCAAGCCCAAAAGAACTCACAAGAAGCCCGCTTGGATGAGAAGCTTTATTTGAATTTACGCCCAGTCCGTTATGCATACCCTAAATTTTACTTTTGATGTAAGCCCCAATGTGAAGTTTGTATTTAAGGTCTCTTAGTACTCTTACGCACTATGAATGCAAGAAGGAAGTTATTCCCTTATCTTTTTTTCTATTTTCTCTTGTTGTTTGTTATCCCTAATCCATAGTACTAGGAAGGTACTATCAATTGGAGCTTTCATTCCTGGACTATGGGACCCCTCCTTATGCTCTGACACTGGCACAGTCGGCCTTGGAGGAAACCATCGCCGCCATTCACCAATAACTACAAACCCACCTCCAATTGATCCAAACCCTAGACGAAGAAAAAAAAACCCGAATTGACTCCTTGTCCTCCGCCATCATTAAACTTCGATCCCGACCAGAAACCTCCCAAACTCAACCACCTCGCATTCAAACTTAATAAAATTTTATTCTAACCAGGTTTTTTTTCTTTTTTTTTTTGTAAAAACCAGCTAGTATATAGTCGGACAAATTTTCTTCATAAAATTTTCTTCTAGTTATGCTAATAGTAAAGTACTATTTCTTTAAAACAAATTGCAAGAACAAATGACAAGTCATGAGCTTACTTTTCTTTTTCTTTCTTTTTCTTTCTCCTTTTATTTTACTCAAACATTAGATCGAAGTGCATGCTAGTGCTCCAAATGACCGAAGTTTAGAATATTCCACAAGAGGGGTGGCAAGATTGGTAATGACACAATAACTTGAGATGCTTAACACGAAATTAGTAGACTAGGGTTGAGCTTATACAGATTCGTGTCATAAACGTGTCAACATATTAGACGACAATCGAATGAGATTGCCCATACTATAGCAAGAAATTTGCGAAGTCATGAAGCAGTGAATTGTTAGAGAGAAGTTCCATAATGTGTGCAAGATGTGTTAGAAAATGATATACATCTCAACTAATCTTCAATAAAAAGCTATTTTGATTCGTCAAAACAAAACCACTCAGCTAATGGATAATATGTAATAATTTTTTTAGGCTATGTAATAATTTATATTTAAGTCAATTTTTAAGACTTTAACATCCTAAAATAACTTAACATAATTTACCACTAATTAAACTTTAAATATTTTTAAGTAATAAACAAGTTAAATACGTTACAGGAATCGTGTTTGAATAAAAAAAATATGTTGTCCAAGTTAAATGGGTCAGGGCTCTTCAAAACAAAAAGTTAAATGGGTCAAAAACACATTTAACAAGTTATGTGTGTCATGTTGTATCAACCTATCATTTACCCGTCAAATAAATGGGTCAATGCTCGTATTGATCTTAATAATGTCATCTGAGGGGCCCACCCAACACGAACACAACCGGTCAACCCATTTTGCCACCCTGGACAAACTAGTCGAAACCAATATTAATAAAGTTTATAATCAAAGGAGATCGGGAATGAGAAGAACCACAAACAAGAGAAACATTTTGAACTGTCTGACTCTTAACAACAAAAGAATCATTTAGAGTAGCATGGATTCTGGGTTCTCGACGTAGCCTTTGAACGCTTTGAGCCACTCCGCGCCAATCGCACCTATGCAGATCAAGAGCAGATTATGATTTAATAAATAGCATATGGAAATATATTGCAGAACTCGGTTTTATGAAGTAAGAATACTGCGCTCAAATAAACAAAACACCCAACTGACATGTATGAGGTGAACGTATATTGGTCAGGATTTGACCTCATAATCTTCTGGTTTCAAACTATTCTCTTTGGCTTTCTGTGTAAAGGATTTGACCTCATCAGCACTTTTAGACAATCCTTTCTTGTCCGCATCCTTCAAAGATCAAACATGGCACAAGTTCATGTTAAACCGTATTTCAACATATGGAATAATTGTTAAGGGTTTACACATTTTCTACACATACCCTAACGACTGGAACAAAGAGTCCATGTTCTGTTTGCACGGCAACATTCACACTGTGGTACCTTTATGAATAGCCACCACAAATTAGTCCATGGCATGGCTTGAAAATGACAATATCTATATAACCATGATTAGTACTTACTGGCGAATGTACTCGTCAGTCCATGGACTGTTACATTGGGGAACTTTGCAAAGAGCCAAGGCGGCAGCCTGTGATTTAAGTTCACTCAGTTTCACTCTCAGAAAATTAAAACTTTAAAGTAAGGAGATGAAAGGATGCATGATAAACATCACCAGATAGATCATGTACTGAAGCCTAAGGCATTTATATACACTCAAGTCTTGCACAACCAGAAAATCAATTGATTGCACAACCAAAAAATCAGGAGATTAAAAGTTCTAATATATAATCTCTTAGAAACAATATAAATATGAATATACCTTTATTACAAGATCATTGACCGATATCCGCTCTCTGCCTGAAGCTTCTTATAGTGAATTGAGTTGGCTTTGCAACCTGACATGAACAAATTAATGTATGTATTTAAAAAAAAATTTCAAAGCGATTTCAAAAGGTTTATCTGTATTCATAAATGTGGGAAAAGATACTGACTCCATAAGTTTGTCTACACAGGTGTCCACTGTCAAATAATAATGAGGAATGGTTTGTTTAGAGGGCGTAGGCAGGAAACTGTGACCTGGCAAGAAAAGTATACAAGTGATTTATTTATCTTCTATTCCAAAATGTAATACCTTTTTAGTGATGTTAAGTTAGCAATGACAAAAAGACAATTACTTTTCTTATTTGTGAAATCGGAAGGTCTGTATAGTTTATTCCTGCTTCTGTTGCTTTGTCCTTGGGCTTGGAGGTAGGAGGTGCCGAGACGCCCTTTCCACTAGATGCTGCAAAAACAAAACCAACATCAAACGAAGTACGAAATTACAAAAAATTGCCACAGGAAATGTAATACAAGAAGGGATGTGCCGGTAGACAATGCTTGAGACATCCTTCGAAGTTTGAATAATTAAATTATAATTATGTAAGGATTTCAACAAATTGTCAACATTCACAACACAACCTTTCACAATTTGAGTCAAAAACTGTTATCAGAACGATTGAAGATGAAAGTAAGAGTATGGATGTACCCAAGTAATCTTCAATATCTGCCAGCACAATAGTTCCATCAGAACCAGTTCCTTTGATCTTTGAAAGAGGTACCTATGTTATAAAAAAAATTAAAACAATTGATAAAAGGGAAATATGGATTAAAAAAATCTAACACAATCTCCCTATCTAATAAAATCAACTACTAATCAATGACAGATGTCTACAAGCCTATTTAACATGGGGCTAATATAGGAAGAAAGATATTACACCTTAAACTTTGGAATTTGAAAAGGTAAGGTAACATGACAATAGAAACTAAAAACAAAAGAAATAAGTACTTGGTATTATGCAATAATAGCTTTGTCATGCCGAAGCAAAATCATATAGTGTAATAAGATATATAACAATACTTGTAAAATGACAGCTCGCAAATCTTCAAAACAAATAAATACCTCACCAACTTTTATCACTTTCGCACCATCACCATGGATTATCTTAGCGAGAAAAACTTCCTCCGTGCATTCCATCGCAACTGTCGCATTATCCTAGAAAACATACACAGAAATGCATTTAGTTTGTCCAACAAGAACAGAACCAAAAACATTCCAAATAAAAAAAAAAACAACATAAAGGCCATACAGTTTCAACTTCGCAAAGTATATCTTCAGGAGAAACTTCATCCCCCTCTTTCTTGAACCACCTTGCATTATTACCCTGCATTTTAGCATTAAGAGCAACACTTTATTCTGAAATCAAAATACTAGAGAGAGGTCTACATTAACAGAAAAAAAGCACATACAAATGGTTACATCTGAGAAAAAAAAAAGAAAGGGAAGTACACTTAAGGAGTCAAATAGTTATAAATGATCTCCATCCATTTCAAAAGTAAAGGCTCAAAAAGAAGACCTTTCACGTAAATATTTTGACATATATTAACATACAATAGAGAAAAATATGCCATCTCAATAAACTCCATAGTCTGATTGATACCTCTTTACTATACACTATGAAATCATCATCATTGTCACCAACACTTGAAGAAGAAGGTCCATGATCTTGACCCTCCAAATCTACCATCTCAATAATCTCTGTTTCTCTGCCATTGTTATTGTTGTTGTTGTTGCTATTGTTGGTGGTGATGGTGGTGGTGGTGGTGGTTTTTATTTTAACTTGTTGTGGGTTTGCTTCCTAGATTAATTTGAGGCTTTGTTGTTGTTGTTTTCGTCGTTGATGTGGGACTGCTTCTTCAAAGGAAAGAGACAAAGGACGAGTTAGTGGAGGACTAATAACGGGGACCACTTGAAGGGTTCATCAACAGGCATCATAGGGGGCTTAAAGGTGAAGTCACTAATCTCTGTTTCTCTGCCATTGTTGGTGTTGGTGGTGGTGGTGGTTTTTATTTCATCTTCTCGTGGGTTTGCTTCCCCAATTAGTTTGAGGCTAAGGTTATGTTGTTGTTGTCGGTGTTGTGGGACTGCTTCTTCAAAGGGTCAGTCAACAGGCGTTGCAAGGGGCTTAAAGGTAAACTTGTTGTGGTACTTCTTCATTGTGAGCTTTTTCAATGCTCTTTTGAAGGATCCAAGCATTTTGGGGATTGGAAAAAAGAAATTTTCGGTTGAACTTAATTTCATGTTTAGGAGGAACTGCACTTGATTGAATGGCTATAGCAGTAGTTTTTTCTAGCTCTCGTTTTATACCCCCACAAATACCAAAAAAAAATCCTTTTAGATTGCATTCCAAATTTCCTTTTAGCTCCCGTTTTATAATCAGCCCACTACAATACAAAAAAAAGAAATTACCATTTATAAAATGGAAAGAAATTTATACGGGAAATAAATTAATTTCCTTTTACATCACATAACAAAATTTCGATCTCATATCTCTCTCTCTAATTTTCTCTCTCTCTCTCTCTCTTGACATCCTTCATATCTAATTTGCTCACCCGATTTTCTCTTCTCTCTCTAAAAATCAATTTTGGGAAACACTTGTTTCTTGCGCTCCATGAATTAGTTGGAATTATGGGTTTTAACTTTGAAGAAGACTTCGAATTACTAATGGATATTCATAATTTTTAAGTGACCCTTCTAATCTCTGTTTAGTATTCTTCTTCTTTAATCTCTTTTATCAATGTCACAAGTGATTTGGAATAATGTTTATCTTTCTCGTAATGGGTTTGTCATTATAGCAGGACTACATACTGTTGTGTTTTTCTTTGATTGTAAGGATTGTGTTGTAGGTTTTCTCAAAAACGATTAATTCAGAAAATTTTCACAAAGAAAATTAGTTCTAAAAGTTGGTTCTTTGTAGTGGGTTATATTATAGTTGTAATCAAATTGAGTCTATATGTGCCAATGTCAGTTTTGAAATGCTTTCTTCAAAAATTTATTCTCTTTCTGTAGTTATAGGCTGGTGATGAATTACTCTGTTCTTGTAGCTACATAGATAGAGATAGATACTTGGGTTTCAAATTCAACTTTTCAAGTGAATGAAAGTCACTAGGCTTCTTATCAAAAAAATAAAATCAAAACTCACGAGTAATCAAAAAAAAAAATACAAGTAATTTTAATGTTGGGGTTGAACTAGTGTAAACTTTAAGTAATGAACCTGTTGATTTCCTTTATTAAATGTTGTGCTTTTGCTTTGAAACTGTGTTGTGCTTCCAAACATGATAAGGAAATAATTAAGCTTTGGGTAATAGCTTAATTGTGGTATCTTCATTAATCTAGGAAACTCGACAATGATAACTCGCGAGTACCATTTGGGCATGCCTTAGGCCTCATATTCATTAATTGTATTTAGTTTGATTCCATTAATTGTTTTTTGACAATTGACAATTTTAGTTTCATAAGAATCATTTGAAATTAATATTTTTTTAAAGTTACTCTCCCACGTCAACTAGCTAGAGAGACAATCCTTAATATTATTAATAGACTCATGGAATAGGAGAGGAAGTAAGGTCAATAGTATGGAGATACCCTTATATACATAAGGAACAATATCTCAAATTTTGTTTGTTTGTTTGTTTTTTTTTTTGACTTTTGTAGGAATCCAACCACGATCTCCTGAGATCTTGCCTTTTTGGCAAGTGATGTAGCAAGTGATGTCTTTACTATCTCACCTGAGAGGCTTTGACAATATCTCAAATTTTGTTGTGTAGAAATCTTTTTATTTTTTTCTCTTATGAAATTAGGGAATAATTAATTGTACATCCTGGTTAATTATATTTTTTCAAGCTTTAATCCGTCAATTATATATTAAAGATTTGATAATTCCTTACTCTATTTGAGTGGGTGCATGCTTTGAGTTAATTCTAAGGGATAGTGAACTAGATATACCTTACCTCTGCTCTTTAAAGTATGGATGTCTTATAAACCTTATTATTAGTTGAAGGTCAGCTGGATCTAAATTAGAAATTTTTATCTCTAACATGTTGGAATTGATGACATTATCAAACAATCTTTGAGGATTAAAATAGTGCATGATTAATTTGGAAAAGTATCATGGTGGTCAAGCTATCTGCTTTTATTTTAAATCAAGAGTTTCACGTAGTTTAAAAAATTCAAACAATTTATATACCCTTTAATTAAATATAAGCATTTTACTTTCTAGGAGTAGGTTGTTTTGGTGATTCTTTTTTGAGTAAATTCCATTTAAAAGTATATTTTTTATAAAAATTTATCATAAGTAGAATAGATCTTTTCAGATGGAAAGCAAATGATGATGTTAATTATTAGTTCGCAGCTATTGCTATACTTGCATCATTTGACATATTTGGTATTGGATCAGTAAGGAGATAATGAATCCAGATTTTTAGTTGATTATAATTCAAAGCTAGGTGCAAAATTGCATGTTTGCAATGTTGTAATATTTGTACTAAAATTGAAATTATTAATTTGATTTATTTCATTCAAAGCATATGAAACTATTTTTTAATCTTTGTGAATTTAGAATAGTAAAGAGTTTACACTAAAGTTATTCATATAATTTGTTCAATTTCTTTTCTTCGAAGAGAAGTAAGATCTTAAAAAAAATATATATTTCTCTTTTCTAGGTGGTATTATGTTTTTAGGTGAATATGCTTTGTAAGCACTTAGAAGTTTGGTAAGCATTTTAATCTTCGATTACTCTTAGTTTTGGGATTCTGTAGTTCAACATAATAATTTTCTTCTATTGATTATTTTTTTCCTTTTCCATTGAAGTCCATTCATATAGGCATGCAACCTTGGTTGGAACCCAACAAAGCAAAATACTTTTTTCTGAATGAAGTCCATTCATATCAAATTCTAGCATTCCTTTAGCCGCCAAGAGCATGCTTGTTCTTTAATGTCAAACACCGTCTAAAATTATTAATAGTTTCAGACATACATGTTTACTTAAACGTAGGTTTCTATTTTTTGGTATTTATGAAGACTTGTGATACAATTGAGCATTTGACATATCTTCATTCATGTGACTCAATTTTTTTTTAGGTCGTCTGACTTAACTTATTTATTTTAGAACATATTATTTTCTTGAGTTAATTGGTCACAACAACTTATTGTGCAGAAAGTAGATGCAGAAATAAGAAACACAATAAGGACGTATCAGATGACTCTTGAAAATTCTTTTGGGTGATGTTTGGTGAAACCCTAACTTGTAAACACAGTGAAGAAGAAGAGATAGAACTGATGAGAAGAGAAGATAATATGTTCTCTCTCACACAGTCTGTCTTTATATATATATATATATTACTGAACAGTAAAATTACACAAATGTCCTTTCTGATTTACAACTTACAACAGTAGAATTACCTATATACCCTTACATATTTCCTACTACTGTTTTAATGATTTATCCTTACATCCCCCCTCAAACGAAGGGGTACCGAACGGACACCAAGTTTGTCCCGTAAATATTGAAACCGAGAAGCAGAAAAGCATTTAGTAAAAATATCTGCAAGCTGATCCTGTATTGAAACATGATGTATGCCAAGTCATCCAACGAACTTTGTCACGAACATAATGAATGTCGAGTTCAATGTGTTTGGTGCGAGCATGATAAACTGGATTCCTAGCCAAAGCTGTTGCACTCATGTTGTCACACCAAATAGTCGGAGGAGCTGAAATGGAAATATGAAGTTCAGTTAGTAAAGACATTAACCATGAGATTTCAGCAGTTACCTGTACCATTGCTCGATATTCAGATTCCGTAGAGGAACGAGAAACAACAGCCTACTTTTTGGACTGCCAAGCAACTAGATTAGGACCAAGGAAAACTGCATATCCAGCAATGGAACGACGATCATCCGGTGAAGAAGCCCAGTCAGCATCTGAAAAACCTGTCACAAACAACTGCGAACCCGAATGGAATGATATACCCAATGTATCAGTACCTTTAATGTAGCGTAAAACTCTTTTCACAACCTACCAGTGATTAACTGTTGGATTTTGCTGAAATTGACTCAATATATTAACAATAAAAGAAATGTCTGGTCTTGTATTGACCAAGTACTGTAAGCCCCCTAAAATACTCCTATACAAAGTGGTGTCATGAAAAAGAGGACTACCACTGCATAGAGAGGCTTGTTAAGTGAGAAAGGAGTATCAATTGGTTTAGCATTTGACATACCAGATTTTCTAAGTAATTGATGAATATAGGCAGTTTGAGTGAGGTATAAACCACTGTTGTCTCGTCGGGCTTCCATACCCAAGAAATAATTTAGTTCACCAATATCAGATAAAGCAAAACTATCATGTAATTTAGAAATAAAAGACTGAATAAGAGAATTATTAGAACCAGTAACAATTATATCATCAACATACACTAAAAGATATAACACCTGAGAACCATCTTTAAAAACAAATAAAGAGTTATCAGCTTTAGAATTATAAAAACCCCACGAGACAAGAGTGTATTTTAACTTATCAAACCAAGCTCTAGGAGCCTGTCTCAATCCATATAATGCCTTATGTAATCTACAGACATAATCTGGATGGACAGAATCAACGAAACCTTGAGGTTGGTTTGTAAAGACCTCCTCACTCAAAGAACCATTTAGAAAGGCATTATTAATATCAAGTTGTCGCAGAGACCACCCAAACTGAACTGCTAATGATAATATAACACGAATAGTAGCAGCCTTAACAACAGGACTATATACCTCATCAAAATCAATACCCGGAACTTGTTTAAAACCTTTAGCCACTAATCGAGCTTTATACCTATTTACAGAACCATTAGAATTTCTTTTTATAGAAAAAATCCACTTATTATTAACAAGATTGTGATTATTGTTATAGGGAACTAGAGACCAAGTCCCATTTTTAATCAATGCATGATATTCCTTATCCATAGCCTCCTTCCATTTAGGATCTTTGAGAGCTATTTCACACGTAGCAGGAATATCATCCATTTTTACACAAGAATCAGCAAACAATACTTTCTTTTTACTAATCCCATCTTTAGCTCGTGTTATCATTGGATGAGTATTAGTTGGTGTATTAACAACTGGAGGCTGTACATCCACATTAGGATGATCAATATCATGTGGAACAGATATAGGTAAAGTAGTAGGACTAGACTGAATTCCAATAGGACTCACAAAAGACTGAGGCTCTACTGGAGAAGACTCAGATGTAGGATTAGACTGAGGCCCAAAAGATAGTGGTGGACTTGAAGTAGATGAAACAGGACATACATTAGGATAAGGTAATGGAACACTTGGTAAATTAGAGACAGAAACAGAAACAAGTGAAGAGTTTAACTAAAACAATTCAGAATAAGGGAAATCAGATTCATTAAATAAAACATTTCTAGTAATAAACACTCTACCAGCAGAATTCATGCATTTATACCCTTTATGGATAGAACTATACCCAAGAAACAAACACTTTTCTGACCTAAATTGATACTTATGTTTATTATACGGTCTAAGATACGGAAAACATGCACAGCCAAAAACACGTAATATGGTATAATCTGGGGGAAATTTGAATAATTTTTCATAAGGAGACTTACTATTTAAAACCACAGTAGGCAATCTGTTAATAATAAATGCTGCAGTTTCACATGCATCCCACCAGAATTTCAAAGGTAACTTACTTGCAGCCAACAAAATGAGACTCATTTCAACAATATGTCGATGTTTACGTTCAGCCCTACCATGTTGTTCATGTGTATGAGGACACAGATGTTGAAAAATAATGCCATGTAAATCAAGATATGGTTTAAAAGACCTATATTCACCACCCCAATCAGACTGAACCCTTTTTATGATAGTTTGAAATTGGTTTTCAACCATAGTTTTAAAATGAATGAATGCTTTAAGAGCATCTGATTTCAACCGTAATGGATACAACCATGTAAACCTAGTGCAATCATCCACAAAATGAATATAGTAATTGAAACCACCTGGAGAAATAAGAGGAGCAAGACCAAGAACATTGTTTGCCATATGAGAAGAAGAAGAAAAAGGTAGAGCATGTATTTTCCCTAGAGGGCAGTGTGAACAGAAATCAAGTGCAGACGAAGTATGCAGACGAAGATTATTATGCATAACCTGAGTTAACACCTTATGTGCGGGATGGCCAAGTCTGGAGTGCCAGAGACATACTAGATCTTTAGAAGAAGTGAGAAAGGCAGTATGAGGAATTTGAGAAGAATTCTTTAATCCAAAAAATTTGTAGAGACCATTGTGAAGACAGCCGTGAAGAAGCACCTCATTGGTTCGAGAGTCCTTCACAAAACAATCATTAGAGTGAAACTCTATTAGGACATTATTGTTACGAGTTAACTGTGAGACACTCAACAAATTTTTCTTAATACCAGGCACACATAAAGTATTTGAAAACGATAAATGAGAACTAACAGAAGGCAATAAAGCTTGACCAGACGTAGTAATGTTTAAATACTCACCATTACCAACCATTAATGAGTTTTTACCTTCATATGGTGTGCTGTTCATCAGTTGAGTGGGATCATGCGTGATATGGGAAGAAGCTCCACTGTCCATATACCATGAGTTATCTTGAACAGGTTCAGTGGTACCAAAGAAGGAATTATGGGACTGTGGATGAGTAGTGTTGAATGGGTGAGTGGTGTTGAATTCGGCTGACTGAGGAGGAGATATGACATTAGCCTGGGATCCCATATATTTCATATCCCCTCTGAAGTAACATACCGCAGCAGAGTGGCCAAATTTGCCACATATCTGGCACGTAGGTTTAGAATTGTTATTTGTTCTAAACCCTCCTCGGCCTCTGCCTCTACTGCTTCTACCACGATTTCCAAATCCAATAGACCCATGTGATTGACCTTGAGAACCTATTATTTGAAATCCTGGGGAGTTGCCAGGATTATTTTTGTTTCCTGATTTGTTATTACCAGATTTCATCACAACTGAGTGAGCAGTGGGAGAGACATCCAACAGTGACATCGAATTGATGCCTTGACTCACCTAGAATTGGTCTAATGTACTCTCAAAATCAAGTAGACAAGACTGAAATTCTTGCCAATCAAGCATATGTATTTGTCGCTGTAGAACAACAGTGATCGGCAAGTATTCAACATCCAAGCCAATCAGACAATTTGATATTAAATCCTTAATACTCACAGGAGATCCAACCATGGCTAGATCATTTGCACAACTTTCCATCATTCGTAGATACTCACTAACTCGTTTTGATCCTTTCTTAGTGGATTGTAGTTGTTTCCGCAGAACATGCACACGTGACCTATTACTCTTGCCACAGTGTGCTTCAATGGATTTCCACAGCTCATGAGCAGTGCGACTTATCTTTGGATCAACAATGCTATTAGCTACTTCAGGTGTCATTGCAGTCATAAGCCATCCATACAACATGCGATCTCTACCAAACCAGTATTTATGTGTTGGATTCGGTGAGCCGTCCTCCAGAATTTTCTCAGGGCATGGCAATGTGCCAAACAGAAAATCATCTAACTCAAACCCTTCAATCACAGGTATTACAGTAGACCTCCATAATAGGAAGTTTGTTTCATCCAGTTTGATTGTTACAAACTGGCTTAGAGAATTCCCAAATGGACCACTTGAAGGTCCTATGCTAGATCCTCGAATCTCATCTAATGAAGTCGGGTACTTCGGAAGAACCGAAGAAGAACCGACTTCACCTAGACCAGATGCATGATCCATCATAGAAGAATCAACCAGAAATACACACTAGAATCGAAACACGTACCTCAGATCTCCAGATCCACCGTCTGCAACTCGTTAGAGTTGTAGATCTATAACTTTCGTGATAGATCCTTTGTCGTTGCTAGTAGATCTAGCGTTTCTTCAGATCTATCACCGCGTTTCACAAACTCCTCAGATCTACACCGCAACAAGCCAGATCTTCTCAAATCTATACCTCAACAGGCCAGATCTGTGACTCCCGCTCACAGATTCTTTCATCAACTGAGTTGATCGATGTGTTTGAAGACGAACCTTTCGATCCGCCAGATCTCCTCAGATCTATACCTCAACAGGCCAGATCGGTGACTCTCGCTCACAAACTCTTTCATCAACTGAGTTGATCAATGTGTTTGACGACGAACCTTTCGATCCGTGTTTGCTTCATAAACACGAAACCTTACTGATCTCCAGATCTGTACCGTCACGCTCCAGATCTGTGTACTGTTGTTGCAGACACTGATAAAGCTTCGTCGGCATTAGCCTCACGGCCCTGATACCATGTTTGGTGAAACCCTAACTTGTAAACACAGTGAAGAAGAAGAGATAGAACTGATGAGAAGAGAAGATAATATGTTCTCTCTCACACAGTCCGTCTTTATATATATATTACTGAACAGTAAAATTACACAAATGTCCTTTCTTATTTACAACTTACAACAGTAGAATTACCTATATACCCTTACATATTTCCTACTACTGTTTTAATGATTTATTCTAACAGGTGAGATCTAATTTGTCAAAATCAGATAATCCGTTCTTTTGCATCCTTGATTGTGATTTTGTTTACATGGATGACACTTTCTTTGATTTTGGCTAACTTAGATAATTGCAACGCTCTTTTCTTCAATAAAATAATTAATTATTGAATTACTCTTCTTTTTAAGAATACTTAGTTGATACTCTCCGCTTTTTGTATTTCAAATATTGTCAGTTGTTTTTATGCTTTCATGTGTTCTACCCTAGTTCAATTTCATCTTGTTTTGATTTTCAATAGAATTTTTAGAAGGATTTGATTATTGAATTTCACTATTATATTAATTATGTTGGGGGTTTGAGGATGTTGAGCTCCAATTGGATTAAATTATTGGCACTGGTGAAATCTATTGGGTTTTAGAGTATAATTTATTGGATTTATTAACAGTTATGATTGGGTTTGTTAGCGATTTTTGTGAAATTTCTCTCGTATCTATTTCGCCCTATCTTCAATGGTTTGGTTGCTAACAACAACTACAAGAAGTTAAGCATTCTGGTAGTACTTGTGATTCTTGACTAAGGCCGAGAGAAGAAATCCCTCTTGGCCGCTTCATTAGATTATAATGATGATAGAGATGATGAAACGATATATGGTGGAATCTGCTTTAATTAGAAATTTCACTTAATCACATTAAATTACAATTATCTTTTTGGCACTTGAGCAAGCCTATACCAAAGTATTTTTTTTCCTGTTTAGTATTGATTTATATCATCTATTACACACTAAGTCTTGATATCTTCATTGAAGTTTCTTTTCTTATTAGTGTAATTTTAGTTATATGGTAAAACACATAAAGATTCTAGCCATTGACCTAGGATACAGAAAAACTTAGTTTTATCATTTCGATTTTCTTTTTGTCGTAAGATACCACAGAAGTATATATGTAAACACATTTGTATAGTTGAAGTCTCCATGGTCTCTATTGGGTTTCTTACACGTGTATGCACATATGTGTTGAAGTTATGAGAAATTAAACTCATTACGCGCGAGTGGGAGATGTTGGATTTAAACATTTGTATGCATATAAATATGAGTAGTTTTAGTACCACTTAATAACTAACTATTAGTTATTATTTATGTGTATCAATCTAAAAGGAAAAACCAAGGTAAGTTTCCTTCTCTAAAGTAAGACTCTGCAAAGGTACTTAGGCTGAGGTTTTGGGGATCTTCCCGAATTGGTGACCTTGTAGCCAAGGGGTATACACAACAAGAGGGAATTATTTTTGCTTCTAAAGAAACTATAATTTATAGATATTTTGGGTAGCCTACATGGTGCATAAGAAGAGAGCATATCCAGAGTTAATAAAGTTTAGTCCTCTTGCCATGCTCTTATGTTCTCCTATTGAAAGAAATGTTAGAAAAGAAACTTTTCTTTCTCTTACTTTGTTTGTGTACTTACCAATTGGGTTGTTTTCTTAACTGCAGAAATTTGTTTATTTCTTGAACTCTATGTGGGTCTATGCGCATGCTTAAGGTTAGTATATGATTTTTTAAAAACTTTAACAAAGCCTCAGTTCCAACTTACTAATTGAGTTGTGTCCTTAACCCTTTTAATGATGTGCCTACATACTGAAGTTTGTCTATGCACATGTACTCGGACAAATTGAAGAGGTATTATTATCTGGGCAAATTTCTTGTTGTCAAATTAACAACAAATTAACATGTTCTTAATTAACATTGCAAGTTTCTTCTTGTCAAATTTCCAACAAATTTTATTTTGGGAGAATATTCTTTATTAATGAATTTTTTTCAAATTAATGTTTTAGATACAAAGTCATTAGCCATTTCTTTTGTCTACAAATTTATTGAGACTTTTTTTTTAATTTGTTAGCGATTTTTTAAATTTACTTACAACTTACTCGTTATTGTATGGATTATTTTTCGCGAGCATAGCGAGCGGGTCGTTGGTGCGTAGCACCTTATTGAACTAGTATCTATATATAAATTCCACAATAGAGATTAAATATATACCCATGTCATGGGAACTCCTCAAAAATGTGTTGTGTATTAAATGTTTTGTGCAATTTAGAATAATACTATAATTATTTATGGATACTATTATAAAAGAAATATGCATATACTTATAATAGTTAAAAAATATTTACATAATTGGCTTAGGGCATATTTTCCAACAGGATGAACACCAAATTTGCCTACTTATAGTCTAGATTTGATCAAAGGTGTTGTGGTCATCCCTAGGCACCTTCAATGGCCTAGATTGGCCAATAATTCAGCCAAGAAAATGACTTCAATGCAAACATATTCACTTAACCTTATCCTTCTCACAACACAAACAAATCAATCATTGGGTGTTCCAGTACCCGGTTATGCACTGTTTAGTGCACTAATCACGTACACTCACGTCACTAATTGATTAAACGACACTTTATATTAATTATTTAATGCATGTCATTTATTTATCATGTGTGTATCCCACGGCCTTATATATTGTAATTCGTCTACCTGGTAGCCGCGTCTACATGTTACTCGAGGCGAATACCCATAACACTGTCTCGCTCGGTAAGAAGTAACATAAACACACACATTGCGATGTAATTTAACAAAATCGAATAAACACTTCGCAAAACAGATAAATAGCATACAAAAATGGACTGTATACCTAATCTGGGCATGCCCTGAACTAGCTGCGGGTACCACGAGCGTCCGAGTTGGCGTCCAGTATAATGAAAAGTTAGATTTGGGCCATTACGGTTGAGCCCATCTTAATGTGATTAATGTGTGCGTGAATTTGCGTGTTGTAAAATCCAGAAAATGGGGAAAAAATAGAAAAATAATATTTTGACCAAATAAATAGAAATTAAAGGATTTATAAAAAAAAGAAATTGGGATTCTCTCGAGACTTTATATTGGGGTTTTTACATCGTAAAACGTGAAAGGGTTAAAATAAATTGGAAACTAGGTTCTGGGATTCCATATTTGAATGGGATTAATTTAGAAATATTAATAAATGAGTATTTGACTTAAATCGATGACAATTGGTCTATTTTAGGTAATGCACCAACGGAAAAAGGTTTTAGGACTCTTGGGAGTCGTGTAAGTCGGTAAAAGTTAGGAAAAATCAGTACAGGTAAGTGAGACTCGTATCTTTTATCAATTATGCAATGTAATGTAGTATTATTAGAGCACGTAGTGTTATGAACTGGGGACAATATACTGTGATTTGGTTGATTTTTTATCAAATGTTTTTATACTGAAAAATGAATTCGTAAATAGGTTTGGCAGAACGAATCGACTTGGGGTTTGGAATTGTGTTAGGCGGTCATCCAATATCGGGCCCTTAGTGACCTGGAGTATCCCGATCAATACTTTCCATTTGATTTGGCGGCTGATCGGTCATTATCCAATCAAATGATCAAAGATTGGTTTATTGACGATGTGGGAGTGCGATTGTCTCCATTTGAGTTGGTGACACATCGGTCATGAACTTATCAGATGATCACTGATTGGTTTATTGACGATGTAGGAATGCGACTCTGTCATAAAACCAAAATCGAAAATACAAATCACGATTACAGTTGCAATTGACCAATGAACTTGCATCCGTTTATGTATTGTTTATATTATTTCAAATACTTCCTTACATATACATTGGGTTCATGTTGTTATACTTAATTCCTTGATATTAATTGATAATTTATGGATTTTATGAGAATCACTTATTGAGCATGTAGGAACTCACCCATGTTAACATTTCTAGGTAATGGCGTGCACTAAGATCCAGGAAATGATAAGATTAGGAGTCTAATATCTTCCCTACGATGCAATGATTTCCTGTTAATATATATTGTATTGAATTATGATTTCGTGATAATTAGGGTGGAAATACAAGTTTAATACCAATCTGGTATTTCTTGTTTATTATCGAAAAAGTTTTAATTTTCGCTGCGTTTTGATTTAATTTGTTTATTGATTATTGAGATATATAAGTTGTTTATCAGGTACAGGATAAAATGTTGCTAGCTCTAATTAGGTCTGATCTGATTTACCGGGGCTTAATTAGGGTTTCAGGACGAGTATTTCCCTAATTGAGTTAGGGGATGCTACAATGTATGTGATGGCAATGCACTTCCAATTTTTTATATAGGAAGTGCACTTTTACCAACACCTTATGGTAATTTAAACTTGCAAAAATGTTCTTGTTGTTCCTAAATTGCAAAGAAAAACTTGTTATCTGTTAGCCAATTTACACATGATAATGCTTCTGTTTTTGAATTTAACTCTGATGATTTTGTGATAAAGGATTAAAATGAAATGATCCTAGCCACAGGGCATAGAAAAGGTCAACTATATACTTTGGGTGATGCAAAGTTGCAAGCATTAGCTGCTGTTGGACTAAGTTATTAGTCACTATAACTCCGACCGGGATTTTGATGGAAACAAACAAGGTGAAAATGTACTAATCAATATCAAGTGTATTTCAGTTTTTGTGTTAAAGGATGCAAAACAACACATCACGGGCATTCAAGCCGTACAAGTTCAAGATCCGGCATTCGTGAAGGAATGAAGATGGAAAACCATAGTACAAATTTGTAATTTCAATGTAAGGTATCAAAATTCTCTCACGCAAGCCAAATGCATTAGTTCATGCATATCAAGTCTCAAAACCAATTTTCAAAAGTCATGAAGTAACTTGGTATTTCAAAATGAAATTTAACACATACCTAGGCCCACGAGCATAAACAAGGTGAAATCATGTGTTAATGATCATTTATATTTTGGAAATCATTGTTGAAGTTTTCAAGACTCGAAAAAGCGGCTTTTAAACTGTTTTTGAAAAGAAAAAGCGCAAGTTTGCGAAAAAGCCCTCGCTAGTTATGAAATCGTGATTTTCCGTTTTCGGGGTTTGTAAAAATATTCGGACCATCCAATTAGGCTTAATGAACCATAATAAACATGTATATTATGTTACATTAGGGTTGGTTAGGTCTCGGACGTGTTTAAGGGTCGCTAACACAAAGGGAGAAAATAATTATTTCGAGCTCCCTGCAGTTAGCGCGCTAATACTGTCATTAGCGCGCTAAGTGCGAGTTAGCGCTAGGTCTCGATATTAGCGCGCTAATTGCCCTCTGACGCTTTTTTAAAAAGCTGGAAAATGAACTTTAATTTGAATTTTTGATGGATTTTGGACCCTTGGATCCCTAGAACGGTCATAAACCGTCAAGATAGGATTCCTAACAATATAAAAACACCAACACAATGGTTTTCTCACAACAAGGCAAACACACACTCAAAAAGTTCAAAAGATTCAAAAGAAGAACTTTGATTTTTGTGAAAGGAACAAAGGAGATTCTTGAGGTCATGTCCACAAGCACAAAAATCCAAAGACTTTGAAGCATTCAAAGAGTACTAGATTCTCCTCAAAGCTGTTCTCTTTTGTCACCTTCTTTGTTGTAAGCTAGTCCTTGTTCTAGATTCCTTCTCTTGTGCTTAATCTACAAAGTTTTGTGTGTGTTGAATCAAAATCAGTTTGTTGTGTGTTTTAACACTATTATCTTGGGTTTTGTACTTAAACTTATTTTATCAAACCCTAAGAATGATTTGAACAAAAGTTTTGAACTTAAACTTGATTTTTGTTAAACTATTGTTCCTTGCCTTGAAATCGGTTTTGCATAAACCCATTGGATTTTAAAACGATTTCACATTTGGAATTTACAACGAAATCAGTGACATATTTGCAAATTCCATTTACTCTCACACTTGCATGCATAAGAGGTGTTAGGCTCTAGGTGGCTTGCTTGTGTTTGAATTTGATACTACTTTGTGTTGTAAAGTGTATCTCATTATTTTTCAGCAATTTGGTGTAATTGTAAGATTGTAAGACTTAGTGGAATCTAAGTCAAAGGGGAAGACCTAGTTGAGGCTAGGCACAAATCCTAGTTGCGGCTAGGTAGGAAGTCCTAATTGTAATTAGGCATTCTAGGCTTGTAGGCTTAGGTTGTAACACTTATTTATAATATAAGTGGGGGTTTAAAAATCCTAACCGGGAGGTTAGGTAGTGGATGTAGATCATTGGATCGAACCACTATAAATCGTGTGTCAATTTCCATCTCTTCTATCCCATTCACTTGCATAGCATATATATTCATTGATTGTGTATGCTTTATAATTGTTACTTGCGCATAAAGTTTTAAAAAGGGCAATAACTACTCGGTAACCCAATTCACCCCCCCTCTTGGGTGACCTTCAATTGGTATCAGAGCGGGTTATTGCTCAAAGTATTACTAACGTATCTTTGAGTGTTCTTGTGCAAGGATGCAAAGTCTAGATCCGGCTCGCCTTAGGGAAGGTAACTCCTCGAGTAGGCCTCCATACTTTGATGGAACCAACTACGCACATTGGAAAGTGAGAATGAAGTTCTACATAAGAGCACAAAATAGATTCCTATGGGATGCAATTGAAAGTGGATACACTCCACCCGACAAGCCATTGAAGGAATACACCGCCGAGGAGATCAAGAGTGAACTTTCAAATGATCAAGCCATGAATCACCTATTTTGTGCATTGAGCGAGAATGAGTTCAACCGAGTGAGTGCATGTCAAACGGCAAAGGAAGTATGGGAAAAGCTTGAGGTCCACTATGAAGGCACAATGCAAGTGAAGAAGACGAAGTTGAGGATCCTTGAGGAACACTATGAGACTTTCCGAGTTGGATCCGATGAAGATATTGCCACCGCCATCACACGATTCACTAAGTTGTTAAATGAGATCAAGAATCTTGGAAAGCATTATGATCAAGAGACATCGGTATACAAATTCCTTAGAGGCTTGCCTAAGGAATGGGATGCCAAGAAGTATGCAATCCAATCGGCACAAAATCTTGGAGACTACACTTTCGATGCATTGTGTGGAGAATTGACGGTCCATGAATTTGAACTCAAAGACCGAGCAAGATTGGAAGCATTAAGTGGAGGTACAAAGAGCTCAAGAAAGGAGATTGCATTGAAGGCAAATAGTTCCCCAAGCTCATCGGTGGAAATCATTGAAGATGAAAAATCTTGTGATGATAATGATCTTGAGGAGGAAGTTGCAATGCTCTCAAGAAAGCTCAACAAGGCCATATACAAGCGAGACAAGTATAAGAAGAAGTTCCGAAGTGGAAGCAAGGGAGGAAAGTCAAACGAAACCATATGCTTTGGGTGTGGCAAACCGGGTCACATCAAGGCGGAGTGCAAATCGAAGAAGGTGTTTGACAAGAAGAAAGGAAAGAAGAGCTTCAAAGCAACTTGGGATGACTCATCATCATCAAGCTCGGAATCCGAATCGGAGAGTGAAAAGGCAATACTTTGTCTCATGGCACAAGGCGAGGTAAACTCTAACTCTTTTAATTTTGATGATATAGATGATTTGGATGATGTTCCAAATCTTGATGAACTTAGGAAAGAGTTGGAAAAGGAGGTCAAAAAGACCAAACAACTCAAAAAGAGCTTAACCATAGCAATTAGCGAAATAGAGTCACAAAATGAGACCATTAGTGATCTCCAAAGCGACTTGAATGAAGTCATAGAGGAGAGAGATGCCTTAGTCAAGAAAGTAGAGGACTTGACTAACACGGTGCATAAGTTCACCAATGGTAAAGAAATGTTTGACATGATGTTGGGAGCACAACGACGTGCACTCAACAAGAGAGGCATAGGTTATGGAGCAAACTTGTTAAGCTACAAGAAATTGCTCAATGATGATCGTAGATGTTCAAATGCAATAAGACTCATGAGGTTGGGAAATGTGCTTTACAAAAGGCCAAAAGGGGTAGACTAGCTTGGGTAGTTAAAAATGTTTATGACACTAACTTTCTCGGACCCAAAGGAGTTTGGGTACCAAAATCTAGTGTGTTTCCCATTGTGTAGGATGCAAGGAAGAGCACCCCATGGTACCTAGATAGCGGGTGCTCAAGACACATGACCGGAGATGCACATCAATTCATTGAGCTAAAGCGGCATGACGGTGGAAAGGTTACATTTGGAGACAACAACAAAGGAAAAGTTATTGGTCTCGGAACCGTTGGTAACCATTCACTCTCTATTTCTAATGTTTATCTTGTTGATGGTTTGAAACATAACTTGCTTAGTGTTAGTCAATTGTGTGACAAAGGGTTTCATGTTATGTTTGAATCATCCAAATGCATTGTTAGGAATGAAAAGCATGAAACTTTGTTTGTTGCATATAGAGATAAGAATGTTTATGCCATTAACTTTATGAGATGCATATGCAAAATGTTTCATGTTTGAGTGCACAAGGTGATTGTGATGCATGGTTGTGGCACCGTAGACTAGGACATTCTAGCATGGAAAATTTATCAAAATTGACTAAGCATGATCTAGTTAAGGGCCTACCAAAGTGCTCCTTTAAGAAAGACAAGGAATGTGAACCTTGTATCCTCGGTAAACAAGTGAAATCGTCATTTAAGACGAAAGTAACAAGTGATGTAACTCGAGCGTTAGAACTTATCCATATGGACTTGTTCGGACCTACCCAAACACAAAGTCTAGGAGGTAAATCATATTGCTTTGTTATTGTTGACGACTTTACAAGGTATACATGGGTGTATTTTCTATCTCACAAGCATGAAGTATTTGATGTGTTTGTAAATTTTTGTGCTTTAGTAGAAAATGAAAAAGGATACAAAATCACCATCATTAGAAGTGATAGAGGTGGTGAGTTTGTAAATAGGAACTTGGAGGATTTTTGTGATAAACAAGGTTATACACACCAATTATCCTCTCCTAGAACACCCCAACAAAATGGAGTTGTTGAAAGGAAAAATAGAACACTCCAAGAAATGTGTAGGACTATGCTAAATGAGTACAACATAGCTAAGCATTTTTGGGCCGAAGCCATTAACACGGCATGCTATGTTATAAATAGAGTAAATGTCCGAAAGCAAGTGAAAAAGACACCTTATGAACTATGGAAAGGCCGAAAACCCAACATAAGTTATTTTAAGGTGTTCGGTTGTACTTGCTATGTTCTAAATGATAGGGATCAATTAGATAAATTTGACCCAAAGTCTAAAGTATGTATTTTTCTAGGGTACTCAACACATAGCAAAGCATATAGGGTGTTTAACAAATCAACCAAAACCATAGAAGAATCTATTCATGTGAAATTTGATGAAGTAGATCCCAAAGTCAAATTAATGCAAAATCTTGAAAAATTGAGGATTGACGATGAAGATGATGGCACTCTAGGACAAACCTCTCAAATAGTCAAGAGCTTGAGTCGAGATAAGGAACCCGAAACAAGTGTACCTAAGAATTCAAGACTCCTCATTGGTCATTCATCTCAACAAATCATAGGTGATCCAAACAAAGGAATAATCACTAGGTCAACATTACAAAGAGATGAAGGACACTTAGCTTTTGTATCACAAACCGAGCCCACCAAGATAGATGATGCCTTAGGAGATGAGTTTTGGGTAATGGCTATGCAAGAAGAATTGAGCCACTTTGTTAGGAACAAAGTATGGACAGATAGTACCTAGACCTAAGGACCACTCAATCATAGGCACCAAATGGGTCTTTAGAAACAAAAAGAATGAAAATGGTGAAATTATAAGAAACAAGGCTAGATTGGTTGCACAAGGCTACAATCAAGAAGAAGGAATTGATTATGAGGAAGCCTTTGCACCCGTAGCAAGACTAGAAGCAATTCGCATGTTGCTTGCTTATGCTTGCTACAACGGGTTTCTACTTGTACCAAATGGATGTCAAAAGTGCATTTCTAAATGGGTTCATCCTTGAAGAAGTATATGTAGAACAACCACCGGGATTTGAAGATCATGAACATCCGAGCCATGTCTATCATCTTCAAAAGGCATTGTATGGACTAAGACAAGCCCCTAGAGCTTGGTATGATAGACTTAGTGCATTTTTACTTGAGAAAGGGTTCAAGAAAGGAACACTAGACCCCACTTTGTTCATTTTAATCAAAAAACATGATATGCTACTTGTTCAAATCTATGTTGATGATATCATTTTCGGGTCATCTAACACACGTTTATGTGATGAATTCTCATCATTGATGACAAATGAATTTGAAATGAGCATGATGGGTGAACTAACATACTTTCTAGGCTTGCAAATAAAGCAATCCAAGCATGGCATTTTTATAAATCAAGCAAAGTATGTGAGGGACATGCTAAAGAAGTTCAAATTCGAAAATCTGAAAGCATGTGACACTCCTAGTAGTTCAACTATCAAAATGGACAAAGACCAACTAGGAAAATCCATAGATCCTAAACTTTACCGTGGAATGATAGGTAGCCTCCTATACTTGACTGCTAGTAGACCCGACATTATGTTTAGTGTGTGTTTATGTGCTAGATTTCAATCCGATCCTAAAGAGTCCCACTTAAAATGTGTAAAGCGCATTTTTCGATATCTAAGTGGAACACAAGACTTAGGATTGTGGTTCAACAAAACCAAGAGTTTTGAACTCCGAAGTTTTGTTGATTCTGATTATGCGGGAAGTCTAGTTGACAGGAAAAGCACTTCCGGATTTTGTCATTTGCTAGGAAACTCACTTATCTCATGGTTTAGCAAAAAGCAAAATTTCGTGGCTTTGTCTACGGCGGAGGCCGAGTATGTGGCTGCTTAGGGAGTTGTTGTGCTCAAGTTCTATACATGAAACAACAACTTGAGGATTATCAAATCCTAGTTGGGTGTGCTGAAATTTACCGTGATAACACAAGTGCAATAAACACATATCGAAAAATCCGGTGTTACACTCTCGAACGAAACACATTGAAATTAGGCACCATTTTCTTCGTGATCACGTCCAAAAGGGCGATGTTAAACTTGTCCATGTGTCCACAGAGGACCAATTAGATGATATATTCACAAAGCCCTTGCCGAGAGATCAATTTTCTAACATTCGGCGTGAGCTAGGAATGGTTCGAGAATCGGACATTCTACACATGTTTTAGTTGTTCTAAACCTATTTATATGGTGTTTTTGAAGTGTCCAAGAAGTTTGAGGTCAATCCGAGTTGTATGTCAAAAATCGAAAAATTTCATATCCAAAATTTCCGTAGGAAATTAGCGCGCTAATGGTGGTAATTAGCGCGCTAATGGCTGTGTGACAAAAATTTTCCAGAGGGAAATTAGCGCGCTAATACGTTACTGGCCCAGAATATGAACCGACCCATTAGCGCGCTAATAAATGGAATTAGCGCGCTAATGTCGTTCGGCCAGGTCAAATATAAATTCATTTCCAACCCTAAAACCACCACAACTCACAAATCTCTCCTCTCCACTCCTCCAAATCGCCTCCGTCTCGCCTCATTCGGGTAAGTTCTTCACCTCTCTTGTTCGATTTCTTCAATTTTCTTGTCTCTCGTCACCACGTTCTCTCCATTTTTCGCCAATGTCGACACGCCGCACTTCCACCCGCCCCTCCTCTCGTCCATCCGGCACCACCAACCCCCGACCAACCGCCCCCACGTCGTCCTCTCGTCGTCCATCGCGACGTCCCGTTGTCCAACCATCCTCATCCTCATCCAGGTGAGTCGGAATCCTCACAACCCGCCCCCACTCCGGCGATTGCCCCTCAACGAGAGGGTCGCGCCAAGTCCGTCCATGAGGCCACTTCGGTCCTCGAGTCCGTGGCTCCGCGATTAACGGATGCCAAGATCCTTCGCCCCGCCATTGTCGATTTCGCCTTTTTTGATAGGGCTCACCTCCCAATTCGGGAGATTCTCGATTCCGCGGGATGGACATCCTTTTGTTCTCACAACGCAAACTACAATCCCCCATTGGTTCGTGTTTTCTACTCGAATCTTGAAACATCACCCAATTTATCCTACGTTCGTCGGTTGGTGGCCGTCCGTTGAGATTACCCCTGAAAATCTCGCCCAACGGCTACACCTTCCATTGCATCCTCCTACCACAACGGTAGTAGGAAAATTCTTGAGTTGGCCTTTTGATCGTCTTGAAGTGCTTAACTCGTTCTTTCGGCCGAAACGAACCCTAACTCGTGTATCCAACGGCATTACGGATACGACTTTAAATTGATGCCCCACCTTCTACATAAAGTACTTCATAAAGTTATTCTTCCTCGTGGCGGGAGTAAAAACTATGTTACTCTCCTCGATATGTTCATCTTAGGGCATCTATTTCGTGCCATTCCTCTCAGTCTGCCCCATATTATCATTGGTTATATTACGAGCACGTGCGGCTCGTCGTCGTCATCTCCCATATGCCCATATCATCACATCTTACTTGAGTCCGCCCAAGTAGATCTTGCGTTAGGCGGTCGTCCCCTCACTTGTCTACGACACCATTGACATGGCCACTCTAAAGGCCATGAAGTACCGTTACATACGCGATAGGGAGCGGTGGACACGTGACGATGCAATCCCGGATGGTAGGTACTATGGTGGCTATGAGTCTCCATTGCCTACGGACCCTCCAGGTTGCTCCATATGACGCGCGACTACTTAGAGTATAGCTACGGTTTGGTGGTGATGATCATGATGACGATGGAGGCTTTGCTTGGCGATGTTGACCATGATGGCGATGAGGAAGTTCATCATGACTCCACCATTCCACCCCGCCGTCGCAGCCCTACGAGACAGACCCGCCTCCACCTCCCTCTACATTTGGCGGCTTCACTCCTCCACCGAGATATGTCCCCCTCGTCCGCCTACGTCTCTGCACACACTGGTTACCTGCGCACTCCTACGTGACTCGGACCTTTGCTACCATGACTCGGACCTTTGCTACCGTCGAGGCGAGCATCCAGCATCAAAATGATCGTCTTCGTCGCATTGAGGGTCAGTTGCTTCCAGCACATCCCGTGCGCACTGATCGTACTTCAAGTTCTGCACGTCGACCATCATCCTCGCGGAGGAGTGTTTAGTCTTTTTATCGCATGTCAGCACTAGGTTCTGTTCGGTCGTTATTTTTTTGTATAGAACTATTAGGTGAGCACTAGGCTCCAACCTGTTAGGCTTTGATGTTTTACATATTTTTCTTTTACTCATGTTTACGCCACAACTATGTTCACACCGCTTTATGCTATCTATATCATGATTTCTTTTATTGCGTATCTCTGAGTTTCTATATGGCTTTTACTTGCTTCACTATGACTTCTCATATCTGATTATGTCTCGCTTCCGTCTATTGTCTTTGGTTATGCATAGAGTAAGGGGGAGCGTATTTGTTCTTGTTTTCATTAACTTATGCATCACCGTCTTTCTCAAACGAGGGAGCTTGGCCCCACTTTTTGATGTTATCAAACGGGGAGAAATGTGGTTGAACTTGAAAATGTTGATGTGTTTGAAATTGCACAAACGAAATGTACAATCTTGAATGAAATACACACTTAGATTATGGTTTATATTTTTAAAGTTCACATTGTTTGTTATCATCAAAAAGGGGGAGATTGTTGGACTAAGTTATTAGTCACTATAACTCCGACCGGGATTTTGATGGAAACAAACAAGGTGAAAATGTACTAATCAATATCAAGTGTATTTCAGTTTTTGTGTTAAAGGATGCAAAACAACACATCACGGGCATTCAAGCCGTACAAGTTCAAGATCCGGCATTCGTGAAGGAATGAAGATGGAAAACCATAGTACAAATTTGTAATTTCAATGTAAGGTATCAAAATTCTCTCACGCAAGCCAAATGCATTAGTTCATGCATATCAAGTCTCAAAACCAATTTTCAAAAGTCATGAAGTAACTTGGTATTTCAAAATGAAATTTAACACATACCTAGGCCCACGAGCATAAACAAGGTGAAATCATGTGTTAATGATCATTTATATTTTGGAAATCATTGTTGAAGTTTTCAAGACTGAAAAACTGGCTTTTAAACTGTTTTTGAAAAGAAAAACTGCAAGTTTGCAGAAAAGCCCCTCGCTAGTTATGAAATCGTGATTTTCCGTTTTCGGGGTTTGTAAAAATATTCGGACCATCCAATTAGGCTTAATGAACCATAATAAACATGTATATTATGTTACATTAGGGTTGGTTAGGTCTCGGACGTGTTTAAGGGTCGCTAACACAAAGGGAGAAAATAATTATTTCGAGCTCCCTGCGATTAGCGCGCTATCTATCGTCATTAGCGCGCTAAGTGCGAGTTAGCGCGCTAGGTCTCGATATTAGCGCGCTAATTGCCCTCTGACGATGCCTTTTTAAAAAGCTGGAAAATGAACTTTAATTTGAATTTTTGATGGATTTTGGACCCTTGGATCCCTAGAACGGCATAAACTGTCAAGATAGGATTCCTAACAATATAAAAACACCAACACAATGGTTTTCTCACAACAAGGCAAACACACACTCAAAAAGTTCAAAAGATTCAAAAGAAGAACTTTGATTTTTGTGAAAGGAACAAAGGAGATTCTTGAGGCGTCCACAAGCACAAAAATCCAAAGACTTTGAAGCATTCAAAGAGTACTAGATTCTCCTCAAAGCTGTTCTCTTTTGTCACCTTCTTTGTTGTAAGCTAGTCCTTGTTCTAGATTCCTTCTCTTGTGCTTAATCTACAAAGTTTTGTGTGTGTTGAATCAAAATCAGTTTGTTGTGTGTTTTAACACTATTATCTTGGGTTTTGTACTTAAACTTATTTTATCAAACCCTAAGAATGATTTGAACAAAAGTTTTGAACTTAAACTTGATTTTTGTTAAACTATTGTTCCTTGCCTTGAAATCGGTTTTGCATAAACCCATTGGATTTTAAAACGATTTCACATTTGGAATTTACAACGAAATCAGTGACATATTTGCAAATTCCATTTACTCTCACACTTGCATGCATAAGAGGTGTTAGGCTCTAGGTGGCTTGCTTGTGTTTGAATTTGATACTACTTTGTGTTGTAAAGTGTATCTCATTATTTTTCAGCAATTTGGTGTAATTGTAAGATTGTAAGACTTAGTGGAATCTAAGTCAAAGGGGAAGACCTAGTTGAGGCTAGGCACAAATCCTAGTTGCGGCTAGGTAGGAAGTCCTAATTGTAATTAGGCATTCTAGGCTTGTAGGCTTAGGTTGTAACACTTATTTATAATATAAGTGGGGGTTTAAAAATCCTAACCGGGGAGGTTAGGTAGTGGATGTAGATCATTGGATCGAACCACTATAAATCGTGTGTCAATTTCCATCTCTTCTATCCCATTCACTTGCATAGCATATATATTCATTGATTGTGTATGCTTTATAATTGTTACTTGCGCATAAAGTTTTAAAAAGGGCAATAACTACTCGGTAACCCAATTCACCCCCCCTCTTGGGTGACCTTCAGCTGCTATCAAAACTCCCTCTGCAACTTCAAGTTTATGGCACCAACGAATGGGATACCCCATTCATGTTTACTACAAGTTCTCAATAAAAATAAAGTTTTATATATTTTTAGTTGGTTAAATAAAAACATTATTTGCACTAGATGTCAACTTGACAAAATATGCAAACTTCCTTTTATTGATTCTAATAAATTATGTCAATTTCTTTTAGAAAAGACTCACTATGAGTTATGGGTGATAAGTTGTTATTTATGCATATTATATATAGTTTATTTATATATTTTAGTGTTGATTCTCCAAATTATGGGCCTAATTATCTCTATTTGTCATTTTCAGGACTTTTGAGGTGCACGGTTGGATCCGGGGTGGAAAAATACTCAAAATAGAGTATTTACTTGAAGAAATCGGACATCGGAAGATTAATTTTGGAGTATACGCGAAAGTTGGATAATTGGAATTTCACAGTGCCACGTGGCGTGTCCCGGTTCGTCCAGCCGTGTCGGAGCCTCCACGTGTCGCGTTTTCATTTGTCCAGATTGCGTCACACAGGACATCGCAGCCAATCCGCGCTCGCCACGTCGCCCTTCTCACCAACAGCGTCGTGCCACGTCACTCTCACAACTCATCATTTCACCTACGCGCGTTGATCTGCCTCGGGATGCGTGCTCAACCGCACTACCAGATTTTCGCACGAGACGCGCGATTTCGCCCATGCCACGTCATCGCCACGTGGCAGCCTCTCATTCGTCCACCGTGTGCACGATCGGCAACTCTCAAATAACCAAGAACCGCCACGTGTCGGCGCCTCCACGTCCGGCACGTCATGCGAGCTGTCCCCGGCCAATCCGGTTACGCCACGTCAGCACGCTCCAGTTTTTCAGCCAATCACACTGTGACACGTGGCAGAGTCCAGAAAAATATCAAAAAATAGCCACAGATTGTCCTCGACGCACGTGTCACGCACCAAACTCGAAAATAGGCATCCGGGACCCAAATTTAGGAGTATTAATTAGAGTTTTTGGCAGAGAGTCGGGGATATATTGTTTTCTTCTTTTCTCAGGGTTTTCTATTTTTTTCTCTCCTCTTTTTCTACACTTTGTTTTTAGATTTTAATGGGGTTTATGACATTGATGGCTGGCTAAACTCATCAGTCTGAACCTGAAGTGGATCAAATCACTCTTTTTGGCATAAAACATATGTGAGATCTATTTTATTATTTATTTAATTTGTTTTTCACAGTATTTTATTTTCTTTGGTATTATTTGAACAATTGAAGTTAAACACTAGTTTAAACTTCAATTCATATGCCAGTGAGTCGTAAGCACCCATGCTTGTGCAATAAGACCACACTAGTGGCAATTGACCATACCATTTGATTAGACCCTTTTGGGACCGATCAAATACCTTAGGAATCTAGGCTAAATCGGGAGCACTAGCGATTCAGTTGTCTAGGTGTAGTGCCTTCACTAATCGAAGTAATGCGACCAATGCGTTAATTCTAGAGCACTAGCGATCAGGTTGCGTAATTGGTCAGGGAAGTAGTCAACGGTTGTACCTTGGCTACCGACATCAGGAAGCGCGAAGAGCCGCGTACATTACCGGGTCTATAGCTACACTAAATTACTGTGATTTGCATGCTTTAATTAAATTGAGGACCATATGTAAAATTATGCCAAATTGAAGAGATATGTGAAACTGATGGTTTGGATTGTTCTTTTCCACTTTGATTGATTTATTTACATTATATTTTAATTGTTGTTTTTAGTAAAATTAGAGATATTTTCTTGAACACTCTAGGTTAGTTTTAGGTTAGTACCCTAAGTTGAAAACTGGGTTTTTGAGGTTCGACCCCGTGCTTGCCACTACTGCAGTTCTTGTGGTTATTGGTAATCTCAGCGGGATATATATTTATTTTGACGCGCTCGACACGCATCAATGGGTCCATATTTGATTCCTTCTATGCAACACTTTAAATATTATGTTGTTTTTTGTGATGATTGCACTAGATATACTTAGCTCTTTCCATTAAAATATAAATCATACTTCTACGATTGCTTTTTGAAATATCAAAATCTAGTGGAAAATCAATTTGATAGAAAAATAAAGATTTTTCAAAATGACGGAGGTACTGAATTTACTTCCTCCTTTTTCACCAACCATCTTGCTCAATGTGGTATAGCTCAACAACTATCTTGCCCAGGTATCCACGAGCAAAATGGGATTGCGGAACGCAAAGTATCGTCGTATCGAAGAAACGGGTCTTACGATGATATTTCATTCTAATCTACCTATTCGATTTTGAGATGATGCATCTATTTTTAATCAATCGACTTTTAAGTTCTGTTTTACATATGAAAACATCATTCCTTAAACTTTTTGGAAAAAAAAATCCTTATAGTGGCTTAAAGATTTTTAGTTGCAAATGTTTTCCTTACTTGAAATAATATGGCCAAAATAAATTTTCAAAAAGGACATATCCTTGTGTTTCTCTTAATTATAGCCCAATCCATAAGGGTTATAGATGCCTAGACCCTTCAACAAATAAAGTATATATTTCTAGACATGTAGTATTTGATGAAAATGTTTTTCCGTATTCTAATAAAGCTTCAAATGATAATATTTTACAACTTGCAGTTACCACTTTTCCTGATCAAGGTGAATGAATTACCAAAGTTATAGATACTAACTTTCATGATAATATTTCAAAAATTGCTTCAACTACAAGGAAGACAACCAACACAAAGTTGTCAAACTTTGATTGTTGCCCTGATACAATAAATCCAATTTCTCACATTAGTAGTACACATATCCTGCATTAGAAGATGATGATATTGACACCCCTATTTCATCGAACTGATATCTCAAATATCTCTATCAATCCACCCACCTTATATTCTAATACTATTCCTCATGTTATAGACAGCTATGTTCATGATGATCTGCCTCTTGCCTCATCGACACCGACATAATACCACCCCCGCCTCTGTTGCCAAAGTGGCCAACTTGAGCTCACCATCCTCCGAAATATTTGAATGATTATGTGTGTTCTATAAAACCTAAATCAAACTTTAGGGGTGCAGACGGATTGCACTAATCCGTGGATCCGATCCAATCTGGACCAAATATTACTAATTAAATCAATTTTTTAATCCCTTAGACTGGACTGGATTGAAAAATCACTAATCTGGCTGGACTAGATTGGATTATGGATCCTACATTAAAAACCCGCGGATCCAATCCGATCCAATCTGTTTAACACATCAACACATATACATATATGATCGTATGTATTATAGTATCTTGAAGAGCATCAATTTAAACTATTAACTCTAAACTATAATATCTAAAAGACTATGTTTGTTCTTAACTCTTCTATTATGCTTTTAACCTTTTTTTTGTAGGTTGTATGTATGTGCTCTTTTTTGTACTTTTGTGAGGATGTATGGTTAAGATTTGTGGATGACGTATTTATTTATGTAGGAACTTACATTTTGAAGGTTACAAGTTTGTGGGAATATACTATATATAGATTTGTGGAATGCATGTTGTAAATTTGTCATTCATGAGATGTAAAATACTTATGATTCATTTGATTAAGTCTAATTTCATGAATCGTTGGATAGGAAAATGTCAATCTTTGAAACTTGATCCAATTCAGTCCGCATTTTGCAAATTGGATTGATGAATTATTTGGACAAGATGGACTGTAAATTTTCAATTCGCAATAATTGGATTGGATTGCGGATTGACCCTAACTAGATTGGATCCAATCTGTGTGCACCCCTCTTATAGTGCAGCCTTAAGTACTACTAAGTTTTCATCTTCTCAGGAACCCAAAACTCTAAAGTCCGCCTTGAAATCTCCTTTATGGTTTACAACCATGGAAGAAGAAATTGCGGCCCTTCATAAGAATAGGACGTGGAGTTTTGTTCCACTACCTTCTTATACTAACATCATTGGCTCCAAGTGGTTGTATAGAATAAAATATAATGAAGATGGATCTATCAACTAATAAATGTTTGTCTTGTTGCCAAAGGTTTCTCTCAAGTTTATGGACTTGATTATGAAAAAACATTTAGTCTGATCATTAAACCTACAACAGTTCGCAGTGTACTCTCAATTGAAGTTATTTCACATTGGTCCATCAAGCAATTGGATGATTAAATTGCATTTCTTCATGGGTTTCTTAAAGAAATGGTCTATATGGAACAATCACTGGGCTTTGTTGATTCCTCTTATTCTAATAATGTTTGTTTATTACACAAATTTCTTTATGGCTTAAAAACAAGCACTCTGCGCTTGGTTTGATGGATTATCACAATATTTACTAACTTTTGGTTTCTCTTGCAGCAAAGCTGATTGTTCATTATTTACATATCGACATAAGCATGATTTGGTTCTTTTACTTGTTTATATTGACGATGTTCTTATCACAGGGAACAATGACATCCTATTTTGTTATTTTATTCATCAACATAGCAATGAGTTTGCACTTAAAGATGTTGGTAACCTTCATTACTTTTCTGGAATTGAAGTGAAGTATTTTTCAGGTGGTATCTTCCTCTCACAATCTAAATATACTAAATATCTACTCACGTGCATAAACATGATGCTGCCTCTCACCTATCCACTCATATTTCTCAACAAAGTGTGCCAACATTTTCACCAACCCACACTTGCACATCTTCACGCAGTCAAGCACATTCTTCGTTATCTCAATGGCATAATAAGTTATGACCTTCGTTTTCTTTCTCAAAGTTCATTTACTTTAAATTATTTTTGTTATGCAGATTGGTCTGGTTGTCAACTTACTAGATGAAGTACTATTGGTTGCATATTTATAGAATCAAATTGCGTGTCTTAGTCTTCAAGAAAACAACTTGCAATTGCTCGATCCAGCGTTGAATCTGTGTACCGCTCCCTCGCCACCACAGTAACTGAACTTACATGGATTTCTTTTTTTCATCATGACATTGACATGCCAGTCTCTACTACTCCGCAACTATTAAGTGGCAATCTCTGTACTCTACATATGATAATCAATTCAGCCTTTCACACTCGTACCAAAAACGTTGAACTTGACTACCATTTTGTTCGTGAGAAAGTTGTTGCAGGTACATTAGTCACAAAATTGGTTCCATCTCATCTTCAAATCACTGATTTTTTCACCAGACCTCATTTGAAGCGTGTATTCAAAGTTTTTCTTCTTTAAATAAACACCAATGGGAACCTAGCTCATCAATGGAAAAAAATGAATAATAATTTTATCTTTATTCAATGCTTTTCTAAAACTTCATTATATTTCTTCCAAAATTTCCAATACGTCCAATCCTGTCAAGGTATAGAAATTCATGGGCCCTGAGAGTGTAAGTCCACACACGCACACACATGTGGGGTATACAAATGGGTTGGAGCTCGTTTTTGCACCAAATCAATTGACTGGTGCTAGGATCTAATCTACACTACTTATATATCACACCAACTCTTATTATATTTTTGATACGGGATTATATACTTTAACACTCCCCTTCAAGTGCAACTAAGCCTAGACTAGTTGTCACATGCCAAACACATATGTACTTTTAGAGGTCCAGACAAACATACCTAGGCCTACTCTTATAGGCTTATAGGTTCACAAACGGGTCTAGACTCCACAGCTAGCCTAACCAGGTCATCAAATACAAGCTCATGATCGTTCTGTTCTAATATCATATAGAAATCTATGGGCCCAGAGAGTATCGGGCCACACAAGCACCCACGTGGGTATACAAATGTGGTTGGAACCCATTTTTGCACAAAACTAATTGGCTTGTACTAGGATCTAATATACACCACTTATATACCACACCAACTTTTATTATATTTTCGATGTGGGATTATATACTCCAACAGTAATTCTCTCGATGCCTGGGGAAGTCAAAGTTTATTATGCAAGGGAGGCTTGGTCATCAACATTGATGCCTCGAGCAAGCAGGGGACGTCCTCGATGGTGATGAGCATTCTTGATGATGTCGAGGACTCAGTAAGAAGAATACCCATGATGACATCCCTTGTATTCTGGTCCATGTCTCCTTAAGTTGCTGAGACAGTACTGTCGCCATGACTACTACACATCTAGCAAGCAAGCCACTCTACCTCACATTGGTGTTCACAAAGACGATGATGCGATTGCACGCGAAGGCTTTTTCACCTCTAACTCAGTTTGACTGTCCAAAATATCCAAGCCCAAAAGAACTCACAAGAAGCCCGCTTGGATGAGAAGCTTTATTTGAATTTACGCCCAGTCCGTTATGCATACCCTAAATTTTACTTTTGATGTAAGCCCTAATGTGAAGTTTGTATTTAAGGTCTCTTAGTACTCTTACGCACTATGAATGCAAGAAGGAAGTTATTCCCTTATCTTTTTTTCTATTTTCTCTAGTTGTTTGTTATCCCTAATCCATAGTACTAGGAAGGTACTATCAATTGGTGCTTTCATTCCTGGACTATGGGACCCCTCCTTATGCTCTGACACTGGCGTCGCCGGCCTTGGAGGAAACCATCGCTGCCATTCAACAATAACTACAAACACACCTCCAATTGATCCAAACACTAGACGAAGAAAAAAAAACCCGAATTGACTCCTTGTCCTTCGCCATCATTGAACTTGGATCCCGACCAGAAACCTCCCAAACTTAACCACCTCGCATTAAAACTTAATAAAATTTTCTTCTAACCAGGTTTTTTTTTCTTTTTTTTTTTTGTAAAAACCAGCTAAAATATAGTCGGACAAATTTTCTTCATAAAATTTTCTTCTAGTTATGCTAATAGTAAAGTACTGTTTCTTTAAAACAAATTGCAAGAACAAATGACAAGTCATGAGCTTACTTTTCTTTTTCTTTCTTTTTTTTTCTTCTTTTATTTTACTCAAACATTAGATCGACGTGCATGCTACTAGTGCTCCAAATGACCGAAGTTTAGAATATTCCACAAAAGGGGTGGCAAGATTGGTAATGACACGATAACTTGAGATGCTTAACACGAAATTAGTAGACTAGGGTTGAGCTTATACAGATTCATGTCATAAACGTGTCAACATATTAGACGACAATCGAATGAGATTGCCCATACTATAGCAAGAAATTTGCGAAGTCATGAAGCAGTGAATTGTTAGAGAGAAGTTCCATAATGTGTGCAAGATGTGTTAGAAAATGATATACATCTCAACTAATCTTCAATAAAAAGCTATTTTGATTTGTCAAAAAAAAAACCACTCACCTAATGGATAATATGTAATAATTTTTTTAGGCTATGTAATAATTTATATTTAAGTCAATTTTTAAGACGTTAACATCCCAAATTAACTTAACATAATTTACCACTAATTAAACTTTAAATATTTGTAAGTAATAAACAAGTTAAATGCATTACAGGAGTCTTGTTTGAATAAAAAAAACATGTTGTCCAAGTTAAATGGGTCAGGGCTCTTCAAAACAAAAAGTTAAATGGGTCAAAAACACATTTAACAAGTTATGTGTGTCACGTTGTATCAACCTATCTTTTACCCGTCAAATAAATGGGTCAATGCTCGCATTGATCTTAATAATGTCATCTGAGGGGCCCACCCAACACGAACACAACCGATCAACCCATTTTGCCACCCCGGACGAACTAGTCGAAACCAATATTAATAGAGTTTAGCGTGATCAATTACGCGGTGATCACAGCTTAGCGTGACTGACATGTATGAGGCGAACGTATATTGGTCAGGACCGGCACCAGGCACCACCCTCTTCTCAACTGCTTAATCAGAGTTTCACAACTTTAGTAAAAGAAGTCATGCTTTCACGGTTCAAAAAAGAAAGATAAATGTAGCTTGATGAACCTTTAATTACCTGATCCCACGGATTGTATTCCAGATTGTGGGGGATTGATGATGGCACAGAATTGCTTGATCCCATAAGTTCCTCCCAGATTTGACACAGTGAAAGTGCCTCCCTGCGACGGAACACAAAATAATGTACTTGAAATAAAAGTAAACATTTCTAGCGCGTTTAAGGACATTCATCCTAAAACTTCTCGCTTACCTCATAATCTTCTGGTTTCAAACTATTCTCTTTGGCTTTCTGTGTAAAGGATTTGACCTCATCAACAATTTTAGACAATCCTTTCTTGTCTGCGTCCTTCAAAGATCAAACATGGCACAAGTTCATGTTAAACCGTATTTCAACAAACGGAATAATTGTTAAGAGTTTACACATTTTCTACACATACCCTAACGACTGGAACAAATAGTCCATGTTCTGTTTGCACGGCAACATTCACACTGTGGTACCTGTATGAATAGCCACCACAAATTAGTCCATGGCATGGCTTGAAAATGACAATATCTATATAACCATGATTAGTACTTACTGGCGAATGTACTCGTCAGTCCATGAACTGTTACATTGTGGAACTTTGCAAAGAGCCAAGGCGGCAGCCTGTGATTTAAGTACACTCAGTTTCACTCTCAGAAACTTAAAACTTTAAGGTAAGGAGATGAAAGGATGCATGATAAACATCACCAGATAGATCATGTACTGAAGCCTAAGGCATTTATATACACTCAAGTCTTGCACAACCAGAAAATCAGTTGATTGCACAACCCGAAAATCAGGAGATTAAAAGTTCTAATATATAATCTCTTAGAAACAATATAAATATGAATATACCTTTATTACAAGATCATTAACCGATATCCGCTCTTCGCCTGAAGCTTCCTGTAGTGAATTGAGTTGGCTTTTCAACCTGACATGAACAAATTAACGTATGTATTTAAAAACAAATTTCAAAACGATTTCAAAAGGTTTATCTGTATTCATAAACGTGGGAAAAGATACTGACTCCATAAGTTTGTCTACACAGGTGTCCACTGTCAAATAATAATGAGGAATGGTTTGTTTAGAGGGCATTAGGCAGGAAACTGTGACATGGCAAGAAAAGTATACAAGTGATTTATTTATCTTCTATTCCAAAATGTAATACCTTTTTAGTGATGTTAAGTTAGCAATGACAAAAAGACAATTACTTTTCTTATTTGTGAAATCGGAAGGTCTGTATAGTTTATTCCTGCTTCTGTTGCTTTCTCCTTGGGCTTGGAGGTAGGAGGTGCCGAGACGCCCTTTCCACTAGATGCTGCAAAAACAAAACCAACATCAAACGAAGTACGAAATTACAAAAATGTGCCACAGGAAATGTAATACAAGAAGGGATGTGGCTGTGAACAATGCTTGAGACATCCTTCGAAGTATGAATAATTAAATTATAATTCAGTAAGGATTTCAACAAATTGTCAACATTCACAACACAACCTTTCACAATTTGAGTCAAAAACTGTTAACAGAACGATTGAAGATGAAAGTAAGAGTATGGATGTACCCAAGTAATCTTCAATATCTGCCTGCACAATAGTTCCATCAGAACCAGTTCCTTTGATCTTTGAAAGAGGTACCTATGTTATAAAAAAAATTAAAACAATTGATAAAAGGGAAATATGGATTAAAAAAATCTGACACAATCTCCCTATCTAATAAAATCAACTACTAATCAATGACAGATGTCTACAAGCCTATTTAACACATTGAATGAGAAAAATTTTACAACAGATGTTACTAACATTGTGGTCGTTTGCCAATTTTCTCGCAAGAGGACTTGCGAAAATCCATGATCCTGATTGAGGAGCATTAGCAACCTTTGGCTTTTTTGGCTCAGCTGAACTGACAGGCTCAGTATCCTCCTTTTTAGGTGGGGTGGGTGGGGAAGGATCAGATGGCACTTTAGCTTCTTTAGAATCACCCGGTTGTGAAGGTTTGTAATCTTTAAATTTAGCGATATCATCTTCATCTTCCACCGTTGTAGCATTCACCTGCATGAAGAAAACAATAAGAACTCCAAGAATGATAATATATATTAGATTCCAAAGAATTCATCAACCACAAGCGCAAAAAAGAGTAAAAATCTTATAGCTTAACATCCATACAGATTTTATCTGATTTATAGTGTCAGGTATTCTTTTTCAAAAACAAACTGACAGATCCAATCTTGATTAATCCTTTGACTTCGCAAAAGTCACCCTTGCTAGTATAGACCATTGGTACAACTCAAAAAAATCAGTATTAATTTGTTGAGCAGATCTCCGTACGTTTAGATAAAAACTGCACTTTTTATTAAAGCACAAAATCATTAGTGCTATCATCAATATGCTACTTGATAAATTTCTCGCTTTTCCATTTTCATTATGGTTCTCATGTGACTAAATAACTTAGATTCAGCTAGCCTAAGATGAAATTCAGATTCTATGTAATTATAATGGGAACTCAAATTAGATTCAACAACTCTGTATATTTGGAATAGATATCTATTTGGAAGTTAAAATATGATGAGAAAGAGAGGGAGGGAGAGAGTAGAGACAAATGATTTTATTCCGTCTTCATCAATTTTAAACCACTCACAATCTTTAATGTCCAGATAACCAGATAACCTCGAAGGAGTATATTTAAAACACATCAGTAAGGAAATATAGCAATAACATAAAACATAACAATTTTTCCAAAATAAAGAACTTGCAAACTGGCAATCAACCAAATCCAATAAGCAATGCAAATGCACAGATATCATCATGTGAACTTCTAAGTAATAGATCTCTTTCATCATTTTTTTCTTTCAATCTGAATAACTAGATACCATTATGAAATGAAGCTGAACATTTCCTTTTACCTAAAAATGAATGGCAATTATGCATGATAAGACAAGTATTAAAAACTAAATAGTTTACTTGCATAGATTAATGTTTCAAACAGTACAAATTCATAATAAGATTAAACAATAGTTGTTACTTAATATGAAAGTTTAGTAGTTAGCTATTATTCTATAAAATAATATACAATTATTAAATTATTTTAACAATTAAAATTTCTACGAAGTCCCAAGAATGGGGCTAATATAGGAAGAAAGATATTATACCTTAAACTTTGGAATTTGAAAGGGTAAGGTAACATGACAGTAGAAACTAAAAACAAAAGAAATAAGTACTTGGTATTATGCAATAATAGCTTTGTCATGCCGAAGCAAAATCATATGGTGTAATAAGATATATAACAATACTTGTAAAATGACTGCTCGCAAATCTTCAAAATAAATAAATACCTCACCAACTTTTATCACTTTCGCACCATCACCATGGATTATCTTAACGAGAAAAACTTCCTCCGTGCATTCCATCGCAACTGTCGCATTATCCTAGAAAACATACACAGAAATGCATTTAGTTTGTCCAACAAGAACTGTTATAGTAAATCATTAGTTACTGTTGTAATATTAATTACTGCTGTAAGTTTTAGTTACTGTGATTAATTACTGCTGTAAGTTTTAGTTACTGTGAGTTAGGGTTTGTATTATCACGTGTATAACACGTGACTTCACATATATATATATGGATGTGAGAGACAGAGAGGCAAGCCGTTCTTCTGTCTTCTCCTCCAGTTTTCTTCTTCTTCAAGTTTTCTTCTTCAAGTCTTCTCTAACATGGTATCAGAGCGTTGAAGGCTCGCGCTGTGATCGATCCGAGATCACCACCATCACCACCACCGGAATAAAGGAAGCGGCTCGTCAACAAAGACAGTCTAGAAAATGGCAGAGGATCAGACGTCGTTCTTCAGATCTGGTGTAAGAGAGACAGGATCTGGATCGATGGTGACCGGATCTACATCTGGTTCATCAGGATCTACAAATCCATATCCGGCGATGACTCCGTTTGGTAACTCTCTTAACCAAATCGTTTCTATGAAGTTAGATCGCAACAATTTCTTGGTATGGAAGGCGATGGTGTTACCGATCTTCCGAGGGTGCCGTCTAGATGGACATCTGTTAGGAACATTGAAGAGTCCATCGGAGTTCTTATCAGAGTCGAGTGATCCGAATCCGGCATACGAAGACTGGTATGGAAAGGATCAGTTCTGCCTTGGATGGCTCATCAGTGCGATGTCCAACGAGGTTGCTCATGCAGTGGTTAGTGCTGAATCCGCTCATGAAGCCTGGAAAAGGATTGAAGAACACTGTGGATCTCACAATCGGGCACAAGTTCAAGTGTACAAACGAAAGATCCAGAATACAAAGAAAGGCTCAATGACAATGTCCGAATACTTACTGAAAATGAAGGAGATGGCAAATTTTCTTGCAACGGCAGGGTCTCCAGTTTCTGATGATGATCTGGTGTCCAATACTCTTGCTGGAGTGGATGGTGAGTATCTTCCGATCATCTCCGTTCTACAAGAAAAGGGAACCCTAAGATGGACAGAATTGCAGGCATCTCTATTGAGCTTTGAGATGACCTTGAGTCAGTTTCATGGTCTCAACAGTATTAGTTCCTTGTCTATTCATGATGCCACACCATCGGTGAACTCAGCATAGACCAAACAAGTACCAGTAGGTGTTCAACACCAACAATCATACAGTGGTGGTCGTGGCTCTAATATTCGCAATCGCGGTGGTCGCAGTCGTGGACGAGGGGGTTTCCGATCCCAGAACAGTAATAAACCAACATGCCAAATATGTGGAAAGTTTGGACACTCCGCGGCTGTCTGCTATTTCAGGCAGGACATGAAGTATATGGGAGCTCCGACTACCCAACCGCAACAGGGTGCCTCATCTCAACAACTGCGATTCAACCCTACGCCTACTGGATCTGTTCATCCACCTCCAAGTACCTTCTATGCTGCTTCTGAACTAGGTTCAGACACTTCTTGGTATGCAGATAGTGGGGCTACATCACACATCACTTCCGATCCTTCTCAATTGCATAACTGCACACCTTATCAAGGTAATCATTCTCTAATTATTGGTAATGGAAATTCTCTTTCTATATCTGGTGTGGGTACTGCAACAGTACCATCTTCTAGCTCGAGTTTGTCCTTTCACAACACATTGTGTGTGCCTCAGATTCAGAAAAATTTACTAAGTGTGTCTCAGCTGGCTCGTGAGAATAAGGTTCTAATTGAATTTCATGCTCGTGATTGTTTTGTGAAGGATATCAGAACTAGGAAGGTTCTACTACATGGTACTCTTCACAATGGTTTGTATCAATTTTTTGGACCTCCCTCCTCTTCTCACAGACAGTCTGCTCTTGTTGCATTCAACAAGAATTTACCTGCATTATGGCATTCCAGACTGGGACATCCTGCACATCAGACATTGCAGAAGGTGTTACAGTTGGTGAATGTGTCAAATAAGTTCGCTGATTTTTGTTCCAGTTGTCCTCTAGGTAAGAGTCATGCCTTACCATTTCAATTGTCTACCCACCGGTCTTCTCATATTTTGGAACTCATTCATACTGATGTTTGGGGTCCTTCTCATGTACGGTCGACGGGTGGTTTTCTTTACTATGTGCACTTCATGGATGATTACACACGGTTTACGTGGATCTATCCATTGAAGGCCAAATCTGATGTTTTCAACGCCTTTTTGCATTTTAAAAATTTGGTTGAAAATCTATTTTCTACACGCATCAAGAAGGTTCAATCAGATTGGGGAGGGGAGTATAGGTCGTTGAAGCCCTTTCTCGACTCTTGTGGCATTGTGTTTCAACACTCATGTCCACATGTTCATGAACAGAATGGGAGAGCTGAACGTAAGCATCGCCATATCATTGACATGTGCTTAACAATGTTAGCTCATGGTCATTTACCCTATAAATATTGGTGGGATGCATGCGAGACAGCAGTTTTTCTAATCAATAGACTTCCATCTAGAGTATTGCAGGGTCAGTCTCCTTACGAGAAGGTGTATGGTCGTCCTCCAGATTATTCCATTTTACGAGTGTTTGGGTGTACCTGTTTTCCATATTTACGACCATACAATGCCCATAAACTGCAGTTTCGATCTGAGAAATGCCTCTTTTTGGGGTATAGTTCATCTCATAAAGGCTATAAATGTCTTCATAAATCTGGGAGAATGTATATCACTCGTCATGTCTTGTTTAATGAAGAAGAGTTTCCTTACTCAACTCTCTTTACTTCCATATCCATGCCTTCTGTTTCTGATGGATCATCACTGGTCACTCTTCCAGTTCCACAGTTCACGTCTCATGAATCATGCATACCACCAGTACCCTCGACTACGTTTGGTTTCCCCTCTTCATCTGCTCCTGAAAGGTCTTCTGCTTCTCTGCCTATGTCTCAGTCCTCTCCCCAGTCTGATCTGAATTTTTCTTCTGATGTGTCTCTAAATAAAACTGTGTCACATGTACCACCAGTTCCTTCTGTTATAGAAGATAATAATATAGTCAATCATGAATCTGAGACACCACAAAATGTTCATCCAATGGTAACTCGAGCTAAGGATGGTATTTCTAAGAAAAAGGTGTTTGTTGCTACCACGTCTGTGTCTGAGGACATTCCTCAATCTGTGGATTTGGCTCTCAAGGACCCGAAATGGAGAGAGGCCATGGAGAATGAGTATCGAGCACTTATCAAGAATGATACATGGTCTTTGGTGCCTGCTCACTCTTCTCAAAATGTTGTTGATAATAAGTGGATCTTCACTGTGAAAAAGAATTCAGATGGCTCAATAAATCGATACAAAGCTAGATTAGTGGCTCGGGGCTTTAAACAGTTGCCGGGTATCGATTTTGATGAGACCTTTAGTCCAATAGTAAAGGCCTCCACTATTCGAATTATTTTATCGATTGCAGTTCAATTTGGTTGGTCGATTCGTCAACTTGATATTCATAATGCCTTTTTAAATGGGTCATTGATTGAAGATGTTTATACAAACCAACCTAAAGGATTTCTTGATGATTCAGTCCCTACTTATGTGTGTAAACTTCATAAAGCACTTTATGGTCTTCGTCAAGCACCTCGTGCTTGGTTTGACAGACTACGATCCACTCTTTTATCGTGGGGTTTTGTGAATTCTAAAGCTGATAATTCACTTTTTATATCTCATTCTTCTTCTAATGCTTTTTATATATATTGGTTTATGTTGATGATATTATTGTCACTTGGATCTCATCCCCGACCAAATCCAGCAGTTTATTTCTCGGTTAAATGAGTCTTTTGCTTTGAAAGATATCGGTGATTTAAACTTGTTTTTGGGAATGGAGGCTAGACGTGATACTACTGGACTATTCCTCACTCAAACAGCCTATATCAAACAATTACTTCAGAAAAGTGGTATGCTCCAGGCTAAGGCAGTTGATACGCCTGCGTTAGTGGGCAAGCCCCTATTTTCTGATACATCCCCTCCTTTCTCAGATGCTACGTTATATTGTAGTTTGCTTGGTGGCTTGCAATATCTGGTTCATACTAGACCAGATATTGCATTTATCGTGAATAGATTGAGTCAATACCAAAGCTGTCCAACTCAAATACATTGGCAAGCACTGAAGCGAGTCTTACGATATCTTAAAGGTACTAGTGATTGGGGTATATGGTTTAGACCTAGTACACATATGTTTGTCACAGGGTTTTCTGATGCAGATTGGGCAGCCTCTCCCGACAATAGGAGATCAGTTTCTGGGTTTGCAATTTTCTTTGGATCAAATTTAATATCTTGGCAGTCAAAGAAACAACATGTTGTTGCTCGTTCCAGTACTGAGTCTGAGTATCGGGCATTGGCTCAAGTTTCGGCTGAAATCACTTGGATTCAGTCATTGCTGTCTGAACTTCATTTTTCTCTTCCTACTGCTCCTGTGGTTTGGTGTGACAACATTTCAGCTCAAGCTAACAAAACATATTGAGTTGGACATCCACTACGTGAGGGATAAGGTGTTGGCAGGTCAGCTTTCTATTCGTCATGTTCTAAGTTCTGATCAGATTGCGGATGGATTCACAAAGGCTCTTGCTGCTTCTAGATTCTCTTTTCTTAGGAGCAAACTTGGTGTCGTTGCTCTCCCCCTTCGTTTGAGGGGGGATGTTAGAGTAAATCATTAGTTACTTCTTTGTAATATTAATTACTTATTGTAAGTTTTAGTTCTTGTGTGATTAATTACTGCTGTAAGTTTTAGTTACTGTGAGTTAGGGTTTGTATTATCACGTGTATAACACGTGACTTCACATATATATATATATGGATGTGAGAGACAGAGAGGCAAGCCGTTCTTCTGTCTTCTCCTCCAGTTTTCTTCTTCTTCAAGTTTTCTTCTTCAAGTCTTCTCTAACAAGAACAGAGCCAAAACCATTCCAAATAAAAGAAAAAACAACATAAAGGCCATACAGTTTCAACTTCGCAAAGTATATCTTCAGCAGAAACTTCATCCCCCTCTTTATTGAACCACCTTGCATTATTACCCTGCGTTTTAGCATTACGAGCAACACTTTATTCTGAAATCAAAATACTAGAGAGACGTCTACATTAACCGAAAAAAAGCACATACAAATGGTTACATCTGAGAAAAAAAAAAGAAAAGAAAGGGAAGTACACTTAAGGTGTCAAATAGTTATAAATGATCTCCATCCATTTCAAAAGTAAAGGCTCAAAAAGAAGACCTTTCACGTAAATATTTTGACATATATTAACATACAATAGAGAAAAATATGCCATCTCAATAATCTCCATAGTCTGATTGATACCTCTTTACTATACACTATGAAATCATCATCATTGTCACCAACACTTGAAGAAGAAGGTCCATGATCTTGACCCTCCAAATCTACCATCTCAATAATCTCTATTTCTCTGCCATTGTTATTGTTGTTGTTGTTGTTGCTATTGTTGGTGGTGGTGGTGGTGGTTTTTATTTTTACTTGTTGTGGGTCTGCTTCCTCAATTAATTTGAGGCTTTGTTGTTGTTGTTGTCATCGTTGATGTGGGAATGCATCTTCAAAGGAAAGAGACAAAGGACGAGTTAGTGGAGGACTAATAACGGGGGACCACATGAAGGGTTCATCAACAGGCATCATAGGGGGCTTAAAGATGAAGTCACTAATCTCTGTTTCTCTGCCATTGTTGGTGTTGGTGGTGGTGGTGGTTTTTATTTCATCTTCTCGTGGGTTTGCTTCCCCAATTAGTTTGAGGCTAAGGTTATGTTGTTGTTGTCGGTGTTGTGGGGGGCGCTTCTTCAAAGGGTCGGTCAACAGGCGTCGCAAGGGGCTTAAAGGTGAACTTGTTGTGGTACTTCTTCTTCATTGTGAGCTTTTTCAATGCTCTTTTGAAGGATCCAAGCATTTTGGGGATTGGAAAAAAGAAATTTTCCATGATGTCGAGGACTCAGTAAGAAGAATACCCATGATGACATCCCTTGTATTCTGGTCCATGTCTCCATAAGTTGCTGAAACAGTAGTGTCGCCATGACAACTACTCATCTTGCAAGCAAGCCACTCTACCTCACATTGGTGTTCACAAAGACGATGATGCGATTGCACTCGAAGGCTTTTCCACCTCTAACTCAGTTTGACTGTCCAAAATATCCAAGCCCAAAAGAACTCACAAGAAGCCCACTTGGATGAGAAGCTTTATTTGAATTTACGCCCAGTCCGTTATGCATACCCTAAATTTTACTTTTGATGTAAACCCTAATGTGAAGTTTGTATTTAAGGTCTGTTAGTACTCTTACGCACTATGAATGCAAGAAGGAAGTTATTCCCTTATCTTTTTTTCTATTTTCTCTTGTTGTTTGTTATCTTTAATCCATAGTACTAGGAAGGTACTATCAATTGATGCTTTCATTCCTGGACTATGGGACCCCACCTTATGCTCCGACACTGGCACCGCCGGCCTTGGAGGAAACCATCACTGCAATTCACCAATAACTACAAACCCACATCCAATTGATCCAAACCTTAGACGAAGAAAAAAAAACCCGAATTGACTCCTTGTTTTCCGCCATCATTGAACTTCGATCCCGACCAGAAACCTCCCAAACTCAACCACCTCGCATTCAAACTTAATAAAATTTTCTTCTAACTAGGTTTTTTTTCTTTTTTTTTTGTAAAAACCACTATAACAATGTATATCTGCCATGAAGATTATTCTTGAAGAAGATGGCTCTTTCTTGATGTTTATTCACTGTTTTTTCTATGTTGTGATTGTTGCAAGTTCAGTGTCTTTATTCATCTCCCTAAATATGTATAAATGATTATATTATACTACATTCTTTTTCTATTGATTGATACATGAACTCAAAAACTTGCACATTTACATGAGAATCGCAATTGTCATTGCTGATTTGTGGCGATCGTGTTCTTGATTTCGATTTTTGAACATGTTCTTAATTAACATTGCAAGTTTCGTGTTGTCAAATTTCCAAAAAATTTTATTTTGGGAGAATATTCTTTATTAATTAATTTTTTTCAAATTAATGTTTTAGACACAAAGTCATTAGCCATTTCTTTTGTCTACAAATTTATTGAGACTTTTTTTTAATTTGTTAGCGATTTTTTAAATTTACGTACAACTTACTCGTTATTGTATGGATTATTTTTCGCGAGCATACAGAGCAGGTCGTGGTGCGTAGCACCTTATTGAACTAGTACTCTATATATAAATTCTACAATAGAGATCAAATATATACCCATGTCATGGGAACTCTTCAAAAATATGTTGTGTATTAAATGTTTTGTGCAATTTAGAATAATACTATAATTATTCATGGATACTATTATAAAAGAAATATGCATATACTTATAATAGTTAAACAATATTTACATAATTGGCTTAGGGCACATTTTCCAACAGGATGAACACCAAAATTGCCTATTTATAGTCTAGATTTGATCAAAGGTGTTGTGCTCATCCCTAGGCACCTTCAATGGCCTAGATTGGCCAATAATTCAGCCCAGAAAATGACTACAATGCGAACATATTCACTTAACCTTATCCTTCTCACAACACAAACAAATCAATCATTGGGTGTTCCAGTACTCGGTTATGCACTGTTTAGTGCACCAATCACGTACACTCACGTCACTAATTGATTAAACAACATTTTATATTAATTATTTAATGCATATCATTTATTTATCATGTGTGTATCCCACGGTCTTATGTATTATAATTCGCCTATCCGGTAGCCGCATCTACACGTTACTCAAGGCGAATACCGTAACACTGTCTCGCTCGGTAATAAGTAACATAAACACACACATTACAATGTAATTTAACAAAATTGAATAAACACTTCGCAAAACAGAAAAATAGTATTAAAAAATGGACTGTATACCTAATTTGGGCATGCCCTGAACTAGCTGCGGGGTCCACGAGCATCCAAGTTGGCGTCCAGTATAATGAAAAATTAGATTTGGGCCGTTACAGTTGAGCCCATCTTAATGTGATTAATGTGTGCGTGAATTTGTGAGTTGTAAAATCTAGAAAATGGGGAAAAATAGAAAAATAATATTTTGACCAAATAAATAGAAATTGAAGGATTTATAAGATAAATAAAGAAATTGGGATTCTCTCGAGACTTTATATCAGGGTTTTTACATCGTAAAATGTGAAAGGGTTAAAATAAATAGGAAACTAGGTTCCGGGATTCCATATTTGAATGGGACTAATTTAGTAATATTAATAAATGAGTATTTGACTTAAATCGATGACAATTGGTCTATTTTAGGTAATGGACCAACGGAAAAAGGTTTTAGGACTCTTGGGAGTCGTGCAAGTCGATAAAAGTTAGGAAAACTCAGTACAGGTAAGTGAGACTCATATCTTTTATCAATTATGCAATGTAATGTAGTATTATTAGAGCACGAAGTGTTATGGACTGGGGACAATGTACTGTGATTTGGTTGATTTTTTATCAAATGTTTTTATACTGAAAAATGAATTCGTAAAGAGGTTTGGCAGAACGAATCGACCTGGGGTTTGGAATTTTGTTAGGCGGTCATCCAATATCGGGCCCCTAGTGACCTGAAGTATCCTGATCAATACTTTCCATTTGAGTTGGCAGCTGATCGATCATTATCCAATCAGATGATCAATAATTGGTTTATTGACGATGTGGGAGTGCGACTCTGTCTCCATTTAAGTTGGCGGCACATCGGTCATGAACTTATGAGATGATCACTGATTGGTTTATTGACGTTGTGGGAGTGCGACTCTGTCATAAAACTAAAATCGAAAATACAAATCACGAGTACAGTTGCAATTGACCAATAAACTTGCATGCGTTTATGCATTGTTTATATTATTTTAAATACTTCCTTACATATACATTGGGTTCATGTTGTTATACATAATTCCTTGATATTAATTGATAATTTATGGATTTTATGAGAGTCACTTACTGAGCATGTAGGAGCTCACCCATGTTAACATTTCCAGGTCATGGCGTGCACTAAGATCCAGGAAATGATAAGATTAGGAGTCTAATATCTTCCCTACGATAAAATGATTTCCTGTTAATATATATATATATATTGTATTGAATTATGATTTTGTGATAATCAGGGTGGAAATACAAGTATAATACCGATCTTGTATTTCTTGTTTATTATCGAACAAGTTTTAATTTTATTTAGTTTTGATTTAATTTGTTTATTGATTATTGAGATATACATGTTGTTTATCGTGTACGGGATAAAATGTTGCTGGCTCTAATTAGGTCGATCTGATTTCTTGGGGCTTAATTAGTGTTTCAGTGAGTATTGCCCTAATTGAGTTAGGGGATGCTACAATGTATGTGATGGCAATGCACTTCCAATTTTTTATATAGGAAGTGCACTTTTACTAACACGTCATAGTAATTTAAACTTGCAAAAATATTCTTGTTGTTCCTAAATTGCAAAGAAAAACTTGTTATCTGTTAGCCAATTTACACATGATAATGCTTCTGTTTTTGAATTTAACTCTGATGATTTTGTGATAAAGGATTAAAATGAAATGATCCTAGCCACAGGGCATAGAAAAGGTCAACTATATGCTTTGGGTGATGCAACGTTGCAAGCATTAGCTGCTATCAAAACTCCTTCTACAACTTCAAGCATATGGCACCAATGAATGGGATACCCCATTCACGTTTACTACAAGTTTTCAATAAAAATAAAGTTTTAAATATTTTTAGTTGGTTAAATAAAAACATTATTTGCACTAGATGTCAACTTGACAAAATATGCAAACTTCCTTTTATTGATTCTAATAAATTATGTCAATTTCTTTTAGAAAAGATTCACTGTGATTTATGGGTCCATATTTGATTCCTTCTATGCAACACTTTAAATATTATGTTGTTTTTTGTGATGATTGCACTAGATATACTTAGCTCTTTCCATGAAAATATAAATCATATTTCTTTGATTGTTTTTTGAAATATCAAAATCTAGTGGAAAATCAATTTGATAGAAAAATAAAGATTTTTCAAAATGACGAAGGTACTGAATTTACTTCCTCCTTTTTCACCAACCATCTTGCTCAATGTGGTATAGCTCAACAACTATCTTGCCCAGGTATCCACGAGCAAAATGGGATTGTGGAACGCAAAGTATCGTCGTATCGTAGAAACGGGTCTTACGATGATATTTCATTCTAATCTACCTATTCGATTTTGAGATAATGCATTTGTTACTGCTGTATTTTTAATCAATCGACTTTTAAGTTCTGTTTTACATATGAAAACATCATTCCTTAAACTTTTTGGAAAAATATCCTTATAGTGGCTTAAAGATTTTTAGTTGCAAATGTTTTCTTTACTTGAAATAATATGGCAAAAATAAATTTTCACAAAGGATATATCCTTGTGTTTCTCTTAGTTATAGCCCAATCCATAAGGGTTATAGATGCCTAGACCCTTCAACAAATAAAGTATATATTTCTAGACATGTAGTATTTGATGAAAATGTTTTTCCTTATTCTAATAAAGCTTCAAATGATAATATTTTACAACTTGCAGTTACCACTTTTCCTGATCAAGGTGAATGAATTACCAAAGTTATAGATACTAACTTTCATGATAATATTTCAAAAATTGCTTCAACTACAAGGAAGACAACCAACACAAAGTTGCCAAACTTTGATTGTTGCCCTGATACAATAAATCCAACTTCACACATTAGTAGTACACATATCCTGCCATTAGAGGATGATGATATTGACACCCCTATTTCATCGAACTGATATCTCAAATATCTCTATCAATCCACCCACTTTATATTCTAATACTATTCCTCATGTTATAGACAGCTATGTTCATGATGATCCACCTCTTGCCTCATCGACACTGACACAATACCACCCCCGCCTCTGTTGCCAAAGTGGCCAACTTGAGCTTACCGCCCTCCGAAATATTTGAATGATTATGTGTGTTCTATAAAACCTAAATCAAACTTTAGGGGTGCAGACGGATTGCACTAGTCGGTAGATCCGATCCAATCTAAACCAAATATCACTAATTAGATCAATTTTTTAATCCCTTGGACTGGACTGGATTGAAAAATCACCAATTTGGCTGGACTAGATTGGATTACGGATCCTACATTAAAAACCTGCGGATCCAATCTGATTCAGTCCATTTAACACATCAACACATATACATATATGATCATATGTATTATAGTATCTTGAAGAGCATCAACTTAAACTATTAATTCTAAACTATAATATCTAAAAGACTATGTTTGTTCTTAACTCTTTTATTATGCTTTTAACTTTTTTTTTGTAGGTTGTATGTACGTGCACTTTTTTGTACTTTTGTGAGGATGTATGGTTAAGATTTGTGGATGACGTATTTATTTATGTAGGAACTTACATTTTGAAGGTTACAAGTTTGTGGGAATATGCTATATATAGATTTGTGGAATGTATGTTATAAATTTGTCATTCATAAGATGTATAATTCTTATGATTCATTTGACTAAGTCTAATTTCATGAATCGTTGGATAGAAAAACGTCAATCTGTGAAACTAGATCCAATTCAGTCCGCATTATGAAAATTGGATTGAGTTGGATTGATAAATTATTTGGACAAGATTGGACTGTAATTTTTCAATTCGCAATAATTGGATTGAATTACGGATTGACTCTAACTTGACTGGATCCAATCCGTGTGCACCCCTCTCACAGTGCAGCCTTAAGTACTAGTAAGTTTTCATCTTCTCGGGAACCAAAATCTCTAAAGTCTTCATTGAAATTTCCTTTATGATTACAACCATAGAAGAAGAAATTGCGGCCCTTCATAAGAATAGGACATGGAGTTTTGTTCCACAACCTTCTTATACTAACATCATTGGCTCAGAGTGGTTGTATCGAATAAAATATAATGAAGATGGATATATCAACTAATAAAAGCTCGTCTTGTTGCCAAAGGTTTCTCTCAAGTTTAAGGACTTGATTATGAAAAAACATTTAGTCTGATCATTAAATCTACAACAATTCGCATTGTACTCTCAATTGAAATTATTTCACATTGGTCCATCAAGCAATTAGATGATTAAAATACATTTCTTCATGGGTTTCTTAAAGAAACGGTCTATATGGAACAACCACTGGGCTTTGTTGATTCCTCCTATCCAAATAATGTTTGTTTATTACACAAATTTCTTTATGGCTTAAAAACAAGCACTCTACGCTAGGTTTGATGGACTATCACAATATTTATTAACTTTTGGTTTCTCTTGCAGCAAAGTTGATTGTTCATTATTTACATACTAACATAAGCATGATTTGGTTCTTTTACTTGTTTATATTGATGATGTTATTATCACAGGGAACAATGACATCCTTATAAGTAATTTTAGTCACCAACATAGCAATGAGCTTGCACTTAAAGATGTTGGTAACCTTCATTACTTTTTAGGAATTGAAGTGAAGTATTTCTCAGGTGGTATCTTTCTCTCACAATCTAAATTTACTAAATATCTACTCACATGCATAAACATGATGCTGCCTCTCACCTATCCACTCATATTTCTCAACAAAGTGTGCCAACATTTTCATCAACCCACACTTGCACATCTTAATGCAGTCAATCACATTCTTCGTTATCTCAATGGCACAATAAGTTATGGCCTTCATTTTCTTTCTCAAAGTTCATTTACTTTAAATTGTTTTTGTTATGCAGATTGATCTGGTTGTCAACTTACCAGATGAAGTACTACTAGTTGCATATTTATAGGATCAAATTGCGTGTCTTGGTCTTCAAAAAAATAACTTGCAGTTGCTTGAGCCAACGTTGAATCTGAGTACCCTCACTCGTCGCTACAGTGACTGAACTTATATAGATTTCATTTTTTCGTCATGTCATTGGCATGCCAGTCTCTACTATTCCTCAACCATTGAGTGGCAATCTCAGTGCTCTACATATGATAATCAATTCAACCTTTCACACTCGTACCAAGCACATTGAACTTGACTACCATTTATTCATAAGAAAGTTGCTGCAGGCGCATTAGTCACAAAATTTGTCCCATCTCATCTTCAAATCGCTGATGTTTTCACCAAACCTCTTTTGAAGCGTGCATTCAAAGTTTTTCTTCTTTAAATATACACTAATGGGAACCTAGCTCATCAATGGAAAAAAATGAATAATAATTTTATCTTTATTCATTGCTTTTCTAAAACTTCATTATATTTCTTCCAAAATTTCCAATACATCCAATCATGTATAGGTAATTATAGAAATCCATGGGCCCTGAGAGTGTTAGGCCACACAAGCGCACACATGTGGGGTATACCAATGGGGTTGGAGCTCGTTTTTGCACCAAACCAATTGACTTGTGCTGGGATGCAATCTACACTACTTATATATCACACCAACTCTTATTATATTTTCGATAGGGGATTATATACTCCAACACTTCCCCTCAAGTGCAACTAAGTCTAGACTAGTTGTCACTTGTCAAACACATATGTACTTTTAGAGGTCCGGACAAACATACCTAGGCCTATTCTTATAGACTTATAGGTTCACAAACGGGTCTAGACTCCACTGCTATCCTAACCAGGTCATCAAATACGAACTCATGATAGTTCTGCTCTAATATCATATAGAAATCTATGGGCCCGGAGAGTGTTAGGCCACACACGCACCCACGTGGGTATACAAATGAACATAAAACCAATTGGCCTCTACTAGGATCTAATATACACTACTTATATATCACACCAACTTTTATTATATTTTCGATGTGGAATTATATACTCCAACAGTAATTCTCTCGCTGTCTGGGGAAGTCATAGTTTATTATGACAAGGGAGGCTTGGTCGTCGACATTGATGCCTCGAGCAAGCAGCGGACGACCTCGGTGGTGATGAGCATTCTTGATGATGTCGAGGACTCAGTAAGAAGAATACCCATGATGAATGCAAGAAGGAAGTTATTCCCTTATTTTTTTTCTATTTTCTCTTGTTGTTTGTTATCCCTAATCCATGGTACTAGGAAGCTACTATCAATTGGTGCTTTCATTCCTGGACTATGGGACCCCTCCTTATGCTCCGGCACTGGCACCGCCGGCCTTGGAGGAAACCATCGCCGCCATTCACCAATAAATACAAACCCACCTCCAATTGATCCAAACCCTAGACGAAGAAAAAAAAACCCGAATTGACTCCTTGTCCTCCGCCATCATTGAACTTCGATCCAAACCAGAAACCTCCCAAACTCAACCACCTCGCATTCAAACTTAATAAAATTTTCTTCTAACTAGGTTTTTTTTTCTTTTTTTTTGTAGAAACCAGCTAATATATAGTCGAACAAATTTTCTTCATAAAATTTTCTTCTAGTTATGCTAATAGTAAAGTACTGTTTCTTTAAAACAAATTGCAAGAACAAATGACAAGTCATGAGCTTCCTTTTCTTTTTCTTTCTTTTTTTTCCTTCTTTTATTTTACTCAAACATTAGATCGAAGTGCATGCTAGTGCTCCAAATGACCGAAGTTTAGAATATTCCACAAAAGGGGTGGCAAGATTGGTAATGACACGATAACTTGAGATGCTTAACACGAAATTAGTAGACTAGGGTTGAGCTTATACAAATTCGTGTCATAAACGTGCCAACATATTAGACAACAATCGAATGAGATTGCCCATACTATATCAAGAAATTTGCGAAGTCATGAAGCAGTGAATCGTTAGAGAGAAGTTCCATAATGTGTGCAAGATGTGTTAGAAAATGATATACATCTCAACTAATCTTCAATAAGAAGCTATTTTGATTCGTCAAAAAAAAAAACCACTCACCTAATGGATAATATGTAATAATTTTTTTAGGCTATGTAATAATTTATATTTAAGTCAATTTTTAAGACTTTAACATCCCAAATTAACTTAACATAATTTACCACTAATTAAACTTTAAATATTTGTAAGTAATAAACAAGTTAAATGCGTTACAGGAGTCGTGTTTGAATAAAAAAAATATGTTGTCCAAGTTAAATGGGTCAGGGCTCTTCAAAACAAAAAGTTAAATGGGTCAAAAACACATTTAACAAGTTATGTGTGTCATGTTGTATCAACCTATCATTTACCCGTCAAATAAATGTGTCAATGCTCGCATTGATCTTAATAATGTCATCTGAGGGGCCCACCCAATACGAACACAACCGATCAACCCATTTTGCCACCCCGGACGAACTAGTCGAAACCAATATTAATAGAGTTTATAATCAAAGGAGATCGGGAATGAGAAGAACCACAAACAAGAGAAACATTTTGAACTGTCTGACTCTTAACAACAAAAGAATCATTTAGAGTAGATCACGACGTAGCCTTTGAACGCTTTGAGCCACTCCGCGCCAATCGCACCTATGCAGATCAAGAGAAGATTATGATTTAATAAATAGCATATGGAAATATATTGCGGAACTCGGTTTTATGAAGTAAGAATATTGCGCTCCAACTGGGAAATCAATTACGCGGTGATCACAGCTTAGCGTGACTGACATCAGGCACCAGGCACCACCCTCTTCTCAACTGCTCAATCAGAGTTTCACAACTTTAGTAAAAGAAGTCATGCTTTCACGGTTCAAAAAAGAAAGATAAATGTAGCTTGATGAACCTTTAATTACCTGATCCGACCGCAAGTATTCCAGATTGTGTTGGATTGATGATGGCGCAGAATTGCTTGATCCTATAAGTTCCTCCCAGATTTGACACAGTGAAAGTGCCTCCCTGCGACGAAACACAAAATAATGTACTTGAAACAAAAGTAAACATTTCTAGCGCGTTTAAGGACATTCATCCTAAAACTTCTCGCTTACCTCATAATCTTCTGGTTTCAAATTATTCTCTTTGGCTTTCTGTGTAAAGGATTTGACCTCATCAGCAATTTTAGACAATCCTTTCTTGTCCGCGTCCTTCAAAGATCAAACATGGCACAAGTTCATGTTAAACCGTATTTCAACAAATGGAATAATTGTTAAGAGTTTAAACATTTTCTACACATACCCTAACGACTGGAACAAAGAGTCCATGTTCTGTTTGCACGGCAACATTCACACTGTGGTACCTGTATGAATAACCACCAAAAATTAGTCCATGGCATGGCTTGAAAATGACAATATCTATATAACCATGATTAGTACTTACTGGCGAATGTACTCGTCAGTCCATGAACTGTTACATTGGGGAACTTTGCAAAGAGCCAAGGCGGCAGCCTGTGATTTAAGTTCACTCAGTTTCACTCTCAGAAAATTAAAACTTTAAGGTAAGGAGATGAAAGGATGCATGATAAACTTCACCAGATAGATCAGTACTGAAGCCTAAGACATTTATATACACTCAAGTCTTGCACAACCAGAAAATCAGTTGATTGCACAACCAGAAAATCAGGAGATTAAAAGTTCTAATATATAATCTCTTAGAAACAATATAAATATGAATATACCTTTATTACAAGATCATTGACCGATATCCGCTCTCCGCCTGAAGCTTCTTGTAGTGAATTGAGTTGGCTTTGCAACCTGACATAACCAAATTAAAGTATGTATTAAAAACAAATTTCAAAGCGATTTCAAAAGGTTTATCTGTATTCATAAACGTGGGAAAAGATACTGACTCCATAAGTTTGTCTACACAGGTGTCAACTGTCAAATAATAATGAGGAATGGTTTGTTTATAGGGTAGTAGGCAGGAAACTGTGACCTGGCAAGAAAAGTATACAAGTGATTTATTTATCTTCTATTCCAAAATGTAATACCTTTTTAGTGATGTTAAGTTAGCAATGACAAAAAGACAATTACTTTTCTTATTTGTGAAATCGGAAGGTCTGTATAGTTTATTCCTGTTTCTGTTGCTTTGTCCTTGGGCTTGGAGGTAGGAGGTGCCGAGACGCCCTTTCCACTAGATGCTGCAAAAACAAAACCAACATCAAACGAAGTACGAAATTACAAAAATGTGCCACAGGAAATGTAATACAAGAAGGGATGTGGCTGTGGACAATGCTTGAGACATCCTTCGAAGTTTGAATAATTAAATTTTAATTCAGTAAGGATTTCAACAAATTGTCAACATTCACAACGCAACCTTTCACAATTTGAGTCAAAAACTGTTAACAGAACGATTGAAGATGAAAGTAAGAGTATGGATGTACCCAAGTAATCTTCAATATCTGCCTGCACAATAGTTCCATCAGAACCAGTTCCTTTGATCTTTGAAAGAGGTACCTATGTTATAAAAAAAAATTAAAACAATTGATAAAAGGGAAATATGGATTAAAAAAATCTGACAAAATCTCCCTATCTAATAAAATCAACTACTAATCAATGACAGATGTCAACAAGCCTATTTAACACATTGAATGAGAAAAATTTTACAATAGATTTTACTAACATTGTGGTCGTTTGCCAATTTTCTCGCAAGAGGACTTGCAAAAATCCGTGATCCTGATTGAGGAGCATTAGCAACCTTTGGCTTTTTTGGCTCAGCTGAACTGACAGGCTCAGTATCCTCCTTTTTAGGTGGGGTGGGTGGAGAAGGATCAGATGGCACTTTAGCTTCTTTAGAATCACCCAGTAGTGAAGGTTTGTAATCTTTAAATTTAGCAATATCATCTTCATCTTCCACCGTTGTAGCATTCACCTGCTTGAAGAAAACAATAAGAACTCCAAGAATGATAATATATATTAGATTCCAAAGAATTCATCAACCACAAGCGCAAAAAAGAGTAAAAATCTTATAGCTTAACATCCATACAGATTTCATCTGATTTATAGTGTCCGGTATTCTTTCTCAAAAACAAACTGACAGATCCAATCTTGATTAATCCTTTGACTTCGCAAAAGTCACCCTTGCTAGTATAGACCATTGGTACAACTCAAAAAAATCAGTATTAATTTGTTGAGCAGATCTCCGTACGTTTGGATAAAAACTGCACTTTTTATTAAAGCACAAAATCATTAGTGCTATCATCAATATCTTTGCTTGATAAATTTCTCGCTTTTCCATTTTCATTATGGTTCTCATGTGACTAAATAACTTAGATTCAGCTAGCCTAAGATGAAATTCAGATTCTATGTAATTATAATGGGAACTCAAATTAGATTCAACAACTCTGTATATTTGGAATAGATATCTATTTGGAAGTTAAAATATGATGAGAAAGAGAGGGAGGGAGAGAGTAGAGACAAATGATTTTATTCCCTCTTCATCAATTTTAAACCACTCACAATCTTTAATGTCCAGATAACCAGATAACCTCGAAGGAGTATATTTAAAACACATCAGTAAGGAAATATAGCAAAAACATAAAACATAACAATTTTTCCAAAATAAAGAACTTGCAAACTGGCAATCAACCAAATCCAATAAGCAACGCAAATGCACAGATATCATCATGTGAACTTCTAAGTAATAGATCTCTTTCATCATTTTTTTTCTTTTAATCTGAATAACTAGATACCATTATGAAACGAAGCAGAACATTTCCTTTTACCTAAAAATGAATGGCAATTATGCATGATAAGACAAGTATTAAAAACTAAATAGTTTACTTGCATAGATTAATATTTCAAACAGTACAAATTCATAATAAGATTAAACAATAGTTGTTACTTAATATGAAAGTTTAGTAGTTAGCTATTATTCTATAAAATAATATACAATTATTAAATTATTTTAACAATTAAAATTTCTACGAAGTCCCAAGCATGGGGCTAATATAGGAAGAAAGATATTACACCTTAAACTTTGGAATTTGAAAAGGTAAGGTAACATGACAGTAGAAACTAAAAACAAAAGAAATAAGTACTTGGTATTATGCAATAATAGCTTTGTCATGCCGAAGCAAAATCATATGGTGTAATAAGATATATAACAATACTTGTAAAATGACAGCTCGCAAATCTTCAAAATAAATAAATACCTCACCAACTTTTATCACTTTCGCACCATCACCATGGATTATCTTAGCGAGAAAAACTTCCTCCGTGCATTCCATCGCAACTGTCGCATTATCCTAGAAAACATACACAGAAATGCATTTAGTTTGTCCAACAAGAACAGAGCCAAAACCATTCCAAATAAAAAAAAAAAAACAACATAAAGGCTATACAGTTTCAACTTCGCAAAGTATATCTTCAGCAGAAACTTCATCCCCCTCTTTATTGAACCACCTTGCATTATTACCCTGCATTTTAGCATTAAGAGCAACACTTTATTCTGAAATCAAAATACTAGAGAGACGTCTACATTAACCGAAAAAAAGCACATACAAATGGTTACATCTGAGAAAAAAAAAAAAAAAAGGGAAGTACACTTAAGGTGTCAAATAGTTATAAATGATCTCCATCCATTTCAAAAGTAAAGGCTAAAAAAGAAGACCTTTCACGTAAATATTTTGACATATATTAACATACAATAGAAAAAAATATGCCATCTCAATAATCTCCATAGTCTGATTGATACCTCTTTACTATACACTATGAAATCATCATCATTGTCACCAACACTTGAAGAAGAAGGTCCATGATCTTGCTCCAAATCTACCATCTCAATAATCTCTATTTCTCTGCCATTGTTATTGTTGTTTTTGTTGTTGCTATTGTTGGTGGTGGTGGTGGTGGTAGTTTTTATTTTTATTTGTTGTGGGTCTGCTTCCTCAATTAATTTGAGGCTTTGTTGTTGTTGTTGTCATCGTTGATGTGGGAATGCATCTTCAAAGGAAAGAGACAAAGGACGAGTTAGTGGAGGACTAATAACGGGGGACCACATGAAGGGTTCATCAACAGGCATCATAGGGGGCTTAAAGGTGAAGTCACTAATCTCTCGTTTTTCTCTGCCATTGTTGGTGTTGGTGGTGGTGGTGGTTTTTATTTCATCTTCTCGTGGGTTTGCTTCCCCAATTAGTTTGAGGCTAAGGTTATGTTGTTGTTGTCGGTGTTGTGGGACTGCTTCTTCAAAGGGTCGGTCAACAGGCGTCGCAAGGGGCTTAAAGGTGAACTTGTTGTAGTACTTCTTCTTCATTGTGAGCTTTTTCAATGCTCTTTTGAAGGATCCAAGCATTTTGGGGATTGGAAAAAAGAAATTTCCCATGATGTCGAGGACTCAGTAAGAAGAATACCTATGATGACATCCCTTGTATTCTGGTCCATGTCTCCATAAGTTGCTGAAACAGTAGTGTCGCCATGACAGCTACTCATCTTGCAAGCAAGCCACTCTACCTCACATTGGTGTTCACATTAAGAGCAACACTTTATTCTGAAATCAAAATACTAGAGAGAGGTCTACATTAACAGAAAAAAAGCACATACAAATGGTTACATCTGAGAAAAAAAAAAAAGAAAGGGAAGTACACTTAAGGTGTCAAATAGTTATAAATGATCTCCATCCATTTCAAAAGTAAAGGTTCAAAAAGAAGACCTTTCACGTAAATATTTTGACATATATTAACATACAATAGAGAAAAATATGCCATCTCAATAATCTCTATAGTCTGATTGATACCTCTTTACTATACACTATGAAATCATCATCATTGTCACCAACACTTGAAGAAGAAGGTCCATGATCTTGACCCTCCAAATCTACCATCTCAATAATCTCTGTTTCTCTGCCATTGTTATTGTTGTTGCTGTTGCTATTGTTGGTGGTGGCGGTGGTGGTATTTATTTTAACTTGTTGTGGGTCTGCTTCCTCAATTAATTTGAGGCTTTGTTGTTGTTGTTGTCTTCGTTGATGTGGGACTGCTTCTTCAAAGGAAAGAGACAAAGGACGAGTTAGTGGAGGACTAATAACGGGGGACCACGTGAAGGGTTCATCAACCGGCGTCATAGGGGGCTTAAAGGTGAAGTCACTAATCTCTGTTTCTCTGCCATTGTTGGTGTTGGTGGAGGTGGTGGTTTTTATTTCATCTTCTCGTGGGTTTGCTTCCCCAATTAGTTTGAGGCTAAGGTTATGTTGTTGTTGTCGGTGTTGTGGGACTGCTTCTTCAAAGGGTCGGTCAACAGGCGTCGCAAGGGGCTTAAAGGTGAACTTGTTGTGGTACTTCTTCTTCATTGTGAGCTTTTTCAATGCTCTTTTGAAGGATCCAAGCATTTTGGGGATTGGAAAAAAGAAATTTTGGGTTGAACTTAATTTCATGTTTAGGAGGAACTGCACTTGATTGAATGGCTATAGCAGTAGTTTATTCTAGCTCTCGTTTTATACCCCCACAAATACCAAAAAAAAAATCCTTTTAGATTGCATTCCAAATTTCCTTTTAGCTCCCGTTTTATAATCAGCCCACTACAATACAAAAAAAAAGAAATTACCATTTATAAAATGGAAAGAAATTTATACGGGAAATAAATTAATTTCCTATTATATCACATAACAAAATTTCGATCTCATATCTCTCTCTCTCTCTCTCTCTCTCTCTCTCTCTCTCTCTCTCTCTCTCTCTCTCTCTCTCTCTCTCTCTCTCTCTCTCTCTCTCTCTCTCTCTCGATATTCTTCATATCTAATTTTCTCTCTCTCTCTCTCTTGACATCCTTCATATCTAATTTGCTCACCCGATTTTCTCTCCGCTCTCTCAAAATCAATTTTGGGAAACACTTGTTTCTTGCGCTCCATGAATTAGTTGGAATTATGGGTTTTAACTTTAAAGAAGACTTCGAATTACTAATGGATATTCATAATTTTTAAGTGACCCTTCCAATCTCTGTTTAGTATTCTTCTTTAATCTCTTTTTTCAATGTCGCAAGTGATTTGGAATAATGTTTATCTTTCTGGTAATGGGTTTGTCATTACAGCAGGACTACATACTGTTGTGTTTTTCTTTGATTGTAAGCATTGTGTTGTAGGTTTTCTCAAAAACGATTAATTCAGAAAATTTTCACAAAGAAAATTAGTTCTAAAAGTGGGTTCTTTGTAGTGGGTTATGTTATAGTTGTAATCAAATTGAGTCTATATGTGCCACTGTCAGTTTTGAAATGCTTTCTTCCCAAATTTCATCTCTTTCCGTAGTTATAGGCTGGTGATGAATTACTCTGTTCTTGTAGCTACATAGATAGAGATAGATACTTGGGTTTCAAATTCAACTTTTCAAGTGAATGAAAGTCACTAGGCTTCTTATCAAAAAAATAAAACCAAAAAATTTATTAGGCTTGGAAGATAGGCGGCTTCGAAATCTTGTTCTGTACTGCTCAAGAAAGAGGGGTGAATACACTAAGAAAAAGAATGGAGAAAATGATATTGTGTGAATAAATTAGCAAAACTGATAAGAAGTTATGTCTCCAAGCTCCTAATTAAGAAAATGATATTCCCAAATTCAAATGCCCTATAAATGATGTGCATCTCTTCTACCACTACATCAAATAAGAAAGAAGTGCTACTAAAGACACTCCTATTCTCTGGATCACAGGAGTGTCTTTCATATTCGAACACCATACAAGATTCACATACTCGCACTTCGTTAGAAAAGTAACAAACAATGGTCTCAACAATTCTAATTAGTTGGCTTTGAAGTGCTAACTGGCTACATGTGCTTAGTCTAAGAGGGTATTAAGTTACTATGTTTCAGTTCCATGAATTCTAAATATTTTTTCCTCTCATTTTAAAATTTTCATCACAGTGGTTGATTACGCATCAAGAGTTCCTCTCGAACCTTCTTATGTATATTGTTAAAATTAGGAATATTTGGTTTGAAAATTTCAACTTAACTTTCGTTTACAAATAATTCAATAATATATATTGAGCGCCCACTTTATCTTATAACAAAACTCACGAGTACTCAAAAAAAAAAAAAAAAAACTACAAGTAATTTTAATGTTGGGGTTGAACCAGTGTAAACTTTAAGTAATGGACCTGTTGATTTCCTTTATTAAATGTTGTGCTTTTGCTTTGAAACTGTGTTGTGCTTCCAAACGTGATAATGAAATAATTAAGCTTTGGGCAATAGCTTAATTGTAGTATCTTCATTAATCTAGGAAACTCGACAATGATAACTCGCGAGTACCATTTGGGCATGCCATAGGCCTCATATTCATTAATTGTATTTAGTTTGATCTCATTAATTGTTTTTTGACAATTGACAATTTTAGTTTCATAAGAATCTTTGAAATTAATATTTTTTTAAAAATACTCTCCCACGTCAACTAGCTAGAGAGACAATCCTTAATATTATTAATAGACTCATGGAATAGGAGAGGAAGAAAGATCAATAGTATGGAGATACCCTTATATACATAAGGAACAATATCTCAAATTTTGTTTGTTTGTTTTTTTTTTTTTACTTTTGTAGGAATCCAACCACGATCTCCTGAGGTCTTGCCTTTATCTAGGATTAGTATTCCCATAGAAGTTTATTACTGCGGTTAGTGTGTTAAACCTTATGGTGGATGTCTAGGGATATGTATTAATTAGGGAAGTAGTTAGTGGCAGATGTCCTAGCTATCGAGATTAGGGGAATTAGGAATTTATAGCGGATGTCAATTTTCTATAGCTAATCTAGGGAAACTTGAATTAATAATCGTTTTGGGAAAGATTGACGATCATGATGGGCCATTGAATCCTGATCTTGTCTTGTGGAACCATAGACCTAGGTATTTCTTTTATTTATTTAATTTCTTAGTAACTAGATTAATTAATTAAGTCCTTTTCTCTAACCTCATTTTTCTTTCTTTTAGAAGCTTAGAAAGATTACCAATCTCTGTGGGATCGACCTTTTGCCACTATCTGCAAATAGTTGGTTTAAGGAATTATTTTATTGACGTGTTCGACGTGCATCAATTTTTCTTTCATTCTGAGTTTAGATTTATTTTTTTTCTTTTTCTTAGTTTTATGCTCCCATAACTCACTCGGTCAAAATCTACTAGTTCACTGTTACCTTTCAATCCTGAACCGAATAGCACATTTCATGGGTTGAATAAAGAGACCCAACTTAGGCCACAACAAGGCCAAAATCCTCCAGAAATGGATGAAAATCGCCAAGTCACTAATCAACAGCTTCAAGCTCTTTTGGCACAACAACCCCTATACATCAACTATCCAGATAATGTTAGAGATTTTGAGTTGAGGTCAGGGTTAATTCATCTCCTATCGTCCTATTATGGTGGCGAGAATTAATACCCTGTTATTTTTCTGAAGGAGTTTCAGACTAACTGCAAGTCTATAAAACCCTATAATGCAGATGAGGATACGGTTAAGCTTAGATCTTTTCTGTTTTGCTTTAAAGACAAAGCTAAGGAATGGCTTTTCTACCTTTCGTCTGGCTGCATTAACTCCTGGAATGAGATTACAACTTCGTTTTTAAATTAATATTTCCCTGAGGATAGAGTTGTTCAGCTCATCAAGGACATATGCAACATCAAAATGAAGTTGGGTGAATCATTTGGTGAATATTGGGATCGCTATAATTGATTGATTGCTAATTGCCTGCAACATGGCCACTCCGAGAAGGCCATAGCTCGTTTATTCTATGTTGGCATGTTGCCCATAGAACGACGCATGATTGATAATGCGTGTGGAGGTCACATTCAAAATAAAACTACAACCCAAATGAAGCAACTGTTTAAGGACATCGCTCAGCAGTCATGCCTTTATGAAGATCATGATGACATTGCTTACTAAAGTCTAAGTACAAGAAGTGTCTCAAGTTCTACTAACTGGAAAATTCTTATGGATTTCATAGATTTGGAAGGAGTTGATCCAAAATCCATCCAAATCTCATGGGTAGGGGCGAGATTTGGTCATGTACATTTTTTGAATAGAAATCTATTACAATCCATTAAAATCCATTCAAAATCATAATTGAATACCTTTGACTATATATACAACAGTCACTTATGCATACACACATTAATGATTCATTCTTACAACAGGGAAGTCTAAAAGAGCACTTGTGCTTGAAGTTTGAATTGTAGTAAATTGCAAACTTTGTATTATATTTGATTGATGTTTCTGTGTTGATTGATTTTTGACGAAGTGGTTGCGAAATGAAGTGATGTGACGCATGTTTGTCTAAGCCAAGATTGAGTTTGTTGGTTAATCGATTTGAAAATTTGAATTTCAGTCATGTAGCTTGATATTCTTAGAATAAGTACTAGATCATACTCACCTAAATCTTTATTGAAAAAAAAGTATCTCAAGTCATTCTTGTGGCTTATAGTGTTATTTATATTCTTACGCTTGCCTAATCATCTACCAGTGTTCAATGTGGCAGGAATGGGGGTATGAAAGGACTATTTACAGGTGTTGGTGCTCAAATTGCTCGTGTTGGTCCATCGATAGGGACTATAGTTTCATTTTCTGAAGTCCTGAATTAGGAAATCCCAAACAATGTACTGCAAAACACAAGCTCTAGAACAAGTTATTTTTTCATTTGTCTTTAAAAACGAGTGGTTTTTTTGAGATTTTTGGGTTGATGGGTGTGTTTGATTTTTGTTAGATAAGGTCTATGATTGTGAGGGGAGCTTCAGTTCATTGTCTTATACATGGGAAAAATGAATGATGTGATGATTGGGAACAATGGGGATGCAACATTGTTCACTAATGTCAACCTTTTAGCTTTTGTTTGGGAACAGTGGGGAGCTTTAGTTCCCAGCTCTATGCTTTGGAGAAAAAAACTATATGATGAAGTTAAAGTACTTTGTTCGCTAATGTTAACTATTTAGATTTTGTTTTTGTTCATTGAGTGTTGGATATTTTTAGATCAATATATTTTGCAGACTTCATTGATTTTCATAGTGAGTTTGATTGTTTGTAGAGTGTTGGGAATTTAAAGATTGAACATGAGAAGAAGGTGGATTTTTATTTGAAGCATGGAGGAAGAATGCGGCTTGGTTTTTTCTTGTACAAGACTTTTATTGATGAAATGGTGGCTGAAACAATGAGCTTCAGTTAAGCATTTTAAACAAAACAAAATCTCGCATTTGAGCTCGTATTTTTCCATTTTCAAGTATTTTTAGCACAATGAAATTGGTTGATTCCATTGAAAACTTAAAATTTTTCAGCATAATGTTGTTTTTTTTTCCGATCCTTGTTGGTATATCCATGCTTATGATGAGCTTGTATTTTACCACAATGAAATTGGCTGACTCCATTAAAAACTTTAAACTCACTGCTTATAACTGAAAACTGGCAGTTGAATTTTGGCTTATCTATTACATTCCATGTTTCCGGCTATGTGCATCTGTAATAATCGTTAGGTTATTTTTTGGGGGTTCTTAATCTGTGTTGTTGCATCCTATAGTATATATGCATCATAAATTGCTACTTACTAATAACTAAGTCTGCCTTTTCTTTACAAACTCTCATAACATGAACTTAAAGTTCGCAACCCGTAAAAGTGATAGGATTTACCTTTTTCATCTAGCACCAATGTGTTGGGATGCGGGGTTAAGAAAAGACTATTGCAAAAATTTGAAACGAACCTTCTTTTGAACATGTGAAATGTGAGCTTGCTTTAACTGAAATGACCAGTATATAGGTTGTCCAATAGATTGTTTTCTCTCATTACATTTGAAAAACATGTTGGACCTAACTGTACCGTGTATTGTATACTTACTAGGGAAAATTTGTTTTAAGTTCTTACACTGATGGTTATTTGGATTTGCCTTTTTCTCGTCTTTTTGTCTTTCCTACATTGTAGTGTAGCCAATTTGGATTTAATTCCAAACTTGTGTTAGTTAATCTTGTGAAACAGTTCATTCATGTGCACAAGTTGCAAGTGTTTTATGATGAAGCTAGGTTTTGGGATGCTTTTTGATTGTATGTGTCTATTACTTTGGTATGTATGATTTTGTGACTTTCCCCTTGATGGCATCCTTAATTTTCTATTCTTATGTTATCAGTTGCCTGGTGAAGTGCTTTCTTTCATCTGAATGAGAATTTTGTACATCTGTATGTTTGGCCTTGGGACATTTTTAAAATTTTGTGTAGAACCTTAATATTTTATTGCATATTATTAACTAGATTATTCCGTCATAACGAGTTGAACAGCCTAAACTTGACATCAGTTAATGGTATCTTTTTTATGTGAGATCAAGTAATGATTTGAGATGGTTTTAGAAAAATATTCTTTCTCCTCTTATGTTGATCTCCAACTTCAATTCATTATCTAACCATTTTTTTTTATTGGAGTTGTGTTGTGTTTCAAACTCTTCATTTATTTTTTTCTTTAATTTTGACTTGTGATTTATTTGTTGCAAAGCATCAAAATTTGGTTTACTTTCAATTTTGATTGTTCTACAAACATGTAATTTGTATTTAATGTGTTCTCTTTAACCGAATTCAGTGAGAGAGGGACAACTATGAGTACATATGGCCTGTTTGGTTGGAGTATTAGGTTATCTAAGCCTGGGCTTAGAGGTAAGACCATTGTTTGCTTGAAGTGTTAAGTAAGCAACAGGCTTACATAAACACTCATGAGCCCACCCAATTTTTGAGGTGAAATGTCGAAAATGCCCTCATGATTTGAACAAAACCTTAGATTACATTCTTCTTCACATCGATCAATACTCGCCTACATTAAATAGGGACATTTTAGTCATTTCACCCACTTTTCCTTATGGGTTTATACTTGAACCAAACGGCTGCACATAAAACTCCCATCTCTTACAAAGACCAGGCTTATCTAAGCCAATCCCTACACCTTACACATAACTCCAACCAAACGGGTACATAGTTGTTGATGGGAAGATCATGCACAAGCAAACTGAGGAACTTCTCGACAAAAGTAAAGGGGTGAAGTGGATTTTCATGATGAGCGCTGCCAAGAAACTCTAGCTTATATATGTATGCAGGCGTAACGAAGGATGGCAAAGCAAGGGTGAAGCTTAATGCGGGCCAAAGTTTTAAAGACTAATCAGTTGCGATGTTGTTTAGATGTATCAATATGGTTGTTATACATGTAAGTTGGTTGATTACCAGCATCACTCTTGATTGTCATTTAATTGATGATTTCTTGAAAAAGTAGGATCTGTACTTGATTCTTGTGTAATCGCATTTTTTTTTTTTTGAAACCAATCGCATATTTCTATTGTAAAAAGGCTAAATACTGCACGAACCAACGGTGTAATTTTTTTTTTTTAAATGTGAAAACCTTTTATGACGATTAAAATTGGTCACAAAAGCCCAAAATCCAATACAACATTTTAGATAAGATGACGGTGAAAACCGTCACAAAAGGCGTTGAGCTTTAATAACTTCTCATAACATGATTGAGTTGGTGACAGTTTAAAACCGTTATTAAAGGTCTTTTGTGATGGTAAGAAATCGTCATTAAAGACTTTTACTGTTGTAGTGAATGAAGATCCCGATGCAAACATGCAAGTACATTTCACCAAATTAAAACCCAAGTATTGTAATGAACCCACTAGTTATATTCTTGCTATACACAAGAAATGAAAATTAAGGGACTCTTGTTGAGTTACAAAAGTATTTTTTTAAATTATTACCCTAAAGTGGGAGGGGTAAGCATGTAATTAGCATGCCCAAAACACTTAAAATTTACTTAAAAAATATTACATAAATCTTATATATTGTTTTATGACATACGTATTATAATGAAACTATTATCTCGGATATATATATATACATATATATATATATATATATATATATATATATATATATTATAAATTGGACTTTACAGTAAGCAATGTCACATATGAATCCATGGATGTCTAGATATGACTAGGGACACTTGTGCCTACCACCATGGGTGGTCATGTTGGCATAGCAGGGACAGGTGTCGTAGTTTCCTGACGTCCCTGGTGGAACGCAGTGGCACCTGTGACAGCATGTGTTGCACGCTCTTATGCACATTTTATGCCTCGACGCCTTGCTGCACCGGTACGCACACTTCCCTGCGCAGTCTGCAATTTACAACCATTCGGAATATACAAAATTTTAGAGTTTTTTATCAAAAAAATTAAGAAAATATGAAAATGATATCTGCTGAATAATTACATAATATTTCAGGTAATATATGATACATATAATTACTCTATATAATATACGTAACTAAGAAATATTTTACCTATCTCTTTTCCTTCCACAATTTCCAACCATCCTATTTTATAAACCTGCAACTGAAATTTCCAAACATGAATAAATTAAGTTAGCTTAATAAACCCATTAATTATCCAACACTATATAAATTAAGATGACTTACCTCATCAAGAACCATTAAGGATAAGACCATGATAAAGAACGCCATCTTACGAGCAGACATGATTAAATTAATTTCACAAAACCAACCTCGTTTCGAGCAAGAAGTATTAGTGCAATTCAACTAAGCAGGGATTAATTAGTTAAAGTGGGGCTTATGTATTTATAGCTACCTAGCTAGTTGCCTATTAATTTATAAAACGAATAATCACAGTAGTTTGATTTAAAAAAGTAACCATCACAATAGTGTGATCTTAATTTCGTGTAAATCATTATCAGAATAAAAAAGAAAACGTGTAAAGCATTTCTTGTCCATTTTCAGCTCCCAACAATCTTCACTCACCAAGTCATAACATTAACGCCTTGATAACTGATTAGCCTTCTTGAATGGAACATCTATTAATTCTCACCTATATACTTGGTAATGCTAAAGATGTGCCAAATGATACTAGTCGGTAATTTAATTACCAAAATACCATTGCAGAATAACATGTCACACTAGGATGCCCCTCGTTTTCTAAAATGATACCAGACTATTATTTCTCAGCATTTCATCAGAATGAATGAAGAAAATCTGAGATTCAGACATTATTCTTTTACAAACAATATTATTCTCAATGTACACAAATAATCATTACAAGTAGAATTACAGTTATATAAGAAGCGAAAGTTAATTTAAAACCGAACCCAGCATCGTGTGCATTTAGCCATACAGTCTCCCTTACAATCCACATTGTATCCGAGAACCTTGGGATTGCGTAGAAGAAGGTTTCGAAGAGTCTTCCCTTCGATCCCCCAGTCCTTCTCAAGGATTTGAACATTGTTCTTCATCTCTTCATCTAGATTGCATCCAAGCACCTCCGGAAATTTCTTTAGTATCTTATACAGATCGTCATCAGAGAGCCCTAGACTTTGCAGAAAATTCAATTTTTCTTTCACGGTCTCATGTCTTGGAACTTCTTTAGGCCTCTCTTCACTCCAGTAAGGTGAATGGACGTAACCAAAGGATTTCGCCAGTATTTTATCCTTCTCGTCGATGCTGAACTCAAATGCACTAAGAGCCTCTCTGCTTGCTTCCCACATCTCCCTTTCTTTATCAGTTAGAGTCAGGACCTGACTTTGTGCAGTTGAGTGCAACTCCCACTTCTTTGATGAACTAACAGAAGTCCAAGTTCTTCTCGCGATTACATTAGTTCGAACATTCTGTATTGCATAGCAAAAGGAGTTCTGTCTTTGTGTTGCAACAATGCATGCATATTTATCAGACTGCATGAAGCAAATTAGTAAAGAGTCATTCAATGGGGATCTGAAGTAGTTAAAACAGAACGACCAATAACATTTCCAACATTAACAGCATTGCATGTCATTTACTTCTGTTACTTCGTCTTTAGCTATGATCTAAAACCCAAGAAACTTGATGCCGTTTAGATTCCAGAAAAATCGAGAAGAACTATACAAGGAAACAGAAATAATTTGGGCAGATAATGAGCTGCAAGAATACATGTAACCACTTTTTATCTTCTTTTTTTCTAGTATGAGAAACAAGTACGAAAATGCAAAGAAATTATGGAATGTCAAAGTAAAATTTCAAGATTAATGGTAGAAAAAAAAAGTACAGAGAACAGGCCCTGCATTTTGTTTCATTGAAGCCAAACCCCGAGTTCGTATAACAAACCATAGTTTGTCAAACAGCAAAGGTAAGGAGACAAAAAGAAGATAAGAAGAAGCGAGTCAAAAGTAATCATTTGTAGCAAAAAGGATCAAAGTATTTCCTCACTATACATTCTTCGTAATTGCAATTGGCTTTCTGCTTTAGTTTTTTTGTCCATTTTCTTATAACTTTCTATAAGAAATTTCTGGATTCCTTCTCTTAAATAAAAAGGGAAATCTCAATTGCAGAAAATGGTTCTTTGTTTTCTCATTATGGATTATCTGAATCAAACGCCGTAATATCAAGACATGACATACACTAATAAGCTTAATGAAATGGATAATGTTGAACCATTCTCAAACCTCTCAACTATCCAGGAAATTTTAGCTACCTACGATCATGTGTCAGACCATGGAAGGTGCAGTGAGAGTAAAGTTGGAGTCAGATGGTAACTGATGTCAGAAAGCAGACTCACAGAAGAAACATAACTGCAGGTCGTAGTTTCCCAATTCACCAGAGAGGAAGCTATTGAGTTTCCCAGCATCTTTCACTGCAAGAGAAAACAGAGCACATATCATGAAAAATAATAAATAAGTTACCGTCCACTAAAATTACAGCACTTGAAAGGTCTTTTCGACTACATTGATCCATGTTCATCAGTGAGGCTTTTCTTCTTTCAAATTAAATTAGCTACGAGTATTGATATGTACCAATAAGATTACCAAAGAAAACTCAAAATACATATCATAAAGAGCATGCATATACATATTCTTCAAAAATAGCAGCATTTTCCAAGTTGTGAGTGCTGAAAGTTTAATCAAGAGAGAGATGAAACATGCAAATCTGATCCTGAAAACTTGACAAAGACAAACCCGATACAAATAGCACATATTGTCCAGCACATCGAATTCTGAATAGGTATGTTTTATTCGTCAAAAGATAGAATCATAAGAGTTTAAAGCCCATTCAACCCCACAAAACAAGATAAGAGGGTTGAGAATTAATTCTCTAAAGACAATTTGCAAGAACATCATTTTGGCAGATTGCTAAGCCAATGAGGTTGAGGACCTGAGGCTATGTTGTTCTTGTTGCTGTTGTTGTTACTAAGTCAACAGAAGAAAACCAACTTCCTGACAAAGAGGGAATAGAAAGAGACTGAGAGTAAGCACGTGCAATGTAAAGCACCCTTTTTGAAGCTCATAATAAGCCAAAATTGTTCTTAATCAGCCCAAGAAATGATAAAAAAAATTGAAAAGCATGGTGCTTCTCATAGATAAAGCAACAAGAAGCACCCTTATAAAAACTATTTCTTTATTGGGAAGAGGGAGATAAGGTGTAGAGGAGCTTCTTGTTCGCAGCACATTAGTCAAAATATTGATCTGGAAACAAATCAACAAAGGTCTTAATCAAGAGAACCCTGATTTGGATCAACTTTTTAAGCGAAAAAATTATTATTTCATGCTGTAGAGCATAAACATAAGATGGATCTCACTTAAGCACGCGACATGAATAGAAACTGCATCGATCACATAAAAGAGACCACTAAAGACTCTTATATACATCGAAAGAAACACATAATAAACTTAAAGACTAACGATAACTACCCAAATTTCCTAAACCAGTATCTTGCCTAGTTACTGGGGTTGTTTTCTTAATTCCGTATAATATGTGTGTATGGTGTGCTACCTTGGTTGTATTATATGATATTTGAGAACTTCTTAGGGGCGTAAGAACTGAGATGGAGAGATTAGACCCCTAAGACTCGATTGATAACAAAGAAGAATAAGGCCAATTGTAATTTGGCATGTAAATAAAATAAATAATTAAAAGGAAATATAAAACAAGGGCTATAGATGGGCCTAGAACTTAAGACATGATGAGATGAGATGGAGAGTGGAGACTTGCGCTCCAACCCTAACTTAAAACCTAAGTATAAAAAGTGAAGAGACAGGTTTGTGCCTCCACTTCAAAACAAAGAAAAGAGAGAGGAGAACCTTGGGTTCCTAAGTGGTGGAGTCTTGGTGGCGAAGTGTTGGTGGCTTGAGTTGAAGGAAGAGGAGGCCAACACCCATGTCATCACCACTAATCTCGGGGAATCACTCCAAGCTAGGTAAAACCTTAACCTTTCTTGTTTTCAAACTTGAAAAAATGGTTTTCTTGAAGTCAAGCATGGTCTTCAAAGGTTTCTTATGATTTCAATGGGGTTTTGAGATTGGAGATGGACCTTTCTGGTTTAATCATGTTTTGGGATCCCCTCCATTGGAAATGTTGGGATAGTCCCACATCGACTACATAGAAAAAAAAAAAGGCTTATAAGTGTGGAGTGGGCACTCCATCTTGCCTTAGCATTTTGGAGTGAGCCCCACTGTCGCACTTCTAGCCTATACATAAACTAGTCACCACAATCTCGTCACCTTGGATTGGGCACTGTATTGCAAATTGAACACTCTCCACCTCACTTGAACGGTCTTCACAATGAATGCAAGGTTTGGATGATGTTTTTAATGGATTTTACTCAAAGCATGTCAAATCTATGATTTCCTTGCAAAACTATGGTTTGGGCCTTAATCTTTTAGAATGAGGTTGTACATATCATCAATGGGATGGTTTTCATCAGTATTATGATGTACTTGGACCCATGGAGGTCGGCTTGGAGTTATTGGGATGAATTTTTGGGTTTTCATGTTGAAAAACACTGTCCCAACCCTAGAGTCGTCACAACTCTGTTGCTTAAAGCGGTACAACGCCACAACAATGCTATCTAGGCAATGTTCTGCAAATTAGCTCAGTACCGCCCAGCGTTGCATGGTGCCATAACGGGAATGAGACCAATCACGTTCTGTTTTTCAAAAAATCATTTGGCGCCACACAGCGTCGTGACATTACACATGACACTGAACCTAAATGTGTTCTGATTTTTGGGAATTATCAAATGATTCCTAGCGCCACGTGAACAAGTCATAACACTGGGAAGCACTGACTGTTTTACAGAGTTTTCAAAATATTTTCGAAATTTTTTAGTTTTCTTCGAGGTTTCTATCGCCAAGGCAATGGACATGGGTAATGATGACTGATACTGAAAACCTTTGTCATTGCGTGACATTAATTCAAAAAGGCGACTGATACTGAAAACCTTTGTCATTGCGTGACATTAATTCGAAAAAGGTTTAACAATGCTTCAAGACCTTAAGACCAATTTAAATAGCTTCCCTCAATTCGAAAAAGGTTTAACAATGCTTCAAGACCTTAAGACCAATTTAAATAGCTTCCCTCAATGAAATAGAGTATAAAAGTTGTGTCGACTAATAATAATGTTTATACTCAAGGAGGGCAAAATCAGACTTCTTGGAGTAAGACTTGGATTAGTATTAGTAGCGATTGAGATAAGTGGGGTTCGTTCTATCGCCAATCATGTCATGCTATTAACATAACTTAGGTCTCATGTAAGTTAGAGACTTGGGACGGGATGCAATGCACTATTGACGTCATTCTTGTTATAGCTATGGTTGCATGCATAGACCTTATATAGGGGTCGTAGTCGAAGGAACCACAATTATTACTTATTGTGTTAGTAGTTGCTAACACATGGACCTTGGAGCCGTAGTCTCGAGCACCATGATCTACTCTAATCATTATACACCGTGTTTGTTGTAGCTTACACGGAGTAAACGGAAATCGAGTATGTAGTTGCTAACTCAACGAACCTTGGCCCTTTGGTATATGTAGGGTGATGGCTTGGAAGAACTCTAATTGTGTTGTGAAGCTCAACAAAACAACATAGATGTACAATGTGTTGGTTAGTAAGTCTATCTTCACCGGGAGCATGAGATATCAGTCACCCGTAATGATATCAATAGTACGTGATTACCATAGTACGTGTGCATGATGGAACTTTGATTTGCATTTATCTCTGTGAACCTTGCTTATGTATATGCTTTATTTCTTGATATCTCTGAGTTGCAATCATCATTCTTTTATCTCTCTACTTATTGTTGCATGTTAATTATATCTTGCACTTGGTATTACTTGGAAGATTGATGGTAGAGCGGATTCCTGATTTACAAAGCATGTTGATATTTTGCTCATCCCACTTCTCCCCCCAGGTACCTCATCAGCTGCGATAGGGAAGGGAAGGAGGAAGCTCTGACTTAGGAGCCCTTTTCTTTGTGTGAGTTGGATGATATACTCTATTATGTATTATGTTGAAACAGTAATGTATTAAATAAGGATTTTAATGGGTAGACTTGTAAACCTATAGTTTAAATTGTTGTAATGACTATCTACTTTATTCAGCATTGATGTACAATTTGGAAAGGCTTTTATTTTTCGCACTTTACTTGGCCTTTAGGATTGTGATCTCCCCAAATAGTACCAATGAATTTTTGGAGGAAAACCCCATATTTGTGAGTAGAAGGTGGGTAAGTTGGGGAAAGTATCGATACTAGTAGAGATCCACGTGCCCACACAGGTGTTGGCGGGCCCAACAAGTATGCATACATGAGTTGATATTTGCTTATAAAGATAACAGCAAACAGGAAACTATCAATTAATATCATATCTATTTAATATGATTGACACTTCTAATTTAAAATTGTAGAGACACATTTGTGTTTATTCTTTTAAAAGCATCTAATGAATCAAGCAAATTACGGAGCATGAATGTGAATATTAATACTCAAATCATAAATCAAAGTATTCTTCAATTTTTGGGGATTCAAAAGCATATGGATTCCTATTAAGGATTAAGATAGATTTAACTAGATCACATCACGAGTTGTAGGATTCATGGACTCGAATCACAATTCCGATAAGCAGCGATTATTGAACCAAGGGAAGACAAAAGTAGTAACAAATGATAAACTCAACAGCCAAAATGTAAATTTGTACTTCTGAATGTCCTCAACAACAGCAAGGCTAGAATTAGAATAAATCAAAAGTAGGATTTCTATTAGAGATCACCAAATCACTATTTTAACAAAAGAAATAATGCCAACCACAAGACTCAAGACGCATTGCAGTGCACTCATGAAGAAAGAGTTACGTCGCAGTTCAAACTTGACAGGGACCTAAAACAATCTTACATGATCCATGTCCATGATAAGTGGCCAAATGAAGAGAAAATGTACCGAGAATTCAGAAGTCCCCAAACTAGTTTAATCTACAGTATACATAAAAAGAAAGGAATATGATAAATTATTTGTATGATACACCAAAGAAGCATGGGTCAATGTAGGCAAACCCTATGCAAGGAGCACCTCAACTATAAAATTTAAATGCAGATGTTAATGACATATTCTGAAATGCAAGAGTAAATCACTTAAACGTTGTGCCAAGTTTTATTTAATTTGATTTATTGTAACATTAGAGTAACCCTTATAGTAATATCCGCAATGGCCTTGAAAACTATACAAATATATGAAGGGTAAAAGTATAACTATGAGAATCAAGCAGTTTCAACACCCTCTCTTTTGTCCAAAGTAAGAAAAGAGGAAGCGAGCAACGAGAAAACAAATAAACAACAGATAGTCACAAAAGATGAGGCTTGAACCAAAGGCCCAAGCACAAATCAAGGATCTAAACAACCTTAGATCACCAAGGGACCTAAAAGCTATGGTTGTTAATGCCCAACTTGAATATCGAGCTATTTCAACACTTACAACCTATGTTAAAAGTTTAATGACATAATCTACTAGTCAAGTCAAATTGTCTGCCGTGCTTGAAAATATGAAGATTTTGAATTAGGGGGCAGTTGACCGTTGCGTACCCGGTGGCCAAATTGGAATTGCTAGGGGGCAAGAATCAAACACCCGCCATGTTGTAAAAGGAGTGTCTTATGGAGCCGACACACCTTTACACTAGCCCTTGCCATCCTAGCAACCCGATGACAAAAAATAAATAAATAAAATAAAATTCTTAGGTTTTCGAGGTAATGAAGCTTTTACGGTTAAATCTCAACTCATGCTATTCTTTAGGCACAATCACTATATAGTATGATCTACCGTGAGAAGATTCTCCTGCAAACGCAGTTTTATTTTGTTCGTAAATGATATATCAATCAAACTAAATAAATCTCAAATGGTTTCGGCTTCATTTTGCAGTTTAGCGAATTCAAAATATCAACAGATTGGCAATAGAGATTTGAAATTACCTTCGTTGGACTGGTGGAAAGATCGCTGTCGGTTGTCGGACGGCCAATCTGCCGTGAGAGACGTGATTGGAGGTGGGGGAAACGAGTGAGCTATGTGAAAGGGTTTGGAAAGGGGTTAAATTACAAACAAATTGGTACCTACACTTTATGGTCAATTTGGCACAAAACTTGATTTTTATTTTATTTTGGTCACAATTTTTTTTTTTCAAAATAGTTGTCAATGTAATAAGAAATTGTATTGATTAGAGTAAAATATGACAAATTGTATACAACGAGTTGCTCTTATTTATAAAATGGCACAAAATAATATATATGAAAATAACTGATTTACACAATTAGTAAGAAAGTTACACAATAAGTGAAGAAGTTATGGTATACACAATAAAAAAATTATCGTATACAATGTCAGTCCTAACAATAGACATCTAATTTTTGAAAAGTTTCACTTAGTCATTTCATATATTTTCGTGAAAGTGGTGGTTAAGTGACGCTGACGTGGAACAAATTGGCATTGTGGTATTGTCATGAAGGTTGCATGGCTAAGATATTAAATTTACTGATTTTTGTTTTAAAAATAAATGCCGAAATTATTTTTAACATTAATTAGAGAAAATAAATTTTCAATTGAGTGGTTCGGTCTTGTAGGTCTAAAGTCTAGGTGGTAAGTCAGTCGGAGCCTAATAAATCTCTAGTCGGATAACCAATTGTAGCTTATCGAACCTCTAATTTAGTGATTATTAACCAAGTTTCAATAAAAAGAGTTTGGTAGGCCAACATCACCAGGATCAATCAATCCTACTCCAAAACACCAATCAATGACATCAAGATTGAAAAATACCAAGAAAGAGGGGGACAAGTATGATTTGGGAAGGTTTAAGTGTGTTTCAACGATCCAAATGAGTCAGTTGAGAAACAGAGGTAGTTTAAGACATTTTATAAAAAAAAATTGAGAAGGGTTCAGACATTTGCATTTTAAATTTGTGGTACCCAAAATATTAGCTTCCTCTCATGAAAAGGTGAGGAGGTCGTAGGTAGACTCTATTTTTTTTTCGGCCCGGTTATGGGCAAATAACATTTTACTAAGGGCAAAACAACTTTTTTTCCCCAAAATGCCTTTGCCCTTATACACCCCTATTCCCAACAACGCGAAGAAGAAAAAGGAAAAAACACTCGACCTCTAGGTTGATCTTCGCGTTTCCTCTGTTCATCTTTGCATCAACTCGGTCGATCTTCGCGTCACCTCTGTTTATCTTCGCTCTCACCCTAGGTCTTGCTTTGTCTTGCTTCCATACGGTCGCCACACAATCAACGACTAAACTTGATAGATTTAGGGCTGTTTCCATTAATATGGATGTTTTATCAATTTTTTTACTATTTTTGAACAATTTTGGTAGTTGTGTATGAGTTTGTAATTGTTTTTTATCAAATATGTTGGTTGATTTGTACGTTATTGATGGTCGACGCTCGATCGGTGACACAAGACCAATTGACAGTGCACTGTTCGGCTGAAAGTAACCGAACAATGCATGTTAATCGGTCTTTAATGACCGAACCACATTGTAATGTTTAGAATTTTGTTTGATCAAAGGTTTGTTCGATCACCTATGATCGAACAAGCATGTTTCAATCGGCCTCGACAAACCGAGCAAAAGCCATTTGTTCAGCCCTACGAGGCCGAACCAGAAGGGGAAATCTTTGGTTTAAACACAAAAAACAATACTAAAATTGAATGAAAACTCATGAAATACCTCTTCATCTTAAACATATCTATCTCCTACACTTCATCCTCCAATTTTATGGTAAATAGCCACTAAACAAAGCAAACAAACAATGCCCTAACAAGATAAAAAAAATTTGTTCAAACCCTATAAAATGCATTCAAAACAGTGGAGAAGCATGATTTTTCAGTAAGAAATATGAAGAAATCGACTCTTACGATGGTAGCTAGTGGGCTCTGAAATCGCAAGTTCACGTCGCCAGTGGTTGGAGGAGATTATTTGAGTTGAAGGTGGTGTTTGTGTAGGGTGTACAACGTGAGAAGGAGAAAAGGCATTTTTGGATGTGGAGTGAAAAAAAAAAAAGTGGTTTGCCCTTAGTAAAAAAAGTGGTTTGCACATAGCCGGGCCATTTTTTTTCCTCAAAAAGTTGGTTTCCTATTTTCGGAGAGGCTAAATGGACCTTATTTTTGCTGAGTGTAACAACCTATTACTTTAAGCACGTGATTAACAGTAATCGATCTGAATCCAAATTAATCCGAGTTAAGCTCGTGGTTAAGCATGGGTCGTCACGATTAATGTGTGTGTGGAATTGCATGATGTATTGTGTTTGTTTGGTGTTTACTAGTATGTATAAATGAATAATCGGACCAATGAGAGAATGCCTAATACCATGTGTGGGTCAAGAAGGACACACATGGGATGCGGGATAGAGTTGATGCCCGAGTGTATTCATTTGCGTAAATTATTTAATTATAGGCGTAATAATTGGCATAAATATATATTTTTATATATTATGGTTATATATAAATATATATTAAAATAGAAAAATTAATAAATAAAGGGTGAATTGTCAGGCGCAGAGTGATATGCGTGGTTACGAGTGACACGCGTAGGACGTACGGTGGTGTGCACGCCCGAGACTTTTCGTTGGCATGCCAACCGGAATTTGAAGCATAATATATCGATATATATATATATTTATGTATAAATTAGTATATATAAATATATATAATAAAAATCAGAAATTGTGAAATTACCTTTAAGGGTATGGAGGTAAAGAGAGAAAAGGATAGGCTTGGGGGTAGTTTGGTCATTTCCCTGATCAAACCGCCTTTGTTTCCTTTAAAAAAATCAAATGAGCAGAGAGAGAGAGAGAACCGAGACAATGAGGATGATAGGAAGAAGGAGACCGAGAGGAGAAGAAGGGAGCCAAGAGCTCGGGAGCTTGAGGACGTTGAGGTAAGCTTGAGTTGATGTTCTTGTTGTTGAGGTTGTTGTGTGGTAGTTGTTGTTGTTAAGGTTGGTGAGGTTAGGCCATGGCAAGAATAGTGAAAGGGAGAGTGTCTTCTTAAAGGTTGAAAACGATTGGGGTTGGGGTTGGAAGCCAACCACAATCGAAAAGAAAAAAAAACGAATGATTGCTCTATTCTTGTGAAGAAGAAGGTGCTGAACCAGGCCAGTTCGGCTCGATTAAGCCGAACCTGGCTCGGCACGGTTCTGACACCAACCAAAAAGGAAAAAAAAAAGAGAGAGAATGGAAAAGAAAATTTACAAAAATAGGAAAAAATATGGAAAAATAGTATTTTGACCAAACAAATAGAAATTGAGGGATTTCTATGAAAATGAGAAATTTGAAAGTTGGAGGAGACTTTATACAAGGGTTTTTACCTCGAAAAGCATGAAATGATAATAATATGTTAGAAACTAGATCTTGGGATTCCGGACTCAAATGGGACTAGTTTAGAAGTATTAGTAAATAAATATTAGACTTAGATTGATAAGAAATGGTTTATTTTAGGTAATGAACTCATGTGGAAAGGTTTGAGGACTTTGGAGAGTCGTACAAGTCGGTAAAACATAGAAAGCTCAAGATAAGTAGGACTCGTATTTGTTTTCAATTATGCAATATAAATTAGTATTATTAGAGCATGTAGTGTACTGGACTGTGAATGGGGCAATGTACCATGATTTGGTTTTATTTTACACAAATTTTTTTGAAATGAAAATGGAATCCGGAAAGAGGTTTGACGAGAAGGATTGGCCTGGGGTTTGGAACTGTGTGTTGGTGTTTGGGGTTCATGCGTAGCAGAGATTACAAAACAATTTTGACAAAAACCCCAACAGGATCAGAATCTAATTCCATTAAAAACGTTTAAACTATGAAAACTTAATCATACCTCAGTTGCAATATACCTTTCTGAAGGTTAATCGATCTCTAAGGCGCTGCCAACGACGAACGCCCTTTATCAGTAGTCCACACATGGGCGACCGAGATTTGAAGTGCTAGTTTCGAGAGAATACCAAACCTTTTTGTTTCTCTCCAAAACGATCCAGAGCATACCAAAAACCCTAAGTCGTTTCTAAAACGAAAATAGAGTTTTGGCCTTTTAATCTTTCGTTAGTGTATTCTAACTCAAAGCGTCTATTTATACAACCCTTGTATATAAAAGGTTAAGTAAATTACACATATACCCCTACTTAAAGAAGTATAAGTGTAATACACTGCAAGGACGTTTCTGTCATGAATTTTATCATATAAAATTCATTTTTCTGAACCATCTTAAAAAATCTAGCAAAACCATTCTTAGTGTGTAACCCAATAGGCTCATACAACGTTGGCAGTGTACCGAAACACATTTTGGTATACAAGTCATAAGCGGCCTCTAGCAAGACATTATGACTACCTAAGTTATACAAATATCAAATCGATACAACCTAATCAATAATGTATATAACATCCTTTTGTCACACGACATCCTTTTGATCAAATAGAAGGCATGGAATTGTCATCTAACATGTTCAATCGTACTAGTCTCGGTCTCTAGGTAGACTGAAAACATCCAAGTGACATTGATCAATATCAATTCACTTAGACTAGGCCTTTTAACAGTCTTAACACATCGAGGGATCCACTGGATATATCTCTCTATATGAGAGGGACAAATTCTATCTCGATTACACAACTTTACCACATTATTCACACAGTAACCAATCACAACCTTTATAATCGTCCGGTTAAAGACAACGTTTAATTGCGTCAAATCACTGTATTCCTAATGTTGAAGTCTCTAGTAATCTCAAGTCAAAGGATTGAATAATATACATATCATGAGAAACAACTATGACTTAATCCATGTGATGTTCTCATAGCGGGTCGGTCCAGTACTTTGTTCCCTAACAAGTACTCATGATCTTGATTCGTATTCCTATACGTATGATCATCGCATGATCATCAATCAAGACTCACACTAGTCTTAATTCATTATAGTTCTCAGTATAATAATCGACTAGGGACATTTAGGATATTTCTGTAAATACCCATGGATCTTATTATAATGTAAACATGCAAATCAATTATAATAAACAACAAATGAAATCTTCTATTTTATTTAACTAAAATGTATTCTTAAAGACTATTAATGGATTGACCTAGGGCACATTTCCCAACACTGTGGTGGAGTTGCTAACCATCATCGCGCCCCTAGTGACTTGGAAATTATCCCGAACAATGCGTTCCATTTGAGTTGACTACTCATTAGTCATAAACCAATCAAATGAGCAGTGATTGATTTAATTGATGATGAGGGAGTGCAACTCTATGCTTTTATGAGTTGGCGACACATTGACAAGAACTGGTTAGATGCCCAGTGACTGGTTCTTGAAGAATGTGAGAGAACGACTCAAGTTAAATACTGAGATTGAAAGTACAAATCATGGGTACATTGCAATGAACCAAAGAACTTGCATCTGTTATATATATTGTTTATATTGATTCATATGCTCCTATAGATATGCATTTAATTCATGTTGTTATGCATTGCCTTGATATTAATTGGTAGTTAATGGTTGGTATGAGAGTCACTTACTGAGCATGTAGGAGCTCACCTACCTTATCATCTCCAGGTATGGGTGTACATTAGGACTTGGAACTCAAGAAAGGAGAAGACCAGGCATTTAGTATCTTCTCTACGGTGCAGTGAGTTTCTTGTTATATATATATATATATATATATTGTAATGTTTTATGATTTTGTAATAATTGGGTAATAATTGGGGTAGGAATACTAGTTCAATACCAATGTTAATACCGGTATTTCATATCTTGTGTTGTATCGAAAAAACGTTAAATTTTCTGTTGCGTTTGTTTTATTTTGTTTATTGATTATCAAGATATACAGGTTTTTGTCATGAAATGTGGTAAGGCTACTGCCACTAATTAGGTCAGATCTGATTTACCGGGGCTTAATTAAGGTTTCAGGCCGAACATTCTTTAATTGAGATTAAGGGTTGTTATAGTTGGTATCAGAGCCAAGGCTTTACAAACCTTAGTTTATTATTGGTCTCGAAGTAAAAAACAGTTTTGATATAGTGTGATATCAGAGATTGGTTGGTAAAGCTTGGCATAACTATTCCACTAATCAGTTGATGGAATAATTTTGATACAGTGAGTATCATAGACCGAAGTTATCACTTTTGAATTGGTTCGAATGGTGTGATAACTTTAATACATAAGGATTGATGTCTAAAAGTTGTACCTATATATTAAAATGAAATTTTAGGTTAACTGACTAGGAGATTGGTTCTCAAGTCAGGGATAACTTAGGACTAAATAAACGGTTTTTATCGATGTTTTGGGGGTAATGAAAGATAAAAGCTTGAGATATGTATTTTTGAGTTAATATTATATCTATGCGATAGATATAGTTGTACTATCTTGCCTAGGAATGAATTTGGAAGTCTTATCTCACATCTATGACTTGGTAAGTCAAAGGAAATTGATGGTGAGGGTTTTTGGGAACTTGGACTTTAAAGATGACGAGATAAAGGAAGATAGTGAAATGATAATAAGATGGTGTGTATCCATCTATTTCTTATGAGATGAGAATATGCTTAGATATTGATGGTTAGGGTTGTAGAACCCTGAACCCTACTAATAATATAGATATGGAAAGGGAAGAGTTTAGATATAACTCTTCAATGAAATAGTCTTTAATGGTCTGAATCCTCACTGAATTGTCTGATGAGAACTAATCAGTGTAGAAGGAATGATGGGTCCTGAACTTAGAGACGTATGTCAAGTGAATTGACTTTAAAAATGGAATGAATGGCTATAAAAGGTGAATGAAATATGAAATGAATGACTTATACGAAATTCAAAGGTAAGGAGTCACTTTGTGTAGAAATGATACTAGTGTTGAGATTAGTTGAGTTGGATGAAAAGTCATTCAATGAGGAAAATAGTGGTGAATGATGATAAGAACCTAGTTGAGGTTAGATAGTCATTAGTTGAGCATACTTCATGAATGATTATGAAACATATGATTCCATATATGGTGTTAGTCTATATTGGAATAGTGAGAAGGAAACTTGAAGTATGGTTGTGGTATATCTGCATATATCGAAAGTAAGGTAAGAAAGAGGTTTATTAGTGTTGTTGCGATGTAACTACACACACTAATAGTATGATAATAAGGAAGCTTGTCAGTATAATTAGGATATAGTAGCACATATTGAAGGTGGATTAGAAATGATTTATTAGTATTGTTGTGGGTAAATGTACTCACTAATAGAGCAATAAAGAGAAAGGAATGATGATGTGGAGTAACCACACATAGAGATGAAATATGAGGATACTAGATTGAGGTGTAGCTCAATGTTGAGATGGTAAGGAAATGATGAAGTTACTCTAAAAGTGAACAGTTACAACAAGAGTTGAGAGTTGAAGGATTTGAGAGAAATTTATGTATTTTGAGCAACTCTATCTTGTTGAGGAAGTAGAATCACTTGTAAAGTAAGGGTAAATTGAAAAATAAAAGTGGAAAGTGAGTAACAACTGCATAAACCTAAGGACTGGAAAAGTCAAAGGTAGAGACTTAACATTAAATTATTTAACAATCTTTCGAAGTATTAATACAGAAAGATTTATATATATATATAACACTCATGTCATCAGAGATATCTGATGTGGATAAGAAGTGAAGGGTAAGTTGCAAATATGTAAGCCTAACAACTGATAAGGTTAGGGATATAGGTTTAACATCAACTCATTTAGGAACTTTCTTGGCATGGAGGCAAAAAGATTTACAAATCTAATAATCTTGTTATCGAAGATACTAGATAGGTACAAAAAGTTGTATTGTTTGAGTAAGTTAAGAAAAATATAGCAGTGAGCTAGTGAGTTGTTCAATGTGATCATTTAGATTAATACAGTCTAAATTAGGGAGAATGAATTGTCAATAAAGTTAAGGATTGAGAATCCAGAGAATGATGTACACTACTGGGAATGAATAGGTAAGCAGTATATTAAAAGGTTGGTATTGACTGTAATCTATGATGAAAAATGTTGAAATTTATGAACTTTGTGAATGATAATTCGTAGAAATTCAGTAATCACTCGAAATTCAAATGGTTGGGTTTGTAAACTGATAAGAGGTTAGAAATGGGAAGATAAACATGATATATAAAAGTTGTGTTATTAAGGTTTCAACAAGGTTAATTATATGAATAAATTGAAATCTTATCACAACTTAAGTTATAAATTCATCAAACTATTTGAATGGTTGATACCAAATCAAGGATCAATTTTAATTTAACTTGAAATATTATGAGAATTGTATGAGTCTGAGAACTCAATGTAAGTAATGTGTTTAGTAGCATTGCTTAAAATTTTATCACAATTTAGGTTAGAAGAATCATCAATTACTTGATTTTCAATATCCAACCACTGATCAACTTCATTTTAATTTGATGTATTATGAAAATGGTATGAGTTTGAGATTCAATTTGAGTGATAAATTAATTTGAAGTGAATTCCAAAAAATAGTGATTTCCCAAAATTGATAACTCAAGTGTTTAACTAAATAAAACCAATAGTTCTTAAAAGTTGATTGAGAATTGGTTGTCATTGAGTAAAGATCATAATTGAGAAATATAGTCAAGTGGTAAATTGACAATATGAGAAAATTATGGTGTAGACCATAGAAACTCACTAGAGCTCATGCTATGTTTAATAATAGAAAGATGTAGAGTTATTGAACTCTATTGAGACAAGATCATAATTAAGTTGATACTGATGATGAATGTGAAAATAGTTGAAACGTTACCAAAAGCACAAAGTACTGCCGCAGAGTTATGTGAACTTTGATGATAAATTGGAGGTATACCAAAAGTTGTAGGTGCAATGGATAAGTTTCAACTATAAATCCCTAAGATATGTGAATTTTAAATTGTTAGTCAAGGGACTTGACTGAGATTACGACAATTCTCAATTATAGAATTGTCTTATATTCAACACAAAGATAGAAAAAGGGTGATATGTGAAATGATTGAAGGATACAAACAACTTATACAGAGCGCTATGATATAGTTGTATTGTATATTCAATTAACACTATAATGGAACGAGGATGAGTTGTACATAATACAAAGAATGCCTTGAGGAAATTGAAATGTAGTTTGACTACAATAGTTGCTTAATTATACTTGAATTACAGAAAAAGTTAGAGTTAGAGGTGTATTTTAATAGTTTTATCCAAGTAGTTGTCTGTTAATACAATAAAGCAAGAGATTGTAGTAAATACATTTGATATAGTTCATGAGGAACTAATATGAAATAATGATGTTGGTAAGAGTACCAAACTATTGTAAGGCATCAACTGATAATGAAAAAGTTGAGAATATGTACTTCAAATGATAGATTGAATGAATTGCAAGAATAAGTCTTAGAGGTAAGACTTGAATATGATAAGATAGGGATAAAGATCCCAGTATTAGTATAAATTCAGTTGATTTGATAGAACGTACAAGTTCATTCATTCATTAAGAGGTTTTGAAGTATAGTTGTATCATGTACAAGGGTTTGAAGGGTATGAATGTCGTTTAGTTATTCCTATAATAGAAAGATCTTAGGGGAATCACTAAATGATAGATGAAAATTGTGGAAAACTAGTGAAAATGGTAACATGTGATTTAAGGGAAGCTTCAAACTATGAGAGTTTGAAGAGTATTATTATGCGAGAGTAAAATAAAATGTGATGTAATGAGTTACTAGAATGTGAAAGATGATATATTCACTCTGAGGAATCACTCATATAAAGTGACTGACGATAGTTAATAGTTGAATGAAAGAAAGGGGCAAGAGAGGTAATTATAATAGGAACTTCTCAGTATTATCTCATCAGAGAGATATATAAAATTGATGAATAAGAAAAGTCCTGCGCAGGCATATCATCAATTGAGAGGTTGGAATTGATAATTATCAGTCATTTCTTTGGAGTTCAGAATGAGACTGAACTCAGTAAATGAATGAATTAAGTGATGAGATTGATTAAGAAATCTAATTGGAACTACTCAATGTGTTAGAGATTGATTATGAATGAGTAGTGTCCATATTAGATGTTTTAATGGAAATTGTGCCGGACATATTAAATTCTGAGATGAAAATTTGATTTATGAGGAAGGTTAGACAAGAATGATTATGAATATCTCAGGAATCTCTTTATGTGATTGACATATGTAATGCTATATTATATTTGAGTATAATATTATAAATCTTGAGATGAAGATATACAGAGAGATTTTAAATTTTGAGATGATGATATACAGAGATGATGATGATATACTATAGATTATAAATATGTTGAGATGATGATATATAGAGAGATTATAAAGAGATATGAGACGGATTTAGTATGTGATATTGAGTAGTGAAACCTAGAGAGTTAGGTAGATTCTTGTCTGTACCTGATAAAAGAAAAATATCACGATTATAAATTTTGTAATGTGAAATAGACGTCAGTACAATAAATTATAGTTGATAAGGGAATCTAGTCTGCAAGATTCTTGTCAGTGAGGGTATATGTTATGTTCGAAAAGATTAAACAAAATAGTTGTATTGCAGAATATTTCGGATAGAGATCCGAGACTTGCTTCCACTGAGGGAAGAAGTTATTGATATAAAATGAAAACCAGTCTCAATCTCGGTACAATATATTTCTTTCGTGTTGACGAAGAGATTGTGTTACTAATCTTAATTCAATGAATATGATTGAGCTTGTGTCTCATCATGATAATCACTGAAAGAAACAATTTAACTGTGTGGGTTCTTTGATGATCTTAATAGTCTGAGGGGTTACAGAATAAAGTATGCTTTTTCTTATTCTACCATAGGGGTGAGAGATAAGAATGAGAGATACTGTACTGGAATGAATGGAGTAATAAAGAACTATACAGAGGAAATAGAGCAAACTAGGTAAGGTATAACTACAATATAAAGGAAACGAATAATAAAAGGTCAAAATTTAAAGTTGTAGTGTATAGATTAATGAAATCTATAAGGTTCAAGCACGTATAAAAAAAGAAAAATGATGAGAATGTTGTGTGATTGACCTTGCTATTTACTGATGGGTGGAATAGAGGTAGGAGACACACATATGTTGACCTTGCTGTTCATTTGTGGTGGATAGAAGTAGGAAATGTGATGCATACATATGTTGGCCTTGCTGTTCATTTGTAGTGGACAGAGGTAGGAGACATGATGATTGTCAACCTTGCCATTCAGTTATGGGATGGACGGAGGTAAGAGACACGATACTGTTGATCTTTAGTGGATTCGTCAATGCTTGAGCTTCAATAATCTTTAAGAAAAAGAGAAAGCATGACAAATATCATAGGTTATGAATGTATCAAAAGATATATGGGATCTTTTGGGAATTTCACATATGAACGTGGTATAGAGATTCGGATTAAGTGAAATTAATGGAATAGTGTTATTTACATTTCATTAAACTGAAAGAGAAGAATAAACGGTAATTTAGTTACGTTTATTTTTCAAAGTAAAGTTGAGATAAGCTTTGTGCTAGTGATAGGGTGGTGCAACCACATATACTAGACAAACAAGGAATGAGAAAGCTAAGGAATAGGAAATATAATGGAATAATGAACTCCATTACTATTCAAAATTTTTAGTGACTTGTACGTATCTTAATTTCGAGGACAAAATTGTTGCAAAATTGGGGAGACTGTAACGACACGTTACTTTAAGCACGTGATTAATAGTAATCCGAATCCAAATTAATCTGAGTTAGGCTCATGGTTAAGCCCGGGCCGTCACGATTAATGTGTGTGTGGAATTGCGTGATGTATTGTGTTTGTTGATGGTGATTGGGGTTCATACGCAGTGAAAATTTCAAAACAATTTTGAGAAAAACCCCAACATGATCCGAATCTGATTCCATTAAAACGTTTAAACTACGAAAACTAAATCATACCTCGATTGCAATATACCTTTTAGAATGTTGATCGATCTTTAAAGCGCTGCCAATGACGAACGCCCTCTACTAGCTGTCCACATACGAACGGCGGTCGAGATTCAAAGTGCTAGCTCCGAGAGAATACCAAACGTTTGGTTTCTCTCCAAAACAATTCAGAATGTACCAATAAACCCTAATTCGTTTCTAAAACGAAAATTAGAGTTTTGGCCCTTAATTTTTATACATGTATTGTAACTTAAAACATTTATTTATACAACGTTTGTATATAGACGGTTAAGTAAATTACACATATACCCCAACTCAAGAAGTATAAATGTAATACACTACAGGGACGTTTCTGTCATGAATTTTATCATATAAAATTCATTCTTCCGAACCATTTTAAAATCTCACAAAACCATTCTTAGTGTGCGACCCAATAGATTCATACAACATTGGCAGTGTACCAAAACACATTTTGGTATACAAGTCATAAGTGGTCTCTAGCAAGACATTATGACTACTCAAGTTGTACAAAGATCAAATCGATACAACCTAATCAATAGTGTATATGACATCCTTTTGTCACACGATATCCTTTTGATCAAATATAAGACATGGAATTGTCATCCAACATGTTCAATCGTACTAGTCTCAATCTCCAAGTAGACTGAAAACATCCAAGTGGCATTGATCAATATCAATTCACTTAGACTATGTCTTTTAACAGTTTAACACATCGAGAGATCCACTGAATATCTCTCTATATGAGAGGGACAAATTCTATCTCGATTACATAACTTCACCACATTATTCACACAGTAACCAATCACAACCTTTATAATCGTTCAGTTAAAGACAACGTTTGATTGCGTCAAATCACTGTATTCCTAATGTTGAAGTCTCTTGTAATCTCAAGTCAGAGGACTGAATAATATACATATCATGAGAAACAACTATGACTCAATCCATGTGATGTTCTCATAGCGGGTCGGTCCAGTACTTTGTTCCCTAACAATTACTCATGATCTTGATTCGTATTCCTATACGTATGATCATCAATTAAGACTCACACTAGTCTTAATTCATTATAGTTCCCACTATAATAATCGACTAGGGACATTTAGGATATTTCTGTAAATACCCATGGATCTTATTATAATGTAAACATGCAAATCAGTTATAATAAACAGCAAATGAAATCCTCTATTTTATTAACTAAAATGTATTCATAAAGACTATTAATGGATTGACCTAGGGCACATTACCCAACATCTCCCACTTGATCTAGGGCCAATCATTCATGCATCTAATGCCTAATGATCTAACATGACCATTATGTTTCGCTTGTGGAAGAGCCTTTGTCAATGGATCCACAATGTTGTCTTCAGTAGGTACTCTGCAAATCTTCACGTCTCCCCTCTCAATGATTTCTTTGATGAGATGAAAACGTCTGAGTATATGTTTAGATCTATGGTGTGATCTAGGTTCCTTGACCTGTGCTATTGCCCCGTTATTGTCATAATACAAACAAACAAGGCTAGCAATACTTGGAACTGCCCCTAGTTAAGAAATGAACTTTTTGATCAAAACTGCCTCCTTTGCTGCATCGGACACTGCAATATACTCATCTTCTATTGTAGAATCTGCCACATTCTCTTGCTTCGAACTTTTCTAGCTTGCTGCACCCCCATTCAGAGTAAACACATATCCAGTCTGCGATCTGAAATCATCTATATCAGTTTGAAAACTTACATCTGTATAACCATTTACAACTAGATCATTTTCAAAACTTCCATAGACCAAGAACACTTATTTAGTCTTTCTTAAGTATTTAAGAATGTTCTTTACTGCTATACAGTGATTCTCACCTGGATTTGACTGATATCTGCTTGTAGTGCTCAAAGCATATGATACATCGGGTCGAGTGCATAGCATGGCGTACATGATAGATCGAATAGCAGATGCATATGGAATCTTATTCATACGATCTCGCTCATCATTTGTCTTAGGACATTGAGTCTTGCTGAGACTTATGCCATGAGACATTGGCAACAATCCTTTTTTAGAGTCTTGCAAACTGAACCTATTCAGCACTTTGTCTATGTAAGCACTCTGACTTAGACCGATTAGCCTTTTAAATCTATCCCTACATATCTTTATCCTTAGGATATAGGCTGCATCTCCTAAGTCTTTCATTGAGAAACATTCCCTAACCAAGACTTGACATTCTGTAATGTTGGGATGTCGTTTCCAATGAGCAATATATCATCAACATACAATACTAGAAAAACAACTACACTCCCATTGACCTTCTTGTATACACAAGGCTCATCTTTGTTCTTAATAAAACCAAAATCCTTAATTGCTTCATCGAAACGAAGATTCCAACTCTGAGAAGCTTGCTTTAATCCATAAATAGATCTTTGAAGCCTGCATACCTTCATAGAATTTTTAGGATGTACAAAACCTTCAGGTTGTGCATATACACGTCCTCAAGTAGCTTTCCGTTAAGAAATGCTATTTTTATATCCATTTGTCATATCTCATAGTCATAATATGCAGCAATGACAATTAAAATTCTTATGGATTTAAGCATCGCAACTGGCGAAAAAGTTTCATCATAATCAACACCTTGAGTCTACCTGAAACCTTTTGCTATAAGTCTTGCTTTGAAAGTATGCACTTTGCCATCCATGTCAGTTTTCTTCTTGAAAACCCATTTACATCCAATGGTCTTACCACCTTCAGGTAAATCAATTAAGTTCCAAACTTGGTTATCATAAATAGATTGCATCTCAGAGTTCATGGCACTTAGCCATTTATCTGAGTCTGGTCCAGATATAGCCTCCCGATAAGTGGTGGGCTCATTTTGATCCATAAGCAATACATCACGACTATCAGTAATGAGAAATCTGAATCTCTCTGGCTCATGTCTTACCCTACCAGATCTACGTGGAGGTTCAACTGGTTTAGAACATTGTTGAACTTCCAGTAGCAGTTCAGTGTTTATCTGTGATTCTTGAACTTCTTCAAGATTTACTTTTCTTCCACTAGTGTCTTTTGAAATAAACTGTTTTCCATAAATGCACCATACCAAGCAACAAATACTTTGTTCTCAGCGGGATTATAAAAGTAATATCCTTTTGTTTCCTTAGGATACCCCCACAAATAGACACTTGTCAGATTTAGGTGCTAGTTTTTCTGAGACTTGTCGTTTTACGTAAGCCTCACAGCCCCAAATCTTAAGGAAAGACAAACTAGGTCTCTTCCCATACCATATTTCATATGGTATTTTATCAACCGCTTTAGAAGGAACATGATTTAAAGTAAAAACATCAGTTTGTAATGCATAACCCCAAAAGGATATATAGGAAGATCTGCATGACTCATCATAGATTGAACCATATCTAATAAGGATCGATTTCTCCTTTCAAAAACTCTATTCCATTGTGGAGTTGCTGGTGGAGTTAATTGTGAGACAATCGCACAATTTCTAAGATGATCATCAAATTCTTGGCTCAAATATTCACCACCTCAATCTGATCGAAGTGCTTTGATAATTTTACCAAGTTGATTCTGCACTTCATTTTGAAATGTTCGAAACATCTCAAATGATTCAGCTTTATGTTTCATAAGATATACATAACCATATCTGTTGAAATCATCAGTAAATGTAATGAAGTACTGATAACCTCCTATAGCCATTGTGTTTATAGGACCGCATACATCAGTATGTATTAGACCTAATAAATCACTTGCCCTTTCACTACGTTTAGTAAAGGGACTTTTAGTCATCTTGCCTAGTAAACAAGATACACACGTTTCATATGATTCCAAATCAAATGAATCTAGAAGTCCATCTTTATGGAGCTTCGTTATGCATTTCTCATTTATGTGGCCGAAACGACAATACCAAAGATAGGTTTGATTCAAATCATTTGACTTGAATCTCTTTGTATTTATGTTAAAAATTGGAGTATCAGTGGACCTTTTCATGCTTAGAATATAAAGACCATCACATAAATCAACATTTGCATAAAAAATGCCTTTACGAGAAATTGAACGTCTATTATTCGCAATAATAAAATCACAACCATCCATATCCAAACATGAAACAGAAATGATGTTTCTGCTCAAGGCAGGCACATAATAACAATTATTTAAAGTTAAAATAAGTCTATTAGGTAAGACTAAGTCATATGATCCAACAGCCAGGGCAGCAACTCTTGCTCCATTCCCTATGCGCAGGATGACTTCTCCTTTCATCAACTTCTTACTTTTGGTGAGTTCCTGCACATTTATACAAATGTGAGATCCACATCCGGTATCCAATACCCAGGAATCACTAGTAGATAAAGTAATGTCAATAACAAAAATACCTGAGGTAGTAGTTGCACTACCCTTTTTCTTCTTTAGAACTTCCAGATAGAGTTTGCAATTTCAGAACCAATGTCCAGGTGCATGGCAGAAATAACAATTTCTTTCCTTTTCCTTTTGGTGCTTTGAAGTAGGAACAGGCTGGGGCTTGACTTGTTCCATAGGCTTTGCGACAGGTGCAGCAGCAGCCTTGAAAACATTAGCCTTGCCTTTGCCTTTGCCTTTCTTCTTCATTCCCTTTCCCTTTTGGACCATCAACACATTACCAGAGGGTTTCTTAATATTTTGTTCAGTAGTTTTGAGCATCAAATGCATCTTTGAAATTTATTTCTCCATATTATTCATATTGTAGTTCATCACAAATTGTGAGTAACTCTCCGGTAATGAATTTAGGATCAAATTTGTAGCCAACTCTTGGCTTATGGGAAATCCAAGTCTATCAAGTTGGTCAACATAGCCCTTCATCTTCAGAACATGAGGACTAACTGACGCACCCTTAGTCATCTTACAAGAATGTAGGTTCTTGACTATCTCGAACCTTTCTTGCCTAGCTTGCTGTTGGAACATTTCCTTCAGAGTTACAGCCATGTCGTAGGCTTCCATTAGTTCCATGCCCTTCTGAAGTTCAAGAACCATAGTTGCCAACATAATGCACGCAACATCAGTAGAATCGTTGACGTGCTTATTATGCGCATCCTTCACAGCTTTCGTAGCATTGACTGGTGGGTCCTCAGGGATCGAAGCATCTAGAATATACAACTTGCATTCATGCTTGGGAACGATTCTCAAGTTTCTAAACCAGTCAAGAAAGTTAGTCCCAGATAGCTTATCCTTCTCAAGAATAGATTGCAGTGACAGGGGATTATTGTTACTGGAAGAGGCCATTGATCTACAATAAAGATTATGCAGAGTTTATTTTAGTATAGAGGAATAGACTCCCACCAAATTAACAACCCTACTAAAACATACTGTTTATTTAGGGGACTTAAATCCATATTTAACCTAATTCTATGACAGCTATGGCTTGAAACACATAACCAGATTATTTAGGTAGGTAACAGTTACCAATTACATCTTATGTAATTTTAGATACTTTTATGAGATACAGGACATCTTATGTCTTAGCATGTTTTTATCTCATGATATGCCTAAAGCCCAAAACTATTTTGATAGCTTTATTAAGTTGGACCAATTTAAACATTTAGGTAACTCTTACCTAACTTATCTCACCAAGATAACACAATACACCCAGCTATGGCTGAAACTATATTAATGCGATCGAGGCCTTGATTAGTGTTGAAAATTGGATGACACAAGACTTAAGATTTAATAGAGGGATTTTATTTAGTTTTAGTGATTTTTAAGTAAACAATGAAATATCATATATTTTATTGATTTGTAGAACCACTAAACAATTTAGAAAATTTTTATACTATTCACTAATAGAATAATTTCCATGCGCTAGGATTAGTTAGACGGCGGTCCCCAGGCCAGTCAACGGGCGGTGATTCTGCTGACTGGTCAGCAGACGGGGGAACAGGGGCCAGTGCCCCCCCCTTTTTTTAGGAGACGAATTTCAATTTCGAAAATTAAAATTCACCATAGAAAATCATATTTTTCGCTAATTTTATTATCCTAAACTAACCCCTTAATTTATCCGAAATTAAGTCAATTAAAACATTTTTAATTAACTCGGGCCCATATTTAACTAATCATCTTATCCTAATCCAATTAGGACTTAAGATATTTGAATCCTAGCATATCACCAATAACAAAATTCTTGACATTTATCTCCTATCCAATAGGGATAACGAATTCAATTTTGCTACTATCTTCTAATCTAATTTGTTATCTATCGCCTATCAAATAGAAATTTTATAACAGAATAGATATAACGAGATAAATAAATAATTTCACAAATAATTATTTGCAATTTCTGTCCTCATCCAAATAATCATAAATATGTAGTTGAATCATGAACTACTATCTCAATCGAACCTAATCATATTAATTTCGAATTAACATTCAGACTTATACAATTTAAGAAACTTAAATTAATGTAACCTAAATATGCATACTGAATTACAGAGATTTCATCCATGCATCAATACACGAAAATAAAGATTATACCTAATGGTGTCATGGATCACAGAATACGAAATTCAATTTATTAAAATAATTCAACTTAACATAACATGGTCACTTGCATGTACGAAACTGATTTCAATTAAATCACGAATATATGTATTATATACATAAACCATGATAATAAATCTCACAGAAAACTTATGTATATTATATATACATCAACTATTAACATGCTTTCAATAATATATCATGTATATATCAAAAGAAAACATGCAATGAATTTAATGGAATCAAACTCGAAGGCTCTAATACTACTGATGGTGATTGGGGTTCATACGCAGTGAAAATTTCAAAACAATTTTGAGAAAAACCTCAACAGGATTCGAATCTGATTCCATTAAAACGTTTAAACTATGAAAACTAAATCATACCTCGGTTGCAATATACCTTTTAGAATGTTGATCGATCTTTAAAGCGCTGCTAATGACGAACGCCCTCTACTAGCTGTCCACATATAAACAGCGACCGAGATTCAAAGTGTTAGCTTCGAGAGAATACCAAACGTTTGGTTTCTCTCCAAAATAATTCAGAACGTACCAGTCAACCCTAATTCGTTTCTAAAACAAAAATTAGAGTTTCGGCCATTAATTTTCATACATGTATTATAACTTAAAACATTTATTTATACAATGCTTGTATATAGACGGTTAAGTAAATTATACATATACCCCTACTCAAGAAGTATAAGTGTAATACACCACAGGGACGTTTCTGTCATGAATTTTATCATATAAAATTCATTCTTCCGAACCATTTTAAAATCTCGCAAAACCATTCTTAGTGTGCGACCCAATAGACTCATACAACGTTGGCAGTGTACCAAAACACATTTTGGTATACAAGTCATAAGCGGTCTCTAGCAAGACATTATGACTACCCAATTTGTACAAAGATCAAATCGATACAACCTAATCAATAATGTATATAACATCCTTTTGTCATACGATATCCTTTTGATTAAATATAAGGCATGGAATTGTCATCCAACTTGTTCTATCATACTAGTCTCGATCTCCAAGTAGACTGAAAACATCCAAGTGACATTGATCAATATCAATTCACTTAGACTAGGCCTTTTAACAGTCTAACACATCGAGGGATCCACTGGATATCTCTCTCTATATGAGAGGGACAAATTCTATTTCGATTACACAACTTCATCACATTATTCACATAGTAACCAATTACAACCTTTATAATCGTCCGGTTAAAGACCACGTTTGATTGCGTCAAATCACTGTATTCCTAATATTGAAGTCTCTGGTAATCTCAAGTCAGAGGACTAAATAATATACATATCATGAGAAACAACTATGACTTAATCCATGTGATGTTCTCATAGCGAGTCAGTCCAATACTTTGTTCCCTAACAAGTACTCATGATCTTAATTCGTATTCCTATACGTATGATCATCGTATGATCATCAATCAAGACTCACACTAGTCTTAATTCATTATAGTTCTCAGTATAATAATCGACTATGGACATTTAGGATATTTATGTAAATACCCATGGATCTTATTATAATGTAAACATGCAAATCAATTATAATAAACAGCAAATGAAATCCTCTATTTTATTAACTAAAAAATGTATTCATAAAGACTATTAATGGATTGACCTAGGGCACATTTCCCAACATTTGTTTGGTGTGTACTAGTATGTATAAACGAATAATTGGACCAATGAGAGAATGCCTAATACCATGTGTGGGTTAAGAAGGACACACATGAGACGCGGGATAGCGTTGACGCCCAAGTGTATTCATCGACGTAAATTATGTAATTATAGGCGTAATAATTGGCATAAATTTATATTTATATATATTATGGTAAATATATATTAAAATAGAAAAATTAATAAATATAGGGTGAATTGTCGGGCGCAGAATGATACGCGGGGTTACGAGTGACACGTGTAGGACATACGGTGGTGTGCACGCCCGTGAGTTTTCATTGGCGAGCCAACCGGAATTTGAGGCGCAATATATAGATAAATATATATATTTATATATAAATGAGTATATATAAACGTATATAATAAAATTCAGAAATTGTGAAATTACGTTTAAGGGTATGGAGGTAAAGAGAGAAAAGGAAAGGCTTGGGGGTAGTTTGGTCATTTCCCTTGTAACAACCCTCAAATTTTAACCCAATTGATATAGCACTGGTTAGGCCTTTAACTCGACCACGTGATACTTGACGGTATTTTGAACCTCAGAAGTCGACACAAAGGTAATGTTATGTTTTCTATGATGTGTGTATTATTATGGTAGTTCATTACGGGTCACGTACCGTTCGGGCAATTCTTAGACTGAGTGAGGCTTCGCCTCGATAAACGGAGAAGTAAAACACTATTAAAATACAAATAAATGAATTTTTGGATAATTCAAATAATTATTTAAAGGAACAAGGCGGGATTATGCGCGCGATGAGTCGAACCAGACTGAAAAACGTCGTTTGGACACGGGGAGTTGTATAACTATGCGACATACAATCTATGTAATATAGATTGTTAAAGTGACACAACTATAATTTGAGGAGCCCTAGGATTAACCCCGAGATGTGTGTGTGGTTGGAGATGAAACATAGTGGAAGATATAACAAGAATAATGGGTATAAAGGTAATTTAGATCTAAATGACATATATATATAATATGTGGTTGTAAACAAAACCCTAAACCTACCCCCTCTATTGCCGTCCTCCCTTCTCCTTCTCTTCCATCTCGGTCTCTCCTCTCACCACCCCTCACGACCTCTCCTCTCCATCACTCTCGGCCTCCCTCTCGGTCACTCGATCTCTCATCTCTCCATTCTATCTCCCTCCCTCACTCGACCTCACGATTCTCTCATATCTCGGCCTCCCTCTCTCTCGATCCACTCACCACTCAGCTGGGGTGTTCTTGTCGGTCATCGGAGATCCAGTGGTGGCTGGGAAGCTCGCCGGAGGTGGGTTTATCTCTCTCTCTCTCTCGTACACTCTTCGTGCTCATCCTCTCTGTCTCTCTCTTCCTTTTCTCGGTCTCATTGTGAAACAGTTTTGGCATCGTAGTGGCCACGGCCTGGACGTCCGACGCGGGGGTTGGAGGGTGCTGATCGGAGGCCACCCTTCGGCGACACTATTGGCCGGGGGAGACCTTATGTTGGACTATTTTTGAGTGTGTGGATGACGATTTTGGTGTGTGTGTGTGACTGTTTTGATGTGTGTGTATGGCGGGGTGTACATATCACTATGTGTACACCACAGTGGGGTGTACACAACAGTGTGTGTACACCACAGTGGTGTACACAATAGTTTTAGGTGTGTTCATAGTGAAAATATGATGGTGTGTGAGTGGGTGCATGTGTGTGCATGAACACCCCATAGTTTGGGGTGTGTAACATGGTGCACCCCACTGCTGGGGTGTAGGATGAGACTATACACCACATTTGGGGTGCGTGAGTGGGTAAATGTATATGGTTGCATGCATATATATATGCATGTGTACCCCACATTTGGGGTGCGTGATAAAACGTATATGGCAGCGGGGTACACACAACATTGGGGTGTTGTGTGCACAAATCAGCGGGGTACACACAACAGTGGGCTGTTGTGTGCACCTCACAGTGGGGTATACTTAATTGTGTGGTTGTCACATTATGTGTATGTGTGTAAATAAAATAAAATAAAAATGAAGGAGAAGAATGGACACTTTATAAACAAAATAAAATGATGTAAATGGACTTGTGTTAGGGTCCAATAAGGGCCCAACATAACAAATATAAAATGGGGCCCATAACAAGTAAATAATTTCATGGAAACGGGCTTATATATTAGAGTCCAACCAGAGTCTAACAAATGATACAAAACCATACAAATCAACTTAAGATTTAATGCTAAACCTTACACTAATATTCAAGATTTAAACCCTTATCAGGTGATCGGGAAATCACGGGAGACGCATTAGAATCTCGGAGTTGTCACACCGGTCGTGATAGTTCAGGTAAGTACACTTGCCTCAAAGCTGGTGTACGAAAGTAATCCAGTAAGAACATTGCATGTAATTCATTTTCGATCATTGATAGTTGTTGATTGCCATTGTTGACATTCCTATCTTATTGTTTCCTTGGTATATGTGTTCTCGGCGTGAGCGGGTCGATGCGATACTTGAGGCCTGCGTCCCTCTTGTATCAAGCTGTGCTAGTGTCGTAACATTGCCCGGGAAAAGCCAGCGTCCTCTTTTTGTACGCTCGGAGGCCTGTGCCCCTCTGATGTTGCGCGAGTGTTGCGACATTGCCCGGAAAGAGCCAACGTCCTTTTTCTGTATGCTGTGATGTGACCACTCACTGCCTTACTTGTTTTCTTAGAACACACATGTTTTCGATTGATATCTGATAGTATGTTTATCATGTACTTTTATCTTGTTGTATTGCCTATCTTTAAATTTCTGCATGATATTTAGATTGAATTACTGTTATTCTCTTCTGGTATTACTTTCATTTTTCTCTCAGTTGCTCACCGTCTAGTTTATGACGGTGGGTGCAGATTTGCTAGAGTATTTGAAGGGTAAAGAAACTCTGTTAAAAGGTTTTGTAAGAACCTGCGGTTGGATTCGAGCACCTTAGCCTAGGTTATGGTTGATTACTGACCGTAAGTTGATTTATATATATATATATATACAATTCGTTTGGTTGATTTTGGGATCATAGGTATAAAATATCATGTACAACTTTATTTGGTTTCCGTTTAACATACATGAATATTCGGGGTTTCCACATTTATATAGATTTCCTGACTTTTGTTTGATTGAGTTATTTCCCAATAACTATTTAGTTTTTCCGCTGCGTATAATTGCAATAACTCTTTCATAAACTGTTAAATTGATTAATTAGAGGCTGACTAGGCTCGTCAGGCTAGCTGAGTACCGACTCGGGACCTGCACGGGACTAGGCCGGGCGTACCCAAATGCATTGGGAATTTGAGGCCGTCACATCCTTGACCAAATCGCCTCTGTTTCCTTTAAATAAATCAAATGAGCAGAGAGAGAGAGAGAAAACCTAGACGATGAGGATGGGAGGAAGAAGGAGACCGAGAGGAGGAGAAGGGAGCGAAGAGCGCGGGAGCTTGAGGATGTGACGTTGAGGTAAGCTTGAGTTGATGTTCTTGTTGTTGAGGCTGTTGTGTGGTAGTTGTTGTTGTTGAGGTAACGTCATGGCCGAACCAAGAACAGTGAAAGGGAGAGTGTCTCCTTAAAGGTTAAGAACGATTGGGGTTGGGGTTGGAAGCTAACCCCAATTGAAAAGAAAAAAAAACGAACGAACAGAGCGTCTGCTCTGTTCATGTGAAGAAGAAGGTGCTGAACGGGGTCGGTTCGGCTCGGTTGAGCTGAACCCAGTTCGGCCCGGTTCAGACACCAACCAAGAAGGAAAAAAAAAAGAGAGAATGGAAAGGAAAATTCAGATAAAAAGGAAAAATATGGAAAAACAGTATTTTGACCAAACAAATAGAAATTGAGGGATTTCTATGAAAAATGAGAAATTTGAAAGTTGGAGGAGACTTTATGCCAGGGTTTTTACCTCGAAAAGCGTGAAATGGTCATAATATGTTAGAAACTAGATCTCGGGATTTCGAATTCGAATGGGACTAGTTTAGAAGTATTAGTAAATGAATATTAGACTTAAATTGATAAGAAATGGTTTATTTTAGGTAATGAACTCATGTGGAAAGGTTTGAGGACTCCGGAGAGTCGTACAAGTCGGTAAAACATAGAAAGCTCAGGACAGGTAAGTGGGACTCATATTTGTTATCAATTATGCAATGTAAATTAGTATTATTAGAGCATGTAGTGTACTGAACTGGGAATGGGGCAATGTACCATGATATGGTTTTGTTTTTCACAAATTGTTTTAAAATGAAAATGGAATCCGGAAAGAGGTTTGACGGGATGGATCGGCCTGGGGTTTGGAATTGTGGTGGAGTTGCTAATCATCACTGCACCCCCAATGACATGGGAATTATCCTGAACAATGCTTTCCATTTGAGTTGACTGCTCATTAGTCATAAACTAATCAGATGAGCAGTGATTGGTTTAATTGATGATGAGGGAGTGCAACTCTATGCTTTTATGAGTTGGCGACACATTGATAAGAACTGGTTAGATGCCCAGTGACTGGTTCTTGAAGAATATGAGAGGACGACTCAAGTTAAATACTAAGATTGAAAGTACAAATCATGGGTACATTGCAATGAACCAAAGAACTTGCATCTGTTATATATATTGTTTATATTGATTCATATGCTCATGTAGATATGCATTTGATTCATGTTGTTATACATTGTCTTGATATTAATTGGTAGTTGATGTTTGTATGAGAGTCACTTACTAAGCATGTAGTAGCTCACCCACCTTTATATCTCCAGGTATAGATGTACATTAGGACTTGGAACTCAGGAAAGGAGAAGACCAGAGGTTTAGTTTCTTCTCTATGGTGCATTGAGTTTCCTGTTATATATATTGTAATGTTTTATGATTTTGTAATAATTGGGGTGGGAATATGAGTTCAATACCGATGTTAATACCAGTATTTCATATCTTGTGTTTTATCGAAAAAGTTTTAAATTTTCCGCTGCATTTGTTTTATTTTGTTTATTGATAATCAAGATATACAGGTTTTTGTCATGAAATTTGGTAAGGCTGCTGACACTAATTAGGTCCGATCTGGTTTATAAGGCCGAACATTCTCTAATTGAGATAAAGGGTTGTTATACTGAGTGTACCCCACTTTTTAAAATAATTTTGATGAAAGTACCTCATTTTGAAAACACTTACCCCAATCTCACTCTTGTCTTCCAACGTCACCAACTTGACCCACCCCAGTCAAACCACTAAAAAATATCTTCATTCACTCAATAAGTATTCTCTATTTCCGTTGTGCATTCGATTTACAGATTTTTGGCGCATTCGTTTTGCACTTAATAAGTATTCAAGTGTTGTATTTGTTGTTGTTGTTGTTAGTGTTTAAGGTGTTCTCAAAGAGCAAGTTGATCGAAGCACAATAATATAATTTTTGCTCGATTTTTTGTTGTGTTAACATAGGAACGAGTTCTAAAGAGTAAGTCTTGGTTGCACAGGTCTAAAACTGATAGTCTTAGTCTCAGACTTAAGTGGTTTTTTTTGTTAGACTTAAGCAATTGAGATCCACTTTTTATATCTTTGTCTTTTGGTGGTCTCAATTGCTTATGTGGCGACCCTAAACTCCGAGGTAACCCTGGGCGTTGTCATATCGTCGGAACCATCACCAATCTAATCCATGTTAAGCACTCCTATCGATGACAACCCGCTATATTCGTTTGGTTGCTTACACGTATATCAATAAACCCTAACATAACTAATCTTTCATGTATTTATTAACTTATTTGTTTAGCTAGTTAGTTAATCTATCAAGTTATATAACAATCCTGAGTAGTGAAAAACTGGGCAAAAGGGTACCATGTATGTAACTGAAGCGAATAATACAACAAAACATCCACATACATATATTTAGTGTTCTACAGTCCCCCAAATCCTAAGGCAAAACGTAAATATAAACATACAGTATGTCAAACACGAGCTGGCATTGTAACAATATCAGAGGTAATCACCCAACACCTCCTTGCCATTGCTCCTGCTCGTCAAAGGATCTGCACTCGATCACCTAACAAATATTGTGACGAGACCAGTGAGTAAAATCCCAAGAGAAGTCTTTACAACATTCATGAATAAAACAGATAAACTACAAGACATGCGAGTATGACATCTGGCAACAGAAAGACATACTCCTATGAATGTAGGCAAGCATATGAATAAACAAGTAATCAACATCAAGATAATTGAAAAGCAACATGTATTAAATAGGCTCAAATTTAAATACAGAAAATAAACACCCAAAATAGTACAAGAAAACCCTTACCTAAACCAGTCGGTAAGTCAATGAAACAGGATAGGAACCGCGCATATACTCCAGGCTTACAATGACAACTACGGTTAACAAGTGAACCCATCCAGAGGCTATTTCAAGTCAAGGGTACACCGTAAATCCCTCCCAACGGTCATAGATATGTTCTACCGCCATCAACACGAGCGCTAAAACAAGCAACCACGTATAAGAGATTTAGCCCTAACCAATATAAAAGCAACCGAATTTAAGAGTAAAACGCCCACCAGCAGTCACACATGTAATTCGATATCCGATAAAAACAACCATGAATTCTTGTGAAGCATTCAATGGGTTTTTCACACCTCAATACATGCTCTAACTTCACAAACTCCTTTATCCACCCTGGCTCATTCCTTGTAATTGAGCTATGATCCCTTAGTCCCCTAAAGTCATTTACCAGTGTTTTAGAGTGCATTCGTGTTGTTTAGTTAGGTAATTAATCAAACTTCCCAAACCAGCCTCTTATAAATTTTCTGGTCTAAACTGTCCATAATGAACTAAGCATGGTACCCAACATGTTGTGTCTGGGTAGCAATCTAGGGAGCCACCTACATGCTATTGTTCTTCGTCGTGAAGAACAACATAGCTCTCAGCACGGATAACGCGCTATTTGCGTTCGGTGGAAGAATTCCAAAATTGGAATTCTACTCACCTGACGCCTGTAGCCTCCTCCAACGCTGTCGACCCATCCTCGACTCGTGGGGGATCTCCAACACCGACAAAACAATTCGAATAACAACAATTTCATCAAATTTTACCCAAATCATGCATTCACCAACTTTCACAAATTCAACAATTTTCTCAAAACTAAAAAAATAAACACAATCAAATGATGAATTTAACTCCAAATACACCTTAGTATGCAATAAAATCAGTGGGTTTTGTTTCAAATTCATTTTTCCTCAAAAGTTCCTAAAACTTCTCTCATTTTTAGGAAATTGATAGAAAAAAATAGAAGTTCACCTTGATTGTTGTTGGACTGATCAATCCCTTTCCAAGCCTCTAAGATTTCAACAAAATCTTTCTTTCTCTCAAAAAATTCAGATTTATGAGTTGAAAATGGTTGTCTAGACAAGAAAATATCTACATGTAGCGGCCCAAATCCCAAGGAAATCTGGGCCCTGCCATGCTGTCGAAGACGTCACTAGATCATGCCATGTCACCTACAGGCCTGTCCATGATAGCTCGAGATAGCTTCTTAGTCTTTTAATTAGCCTAACTATTCCAATTATTCGGGTGTTTTATAAGAGCTTAACTTAATCAGTATAGTTAGTCTATTCTTAACTCATTTGATTGTTTAACAAGTTACAATAGTTGTTCCTTGGTCTTTTCAAATAAATGTGTGAATTATTTGTGTTTGAGTTACCATTTATAGTAGAAGTCTTAATTTATCATGTTGTTACATTTAACAAACCTACATGGTGGAAACCCAGCCAAAAGTTACCATGTACATCAAAACGACAAAAATGTAAAAATCAAGTCAACATACACGTATCTGGTATGACAGGTCACCCAAGTATCCCCAAAGACAATAAATAATATACAAACACCTATGAAGTTACCTAGTAGAGGCTCTATGAAATCAGGTATAGTCACCAAGCTTAGCCTCACCTAGCCTTGTCATAGGATCTTCACTCGGTCATCCATATAAGGAAATTGATGACGAGTCCAATAAGTAAAACCCAGAAGAACCAAAATTCACATTTAAATAAGGAAATGTAAATAAAGTGATTACATTTTATGCTAGTCAAAAGCAATACAGTAGAAGGGACAGGAAATAACATGAAGAGGAATCATTGAGAATCAATAATAACAGACGCGAGTGTACTATATGTACTGCCGAACTCTGGGACTAACAAAAATGGATCGAGGAGAATCTAGTGATGAGGAACTCCTGCCATCGCACCAAGATCAATGAGGTATACTGTTGGTCAAGAGTCTAAAACTCCGGGTTAACGACCTCTAAGGAGAGGAATTTGTATCGGATGCAAGCCATCACGAGCACGCACTCTCAAATCATCAACTTGCAGAGTAATCTCCTGCGTAAAATCTAAGCAAGACCAACACCATTGCAACAATCAGGTCATTAACTACGAGAGTGTCGAAAAGGATCATACTATCCCGTCGACCATATACAGACACACGCGGGAGTGGAGTGGTCAAATAATACTAAACTGATAATTCAAGGCAATAAGAACTGATTTCATAACAAAATAAATTTCAAGTGTTTTTCTTGTGGTGTTTACTTACCTCAATGCGATGAAAACTCGGTCCTAACCGTTCGCTCGTACCACGAAATACCCATCTGTTGGTTCCCTAAACTTCCAAAGTTCCCATATATCCTCCATATCAAATTTCAAGTCGTTTGGAGGTGTTTTGCGTGGTTTAAGGCCCTATAATAAAATTTAGCTCGTATGGTGAGGTGTTAGAAAACCAGCAGAAAGGGACTGGAGCGTGCTCTATAGTATGGGGAGCGCGTTCCTGTTATTCATATGAGTCCTGCCCAGAAGGTGGAACATGCTTCCCTAAGAGGGGAACGTGTTCCTCTAAGAGGGGAGCGTGCTCCCCTGCGTGACCAATATAATTTATGAATGGGGATTCTGCTCCTCAACACCTCATAGCCTTCCCCATAGCTGCCAACCCATTTCTTGACTCATGGGGGAGCAAGACACCAACAACAACCATTTACATAGATCCATCATCCATTCATCAAATCATCCTCATCAACCATGCATTCATCATATTCTCCAAGAACACCAACATGCAACCCCATTTTGGTTTTGAAAACCCGATCTACTGAAATACTAGAGTTGAAATACATTTACTTAAGTTCAAAATCAGTGAAAACTCCTTAAAAATTCATTTTTAACAAAAAACCCCCAATTGCATACTTGCATATATTGTTGGGGAATGTGCCATAGGTCAATCCATTAACTATCTTTATGAATACATTTTAGTTAATAAAATAGAGGATTTCATTTGCTGTTTATTATAATTGATTTGCATGTTTACATTATAATAAGATCCATGGGTATTTACAGAAATATCTTAAATGTCCCTTGTCGATTATTATACTGGGAACTATAATGAATTAAGACTAGTGTGAGTCTTGATTGATGATCATACGTATAGAATATGAATCAAGATCATGAGTACTTGTTAGGGAACAAAGTATTGGACCGACCCGCTATGAGAACATCACATGGATTAAGTCATAGTTGTTTCTCATGATATGTATATTATTCAGTCCTCTGACTTGAGATTACCATGGACTTCAACATTAGGGATACAGTGATTTGACGCAATGAAACGTTGTCTTTAACCGGACGATTATAAAGGTTGTGATTGGTTACTGTGTGAATAATGTGGTGAAGTTATGCAATTGAGATAGAATTTGTCCCTCTCATATAGAGAGAGATATCCAGTGAATCCCTCGATGTGTTAGACTGTTAAAAGGCCTAGTCTAAGTGAATTGGTATTGATCAATGTCACTTGGATGTTTTCAGTCTACCTAGAGATCGAGACTAGTACAATTGAACATGTTGGATGACAATTCCATGCCTTATGTTTGATCAAAAGGATATCGTGTGATAAAAGGATGTTATATACACTATTGATTAGGTTGTATCGATTTAATATTCGTACAACTTGGGTAGTCATAATGTCTCGCTAGAGGCCGCTTATGACTTGTATACCAAAATATGTTTTGGTACACTGCCAACGTTGTATGAGCCTATTGGGTCGCACATTAAGAATGGTTTTGCGAGATTTTAAGATGGTTCAGAAAAATAAATTTTATATGATAAAATTCATGACAGAAATGTCCTTGTAGTGTATTACACTTATACTTCTTTAAGTAGGGGTATATGTGTAATTTACTTAATCGTTTATATACAAGGGTTGTATAAATAGATGATTTGAGTTAGAATTAAAAAAAAGAAAGATTAAAAAGGCCAAAACTCTATTTTCATTTTAGAAATGACTTAGGGTTTTTGGTATGCTCTGAATCATTTTGGAGAGAAACAAAAAGGTTTTGTATTCTCTCTAAGCTAGCACTTCAAATCTCGGTCGCCGTTCGTGTGTGGACTGCTGATAGAGGGCGTTCGTCGTTGGCAGTGCCTTAGAGATCGATTAACCTTCAGAAAGGTACATTGCGACTGAGGTATGATTAAGTTTTCATAGTTTAAATGGAATTAGATTCGAGTCCTGTTGGGGTTTTTCTCAAAATTGTTTTGAAATTAACGTTGCGTATGAACCCTAAACACCATCATATATATCAAGAAATCAATAAGTTTGCAAAGGAAGGAGAGAGACTGGGTTACCTAGGGTTTGAATCTCCAAGACTAGCTGCAAATCCCCTCTAAAATCACCGATTTCTAGCCCTCCCTTCTAATTTCTCTCCTTTGTGCTGGATTTTTCAAGCAAAATGGCCAAAAGTGACTAAGTCTTCGTTATATACTAGGTCATTTCATCAAGTCCAACCCACGTATCTTGAGGTTTATCCAAGGTGTCTCATTAACTCCAGCCATTAAGTGTGTCCCCTTATGTCATTTATATATTTCACTTTAATGACACATTGCACAACAAAATGGACAAGTGTCCTACATGTAGAATTATAGGAATTTGATACATCCATGCAATCAAGCCCATCTTAACTGAATCTCTCATCTCGAGGTTCATGAAGGGCTAATTAGGTCCATCCAACCCATTGGTGTCCATTTTGTGTCTTTTTAAGAGTTCTTATACACCCATTCAACATAGACACTATTTTTATAACTTAGCCTAATTTATGTTACAATAGACACATTATTGGTCTCATTGACTTAGTCTAAAAATTTTGTTAGTCAATAACATAACAAACTTGGACTACACCTCACTCATTCATATACTTGGCACTTTTACGAATCTCGAGGCATATCGGTCCATTCTCGGCCTATTAGAGTTTTATTAGACTTAGCTCAAGTTGTTTCATTCTCGGCGTATCGGTCTCATTACTTATCATAACTAAGTCCATCTAATCTATTTCGTACCCGTACCCGCATTTGCATGCATTTAGAGGCGTTACTCGTCGTACTCTCAACTAACGTAAAACGCAAAATTCAACAGTACACATGGCGTAATTCTATAATTCATAGTAAGACAACCATATAAGCAAGCATTACACAAATATAACTATTTACACTAGGTTCTTGCACCCGAGTATTTACCCAAGATTTCCCAGTCTATAACGACCCTAAATTTTTAACCTGTGCCACATGTTAATCTAGGTTGTACGTGGGCCCTCCGTCGTGATACAGTCATCAAATTTTCGGTCGTCGACGCCAAGGAGCGTTAGTTTTATGTGGTGTGAGGACATTTGTGCGTGAGTGTTGGTATTACGAAGTAAGGTTTAGTAGTCCGAGGGACAAACTTAATTAAAAACACCGACAAAACACAAATTATAAAATAATTGGCGTGTTGGTACGTGGTTGCGACTGGGTGCGCGAGGGCGGAGTTGGAGTGTGGAGGTCAAGTCACCTAATGAAGTCGCATATGGTGTGTTAGATTGGGTAGGACAACTTATAAGAGGGTCATTGGATTCGTCTCGAGATACGTGCGAATAAGTGGATGAGGAGAGGAGTGTATAAACCCAAAACCCTTCACTTTTTCTGTCTTCCTCTCATTTTCTCTCTTTTCTTCTCTCTTGCTCTCCAAAAAAATAAAGTGGCTGGAGGAGGTGGTCATTGGAGCGGCGCCGACAGGTCGATGACGAGACGATCTGAGGTGAGATTCAAAACCTCCTCGTCATTTCTTACCGTTGGATTGTGTTTTGTTCGCGTTCGTCGCGATGAAATTTGGACACCACATCGAGATTTCGGATTCAATCGAAACTCTCGACATTTTGGTGATCCTCGTGACTATCAATACGAGTTTTATAAAGGTGGTTTTCAATTTGGTTGAGCTTTTGGGGTTTTGGCGAGTGTTCGAAGATTTTCGAGTTGTTGATTAGTTTTAAATTGGTTTTCGACAATTTCGAGCATTTTTGGGATAAATCAAGGCCATGGTTGGACCGGCGTTGGATTCTCGAAGATATTGGGATCAAATCGGCTTATAATGGTGCGAGCCTGGGGTAGGAGAAACCCCCGGCAACCCCTCAGGCAGTAGCGCCAGTCGCTGCGCTGCGGATAGAGGAGTCTCTGTTCTCATGGCGCTGCTCCACGATGTGGAGGCACCGTCGGAGGAAACCCCACGGTGGCCCCGCGGCACTCGAAACTTAACTTTTACCTAAATTTTTAGTTTTCTTTAGAACGAATTGGGAAATTCCTGACGTACCTAAACGGGTTCAAATATGACCCAATGACTAGGAAATTGACACGAATACACAATGAAAATAAATAAGGAAAATTGGATAAAAATTGATGAAAAATCACGATAAATTGTATTATCACGAGACTTCGTAGGGACGAATGGGAGTCCATGAGAGTGCGATTTAGCTTGGATTAGATGTAAGTAAACCAGTGAGGAACACTATAGTTATCTCTTGAGCTTTAAATTTATTATTGATATTGTTCAATATTATCTTGAAATTCCATTCTCTTGAGTTGTTCGAGGGCAAGTGAGTCAAGCGTAATCCTTACGAGAATTTTTGGCCTTCTAAGTTTATATATATACCAGGGGTTTACGGTTGAGAATAAGCAATTTGTTTGTGGTTATAAATACAGGGTGAGAGTCTTCACCAGATTGTTGGGGACTCTGCACTTGCGTGGGGGTCTTAGTGGAGATTTTGTCCTCGGCTCTAAGCCTTTGAGGAGATTCAGTCTTCGGCTCAAACGACTTTATTGGTCGAGACTACTTGTGTCTCTGCTTTTGCATTATGGGACACTCAATTTTGATTGCTCATTCATTTATTTATAATCTTTATATATTCATGCGCTCCCTATCCTTTTCTTTCTATCTGCATGAATTTGACTACTTGATTTATTTATTTCAAAATATTGTTATTTATTGTTCTTGCTTGGCGTTGCTTACCTACGCTCGTCATTCTTTTGTTTGACAGAGAACAGATCCGCAGTTCAGTAAAGGGAAGGTTGTGCAGCTAGGTGATTTACTTTGAGTGGCCCTCCTCTACTTGACATAGGTGACTATTGGTTGTATTATCTATTATGATGCTTTTCGAACTTGGGATTTTGGGTTGAGAGATACTGGATATGTAAGACAATGTTGATACTCATATTTGATTCATGATGTGGTGGATTATGTTACGAGGTTTCCATGCCCTAGCTTTATTTTAACTTAGTGCTTTGAGGTTATTGATTAGTTTGAGTTTATTCACTTCCGCTATATATTTAATAACTCACTAATTAATTGACTTCACGATTAAATACTTAATAAATGGTTAAATGATAAGGATAGGGTTACTAGGCCTACGCGGACTCTGCGGGACTGGCTCGAGGGGGTTTTGCTCAGGTTTAGGCTAGGCGGTGCTCAAATTCTAGGATTGTGGAATTTGGGGTCGTCACAATTGCTATCAGAGAATAAAGGTTGAATAAAAAACTCTTAAATTTAAATCACAATCCACTAAGGCACAGAGAAAAGGAAGTTATGATAGATGTTGAACTTATAGTGGAACCCTATGAACCTAACTTAAGTCTTAGTTAGGAAGTGAGGAGAGTTGGGGAAAAGTCAGAACTTATATTGTACATGTTATATTTGAGATGGTGTATTATATGGTATTGATTAGCTATTCACTAATTCGGGGATTTGCTTCAATAGCAGATAGCGATAGCAGATCAACTAGGTCCGGGTGATGATAGTGGGGCACCTGGTCCCAGAGTCATCTGTATGGAGGAGTTGTAGATCTGTACGCAAAGGATCATGAGTCAGAATCATCAACTTGAGGAGATCATGAGGCTACGAAGAGCACCCGCTACAACGACACCATTTACGCCGACTACTTCTCGGTTACCTACTATGTAGGAGACTGGCACACCGATTATAGTGGCGACGTCGACAACTTCTACTCCGATTGTAGCGATGCTGGAGACGTAGTAGCTTTGATAGTGCAGACAGAGGTTGTTGTACCTCCTACTTAGACAGAGGTGGTAATAGTGACGTCGGATGCACCGGCTGCGGAGATGCCTAGTACACTGACTACTCCGGGTACTAAGGCTACAACAGAGGCTAGGCAGGCTCGTGAGTTTTAGAGACATCATCCAGAGAAGTTCTACAGAGGTATGGATCTTAAGGTAGCAGAGATGTTCCTAAGGAGCCACGAGAAGATTCATGACGTCCTAGCAATGCTGACCCACATGGGGCCAGACATATCATCTACTTCGTTCTTCAGAGAGGCAGATGTTTGGTGGTGCACTACGCTGGCCACGAAGGGGGAGCCCAAAGATTGGATTTAGTTCAAGGAGAGGTTCGAGCTAAAGTACATTCCTCCTACGGTCCATAATTTGAAGAGGATTGAGTTCCAGACTATTCAGCAGAGGCCACACGAGTTCGTAATGCAGTACATGGATCGATACTTACAATTGATATAGTATATTGGAGAGCAGCTAACACTGACGCTGATCAGCGTGTACTACTTTGTGCATGGCCTACTTGATCCAATTGCTTTAGTGGTCGCATCGACATCCTCAAAGACTTTGCATAAGGCCTACGAGAGAGCCATGGCTAGTGAGGGCTTTGGTAGTGTGCGTACTGAGGCACAAACTACTTCATCAGCACCTTCCCAGTCAGGGAGGTCTTCAAGGTATGGTAGGAAGAGGAAGAGATTTAGGCAGTGGTTGCAGAGGGACCGGGATCAGAGTGTAACATCTGTAGCAGCTCCACCCACCACAACAGTTGTACCATTTGCTCTAGCACGAAGCTATGCCAGTGGTCAGCTGCAGCCGTCACAGTTAGGCGAGTAGAGATAGCAGTATTAGAGGGCTATTGGCAGAGGCAACGGCCTGGAGCAGAGACACAGGCAGGGACAGAGACATGATCCTAGCGAAGGACAAAGTTCTGGCCAGACATCGAGACAGGGACAATATGGTTCATTTGGTTCAAGATCTCAAAGAGAAGCATGATATAACTGCGTACAGTTAGGCCACTTCATTAGTGCTTGTCTACGAGCAGGCCAAGGGCAATCGCAGGCCTGGGAGATGGTTCATGTCATTTTTGCACCAGATTTAAGTGCCACACGGAACCTTATTGCGGGGTTTTAATTTGCAGTCGTTTTATGCATACCATGTTTGATTATGGTTTTATGGTGTCTTTTATTTTGGGTCCTATGGTTGATGAGTTAGGGTTGAGACCCACTAGATTAGAGAGACCCTTAATCCTTAGCACGGCTGCTGGGGACAAGATTTACCCGAACTTATTTTGTATTGACTATTCAGTAGAGATAGAGGGTCACATCTTACTTGCAGACCTGATAGTGTTAGAGTTCCTAAAGTTCGATGCACTACTGAACATGGATTGGTTGGGTGCTTATCATGCACAAATTCACTTCTTTAGTAAGAGGATCACATTTCAGATTCTTGGGCATCCGAAGTTTAGTTTTTAGGGGACTTCGACTAGTTTACCAATCACCAGGGGTAGAGTAACCACTAAGGTAGATGTAGAAACATTCGGTGGCATGTTGAGTACGACGAGCATAATGGAGACTATGTTGGAGGATGTATCGGTAGTATGCAAGTTTCCTGATGTCTTTCCAGCAGAGTTACCAAGCTTTCCATCACCTAGGGAGATCGATATTTCATCGTTGACTTGGTCTTAGGGACCAAACCTATTTTGATTTCGCCGTACCGTATGGCTCCAAGAGAGCTAAAGGAGCTGAGAGGACAACTAGACGAATTGTTGGAGTTAAGCTTTATTTACTCGAGTATGTCGCCTTGGGGCACACCGATATTGTTTGTTAAGAAGAAAGACGACAGCTTGAGATTGTGCATCGACTACAGACAGTTGAACAAGGCGACGGTAAAGAACAAGTATCTACTTCCTCGCATTGATGAATTGTTAAACCAGCTGACATGATCGCAGTGGTTCTCGAAGATGTTGGGTTTAAGGGTGCATACGTAGTGAAAAATTCAAAACAATTTTCGAAAAAACCCAACAGGATCACATATAAGTTCCATTAAACTAGATCTACAAAAATAAACCATATGATTTCCTTTTCTAGTTGTTCGATCTTCAAGACTTTCAAGCGCGCATCCTCTATCACAAATCCACACATGAACGATGACCACAATTTGGAGTGCTAGCCCTAAGAGAGATTGAAAATTTTTTTCTTTCTTTCCCAAAATCCAGAGAGTTTGAAAATTGAAAAAACAAAATTCTTCCCTTACGTTTTTGGGTATCACCCTTTATTTATATGTGTAGATAAGCTCTCACTTAAATCCTATTTGTAATATAACTATTGTATTTACGATGTTTAAGTAAATTCGAAATACAACTATTGTATTTACGCTATTTAAGCAAATTACACACATACTCTTATTAATAAGTTTTCATATAACGAATCATAAGGGGTTATATACTATGTTCAATACTCCAGACCATTTGAAATTGCGCAAAGCCATTCTTTGTGTGCGACCCAATAGGTTCATGCGACGTTGGTACTGAACCAAAACCATTTTGGTACACAAGTCATAAGCGGTCTCTAGCAAAGCATCATGACTACCCAAGTAGCATGAATATCAAAATCGATACAACCTAATGAATAACGTATATCATATCCTTTTATCGTGCGATATCCTTTGATTAAATATAAGGCATGGAAAGTCACCCTTAATACTCAATCGTACTGGTCTCGATCTTTAGATAGATTGAAAACATCCAAGCGACATTGATCATGTCAATTCACTTAGACTTGGCCATTTAATAATCTAACACATCGAGGGATCCACTGATATCTCTTTCTTTACGAGAGTGACAAATTCTTTCTTGATTACACACCTTTCACATATTGCTCACATAATAACCAATCACAATCTTTATAATCGTCCGGTTAAAGACAATGTTTGATTTTGTCAAATTACCATGCTCTCAATATTGAAGTTTATGGTAACCTCAAGTCAAAGGACTAAATGATATACCTATTAAGTGTAACACTTATGACTTAATCCATGTGGTGTTCCCATAGCAGGTCGATCCAGTACCTTGTTCCTTAACAAGTACTCATGATCTTGATTCGTATCCCTATACGTATAATCATCACATGACCATCAATCAAGACTCCTGCTAGTCTTAATTCATTATAGTTTCCAATATAATGTCTGACTAGGGACATTTAGGATATTTCAACAAATACCCATGGATCTTATTATAAGGTAAATATGCAATTAATTATAATAAAACAACAAATGATAAACCTCTATTTTATTAACTAAAAAAAACTGTAAGATAAATAATTTTTGTAGATTGACCTAGGGCACATGCCCCAGTATCTCCTACTTGCACTAGGGCCAATCATTCATGTATTTAATACCCAATGACCTAGCATGACCATCATACTTCACTTGTGAAAGAGCCTTCATCAAAGGATCTGCAACATTGTCTTTTGTAGGAACTCTTCAAATCTTCACATCGCCCCTCTCAATGATTTCTCTAATGTCATGAAAAAGTCTGAGTATATGTTTGGATCTATGGTGAGATCTTGGTTCCTTGGCCTGTGCTATAGCCCCGTTGTTGTCACAGTACAAGCAAATAGGGTTAGTAATACTTGGAACTACACATGGTTCAGATATAAACTTTTTGATCCAAACAACCTCCTTACTGCATCGGATGCTGCAATGTACTCAACTTCAGTTGTACAATCGGTCATAGTCTCTTGCTTTAAACTTTTCCAACTGATAAGTTGGTATTTATAGGATTTAATAGTCTATTTTAATATAATTTAGTGTGGAAGTTTATAAAATATATATCTAATTAAATTTACTTTTGGTTTTTAGGTGAAACGGAGTGCACGGTTGGATTCGTGGCGAAAAAATACTCAAAATAGAGTATTTACTTGCATTAATTGGATGCCGGGAGAGTTGGTTTCGAAATATACGTCGAAAGTGGGATAAATGTACACAGTAAGCTGCCACGTGTCGACGTTTGATTGGTCCAGCTCGTCACCGACTTCCAGCTTGTTTGTTCAGCGAACGCCACGTGGACAAGCCAAGCGTCTCCTCTCTCTAGCTGGTCGATTTTCCTCGAGATGCGCGTTGGTGCTGTCTCCCAGATCTTCGCACGACTCTTGTGCGCGCCTTCCCGCCAACACGCCCGCCACGCGTCCGCTCCCGGTTGGTCCACGTCACGCCGCGTCAGCAGCTCCAGCGTCCACCACAGCGCCACGTCTGCACCGCTCCCCTTTCAGCACGTCATTTCCAGCCATCTCATCCAATCAGACAGCGCCACGTCAGCGTCCACACCAGCTCGCCCAATAAGCTCCTGACACGTCAGCAAGGACGAAAATACACCAAAAACCTATTTTCTCTCTCTTCCATACACCAATCTTGGTAGTTTTACATATTAGGACTTTAGGTATAAATAAAACATCTATTTTCATGAGAAGAAAGTCTCTCTCACTATCTCTCTCTGCATTATTTTGAGAGTAGCCATGTCTGGCTAATCAAGTTGCCTAGGTCGGAGGTGAAGCAAGTCAAGATTATTGATTCATGGCATAACTTGTGAGATCTTTTATTTTATTATTTATTTAATTTAATTTCTTCTATTTCATTGTTGTTGATTTTAATGAATATGGTTTAAATCTAGGGTATGTATGTGGCCAGTACATGCTTTTAGGTGGATAATCTATAGTTAATTGACTCATTAGTATCCGTAATTGTACTTTTGAGACAATATAAGTAACAAACATTCACCCGATTGCCGTCAAAACCTTTCGGTTCTTGAGTGTGCAACAATTGAATCTAGGTTAAATCGGGAGCGGATGCGATTCGGTTATCTAGGATTAGTATTCCCATAGAAGTTTATTACTGCGGTTAATGTGTTAAATCTTATGGCGGATGTCTAGGGTTATACATTAATTAGGGAAGTAGTTAGTGGCGGATGTCCTAGCTATCGAGATTAGGGGAATTAGGAATTTCTGGCGGATGTCGATTTTCCATAGCTAATCTAGGGGAACTTAAATTAATAATTATTTATTTTAGTTATTTAATTTATTAGTAATTAGATTATTTAATTTAGTTATTTTCTCTAAACCCCCATTCTCCTTTCTTTTAAAACTTTAGAAAGACTACCAGTCTCTGTGGGATCGACCCTTTGCCACTATCTGCAAATAGTTGGTTTAAGGAAATATTTTATTGACGTGTTCGGCACGCGTCAATTTTTGGCGCCGTTGCCGGGGATTGGTTTTTCTTTCTTTGGTTTTATTTATTTATTTATTTATTTATTTATTTATTTATTTATTTATTTATTTGTAGTTACTTTATACCCTTGTCTCTAGCATGTTTGCAGATAACTCCACGATGGCCTCCTATTCCGACAATTATAGTCAATTCAAAGACTCATACTATAAAAGTATGAATGGGGTAGGTATATCAAATTATGGTCATGAATTTTCTAATTGGCCTTCTTTTGTGCAACAGGTTGAGGTTTGTGGAATTTGCGGAGATAATACTCATCCTACCGATGTTTGTCCTTACGAGCCTGAATATGAGAGTTATCCTTATTGGGGTAATGCATCGCCACAACCCGACTTGAGTTATCCCTTGTCCAGCCCACTGACTCCTCGACAAGATGAGAAATCTCTTGAAGATATGTTCAAAGAATACTCCTCTGCCAATCAAAGGCTCCATCAAGACATCTTACAATATAAGGAAAACATGGAACAACACTTTAAAGACATAAATTCGAACCTTCAAAGTATAGAAACTCTCACTAGTAAAATGAATGACACACTTAATAGAATGCTTGAAGAAGAAGAGTGTCCCGTGCTATTAAGTTGTGATGAACAAGAGACTTTGAAGGATGTCACATTGATGAGTGTTGAGGCAAATGAACATGCCATGAACGAGTACTTTGTTATTGATGGACTTACACCTTGTATATATGAGTATTGGAGCGATCACGAAGAGTCAGAGGGGGAACTTGAAGTGTCTCAATCAGAGCCGGAGATCATTATGGCACAAACTTACGAAGAAGAAGCCGAAAAAGTGATTGAACTCACTTTAACAAGGCCGGAGGACCTACAACAAGAGAGCAAGGACGACCAATCCTTTGTATTGGTCAACCCACCCACCCTCCCATATATATTTGATGATTTTGACATGGAGGTGGATGTAAAGGAGCATTCGAAGACTTTTTGCACCGCCGACACCTTTGTGTTGGACGATTTCGACATTACAGATTCATATGTGCTTGAAGTCTCGGATAAGCTCCCATTGCTGAACAGGTGCGTATATGTTTCACTGCCCAATGCTAAAGGAGAGAGTATCATTCTTGGATACTCTTTATTAGAAGGCATCACGTGAAAACAACATACGCCAAGTCGAGCCAAAGACTTTAAACAAAACCGCTATTGGGAGGCAGCCCAAATTTTGATAAGTATTATTTAGTTTTTTTATTTTATTTTATTTTTTAATTATTATTATTATGCATGAACTTATATCATTTCCTTCTTCTCATTTCCTTCTTCTTATCACTATCGTGTTCTTTCACCATTTTTGTTTTTTTTTTTGTGTATAGACCACTTGACTTGTTTTGAACCTTGAGGACAAGGTTCGGAATAAGTTTGGGGGTATTTTAGGGATTGTGGATAGTGTTGGAATGGATTTTCTTGCTAAGGATCGCAGGTATGATCATTAATTTTTTTAAAATTATGCGGTTGAAGGATGGTAAAGGTGGTGTTATTCCCATTCTTTTATTCTTTCCATCTCCTTTTCTTCTATCATTGATACTTCCATTTTCCATTTCATTAGGATATGATACATTTTCATGCATGCATTTAGTATAGTTTATTAGGAGTAGACATGTGTCTATCTATGTTTATTCTTGCATTTAGACCTTACATGTTGACATATGTTACATTTAGAGTCACCCGAAACTTTGGTTCATGCCTTTGATTGTGGATGAGTACATTATTGTTGCTTTTTGACTTGAAACTCAGGAAAAATTAGGAGAAACATTTAATCAAGCCGTAGCTCAGCATTTTTATGATTTCATGATTAGGGACTTAGTATGATGTTAAACTTTGTGCTAGATACCAAAATGAGTAGACGGTCAAATTTATGCAAGTAATAGTGCTTTAATTCATATTTGATAATCTTCTTAATCATAGTGAAAGTGAGAAGGGCTAACAGGAGTTTTCTTAAAATAGAGAGTCCCACAAGATTCCATAGGAAATGGAGCAGGGAATCTTGTGGTGGGAAAAAGTGAGAAAATCGGTCCATAGGAAATGGAGCAGGGACCGTACTACTTGAAAAAAATACTATGGAGAAAAAAATAGAGTGTATTTATTGAATAAATAAAGGCGAAAGTATATGAAAACTCCTCAAATAAAAAAGATTTAGCTCGAATACTTTCACTAGATTAAGTGAGATTTTAAACTTGCATGCTTGAATGTATAGACCAAGAAAACTCATGAGTAGTTGATGGCCTTTGTTTTGACTAAATCTATGTCTTTAAAGTGTGATCTTAACTGTGTTTGGGTTACGAAACTTGACATATCATAACTATGAAATTTCTTGAGTGGGTTGTTACTTGGTGACTATTTAAATCAAATGAACTCCATGAATTTTGAATTGGGTATAGGAATAGGTATAGATATTGGTATGGTTTAGGTTTAGGATTAGTTTAGTTAATGCATTAGGAGTCTAGTTTAGTTTGTGTTGTCAAATATACCTTTGCTCGGGACGTGCAAAGTCTTAAGTTTGGGGGTATTTGATAAGTTGGTATTTATAGGATTTAATAGTCTATTTTAATATAATTTAGTGTGGAAGTTTATAAAATATATATCTAATTAAATTTACTTTTAGTTTTTAGGTGAAACGAAGTGCACGGTTGGATTCGTGGCGAAAAAATACTCAAAATAGAGTATTTACTTGCATTAATTGGATGCCGGGAGAGTTAGTTTCGAAATATACGTCGAAAGTGGGATAAATGTACACAGTAAGCTGCCACGTGTCGACGTTTGATTGGTCCAGCTCGTCACCGACTTCCAGCTTGTTTGTTCAGCGAACGCCACGTGGACAAGCCAAGCGTCTCCTCTCTCCAGCTGGTCGATTTTCCTCGAGATGCGCGTTGGTGCTGTCTCCCAGATCTTCGCACGACTCTTGTGCGCGCCTTCCCGCCAACACGCCCGCCACGCGTCCGCTCCCGGTTGGTCCACGTCACGCCGCGTCAGCAGCTCCAGCGTCCACCACAGCGCCACGTCTGCACCGCTCCCCTTTCAGCACGTCATTTCCAGCCATCTCATCCAATCAGACAGCGCCACGTCAGCGTCCACACCAGCTCGCCCAATAAGCTCCTGACACGTCAGCAAGGACGAAAATACACCAAAAACCTATTTTCTCTCTCTTCCATACACCAATCTTGGTAGTTTTACATATTAGGACTTTAGGTATAAATAAAACATCTATTTTCATGAGAAGAAAGTCTCTCTCACTATCTCTCTCTGCATTATTTTGAGAGTAGCCATGTCTGGCTAATCAAGTTGCCTAGGTCGGAGGTGAAGCAAGTCAAGATTATTGATTCATGGCATAACTTGTGAGATCTTTTATTTTATTATTTATTTAATTTAATTTCTTCTATTTCATTGTTGTTGATTTTAATGAATATGGTTTAAATCTAGGGTATGTATGTGGCCGGTACATGCTTTTAGGTGGATAATCTATAGTTAATTGACTCATTAGTATCCGTAATTGTACTTTTGAGACAATATAAGTAACAAACATTCACCCGATTGCCGTCAAAACCTTTCGGTTCTTGAGTGTGCAACAATTGAATCTAGGTTAAATCGGGAGCGGATGCGATTCGGTTATCTAGGATTAGTATTCCCATAGAAGTTTATTACTGCGGTTAATGTGTTAAATCTTATGGCGGATGTCTAGGGTTATACATTAATTAGGGAAGTAGTTAGTGGCGGATGTCCTAGCTATCGAGATTAGGGGAATTAGGAATTTCTGGCGGATGTCGATTTTCCATAGCTAATCTAGGGGAACTTAAATTAATAATTATTTTGGGAAAGATTGACGACCATGATATGCCATTGAATCTTGATCTTGTCTTGTGGAACCATAAACTTAGGTATTTAAATTAATTGTTCGTAGTCGTAGATATTTATTTTAGTTATTTAATTTATTAGTAATTAGATTATTTAATTTAGTTATTTTCTCTAAACCCCCATTCTCCTTTCTTTTAAAACTTTAGAAAGACTACCAATCTCTGTGGGATCGACCCTTTGCCACTATCTGCAAATAGTTGGTTTAAGGAAATATTTTATTGACGTGTTCGGCACGTGTCACCAACTCACTGCGCCTCCATTCAAAGTAAACACATATCTAGACTGCGATCTAAAGTCATCGATGTCAATATGAAAACTTGCATCTGTGTAACCATTTACAACAAGCTTGTCTTCCAAACTTCCATTGACCAAGAACACTTCTTTAATCTTTCTCAAGTACTTAAGAATGTTCTTTACTACTATCCAGTGAGTCTCACCGAGATCAGACTGATATCTACTTGTTGCGCTTATAGCATATGATACATCAGGTCGAGTGCATAACATGGCATACATGATAGATCCAATGGCTGATGCATATGGAATCATATTCATGCGTTCTCACTCATAATTAGTCTTTGGAAATTGAGTCTTACTGAGAGTTATTCCATGAGACATTGGCAAAGATCCTCTTTTAGAGTCTCGCAAACTAAACCTATTCAGTACCATGTCAATGTAAGCACTCCGACTTAGGCCGATCAGCCTTTTAGATCTATCCCAATAGATCTTAATCCCAAGGATATAGGTTGCATCTCCTAAGTCCTTCATTGAGAAACACTTCCCCAACCAAGACTTGACACTTTGCAAGGTTGGGATGTCATTTCCAATGAGTAATATATTATCAACATACAGTACCAGAAAAACAACCATGCTCCCACTGACCTTCTTGTATACACAAGGCTCATCTTCATTTTTATTGAAACCAAATTCTTTAATTGTTTCATCAAAACGAAGATTCCAACTCCGAGAAGCTTGCTTTAATCCATAAATAGATATTTGAAGCTTGCGCACCTTCCTAGAATTCTCAGGATGAACAAACCTATATCATATATACGTCCTCAAGTAGCTTTCCATTTAGAAAATTTGTTTTAACATCCATTTACCATATCTCATAGTCAAAATATGCGGCTATGGCAACAAGAATTCTAATGGATTTAAACATGGCTACAGGAGAAAAAGTCTCATCATAATCAACACCTTGAGTCTATCTGAAACCTTTTGCTACTAGCCGTGCTTCATAAGTATGCACATTGCCATCCATATCAGTTTTCTTCTTGAAAACCCATTTACATCCAATATTCTTACCACCTTCAAGTAAATCAACCTGGTTCTAAACTTGGTTATCATACATGGATTGTATCTTAGAGTTCATGGCACTAAGCCATTTATCTGACTCAGGGCTAGACAAAGCCTCCTGATAAGTAGTAGGTTCATTTTGATCCATAACCAACACCTCACTACTATCGGTAATAAGAAATCCAAATCTCTCTGGCTGATGTCTTACCCTATCAGACCTACGCGGGCCTTATGATACCTGTGGAGGCTCAACTAGTTCAAGACTTTGTTAATCTCCCACTATCGGTTGAGTGTTCATTTGTGGTTCTTAAACTTCTTCAAGACTAACTTTATTCCCATTGTTGTCATTTGAAATAAACCCTATCTCCATAAAGACACCATTTCGAGCAACAAATACTTTGTTCTCAGTGGGATTATAAAAGTAGTATCCTTTAGTTTCTTTAGGATAACCAACAAATACATACTTGGTAGATTTGGCTGATAATTTTTCTGAGATCTGTCTTCGTACGAAAACCTCACAGCCCCAAATCTTATGAAAAGACAAACTTTGTCTTTTCCCAAACCACATCTCATGTGGTGTTTTATCAACCGCTTTAGAATGAACACGATTCAGTGTAAATGCATCAATTTCTAAGGCATAGCCCCAAAAGAAAATAGGAAGATCTGCATGACTCATCATAGACCAAATCATATCCAATAAAGTTCGATTTCTCCTCTCAGAAACACCATTGCATTGTGGAGTTGATGAAGAAGTTAACTGTGAGACAATCCCACTGATAAGTCGATATTTATAGGATTTAATAGTCTATTTTAGCATAGTTTAGTGTGGAAGTTTATAAAATATATATCTAATTATATTTAGTTTTGGTTTTCAGGTGAAACGGAGTGCATGGTTGAATCTGGGGTGAAAAAATACTCAAAATAGAGTATTTACTTGCAGTAATAGGATACCGGGAGAGTTTGTCTTTGAAATATACACCGACAATGGGGTAATTGGAGTCCAACACTAAAACAAAGTTTGTGTCGTGCCACATGTCGTCTCATCATTCGTCCAGAGTGCCACGTTTCAGAAGCCGATTTGTCCAGCCGCATCACACGGACCATTCCAGCCAATCAGATTCCGCCACATCCTCACTCTAGCAACATCATCACCACTCACAAACTGCCACGTGGACAAGCACAGATTCTCTTCTCTCCAGTTGCTCTATTTGACTCGAGATCCGTGTTAGTACGTGTTGGGAAATATGTACTAGGTCAATCCATTAATAGTTTTTATGAATACATTTTAGTTAATAAAATAGAGGATTTCATTTGTTGTTTATTATAGTTGATTTGCATGTTTACATTATAATAAGATCCATAGGTATTTACAGAAATATCCTAAATGTCCCTAGTCGATTATTATACTGTGAACTATAATGAATTAAGACTAGTGTGAGTCTTGATTGATGATCATACGTATAGGAATACGAATCAAGATCATGAGTACTTGTTAGGGAACAAAGTACTGGACTGACCCGCTATGAGAACATCACATGGATTAAGTCATAGTTGTTTCTCATGATATGTATATTATTCAGTCCTCTGACTTGAGATTACTAGAGACTTCAACATTAGGAATACAGTGATTTAACGTAATCAAACGTTGTCTTTAACCGGACGACTATAAAGGTTGTGATTGATTACTGTGTGAATAATGTGGTGAAGTTGTGTAATCGAGATAGAATTTGTCCCTCTCATATAGAGAGAGATATCCAGTGGATCCCTCGATGTGTTAGACTATTAAAAGGCCTAGTCTAAGTGAATTGATATTGATCAATGTCACTTGGATGTTTTTCAGTCTACTTGGAGATCGAGACTAGTACGATCGAACATGTTGGATGACAATTTCATACCTTATATTTGATCAAAAGGATATCGTATGACAAAAGGATGTTATATACATTATTGATTAGGTTGTATCGATTTGATCTTTGTACAACTTGGGTAGTCATAATGTCTTGCTGGAGGCCGCTTATGACTTGTATACCAAAATGTGTTTTGGTACACTGCCAACATTGTATGAGCCTATTAGGTCGAACATTAAGAATGGTTTTGTGAGATTTTAAAATAGTAGGAAGAATGAATTTTATATGATAAAATTCATGACAGAAACATCCCTGTGGTGTATTACACTTATACTTCTTGAGTAGGGGTATATGTGTAATTTACTTAACTGTCTATATACAAGCATTGTATAAATAGACGTTTTAAGTTATAATACATGGATGAAAATTAAGGGCCGAAACTCTAATTTTTGTTTTAGAAACAAATTAGGGTTGACTGGTACGTTCTGAATTGTTTTGGAGAGAAACCAAACATTTGGTATTCTCTCAAAGCTAGCACTTTGAATCTCAGCCGCCGTTCGTGTGTGGACAGCTAGTAGAGGGCGTTTGTCATTGGCACGAGGTATGATTTAGTTTTCATAGTTTAAACGTTTTAATGGAATCAGATTCGGATCCTGTTGGGGGTTTTTCTCAAAATTGTTTTGAAATTTCCGTTGCGTATGAACCCCAAACACCATCAGTACGAACTCCCAGATTTTCGGTGATACTCGCGCGACTTTGTTCCTGCCAGCTGGATGCTACGTGTTGACGTTTTATTGGTCCAACGCGTCACCAACATCACCTTCCAACCAATTCGGTTCCGCCACGTGTCACGAGACCCTCTTCCAATTGCATTGTGCCACATCAGCCGGTCACAACCATCTCCTCCAATTAGCACATGACACATCAGCGGAGCCCAGAAATCCCCCAATCACCAGCTGAAACATGTCATAAATGCCAAGAACCACCAAAACAGTTTTCTCTCTCTTCCAAAGACCAATTTTTAGTAGTTTTATATATTAGGACTTTTGGTATTATCAGAGGAACATCAATTATTCATTAGAGAGACTTTTGCATTATTTTTATTTGGAGTTTTATGAAGAATATGTCTAGCTAATCAAGTCATTGCCTAGGTCGGAGGTGAAGCAATTCAAGATTATGGATTCATGGCATAACTTGTGAGATCTATTATTTTATTATTTAATTTAATTTAATCTCTTCTATTTCTTTGTTGTTGGTTTTCATGAATATGATTTAAATATAAAGTATGTATAAGGCCAGTGCATGCTTTTAGGTGGATAATCTATAGTTAATTGACTCATTAGTATCCGTAATTGTACTTTTGAGACAATATAAGTGACAAACATTCACCCAATTGCCGTCAATACCTTTCGGTTCTTGAGTGTGCAACAATTGAATCTAGGTTAAATTAGGAGCGGACGCGATCTGGTTATCTAGGATTATGTGACAGCCCCGCTTCTAATCTAGGGCACCGTCCGGCCTAATCCCATAATTAAGCCCTAATCACGACACATAGGACCCGATTATGAATTAGTCAGCCTTTACTACCTGTGTTCTCTTGTTTAAACAATTATTTTATTTAGCGGAAGTCTTTAATATTTTAGCGAAATTTTTTTTTTTTATAAATCCTAAGTGTGGAAACCAGGAAATAACGATCACCATATATATGCAAGTAAACGGCGAATATATATAAACAAAGTGAAAGCCAAAAGTCGGGTAATCTAACACTCATCCCAATAACAACCCAAAAGATAAAGACATAAGTAAATATAATACAAAAAAGTACCCTACGTGTACGGGCAGCTACGCGCTCGGAGCTCAGAGGTAGTCACCGATCTTCTCCTTGCCCGGCCTGGTGCTGCTTGACGGATCTACACCCACCGTCACAAACTAGACGGTGAGTATGATGATATTTAAGTGATAACTGGGGATATCTAATACTACATTTCCAATTTAAACAAAAGGTATTTAAAAGCATATGTAGCTGAAGAAATGCTGAATAAATAATGCAAGTAAATACCAACGTTAACAGATACACATAAACTGACACAGGCTAAGTCGAGATGATCTACGTCCGTTCGGCGGTGAGAACTATCACCTAGCCTTTTCCACTACTGTATGGAGCTGTGCTCAACATATGATAATAATCTCTCCTTTTTTTTTAATAACATCAAATGGCGGAGCTGTGCTCGGCGTATTTAAATCATTTATACTTGCCGACAACCCCGTGGCCCATGCCACGTGTGCCGCCCAAGTGTAGTGGCGAGTGCCGGAGACCCCGAAGGACCGAAATCCTTGTGAATCCGCGCATCTCGTGTGCAATGGACACTAGATAATCTCTACTTTAGATTTCAAGAATATATATCCTATAATGCTATGATTTCAACACAAGTTAGGCTACAAAGCCTCAAAGGAAATAGAGCACAAGTCCAACATAACATATAACCCTATAGCATGCATTTTCTAAATATCCATTAACCATATTTCAAGACAAACATTGAGCATATAAGGAAGCATGGAGTCAATGATATATTAAACAAGGCATCATGCTATATCGATATTCAATATGAATAGAAACAAGGAAAGCATGATGTGGGAAATAAATTAGCTAGTCTATAAATAGACTGAAATTTATAAATGACTGGAATGAAATAAAGTAAAGAGTTCCCACAGTTTCACTTACCAATCAATGCAGTAGTCCTAGCTATCCGGCCTCCCGACACTCCGACTCATGCACCCGAACTCCCAAGAATTTCCTTTAGTTCCTGAGGTTCATTTTTTATATCATTTTAATTAGTTTAAAGCCACAATAAGTGGATTCATGATATTTAACCAAAATTTAGAATCTTATGTCAATCTTAATTTTGGCACATTTTTCGAGTTATATCGGGGTACCAAAAACACTCGAAAAGTCCCGAATCATTTTTCTACCTTTTTCTCAATTTCTTATATTTTCTATAATTTTTTCCAATTTTTTTCAAGAATTTTCCAACTATTTTCCTTATTTTCCAGAAATTAAATTAATATATAAAATACATTTTTTTATTTATTTTTTATTAATTTAATTGCTTTTATTATTATTATTTATTAATTGATAATAATATATTTTTATTTTATTTTATTATATATATATTTAATTGATAATATATATCATTTTATTTTATTTTATTTTATTTTATTTTATTTTTTTATTTTTATTTTTATTTTTTTTTTTTTTCGGTCGGGTCGGGTCCGCCCGCTCGGCCCGATTCTGGGCCGGGCCGGTGGCATTTGGGCCGAGTTCGGCTCATGGGCCAAACCCGGCCCAGGCCCCCCTGGCCTAGCCCAATGGGGGGATGCACACGTGCGGGCACGTGTGCATCTTCTTCCCCAAAATTTCCAGAGACGAAAAGCGTCTCTGGTTTCGATTTCCCTTTTTTTTTCTATTCTTCTTCTTCTTCTTCTTCCCTCTATCACTGATCCAATAACACCTCAAGAGACCAAAATTTCATATCAAAAACCACATAACCAACAATAAACTTCTCAGAGCAACATGCATGTCCGATATTTTTATTTTTTTTATTTTTTTAATTTACACAAACTACCCGGATTTCAGTAAAACCTCGTTATAATCAGTTTAAACCTCGATTGGCATTACCCAAACCTCAAATCCACAAAGAGTTCGATCAAAACAGTAACCCCATCCAAAATTTTCATTTTAATGAAATAAATCAAACTTCAAGCTATTTTAATGGAAAATCCATAATCTTAAGGAGTTACCTGGGTTTGATCCTCACTCCAGCTCCTCAATTCGTGTTTGATCTCCTTCAATCCTCTAAAATTTCTCCTCTCTTCCGTTCTATGTGATTTGCATGTAAATAGTGAAATTTTCTCATCAAGTTGTATATATAGGTGTTGTTAGGATCTAGTGTGTATTGTGTATCTCGAGGTAAATCCGAGGGTTACCAACTAGGCGATCCGATTCTCTTGATGACACCAAATTTGTGACTCTCATCATGGGAGTGTGTGGCAGCATGGATCTCGAGGTCTGTCCTCAGGTTAGTTTAATTCACAACAAACTATAGGATATAAAAAATGTGATTTCTTGATAAATAAACTGTAGGTTAAATTGATTAATGCACATTAACCCCATATGGACCATAATTAATTGGTCACACAAATTTATAAAATTTATCTAAGTGGTCACACCGACTCTCAACTACCCGACACTCGGTGTCCGGACTCGCACGTAACTCGAGGCGCTTTCCCCGTGCGTCGAACGTCGTATTTTCCAACTAAATTAAATAACTTAATTTATGTTAAGGTAGATTTGAAATAAATTGTTATTTCCTAGCCTAGTCTCGCTACCCCGGTAATTCCACTAGGTACTCGTACTTGCACGCACTCCAAGGCGTGTCCCCGCTCGCGTCAACTCGCTGTCTATGGTTTGCAAAAATTAACTTAATTAGTCTACACACATACACAACACTAGGCATACACCAGTACAAATATAACATTTACCTCGGTCACGTGTCTCGGTAAGTGTGCGCATCTCATGCGGGCCCTACGTCACGGGTCGGTGATCCTAATTAAGCAAGTTAATCAAGATTAGGAAATTGGGCCGTGACAAATATTCTCAACAAAATGGAAATTTCGTCCTCGAAATTAAATTCAGGTTAGGATTATACCTGACTCGAAAAGGTACGGGAAACGATCTCGCATATAGTCTTCCCGCTCCCAAGTGAGTTCCGAATCGCTATGGAACTGCCACTTGACGAACACCTTTGGGATACACTTGTTCCTCAACTGTTGTACCTTTCGGTCTAGGATCTGGATAGGCTGCTCCTCATATGAGAAATCCTTGCTCAGGTCGATTTGACTCAAGTCAACTGTCGGTCGTGCGTCTGCCTTCGACTCAGCCAGTCGAAGCATCGAAATATGGAAGACCGGATGAACACCTGACATCTGCGGAGGAAGCTCTAACTCGTATGCAACCTTTCCAACCCGTTTCCTAACTCTGAATGGCCCGATGAAACGCGGTGCGAGCTTGCCCTTCACACCAAATCTCTGCAAACCCTTCCGAGGGGAGACCTTAAGATAGACGTAGGCTCCCTTGGAATAAGTGATATCACTGTGGTACTTGTCTGCATACTTCTTCTGTCTCTCTTGGTTTGCCTTGAGTTTCTGTCGAATTTGTCATACCTTTTCGGTGTGATCAACAACAATCTCAGGCCCTACTGTCACTTTGTCCTCTGGCTCAGCCCAACACGAGGGTGAGCGACACGATCTGCCATATAAAGCCTCAAATGGTGCCATCTCAATGCTATCCTGATAACTGTTGTTGTACGCAAACTCACACAATGGTAGGTACTCCTCCCAAGATCCGCCGAACTCTAACACACAGGCTCGCAACATGTCCTCTGGAACCTGATTCAGTCTCTCTGTCTTTCGGTCAGTCTGAGGATGGAAAGCTGTGCTGAACTGTAGGCATGTACCGTACTGCCCTTGCATACTCTGCCACATCCTGGAAGTATACGTAGCATCTCTGTCTGATGTGATGGTCAACGGTACCCCATGCAGCCTAATGATCTCCCTCTCGAAGAGTATACTCAACTGATCAAACGTGTAGTGCGCTGCAACTGGCAGAAAATGAGTTGACTTTGTAAGTCTATCAACTATCACCCAAATGGAATCATGTTTCTTGGCTGTCCTCGGCAACCCTCTGATGAAGTCCATGGCGATGTCTTCCCATTTCCATCTCGGAATAGGTAATGGTTGTAACAGTCCTCCAGGTCTACGATGCTCTGCCTTCACTTGCTGACAAATCTCACAATTCCTGATAAACTTTGACACATCTGCTTTCATCCCAGGCTACCAGAAATGTCTCTTCATGTCGTGATACATCTTAGTCTTGCCTGGATGAACAGTAAATCGGGAATGGTGTGAATCCTGAAGAATTTCCTCTCTCAGCTCTGGCATCTCAGGTATCCACAATCGGCCCCTGAATCTCAGACACTGATCAGATGTCTCTGTCCAATCAACACAATCTAAACTCCGCGCTAACTCGCTGAATTGCTGGTACAACCTGTCAGTCCTCTGACCCTTTGACACACTCTGTGTAGACACGGTATGTACTCTCGTCTGTGCGCAGATCTCAATCCGGGTATCGATAGGAACGTTTGACTGACCTACTGTCATCGCTGCCTCAAGTAACCCGTACTCGTGCGTCATATGACATCTAACAACCTCGGTGTCTCTAGTCGGTCTCCTACTTAGTGCGTTGGCGACTACGTTCGCTTTTCTTGGGTGATATTCCAAAGAAAAGTCATAGTCCTTCAAGAATTCTAACCACCTGCGCTGTCTCATATTCAGTTCCTTCTGTGTGAAGAGATACTTCAGACTCTTGTGATCAGTGAAGAGTGTGAATCTCTCTCCATACAAGTGGTGTCTCCACACCTTCAGCGCAAATACGACTGCTGCTAATTCAAGTTCATGCGTCGGGTAGTTCTTCTCATGTATCTTCAGCTGTCTCGAAGCATAAGCCACAACTCCGCTACCCTGCATCAACACGCATCCAAGTCCCGTGTGTGAAGCATCAGTGTATACTAGGAATCCCTGTCCAACCTTATGCAGTATCAATACTGGTGCGGTCGTCAACAACCTCTTCAACTGCTCAAATGCATTCTCGCATTCCTCAGTCCAATCATACACGACGTCCTTCTGTGTCAGTCTAATCATCGGCAAAGCGATCTTAGAAAAATCCTTCACAAACCTGCGGTAGTAGCCTGCTAACCCCAGAAAACTCCTGATCTCCATCACTGACGTCGGTGCTGGCCAGTCCATAATCGTCTGAATCTTGGCCGGATCTATGGCAATCCCCGTTGCTCCAACAACGTGACCCAAAAACTTGACTTCTGAAAGCCAAAATTCACACTTGCTGAACTTGGCATATAAACGGTGCTTCCTCAACATCTGCAACGTCTCCCTGAGGTGCTGCTCGTGATCCTCCCGTGTCCTCGAATAGATCAGAATGTCGTCAATGAAGACTACTACGAACTGGTCAAGAAATGGCCTGAATACTCGGTGCATAAGGTCCATAAACACGGCGGGGGCGTTGGTTAGCCCGAATGGCATAACCGTAAACTGGTAGTGTCCATATCTGGTGCAGAACGCTGTCTTAGACTGGTCCTCGTCCCTGATCCTAAGCTGATGATACCCTGATCTCAGGTCTATCTTGGAGAAGAACTGTGCTCCTCTTAGCTGCTCAAACAAATCATCAATCCTCGGTAGCGGGTACTTGTTCTTGATTGTAACCTTATTCAGTTACTTGTAGTCGATGCACAGTCGTAGACTACCATCCTTCTTTTTCACAAAAAGTACTGGCGCTCCCCACGGCGACATGGAAGGTGTGATGAATCCCTTTTCCCCCATGTCCTTAAGCTGAGCCCTCAACTCCTCTAGCTCCTTCGGGGCCATGCGGTAAGGTGGTATCGCGATCGGTTTGGTGCCTGGTACTAACTCGATGATGAAGTCTACTTCTTGCGGCGATGGTAGTCCCAAACTCCTCGGGAAAGACGTCAGAAAACTCTCTAACGATCGGTATGTCTTCAAGTCGGGGTCCCTGACTCTCTACTATAGTATACAAGGCTACTAGAGTCTCCATCTCCTCACTAGTCGCCAATCTACCTCTCGTGGTATCGACTCTCGGTGTACTACCTCGGTGTACGAACATCGGACGTCCCGAATCTCAAATACGACGACTTACTAAAACAATCTATGTGAGCATGGTATGCGATAACCGATCCATCCCGAAGAGAGCGTCGAACTCTAACATCTCAAGGACTCTAAAGTCGGCGGGTAACTCTATCCCACTAATCTCTCTTGGAACTCTCTCCACTAGACTATTAGGGTAAACCCTATCTCCCGGCGGTGCTCAATATCAAATGTACTCCAAGCCTAATCGGTGTCAGTCCTAGTATGCCTAACATGCGTCCAGAAATAAAGGAAATAGTGGAACCCGAATCGAATAAAACATAAGACTCTCTACCAGCGATAGAAATCGTACCCTCGATGAGACTCCGCGTAGCGTTAGTATCCGGCGGTGCCACCATGTGAGCTGCCTCTCGACTCTGTGGTGGATACACTGCTGCTGGCTGTGGAAACTCCCTCACCAAATGTCCCACCTGTCCGCACCTATAACATGAAACCTGTCTGCGTTGACCGGATTGTGGCTGTCCCCTGAACTGGAGTCTGTCTCTGTCCCCGACGGGGTCCCTCTCGGCCTCTACCCTGCTCGGCCTTTACCACCCTGCTGCTGATCGTCGTCGTGTGCTTGATGGTGCCGGAAGAGTAAGTCTCTCTGGCGCTGGTAATGCTGGCCTAATCGATGGTGATGGTAAGGAATGTCCTCTCCCAGTGCTCTGTGCTGACGCAACATAAGACACCTGAGGTACCAACGATGTGGAACGTGACGTCACCCCCGATCCATGGAAGCCTCTATCCCATGTCCTGGGTGCCTTGCCACTCCGCCGCCTCCTCTCGAACTCTGCGGCCTGATCTAATGTCAATCTCTGCCCTAAGCCTGCCCTGTCAACTATTACACCAAGGTAGTAGGTCTCGTGGGAAAGTGCACGCTCGTATATCTCGGTGAGTGTCCTAGCGCTCGTGCTGACTACGTGATAGCCAATGTCTGCTCTCAGACCTACCCCAAAATGATACACATCTCCCAACTCATCTCGGACCAAATCCCCCGCAAACTGCCTCAGATACCCGTATCTGTCTCGGTACTCCATAACTGACTCATCTGCTCTCTGCCTCAAACTCATAAACTCTCTCCTCAACCTCATCATGACTGCGGGCGGGAAGTACTGCTGATAAAATTTGGCCTTAAAGGCCGTCCAAGACTCAAAGTCTCCATCAGTAGCTATGGTGGTGCGCCACCAGACGTCAGCATTTCTCTGTAGCGTATAAGAAGACAAATCTGGTCGTAGTCTATCCTCGATCCCCAAAATTCGATGTAGCTTCTCCTGTGATAATATCCATCCCTCAATCTTCTCGAAGTTTCTTTCCCCGTCGAAGTACACTGGCTGAAGGCGGAGAAAATCTTTCACCAGTTGAATCCCTACTGATGAGCCTGAAGGTGTGGGTGTGGGAGTCGGAGTCATCACTGCTACCTCTGCCGTCGAAACGGTCACTACCGGAAGAGTCGGCGTCGCTACCGTGCCCTGAATAATAGGAGTGTCTGGTACAGACGTAATCGCTGGAATGGTGGATGGTGCGGTAGTAGGTCCGGTCGTCGGAAGTGTAGTAGTCGCAGGAGTAGCAGCGACAGCACGAGTAAGTGCGGTGACCTGTGCTTTGTCATGAAGGTCATGAAATCAGCCATCTGCTGTCCCTGTGCCGCTACTCAATCCGCCAACCTCTGATAGTCGTCGTCTGATGTAGTAGGAGGCTGACTACTCCTAGCACCCACATCGCCTGTCTCGCGTGCATCCGTCATTGTCGTCTGCATGTGGATAACGATTTCCTATCACTATTACGAAGTCTACCACGTATATACGTATACATATTTGAAAAAGATAGCATATATATACAAATTCCCAACTTACTTTCACTCAATTCCCAACAAAATAATTCCTAGGCAAGGTTCATCTGGTTTCCACTTCTAGGGTGTATATTTTATTCAAATTTATGCTTTACTCCTTGATAAATGATCTTTGGTACCAATCAGGAAATTAGTATCAAAATCCTTATTCAACACTATGCTTTGCCCCTAAGGTTCTAAAGCCTAAGCTTTGATACCAACTGTGACGGCCCCGCTTCTAATCTAGGGCACCGTCCGGCCTAATCCCGTAATTAAGCCCTAATCACAACACATAGGACTCGATTACGAATTAGTCAGCCTTTACTACCTGTGTTCTCTTGTTTAAACAATTATTTTATTTAGCGGAAGTCTTTAATATTTTAGCGGAAATTTTTTTTTTTATAAATCCTAAGTGTGGAAACCAGGAAATAACGATCACCATATATATGCAAGTAAACGGCGAACATATATAAACAAAGTGAAAGCCAAAAGTCGGGTAATCTAACACTCATCCCAATAACAACCCAAAAGATAAAGACATAAGTAAACATAATACAAAAAAGTACCCTACGTGTACGGGCCGCTACGCGCTCGGAGCTCAGAGGTAGTCGCCGATCTTCTCCTTGCCCGGCCTGGTGCTGCTCGACGGATCTACACCCACCGTCACAAACTAGACGGTGAGTATGATGATATTTAAGTGATAACTGGGGAAATCTAATACTACATTTCCAATTTAAACAAAAGGTATTTAAAAGCATATGTAGTTTGAAGAAATGCTTGAATAAATAATGCAAGTAAATACCAACGTTAACGAGATACACATAAACCGACACGAGGCTAAGTCGAGATGATCTACGTCCGGTCGGCGGTGAGAACTATCACCTAGCCTTTTCATCACTACTTCTGTATGGAGCCGTGCTCAACATATGATAATAATCTCTCTTTTTTTTAATAACATCAAATGGCGGGCTGTGCTCGCGTATTTAAATCATTTATACTTGCCGACAACCCCGTGGCCCATGCCACGTGTGCCGCCCAAGTGTAGTGGCGAGTGCTTAGGAGACCCCGAAGGACCGAAATCCTTGTGAATCCGCGCATCTCGTGTGCAATGGACACTAGATAATCTCTACTTTAGATTTCAAGAATATATATCCTATAATGCTATGATTTCAACACAAGTTAGGCTACAAAGCCTCAAAGGAAATAGAGCACAAGTCCAACATAACATATAACCCTATAGCATGCATTCTCTAAATATCCATTAACCATATTTCAAGACAAACATTGAGCATATAAGGAAGCATGGAGTCAATGATATATTACACAAGGCATCATGCTATATCGATATTCAATATGAATAGAAACAAGGAAAGCATGATGTGGGAAATAAATTAGCTAGTCTACAAATAGACTGAAATTTATAAATGGCTGGAATGAAATAAAGTAAAGAGTTCCCACGGTTTCACTTACCAATCAACGCAGTAGTCCTAGCTATCCGGCCTCCCGACACCCCGACTCGTGCACCCGAACTCCCAAGAATTTTCTTTAGTTCCTGAGGTTCATTTTTTATATCATTTTAATTGGTTTAAAGCCACAATAAGTGGATTCATAATATTTAACCAAAATTTAGAATTTTATGTCAATCTTAATTTTGGCACATTTTTCGAGTTATATCGGGGTACCAAAAACACTCGAAAAGTCCCGAATCATTTTTCTACCTTTTTCTCAATTTCTTATATTTTCTATAATTTTTTCCAATTTTTTTCAGAAATTTTCCAACTATTTTCCTTATTTTCCAGAAATTAAATTAATATATAAAATACATTTATTTTTTATTTTTTATTAATTTAATTTCTTTTATTATTATTATAAATTAATTGATAATAATATATATTTATTTTATTTTATTATATATATATATTTAATTGATAATATATATTATTTTATTTTATTTTATTTTATTTATTTATTTATTTTTATTTTTTTTTTGGTCGGGTTGGGTCGGGTCGACCCGACCCGGTCCCTAACCTGTGGTCGGGTCGGGTCTGCCCGACCCGACCCGGTTCCTGGGCCGAGCTCGGCTCATGGGCCGAGCCCGGCCCAGGCCCCCCTGGCCTAGCCCAAATGGGGGGGATGCACACGTGCGGCCTGCACGTGTGCATCTTCTTCCCCAAAATTTCATATCAAAAACCACATAAACAACAATAAACTTCTCGGAGCAACATGCATGTCCGATTTTATTTATTTATTTATTTATTTTTAATTTACACAAACTACCCGAATTTCAGTAAAATCTCGTTATAATCAGTTTAAACCTCGATTGGCATTACCCAAACCTCAAATCCACAAAGAGTTCGATCAAAACAGTAACCCCATCCAAAATTTTCATTTTAATGAAATAAATCAAACTTCAAGCTATTTTAATGGAAAATCCATAATCTTAAGGAGTTACCTGGGTTTGATCGTCACTCCAGCTCCTCAATTCGTGTTTGATCTCCTTCAATCCTCCAAAATTTCTCCTCTCTTCCGTTCTATGTGATTTGCATGTAAATAGTGAAATTTTCTCATCAAGTTGTATATATAGGTATTGTTAGGATCTAGTGTGTATTGTGTATCTCGAGGTAAATCCGAGGGTTACCAACTAGGCAGTCCAGTTCTCTTGATGACACCAAATTTGTGACTCTCATCATGGGAGTGTGTGGCAGCACGGATCTCGAGGTCTGTCCTCAGGTTAGTTTAATTCACAACAAACTATAGGATATAAAAAATGTGATTTCTTGATAAATAAACTATAGGTTAAATTGATTAATGCACATTAACCCCATATGGACCGTAATTAATTGGTCACACAAATTTATAAAATTTTTCTAAGTGGTCACACCGACTCTCAACTACCCGGCACTCGGTGTCCCGACTCGCACGCAACTCGAGGGGCTTTCCCCGTGCGTCGAACGTCGTATTTTTCAGCTAAATTAAATAACTTAATTTATGTTAAGATAGATTTGAAATAAATTGTTATTTCCTAGCCTAGTCTCGCTACCCCGGTAATTCCACTAGGTACTCGTACTCGCATGCACTCCAAGGCGTGTCCCAGCTCGCGTCAACTCGCTGTCTATGGTTTGCAAAAATTGACTTAATTAGTCTACACACATACACAACACTAGGCATACACCAGTATAAATATAACATTTACCTCGGTCACGTGTCTCGGTAAGTGTGCGCATCTGATGCGGGCCCCACGTCACGGGTCGGTGATCCTAATTAAGCAAGTTAATCAAGATTAGGAAATTGGGCCGTGACAGATTAGTATTCCCATAGAAGTTTATTACTGTAGTTAGTGTGTTAAATCTTGTGGCGGAATGTCTAGGGTTATGCATTGATTAGGAAAGTAGTTAGTGGCGGATGTCCTAGCTATCGAGATTAGGGGAATTAGGAATTTCTGGCAGATGTCAATTTTCCATAGCTAATCTAGGGGAACTTGAATTAATAATTGTTTTGGGAAAGATTGACGACCATGATATGTCATTGAATCTTGATCTTGTCTTGTGGAACCATAGATTTAGGCATTTTAAATTAATTGTTCGTAGACCTAGGTATTTCTTTTAGTTAGTTAATTCCTTAGTAACTAGATTAATCAATTAAGTTATTTTCTCTAAACCCCCTGTAACGGCCCCAAATTCTCAATGCATTTGGGTACGCCTGGCCTAGACCCGTGCAGGTCCCGAGTTCGGTTCTCAGGGAACTTGGCGAGCCTAGTCAGCCTCAAATCATCAAAATTTCAAGATTTATGAAAAAGTTATTACAATTATAACACAACGGAAGCAAATTACATATTACTCAAGTATTGGGAAATAACTCGATCAAAGGGAAATTAGGATTCTATATAATTGTGGAAAACCCGATATAGTCAAATCCAAGTCAACAAAATGGATTGATAGAATCCACTTCAAAATTCTATCCCCAGTTCCCAAAACAACTATATATATATGTAAAACATCATACGAACAAAAATGAACATAAGCCTACACCTCGATACCTCAAGTCCAGTCACTCACAAAAGGTCTCCTAGGCAAGGTCCCTTGCCCCTACTGCACTCCGCTCTATCTGCACCCACCGTCACAAACCAGACAATGAGTAACTGAGAAAAATCGAAAGTAAAGTCAGAAGAATATAACAGTAATTCATGAAATCAAACAAGGCAGTCTAAATATCATGTGGGTATTGAAAGACATGAATTTAAATAAACAAGAATGCATGATAGACAGACTGGAAATGATAGCAATCGAAACATGCGCGTTCTATGAGTTAAGAGAGGCAATAAGAGGTCTAAACTCCACAACAGCGATATCGCAACATCGAAATCCACAGCAATATCCACAACAATCCAGTACATGGTATCACACAATCACTAGGGGTGGTCAAACACTCGTGCGCACGAGTGCCCACGTTTTATCCCTTCTAGTATAGGTTGCATGTACCTTCGAGACACACACTTATGCCAAGAACACACATACAAGGAATATGGAATGGAATGCCAACAAGTAGATAATAGCAAACACAATAGAATGAAAATGAATCACATGGTATTTTCTTAACTGGTTTACTAACGTACATAAGCTTTTAGGGCAAATGTACTTACCTGAACTATCGTAACCCACGTACAACGCTCCCGCGAATCCTAACGCGTATCCCCGAGTTTCTCGCTACCTGAGAAGGTCGGAAACTCGTATTAATAGGTCATGTCATTCACTAAACCTAGGTTTAAACTTATCATTTTCCCCAATGTCTTAAATGACTCGAACGACACTACAATTTAATCAAAAAACGAATACTCTCTCTCTCGGGTTTTGAAAACACATTATGTATAAGCCTCATCTCGAATCATAGGCTCATCTCAGTCGTATGTGGGTCATGGAATGGTCTCGAAGACCGGTGACATGACTACGACGTCATAACCATTCATCGCCACGCGATGTTTCAATACAAACCAATACTCAACCATAACTCCTCATAAAAACCGAACTGATATGTACAAAAGAACATGAAACCTCGCTGGTGTTGTACGATGTTAGTGAAGGGTTTCCTTAGCATGGGATGGCTGGGAAATACCCTCGAACATCGGTGTTTAAACACATTGACTAAACAATACTCCAAACTAATATTTACATAAAAACATAACAATTTCTCTAATATATTAAAATTTCGGACACAACCAAGGGTTGCGAGACATCAACCAATGTTAGGTGAGATCCCGACAACCTTCACTAGTGGTGGTTAGGCCGGTAGCACCACCAGTAGTGGCGGTTTCCGGCTAGGCTCCACCACCTCTATCACATGAAATGACAACTTTTCAACGTTAAATAGGGCTGTTTTGGCCACTTCGAATACTGTGGGACCCACGTAGGAGATTGGTAGGGTCCCCAACAGTGTTCCGGTCATCATGGTCTGACGGTGGCACCGCCAGTGAGGGTGTTTTCTGGCAAGCAATGAAAAACAGTCCAACAACAACATAAACAACAACACTTGCGCAAAACGACACTCAAACGCATAACAACAAATAACCAACGACACTCCAGGAATGTAGTCTCTGGTGGGCCAGGAGGGCCTACCCTCGACTGTCTCCGACCACCCAGTAACTCTGGCAGCCACTCCAAAACCCAACCACAAAAACAGTTTTAAAAAGAAACTTAAAACAGTGAGAAGAGAGAGAGAGAGAGAGAGAGAGAGAGAGAAAAAGAAATAGAGAGATAAAGAGAGATCTCCGGTGAGGGAGATGGCCTCGACCACCACCATTTCTGGTGAGAGAGGTGGTGGCGTGAGAGAGCGAGAGGAAGAGAGAACCCGAGGTGAGAGAGAGAGAGATAAACATGAGAGAGAGGGGAGGATGTGGGACCTCCGGCGAGCTTCCTCACCACCACTGCATCTCCGGTGATCGGCGTGGACACAGCACAACCATGAGAGTGAGTGGACCGAGAGAGACGAGTGAGGGAAGTTGAGAGAGAGAAGAAGAACTGAGAGGGAGAGAGAGAAGAGGAGAAGTTTACCTCCGGTCAAACGCGATCTCTGGTGGTCTGGTTCGGCCACCGAAGACGAACAGAGGCGGTGGTGAGGTGGGAGAGAGAAGGGAGCTCGTGAGTGAGAGTGAGAAAAGGGTGAAGACCGTGAGAAGAATGAGGAGAGTGAGCACGGGAGAGGTGAGTGAAAATGGGAGAGAGAGTATGCATGACGTGAGTGATTAAATGAGAGTAAGGGATGGGGTGACGTGAGTGATGGGGTGGGTGGTGAGGTGAGTGAGTGATGGGAGTGGGTGGGGTGTGAGTTGAGTTGAGTGATGGGGTAATTATGTGTTTGAATTTTTTTTAAATGGGTATGGTATTTGTGTCCACCCATTTTTTTTACCAACCCACACATCTCAAAATTTAACCAAGGTTTCCCCATTATTTGATTGTATCACTATACAAAAATTTTAACCCAACACCCGTATATTTTCCAAACATTTTCCCGACCCATCTCACCTCCTCGGTCCGTATTTCCTCGTCACATGCACACTTTTACCTTTGTCTCACACAAATAAACTATAAAATTGTTAAATAATTCTTTTAATTATGTTTTAAGTCTCCCGTGTACCCGTAACCTTATTGTCGAATCCCACTCGTCCAGTTTTCCTACTCGTTCACCGACTTCACTATCCGATTACTCAAATACGAGTACAAATACATATTACACATCATCTTTCATAAATAACCAAATTTTCGGGTCGTTACACCCCCATTCTTCCTTTCTTTTAGAACCTTAGAAAGATTACCAATCTCTCTGGGATCGACCCTTTAGCACTATCTGCAAATAGTTAGTTTAAGGAAATATTTTATTGACGTGTTCGGCGCGCGTCACCCACAGTTTATAAGATGATCATCAAACTCTTGGCTCAAATATTCACTACCTCGATCTGATCAAAGTGCTTTAATAGTTTTGCCAAGTTGATTTTTCACTTCATTCTAAAATGTTCGAAACATCTCAAAAGATTTACTTTTATGTTTCAAAAGATACACGTAACCATATCTGCTGAAATCATCAGTAAAAGTAATGAAGTACTGATAACCGCCTCTAGCCATTTTGTTTATAGGACCGCATACATCAGTATATATTAGTCCCAATAAGTCACTTGCCCTTTCATTGTGTCCAGTAAAAGGACTCTTTGTCATCTTGCCTAATAAACAAGATACATATGTTTCATATGATTCAAAATCAAATGAATTTAAAAGTCCATCTTTCTGGAGTTTAGAAATGCATTTCTCATTTATTTGGCCAAGTCAACAATGCCAAAGGTAGGTTTGATTCAAATCATTTGACTTAAATCTCTTTGTATTTATGTTAAAGATAGGAGTATCTATGGACCTTTTCATGTTTAGAATATAAAGACCGCACAAATCGACATTTGCATAAAAAACGTCTTTAATAGAAATTGAGCATTTATTATTCACAATAATGAAATTAAAACCATCCAAGTTCAAACATGAAATTGAAATGATGTTTCTGTTCAAGGCAGGGACATAATAACAATTATTTAAAACTAAAACTAGTCCACTGGATAAAGACAACTCATAACATCCTACAGCCAATGCCGCATCCTTTGCTCCATTTCCGATTCGTAGGATAACTTCTCCTTTCTTTAGCTTTCTACTTTTGGTGTGACCCTGCACATTAATGCAAATGTGAGAACCACATCCAGTATACAATACCCAGGAATCACTAGTAGACAAGTTAATTTCATTAACGTAAATACCTGAAGCAGTAGTTACACTACTCTTCTTTTTCTTTTGGTCTTCAAGAAAAAGCTTGCAATTTCTTAACCAATGCCCACGTGCATGACATAAATGACAATTTCTTTCTTTTTCTTTTACCTATTCCTTTTGGGACTATGAAGTAGAAGTAACTTTAGGCTTAACTTGTTCCACAGGATTTGTGACTGGCACAATATCCTTGGCAACTTTAGTCTTGCCTTTGGTCTTCTTCTTCAAAGCCTTTCCTTTCTGAACCATCAACACATTGGCCGTGGGTTGCTTAACATTCTGCTCAGCAGTTTTGAGCATCAAATGCAACTCTGAGATAGATCTCTCTATATTATTCATGTTGTAGTTCATCACAAATTGTGAAAAACTATCAGGCAATGAATTTAGGATCAAATCCGTAGCCAACTCTTAGCTTATGGGAAATCCAAGTATGTCAAGATGATCAATATAACCCTTCATTTTTAGAACATGAGGGCCAACCAACGCACCCTCAGCCATTTTGCAAGAATGGAGGTTATTGATTGTCTCGAACCTTTCTTGCCTAGCTTCCTATTGAAACATTTCCTTCAGCATTGTAGCCATGTCGTAAGCTTCTATGTGTTCCATGTCCTTCTGAAGTTTAGGAACCATGGTTGCCAACATAACGCATGCAATATCAGTAGAATCGCTGACATGCTTGGAATGTGTATCCTTCATGGCACTTGCAGCATTGGCTCGCGGTTCCTTAGGAATAGGACCATCCAGGACGTACAATTTGCGTTCATGCGTAAGAACAATTCTCAATTTACTGAACAAGTCAAGAAAGTTTGTCCTAGATAGTTTATCCTTTTCAAGGATGAATCGCAGTGACAAGGGATTAGTGTGATTTGATGAAGCCATTAATCTACAACAAAGATTATGCAAGAGTTCATTTTTAGTATAGAGGAATAGACTCCCACTAAATTAACAACCCTCCTTAAAACACTATGTTAACTTAATGGACTAAAACCCATATTTCACCAAATTCAAAGACAGATAAGGCATGATGACACTTTGAATTAGGTTATGTAGGTAGATACCTTTTACCAATTACATCATATGTAACTTTTAGTTGTTTTTATGAGATTATGAAATCTTATGTCTTAGCATATTTTATCTCATCTTTTGAATAAAGCTCAAAACCGTTTTGATAACTTTATCAAGTCTAACCATTTCAAACAATAGCGTAATTGTTACTCAACTTGCCTCACTAAGATAACACAATACACTCTGTTAAGGCAGACCCATATTAATGTGATCGAAGCCTTGACAAGTGTTTGAGAGTGGGTGATACTTGACTTAAAATTTATAAGAGGGATTTTATTTGTTTTAGTGATCATATCATAAACAAAGATAAATATCATATATTACATGGAATGTACAATCACCAAACAAGTTAGAAAATTTCTAATATTATGTATTACACGAATTTCCTTACACTATGCAGAGTTATCGGCGATCCTACTAGCCGATCAGCGGGAGGTATACAGGGGGTAGCGCCCCCCCTTTTTTTTAGACAACAAATTACTATTCTGAAAATCAAAATCGCCTAAAATTTCTCATTATTTTAGTCAATTTAATTGACCAAAGCTGCCCGTATTTTTATTTTTGAAAATTAATTTAAACGTTTTTAATTTACACGGGCCTACCTCTAACTCAATATCTAATTCTAATCCAATTAGAATTTAAGATACTTGGAATCCTGATCCAATTTCGATTCATTATACATCTCACCTATCATATAGGATTTTTCTACTATTCTTATCCGATTACAAGTTTATCTCCTATCTAATAGGAATATATTAACAGATAACAACAATGAGACATATAATCAATGATAATTTCAATTTTTGAATTAAGGAACGAAATATTAATCATGCATGCAACACCATAATCATATTATATTAATCATATTAACCTAAACATGATTTCTAACATGGAGACATACATGATTATTTCACAAAACGAGTAATGTATTCAACAACAGAATCATATTAAATTAATCATATTAACCTAAACATGATTTTTATCATGGAGCATACAAACTTCGAATTGTTCAATTTAAAACATATGTTAATCGAGAAATACTAAACATGAATTCAATCAATGAACCACATCATGCATATGTACCAAATACATAAATTAACAACATGCTTTAAAATCAATTCTTGATAACAACTATCACATAACCTATATGTATATCATATATACCTTAATAACAATCATGCTTTCATACATATATCACATATACATCAGAGAAGACATGCAAATGTTTAATAGAACCGAGCCTATGGCTCTGATACCATTGTTAGGTTTTGGGGTTCATATGCAACGGAAAATTCAAAACAATTATTGAAAAACCCCAACAAGATCGCATATAAGTTTCATTAAACTAGATCTACAAAAATAAACCATACCTTGATTCATGATTTCCTTCTCTGGTTACTCGATCTTCAAGACGTTCAAGCGTGCGTCTTCTATCAGAAATCCATAAACTAACGATGACCAAGATTTGGAGTGTTAGCCCCAAGAGAGATTGAAAACGTTTTTCTTTCTCTCCTAAAATCCAGAGAGTTTGAAAATTGAAAAAATGAAATCCTTCCCTTATGTTTTTGGGTATCACTCTTTAATTTATGTGTAGATAAGCTCTCACTTAAATCCTATTCGTAATACAACTATTATATTTACGTTGTTTAAGCAAATTACGCATATACCCTTATTAATAAGTTATCATATAACGAATCATAAGGGGTTATATACTATGAATTTTATCTTATAAAATTCAACACTCTGGGCCATTTGAAATTGCGCAAAGTCATTCTTTGTGTGCGACCCAATAGGTTCATGCGATGTTGGTAGTGAACCAAAACTATTTTGGTAGACAAGTCATAAGCGGTCTCTAACAAGGCATTATGACTACCCAAGTAGCATGAATATCAAAATAGATATAACCTAATGAATAACGTATATCATATCCTTTTGTCGTGCAATATCCTTTGATTAAATATAAGACATGGAAAGTCATCCTTAATATTCAATCGTACTAGTCTCGATCTTTAGATAGATTGAAAACATCCAAGCGATATTAATCATATCAATTCGCTTGGACTTGACCATTTGACAATCTAACACATCGAGGGATCCACTGATATCGTTCTCTTTACGAGAGCGACAAATTCTTTCTTAATTTCACACCTTCACATATTGCTCACATAATAAACAATCACAATCTTTATAATCGTTCGGTTAAAGACAACGTTTGATTATGTCAAATTACCATTCTCCCAATATTGAAGTCTATGGTAATCTCAAGTCGAAGGACTAAATAATATAGCTACTAAGATTAACACCTATACTTAATCCATGTGGTGTTCCCATAGCGGGTCGGTCTAGTACCTTGTTCCTTAACAAGTACTTATGATCTCGATTCGTATCCCTATACGCATGATCATCACATGACTATCAATCAAAACTTATGCTAGTCTTAATTCATTATAGTTCCCAGTATAATGGCCGACTAGGGACATTTAGGATATTTCAACAAATACCCATAGATCTTATTATAAGGTAAATATGCAATCACTTATAATAAAACAACAAATGATAAACCTATATTTTATTAACTAAAAAAAACTGTAAGATATACAATGTTTGAAGATTGACCTAGGTCACATGCCTAAGATAGATATGAGATATGGGTACCATCAGCTGAGGATTAGAGTAGAGGACACGGAGAAACTACATTTCACACTCGATATGGACACTACCAGTTTACAATCATGTTGTTTGGGCTGACTAATGCCCTAACGATGCTCATAGATTTGATGCATCGAGTGTTGAGACAGTACTTGGACAGATTCGTCATTGTGTTCATCGACGACATCTTAATCTATTCCAAGACTCATGAGGAGTACGAATAGCACCTTAGGTTGATTCTACAGATACTGAGAGAGCACTGATTGTTCGATAAGTTCAGTAATCGTGAGTTTTGGCTTACGGAGGTAGGATTTCTAGGTCGTTGGAACCGGCGGAGTATCAGTAGACCCCGCTAAAGTCAGGGCGGTTAGCGATTGGCCTATACCGAGATCAGTGTCAGATATCTGTAGTTTTCTGGGTTTGGCAAGTTATTATCTGCGATTTGTACAGGACTTCTCAAAAATTGCAATGCCTATGATACAATGGACGATGAAGGATGTTAGATTTCAGTGGAACAACGACTATGAGCAGGTGTTCGCGACATTGAAAGAATGACTGACTACGGTACAAATTTTGGTTTTACCAGAGTTAGGGAAGGGTTTTAAGGGGAATACCGATGCTTCTAAGGTCAGTTTAGGTTGTATTCTGATGCAGGATGATATAGCGATTGCCTACGTGTCCCGATAGCTGAAGATTCATGAGAAGAACTACCCTACACATAACTTGGAGTTGGTGGCAGTAGCTTTTGCACTTAAGATTTGGCGCCACTATCTCTATAGGGAGAGATTCATTCTATTAACTGACCATAAAAGTTTGAAGTATCTCTTCACTCAGAATGAGTTGAACATGTGACAGAGGCGATGGCTTGAATTCCTCAATGACTATGATTTTTCATTGGAGTACCACCCAGGGAAGGTTAAGGTGGTTGCAGACGCATTGAGCCGAAAAGGGGTTGACTCATAGGTTGTTACCTGTTACATGACGTATGATTACGGCTTGCTCGAGGCGGTTGAGAGGATTTTTTCTGATGACGTTCCAACCAATACCAGAGTAATGATTTGTAGGTAGATATGGACTCAGACAGTGTCGATTTAGAGTTCACTCGAGGGTCAGCAGATTGATGATCAGTATCAGAAGATTTTGGAGCTGGCACAAAGTTCAGATCATCCGGATTGAAGTCAGTCGACAGACTTATGCCTGAGATTTAGAGGATGACTGTAGATTCCATCAGTGTCTGAGCTATGCCATGAGATACTTCATGAGGCACATCGCCACGTTTTACGATTCATCAGGGAAGGACTAAGATGTACGTAGATATGTGTCTTCTCTTTTGGAGGTCGGGCATGAAGACCGATGTTTCTGATTTTGTCTGAGGGTGTAAGATTTGTTAGCGAGTTAAGGTTAAGCATCGTAGAGTCGGGGGGTTATTACATCCACTTCCCATTCCTCGGTGGAAGTAGGAGCACATTGCTATGGATTTCATCAGTGGGCTACCTCGATTTCAGCAAGGACATGATAGCGTCTGGGTGATTATGGACAGATTGACTAAGTCCGCGCACTTTATACCGATCTCGACTACACATCGGGTAGATAGGTTGGCAATTTTGTATGAGCGGGAGATAGTTCGACTTCATAGTGTACCATTATCAATTGTGTCTAACAAAAGGTCACAGTTCACATCGCAGATTTGGCAAAGCATGTACGCACAATTTAGCACGAGGCTGAACCTTCGTATCGCCTATCACCCATAGACTGATAGACAGTTAAAACGTTTAATCCAGATTATCGAGGATATGTTAAGGATTTACATTAGAGTACGGTGGATCATGGGAGGATTATATTTGTCTGTGTGAGTTTGCATATAATAATAGTTATCAGGCCAATATTAGCATGACACCATTTAAGGCATTATATGGGAGGCCGTGTAGATTTCCATTTTGTTGGACAGAACCCAAAGATGTAGCAGCGATTGGGCCAAAGATTGTGGTAGATCACATAGAGAAGATACACCAGATCCGATTGAGATTGAAAGGTGCATAGGAGAGGCAGAAGAAGTATTATGACTTGTATCACGTGGAGTTAGAATATCAGGTTGGGGACTACGTATATCTGAAAGTGTCTCCATTGAAGGGTCACAAAAGGTTTTGAATCAAGGGGAAACTTGCACCGAGGTTCATTGGTCAGTTCAGAGTGGTGAAACAGGTAGGCAAGGTTGCATACGAGCTAGAATTACCGTCTCAGATGTCAGGGATCCACCCTGTCTTTCATATATCGATGCTGCAGCTGGATAAGTCTAGAGAGGCCAGGCAACCGACGGTGGATTTGAGCCAGATAGACCTAAGAGAAGATGTCACATACAATGAACAGCCGATTCAGATTTTAGAATGTAAGGTGAAGACCCTGAGGAACAAGGATATCCCATCAGTCCTCGACAAATGGCAGCACTACGGGGATGAGGACCTGACGTAGGAGCTTAAGTCGTACATGCGCGAGTGTTTCTCCTACCTCTTTTGATTCAGTAAGTCTTTCCCATAGTCTCGTTTTAATTTCGATGATGAAATTCCAGTTAGTTGACCCTAAATTTCTAACCTGTGCCACATGTCAATCTAGGTTGTATGTGGGCCCTCTATCATGATACAATCATCAAATTCTCAGTCATCGACGCTGAGGTACGTTAGTTTTGTGTGGTGTTTGTATTATATTGTATTTCCCTAATAAATTTCAATGTTCCAAACGTGTGAGGACGTCTACGTGTGAGCGTTGGTATTACAAAGAAAGGTTTAGTAGTCCGGGGGACAAACTTAATTAAAAACATCGAATAAACAAAAATTATAAAATAATAGGCATGTTGGTACGTGGTTGCGACTGGGTGCACGTGACGAGCGAGTTGCGGTGTGATTCGAGTTCAGGAACACTAGGGCGGAGTTGGAGATAACTAAGTGTAGAGCTCAAGTCACGGAATGAAGTCACATATGGTGTGTTAGATTGGGTAGGACAGCTTATAAGAGGGTCCTTGGATTTGCCTCGATATGCGTACGAATAAGTGGATGAGGAAAGGAGTATATAAAACCCCTTCATTTTTTTTCTCTCTTCCTCTCATTTTCTCTCTTTCCTTCTTTCTTGTTTTCCAAGAAAACAAAGTGGCTGGAGGAGGTGGTCACCGGAGAAGTACCATTGAGTCGACGATAAGATGATCCGATATGAGATTCGAAACCTCCTTGTCATTCCCTACGTGTTGGTATGTGTTTTGTTCGCATTCGTCGCGACGAAATTTTGACACCACATCGAGATTTTAGATTCGATCAAAACTCTCGATGTTTTGGTGATCCTCGCGATGATTAAAACGAGTTTTGTAAAGATGGTTTTCAATTTGGTCGAGCTTTTGGGGTTTTGGTGAGTGTTCGAAGATTTTTGAGTTGTTGATTGGTTTTTGATGATTTTGAGCATTTTTTGAACAAATCGAGGCCATGGTTGGACCGGCGTTGAATTCCTGAAGATATTAGGATCAAATCGGCTCACGGCGGTGCGAGCCGGGGTGGGAAAAACCCCCGCCAACCCCTCAGGGAGCGGCGCTGTGACCGGAAACATGGGGCCTTAGCCTCACGATGCATGTCGCGGCACCCAGAACTTAACCCTTACCAAAATTTTTGGTTTTCTTCGGAACGAATTAGAGACTTCTCGGGGTATCTAAACGGGTCTAAATACGACCCCATAGCCGGAACCCAATACATAATGAAAATAAATAAGAAAAATTGGATAAAAATTAATGGAAAATCTTGATAAATTGTATTATCAGGGTTATTAGCACACGGGACTTCGTAGGGATGAGTCGGAGCCCGTGAGAGTGCGATTTAGCTTGGATTAGAGATAAGTAAACCATTGAGGAACACTACAGTTATTTCTTGAGCTTTAAATTTATTATTGATATTTTTTCAATGCTATCTTGAAATTCCATTCTCTTGAGCTATTCGTGGGCAAGTGAGTCAAGCGTAATCTTTGTGAGAATTCCGGGCCTTCTGAGTTTATATATATACTAGGGGTTTAAGGCTAGGGATACGCAATTTGTTTGTGGTTATATATACAATGTCAGAGTCTCCACCAAATTGTTGGGGACTCTGCACTTGCGTAGGGGTCTTAGAGAAGATTATGTCCTTGGCTCCGAGCCTTTGAGGAGATTTTGTCCTCGACTCAAACGACTTTTTTGGTTGGGACTACTTGCGCCTCTCCTTTTACATTCCGGGACACTCAATTTTGATTGTTCATTCATTTATTTACAGTCTTTATATATTCATGCGCTCCCTGTCCTTTCTTTCTCCATGAATTTGACTGCTTGATTTATTTATTTTTAAATATTGTTATTTATTGTTCCTATTTGGCGTTACTTACCTGCGCTCGTCATTCTTGTGTTTGACGGAGAACAAATCCACAATCCAATAACGGGAAGGCTGTGTAGCTAGGCAATTTACTTTGAGCGGCCCTCCTCTACTTGACATAGGTGACTATTAGTTGTATTATCTATTATGATGCTTTTCGAACTTGGGATTTTAGGTTGAGAGATACTGGATATGTATGACAATGTTGATACTCTCTTTTGATTCATGATGTGGTTGATTATGTTATGGGGTTTCCATACCCTAGTTTTATCTTAACTTAGTGCTTTGAGGTTATTAATTAGTTTGAGTTTATTCGCTTCCACTTATTTGATAACTTGGTAATCAATTGACTTCACTATTAAATACTTAATAAATGGTTAAATGGTAAGGATAGACATACTAGGCCTGCGAGGACTATTTGAACTGGCTTGAGGGGGTTTTACGCAAGTCTAGGCCGAGCGGTGCTAAAATTCTTGGATTGTGGAATTTGGGGTCGTCACACAGTCGATCCTAATTATGGTTTAGTCATTAAGGGCGTAATCTGTTTTAATTAGTTAAAGTCGTTACAAATCTTCCCAACTAAAAGGAATTTCATCACGAAATTCAAATTTAAGGAGTTTGCCCAATCTAATAGGACGTGGCTAACCTACTTTCAGACCAGGTGCTCCCTATTATAACTTTAGTAGTTAGCTATGCTATTATTGTAAGGCTCCTTAAAAGTTTAACTTGCTCGCCCTATAGGGATGAGAATCTTCCACTCAACTATGATCTAGGTCCTATAATCTTAACTTCTCTCAATTCTAAAACGTGCCCCTGTTTTCTGCTTACCTAGCAGCCTAAAATGATGGCATGTGTTTGATCTTACGTGTGTGGCACATTATGAGGCTCTATCTTGACTCAGCTGTCAAGTATCATCTAACATTGTATGAGACCTAAATCTAGTCCTAAATACAGATTCCACAAACTTTTCTACCAATTCATGATTGGTAATTTTATTTCAGTCGCTCACACAACAGGTTTCTTTCCTCTAATCACTTGACTCCAATTGGGTGTCCTGGACATATACATCAACCCCTCGTATCTGAATCTGGGTATAAGTATTATAATGTGATGTAGGTCCGTGCCAAACTGACTAGGAAATAGAATTCCCACGGCGATACTTTCGCTCTACTGTCATTTATGTTGGTAACTCTACAACCTGTAACCTCATAGGAAAATGTGTCAATCTCTGGACCATGATGGAATATATTATCAAACATTATATCACCATATATCACCTGTAAGATATCTAAACTTTTTTGTAGTATTACGCAAGAACGATTAACTATTGTGCTACCCTCTGAAACTCAATCCGCTCGACCTCATCTGACGCCAAACTTTAGAATTCACAAATCTTGCTGGAAACCTATCCTCATGTCTAGCCTCTAGTACCAGCTTACCTAGCCATGCTTCAAAAATTTCTGCCTGGGTGTGCACCACAATTTTTACCATGATGTCCTTAGAGTGTTTCATAACATACATAATCTCAATCGAGATTAGTAATTTATGTAGGATTGAGTTTGTTTGTATACTTATGTGACAGTCCTAATTTTTGAGGTCATCCCATGACCCACAGTCTCCACTCGCAAGCCCAGTAGCGCCTGCCACGTCACCAGATACGTTATCACTACTACCACATCAGTAGCTCTGTGAAGTGACGCTCTATGTAGCTAATCTTACTATATTAAATTGTTTAATTCTCCTAAACATCTAGTAGTTTAGTTAATCATAGCGGAAACCTTTAATGCGTATTTATGAGAATTTATTACACCTAAGTAGTGGAAAACCCGAAAATAAACATCATGTATATAACTGAGACGAAGTAAACAGTAATCCATATACATGTGATAAAGTTCTAAAGTTCCCAAAACATCAAAACAAAATATACATACTAGATAGTCCAAACACGAGCTGTCAGTAGCAATGAACTCCGAGATAATCGCCTAGTATTTCTTTTCTCTTACTCTTGCTCGTATTAGGATTTGCGCTCAATTATCCAACACATACAACAACAAACCCATTGAGTAAATTCCCAAGAGAAGTCTACATGATAATCATGAAAACCACAGTAACCTACGAGACATTTGAATATGACCCTAGCAATAGGAATCATATTCCCATGGTAGGCAACAAACAACATTCACAGCAAACCTATCGATCACACACAATAAAAATAAAACATCATTCAAGTAATCCAGTACAACGACGATATCAATTAAAACTAGATAGAGGTGTGACGGAGTCTAACAAAACAAGATTATACTTTGTAGATTCGGATGCCCCCGGCTGAGCACATCAAGCCTAGACCACACCCGAACCACTAATGGTGACCGCAACACATCACAACCTACCGGACACGTGCACCCCGCTACTCGGGTAGCTATTCACCGGCTGTGCCCAGTACACGCGCTACAATCTAGCCTGCTCAATATCGTACCACGACCATCTCGATTAACCTCCGACCATGTGAACAAATCAAACATCGACCAACACATGATCACAGTGCATAAGCATGGCAACTAAATAAGTAAACAAAACGATAAATAAATAAATGAATAAACACTCGTTTACATGGACAAACAATGCATGAATTAAAGTGTAACATTCTTAAGAGTTTTATGCACATGTAAACATGCACTCCGACTTCCCGGACCCGTCAAGCTGCCCCACCTATCTCCCCGATGCTCGAGCTATGGTTCACGGTCCCTGAAGTCCTGAGATCTATTTTCGTGTTTATTGGTTAATTAAGTGGGTTTGTTATCAATTAGGCTCGATTTCATTTTTAGAAATTTAGTGGTTCTGGTACCTAGCGCTAGGCAGGGTGGTTAGCGCGCTAGTTGATCTTCGTGCACTGTTCATGCACGAAGGATCATCATCTTCCCCAGTGTGCCTAGCACTCTAGTGTTCATCACCTAGCGCGCTAGGTGTACTTTGCCCAGAATTCCAGAAATGGATTCTGGGTTTTTCTAGTTCCTAACACCTCAACAATCATCATAGAAACAACTCACACACTCCAACCGCATAATATTCCTTTCCAAAACATCGATTAAACAAGTTTTTCACTCAAAACAGAGGATTAAAGTGTGCTTGTGTTAAAATCTGAAATCACCAAACCACTCATTTGCGTTCCCTAACAAGGATTTCTCTCTCAGAATCCTAAAAAAAATGTTTGGAATTGTTGGGTTTTACATGCCTCCACTGATCAAGTTGTATTTATAGGTGTTTATTCAAATCTGACGTTCACACGCATCTCAAGGCTGATCTAGCGGTCCCTGTTAAGTTTGTGTCACTCAATTCCTAGACACCTTATCATGACATCACTTACCTTGTTTTACCCTATTGTGCATCTCGAGGATCATCCTATGCACCTTGATTTTCCTAAATGCAACCATATGAAATGAATTAATAACCTTGATTTTGCTCACACACCTTAGGCTTAACCACCAAATAATTCATAAAAATCATAAGTGAGGTCACACTAGCTCTAAGCTACCCGAAAACCTATGCCCCATACCCTGACTACCTGATACCCAGTACTCGATCCCCGACACGCATTTTGGGACATATACCTGACTCGTAACCTTGCCCGATATCAACTGTAACAACCCCAAATTTTTAACTGACTTGCGTTACACTTATCAGGATTGTGACCCGACTACGTGAATACTGGACGGTATTTCGAACTTCGGGAGTCAACACCAAAGTGATTTTATGATTCTTTGATTGTATGTATTAGTATTTTAGTATTTTTCGGGTTTCGAGCCGGTCGGGCGATATTTAATTGAGTGAGGTTTTGACTAGTTAAACGGGGGATAAAAGCAAGTAAAGAGTAGAAATAAATGAATTTTTAATTAATTTAATTAATTAGTTGGCGAGACAAGGTGAGACTACACGCGTTATGAGAGTCGGAACAAGATGAGACGGACCGCGGAATGTTGTTTGAGCGTGGGAGTTGGATAGTCTCGTAACATATGGACTATGGAATTTAAATTGTTAAAGTGACACAGCCCAATGGTGAGGAGCCATGGGATGGACATCGAGATGTGTGTTTATGTTTAGATGAGATAAAGGGGTAAAAGACCCATAAGGGCAAAGGCTTTAAAATGTAAAAGTGTTTACTTAAAGGGCAAAATGGTCATTTGACTTTTATATTGTATATATAAACAAACAAAAAAAAAACCCTACACTATTCATCTTCTTCTCCAAACACCACCGCCACCCACCCTCCTCCTCTTCCATCTCGGCCTCTCCTCCACACCACTCTCGGCCTCCCTCTCGGCCACGCGATCTCTCTCTCTCGGTCTCGGGTTCTCTCTCTCTCTCACTCTCGCTGTTCTCTTTCCCTCTCACTCACGGTCTCGGCCTCCCTCCCTTCTCAAGCCGTGTTCCACGGCCTCACTGTGCCGCCGTCCCTGGCCAACCTCGGGGTGGTCGGAGGTCACTCCGTTGACCTGAAGTCTTTCCCTCTTCTCTCCCAGTTTGTTTCCCTCTTTTCCTCTCGTTTTCTCACTGGCCTTCTCGTCCTCAACGATGTCCGCCTCTTGCCATCGCTGCGGTAGGTGACGGTGGTCGGGGACGGACCCTCGTGGCCCACTGGAGCTCCCATATCCCCGGGAGACCTCTGGACATTGGATACATAGAGTAGATGTTGTCCATTCTCAGTTTTTATATATTGGTTGTTATTTTATGTCTCGCCGGAATATTCATGTGTGGGCGGCTCTGCTGGCCAAACCACAAAGCATGGGGGGGGGTTGTCGGGGACCTCTCCATGACCTCAACGATGCCTCGCTGCCCTTGTGTTTGATTTTGTTGGGTTGGAACTGATTTGATGTTTTAAATTCATGAGAAGTCATTGTTGTGCTCGTGTTGAACTGTTTTGACTCATCGCCGGAATTCGTTGCCGTGGTTGACCCCATCGCTGTGCCACCGTGACTGGGGATGTCGCGGACCAAGCTAAGTCCATGCTTGTGTCCCATGACTCTCGGAGTGGCAAAAAACAATGACATTATTGTATATATTATGTTGTAGTGTGTTGTATGTATTTTGTACTTTTCTCGCCGGAAACCACCATCATGGTGGCTTCGCCGCCGACACGATGACTAGGGGGACTACCGGAGATCTTGCCATGTTTGTCATGGTGTCTCACAGCCCCGGAGTGTCTCAATCCGCAGTAGTAAACGTGAATGTGTCATTTCATGTGTTTTTGTCATCGGGATTTCATTATTTTGTGTTGAGTTTATTTCATTTCAAAACTCATGGCATGAATACATGATTTGGTGATTCGAATTCATGCAAACTTGAGAACATACAAGGGTTGGGTATTTGTTTGGTATAGAAGTGTATCGAGTGTTCGAATACATGGTTATTTCGAGTTATGGTATGGTTTTCAAAAATCTAAAAGAGATGTGTTTTGTTTGATTTTTCAGTCGATTTGCATCGAGTCGTTCGAATCATCAAAACATTGGGAAAAACACTAAGGTATTCAACCTAGGTTTAGTAATCACTCGACCCCACTAATTAGAGTTTTCGACCTTGTCAGGTAACGGGAAACTCAGGAATACGCGTTAGGGACGTGAGAGTGTCTACGGGTTGTGATAGTTCAGGTAAGTACATTTGCCACAAGCATTTGTACGTTTGTAAGCCAGTAAGAAAATGCCATGTGATTCATTATCATTTATTCAGTCTTGTTATGCTCTATTATTGGTATTCCATTCCATTTCTTTTTGTGTGTTTCCCGGCGTAAGTGTTTCGTCTCGAAAGTACTAGGACCTGCACTAGAGGGATAAAACGTGGGCACTCATGTACAGGAGTGTGTGACCACCCTCAGTGGCCGTGTGACACCGAGTACTGGGTGGGTGGGTTTGAGTCCCTCCCGTTATAGCTGTGCTTTCGCTTGTGTCGATGCCCGGGAAGACCTCGCGAGGTCTTCGCCGTTATGCTATGAATTAGACCACTTATGAGCCTCTTTTGATTTCTTGGAACACACTTGACTTTCGATTGATATCTATTAGTCTGTTTATCATGCATCTTGTTTATTTAAATTCCTGTCATTTTATTACCGCATGATATTTAGACTGCTTTACTTGTATTATCATGAATTACTGTTATCTTCTTCTGGCATTACATTCGATTTTATTCAGTTGCTCACCGTCTAGTTTGTGACGGTGGGTGTAGATAGGGCGGAGTGCAGCAAGGGCAAGGGACCCTGCCTAGGTGATCTACTGTGAGGATTAGCAGCGACATCAGAGAGACTCGTTAGTAGGTGTTTATACTTTTGTTGATGTGTATATCGTTTTATATTTACATTGTTGGGATCATTGAACTTGGTATTTCTTTTGTGAGAATGGTATCATGTATATTTACCTATCGAATTGTACATGAATACCCGGGGTTTTCCACACTTATAGAATTCCTCTACTTCCCTTGATTGAGTTATTTTCCCCTTTATTATAATTGTTTTAGTCTTCCGCTGTTTATTATTGAAATAACTCTTTCATAAATTACTAAATTGATTAAGTTGAAGGCTGACTAGGCTCGTCAGGTTGCCGAGTGATGACTCGGGGCTTGTACGGGTCTAGGCCGGGCGTACCCAATTGCATGGGAAAATTGGGGCCGTCACATCAACGTTCACACATGCGATGTTTATATACTTAAAAATAATTAATACACTCAACATCGCAATAATAGGCATCACACCATGCATAAATATCATAAATATAACCTGGGTTCCCACATCTGAGTCACCCAGCTGTCCACGTACGATCGAATTAACGGCTAATCATCATGATTAACATTAATACTCAATTAAATTAATTTGGGCCATTACAATTCTTCCCAACTAGGAGAATTTTGTCCCTGAAATTTATGATAACCGATCCCTCTTATTAGGAGTCGCAAAGTGGATGCAACTGTTCGCTAGTCTAACCTAACACCTGTTGCCTAGATGAACTAATCAATTCTAACTCCTCAGTGAACAAATTAACTGAAATTCTTATGGAACAAATCAACCTATTCCAGGGAAACACATCGACCTGGCCCTGGTGAACAAATCAACCAGTCTTCAACTAATTACTGGTAAGCAAATCAACCAGTCTTCACAATCCCCTAGTGAACGAATCAATTATAATGCACCAGTCTAAGTGAACTAATCAACCTAGATGCAATGAATGTATGAAATTGCCACAAATGCTACAAATATAAGGAACTAATCAATCTATATGCAGCACATGCGTAGGAAAACATAACAATAATGTACCTTGCTCATGATGTCGGGTCATCTCTCTAACCGACTGTGTCACAACATGAACTCTCACATCTGTCTGTGGAATCTCTGGTGCTGGAGAGGCTCTACGACAATCCACGCTGATGTGACCTCTCTAACCGCACCTATAACATCTACGGCTATCACTTCCTCCAAACTGTCGGCTCTCAGAGCTTTGATTCCAACTCCGATCCCACTGATCTTGATCTTTACCACTCTGGTCCTGAGTGTACTACTGTTGTGGTGCTAATATTGCATGTCCTGCTGTTTTGGCCATCACCTCTGTGCTGTCGATCCCACTGTCCTGATGATCACTCCTACTATCTCTATCAGATCCCTCACGCTGCCGTTTCGACCTCCTATCTGGCCGTAAACCCTAACCACTCTCTATCCCAACCGACGTGGTCACTGGAATGTCATTCTTTTGTAGCAAGACCATCTCATAAGTCAAAGCTCTCTCAAACATAGCCTATAACTTCGGAGCAGTCGCAATTATCGGTGGAGGTGTCGGAGTCCCTGTCTCCACTGGTACCATTACTGGTGTAGTATCAACAATTAGTGTCTCATGCGTTACTGTCTAGGCTGGTGTCTGAATCTCTGTAGGCGCTATTGTTGTCTCTGTAGGTACTGCAACCGTAGTCAGGTCTCTCGATGTTGTGAAGGTTGCTATGGAAGCTGTCTGAGCTCTCATCATGTCTAGTAATAACTCAAATTGCCTATCGTGAGTGGCAAGTCGTGCTGCAACTGTAGGATCCATAACCCCATCTCCAGTATGATCCCTCACCTAACCAGTCCCTGACCCTGATGGTGCCTGTTATCCCTCCGTCGAGATCTTCACCGAAAGTAGTGCGTTAAATTACTACGTAATCTGTATATATATAATATACAACTAAATCATAACACATATAAGTCATTACTCTACCCGACTTATACCGCTTCTCAACTAGGATTCTAAGTTAGGATATTCGAGTTGCCACATCTACTTTGTTTTAAAGTTTGTGCTCTTTCTTTAGTCTCATCTATTCCAAGGCCTTATCGACCTTACTCTAATACAAAAATGTGACAGTATCAAAGTTAACGATAATCCACGCTTCATCCCCTAGGCTCCTCAAACTTAGGCTCTGATACCAAAATGTGACGGCCCCAATTTCTGATGTCGCCCCGTGACCCACGCTCTCTGCCCGTAAGCCTAGTAGTGCCTGCCATGTCATCGAATACGTCATCACTACTGCCACATCAGCAGCTCTGTGAAGTGACGCTCCGTCTAGCTAATCCTATTATATTAAATTGTTTAGTTCTCCTAAACATCTAATAGGTTAGTTAATCATAGCGGAAGCCTTTAATGCATATTTTATGAGAATTTATTAAACCTAAGTAGTGGAAAACCCGAAAATAAACACCATGTATATAACTGAGACGAAGTAAACAGTAATCCATATACATGTGATAAAGTTCTAAAGTTCCCAACCCATCAAAACAAAATATACATACTAGATAGTCCAAACATGAGTTGTTAGCAGTAATGACATCCGAGATAGTTGCCTAGTACCTCTTTTCCCTTGCTCTTGCCCGTACCAGGATCTACGCTCAATTGCCCAACACATATAGCAACAAGCCCAGTGAGTAAATTCCAAGAGAAGTCTACATGATAATCATGAAAACCATAGTAACCTGCGAGACATGTGAATATGACCCTAGCAATAACAATCATATTCCCATGGCTGGCAGCAAACAACATTTACAGCAAACCTATCGATCACATAGTGAAAATAAAACATCATTCAACTAATCCGGTTCAATGAAAATATCAATTAAAACTAGATAGAGGTGTGACAAAGTCTAACAAAACTAGATTATACTTTGTAGATTCAGATGCCCCGGCTGAGCACATCAAGCCTAGACCAAACCCGAACCACTAACGATGACCGAAACACAACACTACCCACCGGACACATGCACCCCGCTACTCGGGTAGCTATTCACCAGCTACGCCCAGTACACGCACTACAATCTAGCTTGTTCAATTCCGTACCACGACCATCTCGATTAACCTCCGACCATGTGAATAAATCAAACACCGACCAACACATGATCACAGTGCATAAGCATGGCAACCAAATAAGTAAATAAAACGATAAATAAATAAATGAATAAACACTCGTTTACATGGACAAACCATGCATAAATTAAAGTTTAACATTCTCAAGGGTTTTACGCACCTGTAAATACGCACTCCGACTTCCCGGACCAGTCAATCCGCCCCACCTAGATCCCCAATGCCCGAGCTATGGTTCCTAGTCCCTGAAGTCTTGAGATCTATTTCCGGTGTTTATTGGTTAATTAAGTGGGTTTGTTATCAATTAGGCTCGATTTCATTTTTAGAAATTTAGGGGTTCTGGTACCTAGCGCGCTAGGCAGGGTGGTTAGTGTGCTAGTTAATCTTCGTGCACTGTTCATGCACGAAGGATCATCATCTTCCCCAACGTGCCTAGCGCGCTAGTGTTCATCACCTAGCGCGCTAGGTGTGCTCTGCCCAGAATTCTAGCAACGGATTCAGGGTTTTTTGGTTCCTAACACCTCACCAATCATCATAGAAACAACTCACACACTCCAACCGCATCAAACTCCTCTCTAAAACACCAATTAAACAAGTTTTTCACTCAAAACAGAGGATTAAAGTATGCATGTGTTTAAAATCCGAAATCACCAAACCACTCATTTGTGTTTCCTAACAAAGATTTCTCTCTCAGAATCCTCAAAAAAATGTTTGGAATTGTTGGGTTTTGCATGCCTCCACTGATTAAGTTGTATTTATAGGTGTTTGTTCAAATCTGACGTTCACACACATCTCGAGGCTGATCTAGTGATCCCTGTTAAACTAGTGTCACTCAATTCCTGGACACCTTATCATGACATCACTTGCCTTATTTTACCCTATTGTGCATCTCGAGGATTATCCTATACACCCTGATTTTCCTAGCTACAACCTTAGGAAATGAATTAATAACCTTGATTTGGCTCACACACCTTAGGCTTAACCACCAAATAATTCATAAAAATCATATGTGAGGTCACATTAGCTCTCAACTACCCGAAAACCCATGTCCCATACCCCGGCTACCTGATACCTAGTACTCGGTCCCCGACACGCATTTCGGGACATATACCCGACTCGTAACCTTGCCCGATATCAATGTTCACACATGCGATTATTATATACATAAAAATAATTAATACACTCAACATCGCAATACTAGGCATCACACCATGCACAAATATCATAAATATAACCTGGGTTCCCACATCTGAGTCACCCAGCTGTCCACGTAACGTCCGAATTAACCGCTAATCATCGTGATTAACACTAATACTCAATTAAATTAATTTGGGCCGTTACAATTAAACTCTGGTGATGCAAATTCTAAGTCGACTCACTGGGCTACTATCAAGTGTCCCCCAACGACTCCAACTTATGCCTCCAATAGACACAACATTGCTCTTCTCTGAGCATATAAATTTGCACCTAGGTAGTAGAAAAAGAATGTTCTAACAAGTTTATGACTACGGCTATCATGAGTAACACCCATGCATGTATAAGTCAAATATTGTCTTATCCTGCCTATCTGCAATACTTCTTCAGCAAGGTTGTACATCATGTGTACGAAAACTTAAAAAGAGAGTAACTACTCATCCAAAAGTGTCAACCATTGCTTCTTTTGATTTCCTAAAAACCATGTAGGTCTAGATTCTCAATCTGTCAACCACAGGACTCTCACTTTCTTACCAGGATGTCATACCTAATACTTACCACCAAATTATGCTATTAACTCCAAGGTTAATTCCTAACGTTTCCTATAGACTTCTTGAGTTAACTCCTACTCTCAATCCTTAATGTTTGCCTAGGGCTCTTAATTTATTCGCATGATGATTAAATTTTTGATTCATATGCGACGTTTTTACCTTGGAGTTAGGCATTGTGCTATCATACTGGTAAAGAATAATCTTCTACCTAGTTGGACTTAACGAAGTCCAACTCTGTTTTAACTAGCTCAAACCTTAAGCTTTCCTCTGGACTAGTCGAAAACCATGATCGACTAAGAACACAAGGAAAGTTCCTCTATTGCTATGGCGAGCCTAATTAAGATATTAGTCCTAAATCGTGATCATTAAAATCCCTTAGAACTTCTTCTGTTTCGCCATGCGACTTTAACCTCCCGACCCTCAGGACTAGCAACTCGCTTACATTTAGCCCGATATAATTCTTTGAACTTCTGGGGGTTTTAAAAATACCTCATCAAGACATTTAGCTCATTAGTCATTGACTGGGTCGGAGTGACTTCAATGTGAAATCTTCGAGATTAAGTCACTAATATGTAAGAAGTTTGAGACAACATATCCTAATTTGGGTTGGTTCAAGGTCATTATGGACCTCATGTATAATTGCATACTCTATCTTGGCTCGCATTTTAGATTTATCCTCAGTCTAAATGAGGTATGGTGGGGCCCCACCGACCTCTTGGACCGTGAATAAATCATGATACTATGGTGAAGTTACTCAGGCTGCTATTCCTGCAAGACTACTCCAGTTCCCTAGTCAGAGCCAAAGGAGTCTATACTTGCCTTCCTGCAGTTCTGAGTCATCTCAACACCATCTGCTTCCATAGAGGCTACTAAGAACCCATTTGTCTCACATCCTTTAAAAACTTTCCTATTCGTTGACTTAACGACCCAAGACCTTCATCGAACACTCCCTGAGTAAAGAAAATCTCTAGTTGAGATGATCGCAAGTCCTTACTTCCATTACTCTAAAGACGTAAAAATCATCTGAATTGCAAGAAATCATTCTCTTTTGTCGTTCCTTGTTCTCTAGCCATGCCTCCTTTTCTATCTACATGAATTCACCATTGTCTAACTCTAGAATCCATAGAGTATTCTTGCCTAGATATCTTATTCAAATACCATTATGGCACACATCTCCAAACTTTGTTTTAGCTATCAAGGGTTGTTGTCGTACTACACATCTTGTACGTACGACCTTAGGCCATGGTTCAACATAACTGGAATCTTCTATTCCTATAGAACGTTTTGTTAATAGAACTTTTGACTCATAACCCGCAGTATGCAAGAGATAATCATCACACATCTTAAGCTCGACAAGATCTTGAGGTGTACGAGTCTCTAGTTTTATGGGTCCTTTTGAACTCCAATTCTAAATTGTCCATCCTTACTTGGTATAATCACCTACCTAATGGCACATGGGCTTAGAAGGTCTTGTGAATAGAAATCTTCCTTACGGTTGTTGTTTATGTGTAATGACCCGTTACCTTAAGCAAATGATTAGTGTTAATTCCAATCCTAATTAACTCAAGTTAGGCTCGTGGCTACACCCAATTAGCTATGATTAGCGTGTGTGTGGATTTGCGTGTCGGGTTGCGTTTGTAAGCATTGTAATATTAATTATAAATGAATAACCGGACAAATGAGGGAACATTTAATACCATGTGTGGATTAAGAAGAACAAACATGATGCGTGGGATAGCGTTTACGCCCGAGTGTGTTCGTTGGCATGAATTATGTATTGATAGACATATGTATATTTCTATGTATGGTGATATATATAAGTATATATAATAAATTAATGAATAACGGGTATTCAGTGACAAGTAGTAGTCACGAGTGGAACCGCGAAAGTCGCGGTACTGGTGCACACCAAGTGGACTCGGTGGCGTGCACAAAAGCTAATTGAAACTTAGAAAATTGTGTCTTGTCGGTGACCAGCACGTTGGGCATTGGCCCTAGCGCACTAGGAAGTGTGGTTAATCGGATAAGTGTAAGGGAACCTCAGAATGATGCGATACGTATCTCGAGGCAATCAATTATTTGAATAATCACCACCGCTGCCTATCAGTGTATATAAATAGAAAGAGAGTGAGAGACGTAAGAGAAAGAGAGATCAGGATAAGGAGGAGGAGAAGGAAAGACGAGAACGAGAGCTTGCTCGAGAACGTTGACGAGTCGAGATCAGTTGAGGTAAGTTGTTGTTGTTGGGGTGGATCGGTTAGGTAGTTGTGGTGATTAGTGATCGTTATGATCATGCATATATGTTGTAAGTCCTCTTATGAGGCCCTTTATAAGGTTGTTGGATGTTTGGACCCCATTTAGGTTAGATTTGCTTAGATTTGGTTAAGTCAATCGTTACTGGTGTAGTAGGGGTTAGTCAAACAATGTGCTAGGCAATGGCCCTACCGCGCTAGTCAAGCTAGGCACGACAGGGCAAAGTAAATGGTCTGCGCTCTAGCGCCTTGGCCAACGTGAACAATGAAAACTGTTTTGTGGTTAGGTTGTTTTGGTGTGAGCTTTGGGATGGTTTAGGGGTTTCAATTGGTAGACATTGGACCCGAAGTGATAACTATTGGTATGTAATAGGTATTCAGGCATTCAGAACATGATGGAACCCCGAAACGCTAGAAAAACCCAGAGAGAATCTTAAGAAAGCTCAGGACAAGTAAGTGGGACTCGTATCTTTTATAAATTGTGCAATGTAAACTTGTATTATTAAAGCACATGGTGTTCTGGACTGGGAATGGGGCAATGTACTGTAATTTGACTTTGGTTTACAAAAATGTTTTTAAATGAAAATGAATTCGAAAAGAGGTTTGGTGGGAAGAATTGGCCTAAGGTTTAGAACGGTGTTGGGGCGGCCTCCCATCATCGTGCCCCTAGTGACCTGGGAATATCCAGATCAATGGTTTCCGGTTGAGTTGACAGCACATCGGTCACAAACCAATCAGATGGTCGATGATTGGTTTATGTGATGATATGGGTGTAACAACCCTCAAATTTGAACCGATTTGTGTAGGACTATGACCCGGTTACGTGGTACTGGATAATATTTCGAGCTTCGGTAGTCAACAACAAAGTAATGTTATGTTTCTGTGATGTGTGTATTAATATTGTAGTTCATTACGGGTCTCGCGCTGTTCAGGCGATTTAAAATTGAGTGAGGCTTCACCTAGATAAACGGGGGAGTAAAACACTGTTAAAATACAAATAAATGAATTTTTGGATAATTTAAATAATTATTTAAAGGAACAAGGCGGGACTACGCGTGCGAGGAGTCGAACTGAATCGAAGAACGTTGTTTGAATGCGGGGAGTTGGATAGATACGCAACATACAGTCTATTAGATATAGATTGTTAAAGTAACACAACTGTAATTTGAGGAGCCGTGAGATGGACCTCGAGATGTGTGTGTGTGTTGAGATGAAAGGCCACAAATGAGACAACACATTACCTACTTTACTATTGAATTACTATTCATCATCACTTTTATATATAAATATACATATAAACACACACACCCATACCTCTCGTCCCTCTCACTCTCACCGTCCTTACACCTCTCTCACCACCGTCACCCTCCTCCCTGGTTCGTCGACCACTGGCACTGGACGGCCGGATCTCTCACCGGAGGTGTCTTCTCTCCTTCCCTCCCTTGTATTCTCTCGATCTCACTCTCTCCTCTCGATTTTCTCCCTCCTCTCTCTCCACCATCTATCTTCTCAGCCGAGCACACCACCGACCTCACTGGTTTAGAGGTAGTTCGAATCTCGTTAGGGAGTCGAAGGTCACCGGAGTAGGGTGGTGAGCTCTCTTTTTCTCCCTCTTTTTCTCTCGATTTCTTGTTCACTCTCTCTCGATATTCTCTCTCTCTCTTCTCGGCCCACTCCTTCTCCCAACTTGGCCGTGCACACTGCTATCGTCAAAGGTCAAGTGGTGGTGGGGTAGCTCGCTGGAGGTTTCTCTCTCTCTCTCTCTCTCTCTCTCTCTCTCTCTCTCTCTCTCTCTCTCTTCTCTCTCGACTGTGCACCTTCCATTGGGATGGGCTTAAGGGCTGTTGGACTGGGATGGGACTGCCATCGTCGGAGATAGCTAGTGGTAGTCAGCGAAGTCCTCGTCGGAGTCAAGGTTGCTCTCTCACTTTCCCTGTTTCTCCTTCAGTTTCTCTCTCTTGTATTTACTCTCTTTCTCTCACTCTCTCTCTCTCTCGGTTTTATTCCTCACTATGGTGATGCTGCCGTGATGGGAACCGGTCGTGGATGACCTACGGTGGCTCACCGGAGTCCCCGATAGTCCTAGTGCACCCCCATCGTCATGGTCATTGTGTATATGGCTGAAATTCACTAATACCCTATTTTCTACTATTTTTCTACTGTTTTGCTTATTGGGTTTTGGGCGATTGCTGGAGTTGCCGCTGGTCGTCGAGGACGGTTGTAGGTGGGCCTACCTCGCCCACCAGAGATCCTACAACCTCGAATGGTCGATAGATTTGCGTATATATGTGTTTGGATCTCAGTTTTTACAAGTGGTGCTGTTGTGTTTGTGTTAAATTATTTTTCGTCGCCTCACCAGAAAACGCCGCTGGACTACCGAGACCGAAGATGTCTAGGACCAAGTTAAGTCCATACTTGTGTCTCACGACTCTTGGAGTAGCCCAAAACAACGACGTTATTTATTTATAGCATTTATACATTTTATGTATGTTGTACTTTTATCATTGGAAACCACTATCATCGCAGCTCTACCGCCGACGTGAGGACATAGAGGGATTGTTAGAGACCTTACCATGTCCATCATGGAGTCTCACAGCCCCCGGAGCATCTCTATTAGTGGTAGTAAGTTATGTGAGTGTCATTTCATGTGATGTTGTTATTGCGCATCTCGTCGCAAACTATCGTGTATAGTCAGCACTGCCGCCGGATGCCATGACTAAGGGAGTGTCGGGGATCACAATAAAACTCTCGTGTATGTCCCATAACTCCTGGAGCGTCCATATCGATGGTGATGAGTCATTGTAATGGTGAATTCATGTGTGAGTACTTTTATCACGTCAAGCGATTGTTGACGTGACGTAACGCACGCCTACGACTTTTCCATATCGTGTTGGCACCCTATAGACATTGGATCACACTTGCGAGCCTCCCTACTCGCCGGTGTATGACCATTTGGAGCTCCTATTGAGTCGTTACTGTCGAGCGATATTGATATTATGTTTTAAGTCGATTGGATGGTAATGACGTCATAGTCACCTCGCCAATCCGCGAGACTATGACGTGACCTATTAACGATCGAGCCGAGCCTATAATTCATGAGTAGGCTTACATGCATTATGATTATCGATGTCATGATATCCCAGTTGTGGTTGTTATAATGGTTTCAAGTCCGAGAGAGAGTATTTGTTTTTCTATTTAATTGTTGAGTTATTCGAGTCATTTAAAACGATGGAAAAATGCTAAGGGTATCAACGTAGGATTAGTTAATGACTCAACCCATTAATTAGAGTTTCCGACCTTGTCAGGTGGCGGGAAACTCGGGGATACACGTTAGGGTTCGCGAGAGTGGATACGATTTGCGATATTTCAGTTAAGTACACTTGCCTTAAAGCTTATGTACGTTAGTAAGCCAGTTAAGAAATTCTCATGTGATTCATTATCATTTATTGCTATTCTTGCTATTGTCCATTGTTGGCATTCAAATTCCCTTATTTTCTTGGTATGTGTGTTCTTGGCATAAGTATGTCGATATAGTATCATGTGGCCCGCACTGGTTGGGAAAACTTGGGTATTTCCTATCGGAATTACTGCTACCCACAGTTTTGTGTGAACTTGGGTATTGATTGTGAAAGTGTCATGTGGCCCGCACCAGTTGGGGAAACGTGAGCCACTCTCTACAGGAGTGCCTGACCACCCCTGGTGTTGTGTGAACCTAGGCACTGGATTGTTATGGTTATTGTTGTGGATTTTAGGCCAGTTATGGCCTTTCTTGACTCATAGAACACGCATGTTTTCAATTGCTATCATTTCAGTCTGCTTATCATGCACTTTTATTTATTTATATTCCTGTCTTTAAATTACCGCATGATATTTAGACTGTTTTATTTGATATTCATGAATTACTGTAAAACTCTTCTGGCATTACTTTCAATTTCTCTCAGTTGCTCACCGTTTAGTTTGTGACGGTAGGTGTAGATATCCCGGAGTGCAGCTAGGGCAAGGGCCCTCTACTTGGTGATTTTCTCCGAGGATCTCTCAGAGTACGCGACTTCAGGATTAGGTTAGATTGATTCATGTTCATTGCTTTTTGTATGATGTTTTATATATATGATGTTGGTTATTGAACTGAGGATCACTTTTTGAGATGGATACCATGAAACTCGGGGTTTCCACATTTATATAGATTTCCTAATTTTCGTTTGATTGAGTTATTTCCCAATACTTGTTTAGTTTTTCCGCTGCGTATAATTGTAATAACTCTTTCATAAACCGTTAAATTGATTACTTGGAGGCTGACTAGGCTTGTCAAGCTCGTTGAGTGTCGACTCAGGACCTGCATGAGTCTAGGCCGAGCGTACCCAAATGCATTGAGAATTTGGGGCCGTCACAGTGGGTATGCGACTCTATTTATTTGAGTTGGTGACACATCGATGGGAACTAGTCAGATGCCCAGTGACTTGTTCCATATGATGTGGGAGTACGACTATGTTCAAATACTGAAATTGAAAATACAAATCACGGGTACATTACAATGGACCAATGAACATGCATCTATTTATATATTGCTTATATTGATTCAAATGCTCTTTTGATATACATTGCCTTGATATTTGTTGATAATTAATGGTTGGTATGAGAGTCACTTACTGAGCATGTAGGTGCTCATCCACCTTAACATTTCCATAAAATTGGCATGCACTGGAACTCAAGATTGGAGAAGCGTAGGAGTTTAACGTCTTCTTTTCATGTATTGAGTTTCCCTGTTATATATGTATTGTATTGAATACTATTTTATAATAATCAACGTGGGAATACGGGTTTAATACCGAGGTTGTATGCTAGTTTTGTATATATTATTTTTATCAAAAAAGTTTTAAATTTTTATTGTGTTTTGTTTAATTTTGTTTAATTTCGTTTATTCGATATTAAGATATACAGGTTATTGTCAAGAATAGGTACAAGGTTGTTGGCTCTAATTAGGTTCGATCTGATTTACTAGGGCTTAATTAAGGTTTCAGGTAGAGTATCGCCCTAGTGAAATTAGGGGATGCTACAATTGGTATCAGAGCCTAGCTTGTAGAGCTTGGCATAATTATTCCACTGATAAGTCAATGGAATAACCTTGATACGATGAGTATCAGAGACTGAGGTTATCACTTTTGAATTGGTTTCGAATGGTGTGATAATTATGATAAAGTTTGGATTTCAAATGGTGGAAATTTAGGTTAACTGACTTGGAGATTGGTTATCAAGTCAGGGGTATCCTAGAACTAAACAAATGGTTTTTATCGATGTTTTGGGGGGTAGTGAAAGATAAAAGCTTTAGAATTTATTTGAGAAGCTTTATTATATCTATGCAATAGATATATCTTTCTTGTCTTGCCTATAATAGATTTTGAAGGTCTTATCTCACATCTATGTCTTGGAAAGTCAAAAGAGTATTGATGGTGAAGGTTTTTGGGAACCTGAACTTCTGTGATGATATGATAAAGGAAGACAGTAGAACGATAATATGATGGATTGTATCCATCAAGTCTCATGAATTGAGAAAAATATGAAGGATTGGGTTTGTTGAAACCTAAATCCTAATTGTAGAAATATAAAAAGGGAGGAGTTTAGAGATAACTCTCCTATTAAGTAGTCTCTAATGGTCTTTATTCTCACTGGTATTATTTGAGTAATAATAGTCAGTGCAGAAGGAATGATTGGACCTGGACTTAGAGACATGTCAGATAAAGTGACATTTTAGGTGAATTAAACATTGAATGACTTATATTGAAACTCAAAGGTAATGATTTACTTTGAGTAGGATAAATAATAGTAGTGAGACTAGTTATGTAAGATTAAAAGTCATTCAATGAGATATATAATGGTTAATAATGATGAGAACTTAATTGAGGTTAGGTAACTACTAAATTATGTATAGTTCATGAGTAAGTATGAAGTATAGAATTTCAGATATGGTGCTACTCCATACTGAAGGTAAAGTGAAATGTAGAAAAGGGCTTATTAGTGGGGGTTGTGGGGTAAACGCACTTACAGTAAAGCAATAAAGAAAAGGGAATTATGATGTGGTAGAGCCACATATAAGGAAATGTAGCCTGAGATTACTACATTGATGTGTAGATCAATGTTGAAGTGTAAGGAAATGAGCTTAATGATGAAGTTACACTAAAGGTGAATAGTCATAACAACATATAAGAGTTGAAGGATTTGGAAAAATAAAATCCACGTGGTTGGTCAACTCTATCTTGTCTGATGACCTGCTATTACTTTTAGTGTAATGTTAAAGCGAAATTAGAAGTGAGAACTTTTGAAGAGTTAGTTCCAAATACGTGAACCTAAAGGAAGTTCAGATGTACAGGTTAACATTAACTCATCTAAGAATCTTTTTGGGAAATGAGACAAAGATTTGAATACATGACACTCTTGTCATCAAAGATATTTGATATGGACAAGCATTGTATTTCAATCAATCTTGTAAGATGAAGAAAACATGGCAGTGAGGTAGTGAGATGTTTTAGTCTGATATTTTAGACTGGTACAGTCTAAATTGGAAAGAATGAGTTGCCAAGGAAATTAAGGATTGAGAATTCAAGGAATGGTGTATGATACTAGAATAGTGTATGATACTGGGAATGAACAGAGGAAACAATATATCAAGAGGTTGATGTTAATTGCTACTCTAAAAAAAAACTTTTAGGAGACAAATCTCTAATATGCTACGAATAATGACTCGTAGAAACACAATTATCACTCGAAATTCAAATGGTTTTGGTAAAAAGTAATAGATCAGTAATGGAAAGGCAAGTTTGATGAATGTAAGATTGTGAATCTAAGGTTTCAAGTAATTTGTTTATTATAATTGCTTGAAATCTTATCACAATGTTCGTTAGAGGATTCATCAATTACTTGATTTTTAATACTTAACCAATGATTAATTCCATTTTACTTTGATGTATTATAGGAATTGTATGTGTTTGAGAACTCAATTTGAGTGATGAATTAGTTTAAATTAGATCACGAATGAATATTCATTTCCCAGAATTGATAACTCATGTGGTTAATTAAATGAAACCAATATTTCTAAATATGTTTATTAAGATTTGGTTATCATTGAGTAAAGATCAAAAGTAAAGAATATAAGGTCACGTAGTGGCTTGATAATGTGAAAGATTATGGTGAAAACCATAGAAACTCACTAGAGCTCATGATATGTTTATCAATGGAGAAGGTAGAGTTGTTGAACTCTATTGGAATAAAATTATCATTGTGTTGACAATGATGATGAATGTAAAAAAAGTTGAAGACTTGCAAAGGCATAAGCATTATCATAGAGTAATACGACTCTGATGATAAGTTGGTGTATACTAGAGATTGTAAGTGCAAATGTTAAGTTTCAACTGTAAACCACTAAGACATGTGTTGAATTTTCATTGTGAGTCAAAGGATTTGATTGAGGTTAAGACAATTGAAGGATTGTCTTATATTCAACACATTTAGAAAAGTAGTGTAATTTTAGAATGATTGAAAAATACAAACAAGGTATACAAAGAGTTCAAGTATCATTATGTTGTATATTCAATTAATTCCATAAGGTAATGGAGGATTGTACATGAAATGTAGTTTAACTACAATAATTGTTTGAGTATACTTGAATTAGGGAAAAGTTGGACGTTAGTTCAATACTTTTCTCTAGGTAGTTGTCTGTTGAGACAATGAAGCAAAAAATTGTAGTAAATATATTTGATATAGTCAGAAGGAGCTAATATGAAACAATGGTGTTGGTAAGTGTACCAAACAATTGTAAGGCATCAATTGATAAGGAAAAAGCTGGAAATATGTATCTTGAACTATGGATGGAATGAATTGCAAGGATAAGTTTTAATGGTAAGAGTTAAAGTTATAAAACAGGGATATGGATCCCAGTTAAAATATGAATCCATTCAATGGATAGATTGTGCAAGTTCATTCATTCATTATGGGGTTTGAAGAACAGTTGTACCATGTGAAAGAGTTTGAATGGTTTGAAAGTCTTTTAATCATTTTTAAGATTAGAAGATCTTAGAGGAATCACTAAAAGATAAGTGAAAAAGATGGAAACCAGTGAACTGGTGTAATGTGATTTAAGAAAATCTTCAAACTACGAGAAATTTAAGGTGAAATAAGTAACCTAAAACATTGGAATACGATAAATTCACTCTGACAAATCACCCATATAAAGTAATTGATGATGTCAATACTTTGAATAAAAGAAATCAACATGAGGTGTAATTATAACAAGAACTTCTCAATATTATCTCTTCAGAGAGATAGATAATACTGATGAATGAATGAAGCCCTACACAGGCATATCATCAACTGAGATGTTGGAATTGATAATTATCGGTCCATTTCTTTGAGAATTCAGAGGGAAACTAAACTCAGTAAATGATTAATTTGGGTGATGAAATTGATAAGTCTAGTTGGAACTACTCAAGGTGTATGATTAAAGTAGTGAGTAGTGTTCAGATTAGACTGTCTAATGAGATTGTGTTGGACATATTAGATTATGAAATGAAAACCTAGTTCAAGTAATAGGTTGGGCAAGAATCATTTAGAGAATCTCATGCATCTCTTTATATTGTTGTGATTATAAAGGGATAGGAGATTTATTCAGTAAACAGAGACTGAATAATGAAACCTAAGAAGTTAGGTAAGTTCTTATCTATACCTGAAGAAAGGAAAGAAACATAATGATTGATTGTGTAAGGTGATAAGACGTCATCACAATGATAATTTGAGTTGTAGCTGATGAGTTAATCAAGTCTGCAAATTCTTGTTAGTGGAGATATATATTATACCTAAAAGGATTGAGCAAAATATAGGTATAGGAGATGGGGGATAGTATGATGGTAAAAAATTTCGTGATAGAGATCCGAGACTTGCTTCCAATGAGGGAAGAAGTTATGAATATAGTGGAAAAACATTCTCAGTCTCGATACTGTATATTTCTTTGTGTTAACAAAGAAAATGATGTTCTAATTATGATTTTAAAGAATATGATTGAGCTTGTGTCTCATCATGTTAACCACTGAAAGAATAGACTTCTCTATATGAGTTTCTTTAAAAAGATGTATGCTCAATATTATCCTACTATAAGGGTAAGAGATAAGGATTGGAGATACTAGTACGAGAAAGGATGAGGCAATGAAGAATTACTTAGAGAACAAATGGCAGATTAAGTATTATGTAAATACAACTGTAGAGGGACATAGACAGTATGAAGTGAAAGACTGTAGGTTGTAGGTTGTAGTTTATGATTGACAAAATCTAGAAGTTCAAGCGTGTCTCAAAAAGAAATTAATGAAAATGTTATGTGATCGACCTTGCCATTCACCGATAAGGTGGAATGGAGGTAGGAGACACATATATGTTGACCTTGCTATTCATTGATAAGGAATAAAGGTAGGAGACATGATGATTATTGACCTTGTCGTTCAGTCATGTGATGGACGGAGGTAGGAACACGATACTGTTGATACTGAAATAGATTTGTCAATGCTTAGCTACAAATTTATTAAGAAAGAGAAAACTAGAAAAATATCATAGGTTATTGGAGTTTTCAAAGGATGATTTGAATCTTTTGAAAGACTCACCTATGAATGGGCTGTGTAAATTTGGATTAAGCTAAAATAATGGAGTGGTGTTGTTCACATTCGTTAAATTGAAAGAGATGAATGAAACGGTAACTTAGTTACGTTTATTCTTAAAGTAAAGTTGAAAAAAGCTTTGTTCTAGTCATATGGTGTTGTAACCACATAACTAGGCAAGCAAAAGGGACAATATTTAAATTACGGGAGTTGTAATGGAAGAGTAATTTCCATTACTTTTCCAAACTATTGGTAATGTGTAAATTACCTTTAATTTTAAGGATGAAATTATTGCTAAATTAGGGAAACTGTAACAACCTGTTACCTTAAGCAGGTGACTAGTGTTAATCCGAATCTTAATTAACTCGAGTTAAGCTCATAGTTAAGCCCAATTAGCTATGATTAGCGTGTGTGTGGATTTGCGAGTTGAGTTGTGTTTATATGAATTGTAATATTAATTATAAATGAATAACCAGACAAATGAGGGAAAGCCTAATACTATGTGGGGGACAAGGAGAACACACATGAAACGTGGGATAGCGTTTACGTCCGAGTGTATTCATTGACATGAATTACGTATTAATAGACGTAGGTATATTTATATATATGGTGATATATATACATATATATATATAATAAATTAATGAATAACGGGTATTAAGTAACAAGGAGTAGTTACGAGTGGAACCGCAAGAGTCGCAGTACGGGTGCACACCAAGTGGACTCGATGGCGCAAGAACTGATTAAAACTCAAAAAATTGTGTCTTATCAGTGACTAGCGCACTGGGCATTGGCCCTATCGTACTAGGAACTGTGGTTAAAAGGGTAAGTGTAAGGGAACCTTAGGATGACGCGATGCGTATCTTGAGGCAGTTAATTATTTGAATAATCACTACCATCGCATCTCCTTGTTTATAAACAGAGAGAGCGAGAAACGAGAGAGAAAGAGAGATCAGGAGAGGGAGGAGAAAAAGGAGAGATGAGAATGAGAGCTTGGTCAAGAACGTTGAAGAGTCGAGATTAGTTGAGGTAAGTTGTTGTTATGGTTGTTACTGTTGTAGTTGTTGTAGTTGAGGTGGATCGGTTAGGTAGTTGTGGTGATTAATGACTGTTATGATCATGCATATATGTTGTAAGTTCTCATGTGAGGTCCTATTTGAGATTGTAGGAAGTTTGGACCCGTTTGGGTCAAATTTGGTTAAGTCGATCGTTGCTGGTATTGCAAGGGTTAGTCGACAATGGCGCTAAGCACAGGCCCTAGCGCGCTGGCAATCGTGAACAGTGAAAACTCTTTTGTGTTTAGGTTGTTTTAGTGTGAGCTTAGGGCTAGTTTAGGGGTTTCAATTGGTAGACATTGGACCCGAAGTGATAACTATTGGTATGAAATAGGTATTCGGGCATTGGGGAATGTGATGGAACTTTGGAAAGCTAGGAAAACTTGGAGAAAACCTTAGGAAAGCTCAGAATAGGTAAATGAGACTCGTATCTTTTATAAATTATGCAAAGTAAACTAGTATTATTAGAGTGCGTACTGTTCTGGTCTGGGAATGTGGTAATGTACTGTTGTTTGACTTTGTTTTACAAAAATGTTTTTAAATGAAATTGAATTCAGAAAAAGGTTTGGCAGGACGAATCGGCATGGGGTTTGGAACTTTGTGGGGGTAGTTTCATTACTGCGCCCCAAGTGTCTTGGGAATATCCAGATCAATGCTTTCCTGTTTAGTTGGCAGCACATCAGTCATAAACCAATCAAATGGTCAGTGATTAGTTTAGTGACGATGTGGGTGTACAACTCTATTTATTTGAGTTGGTCGCACATCGATGGGAACTAGTCAGATGCCCAGTGACTGGTTCCAGATGATGTGGGAGTGCGACTCTGTTCAAATACTGACATTGAAAATACAAATCACAAGTACATTGTAATGGACCAATGAACTTGCATATGTTTATATATTAATTATATTGATTCAAATGCTCTTTTTATTGAGTTTCCGTGTTATATAAGTATTGTATTGAATACTATTTTATAATAGTCAAGGTGGGAATATGGGTTTAATACCGAGGTTGTATACCGGTTTTGTATATATTATATTTATCGAAAAAGTTTTAAATTTCTGCTACGTTTTGTTTAATTTTGCTTAATTTCATTTATTCAATATTAAGATATACAGGTTATTGTCAGGAATAGGTACAAGACTGCTGGCTCTAATTAGGTCTGATCTAGTTTACTGGGGCTTAATTAGGGTTTCAGGTGGAGTATTGCCCTAATGGAATTAGGGGATGCTACACTGTGAACCTAGACTAGGCATCAAACACAAACTTGGTTTGGGTAATGCATATATACCTTATCTCCGCTTGTAGTACCAAGAGTAGATTGTATGCTGGCTTTATAGAAGGTCATCCTTAACTCTTCATTTATGCATTTTAAGTATAATGAAGCATAAATGTCGTAATCCCTCGAGTTTGCAAAAATTTAATTTTTGTGTCCTTATTTCTCACTTTCAATGTAATATCCAGACACCTCTTGAGCTAAGGGCTCTAGTCTGTAATAGTTGTTCAACGATCGGTACTGTTGCAACTAGCACTACACTCTTATAACTACGGTAGTCACTCACCTAGTGACACATTGCGTTCTAAAACTTCCAGTCATAGATTATTGGTAGCTGGCATGCGCTGACCAAAACCTTGCATCTTATAAAAATTCCTGGTTATGATAATTTTTACCTCCAACTGTCACACTGATAATTAACAGTAGGTTGACCTTAATTAGTGTCAAAAACCCTAATTCTACTCATGTTCATCAATATATAAGCATTTTAATGAAGTTGAAGTTTTCCTAAGTATGTTTAAACCGACTAATGATATATGTCATATCTTTGCATACTATCCAGTCCTTTCTCGAACTAAAACTCTAAGCCGTAATCGATATGGTTTTGTGCCCAGGATGGGGCTTATACCTAATCAGCCATTCTATATTCTTCTTCCTCGACCCTTCTTGGTTAAGGCTAGTTGGGGAAAATGTAGAATAGTAGCATAAAATATCGAGTCGTTGCGTGTCTCAATTGTTCGTGGCACAAAAACTCCAGATTTTGAGAAATGCATTCTCTGCTAATCTCCACTTTTGACTCGACTCTCATAACTGATTCAATATTTAAAGGATTGAATCATATTACGCTATACACTACGCTCTAGTATCTATTCAATTTGCATCTGCTTAGAATTAAACAAGCCCTTGTTAATCTGCTCCCGCCTAGAAGTAAAAAACCATTGTTAATCTGTTACTTTTATCCGATTTCTACTCGAACCTAATAACATTAATCTTGACCATAATGTTTATTCTTCGTGTCTTGTATGGTTTTCAATGGTGGAGTAGCTTTCAGAAACAGGCGTCGCTCAATCTGGTACACTAACTCTTATAGTGCTCTCTTTGTCCATAACCAAAACAAACAATGCGTTGTTTACTCCCAGAACTCTGATCCTGCTGCCCCCTGACCTACTGGTTTTGACCCTGAGTATGTCCCTATGATTATTGGACTGCTATTATTTATAGCGGTAAAATGGGTACGGTTGCGTGGGCACTGGTTGCTTGTTCATCAATATGTCTGCATCTTGATCTCCCTTGATCTCTCTGGAGGCAGTACCTTTTTGCATCTTTAGCCTTGTTTGTAATTGAAGCAATCTCAATATCTCCTTAAGCTCTGCACTATGTGAAACAACCGTGTTGCATAAACTCTAATCCGAGGCGACTCTCCCTAGTCGCTCGTCTAACTTCAGTAGAAGTAGAAAGAATTGACGGTCCATCCTTCTTGAATCTTCAAGCACAAAAATGCTCCAATTAGTGTTGTATACGCGTAGATATAATTATTACAATTCAAAATATACGTGTATACTTCCCAACTAAAGTTCTAGGACAGGATCATCGGGTTTCCACATTCTAGTTTGTTTGTTAAGTTTTATTCACTTTCATTCAACTTTTTCCTCAGGCTAATCTAAACCTAGGCTCTAATACCAGCATTAGAAGACCCAAATCCTAAGGAAATCTGGGCCTCGCCATGCTGCCAAACACGTCACCTACATGCCTGTCCATGACGGCCCGCAACAACATCTTTGCCTTTTAATTAGCCTAACTATTCCAATTATTCTGGTGTTTTATATGAGCAAAACTTAATTGGTACAATTAGTGTATTCTTAATTTATTTGATTGTTTAACAAGTTAGAATAGTTGTTCCTCGGTCTTTTCAACTAAATGTGTGAATTATTTGTGTTTGAGTTACCATGTATAGCGGAAGTCTTAATTTATAATGTTGCTACATCAACAAACCTACATGGTGGAAACCCAGCCAAAAGATACCATGTACATCAAGGCAACAAAAATGTAAAGAATAAAATCAACATACATGTATCTGGTATGACAAGTCACCCAAGTATCCCCAAAAACAATAAATAATATACAAACATCTATGAAGTCACCTGGTAGAGGCTCTCTGAAATCAGGTGTAGCCGCCAAGCTTATCCTCACCTCGCCTTGTCGTAAGATCTACACTCAGTCATCCATAAAAGGATTTTGATGATGAGTCCAGTAAGTAAAACCCAAGAAAACTGTAATTCACATTTAAATAAGGAAATGTAAATAAAGTGATTACAAGTCATGCTAGTCAAAAGCAATACAGTAGAAGGGATAGGAAATAACATGAAGAGGAATCACTGAGAATTAATAATAACGGATGCGAGTGTGGTATATGTATTGCCGAACTTTGGGACTAACAACACTGGATCGAGGAGAATCTGGTAACGAAGATTTCCCACCACCACACCAAGATCAATGAGGTATATTATTGGTCGGGAGTCTAAAACTCAGGGCCAACGACCTCTACGGAGAGGAATCAGTGTCGAAGGCAAACCATCACGAGCACGCACTCTCAAATCATCGACTCGAGGAGTAATCTTTATCTTGACAAAATAGTCCATCTTTATAAAATGTTTATAACAACAGTTTTGGTCATCCTAAAATCGCAAAGATTATAACTTTGTCCATGACATACCAAACTCTTATGGACCAATTCTTTTGCCATATTAAGCCAAACTTGTACCAAATCAGACCCAATCTTAACCTCGACTATTGCCAACTGATACGAAACTCAAGGCAAAGTCTTGCACAACTTTGTTATCATTTTACACTATCATTGAGTCTAACTTGCACGCAAACCGAGACAAAGTCTTCACGTGATATTTAACACATGATTTATGAGGTTTCGAGCAACTAATTATTTAATTATTCAAACCAAACAAATACAATACATCACATCAATACACTCACACCTTATTTGAGACAAGTTAGGCTTAACCTCGAGTCTAACTCAGATTAATTAGGATTCGTATTAATGCTAATCACATGCTTAACGTAACAGGTCGTTACAGCGTCGGCTTTGTCGGTATGTCAGTCATCGAATCTGTGCTGATTTGATTTATAGTCGTCCCTACGCTCTCGTTCATAACTGCGATCCCTATCAATGTGATCTATCTATCTCTTTAGGCAGTGATTGTTGGGTTTTGGGGTTCATGCGCAGCGGAGATTACAAAACAATTTTGAGAAAAACCCCAAAAGGATCCGAATCTGATTCCATTAAAACAAGTTTAAACTATGAAAACTTAATCATACCTCAGTCGCAATACCTCTCTGAAGGTTAATCGATCTCTAAGGCGCTGCCAATGACGAACGCCCTCTACTAGCTGTCCACACACGAACGGCGACCGAGATTCAAAGTGCTAGCTTCGAGAGAATACCGAACCTTTTGTTTCTCTCCAAAACAATCCAGAGGATACCGAAAAAAACTCTAAGTCGTTTCTTAAAACGAAAATAGAGTTTCGGCCTTTTTAAAATCTTTCGTACTTGTATTCTAACTCAAAGCGTCTATTTATACAACCCTTGTATATAGACGGTTAAGTAAATTACACATATATCATTCTTTAAAGAAGTATAAGTGTAATACACTACAAGGACGTTTCTGTCATGAATTTTATCATATAAAATTCATTTTTCTGAACCATTTTAAAATCTCGCAAAACCATTCTCAGTGTGCGACCCAATAGGCTCATACAACATTGGCAGTGTACCAAAATACATTTTGGTATACAAGTCATAAGCGGCCTCTAGCAAGACATTATGACTACCCAAGTTGTACGAATATCAAATCGATATAACCTAATCAATAGTGTATATAACATCCTTTTGTCACACGATATCCTTTTGATCAAACATAAGGCATGGAATTGTCATCCAACATGTTCAATCGTACTAGTCTCGATTTCTAGGTAGATCGAAAACATCTAAGTGACATTGATCAATATCAATTCACTTAGACTAGGCCTTTTAACATCTAACACATCGAGGGATCCACTGGATATCTCTCTTTATATGAGAGGGACAAATTCTATCTCGATTACACAACTTCACCACATTATTCACACAAGTAACCAATCACAACCTTTATAATCATCGGGTTAAAGACAACGTTTGATTGCGTCAAATCACCGTATTCCTAATGTTGAAGTCTCTGTAATCTCAAGTCGAGGACTGAAAAATATACCTATCATGAGAAACAACTATGACTTAATCCATGTGATGTTCTCATAGCGGGTCGGTCCAGTACTTTGTTCCCTAACAAGTACTCATGATCTTGATTCGTATTCCTATACGTATGATCATCGTATGATCATCAATCAAGACTCACACTAGTCTTAATTCATTATAGTTCCCAGTATAATAATCGACTAGGGACATTTAGGATATTTCTGTAAATACCTATGGATCTTATTATAATGTAAACATGCAAATCAATTATAATAAACAGCAAATGAAATCCTCTATTTTATTAACTAAAATGTATATTGGGAAATGCGCCCCTAGGTCAATCAATTAATAGTCTTTATGAATACATTTTAGTTAATAAAAATAGAGGATTTCATTTGCTGTTTATTATAATTGATTTGCATGTTTACATTATAATAAGATCCATGGGTATTTATAGAAATATCCTAAATGTCCCTAGTCGACTATAATACTGGGAACTATAATGAATTAAGACTAGTGTGAGTCTTGATTGATGATCATACAATGATCATACAGATAGGAATACGAATCAAGATCATGAGCACTTGTTAGGGAACAAAGTACTAGACCGACCCGCTATGAGAACATCAAATGGATTAAGTCATAGTTGCTTCTCATGATATGTATATTATTCAGTCCTCTAACTTGAAATTACCAGAGACTTCAACATTAGGAATACAGTGATTTGACGCAATCAAATGTTGTCTTTAACCGGACGATTATAAAGGTTGTGATTGGTTACTGTGTGAATAATGTGGTGAAGTTGTGTAATCGAGATAGAATTTGTCCCTCTCATATAAAGAGAGATATCCAGTGGATCCCTTGATGTGTTAGACTGTTAAAAGGCCTAGTCTAAGTGAATTGATATTGATCAATGTCACTTGGATGTTTTCAGTCTACTTGGAGATCGACACTAGTACGATCGAACATGTTGGATGACAATTCCATGCCTTATATTTGATCAAAAGGATATCGTATGACAAAAGGATGTTATATATATATTATTGATTAGGTTGTATCGATTTGATCTTTGTACAACTTAGGTAGTCATAATGTCTTACTAGAGACCGCTTATGACTTGTATACTAAAATGTGTTTTAGTACACTGCCAACGTTGTATGAGCCTATTGGGTCGCACACTAAGAATGGTTTTACGAGATTTTAAAATGGTTCAGAAGAATGAAATTCATATGATAAAATTCATGACAAAAACGTCCATGTGGTGTATTACACTTATACTTCTTTAGTAGGGGTATATGTGTAATTTACTTAACTGTCTATATGTAAGCGTTGTATAAATAGACATTTTAAGTTACAATACATGGATGAAAATTAAGGGCCGAAACTCTATCTTTTGTTTTAGAAATGAATTAGGGTTGACTGGTGCGTTCTGAATTGTTTTGGAGAGAAACCAAACATTTGGTATTCTCTCGAAGCTAGTACTTTGAAGCTCAGCCGTCATTCGTGTGTGGACAGCTAGTAGAGGGCGTTCGTCATTGCCAGCGCTTTAAACATCGATCAACATTCTGAAAGGTATATTGCAACCGAGGTATGATTTAGTTTTCATAGTTTAAACGTTTTAATGGAATCAAATTCGGATCCTGTTGGGGTTTTTCTAAAAATTGTTTTGAAATTTTCAGTGCGTATGAACCCTAAACGCCATCAGTAGTATCAGAGCCTTCGAGTTCGATTCCATTAAATTCATTGCATGTTTTCTTCTGATATATACATGATATATGATTGAAAGCAAGTTAATAGTTGATGTTTATATAATATACATAAGTTTTCTGTGAGATTTATTATCATGGTTTATGTATATGATACATATATTCGTGATTTAATTGAAATCAGTTTCGTACATGCAAGTAACCATGTTAGGTTAATTAGAATAACTTTAATGAATTTTGTATTCTGTGATCCATGACACCATTAGCTATAATATTTATTTTCGTGTATTGATGCATGGATGAAATCTCTGTAATTCAGTATGCATATTTAGGTTACATTAATTTAAGTTTCTTAAATTGAATAAGTCTGAATGTTAATTCGAAACTAATATGATTAGGTTCGATTGAGATAGTAGTTCATGATTCAACTACATATTTGTGATTATTTGGATGAGGACCGAAATTGCCAATAATTATTTTTGAAATTATTTATTTATCTCGTTATATCTATTCTGTTATGAAATTTCTATTTGATTGGAGATAAATAACAAATTAGATTAGAAGATAGTAGCAAAATTGAATTCGTTATCCCTATTGGATAGGAGATAAATGTCGAGAATTTTGTTATTAGTGATATGCTAGGATTCAAATATCTTAAGTCCTAATTGGATTAGGATAAGATGATTAGTTAGATGTAAGCCCGAGTTAATTAAAAACGTTTTAATTGACTTAATTTCAGATAAATTAAGGGGTTAGTTTAAGATAATAAAATTAGCGAAAAATATGATTTTCTATGGCAAATTTTAATTTTCAGAATTGAAATTCGTCTCCAAAAAAAAAAATGGGGGCGCTTCCCCTATTCCCCCGTCTGCTGACCGATCAGTGGAACCACCGCCCGCTGACCGGCCAGCGGGACTGTTGTTTAACTAATCCTAGCGCACGAAAATTCTTCTATTAGTGAATAGCATAAAAATTTCCTAAATTGTTTAGTGGTTCTACAAATCAATAAAATATATGATATTTCATTGTTTACTTAAAAATCATTAAAACTGAATAAAATCCCTCTATTAAATCTTAAGTCTTGTGCCATCCAATTTTAAACACGTATCAAGGCCTCGATCACACTAATATAGTTTCAGCCATAGCTAGGTGTATTATGTTATCTTGGTGAGATAAGTTGGGTAAGAGTTACCTAAATGTTTAAATTGGTCTGATTTAATAAAGCTATCAAAATAGTTTTGAGCTTTAGGCATATGATGAGATAAAAACATGCTAAGACATAAGATGTCCTATATCTCATATAAGTATCTAAAATTACATAAGATGTAGTTGGTAACTGTTACCTACCTAAATAATCTAGTTCTGTGTTTCAAGCCATAGCTGTCATAGAATTAGGTGAAACATGGATTTAAGTCCCCTAAATAAATAGTATATTTTAGGAGGATTGTTAATTTAGTAGGAGTCTATTCCTCTATACTAAAATAAACTCTGCATAATCTTTATTGTAGATCAATGGCCTCTTCAAGTAACAATAATCCCCTGTCACTACGATCTATCCTTGAGAAGGATAAGCTATTTGGGACTAACTTTCTTGACTGGTTCAGAAACTTGAGAATCGTTCTCAAGCATGAACGCAAGTTGTATGTTCTGGATGCTCCGATCCCTGAGGACCCACAGCCAATGCTACGAAAGCTATGAAGGATGTGCATAATAAGCATGTCAACGATTCTATTGATGTTGCATGCATTATGTTGGCAACTATGGTTCCTGAACTTCAGAAGGACAAGGAACTAATGGAAGCCTACGACATGGCTGTAACGCTGAAGGAAATGTTCCAACAGCAAACTAGGCAAGAAAGGTTCGAGACAGTCAAGAACCTGCATTCTAGTAAGATGACTGAGGGTGCGTCAGTTAGTCCTCATGTTCTGAAGATGAAGGGCTATGTTGACCAACTTGATAGACTTGGATTTCCCATAAGCCAAGAGTTGGCTACGGATTTGATCCTAAATTCATTACCGAGAGTTACTCACAATTTGTGATGAACTACAATATGAATAATATGGAGAAATCAATTTCAAAGTTGCATTTGATGCTCAAAACTGCTAAACAAAATATCAAGAAACCCTCTGGTAATGTGCTGATGGTCCAAAAGGGAAAGGGAATAAAGAAAAAAGGCAAAGGCAAAGGCCAGGCTAAAGTTCCAAGGCTGCTGTTGCACCTGTCGCAAAGCCTGTGGAACAAGTCAAGCCCCAACCTGTTCCTGCTTCAAAGCACCAAAAGGAAAAGGAAGGAAATTTTCATTTCTGCTATGCACCTGAACATTGGTTCAGAAATTGCAAACTCTATCTGGAAGATCTAAAGAAGAAAAAGGGTAGTGCGACTATCACCTCATGTATTTATGTTATTGAAATTAATTTATCTACTAGTGATTCATGGGTATTGGATACCGGATGTGGATCTCACATTTGTATAAATGTGCAGGAACTCACCAAAAGTAGGAAGTTGATGAAAGGAGAAGTCATCCTGCGCGTAAGGAATGGAGCAAGAGTTGCTGCCCTATCTATTGGATCATATGACTTAGTTTTACCTAGTGGACTTATTTTAACTTTAAATAATTGTTATTATGTGCCTGCTTTGAGCAGAAACATCATTTCTGTTTCATGTTTGGATATGGATGGTTTTGATTTTATTATTGCGAATAATAGATGTTCAATTTCTCGTAAAGGCATTTTTTATGCAAATGTTGATTTGTGTGATGGTCTTTATATTCTAAGCATGAAAAGGTCCACTGATACGTCAGTCTTTAACATAAATACAAAGAGATTCAAGTCAAATGATTTGAATCAAACCTATCTTTGGTATTGTCGTCTCGGCCACATAAATGAGAAACGCATAACGAAGCTCCATAAAGATGGACTTCTAGATTCATTTGATTTGGAATAATATGAAACGTGCGTATCTTGTTTACTAGGCAAGATGACTAAAAGTCCCTTTACTGGATATAGTGAAAGGGCAAGTAATTTATTAGGTCTAATACATACTGATGTCTGTGATCCTATAAACAAAATGGCTAGAGGAGGTTATCAGTACTTTATTACATTTACTGATGATTTCAGCAGATATAGTTATGTATATCTTATGAAACATAAAGCTGAATCATTTGAGATGTTTCAAACATTTCAAAATGAAGTGCAGAATCAACTTGGCAAAACTATCAAAGCACTTCGATCAGATCGAGGTAGTGAATATTTGAGCCAAGAATTTGATGATCATCTTAGAAATTGTGGGATTGTCTCACAATTAACTCCACCAGCAACTCCACAATGGAATGGAGTTTGTGAAAGGAGAAATCGAACTTTATTAGATATGGTTCGATTTATGATGAGTCATGCAGATCTTCCTATATATCCTTTTGGGGTTATGCATTACAAACTGCTACTTTTACTTTAAATCGTCTTCCTTCTAAAGCGGTTGATAAAATACCATATGAAATATGGTATGGGAAGAGACCTAGTTAGTATTTCCTTAAGATTTGGGGCTGTGAAGCTTACGTAAAACGACAAGTTTCAGAAAAACTAGCACCTAAATCTGACAAGTGTCTATTTGTAGGGTATCCTAAGGAAACAAAAGGATATTACTTTTATAATCCCGCTGAGAACAAAGTGTTTGTTGCTCGGTATGGTGCCTTTATGGAAAAACAGTTTATTTCAAAAGACACTAGTGGAAGAAAAGTAAATCTTGAAGAAGTTCAAGAATCACAGATAAACACTGAACCACTACTGGAAGTTCAACAAAGTTCTGAACCAGTTGAACGTCTACGTAGATCTGGTAGGGTAAGACATGAGCCAGAGAGATTCAGATTTCTCATTATTGATAGTCGTGATGTGTTGCTTATGGATCAAAATGAGCCTACCACGTATCGAGAGGCTATGTCTGGACCAGACTTAGATAAATGGCTAAGTGCCATGAACTCTGAGATGCAATCCGTGTATGATAACCAAGTTTAGAACTTGGTTGATTTACCTGAAGGTGGTAAGACCATTGGATGTAAATGAGTTTTCAAGAAGAAAACTGACATGGATGGCAAAGTGCATACTTTCAAAGCAAGACTTGTAGCAAAAGGTTTCAGCCAGACTCAAGGTGTTGATTATGATGAAACTTTTTCGCCAGTAGCCATGCTTAAATCCATAAGAATTTTAATTGTCATTGCTGCATATTATGACTATGAGATATGGCAAATGGATATAAAAACAACATTTCTTAATGGAAAGCTACTTGAGGACGTGTATATGACATAACCTGAAAGTTTTGTACATCTTGAAAATTCTATGAAAGTATGCAAGCTTCAAAGATCTATTTATGGATTAAAGTAAGCTTCTCGAAGTTGGAATCTTCGTTTTGATGAAGCGATTAAGGATTTTGATTTTATTAAGAACGAATATGAACCTTGTGTATACAAGAAGGTCAGTGGGAGTGTAGTTGTTTTCTAGTACTGTATGTTGATGATATATTGCTCATTAGAAACGACATCCCAACATTACAGAATGCCAAGTCTTGGTTAGGGAAGTGTTTCTCAATGAAAGACTTAGGAGATGCAGCCTATATCCTAGGGATAAAGATCTATAAGGATAGATTTAAAAGGCTAATCAGTCTAAGTCAGAGTGCTTACATAGATAAGGTACTGAATAGGTTCAGTTTGCAAGACTCTAAAAGAGGATTGTTGCCAATGTCTCATAGCATAAGTCTCGGCAAGACTCAATGTCCTAAGACAAATGATGAGCGAGACCGTATGAATAAGATTCCATATGCATCTGCTATTGGATCTATCAAGTACGCCATGCTATGCACTCAACCTGATGTATCATATGCTTTGAGCACTACAAGCAGATATCAGTTAGATACAGGTGAGAGTCACTGGATAGTAGTAAAGAACATTCTTAAATACTTAAGAAGGACTAAAGAAGTGTTCTTGGTCTATGGAAGTATTGAAAATGATCTAGTTGTAAATGGTTACACAGATGCAAGTTTTCAAACTGATATAGATGATTTCAGATCGCAGTCTGGATATGTGTTTACTTTGAATGGGGGTGCAGTAAGTTAGAAAAGTTCGAAGCAAGAGACTGTGGCAGATTCTATAATAGAAGCTGAGTATATTGCAGCGTCCAATGCAACAAAGGAGGCAGTTTGGATCAAAAAGTTCATTTCTGAACTAGGGGTGGTTCCAAGTATTACTAACCCTGTTTGTTTATATTGTGACAATAATGGGGCAATAGCACAGGCCAAGGAACCTAGATTACACCATAGATCTAAACATATACTCAGGCGTTTTCGTCTCATTAGAGAAATCATTGAGAAGGGAGACGTAAAGATTTGCAGAGTACCTACTGAAGACAACATTGTGGATCCATTGACAAAGGCTCTTCCACAAGCAAAACATGATGGTCATGTTAGATCATTAGGCATTAGATGCATGAATGATTGGTCCTAGAGCAAGTGGGAGATATTGGGAAATGTGCCCTAGGTCAATCCATTAATAGTCTTTATGAATACATTTTAGTTAATAAAAATAGAGGATTTCATTTGTTGTTTATTATAATTGATTTGCATGTTTACATTATAATAAGATCCATGGGTATTTACAGAAATATCCTAAATGTCCCTAGTCGATTATTATACTGGGAACTATAATGAATTAAGACTAGTGTGAGTCTTGATTAATGATCATACGTATAGGAATACGAATCAAGATCATGAGTACTTGTTATGGAACAAAGTACTGGACCGACCTACTATGAGAACATCGCATGGATTAAGTCATAGTTGCTTCTCATGATATGTATATTATTCAGTCATCTGACTTGAGATTACCAGAGACTTCAACATTAGGAATACAGTGATTTGACTCAATCAAACGTTGTCTTTAACCGGACGATTATAAAGGTTGTGATTGGTTACTATGTGAATAATGTGGTGAAGTTGTGTAATCGAGATAGAATTTGTCCCTCTCATATAGAGAGAGATATCCAGTGGATCCCTCGATGTGTTAGACTGTTAAAAGGTCTAGTCTAAGTGAATTGATATTGATCAATGTCACTTGGATGTTTTCAGTCTACTTGGAGATCGAGACTAGTACGATCGAACACGTTGGATGACAATTCCATATTTTATATTTGATCAAAAGTATATCGTATGACAAAAGGATGTTATATATATTATTGATTAGGTTGTATCGATTTGAACTTTGTACAACTTAGGTAGTCATAATGTCTTGCTAGAGACCGCTTATGACTTGTATACCAAAATGTGTTTTGGTACACTGCCAACGTTGTATGAGCCTATTGGGTCACACACTAAGAATGATTTTGCAAGATTTTAAAATGTTTTAGAAGAATGAATTTATATGATAAAATTCATGATAGAAACGTCCCTGTGGTGTATTACACTTATACTTCTATAGTAGGGGTATATGTGTAATTTACTTAACCGTCTATATACAAGTGTTGTATAAATAGACGTTTTAAGTTACAATACATGGATAAAAATTAAGGGCCGAAACTCTAATTTTCATTTTAGAAATGAATTAGGGTTGACTGGTACGTTCTGAATTGTTTTGGAGAGAAACCAAACATTTGGTATTCTCTCGACGCTAGCACTTTGAATCTCGATCGCCGTTCGTGTGTGGATAGCTAGTAGAGGGCGTTCGTCATTGGCAGCACTTTAAAGATCGTTCAACATTCTTAAAGGTATATTGCAACAGATGTATGATTTAGTTTTCATAGTTTAAACGTTTTAATGGAATCAGATTCGGATCCTGTTGGGGTTTTTCTCAAAATTGTTTTGTAATTTTTGCTGCTTATGAACCTCAAACACCTTCATGATCCTATCGAGAACTCTGCCCATAATGTCCCCCAAAACCAGTAGATGTACGTCTGTTGCCTTTCTACAGAACACATGTCTCATGTGAAAAAGCTCAGTCGTACCTCTCATGTAGTGTGTGCTCTGGTAGAGATAATGGCATTGACAATATTCACTTACCCACGAAAAAAATAATAGATCTGTAGTCTCTCCGTGCCCGCGACATCCATGGAGAACTGTAGTAAGTACTGTTACCTCAGCATATATTGTAGGACTGACCAGTTACCCTATCTTAGGGCTATAAACTCATCCCTCAACCTCAGTTGCACCTCAAATGGTATGTACTCATCGTAAAAAATTTGATGAAACTTAGCCTAGGTCGTTAAATCTGGATGTGTGTCTGTATAAGTCATCCACCAGACCGTTGCATTTGTTACGAACCTCCCCGACCTAGGGTCGGGTCTCCCAGCTGAAATTGTGACGGCCCCAATTCCTAGCCAAACTGAACCCCGCTCGGCGTAGACTTACGTGGACCCCGAGTCAACCCTCGCATATCAACGTAAGCCTAGTCAACCTTCCTGACCATTATCCATTAATTGTGCAGCGAAATTTAAACATTTAATGTTGGATAATTCTAAATTTATCAGTTTTATCAAAGTTTAGTGGAAGCAGTTAATTGAAATAAAATCGAATAACCCTAAACTACAAAGTCAAGACGACTTATAGTGTGGAAACCCTGCATAAATATAGTCAACATGTTTATTCACCAAGAGGAGAGTACATCATATCATATACATGTCCCGGTGTATCTCACAATCCCATATACCCTAAATGTGACAAAACAAGTATATAAAATAATACCAAACTCTAAAAAACCTACACAAGTGCGAAAGGGAGGGCCACTCCAATGTCCTCACAGTAGATCACCAAGTAGAGCACTCTTTCACATGTTTGACTACGGATCTACACTCAGTCAAACACAAGAATGATGAGCTCAAGTAAGTAACGTCATTTGGATTCTAAACAACATTTCAAAAGTAAATAAAATAGTCTATATTCATACAGATATAAGGAATGTTATAAGAACACATGAATAATAAAAAACTATAAATAAATCAATATCAATTAAAATAAGAGTGTCTAAGATTCAAAATAGAGAAGCGCAAGTAGTCCCGACCAAAATGTTGTTGAGTCGTGGAAAACCCAGCAAGACTTCGGTATAAGACATGCATGAAAAACCCAACAAGCCTTAAACCCACGCGAATGCGAGACTTCGGTATAGGACAATGCAGTGCATCTCGAGGTCACGGCTTTGGCATATTACCTTAGATGACCAGTCCTACCATAGATCATCCTTGACTTACGGCCCCTCAGACAACTCAATCAGAGTGGAATTCCAAGGATAGATAATGCAATAACAATAACAATTTAAAACTCAATTGAAATAATTGTGCATTTCCTAGCTGGTTTACTTACCTGTATTCGAAACTAAACACGTACTCAACCGTCTCAAACACGCCACCAAACCAATCCCCACGTATTCATCAATAAATTACACCCCCTTGTAATCATTTTGATCAAGTTTGGTTGTTTTAGAGTCATGTTTATACCCGTATTTAAATCCTCGAAGCTTTCAAAATTATTCAAATTTTTTTCCAAAAACAAGGCTTATGTCGTGGGTGGCGTCGTGCAGATCATCCCCATACTGCGTCCCTTAAAACGTGATCATAGGGCACCCCAAAACGTGCATTTTGGTGCCCACTACCCTGACGATGTGGGTAGCGTCCAAACAGGGCAGCCCTTGCCCTGGCGTCGTGACCGACGCCGTGGGGGTCATTCCCTCACGGCGGCCCGGAGCCTCTGCCAAATTTTCACTTTGGGTCTTTCGAAACCTTGGTTTGTGTCACTGTGTTCCAAGCCTATCTCAACCTCGTAGGGACCTTGATACCAACTTAAAACTATCATCGAACCACTTCATAAATGTCCATAATCATCGTTTCAAAAATTTAATCCAAAAATCCATCAAAAATACCAAAAATTCATAACTTTTACAGCCATAACTTCAACCGACCCCTCAATACCATAAATGATCATAGAAACTAAATCAAAAACCCTACAAAACCCTGAAATTCCAGCGGTCAAGGTGTTGCTCACCAATTTTGATGAAAACACGAAAAAACCACGACCAAAACGTCGTGAATTGAATGATGAATTGAGATCTCACCTTTATTCGTGTCGTTGGTCGATTCCTTAGCCTCAATAACAATTAAATCCTACCAAAAAAAAGCCAATTGAAAATCACTAAAACCTAGCAAAGTTTTGGATATTAGCTTTGGAGGAGAGAGAAAAGTTGATGAAAGTTCTCAAAAACTCTTTTTTGTAGTTGATGAGTCATCATGACTTAATGGTCCATCACTAGGCTCATCTAAGGGCCTCCATTCACACCTTCCACTAACTTAATTTACTCCATAGAGTGACGTGGCCCCTTGTCCTTATCCTTTTTCCAACACAAAGTTGATTCTCAAAGGCGTTCCCGTACCCGGCCTACACCACGACTCGAGATGTCGCTTGCCTACAAAAATACTATCGATTGAAACACGTTCCCATATTAATTATCAATTATTTTTAATTACATTCATGTTAGTGTTTTATCAAAATTATCCCTTGGACAGTAATACACCTGTATACCATTCTCCTTGTACTCATTTTCGCATTCTAGTTCGAATATCACCATCCGAGAGTCTTTAAGAATGTTTGGCTCTATGTGGCCATTACCTAGTAACATGTTACAGACATAGAAGACCGTTTTACTTGGCATAACCCATAAGAGTACTATGCATGCCCCAAATTTGAGAACTTAACTAAATTTTAATAATGTTAGACCATCATTGACCAAAAGGCTTATAGGTGAGTCAGTTACATAAGGCCGTGAACTTAGAAAAATTACGGACAAGTATCACCATATTACTTAGTGTACCCCATATTAAAACTACGTATACCCCACCTTAGGTAACTTAAGTAAATTATGTTAAAGTTCGGTGGTCATTGGTCGATAACCTTTGAGGCTTTTCAGTTCTTTAAGGTCGAAACTTAAACATAAATAACGACCAAAAAAGACCGCTTTAGTTTGGCATACCCCATAATAATGCTGCACATACCCCACATTTAGGAACTTAATAAATTCTATTCTGGTTCGGATATTACCAACTGAGAGTCTTTTAGAATGTTTGGCTCTATGTGGCCATTACCTACTAACATGTTACAGACGTATAAGACTGTTTCACTTTGCATACCTTATAGGAGTACTAGGCATACCCCGAATTTGGGAACTTAACTAAATTTTAATAATGTTCAGCCATCATTAAGCGAAAGGCTTATAGTGAGTCAACTACACAAGGCTATGAACTTAAAAGAATTACGGACAAGTATCACCGTATTACTTGGTGTACCCCAAATTAAAACTATGTATGCCCCATCTTTAGTAAGATAAATAAATTACATTAGAGTTCACTGGTCATTGGTTGATAGCCTTTGAAGCTTTTTAGTTATTTAAGGTTGTAACTTAGGCATAAATAACAAATAGAAATGACCGCTTTAGTTTGGAATACCCCATAATAATACTAGGCATACCACATATTTGGGAACTTAATAAATTATATTCTGGTTCAGATATTACCATTTGAGAGTCTTTCAGAATGTTTGGCTCTATGTGTTCATTGTCTATTAACATGTTACTGACATAGAATACCATTTTACTTGGCATACCCTATAGGAGTACTACGCATACCCCAAATTTGGGAACTTAAATGAACTACATTTGTGTTTAGAGGTTTTAGTCCGAGAAGCTACAATGGGATTCAGCTAAACGCAACCGCAACGTAAGAATGAATAATGAACATAGGCAAACGTCTTACTTGGCATACCCCATATTAGTACTATGTTTACCCAACATTTGGTAACTTAAATAAAGTACATTAATATTCGGAGATCGTTGTCCGAGAGCCTTAATAGTATTTCAGCCACTCAAGGCTGAGATGTGCAAAGAATGTACGGAGGCCATAGATTGAATTACTAGGCGTACCTTATAAATCTACTGTGCATACCCTACATTAAAACCCTAAAATAAATTTTTACTAGAGCTCAGAGTTGTAGGGCTGAAAGTCATGACCAAATATCAGCTGATGGATACCAAAACTTTAGAACAACTTTCAAATTTGTTGGTCCATTACGATTTGAAACCTTTCGGCCCTACAAGTTCGCAAACAATCTTTATACAACAAATTAACATTCACACAATAAGGAATAACATTGCAAACATTCTTGAAGGTTTCCCAGAGAAAGTAACTGCAAATTCAAACATATTGAACAATTCGAAATGAAAAAGTTAAGTCAACAACAAAACTGAAGCCAAAACAAATTTGTCCTTAAGTTTAAAAGAGAATAAAATTCAATGGAGGATGAACAACTAAAGGTATTTCTCGAGTTCTGAGCCATGTCCAACATTCGTCTAAAGACGCATCACTTTGGCAATGGATAATGTACCAACGTCGTTGTAGGTGGTCATGGTTGTAACTATCTCTTTTTCATCTTTAACACCAAATAAGAAGTTGATTACCACATTGACCAATGCGATTACATATTCGAGTGTAATGTTGCCCCTCGGGATGAACCTGAACTACAATGCAACGTTAAGTGCCCGACGGTTACACTGTCGATAAAATAAAGTAAGTAACTGATAACGTACACTCAATCGACATAAAAGAAATAGATTTTAACATAAATAAAATTCCTAACAAAGTCGACATGTCTTCCTCATACACCCCGGTTACATGTTCAGAATTTTCAGCAAATGGATGACTCACGGACTAAAACCATTCAAGGTATCCTGGTGCAGCTTCCCATGGATGGTTTGCCTTTTCACCGCACCGTTCTCTAGCAATGAGATGGTCCTCCCACTACTCCCAAATTTGGGGGTCGTAAGTGTACTTCACTGAGTGCGTATGGTCTTGGCTACTCCTATCAGCAGAAATGGATCAGTCTGGATCTTTTGGAATACTTTGAACATATTCCATTTGCTTTAACACCCTTATAGGATTGTGTGGTTCAATGACATCCATAAATTTGACCGAACCTAAATAGAAGGTGATTTTGTGGGCCGAAGGTGCATTCTTAGTGGGATACCAACGTACCAATGAAAACAATTCTTTTTAACATTTTATATATATTAAATTAAGACGATATTTTTGTTGTTATATAATGTAGGGTCATCACCTCATGGGGTCGCATCCTATTGAGTCACCTTCTAAATTCAATGAGAAGATCTAATGTTAGCCTTAAATCCTTCTTGTGGTGCTACTTCATCACTCGAGGCATTCCCACCCTATAGTTTGGACGCAAACATGGCTTAATGAATGGAATGTGATAGTACATCCAGCCCTGCACAAAATAAAAGTTACGAACAAAGTAATACAAAATCTAATTAAAATGCTTGGTTCAATAGTTTACCTCTAAAAAATCATGTATCTGCAAACTTGAGTCACCGCAGCGCGACTTGCAACGCTAAGCTGACAGTACATGTAAGCAAGTGCTGCACCACCCATGCGTACTCACCAATCTTGTCCACGTCTTCCAAAAGTTGAATGAGACTTATAGAGACTCTTGTACCAGACTTATTTGCAAAAAAGTGGCTTCAAGTAGGTATAGGATGTAGGTTCTGACTAAGCACTCAACTAGAGGATATACATAGCCCCCATTTTCCCATCAGACTCTTCATCTTCATCTTCCTCTTTCTCTTCATTGTACTTTTCCGCTATAAGTTTTCTAGTTAGGACTGAAAACCATTCCTTCAACCATGCCAACCTCACGTTGAGCCCAGGTATAGTCCTAATCTCTTCATCGACTTCACTGACTAGAATCCCCAACAAACAATTGACCATAGATGTGACCTAAACTCGATCATTCGGCTTGATAGCAACTGTGTTTCCGGTGACCTGAATCCTAAGAAGAACTCGTACGTAATCTAGTGTGATAGTCATCTCACCAAATGGCATGTGAAATGTGTTGGTTTCAGTCTGCCATCTCTCAACAATGCCAAAGATTAAGACTCGATTATTTCCATCATATGAGATATAACATAAAGGTTCCAAGCTGGAGTTATTAATCAACTTCTTCACTCTTTCCTTCTTTGGGTTTCCCTGGATAGTCTCCCAAACAGAAACTTGAGAACTATAGTTGATGCACTTTAGGAATCCTCGAGACTACAAAGTAAATTGTGCCAGAGTTAGATAACAATGAACCAAGACATTTCATAAGTTAATAAGACTATGCAATATGTACCTTGTGTTGGTAATTTGGGGTTCATGCGCAGTGGAGATTTCAAAACTATTTTGAGAAAAACCCCAACAGGATCTGAATCTGATTCCATTAAAACACGTTTAAACTATGAAAACTTAATCATACCTCAATCGCAATGTACCTTCTGAAGGTTAATCGATCTCTAAAGCGCTGCCAACGACGAACGCCCTCTATCAGCAGTCCACACACGAACGGCGGCTGAGATTTGAAGCGCTAGCTTCGAGAGAATACCAAACCTTTTTTGTTTCTCTCCAAAACGATCTAGAGCATACCAAAACCCTAAGTTGTTTTTTAAAATGAAAACAGAGTTTCGGCCCTTTTTAATCTTTCGTTAGTGTATTCTAACTCAAAGCGTCTATTTATACAACCCTTGTATATAGACCGTTAGTAAATTACACATATACCCTTACTTAAAGAGGTATAAGTGTAATACACTACAAGGACGTTTCTGTCGTGAATTTTATCATATAAAATTCATTCTTCCAAACTATTTTAAAATCTCACAAAACCATTCTTAGTGTGCGACCCAATAGGCTCATACAACGTTGGTAGTGTACCAAAACACATTTTGGTATACAAGTCATAAGCGGCCTCTAGCAAGACATTATGACTACCCAAGTTGTACGAATATCAAATCGATACAACCTAATCAATAGTGTATATAACATCCTTTTGTCACACGATATCCTTTTGATCAAACATAAGACATGGAATTGTCATCCAACATGTTCAATCGTACTAGTCTCGATTTCTATGTAGACTAAAAACATCCAAGTGACATTGATCAATATCAATTCACTTAGACTAGGCCTTTTAATAGTCTAACACATCGAGGGATCCACTGAATATCTCTCTCTATATGAGAGGGACAAATTCTATCTCGATTACACAACTTCACCACATTATTCACACAGTAACCAATCACAACCTTTATAATCGTCCGGTTAAGGACAACGTTTGATTGCGTCAAATCATTGTATTCCTAATGTTGAAGTCTCTGGTAATCAAAAGTCAGAGGACTGAATAATATACATATCATGAGAAACAACTATGACTTAATTCATGTGATGTTCTCATAGCGGGTTGGTCCAGTACTTTGTTCCCTAACAAGTACTCATGATCTTGATTCGTATTCCTATACGTATGATCATCAATCAAGACTCACACTAGTCTTAATTCATTATAGTTCCCAGTATAATAATCGACTAGGGACATTTAGGATATTTCTGTAAATACCCATGGATCTTATTATAATGTAAACATGCAAATCAATTATAATAAACAACAAATGAAATCCTCTATTTTAGTAACTAAAATGTATTCATAAAGATAATTAATGGATTGACCTAGGGTACATTTCCCAACACCTTGTTCCTCCAAATATCTAGAAAGAACATAATGTCGAAATGAGGGTAAAAGCTTTAAATTGGTTGGACCACAAGGAAGCGAAGTGGTTGTTTTGTCTTCCGCATGTGTGGATGTACCGAAAGAGTCATATGCACCATCAATATCTGCACTATTAGCCTCAGTAGCTGCAACATCACTCGATGATGTTCGACTAAGCTTAGTATCTTCCCTACTCCTTGCCCCAACTGTGAGAACACCACTATCCTAATAGAAGAAGTTACACCCTCATGCTCGACTCCAGTCTCCACCAGTTGCACCTCACTCTCGTTGGACTGTTTTACCCGTTTACATTTTGGGATATGATTATTATGATCCACTTTCTTTTTCCGGTTTGATGAAGTTGGGCGTTTCCTTTCAAGAGGGGCAACCTCCATTTAGGACTCTGCGCTACCGCTATCACCAACTTTGCCCCCCCACCTCGCCTAATAGCTGGAGACCTCCCTACTTCGTTTTTTTATTTTCCCCATACCTAAAAACGAAAAAAGGTGCTCAATATAGTCCTACTACAATAACATATATTATAACCACGCATAATAAATGTAACAAAAAATATAAATTTCATGGGGTTCGGACCTATAGGTCCGAAATCAATAGCATGGGCTATGGTCAAATTGAACCGCAATCTCTATACAAGTTACGGTCATGGATGTCTGAAATCATCTATTGCTTTTGGTCAAACAAAATAGAAAGTCATGAACACATTAGGTCATACAATTTCGAAAGTGAAGAGGCCAACTCGGTTGCACAGGGTCGTGGTGGATTCACATCTCACAGCCCTGTGATGTTGTTTGTTACAAAAAAAAGTACTTACAACCTAGAAAAATCCAAACCCAAAACGCATCGGCCAAAATCAACAAAAAATATAACCAAAAGACGCGAAATCTTATCACGATCAAAAGCCCTAACGTTTTAATGTAAAAAACTTACCCAATCGACCGAGAAAATGCAACAACTTCGACATGGTTCCCCTTGCTCGCCGAACTCTTCCAAGCCCATATCTGGTGGGGTTCGACTGATATGAGTCTTCCTTATGCACCCTTGAACTTAACGCAATGCTCAAAATGACCCAACTAGCATAAAAAACGAGTACTATGGATTCGATTTTGGAGTTGGAAGGAATGGTGAGGTGTGTTTTGTTGGGTTGAAGGTAGGGGTAATCTTAGAATAAAATCGATAAAGTGTGGTCCCTTTAGTAAAAACACTTAAAATTGGGGTACAGTGTAATAATGGGGTCCTTATAGTAATATTTAGCCGATGCCAATTTTTTTTTTTTCTTAATGTTTGGGAAATTTGATCCAAGTGGAAGTAGTCATGTTTTGAGTTGTTGAATTCAAGGGGGTAGTAGTTGTGTCTAGAGTTTTGATTAGGAGAGTAAGATCTAATACCAGCTCCAGCTTCTGATAAACTCTTGAGTTAAATAAGTCTTTTAAAGAATACCCAAAGCCTTGATCTCGGTTGTATAGTTATCTGGTTACTTCAATCCATCCATGCTGATCAAATTAATCAAGTGAGTGTTAATCGAGACAACTTTCTGCTGTGCAAATCCCAATCTACCTACATCGGCGAGCGAAAGTGTGCGATCCGCAGCAGTGACGAACCCAAACCCTAGAGATCTGCAACGAATGCGTCTCTAATCTCTCCGATTCTCTTCCTCAGATGCTCCTCAACGATGTTTGAATGGCTCAGTTCAGGCAATCATCATGCTCGTCAACAGCATCAGAGCACGTATCGATCGGTATCAGGATGCCGCACAAGCAAGGATTTCGGAACCGGAGATATGCTCGGTCCGAGAAGAACGCTTGGAAGATCTCGTTTACAGGTGTTGTTGTGATTCTCGTTTTGGTCCTCATCGTCACTGCTTTCGCTTACCATTTCGTCTCAGCAGACAAAGGTCCGTCTATATGTTTCTTTCTTCATTGTTATTTTTGGTAATGCAGAACAGTGGCATCATGCCATCAGAGCAGTAAATTGTGCGTAGTTTGAAACTTCCACGGACTTTGTTGTTCTAGATGCGGAGGATTACTGCATATTTCATTTCAATGCGCGACTTTATACTGTTTAATATAATTAAGGGATTTAGGAATTGGTAGTGAGTAAATTATGATTGATGTTTGGTCTAATTAGGTGAAAGAAAAATGTTCTCTAGTTTATGTCCTGGCGCGGACCATTATAGACTCTTGAATATAAAATCTACTGTTTAAGTCATTAGAGACGCTTCTCTAGATGTCGAATATATAGTACCAGGAGCAATGGAAGCTAGGTAAAGTTTGGAATTGTACAGATGTTGCATTCATTTTGTTGAGCTGTTGGATTCAATTTAAGAATGGGATCAAGTTAGTTAGAGTTTTCGGATTGCAAGTTTTGGTCGATTCACTGAATGTTTTGGAAAAGGTTTCCCGTTTCCCTTTTAGTGAGTAAATTATGCTCGATGTATTTGAAGCTTTTGCTAAAGGATTTGGATGAACTAGTTAAAATTTCGAAACATTGCTGAGTTATCTTCTTCTACAGGTGCTGAAAGTTTTAAAATTGTGAGAAAGTATATGTTAAATGAGAAAGCGTTTCAACAAATTCATGAAAGCAATTTCTCCAAACAGAAAATTTCAATTTTTTTTAACATATTAGCAATTGTGATTATTAAATTAAATACAAGCAATTGTTCATTTAGCTGCTTGCAGCTTGACTTTTGCATCTAAGTGACTAGGAAGATGTGGGTGTTGCAGAATCAGACGCGTCTAATGGCCAGGATAATGACTTGAATGATGACTCGGATTTTCTTGCTAATGTCACTCGCACCAAACACTCTACAGTTCTCAAGTTTGGTCGAGGTTCTGGGAAACATGGGCGCGATTCAAGGTATTGGGACAAAGATGACCGAAGAAGGGATGATGAGTACTCAGAGAGTGCATCCGAGCTGGAAAATGCTGATGATCATAATGAGGCATCGGTTGATAAGATTCATGTTAAAGAGAGGACTAAAAGCAGGGAACCCCCTCATAAACCGTCAGCAGAATTGCAAGGAAAGCTTGTAACTGATGCTAAAAGCATAGGGTTGTATAATGAAGCTGGGCGTGATGAACTGAAACAGTATGAAGCAGAATATGAGGCCTCATTGAAAAATGTTGAGCGGTTGGAAAAAGAGAAAGGCGGTGAGCATGATAAAGTATTTGATGCTGATTTGGAGTCACAGGCTTTTGATGATGAATATGACGATGGTATTGATTTTCTTGATCCTCACGATGCACAAACTGATGATACGAGTAGAAGTGATGATGAAGATGTCTCTGGAGTAGTACAGGGCCAGGAAAACAGTACTGAAAAATCTGTTGCCTCCCATGTGGCTCAAAATGGGGACCTGAATACTGACGAATATTCTGATGAAGCCGCTACAAATACAAGCGGGGAGAACTCTTCCCATGGTGCTAATGTTAAACTAGATTCCATTCATAATGGTCGATCTGCTAAAGGATCTAGCTCTGAAAAGAAGTCGGACACAAGAAAAAAATCTAAACACCATAAGCTCTCAGGTAACGTATAAGGTTTTATTTGTTTATTTTTATTTTTTAGCAATATTGTAGTCTTTCATTGATTTTGTGTCCCTAAATCTATTAGCGTGTGATAACATTATTTTATGTTAAAAACACACTACTAGTAATATCTAAAATTTGTTTGAAAATGCCTTTGCATTTTGGTTCCTTGAATGGATTGAAGCCTTTGTAAGACTTCTTTCATGCTCAACAACTTGTTTAACTTGAAACTGAAGATGTGTGGAATGGGAGCACGCTGCTCCATAATACAACAACAACAACAATATGATGCTCCATTTACCATGATTTTTCAATTAGTTTCTAATTAATCAAATGTATATATGTCTTCTTAACTAAAAAGTAGTTGTAACTAAGTAAAAAATAAAAACAAGTAGTTGTGATTCTTGTGACTTACGATCTTCATTATCCTTTGATTCACTGAGTCTGTTTACTGACGACCTAACCACCATACTCTTAGAAGTAAACTGTTCTAAACTTCTAATGCTGATCAGTTCCATTTGACATTGACAATTCTGATATTGATAAACTCCACATATTGTCTTAAGTTCTTTATTATTGACATGAACTACTAATTTCTATATTAAGTGTCAAATTTTTGATCCATGTAGCCGACCTCAATTAATTTGGGATTTGAGGCTATCTTGTTGTTGTAAGTGTCAAGTTTTTAGAAAAAACTCTAAACACAAAAATGTAAAAGCACAGTTGTACCATAAATCATGTAACTATCTTTAATTTAAACAACAGATTCTGAAATAATCAAAAGTTTTAAACAAAAATCTTTCATTTATAAGAGGGAAGTGCTACAGTATATAAATGATTGAATTTATATCATCCTCTTTAGAAAATGGTTCTTCTTCCATAGCATCACCGACAACAACATAGCCTTATTCCCAAATTAATTGGGGTTGGCTACATAGATCAAACTCTTCCATTGTGCTCGATTTTGTGCAATTGATGGTGAGCATTCCAAACCATTCAAATCCCTCCTAATTAATGCATCCCAAGTTAACTCTTCCATAGCATCACCATTGGTTGAAAAATGTTGTCCTGGATGTTAACATTCTTCTTGGCAATGGTTGAAAGCAAATGATGTGATAATCTATGGCTACTTCAGGACGATGTTTATAAAATCTACCGGTCCCTTCTTCACAACCTTATTTAAGGGAATCAGCTTCAATTGTGGTCTGCACTGTTTTTAACTTTCAACTAAGCATATTGCTATATTATTATTCAATGTAGAAATGTGTAAGTTAATTATCACGTGATTAATTATTAATGATATAAAGGGCAATGGTTTCCAATATTTGTTATTTAGGCCTATGCTTCAAATCATATTTTTAATAACATTTGGTGCTAATGCTTTTCTCTAGAGGGAAAATGAATAGTTTCGTTTTTTTATAAAAGTGCTATTTAATAACATTTGGTGCTAATGCTTCAAATCGGTTTTTTGTAAAATGCACAATTTAGAATATTTGCTCTTGTAAAAGTGCTATTTTTCTTTTTTTCTTTTTTAACTTCATTTAGTCTACTGTTATCCAATCTGAATCTACTTGTTAGTCGTCAATACTCAGAAACATGGGAATGCATTCAAATCTTGAGTCATCTCTATCCTCTCTTGCCCTTCGTATGGTTGTCTAGCTTCACGATGGAAATAAAATATTGTTGAGGGTTTGCCCGTTTTAGATTTTACGGACATATAATGTCAGCATGTGTTTGCATCTTTGCTGGTCATTGTTTGTTTTCTAACATGATCACTATGAAAATTGGTCAGGTTCCTCTTGTGAGATTAAGTTCTTAAACTCTACTGCCCAACTTATTGAACCTTTGGAAAGCCGAAAGTTTTCAAGGTTTTCCTTACAGTATACTGAAGTAGAACAAAGACCTAGTGGAGAAGAAAAATGGGAACCTCGGTTTGCAGGTCACCAAACTCTACTAGAAAGGGAAGAATCGTTTTATGCACGTGATCAGAAAATTAACTGTGGCTTTGTTAGAGGCCCTGAAGGATCGCCTAGCACTGGATTTGATTTGGCTGAAGATGACATTAAGTTCATGAGTAGTTGCCATATAGCTGTATCTTCTTGCATCTTTGGCAGCTCTGATAACTTAAGAACACCAACTGGTAAATCGGTAAGGTCTTCTTTTCTTGCATGTTTTTAGTCTTTCAAACTAATTTTCTTGGGCATTTATTTGGAATTTGAACTTTATTTGAACACTGATGTTGACATATATGTTACTCGGACTGTTTACTATAACCCAAAGTGAGAACGAGTCCAACACCTGAAAAAATTTGGACATCATTTCTGAAGCTTTTTGATTGAAGAAGATTCAAAATGCAAAGTAGAAAGAAAAAAAAATAAAAAACTAGAACTTCCTACTTTAAAATGAAGAAATGAAAAATAAAAAAGAAATATAGTTTATAGGCTAGTATGTATAATTTATTACTTATATCTATGCACGCATGTCTAAATTCTTGAACATTTTTGCCAAATCCCTGTGTCCTTAAATTAGAGAATAGGCAAGTTCGACCTTTGGACACATACCCACACCCAACACCATATACATGATTCCAGGTAACATTGACTGACATATTACAACCATGGTAGAGGAATGTGACTCATTCTCTTGAGATTTTCTTATGTTGGATTATAGTGGTTGATGTTTGAGTTGTAAGGATGCTAGTTTCATTTTTTTGATGCACCCTTCCCGATCCATAAAAATTGTTTGCATATGCTTTGGGCTGAATGAGTCTTTTTGTACTCATATGATTGATATTTTCTTTGAATTTGAACCTTTTCTCATGATATTCTATATCATCTTGTGGTCCTTGTCTTAAATTTCTCGTTTCCATAATTGATGCTGCAGAACCTATGCCACCAATGATATCTAGGTAAAGCGTAGACATTGGTTAACACATCCATTGATCACCATATGAATTTCTCCTTTGAGCAATTGTCTATGCGAACCTCATCCTACCACTTTCCATTTTTAGAATGTCATGAGTCTTCTTTGAATATTCAAGTCTATAGACTACACATTCATTACTTTTCCCATTCTGTTTGAGGTACTTAAAGTGCTGCTAAAATAAACAATTTCTATTCAACCTTTCTAGAATGTATGAATATGGTTGTAACTGTTGAGTCATTGATAGTTGCAATTATGTAATTTGTTTAAACCTTTCTTATGGAAACTTAGAATGTGTACAGAGCTCATAGCCTCATAATCAGTACAACCTTACACCATTTTCTTAGTGTGATGTCATGTTATATTTGACCTAGAAAGTTTTCCGAAAATAAGAATGAGGAAAGAGTCCATCTTCACTTAATAATCTTGAGCAATTCATCATAAAAGTTTTTTTCAACCCTGAATCTGCAAGTCTCGCAACATGTATGACTTTCCATTGCTTTTTTTCAAGAGTGCCTTATTTGCTATTAGATTTTTTGGAAAACATCAACCATAGCCTGTAAAGTCTTGAAGAATATTCAACTAAGAAATACTTTTTTATTAAAATTTCTCACGTCAAATAGAAAGTATGTTATGCCTTCCAAATTTTTACTATGAATATAGAAACACAAATTCAAAACTTTGACATTGCTGTGCTACTTGAAATGACCTATAGCAGCATTTAATATGGCCTATAATTCCTTGAATCTTGAACTTAATATCATTGATTCCAAAGTTCATATAATGTCGGCTACAATTGTAGATTTTCGAAGTCTTTATGTAATGTTTGGTGTCTCTGCAGGTAACACGGTTATCAAGGAAAAATGTTTGCTTTGTCATGTTTATGGATGAAAATACATTACAAATGCTTTCCTCAGAAGGACAGAAGCTAGATCGAATGGGATTTATTGGTTTATGGAAGGTCGTAGTGGTGAAGAATTTACCTTTTACTGACATGCGGAGAGTGGGTAAAATACCCAAGTTTTTAACTCATCGGCTTTTTCCTTCTGCGAGGTAGAATCATTTTATTATCATTACACGCTTGATTCATGCCACTTGAAATTTATTGTGCAAATGATCCTTTTCAATTGCAAAATTAATTTTCATAATTTGGAAAATATCTTCAAGAGTTGGATCGGTAACAATCCAAAAAACATTATCAATTGTTTTCTAATCGAAGTCAACAAATAACTAATTGGAGATACTTGGAGTCTCCAGCCGCTTTTATGAAAGGGTTTAGGGTTTTATGAAAGCTCTCTTTTTGGTATGCTTTTTCCTTACCATCTTTTCAGGTGGTCTACGATACACAAAACACCAAAAGCTCCCTGTGATAGCTTTCAAGTTCTCTAGTCTTTAACTTTTGTGTACCTATAATGAAAGCAAAACTTTGTTTGTGCTTACTCGTGAATTTGCGAAATGAGAACTAGCATAAGAATGCTAAAAGTATGTCATGTCATGTTCTTTCACTGAATATTCCTGACAAAATTCTTAGGTTTAAAAACCTAGAGCTCAAGTAATTGTTTGACGATCTCCTAGGAATGAGAGAATAGGCTAGAATTGACTTATGCGAATGTCATCCAGATTGGAAATACAAATCCTGGTGCTGTATCAAGCAGAGAATGAATATGAGAATGAGTATTTGTTATTGCATCTTGTAGTCTTAAATATATTGTTTAATATCATTAAGTCTTGACTGTTGGTAGTTGGCTAGTTGCCAAAATCAATTGATGTCAATGTATTAACAGTTCTAGATCACATAATAACAAATACTAAGATGGTAAGGAAATGTAAATTTTGAGCTATGGAGACATTGACATCAATTGATGTCAATGTATACACAGTTCTAGATTACATAATAACTGTTGATATCAATTGAGTATTGACTCATCATTGGAAACAATGTCATATTACATGATGCATATGAACAATAATGATAAAATGTCAATTTTGAGCAATGGAAAATTGGATGAGGGGTTGAATAAACCAAATGTATTTAGGCAATCTAACATCAAGCATCTGTAGAATTCTTAGTCATATGTGTGTCTCATTTAAGCTTTCAACTTATGTTGTTGGCCTCTTAGTAGTTATTACTAATAATTCCCCTAGTCTATAGAAATGTTATGTTTGCTTCGTGATGCATTTTTAGTTTCTTTCTAGTGTTTAAATTTGTTTGGTTGTAAGTAGCGCAACCTGTGAAACTGTCCAGTCCTTGTTAATTAGAGACCAAACACATTTTTAGTGGTGCTTATACTTCTCTTGAGTCTTGATTTCAAGTCAGGGTTATATCATTTGAAGCCTCTTCAAGTGATTTGTAGTTACTTCCATGCCTTGAAGACCTCAAAGTAGCTTATTTTGACATTAGAACTTTCTTCATGTTAAACAATTTAATTATGCTATAGAATTTTCAATATGGCATCTGATTATTAGAAATTATGTGAAGCTTAGTAAGAAAGAGCCAATAACAAACTTGAGTACATACGAATGGTGAGCAATTCTTAGGCTCTTCCATGTTTTGGATGTCTATAAATTAGAATATATTTTGTTATCATATAATATATCCCCTTGGTTTCTCCCTGGTTATGGGGACGGGGTGCCCGACTAACTCTCGCATAATTAGTCGAACCAAAGTAAGGCAGAGCTGAAAAAGGTCTGGACACCCACTTATATAAAAAGAAATAATAGAAGAAGTACCATCAGAAGAATATAATGCGATCGTTGGAGTTTGCCTTTGCAATTTACAAGGTCATTTAAGATCATTACAAGCTCTTTAACATGAGCATATAAGAAACAAAGACCTGAAAAATAATTTTTGACTGCAAGAATTAGTTTCGATTTTCAAACATCAGATAGATAGTGGCTCTCAAATTCTTATTTAATCCGTTTAATGATCATTCTTGACTCCTTAGAAACAACAATGTGGAAGCCTCAAACCCAAATTAGTTGGGGTCAGCTACATGCCCTTTTTGTCCTGCTTTCATAATCCTTTTAATCCGTCCTAATTAATGTCTCCCAACTTATCTTAGGTCTACTTCTATACCATTGAATTTCTTCTTTTTCTATTGTATCTAGTTTTGTAATTGGGGCACGGGCATTTGCAAGTGGTCTTTGGATTTGTGCAAATCATTGCAACAACCCCTCCTTAATTTTTTGCATTGATTGTTGCTTAGACTTGTTCATGGGCTCTGGTCTCGCTTGGCCCGCCCAAGCCTGTGAACAAATGACTAGGCTTAGGCAACCCTTTTCAAGGAAAGCTTGGGCCCGAGCCCAGTTAGTAGCACTTTAAAGTTGGACGGGTCATCATAAAATGCCCATACCTGGCCGGGATATAACTAATAATTAAGACTTTTAAAATAAATAATGATGTTGGTGGGATTTGATTCTAGGAATACCATTTGAGCTAAATATCCTTCTTGCATAACAATTGTTTATAAAATAAATGCATAGAAATACAAATGGTATTGAAAATGTTCATTAAAATAAATATTATGAAATAAATAAATAATTTCTTTTTATATTTTCAATTAAAAAGGGCTTGTAGGAGGTTTTATATTCTTACAAGGGCTGGGCTTGAGCCAATATATAGGGTCACACATAGGTGGTGGATTGGGTGGGCTGGGTGGGTCTGGGCTAAGGTTCTTAGGCCTGGGCCCAGTTGGTCCAGGCCCGAGTCCTGCTGCCCTTGAACAGGTCTATGGTGCCACTTCTACTCTTTTTTCTCTTTTTTATAATCTTTGTATTTCTCATTCTATCTTTAGGATTTTTTATTTTTTTGAAACCCTTTCCCCAACTGTCCCAACTGTGTGGGATCTGATCCCTTCATGAATTTGCTATCTCCATTGTCGAAGGCTAAATCTAAAAACACATTAGTGTTTTATGCACCTTACTTTAATTTATTTGTCATTTTTAGTCGAGTAGTCTATTTTCTTCTATATTGCCCTTTTTTGTTCATTGGTCACTCTTTCTAATCGATGCATCTGTTGTATAGAAATCATATCTTTTGTGCTTTGGTGTACATCCAAGCCATCTTAATCTGTTCTATTTCATTTTATCATTTATCAGCTGAACACCTTAAGTTCTTTCTTGGATTTGTTATATAGGAATCATATCTTTTGTGTTTCTGTTTTTGCAATGCTCATTTTATTATGCCCCCTTTATTTGTTGCGCTAAATTCAGTTTTACGGAGCATAGGTGCTTATTTTGTGTCTTATAAAGTTTCTGTTACCTTCAATGTGATACACTGTCATATAGTCCAGTAGATGCACTGCTTCAGTTTAACTTAACCAGACTTTCTTCACATCTTTGCTTGCCTCTACTTTGCTCTTGCTCTAACATTCCTTAATTTTTGTTATCCTCAATGCACTTGTTGTCCTCAATCACTTAGCAGATTTGCTTGTACCTTATGTAAAATTTTAGTTCTCTCTCTTCTGCACTACTCTATGTTTATTTAGTAAATGAACCCTTGCTACCGAAAAGTCATTGTCATTTTTTGCAGCAAAAAGATCAGCTTGAAAATATTATGGCAATTACAAGCATCACCAATGATAGTGTCAAGTTCTTGGTTGCAACTGCCTTACAAATTTGACCCTAACTTTTTTCTTGGTCATTTGCACATTAAATTTGTTTTCCCCCAATTGAATTTTTGTCGTGATAAAGTTGTGTTGCTCCCGAGTCATGAGTTAGGGCGCTCGACTAGGCCCTGAAGTATTAGTGTCGGCTGAAGTGCTGGGACGCCCATGGTTACCAACACAAATACATGTAACTGTCTTGCTATATTCTTTAGATTACAGATTTCTGACTAGAGGGAATGAGACAAAAAAGATTACTGCAGTTCATGATGCTTAAAATATAATTATCAGTGCCATCTGAAGCGACACTTGTTTTGACTTTTGCATAGTTTCTGGGTATGAGAATTCATTATAAATTTTCTAGGCTATCCTCTTGTGACCTTCAATTGTAGATTTGTGGGTTAGAGGGTCCTAAGTTATAAAATTTTGTGCCCTTCATTGGGAAGAAGAGTTTAAGTGGACAAAACCTATCAATTTTATGGATTTATGTGATTTTGCCTCAAATATTGTCTCTTGCAACTCTATCTAGCAGGTATAGATAACGAGATTGAAGGAAGTCCTGTCTTTGTCCATTGCAAGATCCCAATTTGCCTTTATCTTGAAATCTTGATGCAACATTAATTGCTAATGAAAACACACAGAGAAACTCTCTCGCAAAACTCAAAATCTCATCAATCAATAATCAATCAACCCCAATTACAAATCGTCGAGGCCTTGTAAAGGCTTTCAAACAATAACCTCCTGTAACATACAAGTACTTGTAATTCTAAAACAAATAAAATTTGTATTAGACCTTAACTGCATGGTAAAGCCTAAAACCGTAACTTTATTAAACTCCTATTTCAACCCAACTATAAAAAAGAAACTCTTAATTAATTTGACTCCAACTATGACTCTATCTATATACTAAAGATCACCAAAGCACATTGACACACATGCACCAAAACACATTGATAAAAATCAACTCTAACTTAGACTCTTAACTCTAAGTCAAATTAATTCACACACATGTCAATCTTAACCAACGGCTCTAATTTGTATGATGTGTCAAATTCATACACGGCTGTGAACGCGCAGTTCTATTCTCCTTCAAGAGGTTCTTGGTGGAATGGAAGTAGTGATTAGGGGAGGAAAGTGATGTTAGCTTGGAGTTGGAGGTGAGATTGATGGAAGAAGGGCGGAGTTGCTTTTGTTTTTTCCTTAAGTTAGAGCTAGGCACTGTCTCTTAAATTGTTTTATCTGCTATTCCGAAGAAAGAAATACTGTATGGGAAAAACATCCATGTTGTCATAGTAGGCAGAGCTCACTTTTTTAGATGTTGGGAGGGTACTTGTTGTGGGCAAAATAATTTTGCCTCATTTTTTTATTTATTTTATTTGTCGTTTCATTTACTTTCTACTCAACATGACTCTTATCTCATCTTTTGCTATTAATGACTCTTACTCATCCCTTGTTATCAATGGTCTATAGCTAATTTCCATGGAAATTTCTAGGATAGAAAGCCTGGGTTTGGCGTGTCTTTTATGTCTTCTAGATGGTTTTCATTTTGAGTAATGTTAAAGTTAGTTTAGAATTCAGATATTAGAAACAATTTAGGATTAGAACTTTATAATTAGTAAATTTTATATGATGAGGATTTACTTTTAAGCATATGAGAAAGTTCACAAGTGTACATTGCATTGGCTATATAAAGCCACGAAAAAGTTGTAATTGTCAGAAACTTGCTCTATGCTTATATTCTATGCTTTAAGAAATAACGTTTTCATATTTAAATTCAATAATCACATCAAATTATGGGATTGAGGACAAAAAGGGATGTGAACTTGATTCATGTAAAGGCTTTCATGGGAATCCTCACTCTTTTCACGTATGGTAACCCTTTGAACTCCTTCAGCTTTTCAGTGCATTAGTGCTGTATTTTAACCATCAACCAGAAATTAAATCTGATTATGATATTTCTGTTGAAGTCAAGCTAAAGATATAAATAATTTGCAAAGTCTCATATAAAGCCATTGGATACTCTTTCTTGATGTCAGGGGAAGAGAGGGACGGTAATACCTTTGGATTTCTTCTTTAAATGCAACACTATACTAGAACTCACAATATGATCATGATCCTCTTTTTGCTTTTGTAACTGGAATGTATTTTACTAATAGAAAAACCATTTCTGATTTTAAAAAAAAAAAAAAGTACTTCTCTGTTTTGTCAAAATAGAAAAACCTGTCCATATTAAATTATATTATTTATATGCTTTGCTATATATATAGTGAATGGATTCTTAGGTGAAGTGGAATATCAATTCTCCTCTCAAAATGTCAATTCTTCTTCACATCTCATCGACATCCCTTCTTTTCTCCCACTTCATCAGTAGTCTTGTTTGGAATGCTCTGTTTCCACAGTTAAGAAATTCACTTGGCTTGTGTTTTTCTATACGCTCATCACTATGATATGCTTCAAAGGAGACCTTTGGCTCGAGTATCTCATAGGTTATGCATTTTATGCGAGCGAGAACCAATTGAGCTCTCTTTTCTTTTTTTATTTCCTTTTCTTTTTCTTTTAATTGTGGGTTGGTTAGTTGGTTATGGTATCACGTATAGAGTTTCAATTTGGCCAGTGGGTGGAAAATTTGCCACAGGAATCCTCTTAACTATGACATGCTTTATTAGATTTGTTTCATTCTGGTTGTTGGGTGGTAGATTTGCATAGGGAATCCTTTATTTGATTTGCTGGGAGGGCGGTGTAACATATTGCATGCTTAGATACTTTTGCAGCTTGTGCTTGAGTGTGTTGACTAGCACTCTTTCATACTCTTGGGTTATTACTCTCTTTTCAAAAGGTCTACTGTAATCCTTATTTTTTCGCTGGCATTGATCTCTTCTATTTTTTGAAATTAAGGCCTTGTTATTTAACCTGCATTACCTGTGTGTTGTATAACTTGTATTGGCTCTTATGGCTAGAATGATGGTGCTCCACAATATGGAATTGTGTGACTGCAAAAGTTATTTGTTATATTGGTCTTTGATCCCATTGATCTTTGTGGACCTTTCCACATCTATGAAAGCTTTGTTGATCTGTTTTTCACAATCTATTGATTGCAAAAAGAATTAATTCAAATTAAGAATCCTAGTGCTTGGAAAGTTGGAATTTCTGCGTCATGATTATATATTTATCACAATGACTCATTGCGATGTTGCAAATGCTTGTGGATGAATGTTTGCAGTACTACTTCTGCATGGTTGTTTTGGAACTCCATTCAGTTCTTTTGGTTTCTTGTTTCTGATGTTTTAAATGTAAAATATCTCGACAGGTATTCAATTTGGTTGGACAGCAAATTGCGCCTTCAAAAGGACCCACTCCTTATCTTGGAGTATTTCCTGTGGCGAAAAGGCTATGAGTATGCTATATCCAACCATTATGACCGTCACTGCTTGTGGGAAGAGGTGGCGCAAAATAAGAAGCTCAACAAGTTCAATCATACCATTATTGATCAACAGTTTTCCTTTTATCAAGTTGATGGCATGAAGAGATTTAATTCCTTGGATCCCAACAAATTACTTCCCAGCAGTATGAACTGCCTTTCGCGTGTCCTCTTTCAAATCCTTCTATAATGTGCATCTCCTGTATTGAATTTGTTAGTCATCATTTGACTCTTGCTTTTTCCATGAACAGATGTTCCTGAAGGTTCTTTCATTGTGAGGGCACACACGCCTATGTCAAATCTCTTCTCATGCCTTTGGTTCAATGAGGTGGACAGGTTTACTCCTCGTGATCAGTTGAGTTTCGCCTATACTTACCACAAACTAAGAAGGATGAACCCTGACAAACCATTTCACCTTAATATGTTCAAGGTATACGTTCGTCGAAGACCTTCCTTGTAAATCAATGGAGCTTAAACATTTGATAAATGTTCTTTTGTAATTACTGTTTTATTTTCTTACTGAATTACCAAAGCTTCTCTTTATCATTGCAGGATTGTGAGAGGCGATCAATAGCAAAGCTATACCATCACAGATCAGAGGGTAGGAGGAGCTTACCTTTGCAAGCCACTGGTTGATTTAGGATATGAATACATTGCAAAGTTCATTGTCGCTTGCTAGCTTTTAGCATTTGGCTGAAGATTGATATCCTCTTATCTGAAAGTTCTGCTTCAAGATGCATAATCATTCCAGGAGCAAGGATATCGGGAAAAGCTGACGGGTACAGTTTTCATTTGGAACGAGTATAGCAGCATTCTATTTTCATATTCTTCTCTGTCAATATATCATTTTGTTCCGGGGAAAGAGTGCTCCAATTTATTTTTAGACGTATCACGATTACCACCACAACTATGACCGCGATTACTGTATCTTTATTGTTGAAACAACAGTTCTGATTCATTTTGATTCTTTTATTGAGCATTCCGTTGTACTGAATTCTTCGCGTTGTTTTGCTTTTATCCCGACAAATTGCAATTGTTTGCCCATGTTGATCCATTGATTTTTTTTTTCTTTTGGTGAAAGCACGGCTTAAAAGCCGGATTAAATACCTGTTGCTACAGGGGCAACAAAAGAATCAACTCCGTATTGGTACAGAAGAATTTCAAGTTACGAAGGAGGAAGGAAATAACATTATTGGTCATATTAGTCAGAACCCTCTTCGCCATTCGATCAGCACATGAGTTGGTTTACGCGGTATCCAACACAGGCGAACCTCCCAAGCCCGTCTCAGTTGTGTCCTTATCTGTTGCAACAACCTACACTCTGGTGTTGACGATTGTTCCTTGGAGAGAAATCATAAACCTCCATAGAGTCGGTCTCCACAACAATTTTCTTCAAATCCAGTTGGAGACTTAACTTAAGCTCCGCTACCCAGTTGGCTTCCTCATTCCTAATCACACTGCCTACCCGAGCTTCCCCATTAGAATCATTACTTGAGCCAGCAACATTTACTTTGATTCACCCCATCTCAGGATGCTGCCAATGCTGAACAAAGGTCTTCTGGGCCACCTTGCGTACAGCCTGAGCTCTCACCATAGACGCCCCAAACTCTTCAGTCCTCGTTCTAATGACTCGGATAGGGTCCGCTAGTTGGTGCTCTTCCTCCTGAAAGACAAACTAATTTCGCCATCTCCAAATACTCCATATCGTAGTTGAAAAAACCGAACTCCACTCCAGCCAATTGAACTTACTTCCGAAGTTTTGATCTAAGCAATCTAGGACCCAGAAGTCCACGTAAAGATAGAAGAATCCCTGCCAGTCGCGCTGGTTAAGAATTCCCATCCAAATTCTTTTGGATACATTACATTACAATCTCTATGCGCATGACTCTCAGTTTTTCGAGTGTTGTCCACACCTTGAATTGACCTCAAGAGATATGTAATGATCGACGTGAGCAAAGTAGTGTTGTAGGAAGTCTCCCTCTAGCTGTCAACTAGAGGCGGAACTAGAAAATTTAGTTAGGAGGCGGAGCATACCAAGAACTATACTTATTAACTTGGTCCACCTTATGTGTATGTGGGTCACGCTTAATTTTTAAGGGTAGTAAGACTAATGTAAACTCGACGACCCTATTCAAGATTGTAAAAGCTTGATAATTTAAGGCAACGACTAAAGGACCCCAGTTATTACTAAAAGGACCCCATTAATACACTGTACCCCAATTTTAAATGTTTTTCACTAAACGGACCCACTTTTCGATTTTATTCCAAGATTCCCTGCCTTCCATCGAACTCCAAAATCGAATCATCGGTACTCGTTTTTTACGCTAGTTGGCATTCTGAGCACTGCGTCGAGGTCGAGGGTGCATAGGGAAGGCTCATATTGGTCGAACCCCTCCAGATCTGAACTTGGAAGAGCCCGATGAGCAAGGGGAACCATGTGGGAGTCGTTGCATTTTCTTAGTCGATTAGGTAAATTTTTTGCATTAAAATGTTAGGGGTTTTGATCGTGACGAGATTTCGCGTCTTTTGGTTATATTTTTATCGATTTTGGCCGGTGCAATTTGGGTTTGAATTTTCTAGGTTTTAAGTATTGTGTTTTGTGACAAACGACATCACAGGGCCATGAGATGTGAATTCGCCACGACACTGTGCAATAGAGTTGGCCTTTTTACTTTCAAAATTGTATGATCGAGTGTGTTCCTGACTTTTGATATTGTTTGACCGAAATCAATAGATGACTTTGAACATCCATGACCGTAACTTGTATAGAGGTTGCAGTTCCATTTGACTGAAACCCACACTATTGATATCCGACTTGGAGCTCCGAACCTTATGAAATTTACATTTTTTGTTACATTTTTTTATCCCTGGTTATAATGTTGTTGTAGTGGGACTATATTGAGCACCTTTTTTCGTTTTTAGGTATGGGGAAAATAAAAAGCCAAGCAGGGAGGTCTTCGACTACTGGGCGGGGTAGGAGGGGGGCAAGCCTGGTGATGGCAGTACCGCAACATTCGAAGTGGAGGTTGCCTCTCCTAAAAGGAAGCGCCGAATTTCATCAAACTGGAAGAAGAAAGTGGATCACAATAATCCTAAACCTAAATGCAAATGGGTAAGACATGCCAATGAGAGTGAGGTGCAATCGGTAGAGGCTGAAGTCGTGCATGAGGGTGTAACTTCTTCTGTTGGGGATAGATGTGTTCACACAATTGGGGCTGGGAGTAGAGAAGATACTGAACTTAGTTGCACACTATTGGATGATGTTGTAGCTACTAAGGCTAATGCTGCAGATATTGATGGTGCAGATGACTCTTTTGGTACATCCACTTTATTTCCTAGTGGCTCAGCCGATTTAAAGCTTTTACCCTCATTTAGACACCATGTCTTGCTAGATATTTGGAGGAACAAGATACATATTGCATAGTCTTATTAATTTATGAAATGTTTTGGTTCATTTCTATTTAACTCTGGCACAATTTATTTTGTAGTCTTGAGCATTCCGAAAGCGCATCAACCATGGTTGTCAAGTTTCTATTTGGGAGACTATCACACTAGATGATGCGTGGGCTCTTCTTGGGATTCAGGTCACTGGAAAGACAGTTGCTATCAAGTCGAAGGATCGAGTTGAGGTCACATCTATGGTCAAGTGTTTGTTGGGGATTCCAGCCAGTGAAGTCGATGAAGAGATTAAGACTATGCCTGGGCTCACCGTGAGGTTGCCATGGTTGAAAAAAAGGTTTTCAGTCCCAACTGAATAACTTTTAGAGGAAGGAGATGATGATGAGGAAAAGGAAGATGAAGAGTCTGATTGGAAAAATAGGGCTATGTATATCATCCAGTTGAGTGCTTGGTCAGAGCCTACATTCTATACCAACTTAGAGCCACCCTTTTTGCGAATAAGTCTAGTACAAGAGTCCCCCTAAGTCTTATTTAACTTTTGGAAGATGAGGACAAGATTGGTGAGTACGCATAGGGTGGTGCGACACTTGCTTACATGTATCGTCAGCTTGCAATGCAAGTCGCGTCGGGGTGACTCAAATTTGCGGATATATGACTTTGTTAGAGGTAAACTATTGAACCAAACATTTTAATTAGATTCATTACTACTTTGTTCGTAACTTTTATTTTGTGCAGGGCTGGATGTACTATTGCATTTCATTCATTGTTGGGTTTTTGGGGTTCATACGCAACGAAAAATTCAAAACAATTTTGAAAAACACTAACAGGATTACAAATAAGTTCCATTAAACAAGATTTACAAAAGTAAACCATACCTTGATTCGTGATTTCCTTATCTAATTGTTCGATCTTCAAGATGTTCAAACGCACATCCTTTATCAGAAATCCACACACAAACAATAACCACAATTTGGAATGTTAGCCCCAAGAGACATTGAAAACGTTTTTCTTTCTCTCCCAAAAATCCAGATAATACAAAAATTGGAAAAACAAAATTCTTATCTTAGGTTTTGGGTATCACCCTTTATTTATATGTGTAGATAAGCTCTCACTTAAAATCTTATTTGTAATACAACTATTGTATTCACACTATTTAAGTAAATTCGAAATACAACTATTGTATTTACGTTGTTTAAGCAAATTACACACATACCCCTATTAATAAGTTATCATATAACAAATCATAAGGGCTTATATATTATGAATTTTATCTTATAAAATTCAATACTCTTGACTATTTGTAATTGCGTAAAGCCATTCTTTGTGTACGACCCAGTTGGTTCATGCGACGTTGGTAGTGAACCAAAAACCATTTTGGTACACAAGTCATAAGCGGTCTTTAGCAAGGCATTATGACTACCTAAGTAAGATGAATATCAAAATCGATACAACCTAATGAATTGATATTCTTTGATTAAATATAAGGTATGGAAAGTCACCCTTAATGTTCAATTTTACTAGTCTCGATCTTTAGATATATTGAAAACATATAAGCGACATTGATGATATCAATTTACTCGGACTTGGCCATTTAACAATCTAACACATCGAGGGATCCACTGATATTTCTCTCTTTACAAGAGCGACAAATTATTTCTTGATTACACACCTTCACATATTGCTCACATGATAACCAATCACAATCTTTATAATTGTCAGGTTAAAGACAACGTTTGATTGTGTCGAATTACCATGCCCTAATATTGAAGTCTATGGTAATCTCAAGTCGAAGGACTAAATGATATACCTATTAAGAGTAACACCTATGACTTAATCCATGTGGTGTTCTCATAGCGGGTCAGTCCAGTACCTTGTTCCTTAATAAATACTCATGATCTCAATTCGTATCCCTATACATATGATCATCATATGACCATCCATCAAGATTCACACTAGTTTTAATTCATTATAGTTCTCAGTATAATAACCGACTAGGGACATTTAAGATATTTTAACAAATACCCATGAATCTTATTATAAGGTAAACATGCAGTCATTTGTAATAAAACAACAAATTAAAAACCTTAATTTTATTAACTAAAAACTGTAAGATAAACAATGATTGTAGATTGACCTAGGGCACATGCCCCAACATCTCCCACTTGCACTAGGGCCAATCATTCATGTATCTAATACCCAATGACCTAACATGACCATCATGCTTCGCTTGTGGAAGAGCCTTCGACAAAGATCTCCAACATTATCTTCTGTAGGAACTCTGCAAATCTTCACGTCTCCCCTCTCAATGATTTCTCTAATGAGATGAAGACATCTGAGTATATGTTTGGATCTATGGTGAGACCTTAGTTCCTTGGCCCGTGCTATAGCCCCGTTGTTGTCACAGTATAAGCAAACAGGGTTAGCAATACTTGGAACCACACCTAGTTCATGTTGAGAAATGTGCCTTAGGTCAATCCATTAATAGTCTTTATGAATACATTTTAGTTAATAAAATAAAGAATTTCATTTGTTGTTTATTATAACTGATTTGCATGTTTACATTATAATAAGATCCATGGGTATTTAAAGAAATATCATGAATGTCCCTAGTCGATTATTATACTGGGAACTATAATGAATTAAAACTAGTGTAAATCTTGATTGATGATCATACGATGATCATACGTATAGGAATACGAATCAAGATCATGATTACTTGTTAGGGAACAAAGTACTAGACCGGCCCGCTATGAGAACATCACATGGATTAAGTCATAGTTGTTTCTAATGATATGTGTATTATTCAGTCCTCTGACTTGAGATTACCAGAGACTTCAACATTAGGAATACAGTGATTTGACACAATCAAACGTTGTCTTTAACCGGACGATTATAAAAGTTGTGATTGGTTACTATGTGAATAATATGTTGAAGTTGAGTAATCGAGATAGAATTTATCCCTCTCATATAGAGAGAGATATCCAGTGGATCCCTCGATGTGTTAGACTGTTAAAAGGCCTAGTCTAAGTCAATTGATATTGAACAATGTCACTTGGATGTTTTCAGTCTACCTAAAGATCGAGACTAGTACCATTGAACATGTTGGATGACAATTCCATGCCTTATGTTTGATCAAAAGGATATTATATACACTATTGATTAAGTTGTATCGATTTGATATTCGTACAACTTGGGTAATCATAATGTCTTGCTAGAGGCCGCTTATGACTTGTATATCAAAATGTATTTTGTTACACTGCCAACGTTGTATGAGCCTATTGGGTTGCACACTAAGAATGGTTTTGTGAGATTTTAAGATGGTTCAGAAAAACGAATTTTATATGATAAAATTCATTACAGAAGCGTCCTTGTAGTGTATTACACTTATACTTCTTTAAGTAAGGGTATATGTGTAATTTACTTAACCGTCTATATACAAGGATTGTATAAATAGACGCTTTTAAAATACAAATAAAAATGAAAGATTAAAAGGCTGAAACTCTATTTTTGTTTGAAAAATGACTTAAGGTTTTTGGTATACTCTGGATCGTTTTGGAGAGAAACAAAAAGGTTTGGTATTCTCTCGAAGCTAGCACTTCAAATCTCGGCCGCCATTCGTGTGTGGACTACTGATAGAGGGCGTTCATTGTTGGTAGCGCCTTAGAGATTGATTAACCTTCAGAAAGGTACATTGCGACTGAGGTATGATTAAGTTTTCATATTTTAAACGTTTTTAATAGAATTAGATTCGGATCCTGTTGGGGTTTTTGTCAAAATTGTTTTGTAATCTCCATTGCGCATGAACCCCAAACACCAACATTGGTATCAGAGCCTTCGAGTTTGATTCTATTAAACTCATTGTATATTTTCTTATGATATATGATTGAAAACATATTAATAGTTGATGTATATGTGATATACATATGTTTTCTATGAGATTTATTATCATGTTTTGTATATATGATACATATATTCGTGATTTAATTGAAATTAGTTTCGTACATGCTAGTAACCATGTTAGGTTAATTTGAATAATTTTAATGAATTGAGTTTCGTGTTCTATGATCCATGACACCATTAGGTTCGATTGGAATATTAGTTCATGATTCAATTACATGTTTGTGATTATTTGGATGAAGATCGAAATTGCAAATAATTAATTTTCAAAATTATTTATTTATAAATAATTAATTTTTGAAATTATTTATTTATCTTTGTATATCTATTTTGTTATGAAGTTTCTATTTGATAAAGATAGATAACAAATTAGAATAGGAGATAAATATTAAGAATCTTGTTATTGGTGATATACTAGGATTCAAATATCTTAAATCCAAAATAAATAATTAATTTTTGAAATTATTTATTTATCTTGTTATATCTATTTTGTTATGAAGTTTCTATTTGATAAAGATAGATAACAAATTAGATTAGGAGATATAAGCAAAATCAGTTTCGTTATCCCTATTGGATAGGAGATAAATATGGTATTGACTTAATTTTGGATAAATTAAGGGGTAAATTTAGTATAGTAAAATCAGTGAAAAATATGATTTTCTATAGCGAATTTCAATTTTGGAATTGAGATTCGTCTTCTAAAAAAAAAAGGGGGTGCTGCCCCCTGTACCCCCGTCCGCTGCCTGCTAACTGGCCAACGGGACCGCCATCTAACTAATCCTAGTGCATGAAAATTCTTCTATTAGTGAATAGCATAAAAATCTCCTAAATTGTTTAGTGTTTCTACAAATCAATAAAATATATGATATTTCATTGTTTACTTAAAAATCACTAAAACTGAATAAAATCCCTCTATTAAATTTTAAATCTCACGCCATCCAATTTTAAACACTTATTAAGGCCTCGATCGCACTAATATAGTTTCAGCCATAGCTGGATGTATTGTGTTATCTTAGTGAGATAAGTTGGGTAAGAGTTACCTAAATGTTTAAATTGATCCAACTTAATAAAGCTATCAAAATAGTTTTGGGTTTTAGGCATATGATGAGATAAAAACATGCTAAGACATAAGATTTTGTATCTCATAAAAGTATCTAAAATTACATAAGATGTAATTGGTAACTGTTACCTACCTAAATAATCTAGTTCTGTGTTTCATGCCATAGCTGTCATAGAATTAGGTGAAATATGGATTTTAGTCCCCTAAATAAACATTATGTTTTAGGAGGATTGTTAATTTAGTGAGAGTTTATTCCTCTTTACTAAAATAAAATCTGCATAATCTTTATTATAGATCAATGGCCTCTTCAAGTAACAATAATTCCATGTTACTGCGATCCATCCTTGAGAAGGATAAGCTATCTGAGACTAACTTTCTTGACTGGTTCAGAAACTTGAGAATCGTTCTCAAGCATGAACGCAAGTTGTATGTCCTGAATGCTCCAATCCCTGAGGACCCACCAGCCAATGCTACGAAAGCTATGAAGGATGCGCATAATAAGCATATCAACGATTCTACTGATGTTGCATGTATTATGCTGGCAACTATGGTTCCTGAACTTCAGAAGGACATGGAACTAATGGAAGCCTACGACATGGCTATAACGCCGAAGGAAATGTTCCAACAGCAAGCTAGGCAAGAAAGGTACGAGACAGTCAAAAACCTACATTCTTGCAAGATGACTGAAGGTGCGTCAGTTAGTCCTCATGTTTTGAAGATGAAGGGCTATGTTGACAAGTTTGATAGACTCGAATTTCCCATAAGCCAAGAGTTGGCTACGGATTTGATCCTAAATTCATTACCGAAAAGTTACTCACAATTTATGATGGACTACAATATGAATAATATGGAGAAATCAATTTCAGAGTTGCATTTGATGCTCAAAACTGCTGAACAAAATATCAAGAAACCCTCTAGTAATGTGCTGATGGTCCAAAAGGGAAAGGGAATGAAGAAGAAAGGCAAAGGCAAAGGCAAGGCTAAAGTTGCCAAGTCTATTGCTGCACCTGTCGCAAAGCCTGTGGAACAAGTCCAGCCCCAGCTTGTTCCTGCTTCAAAGCACCAAAAGGAAAAGGAAGGAAATTGTCATTTATGTCAAGCACCTGGACATTGGTTCAGAAATTGCAAACTCTATCTGGAAGATCTAAAGAAGAAAAAGGGTAATGCGACTACCACTACAGGTATTTATGTTATTGAAATTAATTTATCTACTAGTGATTCCTGGATATTAGATACCGGATGTGGATCTCACATTTGTATAAATGTGCAGGGACTCACCAGAAGTAGAAAGTTGAAGAAAGGAGAAGTCATCCTCCGCGTAGGGAATGGAGCAAGAGTTGCGCCTCTTTGTCATTGGATCATATGACTTAGTCTTACATAATGGACTTATCTTAACTTTAAATAATTGTTATTTTGTGCATGCCTTGAGCAGAAACATCATTTCTGTTTCATGCTTGGATATGGATGGTTTTGATTTTATTATTGCGAATAATAGATGTTCCATTTCTCGTAAAGGAATATTTTATACAAATGCTGATTTGTGTGATGATCTTTATATTCTAAGCATGAAAAAGTCTACTGATACTCTAGTCTTTAACATAAATATAAAGAGATTTAAGTCAAATGATTTGAATCAAACTTATATTTGGCATTGTCGTCTTGGGCACAAAAATGAGAAACGCATAACGAAGCTTCATAAAGATGGACTTCTTGATTCATTTGATTTAGAAATATATGAAACGTACGTATCTTGTTTACGAGGCAAGATGACTAAAAGTCCCTTTACTAGACATAGTGAAAGGGCAAGTTATTTATTAGGTCTAATGCATACTCATGTATGCAGTCCTATAAACACAATAGCTAGAGGAGGTTATCAGTACTTCATTACATTTACTAATGATTTCAGCAGATATGGTTATTTATATCTTATGAAACATAAAGTTGAATCATTTGAGATGTTTCGAACATTTCAAAATGAAGTGCATAATCAACTTGGTAAAACTATCAAAGCACTTCGATCAGATCGAGGTGGTGAATATTTGAACCAAGAATTTGATGATCATCTTAGAAATTGTGGTATTGTCTCACAATTAACTCTACCAGCAACTCCACAATGGAATGGAGTTTCTGAAAGGAGAAATCGAACCTTTTTAGATATGGTTCGATCTATGATGAGTCATGCAGATCTTCCATTATCCTTTTGGGGTTATGTATTACAAACTGCAGATTTCACTCTAAATCGAGTTCCTTCTAAAGCGGTTGATAAAACACCATATGAGATATGGTACGGGAAGAGACCTAGTTTGTCTTTTCTTAAGATTTGGGGCTGTGAGGCTTACATAAAATGACAAGTCTCAGAAAACTAGCACCTACATCTGACAAGTGTCTATTTGTGGTGTATCTTAAGGAAACAAAAGGATATTACTTTTATAATCCCGCTGATAACAAAGTGTTTGTTGCTCGGTATGGTGCCTTTATGGAAAAATAGTTTATTTCAAAAGAGACTAGTGGAAGAAAAGTAAATCTTGAAGAAGTCCAAGAATCACAGATAAACACTGAACTGCTACTGGAAGTTTAACAACGTTCTAAACCAGTTGAACCTTCGCAAGTGACACAAGGCCCACGCAAATCTGGTAGGGTAAGACATGAGCCAGAGAGATTCGGATTTCTCATTACTGATAGTCGTAATGTGTTGCTTATAAATCAAAATGAGCCCACCACTTATCAGGAGGCTATGTTTGGACCAGACTCAGATAAATGGCTAAGTGCCATGAACTCTGAGATGCAATCCATGTATGATAACCAAGTTTGGAACTTGGTTGACTTACCTGAAGGTGGTAAGACCATTGGATGTAAATGGGTTTTCAAGAAGAAAACTGACATGGATGGCAAAGTGCATACTTTCAAAGCAAGACTTGTAGCAAAAGGTTTCAAGCAGACTTAAGGTGTCAATTATGATGAAACTTTTTTGCCAGTAGCCATGCTTTAATCCATAAGAATTTTAATTGCCATTGCTGCATATTACGACTATGAGATATGGCAAATGAATGTAAAAACAACATTTCTTAATGGAAAGCTACTTGAGGACGTGTATATGACACAACCTGAAGGTTTTGTACATCTTGAAAATGCTATGAAGGTATGCAAGCTTCAAAAATCTATTTATGGATTAAAGCAATCTTCTCGGAGTTGGAATCTTCATTTTGATGAAGCAATTAAGGATTTTAGTTTTACTAAGAACGAAGATGAGCCTTGTGTATACAAGAAGGTCAGTGGAAGTGTAGTTGTTTTTCTGGTATTGTATGTTGATGATATATTGCTCATTGGCAACGACATCCCAACATTACAGAATGTTAAGTCTTGGTTAGGGAAGTATTTCTTAATGAAAGACTTAGGAGATGCAGCCTATATCCTAGGGATAAAGATTTATAGGGATAGATCTAAAAGGCTAATCGGTCTAAGTCAGAGTGCTTACATAGACAAGGTACTGAATAGGTTCAGTTTGCAAGACTCTAAAAGAGGATTGTTGCCAATGTCTCATGGCATAAGTCTCAGCAAGACTCAATGTCCTAAGACAAATGATGAGCGAGACCGTATGAATAAGATTCCATATGCATCTGCTATTGGATCTATCATGTATGCCATGCTATGCACTCGGCCTGATGTATCATATGCTTTGAGCACTACAAGCAGATATCAGTCAGATCTAGGTGAGAGTCATTGGATAGCAGTAAAGAACATTCTTAAGTACTTAAGAGGGGCTAAGGAAGTGTTCTTAGTCTATGAAAGTTTTGAAAATGATCTAGTTGTAAATGGTTACACAGATGCAAGTTTTCAAACTGATATAAATGATTTCAAATTGCAGTTTGGATATGCGTTTACTCTGAATGGGGGTGCAGTAAGCTGGAAAAGTTCGAAGCAAGAGACTGTGACAGATTTTACAACAGAAGCTGAGTATATTGTAGCGTCCGATGCAGCAAAGGAGGCAGTTTGGATTAAAAAGTTCATTTTTGAACTAGGGGTGGTTCCAAGTATTGCTAGTCATATTTGTTTGTATTGTGATAATAACGGGGCAATAGCACAGGTCAAGGAACCTAGATCACACCATAGATCTAAACATATACTCAAGCGTTTTCATCTCATCAGAAAAATTATTGAGAGGGGAGACGTGAAGATTTGCAGAGTACCTTCAGAAGACAATATTGCGGATCCATTGACAAAGGCTCTTCCACAAGCGAAACATGATGGTCATGTTAGATCATTAGGCATTAGATGCATGAATTATTGGCCCTAAAGCAAGTGGGAGATGTTGGAAAATGTGCCCTAGGTCAATCCATTAATAGTCTTTATGAATACATTTTAGTTAATAAAATAGAGGATTTCATTTGTTGTTTATTATAATTGATTTGCATGTTTACATTATAATAAGATCTATGGGTATTTACAGAAATATCATAAATGTCCCTAGTAGATTATTATACTGGGAACTATAATGAATTAAGACTAGTATGAATCTTGATTGATGATCATACGTATAGGAATACGAATCAAGATCATGAGTACTTGTTAGGGAACAAAGTACTGGACCGACCCGCTATTAGAACATCACATGGATTAAGTCATAGTTGTTTCTCATGATATGTATATTATTCAGTCCTCTGACTTGAGATTACCAGAGACTTCAACATTAGGAATACAGTGATTTGACGCAATCAAACATGTCTTTAACCGTATGATTTTAAAGGTTGTGATTGGTTACTGTGTGAATAATATGGTGAAGTTGTGTAATCGAGATAGAATTTCTCTCTCATATAGAGAGAGATATCCAGTGGATCCCTCGATGTGTTAGACTGTTAAAAGGCCTAGTCTAAGTGAATTGATACTGATCAATGTCACTTGGATGTTTTCAGTCTACCTAGAGATTGAGACTAGTACGATTGAACATGTTAGATGACAATTCCATGCCTTATGTTTGATCAAAAGGATATCGTGTGACAAAAGAATGTTATATACACTATTGATTAGGTTGTATCGATTTGATATTCGTACAACTTGGGTAGTCATAATGGCTTGCTAGAGGTCGCTTATGACTTGTATAATAAAATGTGTTTTGGTACACTGCCAACGTTGTATGAGCCTATTGGGTCGCACATTAAGAATGGTTTTGCGAGATTTTAAGATGGTTCAGAAAAATGAATTTTATATGATAAAATTCATGACTGAAACGTCCTTGTAGTGTATTACACTTATACTTCTTTAAGTAGGGGTATATGTGTAATTTACTTAACCGTCTATATACAAGGGTTGTATAAATAGACGTTTTGAGTTAGAATACACTAACGAAAGATTAAAAAGGCCGAAACTCTATTTTCGTTTGAAATACGACTTAGGGTTTTTGGTATGCTCTGGATCGTTTTGAAGAGAAACAAAAAGGTTTGGTATTCTCTCGAAGCTAGCACTTCATATCTCGGCCGCCATTCGTGTGTGGACTACTGATAGAGGACGTTCATCATTGGCAGTGCCTTAGAGATCGATTAACCTTCATAATGGTACATTGCGACTGAGGTATGATTAAGTTTTCATAGTCTAAACGTTTTTAATGGAATTAGATTCGGATCCTGTTGGGGTTTTTGTCAAAATTGTTTTGTAATCTCCGATGCGTATGAACCCCAAAAACTCAACAGTGGTATCAGAGCCTTCGAGTTTGATTCCATTAAACTCATTGCATGTTTTCTTATGATATATGATTGAAAGCATGTTAATAGTTGATGCATATGTGATATACATAAGTTTTCTGTGAGATTTATTATCATGTTTTGTGTATGTGATACATATATTCGTGATTTAATTGAAATTAGTTTCCTACATGCTAGTAACCATGTTAGGTTAATTTGAATAATTTTAACGAATTGAGTTTCGTGTTCTATGATCCATGACACCATTAGGTTCGATTGGGATAGTAGTTCATGATTCAATTACATGTTTGTGATTATTTGGATGAAGATCGAAATTGCAAATAATTAATTTTCAAAATTATTTATTTATAGATAATTGATTTTTGAAATTATTTATTTATCTTGTTATATCTATTTTGTTATGAAGTTTCTATTTGATAAAGATAGATAACAAATTAGAATAGGAGATAAATATCAAGAATCTTGTTATTGGTGATATACTAGGATTCAAATATCTTAAATCCAAAATAAATAATTAATTTTTGAAATTATTTATTTATCTTGCTATATCTATTTTTTTTATGAAGTTTCTATTTGATAAAGATAGATAACAAATTAGATTATGAGATATAAGCAAAATCGGTTTCGTTATCCCTATTGGATAGGAGATAAATATGAAGAAGTTTGTTATTGGTGATATGCTAAGATTCAAATATCTAAAGTCCTAATTGGATTAGGATAAGATGATTAGTTAGATGTGGGCCCGGGTTAATTAAAAATATTTTAATTGACTTAATTTTGGATAAATTAAGGAGTAAATTTAGTATAGTAATTTCTATAGCGAATTTAGATGTGGGCCCGGGTTAATTAAATATGATTTTCTATAGCGGAACCACCAGCCAGCGGGACCGCCGTCTAACTAATCTTAACGCACGAAAATTCTTCTATTAGTGAATAGCATAAAAACTTCCTGATAAGTCAGTATTTATAGGATTTAATAGTATATTTTAGTATATATATCTAATTATATTTACTTTTGGTTTTGAGGTGAAACGGAGTGCACGGTTGGATCCGAGGCGGAAAAATACTCAAAATAGAGTATTTACTTGCAATAATCGGATACCGGGAGAGTTTGTCTCGAAATATACACCGATAGTGGGGTAATTGTGGTCCAGCATTACCATGTGTCATTATATTACTGGCCAGAGTGCCACGTGTCAACATCAGATTCGCCGAGACGCGTCACATAAGCCGATTCAGCCAATGAGAGCAAGCCACGTAGGCAGTCCAGCACCGTCAGCACCACTCATGTCCAGGCACGTGGACAAGCACGCCATCTCCTCTCTCCAGCTGCTCGATCTGCCTCGAGATGCGCATCCACACGAACTCCTAGATTTTCGGTAAGAATCGCGCGAATTCGCCCAGCACAGTCTCCCGCCACGTGTCGTTCCGCGACTGGTCCAGCAAGGCGCGATTTCCAGCTCCAGCCTATCACAGATTGCCACGTGTCGCCAGAGCCCTTCACAGCACGTCACTACCTCCACTCTCCTCCAATCACGTTCTGCCACGTCAGCCGCGTCATCACCTCAGCGCCAATCAGCACGCGACACGTCAGCAAGCACCCAGAATACATCCAATGATAGCCTAACACGTGTCAAGACCGAAAAAACACCCAAAATAGTTTTCTCTCTCTTCCATACACCAATTTTAGTAGGTTTACATATTAGGACTTTAGATATAAATAGAAAATCAATTATTCATTGAAGATCTCTCTCTCTCTCTACATTATTTTGTGAGTAGCCATGTCTGGCTAATCAAGTCATTGCCTAGGTTGGAGGTGAAGCAAGTCAGGATTATGGATTCATGGCATAACTTGTGAGATCTTTTATTTTATTATTTAATTTAATTTAATTTCTTCTATTTCATTGTTGTTGATTTTAATGAATATGGTTTAAATCTAGGGTATGTATGTGGCCAGTGCATGCTTTTAGGTGGATAATCTATAGTTAATTGACTCATTAGTATCTGTAATTGTACTTTTGGGACAATATAAGTAACAAACATTCACCTGATTGCCGTCAAAACCTTTCGGTTCTTGAGTGTGCAAAAATTGAATCTAGGTTAAATCGAGAGCGGACGCGATTCGGTTATCTAGGATTAGTATTCCCATAGAAGTTTATTATTGTGGTTAGTATGTTAAATCTTATGGCGGATGTCTAGGGTTATACATTAATTAGGGAAGTAGTTAGTGGCGGATGTCCTAGCTATCGAGATTAGGAGAATTAGGAATTTCTGGCGGATGTCGATTTTCCATAGCTAATCTAGGGGAATTTGAATTAATAATTGTTTTGGGAAAGATTGACGACCATGATATGCCATTGAACTTGATCTTGTCTTGTGGAACCATAGACTTAGTTATTTAAATTAATTGTTCGTAGTCGTAGATATTTATTTTAGTTATTTAATTTCTTAGTAATTAGATTAGTTAATTAAATCATTTTCTCTAAACCCCAGTTTTCCTTTATTTTAGAACCTTAGAAAGACTACCAATCTCTGTGGGATCGACCTTTTGCCACTATATGCAAATAGTTGGTTTAAGGAATTATTTTATTGACGTGTTCGGCGCACGTCATTCCCTAAATTGTTTAGTGGTTCTACAAATCAATAAAATGTATGATATTTCATTGCTTACATAAAAATCACTAAAACTGAATAAAATCCCTCTATTAAATCTTAAGTCTTGTACCATCCAATTTTAAACACTTATTAAGGCCTCAATCGCACTAATATAGTTTCAGCCATAGCTGGGTGTATTGTGTTATCTTAGTGAGATAAGTTGGGTAAGAGTTACCTAATTGTTTAAATTGGTCCGACTTAATAAAGCTATCAAAATTGTTTTGGGCTTTAGGCATATGATGAGATAAAAACATGCGAAGACATAAGATGTCCTGTATCTCATAAAAGTATCTAAAATTACATAAGATGTAATTGGTAACTGTTACCTACCTAAATAATCTAGATCCGTGTTTCATGCCATAGCTGTCATAGAATTAGGTGAAATATGGATTTAAGTCCCCTAAATAAACAGTATGTTTTAGGAGGGTTGTTAATTTAGTAGGAGTCTATTCCTCTATATTAAAATAAACTCTGCATAATCTTTATTGTAGATCAATGGCCTCTTCAAGTAACAATAATCCCCTGTCACTGCGATCTATTCTTGAGAAGGATAAGCTATCTGGGACTAACTTTCTTGACTGCTTTAGAAACTTGAGAATCGTTCTCAAGCATGAACGCAAGTTGTATGTTCTGGATGCTCCGATCCCTGAGGACCCACCAGCCAATGCTACGAAAGTTGTGAAGGATGCGCATAATAAGCATGTCAATGATTCTACTGATGTAGCATGCATTATGTTGGCAACTATGGTTCCTGAACTTCAGGAGGACATGGAACTAATGGAAGCCTACGACATGGCTGTAACGTTGAAGGAAATGTTCCAACAGCAAGCTAGGCAAGAAAAGTTTGAGACAGTCAAGAACCTGCATTCTTATAAGATGAATGAGGGTGCGTCAGTTAGTCCTCATGTTCTGAAGATTAAAGGCTATGTTGACCAACTTGATAGACTTGGATTTCCCATAAGCCAAGAGTTGGCTATGAATTTGATCCTAAATTCATTACTGGAGAGTTACTCATAATTTGTGATGAACTACAATATGAATAATATGGAGAAATCAATTTCAGAGTTGCATTTGATGCTTAAAACTGCTGAACAAAATATCAAGAAACCCTCTAGTAATGTGCTGATGGTCCAAAAGGGAAAGGGAATGAAGAAGAAAGGCAAAGGCAAAGGCAAGGCTAAAGTTGCGAAGGCTACTGCTGTACCTATCGCAAAGCCTGTGGAACAAGTCAAGCCCCAACCTGTTCCTGCTTCAAAGCACCAAAAGGAAAAGGAAGGAAATTGTTATTTCTGCCATGCACCTGGACATTGGTTCAGAAATTGCAAACTCTATCTGGAAGATCTAAAGAAGAAAAAAGGTAGTGCGACTACCATTACATGTATTTATGTTATTGAAATTAATTTATCTACTAGTGATTCTTAGGTATTAGATACCGGATGTGGATCTCACATTTGTATAAATGTGCAGGGACTCACCAGAAGTAGAAAGTTAAAAAAAGGAGAAGTCATCGTACGCGTAGGGAATGGAGCAAGAGTTGCTGCCCTGGCTGTTGGATCATATGACTTAGTCTTACCTAGTGGACTTATTTTAACTTTAAATAATTGTTATTATGTGCCTGCCTTGAGCAGAAACATCATTTCTGTTTCATGTTTGGATATGGATGGTTTTGATTTTATTATTGCGAATAATAGATGTTTAATTTCTCGTAAAGGCATTTTTTATGCAAATGTTGATTTGTGTGATGGTCTTTATATTCTAAGCATGAAAAGGTCCATTGATACTCCAATCTTTAACATAAATACAAAGAGATTCAAGTCAAATGATTTGAATCAAACCTATCTTTGGCATTGTCACCTCGACCACATAAATGAGAAATACATAACGAAGCTCCATAAAGATGGACTTCTAGACTCATTTGATTTGGAATCATATGAAACGTGCGTATCTTGTTTACTAGGTAAGATGACTAAAAGTCCCTTTACTGGACATAGTGAAAGGGCAAGTGATTTATTAGGTCTAATACATACTGATGTATGCGGTTCTATAAACATAATGGCTAGAGGAGTTATCAGTACTTCATTACATTTCTAATGATTTCAGCAGATATGGTTATGTATATCTTATGAAACATTGAATCATTTGAGGAGTTTCAAACATTTCAAAATGAAGTGCAGAATTAACTTAGTAAAACTATCAAAGCACTTTGATCAGATCGAGGTGGTGAATATTTGAGCCAAGAATTTGATGATCATCTTAGAAATTGTGGGATTGCCTCCCAATTGACTCCACCAGCAACTCCACAATGGAATGGAGTTTCTAAAAGGAGAAATCGAACCTTATTAGATATGGTTCGATCTATGATAAGTCATGCGGATCTTTCATTATCCTTTTGGGGTTATGCATTACAAACTGAAGCTTTAACTCTAAATCGAGTTCCTACTAAAGCGGTTGATAAAACACCATATGAGATATGGTACAGGAAGAGACCTAATTTGTCTTTTCTTAAGATTTGGGGTTGTGAGGCTTACGTAAAACGACAAGTCTCAGAAAAACTAGTACCTAAATCTGATAAGTATTTATTTGTGGGGTATCCTAAGGAAACAAAAGGATATTACTTTTATAATCCCGCTGAGAACAAAGTGTTTGTTGCTCGGTATGGTGCCTTTATGGAAAACCAGTTTATTTCAAAAGACACTAGTGGGAGAGAAATAAATCTTGAAGAAGTTCAAGAATCACAGATAAACACTGAACCCTTACTGGAAGTTCAACAACGTTTTGAACCAGTTGAACCTCCGCAGGTGACATAAGGCCCACGTAAATCTGGTAGGGTAAGACATGAGCCAGAGAGATTCGGATTTCTCATTACTGATAGTCGTGATGTGTTGCTTATGGATTAAAATGAGCCCACCACTTATCGGGAGGCTATGTCTAGACTAGACTTAGATAAATGGCTAAGTGCTATGAACTCTGAGATCCAATCCATGTATGATAACCAAGTTTGGTACTTGGTTGATTTACCTGAAGGTGGTAAGACCATTGGATGTAAATGGGTTTTCAAGAAGAAAACTGACTTGGATGGCAATATGCATACTTTTAAAGCAAGACTTGTAGCAAAAGGTTTCAGGTAGAGTCAAGGTGTTGATTATGATGAAACTTTTTCGCCAGTAGCCATGCTTAAATCCATTAGAATTTTAATTGCCATTGCTGCATATTATGATAATGAGATATGACAAATGGATGTAAAAACAACATTTCTTAATGAAAAGCTGTTTGAGGACGTGTATATGACACAACCTGAAGGTTTTGTATATCCTTAGAATTCTAGGAAGGTATGCAAGCTTCAAAGATCTATTTATGGATTAAAGTAAGCTTTTCGGAGTTGGAATCTTCGTTTTGATGAAGCAATTAAGGATTTTGGTTTTATTAAGAACGAAGATGAGCCTTGTGTATACAAGAAGGTCAGTGGGAGTGTAGTTGTTTTTCTGGTATTGTATGTTGATGATATATTGCTCATTGGCAACGACATCCCAACATTACAGAATGTTAAGTCTTGGTTAGGGAAGTGTTTCTCAATGAAAGACTTAGGAGATGCGGCCTATATCCTAGGGATAAAGATTTATAGGGATAGATCTAAAAGGCTAATCAGTCTAAGTCAGAGTGCTTACATAGACAAGGTGTTGAATAGGTTCAGTTTGCAAGACTCTAAAAGAGGATTGTTGCCAATGTCTCATGGCATAAGTCTCAGCAAGACTCAATGTCCTAAGACAAATGATGAGCAGGACCGTATGAATAGGATTCCATATGAATCTGCTATTGGATCTATCATGTATGCCATGCTATGCACTCGGCCTGATGTATCATATGCTTTGAGCACTACAAGCGAGATATCGATCGAGATCAATGTGAGAGTCACTGGATAGCAGTAAAGAACATTCTTAAATACTTAAGAAGGGCTAAAGAAGTGTTCTTGGTCTATGGAAGTTTTGAAAATGATCTAGCTGTAAATGGTTACACAGATGCAAGTTTTCAAACTTATATAGATAATTTTAGATCGCAGTTTGGATATGTGTTTACTTTGAATGGGGGTGCAGTAAGCTGAAAAAGTTTGAAGCAAGAGACCGTGACAGATTCTACAACAGAAGCTGAGCATATTGCAGCGTTCGATGCAGCAAAGGAGGCAGTTTGGATCAAAAAGTTCAAATCTGAACTAGGTGTGGTTCCAAGTATTGCTAACCCTGTTTTGTTTGTATTGTGACAATAACGGGGCAATAGCACAGGCTAAGGAAGTTATATCACACCACAGATCCAAACATATACTCAAGCGTTTTCATCTTATCAGAGAAATCATTGAGGGGGGAGACGTGAAGATTTGTAGAGTACCTACTGAAGACAACATTGCGGATCCATTGACAAAGGTTCTTCCACAAACGAAACATGACGGTCATGTTAGATCATTAGGCATTAGATGCATGAATGATTGGCCCTAGAGCAAGTGGGAGACATTGGGAAATGCGTCCAAGGTCAATCCTTTAATAGTCTTTATGAATACATTTTAGTTAATAAAATAGAGGATTTTATTTGCTGTTTATTATACTTGATTTGCATGTTTACATTATAATAAGATCCATGGGTATTTAAAGAAATATCCTAAATGTCCCTAGTCGATTATTATATTGGGAATTATAATGAATTAAGACTAGTGTGAGTCTTGATTGATGATCATACGATGATCATACGTATAGGAATACGAATCAAGATCATGAGTACTTGTTAGGGAACAAAGTACTGGACCGACACGCTATGAGAACATCACATGGATTAAGTCATAGTTGTTTCTCATAATATGTGTATTATTCAGTCCTCTGACTTGAGATTACCAGAGACTTCAACATTAGGAATACAGTGATTTGACGCAATCAAACGTTGTCTTTAACCGGACGATTATAAAGGTTGTGATTGGTTACTGTGTGAATAATGTGGTGAAGTCGTGTAATCGAGATAGAATTTGTCCCTCTCATATAGAGAGAGATATCCAGTGGATCCCTCGATGTGTTAGACTGTTAAAAGGCCTAGTCTAAGTGAATTGATACTGATCAATGTCACTTGGATGTTTTCAGTCTACCTAGAGATCGAGACTAGTACGATTGAACATGTTAGATGACAATTCCATGCCTTATATTTGATCAAAAGGATATTGTGTGACAAAAGGATGTTATATACACTATGATTAGGTTGTATCTGTGACAGCCCCAATTTCCTTGTGTAATTGGGTACGCCCGGCCTAGACCCGTGCAGGCCCCAAGTCATCACTTGGTAACCAGACGAGCCTAGTCAGCCTTCAATTTAATCAATTTAGTACTTTATGAAAGAGTTATTGCAATAATACACAGCGGAAGACTAAACAATAAATAACAAGGGGAAATAACTCAATCAAAGGGAAATTAGGAATTCTAAAAGTGTGGAAAACTCCGGGTATTCATGTACAATTCGATAAGCATATATAAACATGATACCAGTCTCACAAAAAGAAATACCAAGTTCTATAAACCAAAACATACATATATAAAGCGATATACAAATGAGCAAAAACATATAACCTACTCTAGGGTTCCTCAAGTCCAGCCGGTCATATAAAGTCTCTTAGGCAAGGTCCCTTGCCTCTACTGCACTCCGCTATATCTGCACCAACCGTCACAAACTAGACGGTGAGCAATTGAGAGAAATCGAAAGTAATGCCAGAAGAGTAATTCATGAATTATCAATCAAGACAGTCTAAATATCATGTAGGAATTGGAAGACAATAAGTTAAATAAACAAGGTGCATGATAGGCAGACTGGAAACAATAACAATCGAAACATGCGTGTTCTACGAGTCAAGAGAGGCCATAAGTGGTCTAAAATCCACAACAATACCACAACAATCCACAACAATCCAGTACATGGTATTACACAATCACTAGGGGTGGTCAAACACTCGTGCGTAGGAGTGCCCGCGTTTTATCCCTTCTAGTGCAGGCCGCATGTACCTTCGAGACACACACTTATGCCAAGAACACACATACAAGGAATATGGAAGGGAAGGCCAACAAGTAGATAATAACAAACACAACGGAATGAAAATGAATCACATGATATTTTCTTAGCTGGCTTACTAACGTACAAATGCTTTTTAAGGCAAGTGTACTTACCTGACTAATCGTGACCTGGTACTCACTCCGAGACTTTAACGCGCTTCCCGTGTTTCTCGACTACCTGACAATGGTTTAAGTCCCGAATATAGGTTTAGGATTAGTATTTAGTCTTAGGATGATTCTCATAACTTTGTTTCAATTCCTTTTATGTATTTGTTTTGGGCCTTAAGTTGTGCCTATCATATTAAACTCTTATTGGGTTTTACACAACCCATATACACACCAATTGAGACTTGTTATGGACCTATATTACAATGAGTGGATTGGGCCCTTGTTGGGCGTTATTATAAGTCCATATTCATTTAAAACAAATGTCTATACTTATAATCTTGTTTACTTATTCTCAAACCTACAATAATATACATTATGGTCACACACACAATTGATGTGTACACCCCACTGGTGTGCACACTAACACTTCACACACCCCGCTATTTTGTGCACACATACCCCGTTGTTGTGTGCACCCCACTATGATTTTCCATGTTCACATGCATTAGTACATCACTTTATTACTTGAAACTAGGTTATACACAAATTTTCTAACATGCACCCCATATGCAACTGTTGTGTACACCCCACTGTGGTGTACACACAGTGCTGTGTACACCCCACTATGGTGTACACACCCACTGTTGTGTACACCCCATTGTGGTGTACACACATTGTACACCCCTCACATAATATTCACACCCCAAGACAGTTTCCATGCAAAACGAAACTCACACCTATACATCTCATAAACAGTCCCACTATAGTGCACACATCCATACCCCAACTGGGGTGTGCACATACACAGTCACACCCCATACACCTAAAATAGCCACCCCACACTCATATTAAGCAAAACCGTCACCCACATGCACCAAAACAATCCACATACACTTCACACAACTACATCTACACACTCCAACACAACCACCCATGAAAGCAGTCTCAAAGGGTACCCCACACCCCAACTGGGGTGTGCACATACACTGCCACACACCCCGTCCAACATGCACATCAAAACCGTCACAAAGAGGAGAAAAATTTTCACAAACTAAAAGCAGTGAAACCGAGAGAGCGAGGTGACAGTCGAGCTCACCTTGGTGTCTCCGGTGGGTGGCCGAGGTCCAATGCCGTGAGGGTGACGGTGGTGACTGGAAAACGAGAGAGAAAAACAGTCGAGAGTGAGAGAGAACACGTGAACTGCCGAGAGAGAGAAGAGAAGGAAGAGAGGGAAGAGAGGAGCTCACCCAACGTCGTCGGTGGTGGTGGAGGGATCAGTTGCCGTGGTCGAGGGTGGCGACACAGCTGAGGGTGAGGGAGAGCACGTGAGGCCGAGAGCAATGTGGGCTGGCCGAGAGTCGAGAGCGTGGAGAGGAAAACCGAGAGTGAGTGCGTAAGTGAGGAAACGAGAAAGAGAGAGAGACGTTGGAGAGAGAGAGAGAGACCTGAAGGTTCTCCGATGGGAGTCCGACCACTTCTGGGCCTCTGAGGGCCGGTGGTGCTCGCCAAGAGGTCAAGGAGAAAAGGGAGAGGAGGAGTGAATTCGGTGAGAGAGAACACAAATGAGAATGAACAGTAAAGTTGTAGGGCTTTGTTTATATATTTAACACAAAGGTCAAATGACCAGTTTGCCCTTCCACTTATTTCATACCCATTTCAAAACAATTGCCCTTATTGGTCTTTTTATTTATTTATTTTTTTTTATTACATCTTAAAGTAGGTGTGTGTTGTCACTTGCATGGCCTTTCATCTCAACACACACACGCATCTCGAGGTCAATCTCATGGCTCCTCACTATTGAACTGTGTCATTTTAACAATCCTATCATGTAGTCCGTATGCTACGTAGTTAACCAACTCCCACATGAATTTTGCATTTCCTCGGTCAGTATTTCTCCGTAAATTGTCTCGCTGCGCCCGTTTTCTCGCCACATCTCAACACTAATTAATTACATTTATTAGAAAATTCATTTATTTATATGTTTTACTCCCCAGTTTAACTAGTCGAAACCTCACTCAATTAAATATCGCCCTACCGGCTCGAAACCCGTAAAATACTAAAATACTAATACACATAATCAAAGAATCATAAAATCATTTCGGTGTCGACTCCCGAAGTCCGAAATACTGTCCAGTATTCACGTAGCCGAGTCACAATCCTGACAAGTGTAATGCAAGTCAGTTAAAAATTTGGGGTTGTTACAATATTGATTTGATATTCGTACAACTTGGGTAGTCATAATGTCTTGCTAGAGGCCGCTTATGACTTGTATACAAAAATGTGTTTTGGTACACTGCCAACGTTGTATGAGCCAATTGGGTTGCACACTAAGAATAGTTTTGCGAGATTTTAAGATGGTTCAAAAAAATCAATTTTATATGATAAAATTCATGATAGAAATGTCCTTGTAGTATATTACACTTATACTTCTTTAAGTAGGGGTATATGTGTAATTTACTTAACCGTCTATATACAAGGGTTGTATAAATAGACGCTTTGAGTTAGAATACACTAACGAAAGATTAAAAAGGCCGAAACTCTATTTTTGTTTGAAAAATGACTTAGGGTTTTTGGTATGCTCTGGATCGTTTTGGAGAGAAACAAAAAGGTTTGGTATTCTCTCGAAGCTAGCACTTCAAATCTCAGCCGCCGTTCATGTGTGGACTGCTGATAGAGAGCGTTCGTCGTTGGCAGCGTCTTAGAGATCGATTAACCTTCAGAAAGGTACATTACAACTGAGGTATGATTAAGTTTTCATAGTCTAAACGTTTTTAATGGAATTAGATTCGGATCTTGTTGGGGTTTTTGTTAAAATTGTTTTGTAATCTCCGCTGCGCATGAACCCCAAAAACTCAACATGGGCTCACCGTGAGGTTGTCATGGTTAAAAAAAGGGTTTTCAGTCCCAACTGAATAATTTTTAGAGGAAGAAGACAATGATGAGGAAAAGGAAGTTAAAGAGTCTGATTGGAAAAATAGGGCTTGTATACCATCTAGTTGAGTGCTTAGTCAGAGCCTACATTCTATACCAACTCGGAGCACCCTTTCTGCGAATAAGTCTAGTACAAGAGTTCCCCTAAGTCTTATTTAACTTTTGGAAGACGAGGACAAGATTGGTGAGTACGCATAGGGTGGTGCGACACTTGCTTATATGTATCGTCAGCTTGCATTGCAAGTCGTGTCGGGGTGACTCAAATTTGTGGATAGATGACTTTGTTACAGGTAAACTATTGAACCAAACATTTTAATTAGATTTTTTATTACTTTGTTCGTAACTTTTATTTTGTGCAGGGTCGGATGTACTATTGCATTCCATTCATTGTTGGGTTTTTGGGGTTCATACACAACGGAAAATTTAAAACAATTTTGAAAACCCAACAGGATCACAAATAAGTTCCATTAAACAAGATCTACAAAAGTAAACCATACCTTGATTCGTGATTTTCTTATCTGATTGTTCGATCTTCAAGATGTTCAAATACACGCCCTTTATCAGATATCCACACACAAAAGTGACCATAATTTGGAGTGCTAGCCCCAAGAGAGATTGATAATATTTTTCCTTCTCTCCCAAAAATCCAGAGAATATGAAAATTGGAAAAACGAAATTCTTATCTTACGTTTTGGGTATCACCTTTTATTTATATGTGTAGATAAGCTCTCACTTAAAATCCTATTCATAATACAACTATTGTATTTACGCTGTTTAAGTAAATTCGAAATACAACTATTGTATTTACGTTGTTTAAGCAAATTACATATATCCCTATTAATAAGTTATCATATAACAAATCATAAGGACTTATATATTATGAATTTTATCTTATAAAATTCAATACTCTGGACCATTTGTAATTGCATAAAGCCATTCTTTGTGTGCGACCCAGTAGGTTTATGCGACATTGGTAGTGAACCAAAAACCATTTTAGTACACAAGTCATAAGCGGTCTCTAGCAAGGCATTATGACTACATAAGTAAGATGAATATCAAAATCGATACAACCTAATGAATAACGTATATCATATCATTTTGTCATGTGATATTCTTTGATTAAATATAAGATATGGAAAGTCACCCTTAATGTTCAATCGTACTAGTCTTGATCTTTAGATAGATTGAAAATATCTAAGCGACATTGATCATATCAATTCACTTGGACTTGGCCATTTAACAATCTAACACATCGAGGGATCCACTGATATTTCTCTCTTTACGAGAGCGACAAATTCATTCTTGATTACACACCTTCACATATTGCTCACATGATAACCAATCACAATCTTTATAATCGTCAGGTTAAAGAAAACGTTTGATTGTGTCAAATTACCATGCTCCTAATATTGAAGTCTATGGTAATCTCAAGTCGAAGGACTAAATGATATACCTATTAAGAATAACACCTATGACTTAATCCATGTGGTGTTCTCATAGCGGGTCGGTCCAGTACCTTGTTCCTTAACAAATACTCATGATCTCGATTCGTATCCATATACATATGATCATCACATGACCATCCATCAAGACTCACACTAGTTTTAATTCATTATAGTTCCTAGTATAATGACCGACTGGGGACATTTAAGATATTTCAACAAATACCCATGAATCTTATTATAAGGTAAACATGCAATCACTTATAATAAAATAACAAATGAAAAACCTTAATTTTATTAACTAAAAACTGTAAGATAAACAATGATTGTAGATTGACCTAGGGCACATGCGCCAACATCTCCCATTTGCACTAGGGCCAATCATTCATGTATCTAATACCCAATGACCTAACTTGACCATCATGCTTCGCTTGTGGAAGAGCCTTCGACAAAGATCTCCAACATTATCTTCTGTAGGAACTCTGCAAATCTTCACGTCTCCCCTCTCAATGATTTCTCTAATGAGATGAAAACATCTGAGTATATGTTTAGATCTATGGTGAGATCTTAGTTCCTTGGCCTGTGCTATAGCCCCGTTATTGTCACAGTATAAGTACACAGGGTTAGTAATACTTGGAACTACACCTAGTTCATATATGAACTTTTTGATCTAAACAGCCTCCTTAGCTGTATCGGATGCTGCAATGTACTCAACATCAGCTGTAGAATTGGCCACAATCTCTTGCTTCAAACTTTTCCAGCTCACTGCTCCTCCATTCAAAGTAAACACATATCCAGACTGCGATCTGAAGTCATCGATGTCAGTTTGAAAACTTGCATCTATGTAACTATTTACAACAAGCTAGTCTTCCAAACTTCTATAGACCAAGAACACTTTTTTAGTCTTTCTCAAGTACTTAAGAAAGTTCTTTACTCCTATCCAATGACTCTCACCGGGATCAGACTGGTATCTACTTGTTGCGCTTAAAGCATATGATACATCAGGTCGAGTGCATAATATGGCATACACGATAGATCCAATAGTTGATGCATATGGAATCATATTCATGCGTTCTCGCTCATCATTAGTCTTTAGACATTGAGTCTTGCTGTGAGTATTACCATGAGACATTGGAAACGACCTACTTTTATAGTCTTGCATACTGAACCTATTAAGTACCTTATCAATATAAGCACTCTGACTTAGGCCGATTAGCCTTTTAGATCTATCCCTATAGATCTTAATCCCAAGGGGTAGGCTGCATCTCCTAAGTCCTTCATTGAGAAATACTTCCCCAACCAATACATGACACTCTGCAAGGTTGGGATGTCATTTCCAATGAGTAATATATCATCAACATACAGTACCAGAAAAATAGTACCAGAAAAACAACCACGCTCCCATTGACCTTCTTGTATACACAAGGCTCCTCTTCATTTTTAATGAACCCAAATTCCTTAATTGCTTCATCAAAATGAAGATTCCATCTCCGAGAAGCTTGCTTTAATCCATAAATAGATTTTTGAAGCTTGCACACCTTCCTATAATTCTCAGGATGAACAAACCTTTTAGGCTGTATCATATACACGTCCTCAAGTAGCTTTCCATTTAGAAAAGCTGTTTTGACATCCATTTGCCATATCTCATAGTCATAATATGCGACTATGTAATTAGAATTCTAATGGATTTAAGCATGGCTACAGGAGAAAATATCTCATTATAATCAACACCTTGAGTCTGTTTGAAACCTTTTGCTACTAGTCGTGCTTTATAAGTATGCACATTACCATCCATATCAGTTTTCTTCTTGAAAACCCATTTACATCCAATGGTCTTACCAACTTTAGGTAAATCAACCAGGTTCCAATCTTGGTTATCATACATGGATTGCATCTCAGAGTTCATGGCATTAAACCATTTATCTGACTCTGGGCTAGACACGGCCTCCTGATAAGTAGTGGGTTCATTTTGATCCATAACCAACACCTCACTACTATAAGTAATAAGAAATCCAAATCTTTCTGGCTGATGTCTTACCTTATCAGACTTACACGGGCCTTGTGATACCTGTGGTGGCTCAACTAGTTCAAGACTTTGTTGATCTCCCACTAGCAGTTGAGTGTTTATTTGTGGTTCTTGAACTTCTTCAAGACTAACTTTATTCCCATTATTGTCTTTTGAAATAAACTCTTTTCCATGAAGACACCATTCTGAGCAACAAACACTTTGTTCTCAGTGGAATTATAAAAGTAGTATCCTTTAGTTTCTTTAGGATAACCAAAAAATACACACTTGGTAGATTTGGCTGATAATTTTTCTGAGATCTGTCGTCGTACGAAAACCTCATAACCCCAAATCTTAAGGAAAGAAAAACTTTGTCTTTTCCTAAACTACATCTCATGTGGTGTTTTATCAACCGCTTTAGAAGGAACACGATTCAGTGTAAACGCAGCAGTTTCTAAGGCATAGCCCCAAAAGGAAATAGGAAGATCTACATTACTCATCATAGACCGAACCATATCCAATAAAGTTTGAATTCTCCTATCAAAAACACCATTCCATTGTGGAGTTGATGGAGGAGTTAACTGTGAGACATTCCTACAGTTTCTAAGATGATCATCAAACTGTTGGCTCAAATATTCACCACCTCGATCTGATCGAAGTGCTATAATAGTTTTGCCAAGTTGATTTTGCACTTCATTCTGAAATGTTCGAAACATCTCAAAAGATTCACCTTTATGTGTCATGAGATACACGTAACCATATCTGCTAAAATCATCGGTAAAAGTAATAATGTACTGATAACCACCTCTAGCCATTGTGTTTATAGGACCGCATACATCAGTATGCATTAGACCCAATAAATCACTTGCCTTTTCACTGTATCCAGTAAAGGGACACTTTGTCATTTTGCCTAATAAACAAGATACATATGTTTCATATGATTCAAAATTAAATGAATATTAAAGTCCATCTTTATGGAGTTTAGAAATGCGTTTCTTATTTATGTGGCCAAGTCGACAATGCCAAAGGTAGGTATGATTCAAATCATTTGACTTAAATCTCTTTGTATTTATGTTAAAAATAGAAGTATCTATGGACCTTTCCATGTTTAGAATATAAAGACCGTCGCACAAATCGACATTTGCATAAAAAATGGTTTTACGAGAAATTGAGCATTTATTATTCGCAATAATAAAATTAAAACCATCTAAATCCAAACATGAAACTGAAATGATGTCTCTACTCAAGGTAGGGACATAATAACAATTATTTGAAACTAAAACTAGTCCACTAGATAAAGACAACTTAAAGCATCCTACAACCAACGCATCAACCTTTGATCCATTTATGACTCTGATAAATTCTCCTTTCTTTAGCTTTCTACTTTTGGTGAGACCCTGCACATTAATGCAAATGTGATAACCACATCCAGTATCCAATACCCTGGAATCACTAGTAGACAAGTTAACTTCAATAACTTAACTACCTGAAACAGTAGTCACACTACTCTTCTTTTTCTTTTGATCTTCAAGAAAGAGCTTGGAATTTCTTAGCCAATGCCCAGGTGCATGACAGAAATGACAATTTTCTTCTTTTTCTTTTTTCCTTCTGGGACTGTGAAGTAGAAGCAACCTTAGGCTTAATTTGTTCCATAAGATTTGTGACTAGCACTATACCCTTGGCAACTTTAGTCTTGCTTTTGGTATTTTTCTTCAAAATTTTTCCTTTCTGAACCATCAACACATTCGTGAGTTTCTTGACATTCAGCTCAGCAGTTTTGAGCATCAAATGCAACTCTGAGATAGATCTCTCTATATTATTCATGTTGTAGTTCATCACAAATTGTGAAAAAAACTATCATGCAATGAATTAAGGGTAATCCGTAGCCAACTCTTGGCTTAGTGGAAATCCAAGTCTGTCAAGATGGTAAATATAGCCCTTCATTTTTAATACAGGAGGGCTAACTAACACACCCTCAGCCATTTTGCAAGAATGAAAGTTCTTGACTTTCTCGAACCTTTCTTGCTTAGCCATCTGTTGGATCATTTCCATCAGCATTGTAGCCATGGCGTAAGCTTCCATATGTTCCATGTCTTTCTGAAATTCAATAACCATGGTTGCCAACATAATGCATGCAACATCAGTAGAATCGCTAACATGCTTGGTATGTGTATCCTTCATGGCTCTTGCAGCATTGGCTGGTGGTTCCTCAGGAATAAGATCATCCAGGACATACAACTTGCATTCATGCCTAAGAACAATTCTCAAGTTTCTCAACCAGTCAAGAAAGTTTGTCCCAGATAACTTATCCTTTTCAAGGACGGATCGCAGTGACAAGGGATTAGTGTGATTTGATGAAGCCATTAATCTACAACAAAGATTATGCAAAAGTTCATTTTTAGTATAGAGGAATAGACTCTCACTAAATTAACAACCCTCCTTAAAAAACACTATGTTAACTTAAGGGACTAAAACCTATGTTTTACCAAATTCAAAGAAAGCTAAGGCATGACACTTTAAATTAGGTTATGTAGGTAGACCTTTTATCATTTACATCATATGTAACTTTTAGTTGTTTTTAAGAGATTATGACATCTTATGCCTTAGCATATTTTATCTCATCTTGTGCCAAAGCTCAAAACCGCTTTGATAGCTTTATCAAATTTAACCATTTTAAGTTACTCAACTTGCCTCACCAAGATAACACAATACAGTCTGCGAGGGCAGACCCATATTGATGCGATCGAAGCCTTGACAAGTGTATGAGAATGGATGACATTTGACTTAAAATTTATAAGAGGAATTTTATTTGTTTTAGTGATCATAACATAAACAAAGATAAATATCATATATTACATGGAATGTACAATCAACAAACAAGTTAGGAAATTTCTAATATTATGTACTATACGAATTTCCATACGCTATGCTAAGTTATCAGCAGTCCCGCTGGACCTTTTTTTAGACAACAAATTCCTATTTCAAAAATCAAAATCACCTAAATTTCTCATTATTTTAGTCAATTTAATTGACCAAAACTGCCCCTTATTTTTATTTTTGAAATTTAATTAAAATATTTTTAATTAATACGGGCCCACCTCTAACTAAATATCTAATTCTAATCTAGTTAGAATTTAAGATACATGGAATCCTAATCCAATTAGAATTTAATATACTTGGAATTCTAATCCAATTCAAATTTGTTATACATCTCACCTATCATATAAGATTTTCTACTATTCTTATTCGATTACAAGTTTATCTCCTATCTAATAGGAATATACAAACAGATAACAACAATGTGACATAAAATCAATGGTAATTTTGATTCTTATACAAAAAAGAATAATTGAATTAAGGAATGAAATATTAATCATGTATTCGACACCAGAATCATATTATATTAATCATATTAACCTAAACATGATTTCTATCATGGAGACATACATGATTATTTCACAAAATGAACAATGCATTCAACAACATAATCATATTAAATCAATCATATTAATCTAAACATCATTTCTTTCATGGAACATACAAAATTCGAATTGTTCAATTTAAAACATATGTTAATCGAAATATACTAAACATGAATTCAATCAATGAAACACATCATGCATATGTATCAAATACATAAATTAACAACATGCTTTAAAATAAATTTTTGATAACAACTATCACAGAACCTATATGTATATCATATATACCTTAATCACAATCATGTTTTCACATATATATCACATATACATCAGAGAAAATATGCAAACGTTAAATAGAACCAAGCCTAATGCTCTGATACTACTGTTGAGTTTTTGGGGTTCTTACGCAGTGAAAAATTCAAAATAATTTTGAAAACCCCCAATAGGATCGCAAATAAGTTCCATTAAACAAGAAAAGTAAACCATATCTTGATTCGTGATTTCCTTCTCTGATTGTTCGATTTTCAAGACGTTCATGCGCGCGTCCTCTATCAAAAATCCATACATGAATGGTGACCACAATTTGGAGTGCTAGCCTCAAGAGAGATTGAAAACGTTTTTCTTTCTTTCCCAAAAATCCAGAGAATACGAAAATTGAAAAATGAAATTCTTGTCTTACGTTTTGAGTATCACCATTTATTTATATGTGTAGATAAGCTCTCACTTAAAAATCCTATTTGTAATACAACTATTGTAGTTATGCTATTTAAGTAAATTCAAAATATAACTATTGTATTTACGTTGTTTAAGTAAATTACACATAAACCCCTATTAATAAGTTATCATATAACGAATCATAAGGGCTTATATATATTATGAATTTTATCTTATAAAATTTAATACTCTAGACTATTTGAAATTGCACAAAGTCATTTTTTTTGTGCGACCCAATATGTACATGCGACGTTGGAAGTAAACCAAAAACCATTTGGTATACAAGTCATAAGTGATCTCTAGCAAGGCATTATGACTACCCAAGTAGCATGAATATCAAAATCGATACGACCTAATGAATAACGTATATCATATCCTTTTGTCGTGCGATATCCTTTGATTAAATATAAGGTATAGAAAGTCACCCTTAATATTCAATCGTACTAGTCTCGATCTTTAGATAGATTGAACACATCCAAGCGACATTGATCATATCAATTCACTTGAACTTGGCCATTTAACAATCTAACACATCGAGAGATCCACTGATATTTCTCTCTTTACGAGAGCGACAAATTCTTTCTTGATTACACACCTTCACATATTGCTCATATGATAACCAATTACAATCTTTATAATCGTCCGGTTAAAAACAACGTTCGATTGTGTGAAATTACCATGCTCATAATATTGAAGTTTAAGGTAATCTCAAGTTGAAGGACTAAATGATATACCTATTAAGAGTAACACCTATGACTTAATCCATGTGATATTCTCATAGTGGGTCGGTTCCTTACCTTGTTCCTTAACAAGTATTCATGATCTCGATTCGTATCCCTATATGTATGATCATCACATGACCATCAATCAAGACTCACACTGGTCTTAATTCATTATAGTTCCTAGAATAATGACTGACTAAGGACATTTAAGATATTTCAACAAATACCCATGTGTCTTATTATAAGATAAATATGCAATCACTTATAATAAAATAGCAAATGAAAAACCTTAATTTTATTAACTAAAAACTGTAAGATAAACAATGATTGCAGATTGGCCTAGGGCATATGCCCCAACATTCATAAAATCGTGTCTGCATCAGGACTACAACGTGGGAATGCCTCGAGTAATGAAGTTGCACCACAAGGAGTCGAAGCTAACGTTGGCTCTTCTCATTGAATTTAAAAGGCGACTCGATAGGATGTGACCCCATGAGGTGATGACCCTACAGTACACAACAACAAAAATATCGTCTTAATTTAATATATACAGAATGTTAAAAATAATTCCTTTTTGTACATATGTTGGTATACCACTAAGAATGCACCTTCAGTCCACGAAATCGACTTCAATTTAGGTTTGATCAAATTTATGGATGTCATTGAACCATACAATCCTGCAAGGGTGTTGAGGCAGTTGGGATATGTTCAAGGCATTACAAAAGATCCATACCGATCCATTTCTACCGATAGGAGTAGCTTAGCCCATATATATTCAATGAAGTGCAGTTACAACCACCAAGTTTGGGAGGAGTGGGAGGACCATCTCATTGCTAGAGAACAACGCGGAGAAAGGGCAAACCATCCATGGGAAACTGCACCAGGATATCTTGAATGGTTTCAGTTCATAAGTCACTCATTTGCAAAAATCCTGAACATGTAACCGAGGTGGATGAGGAAGACGAGTCAACTTTGGTAGGAATTTTATTTATGTTAAAAATCTATTTCTTTTATGTCGATTGAGTATATATTATCAACTTATTTTATTTAATCAATAGGGTAACCGCTGGGCACTTGACGCTGCATTGCGGTTCAGGTCCTTGCCGAAGGGCAAAATTACACCTGAAAATGCAATCGCATTGGTGAATGCGGTAATCAACTTCTTATATAGAGTTGAAGATGAAGAAGAGATGGTGACAACCACGAACACCCACAATGATGCTGCTACAAGATCGACTGCCGAAGTGATGTGTCCTCAGACGAACGTTGGACATGGATCAGAACTCGAGAAATAGCTTTAAATGTTCATCCTCCATTAAATTTTTTTCTCTTCTAAACTTGTCAACAACTTTGGTTTGGCTTCAGTGTTGTTATTGGCTTAACTTTTTTATTTCGAATTGTTCGGTATGTTTGAATTTGTAGTTAATTTCCCTGGGGAAACTTGTAGGAATGTGTGCAATGTTGTTCCTTATTGCGTGTGTTCATTTGGTGTATAAAGTATTGTCTGCGGACTTGCAAGGTTAAGAGGTTTCAAAGAGTAATGGACCAACAAATTCGAAAGTTGTTCTAAAGTTTCGACTTGCATCAAATGATATTTGGTCATGACTTTCAACCTTACAATTCCGAGCTTTAATACAAATTTATTTGAGGGTTTTAATGTGGGGTATGCACTGTAGATTTATGGGTTACTCCTAGTAATTTAGTCTATGGTCTCTGTAAATTCTTTACACATCTTGGCCTTGAGTGGTTGAAATACCATTAAAGCTCTTGGACAACGATCTCTGAACATTAATTTACTTTTGTTAAGTTGAGAAATGTTGGGTAAACATAGTACTAATATGGGGTATGCCAAGGAAGATGGCTTCCTATATTCGTTATTCCTTCTTACGTTTCGGTTGCTTTTAGGTGAATCCCATTGCAGCTTTTCGGACTAAAACCTCCGAATGCAAATGTAATTCTTTTAAGTCAGTAAATCTGGGGTGTACGAAGTATACTATGGGGTATGCCAAGGAATATGGCGACACTTGCCCATAATTTTTATAAGTTCATGACCTTGTATAGGTGACTCACCTATAAGCCTTTCGGTCAATGATGCCAGAACATTTTTGAAATTTAGTTAAGCTCCCAAATATGGGGTATGCGTAGTACTCCTATGGGGTATGCCAAGTAAAATGGCTTTCTTTGTCCGAACCAGAATATAATTTATTAAGTTCCCAAATGTGGGGAATGCGTAGTATTATTATTGTTGGGTTTTGGGGATCATGCGCAGCGGAGATTACAAAACAATTTTGAGAAAAACCCCAACAGGATCCGAATCTGATTCCATTAAAACATGTTTAAACTATGAAAACTTAATCATACCTCAGTCGCAATGTACCTTTTTAAAGATTAATCGATCTCTAAGGCACTGCCAACGACGAACGCCCTCTATCAGCAGTCCACACACGAACGACGGCCGAGATTTGAAGTGCTAGCTTCGAGAGAATACAAAACCTTTTTGTTTCTCTCCAAAACGATCCAGAGCATACCAAAAACCTCTAAGTCGTTTCTAAAACGAAATAGAGTTTCAGCCTTTTAATAATTCTTTCGTACTTGTATTCTAACTTAAAACATCTATTTATACAACCCTTGTATATAGACGGTTAAGTAAATTACGCATATACCCCTACTTAAAGAAGTATAAGTGTAATACACTACAAGGACGTTTCTTTCATGAATTTTATCATATAAAATTCATTTTTCTGAACCATCTTAAAATCTCACAAAACCATTCTTAGTGTGCGACCCAATAGGCACATACAACGTTGGCAGTGTACCAAAATATATTTTGGTATACAAGTCATAAGCGGCCTCTAGCAAGACATTATGACTACCCAAGTTGTATGAATATAAAATCGATACAACCTAATCAATAGTGTATATAACATCCTTTTGTCACACGATATCCTTTTTGATCAAACATAAGGCATGGAATTGTCATTCAACATGTTCAATCGTACTAGTCTCGATCTCTAGGTAGACTGAAAACATCCAAGTGACATTGATCAATATCAATTCACTTAGACTAGGCCTTTTAACAGTCTAACACATCGAGGGATCCACTAGATATCTCTTTTTATATGAGAGGGACAAATTCTATCTCGATTACACAACTTCATCACATTGCTCACACAGTAATCAATCACAACCTTTATAATCGTCCGGTTAAAGTCAACGTTTGATTGCGTCAAATCACTATATTCCTAATGTTGAAGTCTCTGGTAATCTCAAGTCAGAGGACTGAAAAATATACCTATCATGAGAAACAACTATGACTTAATCCATGTGATGTTCTCATAGCGGGTCGGTCCAGTACTTTGTTCCCTAACAAGTACTCATGATCTTGATTCGTATTCCTATACGTATGATCATCGTATGATCATCAATCAAGACTCACACTAGTCTTAATTCATTATAGTTCCCAGTATAATAATCGACTAGGGACATTTAGGATATTTCTGTAAATACTCATGGATCTTATTATAATGTAAACATGCAAATCAATTATAATAAACAGCAAATGAAATACTCTATTTTATTAACTAAAATGTATTCATAAAGATTGTTAATGGATTGACCTAGGGCACATTTCCCAACAATTATGGGGTATGCCAAAATAAAACAATTTTTCTGTTCATTATTTATGCCTAAGTTATGACCCTAAACAGCTGAAAAGCTTCAAAGACTCATGGCCAATGACCACTGAACTTTAATGTAATTTACTTAAGTTACCAAAGGTAGGATATACGTAGTACTAATATAGGGTATGCCAAGTAATACGGTGATACTTGTTCGTAATTTTTCTAAGTTCACGGCCTTGTGTAGCTAACTCACCTATAAGCCTTTCGTTCAATGATGCCCGGACATTATTGAAATTTAGTTGAGTTCCCAAATATGGGGTATGCGTAGTACTTATATGTGGTATGCCAAGTAAAACGGTCTTCTACGTCTGTAACATTTGTTTAGGTAATGACCACATATAGTCGAACTTTCTTGAAGACACTAGAATGGTAATATCCAAACTAGAATATAATTTATTAAGTTCCCAAATGTAGGGTATGCCAAAATAAAATGAACTTTTCTGGTCGTTATTTTTGCCTAAGTTAAGACCCTAAACAATTGAAAAGCTTCAAAGACTCTCGGCCAATGACCATTGAACTTTAATGTAATTACTTAAGTTATCAAATGTGAGGTATACATAGTACTAATATGGGGTATGCCAAGTAATATGGTGATAATTGTCCGTAATTCTTCTAAGTTCACGGCCTTGTGCAACTAACTCACCTATTAAAATTCAATAACGGTATTCTATGTCTGTAACTTGTTTTTAGGTAACAACCTCATATAGCCAAACTTTCTTGAAGACCATCAGATGGTAATATCCAAACCAGAATATAATTTATTAAGTTCCTAAATGTGGGGTATGATTTTGGGTTATAGCAAGTAATCGAATCTCCATTCTCGTTTGTTTTCTTTAGGCTACAACCTTGTATAGCTGAGATGTCTCAAAACCTGTCGGACATTAATATTCGAATCAAAATATAATGGCAAAACATATTTTTTGGTCCTTGAAATTTAAGTCTTTAATACTTTTGGTCCTTGAACTTTCATGTGATGGCCCCAAATTTCCAATGCATTTGGGAATGCCTGACTTAGACTCGTATAGATCCCCGAGTCAGTACTCGACAATCTCGCGAGCCTAGTCAGCCTCCAATTATCAAATTACAAGTTTAATGAATGAGTTATTGCAAGTATAACACAGGGAAGAAAATTTAAACTAAACAAGTATTGAGAAATAACTCAGTTAAACAAAAATCAGGAATCTATATATGTGAAGCCCAGTAAACAGGAATATTCATGTACATCAAACGAAAACCAAGTAAAGCTGTACATGATATCAAATAACCTATTATCCCAAGTTCAAACCAAACATGATGTATATACAAAGAAATCAACATACAAGCAGAAATCAAACGTAACCTAGGCTAAGGTGCTCGAATCCAGCTACAAATCCTCACGAAAAGTCTCATAAGCAGGGTTTCTTACCCTTCGAACACTCCGGTAAATCTGCACACACTGTTACAAACTAGACGGTGAGTAACTGAGAGAAAATTGAAAGTGATGCCAGAAGAATATAACAGTAATTCACGAAATAGTAACAATGGCAGTCTAAATATCATGCGGTAATTGAAAGACATGAATTTAATTAGACAAAGTGCATGATAGACAGACTTAAATGATAACAATCGAAACATGCGTGTTCTATGAGTCAAGATAGGCTATGAGTCTAGATAGGCTATAAGTGGTCTAAAAATCCACAATAAATCCACAACAACGATGTCGCAACATCGATAACCACAACAATATCCACAACAATCCAGTACATAGTATCTCACAATCACTAGGCGTAGTCAAACACTCGTGCGCATGAGTGCCCACATTTTATCCCTTCCATTACAGGCCGCATGTACCTTCGAGACACACACTTATGCCAAGAACATACAATCAAGGAATAGAATTGAATGCCATGCGTTAGGATAATTTAACAATCACAACAACAGAGGGAATAGAATCACATGTTATTCTCTTATTGGCTTAGTAACTTACACAAGCTTTAGGACAAGTGTACTTACTTGACAATGCAACTCTCTAATTAATGGGTCGAGTCATTACTAACCCTAGGTTGAAACCCTAGTGTTTTCCCAATATTTTGATGACTCAAACAACTCGATGAAAATAGACTGGAAAACCAAACAAAAACACAACTCTCTTGAGTTTTGAAAACCACATCATATATAAAACCATTCATAGAATCATAGGCCCAGCTCAGTCGTGTGTGGGTCACGCCATAGCCTCGAGGACCGGCGGCGTAACCATGATGTCACAACCATTTGACAAACCTTAAACACAATTAAAATGTAAAATTAACAAGCATGAAAACAACACTAAAACACCAGAACATAAGCACACATTCAAATAGAGGATATTGAAATCACAAAACATATATCCAAGTGTCTCGCACACACAATGTGTTCATCAATACAAGAGAGCACCCTAGACAAAGTAAAAAACCAGATCCATATATCCTTGCCAAAATCAAACTCCAAACAACTCGGCCATGCACAAGACACATTAGCAAGACCAAGACTCCTCTTAACCACGTTCATATCGACTTACTGGTGTTATCCAACGTCGGGAGATAGTCACCTCGGTATTGAGAAATCAGAGGCACCTCACTAGGTTGGGATTCAATCGACATAACGCGAACAAGAACTTGAAAAGTAAGCAAATGAAATAACGGCAAAATAATTTGCCACCACTGGTTCGGACCTATTGGAGGGCTGCATGACTTAAGCAATAGCGTAATGGAGTCCCTGACAGCCTCCTTGGGTGGTGGTCCGGCTAGCAGTGCCACCACAGTGGTGGTTTCCGGCAAGAAATAAAAGAAACAATAACATCACATGAAATAATGAGTCTACACATAACCACCGCCACTGTTTTGCTTGCTCCGAGGATTGGGAGGCACCAACATGGTCATGGAAGGGTCCTCGACATTTCCCCACATTACTATAGTCGACAGCGGCGGCGCTGCTCAGCCAGGAGGTCTAGCAGCCGTAGAAAACCCTTAAAATAGGGTATACATGTGAAAACGATGTTGTAACTGTCATACCAACATAACCATTGTTATTAGGGTGTACCAAGACTCTGGTGACCTCTTAAGGTCGTCTCCGATGACTGCAGTCCCATCCCAGTCCGGCAGTCCTTGAACTAGTCCCAACAGATGGACGAATAGTTGATAGAAACGAAAGAGAGAGAAAGAGAGCGGGAGAGGAGAGGTAGATAGAGTCCAATGCACCTTCGGCGAGGTCGGACCACCATGGGATGGTGGTGGTTCACGGGAGGAGGGAAGAGAGTGAAGAGAGGGGGAAAAAGTGAGGATCAGTTATGTGTGGTTTGGAGAGGGTGAATAGTAAATTGAGGATAGGGTCCTATTTATAGAATTCTGACTTCATCACCACGCACGCACATATCTTGAGGTTGGTCTGATGGTTCTCTCAAGTTGGGCTGCGTCAATTTAACAATCCCTATCATATAAGCCGGTGTGTTGCGTAACTATCCGACTCTCCATGTCCAAACAATGCTCCTTGACCCGCATTTCTTCGTCACGCGCGTAGTCTCGCTTTGTCTCATCAAATAATTATTTAAATTATTTGAAAATTCATTTATTTGTATTTTTACAGTGTTTTAAATCCCCCGTGTACCCGTATCCCAATTGTCGATACCCACTCGTCCAGTTTTCCTACTCGTTTACCAACTTCATTGTCTGGTCACTAAAATATGAGTATAAATACGTAATACGCGTCATCATTTACAAATAGCTAAATTTTTGAGTTGTTACAGTCTCCCCAACTAACAAGAATTTTGTCCTCAAAATTAGCTCTAACACGAGTGAATAAGGGGAACTAACACCCGTTCACACCTCCAAACTGCAGGCTTAGAGCCACTTCGGATAGCTTGGATCTTTCGTATCGAACTGCAAAGTCTTCTAGAGTTGCTTCAGACAACTCTCTTTTTACCGTTGAACTGCAGTTCGATGCAAAGTCACTTCGACAGCTCAATATGCTATGAACAACTATGGACTCGCGCGAGAGTCACTTCCAACAGCTTGACATCAGGTATTGAACTACAGACTTGTACAAAGTCCCTTCAAATAGCACAACGCCTTAAATCCACTCCTTTTCTCCACATCTATCAAACTGTGGGCTTCTGCCACTTCGAACAGCTTGCTTTCATCTCAATCTTCAGATTGCGGGTCTCAACCACTTCCAATAGCCTAATTCAGCTACGGTCTCTCTACATCGCTCCCATTCCCCAAAATGGTAGGAATACCAATGACCTCGCCATAGACATTATCCACTACCACACACACAAGTCAAGTAATTACAAACTAAGACGCTACGATCGCGACTCGCATGTCAAACCCGTGATGACCTCCTAACTGAAGGTCACCCAAGAGAACGGCTGAATTAGGTTACCGAGTAGTTATTGCCTTTTTAAAACTTTATGTGTAAATAACAATGATAATTCATACACCAACGATAAATATTTGCTATGCAAGTGAATGGGGTAGAAGAGATGGAAATAAGACACATGATATATAGTGGTTCGATCCAACCAATCTACATCCACTATCTAACCTCCATGGTTAGGATTTTCAACCCCCACTTATATTATCAATAAGTGTTACACCCTAAGCAAACTAGCCAAGTGAATGCCTAGTCTCAACTAGGTCTTTTACATGATGCCTTATCACAATAAGGTCTTATACAACCACCTAGCTGCAACTAGGACTTTTCCACCTAGACCCACCTAGGATATTTTTCCCACCTAGCCACAACTTGGATTTCCCTCTTGACTTAGATCCCACTAAATCGTACAATCAAGATTTGAGTAATATAATGAAATACACTTTAAAAAGTAAAGCGGCACCAAGTTCGAATACAAGCAAGCCTCCTAAAGCCTAACCACTCTAATGCATGCAAGTATGAACACAATTGAGAAATGCAAATATATGAGTGATTTTATGCGAAACTCAAATATGAAACCATTTTAAATAATTGATAAGAACAAAATCGATTTCAAATCCAAAGAACAAGAAGTTTGATAAAAATCAAGTTTAAGTGCAAACTCTTGTCCAAATCAGTACAAGGGTTTAATAAATCAAGTTTAAGTGCAAAACCTAAGACAAGTGTGTTCAAGAACACAACAAGTGATTTCCCAAGTTAATTACACAAGAATATATAATTTAAGCACCAGAAAAGCTAGGAAATGGACTTTCTTACAACCCCAAGAAGATGAATTGAAAATCTATTTTGAGAGGTTATAGTACTCCTTAGAGTACCTCAAGAATGCTGGTTTTGATGTTGAATCAACAGCTTCAAAGTATGACTTGAAAACTCCAAGCTTCTCCTCTTGAAAAATTGAGCACTTATGTTTTTCTTTGTTTTCAAAACCAAATTTTTGTTCTTATATGTTTGAGAGTGTTCTATATATTTATAGACCAGTTTATGACCGTTCTAGAGATCCAAGGGCTGAGATTCCATCAAAAATTTAAATTAAAGTGAAATTTTCAGCTTTATAAAAAAGCTGTCATGAATGCAATTAGCACGCTAATATTCAGATCTAGTGTGCTAACTCTGCATTTAGCGTGCTAATACATTTATTAGTGCGCTAATTGAAGGGACCTCAAAATAAATATTTCGTCCCTTCGATTAGTGACCCTTTAACGCGTTCGAGACCTAACTAACCTTCATATAACATATCATATATGTTTGTTATAGGTCATTAAGCCTATTTGGGTGGTCCAGATATTTTTACAAATCTTGAAAAAGAAGAATCTTAGTTTCATAACACGTGAGGGGCTTTTCTGCAAATGTGCAGTTTTCTTTTCAAAAAAATTTCAAAAACAAGTTTTCTTTGTTGAAAACTTCCACAATGATTTTAAAAGTACGATATGAACATAAACACTTAGTTTAACATTGTTTAAACTTATAGACCGAGTCATGTGTTAAGTTCCACTTAAAACTTCAAATAATCACTTGACATTTGAAAATTCATTTGAAAAGCTCGATGTGAATGAACTAATGCAATAGGCTTGCGTAAATGAACTTGTATACCTTACATTAATGTTACATCACGTGGTCTTGATCTTTCGTCTTCATTCCTTTATGTATGCCGAGTCTTGAACTTGAATGACTTGAATACTCGAATACTTGTGATTGTGATGTTTTGCAACCTTTGACGAAACTGAAATACACTTGATAAAATTATTAGTATATTTTCACCTTGTTTGTTTCCATCAAAATCCCGATCGGAGTTAGAGTAACAAACCACTTAGTCCAACACCAGACCATTCGCATTTCAATGCAAATTCATCTATACCAGGCAGTAAATATGTTCGACAAAGTTGCAACTGTGGCCACCATGTACACTACGTGTCCATGCATCGTAAGATGAATCATAACTCATTTGGTCCTGCCTCTCTTTAGGTGTACTCATGGCTAGGTTTGGAAACCCATTATGCTCAAGCCTACCACCTCTTTCCGACTCTAATCTAAGTTAGGTCTGTCTCATTCTAGACAACTTTGCTAAGTTTAAATGGTACTCTAGCAAGTATTGACCCTAACTCTGTCACATGATGTCCGACATCGCATTTAAACACCTAAAACTTCAAGTAATCAATTCCATGCATGATGTCTGATAACTAGGAAAACTTTTTACCTCTGGTAAGATCACGAACCATTGTCAGCTGCGGCTCTGTCGCGATGTGCACGTCCTCAATGGTCTGAGGTTGATCTTCATGCTGCTGGTGCTCGTACAAATCTGGGCATCGGTTCTGAAAATGTCCGGGCTATCCACACTATTAACACACCCTTCGCCCTCGAGAACCACCGTCGTCATTCGGATCGGTGCTCTAACTGCAACTCAGACTGATCAGGCTCAAACTCCTCAAGGTGAGTACTTAAGTAATCTCCCTAGCCAAGCTCCGCTCATAAGCTCTCTGCAATGTCCCTGGCTCGTTCGTAACTATCGTACCTCCGATCTTGAGTAGTAGACCCTCGGTAAAATAGTACACCCTGTCTTCCTCTGCGCTAGCCGATCCTCCAGCATATAGTAATAACTACAGAAATCATCCCATGTACTTCATGACCGACTCATCCGCTAACTGTCTCAGGGAAGTGGACTCATTCCTCTTGGCTCTCATCACGGTGGAAGGAAAGTACTTCATGTTGAACTAGGTCTTAAACTCTATCCAGTCCCTCGACACGCCTCTGGTACTCACAATCGTAGTCCACCAGTCGTCAGCTTCTCCTATCAACATCGAGGAAGAAATAGAAGCCTTCATGTGCTCCTTAGTAGATATGATGTGGTGTATCTTCTCGTGACTCTTCAGGAATAACTCTTCTGCATTCAAGTCAGTGCCTCCATAGAAAATAGTAGGGTCGTGCCTCTTGAACTCTCGCCACTGCCTCGCTTCAGTAGTCTCTGTAGTGCCATACACTGTTGGTGTCGCTGGTGCAATCTTTGTTGTGCAGTGGTGGTAGGAAGCATAGTCGTGGTTGTAACCACCAGTGTGTCTGCCTCCTGAATAATGGGTACTTTAGCCGTAGATGGTACCGATGCAACAACGATTGACGCCCTCAATATAGCCAGAATCTCCTCCAGTTGTCGCTCCTGAGCTGCGACTCTCTACGTCAAGGTCTGAAACTCCTCGATACTGACAGCTCGAGGACTCGACGTCCCGCTGTCATCACTAGGACCTCGCTGATCCGCCATCGTTATCTGATAACGAAAGCCCGTTCTAGGATCAGTGGATGGCTACTGATACCATATAATACACACATAAAACAAACTTATACTAATTAGTTTTCAATTTCCATTACCTGACTCATCTTCACTCCCCAACTAGGATTCTAAGTCAGGATCATAGGGTTTCCACTTCTAAGTTCAGCCATTCCCAACTGTGACGACCCCAAATTCCTAATGCATTTGGGAACGCTCGGCCTAGACTCGTATAGATCCCAGAGTCAGTACTCATCGATTTGGCGAGCCTAGTCAGCCTCCAATTATCAAATTACAAATTTTATGAAAGAGTTATTTCAAGTATAACACAATGGAAGAAAATTTAAACTAAACAAGTATTGGGAAATAACTCAGTCAAACGGAGATCAGGAATATATATGTGGAAACCCCGTAAACGGGAATATTCATGTACATTAAACGAAAACCAAGTAAAGTTGTACATGATATCAAATAACGTATGATCCCAAGTTCAAACCAAACATGATGTATATATAAAGAAATCAACATACAAGCAGAAATCAAACATAACCTAGGCTAAGGTGCTCGAATCCAACTGCAAACCCTCACAAAAAGTCTCATAAGCAGGGTTCCTTACCCTTTAAACACTCTGGTGAATTTGCACCGATCACCACAAACTGGACGATGAGCAATTGAGAGAAAATCGAAAGTAATGCCAGAAGAATATAATAGTAGTTTACGAAATAGTAACAATGGCAGTCTAAATATCATGTGGTAATTGAAAGACAGGAATTTAATTAGACAAAGTGCATGATAGATAGACTAAAATGATAACAATTGAAACATGAGTGTTTTACGAGTCAAGAGATGCTATAAGTGGTCTAAAAATCCACAACAAATCTATAACAACGATGTCGCAACATCGATAACTACAAAAATATCTACAACAATCCAGTACATGGTATTACACAATCACTAGGGGTGGTCAAACACTCGTGCACATAAATGCCCGCATTTTATCCCTTCTTATACAGGCCGTATGTACCTTCGAGACACACACTTAGGCCAAGAACACACAACCGAGGAATAGAATGGAATGCCAAGTATAAGGATAATTTACCAGTCACAATAGAGGAAATAAAATCACATGTTATTTTCGTCCTGGCTTACTAACTTACACAAGCTTTAGGGCAAGTATATTTACCTGGCAATGCAACATGTGTAACAACACTCCCGCGAATCCTAATGCCTATCCCCGAGTTTCCTGCTATTTGTCAAGGTTGGAAACTTTAATTAATGGGTCGAGTCATTACTAACCCTAAGTTGAAACCCTAGTGTTTTCCTAATATTTTGATGACTCGAACAACACGATGAAAATTGACCGAGAAACCAAACAAAAACACAACTCTCTTGGGTTTTGAAAACCACATCATATATAAGCCCATTCATATAATCATAAGCCCGGTTTAGTCGTGTGTGGGCCACGCCATAGCCTCGAGGACCGGCAACGTAACCCGGACGCCACAACCATTTGGAAAACTTTAAACACAATTAAAATGTAAAATTAACATGCATGAAAATGATACTAAAACACCAGAATATAACCACACATTCCCAACACACACATGATATTGAAATCACAAAACATATATCCAAGTGTCTCGCACACACAATAGCAAGACCGATACTCCTCTTAACCATGTTCATAACGACTTACTAGTGTTATCCAACATCGGAAGAGAGTCACCTCAGTTTTGAGAAACCGGAGACACCTCACCAGGTCAAGATTCAATTGACACAACACGAACAAGAACTTAAAAAGTAAACAAATGAAATAACGGCAAAATAATACGCCACCACTGGTTTGGACCTATTGGAAGGTTGTGTGACTCAAGCAATAACGTAATGGAGTCCCCGACAGCCTCCCTGGATGGTGGTCCAGCTAGCAGTGCCACCACAGTTGTGGTTTCCGGCGAGAGATAAAAGAAACAATAACATCACATGAAATAATTAGTCCACACATAACCATCGTTGTTGTTTTGCTTGCTCCAAGGATTGGGAGGCACCAACATGGTCGTGGAAGGGTCCCTAACATTACCCCACATCACGGTAGTATACAATGGTGATGCTGCTTAGCCAGGAGGTCATGCAGCCACGAAAAACCCTTAAAACAGGGTATACATATGAAAATGATGATGTAACTGTCATACCAACACAACTGTTGTTATTGGGGTGTTCCAAGACTCTGGTGACCTCTTAAGGTCTTCTCCGATGACCGCAGTCCTATCCCGTCTGGCAGTCCTTGAACCTGCCCTAAAAGATGGATGAATAGCTGAAAGAAACGAAAGAGAGAGAGAGAGAGATACCCACATTCTCCAGTGACAGACACCTCGGACGAGTGTCCGACCCTCCAGCGTTGTTGAGGTAGGTGGCGGCTCGCCAAGGGAGGAGGAGAAGGAGAGGGAGTGAGAGAGAGAGAGAGAGAGAGAGAGAGAGAGAGAGAGAGAGAGAGAGAGAGAGTCCACCTCCGGCAACCCTGACGCACCTCAGGTGAGGTCGGACCACCACGGGATGGTGGTGGTTCAGTGGTTGTTCTCAGGAGGAGGGAAGAGAGTGAAGGGAAGGAGATAAAAGTGAGGATCGATTATGTGTGGTTTGGAGAGGGTGAATAGTAAAGTGAGGATATGGTCCTATTTATAGAATTCTCACTTCATCACTATGCATGCACTTATCTCGAGGCTGGTCTAATGGTTCTCTCAAGTTGGGACGTGTCACTTTCATAATCCCTATCACATAGCCCGTGTGTTGCGTAACCGACTCCCCATGTCCAAACAATGCTCCTCGACCGGCCTTGCTTCGGCACATGCGTAGTCTCGCCTTGTCTCGTCAAATAATTATTTAAATTATCTAAAAATTAATTTATTTGTATTTTTATAGTGTTTTAAATCCCTGTGTACTCGTATTCCAACTGTTGATACCCGCTCTTCTAGTTTTCCTACTCGTTTACCGACTTCATTGTCTGGTCACTCAAATACGAGTATAAATACGTAATACACATCATCATTCACAAATAATCAAATTTTTTGGTCGTTACATTTCAATAGTGTACATTTGGTCCCTGAATTTTCATTGTTGTACATTTGGTACATGAACTTTTGAGTTTTTATGCTTTTGATCCCTGAACTTTGAGTTTTTTATGTTTTTGGGGGGAAATTAAGAAAAATTTAGATTTTTTTTTGTCGATGTGAGTCATCCGATTCAATAATATAAATCACTTTACTCTTTTTGACTAGTCACTAGACACTTTTTTTGCCCACATTGACATAATTTAAAACTTTAAATGATAGAAGGACTGAATGTAGATGTTTGTAAAAGTTCAAGGACCAAATGTGTAGTAATAAAAGTTCAGGGACCTAGAACATAAAAAATACAAAGTTCAGGGACCAAATGATAGATTTTGCCAAATGTATTTTTTTAAGTTACTAAATATGGAGTATGTGTAGCACTATTTTGAGGTATGCCAAGAAAGTCAGTCTTTCAGTTCGTTATTTATTTTTAGGTTACAACCTCGTGTAGTTGAAGTGCATTCAAGATTCTTGACCAATAATCTTTAAACATTAATGTAATTTAGTTAGCTTACCAAATGTGGGGTATGCCAAGTAAATTGGTTCGCTTTATCCATTGCTTGTTAGGCTATGGCTTTGTATTACAGAAACGCAGTAAACTCTGTTGGAATAGAATCCCCAAATGTCAATGTATTTTATTTAAGTTGGTCAATGTGGGGTATGCAAAGTAATATTTAAGTTAGTTAATGTTAGTCAATGTGGGGTATGCCGAGTAATTCGACGTTATTTGTCCAAGATTTTTCTTAGTTCACGACCTTGTGTAGTTGAAACACTTTAAGGTCTCTCGAACCATTATCTCCGAAACTTAATGTAATTTAATTTAGTTAAGCAAATTAAGATGTTGCTATAAAGCTTGTCGGCCAATAGTAATCGAAAGTCATAAGATGTTGTACAAGGCCTTGTGTAGTCGAGATATTGTTAAAACACAGTGGGGTAAAGATAAAAACAAAGTGGGATATAAATATGGAAATGGGTATAGGTAGCTGATTTTTTCATCTCAGTAACGGTTACAAGTGTTGGACTAAGTGGTTAGTTACTCTAACTCCGACCAGGATTTTGATGGAAACAAACAAGTTGAAAATATACTAATAAGTTTATCAAGTGTATTTCAGTTTCGCCAAAAGTTGCAAGACATCACAATCTCAAGTAGTGAAGAATTCAAGCCGTACAAGTTTAAGATTCGGCAAACATAAGGAAAAGAAGACGAAAGATCGAACCACGAGTTGTAAAATTGATATAAGGTATTCAAGCTCATTTACGCAAGCCTATTACATTAGTTCATGCACATCGAGCTTTTCAAATGGATTTTCAAATGTCAAGTGATTACTTGAAGTTTTTAAGTGAGAATTAACACATAACTTGAAGGTCACCTAAGAGGGGGGTGAATTGGGTTACTGAGTGATTATCGCCTTTTTAAAACTTTATGCGTAAATAAAAATAATAATGCATACACTAACAGTAAATATCAATGCTATACAATCAAGAAGGGGGTAGAAGAGATGGAAATAAGACACGTGATTTATAGTGGTTCGATCCAACCAATCTACATCCACTACCTAACCTCCCTGGTTAGAATTTTTAAACCCCACTTATATTATCAATGAGTGTTACACCCTAAGCCAACTAGCCTAGTGAATGCCTAGCCTCAACTAGGTCTTTTACACGATGCCTTATCGTAATAAGGTCTTATACAATCACCTAGCCGAGACTAGGATTTCCCCACCTAGACCCACCTAGGATATTTTCCCACCTAGTCGCAACTGAGATATATGCCTAGCCTCAACTAGGTCTTCCCTTTCGACTTAGATCCCACTAAGTCTTACAATTAAGATTTGAATAAATACAATTGAAATACACTTTACAACGTAAAGTGGTACCAAGTTCAAATACAAGAAAACCTTCTAGAGCCTAACCACTCTTATGCATGCAAGTATGAAAACAATTGAGAAATGCAAGTATAAAATTGATTTTATGCAAAACTCAAATATGAAACCATTTCAAATAGATTGATGAGAATAAAGACGATTTCAAATCCAAAGAACAAGGAGTTTGATAAAAATTAAGTTTAAGCACAAACTCTTATTCAAATCAGTCCAAGGGTTTAATAAATCAAGTTTCAATGCAAAACCCAAGACAATTGTGTTTAACAACAGAACAAGTAATTTCCTAAGTCAATCACACAAGAGTATATAAGTTAAACACAAGAAAAGCTAAGAAATTACGACTTTCTTACAACCCTAAGAAGATGACTTGAATATTAGTTTTGGAAAGGTTGTTGTACTCCTTAGAGTGCCTCAAGAGTGCTGGTTTTGATGTTGAATGAACAGCTTCAAAGTATAACTTGAAAACCCCAAGCTCCTCCTCTTGAAAAATTTGAGCACTATTGTTTTTCTTTAGGGTTTGTGCCTTGTGTATTTGAGAGTGTTTTATATATTTATATACCAGTATATGACCGTTGTATGCATCCAAGGGCCGAGATTTGATCAAAAATTCAAATTAAAGTAAATTTTCCAGCTTTATAAAAAAGCCGTCAGAAATGCAATTAGCGAGCTAATATTAAGACCTAGTGCGCTAACTCTGCACATAGCGCGCTAATAACAGTATTAGCCCGCTAACTGCAGGGACCTCAAAATAATTAATTCTGTCCTTTGTGTTAGCGACCCTTTAACGCGACTGAGACCCAACCAACCCTCATATAACATATTATACATGTTTGTTATGGGTCATGTATCCTATTTGGATGGTCCGAATATTTTCACAAATCCCAAAAATGGAAAATCTCGATTTAATAACATCCGAGGGGCTTTTCTGCAAATATGCAGTTTTTCTTTTCAAACACATTTCAAACAACTTTTTCAAAAACTTCAACAATGATTTTCATACACATATAGTTTAACATTGTTTAAACTTATAGGACTGAAATCTTCAAGTAATCACTTGACATTTGAAAATTCATTTTAAAAACACGATGTGCATGAACTAATGCATTAGGCTTACGTAAGTGAACTTGAATATCTTACATCAATTTTACAACTCGTGGTCTTGATCTATCGCCTTCATTCCTTTATGTATACCAAGTCATGAGCTTGAATGGCTTAAATGCTCGAATGCCTGTGATGTGATGTTTTGCAACTTTTGACGAAACTGAAATACACTTAATAAACTTATTAGTATATTTTCACCTTGTTTGTTTCCATCAAAATCCCGGTCGGAGTTAGAGTTACTTACCACTTAGTCTAACAATCTCCCCCTTTTTGATGATAACAAACAATGTGAACTTGACAAGCATAAAACATAATACAAGTGTACATGTATGTACATCACATTCATGTTTCTATCAACTTCAACACTCTTTCTCCCTCGTTTGATAGCGTCAAAAAGTGGGGCACGTAAAATTATGATACTAGAAGAAAGGCTCCCCTATTTTATGAAAATGATACCAAATAAGGGCTCCCCTTATTGATATGCATCAAATGAAAGCTTAAGGAAATAATTGAGAATCTAGGCCCCCCTATCAACATGCATGTTTCGGTTTGTGATACCAATAAATTTCTCATTTTAGGTACATGTCTTACCCCTCAAAAAAATAGATACGAACAAAAAAATGGATATAAAGTCTCCCCTTATCAATATCATTCACATTATCTAAAATTCTCCCCCAATATAGAACAATGTCTTTAACACATGACTTCAAAACATAGTGAATGTGAAGTTTGTCTGGCCAGGGGGTATTAGCGCGCTAATTGATGGACCTAGCTCGCTAACTGCTGGACCTAGCACGCAATGGAGATACCTAGCGCGCTAATTCCTCTTTGAAATTTTGGAATTAAAATTTTTGAGTTTTTGACGCACAACTCTGATTTACCTCAAACTTCATGGAAACTTCATTAACACCATATAAAGATGATTAAAACACTTAAAACATGTGTAGAAGGTCCGATTTATGAGAAATGCCTAACTCACGCCGTGTCAATGACTTTGGCCAAAAAGTGTTTGGCTACATTGTATTAATTCAACATGGTCCTACATAAAATATATATGAAATGCAGTCATGACATAAAAATAACAGTATATGCATGCTATGTGTATGTGACTAATGCAAGACTTATCATGATTAACTCCTATATATCAATCTATCGTTTTAGCACATTTATGTTCCAAAGTGAATCTAATTTACTCTATGAATCATGAACTTTGGTACTTATACACCTTTGTGTTCCATAACATGTGTATCATATACATTCTTTTCTACCCATGCTAGTTTACTTCTATTGTTCCTATTTAGGACACATTTGCCAACATTATGAGATCTATTGCATTTTAAGCATTTCTTAGACTCGGCCAAAAGCTTTCCATAGCTCAATAGGCTTGCACCATAGCCTATGCCTCTCTTGTTGAGTGCACGTCGTTGTGTGCCCAATATCATGTCAAAACATTTTGGTACCACTTGTGAACTTGGTCACCGTGGTGGTCAAGTCTTCTACTTCTTTTGCTGAGCCATTTTTCTCATTTATGGCCAATTCTAAGTCCTGTTGGAGATCATCAATAATCTCATTTTGAGATTCAATCTCACTAATGGCTTTGATCAAACTCTTTTTGAGTTGTTTGGTCTTTTTGACCTCCTTTTCTAATTCATTTCTAAGGTCATGAATAATAGACGTATCATTCAATGCATTTACATCATCATGATTAAATGAGATAGAGTCACTTACCTCACTCCTTGCCATAAGGCAAATGATAGCCTTCTCATTTTCCGACTCAGAGTCGGGGCTAGATGATGATGATGATGATGAGTCGTATTTCTTGATTCTTCTCATGTACTTGCATTTCGTTGCCTTATGTCCCGGTTTGCCACACCTATAGCAAATCATCTCGCGTGATTTGCTTGCATTACTTGCGCCTTTGTACTTCTTCTTGTACTTGTCTATTTTGTATATTGCCTTCTTGAGCGTTCTTGATAACATGACCACTTCTTGTTCAATGTAATCACTTTCACTTGAGCTCACATCATCTTCGGCCGATAAGCAAGTAGCTTTCAAGGCATGCTCCTTCTTTGACTCTTTCTTGGTCGAACCACCAAGTGCTTCCAATCTAGCACAGTCTTTTAGCTCGAATTCATGGACCGTCAATTCACCACATAGTGTATCAAAAGTGTAATCTCTAAGGTTTTGAGCCTATTGAATAGCATACTTCTTTGCATCTCATTCCTTAGGCAAGCCTCTAAGGAACTTGTACACCGAGTTCTCTTGATCATAATGTTTGCCAAGATTTTTGATCTCATTCAAAAGCTTCGTGAACCAAGTGATGGTCGTGGCTATATCTTCATGGGGCTCCACTCGAAAATTCTCATAATGTTCTTCAAGAATCCTCTACTTAGTGTTCTTGACTTGTTGTGTTCATCCAAGGGTCGAGATTTGATTAAAAATTCAAATTAAAGTAAATTTTCAAGCTTTATAAAAAAGCCGTCAGAAATGCAATTAGCGAGCTAATATTAAGACCTAGCACGCTAACTTTGTACATAGCGCGCTAATAACAATATTAGTGCGCTAACTGCAGGGTCCTCAAAATAATTAATTCTGTCCCTTGTGTTAGCGACCCTTTAATGCGTCTGAGACCCAACCAACCCTCATATAACATATTATACATGTTTGTTACGGGTCATGTATCCTATTTAGGTGGTCCGGATATTTTCACAAATTTCGAAAACGAAAAATCTCGGTTTCATAACATCCGAGGGGTTTTCTGCAAATATGCAATTTTTCTTTTCAAACACATTTCAAACAACTTTTTCAAAAACTTCAACAATGATTTTCATACACATATAGTTTAACATTGTTTAAACTTATAGGACCGAAATCTTCAAGTAATCACTTGACATTTGAAAATCCATTTTAAAAACACGATGTGCATGAACTAATTCATTAGGCTTGCGTAAGTGAACTTGAATACCTTACATCAATTTTACAACTCGTGGTTTTGATTTTTCGCCTTCATTCCTTTATGTATGCCAAGCCTTGACCTTGAATGGCTTGAATGCTCGAATGCCCGTGATGTGATGTTTTGCAACCTTTGATGAAACTGAAATACACTTCATAAACTTATTAGTATATTTTCACTTTGTTTGTTTCCATCAAAATCCTGGTTGGAGTTAGAGTGACTAACCACATAGTCCAACATAACTCGGTCTATAAGTTTAAATAATGTTGAACTATATGTGTATGTTCATATCGTACTTTGAAAATCATTGTGAAAGTTTTCTAAAAAGAAAAACTTGTTTTTAAAAGGTTTTTGAAAAGAAAATTGCATATTTGCAGAAAAGTCCCTCGCAAGTTATGAAACCGAGATTTTTCATTTTCGGGATTAATGAAAATATTCCGACCACCCAAATAGGTTTAATGACCCATAACAAACTTATATAACATGTTATATGAGTGTTGGTTGGGTGCCGGACGCGATAAAGGGTTGCTAACCAAAGGGACGAAAATATTTATTTTGAGGTCCTTGCAGTTAGCACGCTAATAAATTTATTAGGGCGCTAAGTGCAGAGTTAGCGCGCTAGATCTGAATATTAGCGCACTAATTGCATTCGTTACAGCTTTTTTATAAAGCTGAAAAATTTACTTTAATTTGAATTATTGATGGAATCTCAGCCCTTGGATCTCTAGAACGGTCATAAACTAGTCTATAAATATATAGAACACTCTAAAAAACATAAGAACACAAAATTTGGTTTTGAAAACAAAGAAAAATACAAGTGCTCAATTTTTTCAAGAGGAGGAGCTTGAAGTTTTGTGAACTAAACTCATAGTTTGAAGCTGTTGATTCAATATCAAAACCAGAACTCTTGAGGCATTCTGAGGAGTACAAGAACCTCTCCAAAATTGATTTTCAAGTCATTTTCTTGGGGTTGTAAGAAAGTCCTAATTTCCTAGCTTTTCTTGTGCTTAAATTATATATACTTGTGTGACTGACTTAGGAAATTACTTGTTGTATTATTGAACACATTTATCTTGGGTTTTACACTTAAACTTGATTTATCAAACCCTAGGATTGATTTGGACAAGAGTTTGCACTTAAACTTGATTTTTATCAAACTTCTTGTTCATTGGATTTGAAACCAGATTTGTTCTTATCAATCTATTTGAAACGGTTTGATATTTGAGTTTTGCACAAAATCAGTTATATATATATATATTTGCATTTCTCAATTGTTTGCACACTTGCATGCATTAGAGTGGTTAGGCTCTAGGAGGCTTGCTTGTATTTGAACTTGGAGCCGCTTTACTTTGTAAAGTGTATTTCATTGTATCCTTCAAATCTTGATTGTAAGACTTAGTGGGATCTAAGTCAAGAGAGAAGACCTAGTTGAGGCTAGGCAAAAATTCTAGTTGCGGCTAGGTGGAAAAAATCCTAGGTGGGTCTAGGTCGGGAAATCCTAGTTGCGGCTAGGTGGTTGTATAAGACCTTATTGTGATAAGGCATCGTGTAAAAGACCTATTAGAGGCTAGGCATTCACTAGGCTAGTTGGCTTAGGGTGTAATACTTATTGATAATATAAGTGGGGGTTGAAAATCCTAACCGGGAAGGTTAGGTAGTGGATGTAGATCGGTTGGATCGAACCACTATATATCGCTTGTATCATTTCCATTTCTTCTATCCCATTCACTTGTATTGCATAGATATTTATTGTTGGTGTATGCATTATCATTGTTATTTACTCATAAAGTTTTAAAAGGGCGATAACTACTTGGTAACCCAATTCACCCCCCCTCTTGGGTGACCTTCAATTGGTATCAGAGCAGATTATTGCTCAAAGTGTTAGTAACGTATCTTTGAGTTTTTTCTTGCAAGGATGCAAAAATTTGATTTCGCTCGCCCTAGGGAAGGCAACTCATCTATTAGGCCTCCCTACTTTGATGGGACAAACTATGCTCACTGGAAAGTAAGGGTGAAGTTCTACATTAGAGATCAAAATAGATTTTTATGGGATGCAATTGAGAATGGCTACATTCCACTAGACATGCCCTTGAAAGAGTACACCGCCGAGGAGATCAAGACTAAGCTCTCAAATGATCAAGCCGTAAATCATTTGTTTTGTGCATTAAGTAAGAATGAATTCAACCAAGTTAGCGCTTGTCAAACGGCCAAGGAAGTGTGGGAAAAACTTGAAGTGCATTATGAAGAGACGCAACATGTCAAGAACACCAAATTGAGGATTCTTGAAGAACATTATGAGACTTTTTGAGTTTGGCCCCATGAAGACATAGCTACGGCCATTACAAGGTTCACGAAGCTTTTGAATGAGATCAAAAACCTTGAAAAGCATTATGATCAAGAGAACTCGGTGTACAAGTTCCTTAGAGGCTTGCCTAAGTAATAGGATGCGAAGAAGTATGCTATTCAATTCGGTGCAAAACCTTGGAGATTACACTTTTGATGCATTATGTGGAGAGTTGACAATTCATGAATTCGAGCTAAAAGACTATGCCAGATTGGAAGAACTTGGTGGAATGACCAAGCAAGAGTCAAAGAAGGAGCATGCCTTGAAAGCTACTTGCTCACCGGCCAAAGATGATGTGAGCTCAAGTGAGAGTGACTCTATTGAACAAGAAGTAGCCGTGTTGTCAAGAAAGCTGAAAAAGATTACATACAATAGACAAGTACAAGAAGAAGTACAAAGGTGCAAACAATGCTAGCAAATCACGCGAGATGATTTGCTATAAGTACGGCAAACCGGGATATAAAGCAGTGGAATGCAAGTACATGAGAAGAAGCAAGAAATACGACTCATCATCATCATCATCATCTAGCACCGACTTCGAGTCAGAAAATGAGAAGGCTATCATTTTTCTTTTGGCAAAGAGTGAGGTAATTGACTCTATCTCTTTTAATCATGATGATATAAATGTATTAGATGATATGTCTATTGTTCACGACCTTAGGAATGAATTAGGAAAGGAGGTCAAAAAGACCAAGCAACTTAATAAGAGCTTGATCAAAGCCATTAGTGAGATTGAATCTCAAAATGAGATTATCAATGATCTCCAACTTGACTTAGAATTGGTCATAAATGAGAAAAATGGCTTAGCAAAAGAAGTAGAGGACTTGACCACCACGGTGACCAAGTTCACAAGTGGTACTAAAATGTTTGACATGATGTTAGACGCAGCAACGACGTGCACTCAACAAGAGAGGCATAGGTTATGGTGCAAGCCTATTGAGCTATAGAAAGCTTTTGGCCGAATCTAAGAGATGCTTCAAATGCAATAGATCTCATAATGTTGGCAAATGTGTCCTAAATAAGACCAATAGAGGTAGACTAGCATGGGTAGAAAAAAATGTATATGATACACATTTTATGGAACACAAAGGTGTAAGGGTACCAAAGTCCATGATTCATAGAGTGAATTAGATTTACTTTGGAATATGAATGTGCTAAAATGATAGATTAATGTATAGAGTTAAGCATGATAGGTCTTGCATTAGTCACACACACATAGCGTGCTTATATTATTATTTTTGATGTCATGATTACATTTCATATGTATTATATGCAGGACCATGATAAATGAATACAATATAGCCAAGCACTTTTAGGCCAAAGTCATTGGCACGGTGTGAGTTAGGCATTTCTCATGAATCGAACCGTCTACACATGTTTAGGTGTTTTAATCCTCTCTATATGGTGTTAATGAAGTGTCCATGAAGTTTGAGGTGAATCGGAGTTGTGCGTTAAAAACTTAAAAATTTTAATTTCAAAATTTTAGAGAGAAATTAGCGCGCTAGGTCTGGCAATTAGTGCGCTAATACCCCCTGGCCTAGACTGCTAAAGCAATGTTTTATATTAGGGGAGAATTTTACATAGTTTGAATAATATTGATAGGGGAAACTTATTACCTATTTCTATCGATATTTAACTATTTTTTGGTAAGACATGTACTCAAAATTAGAAATATATTGGTATCACAAACTTGAACATGCATGTTGATAGAGGAAGCCTATACTTTCAATTATTTCCTTAAGCTTACATATGATTCATATTGATAGGGGGAGCCCTCATTTGGTATCATTTTTATAAAACAGGGGAGAATGTATTTGAATTCTATTTATTGGATTCATTCCTTCGCCGTTACTCCACTTTCATCATAATTTTGCATGCCCTTCTTTTTGATGGTATCAAATAGGGGAGAAAGGTTGTTGAACTTGAGAGAGTACGAATTTTGTAATTTGTATAACCATGAATGTGATGTTCATACACTTGTATTATGTTTTATGCTTGTCAAGTTCACATTGTTTGTTATCATCAAAAAGGGGGAGATTGTTGGACTAAGTGGTTAGTCACTCTAACTCCGACCGGGATTTTGATGGAAACAAACAAGGTGAAAATATACTAATAAGTTTATCAAGTGTATTTCAGTTTCGTCAAACGTTGCAAAATATCACAATCTCAAGTAGTCAAGAATTCAAGCTATACAAGTTCAAGATTCGGCAAGCATAAGGAAAAGAAGACGAAAGATCGAACCACAAGTTGTAAAATTGATGTAAGGTATTGAAGCTCATTTACGCAAAACTATTGCATTAGTTCATGCACATCGAACTTTTTAAATGAATTTTCAAATGTCAAGTGATTACTTGAAGTTTTTAAATGAGAATTAACACATAACTCGGTCTATAAGTTTAAACAATGTTGAACTATATGTGTATGTTCATATAGTACTTTGAAAATCATTGTGGAAGTTTTCGAAAAAGAAAAACTTATTTTTGAAAGGTTTTTGAAAAGAAAACTGCATATTTGCAGAAAAGTCCCTCGCAAGTCATGAAACCGAGATTTTTCGTTTTTGGGACTCGTGAAAATATTCAGACCACCCAAATAGGCTTAATAACCCATAACAAACATATATAACATGTTATATGACGGTTGGTTAGGTCCCGGACGCAATAAAGGGTCGCTAACAAAAGGGATTAAAATATTTATTTTGAGGTCCCTGCAGTTAGCACGCTAATAAATTTATTAGCGCGCTAAGTGCAGAGTTAGCGCGCTAGGTCTGAATATTAGCGCACTAATTGCATTCCTGGCAGTTTTTTTATAAAGCTGAAAAACTCACTTTAATTTGAATTTTTGATAGAATCTGAGCCCTTGGATCTCTAGAACGGTCATAAACTGGTCTATAAATATATAGAACACTCTCAAAACATATAAGCACAAAAAATTTGGTTTTGAAAACAAAGAAAAATACAAGTGCTTAATTTTTTCGAGAGGAGGAGCTTGGAGTTTTGTGAAGAACTCAACTCATAGTTTGAAGCTATTGATTCAATATCAAAACCAACACTCTTGAGGCATTCTAAGAAGTACAAGAATCTCTCTGAAACTGATTTTCAAGTTATCTTCTCGGGGTTGTAAGAAAGTCCTAATTTCCTAGCTTTTCTTATGCTTAAATTATATATTCTTGGGTGATTGACTTGAGAAATTACTTGTTGTGTTATTGAACACACTTGTCTTGGGTTTTACACTTAAACTTGATTTATTAAACCCTATGACTGATTTGGACAAGAGTGATTTTTATCAAACTTCTTGTTCATTGGATTTGAAACCGGATTTGTTCTTATCAATCTATTTGAAACGGTTTCATATTTTAGTTTTGCATAAGATCAATTATATATATAATTGCATTTCTTAATTTTCTTCGTACTTGCATTTATTAGAGTGCTTAGGCTCTAGAAGGCTTGCTTGTATTTGAACTTGGAGCCACTTTACTTTGTAAAGTGTATTTCATTGTATCCTTTAAATTTTGATTGTAAGACTTAGTGGGATCTAAGTCGAGAGGGAAGTCCTAGTTGAGGTTAGGCATAAATCCTAGTTGCAGCTAAGTGGGAAAAATTCTAGGTGGGGATATCCTAGTTGCGGCTAAGTGGTTGTATAAGACCTTATTGCGATAAGACATCGTGTAAAAGACTTAGTTGAGGCTAGGCATTTACTAGGCTAGTTAGCTTAGGGTGTTACACTTATTGATAATATAAGTAGGGGTTAAAAATTCTAACCGGGGAGGTTAGATCATGGATGTAGATCGGTTGGATCGAACCACTATATATCGCTTGTCTCATTTCCATTTTTTCTACCCCATTCAATTGCATAGCATAGATATTTATTATTGGTGTATGCATTATCATTGTTATTTACTTATAAAATTTTAAAAGGGCAATAACTTCTCGGTAATCCAATTCATCCCCCTCTTGGGTGACCTTTAACAAGTAGCCATTTTAAATAGGGTGTCACGACCTTGCATAGCTGAAACCTGATAAGATCAAGTTACAAATTTTATTTAGGGTACGTTTAGCTATAGGTTGTAGAATGATGGTTAGTGACCGAAACTTGACTGCTATTTTTGGACATGTAGACTATGATCTAGGAAGAGATTTCAGACCTGTCATACCGAGAGCACGCAAAACCTACAAAAACTCATTTATTTCTGTACAAATACAACTACAACAACCATAACTGTGAATGAACATCAAATTGAACATATGGAGAGCACTTATAAAACATTTCAATCACAAGTAACCACAAATTTGAACCAAAACAAATAGCAATTACACATCATGTCCATTAAAAGAGAGCAATTACACATCAGGTCCATCAAAAGAGAGCAACTACATGTCCATCATTGCTATACCAATCTATTTACACCTATATACACTCGTGTTACCAAAAAATAAAACATGACACACACGCAAAAAAGTGGTGCATGTTCCAATGAGTTCAATGATTCCATCAAGTTCCAAAAAATAAACATAATTCGAGACAGTATCAATCTAGACAAACGTACTCCACGGGTCCAGTGTGTTGTGGTTGAGGTAGGACATTCATGAAGGTCACCCAAGAGGGGGTCAATTGGGTTACCGAGTGATTATCGCATTTTTCAAACTTTATGCGCAAATAACAATAATAATGCATACACCAATGATAAATATCAATGTTATGCAATCAAGAAGGGGGTAGAAGAGATGGAAATAAGACACGTGATTTATAGTGGTTCGATCCAACCGATCTACATCCACTACCTAACCTCCCCGGTTAGGATTTTCAAACCCCACTTATATTATCAATAAGTGTTACACCCTAAGCCAACTAGCCTAGTGAATGCCTAGCCTCAACTAGGTCTTTTACACGATGCCTTAGCGCAATAAGGTCTTATACATCTACCTAGCCGCAACTAGGATTTTCTCACCTAGACCCACCTAGGACTTTTCCTACCTAGCCGCAACTAGGATATATGCCTAGCCTCAACTAGGTCTTCTCTTTCGACTTAGATCCCACTAAGTCTTACAATCAAAATTTGATTAATACAATTGAAATACATTTTACAAAGTAAAGTGGTATCAAGTTTAAATACAACCAAGCCTCCTAGAGCCTAACCACTCTTATGCATGCAAGTATGAAAACACTTGAGAAATGCAAGTATAAAACTGATTTTATGCAAAACTCAAATATGAAACCGTTTCAAATAGATTGATGAGAACAACGCCGGTTTCAAATCTAAAGAATAAGAAGTTTGATAAAAATCAAGTTTAAGCACAAACTCTTGTTCAAATCAGTCCAAGGGTTTAATAAATCAAGTTTAAGTGCAAAACCTAAGACAAGTGTGTTTAACAACAAGTAATTTCATAAGTCAATCACACAAGAATATATAATTTAAGCACAAGAAAAGCTAGGAAATGGACTTTCTTACAACCCCAAAAATATGACTTGAAAAATCAGTTTTGGAGAGGTTGTAGTACTCCTTAGAATGCTTTAAGAGTGCTGGTTTTGATGTTGAATGAACAACTTCAAAGTAAGACTTGAAATCACCAAGCTCCTCCTCTTGAAAAATTTAAGTACTTGTGTTTTTCTTTGATTTCAAAACCTAATTTTGTGTGCCTTATGTGTTTGGGAGTGTTGTATATATTTATATACCAGTATATGACCGTTATGTGCATCCAAGGGCCGAGATTTGATCAAGAATTCGAATTAAAGTGAGTTTTTCAGCTTTATAAAAAACCTATCAGGAATGCAATTATAATATTAGGACCTAGCGCGCTAACTCTGCACATAGCGCGCTAATAACATTATTAGCGCGCTAACTGCAGGGACCTCATAATAATTAATTTTGTCCCTTGTGTTAGCGACCCTTTAACATATTCTAGAGTAACAAACCCTCATATAATATATAATACATGTTTGTTATGGGTCATATGGCCTATTTGGATGGTTCGGATATTTTTACAAATCTCGAAAACGAAAAATCTCAGTTTCATAACATCCGAGGAGGTTTTCTGCAAATATGCAATTTTCTTTTCAAAGACCTTTCAAAATTAGTTTTTCTTTTTCAAAAGCTTTCACAATGATTTTCAAAGTACGATATTAACATACACATATAGTTTAACATTGTTTAGACTTATAGGACCGAAATCTTCAAGTAATCACTTGACATTTGAAAATTCATTTTAAAAATACGATACTCATGAACTAATGCAATAGGCTTGCTTAAGTGAACTTGACTACCTTACATCAATTTTACAACTCGTGGTCTTGATCTTTCGCCTTCATTCCTTTATGTATGTTGAGTATTGAACTTGAATTGCTTGAATGCTCGAATGTTCGTGATGTGATGTTTCGCAACCTTTGACGAAACCGAAGTACACTTGATAAACTTATTAGTATATTTTCACCTTGTTTGTTTCCATCAAAATTCCGGTCTGAGTTAGAGTGACTAACCACTTATTCCAACAATCTCCCCCTTTTTGATGATAACAAACAATGTGAACTTGACAAGCATAAAACATAATACAAGTGTTTGAACATCACATTGATGGTTATATACAGAATATATACTCTCTCAAGTTCAACACCCTTTCTCCCCTTTTGATACCATCAAAAAGTGGGGCATGGAAAATCATGATACCATTAGAAAGGCTCCCCCGTTTTATGACAATGATACCAAATAAGTGCTCCCCTATCGATATGCATCAAATGAAAGCTTAGGAAATAATTGAGAATCTAAGCTCCCCCTATCAATATGCATGTTTCAGTTTGTGATACCAATAAGTTTCTCATTTTAGGTACATGTCTTACCCCTCAAAAAAATAGATACCAACAAAAAATGGGTATAAAGTCTCCCCCTATCAATATCATTTACATTATCTAAAATTCTTCCCCAATATAGAATAATGGCTTTAACACATGACTTTAGAGCATAGTGAATGTGAAGTTTGTCTGGCCAGGGGGTACTAGCACGCTAATTAATGAACCTAGCGCACTAATTGCTGGACCTAGCACGCTAATGGAAATACCTAGCGCGCTAATTCCTCTCTGGAATTTCGGAATTAAAATTTTTTGAGTTTTGACGCACAACTCCGATTTACCTCAAACTTCATGGACACTTCATTAACACCATATAAAGATGATTAAAACACTTAAAACATGTGTAGAAGGTTCGATTTATGAGAAATGCCTAACTCGCGTCACGTCAATGAATTTGGCCTAAAAGTGCTTGGCTACATTGTATTAATTCATCATGGTCCTACATAAAATGGATATGAAATGCAGTCATGACATCAAAAATAACAGTGTATGCATGCTATGTGTATGTGACTAATGCAAGACCTATCATGCTTAATTCCTATATATCAATCTATCGTTTTAGCACATCCATGTTCCAAAGTAAATCTAATTCACTCTATGAATCATAGACTTTGGTACCCATACACCTTTGTGTTCCATAACATGTGTATCATATACATTCTTTTCTACCCATACAAGTTTACTTCTATTAGTCCTATTTAGGACACATTTGCCAACATTATGAGATCTATTGCATTTTAAACATCTCTTAGACTCGGCCAAAAGCTTTCCATAGCTCAATAGGCTTGCACCATAGCCTATGCCTCTCTTGTTGAGTGCACGTCGTTGTGCGCCCAACATCATGTCAAACATTTTGGTACCACTTGTGAACTTGGTCACCGTGGTGATCAAGTCCTCTACTTCTTTTGCTAAGTTATTTTTCTCATTTATGGCCATTTTTAAGTCCTGTTGGAGATCATCAATAATCTCATTTTGAGATTCAATCTCACTAATGGCTTTAATCAAACTCTTTTTGAGTTGCTTGGTCTTTTTAACCTCCTTTTCTAATTCATTTCTAAGGTCATCTATAATAGACATATCATCCAATGCATATACATTGTCATGATTAAAAGATATAGAGTCACTTACCTCACTCCTCACCATAAGACAAAGGATGGCCTTCTCATTTTCCAACTCGGAGTCAGAGCTAGATGATGATGATGATTCATGTCTCTTGCTTCTTCTCAAGTACTTGCATTCTGATGCTTTATGTCCTGGTTTGCCACACTCATAGCAAATCATCTCGCGTAATTTGCTTGCGTTGTTTGCACCTTTGTACTTCTTCTTGTACTTGTCTCTTTTGTATGTTGCCTTCTTGAGCTTTCTTGATAGCATGGCCACTTCTTGTTCAATGGAGTCACTTTCACTTGAGCTCACATCATCTTCGGCCGATAGGCAAGTAGCTTCAAGGCATGCTCCTTCTTTGACTCTTTCTTGGTCGAACCACTAAGTGCTTCCAATCTAGCACGGTCTTTTAGCTCAAATTCATGGACCGTCAATTCTCCGTATAATGCATCAAAAGTATAATTTCCAAGGTTTTGAGCCGATTGAATAGCATATTTCTTCGCAACCCATTCCTTAGGCAAGCCTCTAAGGAACTTGTACACTGAGTTCTCTTGATCATGATGTTTGCCAAGGTTTTTGATTTCATTCAAGAGCTTCGTAAACCTTGTAATGGTCGTGGCTATGTCTTCATGGGCTCCACTCGAAAAGTCTCATAATGTTCTTCAAGAATCCTCAACTTGGTGTTCTTGACTTGTTGTGTACCTTTATAATGCACTTCAAGTTTTTCCCACATTTCCTTAGCCGTTTGACAAGCACTAACTCGGTTGAATTCATTCTCACTTAATGCACAAAACAAATGATTTACGGCTTGATCATTTGAGAGCTCAATCTTGATCTCCTCGACGTTGTATTCTTTCAAAGGCTTGTCCGATGGAGTGTAGCCATTCTCAATTGCATCCCATAAATGTCTACCTTGCGCTCTAATGTAGAACTTCATTCAAACTTTCCAATAAGCATAGTTTGTCCCATCAAAGTAGGGAGGTCGAACGGATGAGTTGCCTTCCCTAAAGCGAGAAAAATCTAGAGATTGCATCCTTGCACAAAAACACTCAAGCAATAACCCGCTCTGATACCAATTGAAGGTCACCCAAGAAGGGGTGAATTGGGTTATCGAGTGATTATCGCCTTTTTGAAACTTTATGCGTAAATAACAATAATAATGCATACACCAATGATAAATATCAATGTTATGCAATTAAGAAGGGGGTAGAAGAGATGGAAATAAGACACGTGATATATAGTGGTTCGATCCAACCGATCTACATCCACTACCTAACCTCCCCGGTTATGATTTTTAAACCCTACTTATATTATCAATAAGTGTTACACCCTAAGCCAACTAGCCTAGTGAATGCCTAGCCTCAACTAGGTCTTTTATACGATGCCTTATCGCAATAAGGTCTTATATATCCACCTAGCCGCAACTAGGATTTTCGCACCTAGACCCACCTAGAACTTTTCCCACCTAGCCGCAACTAGGATATATGCCTAGCCTCAACTAGGTCTTCTCTTTCGACTTAGATCCCATTAAGTCTTACAATCAAGATTTGATTAATACAATTGAAATGCACTTTACAAAGTAAAGTGGCATCAAGTTCAAATACAACCAAGACTCCTAGAGCCTAACCACTCTTATGCATGCAAGCATGAAAACACTTGAGAAATGCAAGTATAAAATTGATTTTATGCAAAACTCAAATATGAAATCGTTTCAAATAGATTGATGAGAACAACGCCGGTTTCAAATACAAAGAACAAGAAGTTTGATAAAAATCAAGTTTAAGCACAAACTCTTGTTCAAATCAGTCCAAGGGTTTAATAAATCAAGTTTAAGTGCAAAACTCAAGACAAGTGTGTTTAACAATACAACAAGTAATTTCCCAAGTCGATTACATAAGAATATATAATTTAAGCACAAGAAAAGCTAGGAAATGGACTTTCTTACAACCCCAAAAATATGACTTGAAAAATCAGTTTTGGAGAGGTTGTAGTACTCCTTAGAATGCTTCAAGAGTGCTGGTTTTGATGTTGAATGAACAGCTTCAAAGTAAGACTTGAAATCACCAAGCTCCTCCTCTTGAAAAATTTAAGCACTTGTATTTTTCTTTGATTTCAAAACATAATTTTGTGTGCCTTATATGTTTAGGAGTGTTGTATATATTTATATACTAGTATATGACTGTTGTGTGCATCCAAGGGCCGAGATTTGATCAAGAATTCGAATTAAAGTGAGTTTTTCAGCTTTATAAAAAAGCTGTCAGGAATGCAATTAGTGCGCTAATATTAGGACCTAGCGCGCTAACTCTGCACATAGCGCGCTAATAACATTATTAGTGCGCTAACTGCAGGGACCTCAGAATAATTAATTATGTCCCTTGTGTTAGCGACTCTTTAACATATTCTAGACCCAACAAACCCTCATATAATATATAATACATGTTTGTTATGGGTCATATGGCCTATTTGGATGGTCCGGATATTTTTACAAATCTCGGAAACGGAAAATCTCGATTTCATAACATCCGAGAAGCTTTTCTGCAAATATGCAGTTTTCTTTTCAAAGACCTTTCAAAACCAGTTTTTCTTTTTCAAAAGCTTTCACAATGATTTTCAAAGTACGATATTAACATACACATATAGTTTAACATTGTTTAGACTTATAGGACCAAAATTTTCAAGTAATCACTTGACATTTGAAAATCCATTTTAAAAACAAGATATGCATGAACTAATGCAATAGGCTTGCTTAAGTGAACTTGACTACCTTACATCAATTTTACAACTCGTGGTCTTGATCTTTCACCTTCATTCCTTTATGTATGTCGAGTCTTGGACTTGAATTGCTTGAATGCTCGAATGTCCGTGATGTGATGTTTCGCAACCTTTGACGAAACTGAAATACACTTGATAAACTTATTAGTATATTTTCACCTTGTTTGTTTCCATCAAAATCCTGGTCAGAGTTAGAGTGACTAACCACTTAGTCTAACAATTTAACCCAACAGGCCACTCCCTACTTTCATCCAAGGCATATACATCCCATTGCCTCGAGACAATTGGTAATTGAACAATTAACATTAGAAAATAGTAAAACTCAGTTATAAATGAACAATTAATATTAGAAAAACATTAAAGAGATATATCAAAGACTCACCATAACAAAATGACAAGTGTTAACCAAATACAACCTGATGATTTGTCTCTTAAATACATGAAGGGGCGAACCAATGGCAGGAAAGCAAGTAGCGAACCCGCCGTGAGATAAAGAAACAAAAACCCTCTTATAACAATTGAAAACATTTAATCCCATGCCGGTAATGAAAGCCAAGAAGAACCTGGTGCAAATTTGGTCTCAAAAGTGTTAATGAAATTTCTAATTGTCTCCAACTGGGATGGTAACTGGAACAAATGGAAATCCTTGTTACTATCAAGCTCCCGCCTCCCCCTCCCCCTCCCCTCCCCCTTCCCTTACCCCTACCCCTACCACCACTGTTTGAAGATTAGGTTGTCTCGATGGAATTGGAATCACCAACTATAGACTCTTGTGTTGCTCGAGCCTTGACAACAGATGGAGCCTCCTCGGTAGTAAGCTGGGCCTCCTCGGCAGACTTAGCTCAAACCTAAGCAAACTCAAATCCAGAAGGAGTTCTCGTTGTGGATTTCTTGAGTTTCTCTTATTTTCTATATTTTATGAACTTCTTCTTGGGACCCAAGGGACCATTATGCGATCGACCTTTAGTCCTCACTTTCTTTTTAGGTATGGAAATTACAATTGAAGCTGAATATGTGATTTCCCTAAACTTTTGGACAATTTTTGCTCTCAAATCGGGATTGCCGCTCAGGAACTTAGCCTTAATTGCTTCCATTTCAGCATAATACTGAAAGTTATCTTCTTTTTCTTCACCAACTTTAATCAGGTGCAAGTTCAATTTCCTCTAATGTGGTAACACCTTGTCAAGAGTAATTGGGCTACCGTCCAAAACTTGCAATGCAAGCTTGTGGGTGCACAGTAACATATGAATGGCCTTTAATGCGCACCTACAAGAGATCTATCAAACCCACCACCATCATTAACCTTCTTCAATTCCTTGTTGATTTCATTTAAGGCATACTGAGAGACAAACCTAATGATTGGGCTAAAAAATGTGGTGTTCATACTAATGTGTAATGAGATGCATCAACAGGTTGAATGAAGCCTCCACTGCTCTTTGTTTGTGGTCAAGAACTAAGTGTATGGACCTTTATGTATCCCCAAAGTGTCTCTGCAAGGTCCCCAACTCTTTCGTTAATGTAGAATGTGCACCCTTCACCCGATTAGTAGTGGCATTCCCAAAATGCATGACCTTATCTGTCCACGCATCAACAAATTTCTCCTTATGACACAACTGCGTGTCCCAAATGTAATCTACCAAACTAGGCACACTTCCATATTCAGCTTCAAGCTCGCTTACCCTACCCCTATATGCTCACTCTGTCGGAGCGTGTACCACATCCATCCACTTCCCATACCATTGGTCATCTTCCTGGTTAGAGAATAATTCTCTTGTATTGGAATGGACATTCCTATTTACGTGCCAACAACAAAGTAAGTGCGTACAACTTAGGAATACTTTCGCTATGGCCCCTATGAGAGCTTGATCTCTATCGGTCAATATGACCCCAGGAAATGTCCACCCATCCAAAAAATCCCTTAATTGTCTCAAAGGCCATGCATAGTCAGGCACATTCTCTTTGGCTAAAAATGCATGCGCAACAATAAAAGTCATACTAGTGGAAGTGACGCTGACAATCTTGAGCAATAGGTACTTGAACCTGTTAGTCTTTTAGGTGCACTCTATAATTAATACATGAGGAAAACATCGAAGAAGATGCAACAAAGAAGGGTGAGCAAAGAACAACCCCTTGACGATGTCAGATCCATCCCAACATACATGTTGATAAACCATATCCATGCACATTCAAGTTCTAAAATAGCATCTGCATCTTTGTCTAGCCTTGAGCGTCAATCATTCTTAATCAGGCTCTCTCATTGTAGATTGTTTTCATGATCGTCAAATTACCCGGATGCTTGTCCTTAATGTTGGCAAGAATGTGTCAAGGTTTTGCACTAGTCTTGCTCAAATCTTTTATAATCACCCTATCGAGTTTGGTAAGCCTTCCAGGATATGTGTAACGACCCGAAAAATGTGATATGCTTATATGGCTTTATGTAGTACCTATTATTTCTTGTGTCTGGGTGTATTGACAATGGCGATAGTATACGAGTAAGGTTCGACTCGAGAAACATGATGAACGGTGGTCAGGCGAATGAGATATGGGTACTTGGTGTCTGGTAAACGATAATTGTGGGCTACCAGAAAATAAAATACACTAAATAATTAACCCGGGATAGGGTTCGGTTCGTTGGTATTCGGTTCGTGTGAGATGGGGCAAGTCATGGCGCGATTTGGAGACAAAATCGTGGCTGGGAACGCGACGTGGCATGTGAAGTCACCCAGGTGAGTTACACATCTATGTCACCTGAGCCATGACAGCTGAAGCGGTGAAGTTGGTTAGGAAAACTGGAGAGCATTGGATCAACCTCGAGATATGTGCTCACGTGGTGATCAAATGATGGATATATATACTATATTCTCTCTCCTCACCGTTTCACTCAATCACCTTTCGTCTCTCACTTTCTCTCGACGCACAACAGAGAAAGAGTCCAGTTTTCGGAGCTCGCAACGACATGAAGCAACGACATGGAGCAACGACAAACACTCGAGAGGAGGTAAAATCTTGACTCATCATCATGTGTCATTTTGACGTGTATTTCGTGGGTTTCGGTTGAGTTTAGAATTCGGGTGGTGATGGTTTTTATGTTTTTGGTGGTGTTGGATTGGTAGCTACGTCCTGAGGAGTTTGGGATAGCCTCGAAACATGGCGACACAAGTCGGGGTGTTAAAAAACCCCAAAAACACCTTCAGTAGGTGATGCCACGAGGGACGCCTTGTTATGAGCCACGAAGCCAGTCACGATGTCCAGACTTAAGGGGGTTTTAGTTGAGACACTTTAAACTACGCCACCAGCCATATTGGCCACGGCGTGACCTACGACGTCAAGAATAGTGTCAGTCAATATTTCATGTTTTAATCAACACCGCCGTGAGTTTTAGCCACTACTTGACACTGTTCACATCATTAAAATTCTGAAAATTTCTAAAAACTTAGGGAATTTCTTGGGTATTCAAATGTGTTCGACTACAACCCAATACCTGGGAATTTACCAAAAATATAGGATAAATGGATAAAATTATGGAAAATGGGGAAAATTGTAAGGAAATAAGAAATAGAACTCTAATATAACCAAACTATATTGAAATAATTACCAGGTGTCTATAGGAACTGGTGATAAGTTTGCGGGGCAGTTTGGGACGTTCGAGGGCTATGAACACAAGGTGTCGAGTTATACCGGGAGTATAGTGAGTAAAACTAATGAAACTTTAATCTTATTTCATTTGTGCAATTATTTGGCTATAATCCTTATTCTTGAGCAGTTTGGAATTGTTATTGCTTTGTTATATCTTGGTTTGGATCTCTATTTTGCTTGAGTGGTCCAAGGGCAAGTAAGTCAAAGTGATCCTTTTGAGATTCGAGCTTTTTGATGTAACATGCAGAGGTTTACGTCTCAGGATGCACTACTGATCCTTTTGAGATTCGAACTTCCTAATGTAACATACCAGAGGTTTACAACTCGGGATGCACGACGTGGTTTTGGTTCTTATATACAGAGTGGGAATTACTTCACTAAATTGTTGAGGGGTTCTTATTCGCGTGGATTTTTGGATTATGTGATATCTCACGTCCTAAACTCCGAGTCTTTAATGTAATATTCCTTTGGCTCAAACGACTATAAGTTGGGACTACTTTGCACCTATCCTTTGATTTCTGGACACTCATTTATCGTTGATACCTCAGTAATTTCTTATCACGCTTTTTATTATCGTTGCTGGATTTATGCATGATATTGGTTAGCCATTTGTTTGACATTGAAATGATATTGAATATCTATTTGGCTATTACTGTTCTACTTCTATACTCACCGTCTTTTTATGAAAAAGGGAAAATGTTGAAGTAAGCGGTTGAGGTGTTGATCACAGTAGCTGTATGCTAGCCTACTAGGTAGGTTTTTCCTGTAATATATGTATATGTTTTGTAAACATGGGACTTGGGTATGTGAGAAAGGTTGAAATATGTATACTATGTTGTATCTCCTCTGACTTAATATTGGTATACATATATGGGGTTTTCACATTCTAGGTTGTCCTAATTGGTGTCTTAGGAGTATTGATATTGGTTTGGGTTAGATTGCTTTCGCTATATTCTCATAATGTTTTCAACTCACTAATATATAATAACTTAACTTAAATAATGTAATAAATGGATAGTAATAGGGAATACTGACTAGGATTACGTAGGTGGCATGAGTGTTGACTAAGGATCTAAAAAGTCTAGGCCAAGTGGAGCCAAATTTAGGGTTGTGGAATTTGGGGCTGTTATAGTTGGTATCAAAGCTATGTCTCTGATTCAGGAAATAAAATTAAAAAGGTGATAGCTACGTTACAGTTGGTGTCAGAGCCTAGGTTTGTAGAGCCTAGGGGATGATATTAGGTTATTCTTTAACATGACACCAATGTTTAAAGTGGTATCAAAATTATGTTATGTAACTCTGAGATAAAGGTTACAATTCGTTTCAGAGTTGTGTTCTCTAATTCTAGAGTTGAATAAAGGGTAATGTAGATATAAGGTTTGCAACTCTTAGGTTTGAATAATTGTGATAGTAATGTCATAGTTTATATCACAACCTAGGGGAAGAAGCCTACGAAATGATGTGAAGGTTACTCGGTGACCTGATATCAATATTGTAGTTGATATTCAATAGAACCTAAAGTTGTAAAACTTAACTCATAATGGAAACACAACCAGCATAAGACACAAACTAGCGGTAGTTAGGATAATGGTTGAACTTAGAGTGGAACCCTATGATCTTGACTTAAGTCTTAGTTGGGAAGTGTAAAACTAGACTACGAGCTATTTGATGTGTTGTATATATTATTATCGTAGTTATAGTCTGATTGTGGATATGCTTTCATAGTAGATTGCAATGACTGATCAGTTGGGGTCCAATGGTAGTGCTAACTCGAGGGATTCTTAATGGAGGATGGATGAAATGCATCAATTGATTATGCTGAATGGTTATCAACTAGAGGAAGTCCTTCGAATTTTGAAAGCCCAGACCACAGTAATGTCTTTACTGTTACAACATCGGTTACTCAAGGGCAGGGTAATCAGAGTATGTCCAGGGATGTAAGTACCAGGGCGATAGCTAAGATGAGACAAGAAAGGGGGATGAGTGTGTGGAGCAGGAAATGAAGATAATCGTACAGACGATGGACATACCTAGGGTGCTAGTTACTTATGCTCCACGACCGGGGTCATTAAGTGAGTATCTCATGAGGTACAGATAGAGCATTATAGGTTGTACTGAACTCGCAATCGGGGCAGTAGAGCAAGTGCAAAGAGGTTATGTTATCATTGTAAACAAATGGGACATGCAGCTGCAAAGTGTCCTGTAATGGTGGAAGTACTGCGGAATAGCAGACAAACACATTCTCAAAAGATAGCACATGATGTTGTAGATCCAAATTCAGCGCAGACGCAAGACCTGAGGATGAGTAAGATTTATATTTCTACATTTGGGTATTTTTATATGACTATAGGGGTCTGTATTGTTAGTCTGACGTGAGGAGACTCTAGTTGAGTCTAGATTAGCATTGACTCTGGGCGAGTCAGATATTTAAAATGACTCTAGATGAGTCAGAAATGAGAATAGACTTTGGGAAGAGTTAGAGAGGAAATGGTAAGTAGACTTTAGGGGAAGTCAAAAATTGAAATTTACTTTTAGTTAAGTCAGTTGTGAAAATGACTCTTTATGAGTCAATTGTTGAAACTACTTTATAAGAGTAATGGTGAGGAAGTTGTGTAAATAAATCCTTCGAAGTATCATATCTGGTTAGCTATATCTAATAACTCTGGGAGACATAACTTTCAAAGAGTGGTGTCAGCAAGGGGCGGTACCTTTAATTTGAGAAATTTTATGCATTTGAAAGAATCAATAGCTATACTCAATGACTCGAAATGGGTCAATATTTCAAAGTGATGGATTAGGCTAGAGGCCAAGACTCAGAGGAGTCTATACTTTAGGTGTGTTCGTAAATTCAGGTTGGATATCAGAAATTTTAGGGTCTAAGTGGGCTATATAGTGGTTACGGGTTCGGTGATATTTTCACTACTGTAATTACACGAATTTTGGACGTGTCAGAACCTGTAGTTTACAGATTGCTAGAACCACTACAATTTGAGTTGAATTGTACGCTGTGGAATGGGATACATCATAAACTGTTTGGAAAGGTTTGCATACGTCCACTATCTATTTATGAAGTCAGATTGGTTGCGGGGGCTACAATCTGATGAATTTCTAACCATTAGATGCCTTTGTGCATGCACATTTATTATAGGCTAAACCGATATCTGCTGCAAAAAAATTTCGGATGAATCTGTAATTTACAGAACGACCATTGACTTGAGAAGCAAATTTTATGCTACCAATTATAGAGGTTTTATTTCATCTGTTCACATTGGTATGGGTACACGTGAATGAGGATGAAGGGATAGGTTAGAAGTTGTTCCTTATTGTATGAGTTTGGTAAGATTTCGCTCGAGTTAAGTTTAATTTCGAGGACAAAATTCTTATTAGTTGGGAAGACTGTGACAACCCGAAAAATATGACATGCTTATATGGCTTGGTGTAGTACATATTATTACTCGTGTCCAGGTGTACTGACGATGGCGGTAGTATATGAGTAAGATTCGGCTAGAGAAATGTGATGAACAGTGGTCGGGCGAATGAGGTATAGGTACTTGGTGTTAGGGAAATGATAATTATGGGCGATCGACAAATAAAATACACTAAATAATTAATCCGGGAAAGGGTTTTGGTCGTTGGTATTCGATTCATGCGCGACAGGGCGAGTCTTGGCATGATTTGTAAGCGAAATCGTGGCCGGGAACGTGACGTGGTGCGTGAAGTCACTAAGGTGAGTCATGCATCTGTGTCACCTGAGCCATGATGACTGAAGCAGTGAAGTTGGTTGGGCAAACTAGAGAGTGTTGGATCAACTTCGAGATACGTGCTTGCGTAGTGATTAAACGATGGATATATATATTCTCTCTTCTCTCTCATCATTCCATGCAATCACCTCTAGTATCTCACTTTCTCTCGACGCACAGCAGAGGAGTCAGGTTTTTAGAGCTCGCAACGCTGCGGAGCAACGACAAACACTTAAGAGGAGGTAAGATCTCTACTCGTCATCGTTTGTGTGTCATTTTGATGTGTATTTCGTGGGTTTTGGTTAAGTTTGGAATTCGTGTGGTGATGGTTTTTGATGTTTTAATGGTGTTGGATTGGTAACAGCGTCCTGAGGAGCTTGGGATAGCCTCAGAACGCGGCGACACTAGCGGGGGTGTTGAAAAACCCCAGAAAAACCATCAGTAGGCGATGCTGCAAGGGACGTCGTGGAGTTTATGATGATGCCATTCATGGCATTCAGACTAGATGGGGTTTTAGTTAACACGTTTTAAATGATGCTGCCAACAATATTGGCCACGACGGACCTATGTCGTCAAGAATAGTGTTAGTTAATATTTCATGTTTTGATCAACGTCACCGAGAGTTTTGCCACGGCGTGACACTGTTCACAACACTAAAATTCTGAAAAATTCTAGAAACTTTGGGAATTTCTTGGGTATTCAAATGAATTCGACTACGACCTAATACCCAAGGAATTTACCCAAAATACAGTATAAATGGATAAAATTATGGAAAATGGGTAAAATTATAAGGAAATAAAAAATAGAACTCTAATATAACCAAACTGTATTGAAAAGATTACCAGGTGTCTAGGGGAACTAGTGATAAGTTTCTAGGCAGTTTGGGACGTTCGAGAGCTACAAACACAAGGTGTCATGTTATACCGGGAGTACAATGAGCAAAACCAATGGAACTTTAATATTATTTTATTTGTGCAATTATTTGGCTATAATTCTTATTCTTGAGTAGTTTGGAATTGTTATTGCTTTGTTATATCCTGGTTTGGAACTCTATTCTGCTTGAGTGGTCCAAGGGCAAGTAAGTCAAAGTGATCCTTTTGAGATCCGGGCTTTCTGATACATGCCAAAGGTTTACGGCTTAGGATGCACTAGTGATCCTTTTGAGATCTAGACTTTTTGATGTAACATACCAGAGGTTTGTGGCTCGGAATGCACGACGTGGTTTTGATTCCTATATACGGAGTGGGAATTACTTCACTAGATTTCTAAAGGGTTCCTATTCGAATGGATTTTTGGATTATGTGATATATCACGTCCTAAACTCCGAGTCTTGGATGTAATATTCACCTGACTCAAACGACTATAAGTCGGGACTACTTGCGTCAATCTTTTGATTTTTGGACACACATTTATCGTTGATAGCTCAGTAATTTCTTATCATGCTGTTTTATTATCTTTGCTGGATTTACACATAATATTGCTTAGCTATTTATTTGACATTGAAATGATATTGAATATCCATTTGGCTATTATTGTTCTACTTCGGTATTCACCGTCTTTTTATGACAGTGGGTGTAGGTCCATCGTATGGCAGGGTTGAAAAAAGGAAAAGATCGAAGTAAGCAATTGAGGTGCCAGTCATAGCAGCTATATGCTAGCTTACTAGGTAGGTTTTTCCTGTATTATATGTATATGTTTTGTAAACATGGGACTTGGGTTTGAAAGAAAGGTTGAAATATGTATACTATGTTATATCTCCTCTGACTTAAAATTGGTATACATATATGGGATTTCTGCATTCTTGGTTGTCGTGACTGGTGTCTTAGGAGTATTATTATTAGTTTGGGTTAGATTGCTTACACTACATTTTGATAATGTACGTAACTCACTAATATATAATAAGTCAACTTAAATAATAAATGGATAGGATAAGGAAGGTCGACTAGGTTTACATATGTAGAATGAGTGTTGACTCAGGATCTACGTAAGTGTAGGCCGAGTAGAGCCCAAATTTAGGGTTGTGGAATTTGGGGACGTTACAATATGTATGTCCAATTAAGTTTTTTGAAAACTTGTGGTTATGCACTCCACACACAACAAGTACATGCCATTTCATATCAACCTCATGTTTCACATTCATCTTGAATTGATAAGCACATTTCTTCGAGGCAGTCTCTTTAGCCTTCTCCTCAGCCTCATCCCCATCCATTTCTTTACACATTTTCTCTGCAGCCGACTTCAATTTCTTCGCCTTAGAAATCTTCAGTGCGAAAGATTCGAACCTCTCACAGCTAAGGGATAACCTAGCTCGCCGACCAATTTGAGCATCAAACTTCAATTTAATGACCACAAATCCACACTTCTTAGTTGTAGCTTATGCCCAACTCAGTACTTCCTCACTACTATCGAATGGCATGGTTGGTTTAAAGGTCTCGGTGAAGTTTGGGAAGACATCACTCGATGTACACCCTTTTTCTTGAGTAAGAACCTACAAGGATGAAAAAAACCACTAATTAAAAATAGAACAATGGCAGAATAGTCAAATTTCATCATATTTATACTGTGCGGAGCTGCAGGTCCGAGACGTACAATGTGTATGTCGACCATGATTGATCGATATATATATATATATAATGTAAGTCTTGAATGCATTAAGTTGATAGGTATTGATTGTTAACGAAGCACAATAGCTAAAACTTAAAGCATCATATAGGTTTTACTTTGCCAAGTACATTGTAATGCATAAGAAGTTGTAGGGTCGTGATTCATGATTGATGTCTTGGCCCTGTAAGTCCGACAACCACGAGCAAAATAACACATTCAAAATCTATGTGTAAATCGATGAAAAATTGGAGCACTTAGCTCGTTCTGCTCTGCTTCTCTTTGGTTCGGTACTTCCTCTGGGGTTTCCATCTTTAGTGGCGAGCCCTAGAAAATCCAAAAATGGGAACAATGTAAGCACTCAAAAAATGCAAAATAGCCCGGTAAACCAACAAAAAAGAGAAGAAAATGGACTTGATTGATTTTATGAGGACTCAACCTTGTTTGGCTAGAAAAATGAGATTGGAGGGAGTTGGAGTCGGGAGGGTGGAGAGGGTTTGCGCGGTTGTTCCATTCGAAAATGGAAATTGGGGTATGCTTGAAACAAGAATGCCTTATATATTAATGGCAATAAGGAAATTTCACTTATGGGATCCAAAAAATCAGTTAAAATTTCAAAAATGTGGTCCTTTTAGCCGTTGCCTAATTTAATGGGGTTTAAATTTAGATTTATCAACTCAAAACGTGCCCTTGTAAAACTTATAAAATATTTTGGTATTTACTTTGAAATTAGTTAGATTTAAAAAAAGTTATAAAAAATATTGAGTTGAATCTGCCTAGAACCCAATTTCAAGCCATATCACACTTAAGGTAGCCACATAGAATAATTTTTTTTGTTAAATTAAAAAATGGATTAGTAAAAAATAATAACGAAATGATATACTAATAATCATAGTGACTTGCAATATAAATAAATAAGATACAAGCAAAATTTCACAAGAAGAAACTTAATAATTTTGTAATTTTTTGTTAAATAAAAAAAGCTTACATATTAGATCAATTATTTTTCCTCCACCCAAGCTTTCACTTAATTATTGTATGATTTGAAACAATAAAAAATGATGTTTGAGAGCATTTTAAACTTTATCTTTATGATGACATTTCACAGTTAAAAATAAGTTTTATTATTTTTAATTAAATGTGTATTTTGACCACAACTCGAAATCGAGTTCTATAAATTTTTGATGAAATTATATCTTTACAATTTATGATTTTTATAAGTTTTATTTAATAATGTTCTAAAATACATAAAAAAATATGGGTTTAAAAAAAAATACATAAAGAAACTTAGTTTTTGGGTTTCTACTTATATTATTAAAATTATCAATTATTCTATCAAAAAAGTGTAAAATAGAATTACATTATAAATTTTTTAGGTTTAAGGGGCGGCTACATGCTGGGGGGCAGGAAAAGGGAATGGGGGCGGGGAAGGGGGATGAGGTGGGTCGCCCCCCCCCCCCTCTTGCATTCACCCCTGCCGCTAACCAAGTCATGTTCTGCACCCTCTGCGAGGGACTGCCAACTTCCATATTTTCTTCCATGTTGATTTCCTAGCTGAATCTTCCTCTTGGACTAGGGCACACTATCATCCTCCTTAGTTGGATCCGGAGGAGGAATAGCTTGAATATAGGCACAAATCTCACTTGGAAGGAATTGGTTAATGAGCTCCCAATTTCAGAATCCACCATCAACAACAAAAATACTCCATCAACCGTTGTAATTCACTAACAAGAATACCCCAAATAGCATGATCTCATAATGATCATATACTCTATACCCAATTGTTAGGGGTGGGCAAACCGTGGTTTGGTAGTAAAATCTATTAAACTGCCACCAAACCAAGAGTTCACGGTTTAGCCGTTTTACAAACCACCACCAAACCACAACTGTGTAGTTTGGTCGGTTTGGTTTTATGATTTTTTTACGACATTTTCAACAAAAAAAATTGTCATACATTCCATACAAGTCCATACATGTCCATCAACAAAAATACAACAAAACACATGTCCGTACATGATCATCTGCCAAAAATAAAATGAAACAAAAAAACTCAATCAAAGTTATGAGTCTAAGTTCATTTCAAAAGTTAAAACAACAAAAACAAATAGATTCAACATGGAGAGGCTTCAACTCCATTCTTATAAGTTCCAATTTCATTTTTCGTTCCTACAAAATAAAATAACAATTAAAAATAGAAAGTTAGCAACAAGATAAGATTTTAATAAGAACTAAAAGTTCCAATAAGATTTACTTACCACGCCAATGACTCGATGCATTTTACTAGTCATCTCAATTATTCATCAAGAACAAGGTAGTCCAAAATTCCTAAGCAATGTTTCAAAATGATTAGATGATGGTAAAAGAATAATTAAAGGTAATTGGCAATTAACAACATTGAAAAGAAAATTATAATCTGCTTCAAGCTCTTCAAGTTCCTCTAAGTTTTCTTCAACCTCTAAGTTCATTGTAATGGGCCATCTTATTGACACCGTCATTCTTATTTATTTTCAGACTAGGACGCCAGCTCAGACCCACGTGGACGCCTCAGATAGGCTAGGGTACGCTTGACTAGGAATACTAGTTTATTTTTTTCTATTGTATGCTATATTGTGGTGTTTTATTATTATTGATGGTGTTTGGGGTTCATACACAGCGAAAATTTCAAAACAATTTTGAGAAAAACCCCAATAGTATCCGAATCTGATTCCATTAAAACGCTTAAACTATGAAAACTAAATCATACCTCGGTTACAATATACCTTTCAGAATGTTGATCGATTTTTAAAGCGCTGTCAATGACGAATGCCCACTACTAGCTGTCCACATACGAACGGCGGCTAAGATTTAAAGTGCTAGCTTCGAGAGAATACCAAACGTTTGGTTTCTCTCCAAAATAATTCAGAACATACCAGTCAATCCTAATTTTTTTCTAAAACAAAAATTAGAGTTTCGGCCCTTAATTTTTTTCATACATGTATTGTAACTTAAAACGTCTATTTATACAATGCGTGTATATAGACGGTTAAGTAAATTACACATATACCCTTACTTAAGAAGTATAAGTGTAATACACCACAGGGATGTTTCTGTCATGAATTTTATCATATAAAATTCATTCTTCCGAACCATTTTAAAATCTCGCAAAACAATTCTTAGTGTGCGACCCAATAGGCTCATACAACGTTGGCAGTGTACCAAAACACATTTTGGTATACAAGTCATAAGCGGTCTCTAGCAAGACATTATGACTACTCAAGTTGTACAAAGATCAAATCGATACAAACTAATCAATAATGTATATAACATCATTTTGTCATACGATATCCTTTTGATCAAATATAAGGCATGGAATTGTCATCCAACATGTTCGATCGTACTAATCTCGATCTCCAAGTAGACTGAAAACATCCAAGTGACATTGATCAATGTCAATTCACTTAGACTAGGCCTTTTAATAGTCTAACACATCGAGGGATCCACTGGATATCTCTCTCTATATGAGAGGGATAAATTCTATCTCGATTACACAACTTCACCATATTATTCACACAGTAACCAATCACAACCTTTATAATCATCCGGTTAAAGATAACGTTTGATTGCGTCAATTCACTGTATTCCTAATGTTGAAGTCTCTGGTAATCTCAAGTCAGAGGACTGAATAATATACATATCATAAGAAACAACTATGACTTAATCCATGTGATGTTCTCATAGCGGGTCGGTCCAGTACTTTGTTCCCTAATAAGTACTTATGATCTTGATTCGTATTCCTATACGTATGATCATCGTATGATCATCAATCAAGACTCACACTAGTCTTAATTCATTATAGTTCCCAGTATAATAATCGACTAGGGACATTTAGGATATTTCAGTAAATACCCATGGATCTTATTATAATGTAAACATGCAAATCAATTATAATAAACAACAAATGAAATCTTTTATTTTATTAACTAAAATGTATTCATAAAGACTATTAATGGATTGACCTAGGGCACATTTTCCAACAATTATTTTATTCGTGAATGCGTCGCATATGTGTATTTACCTTATTATATCGTGTGAAACTGTGTGACAGATATTCGCCTTGTAAAGCATGTCGATGTGGGGTGAAATACGTATTAAAACCTTAGGCTAAGTCACATTAACAGGTACACAAGTTATGATGTGCCTCGTGATGCATGTCAAGACGTGGGGCACCGAGTGCTGGGTAGTCGAGGGTCGGTGTAACCTTAAACACAATCTTTATAAAGCAATGTGACCCACAAGATGTGCCTATGTGAATTAAATTTGACGAAATCAATCAAATAAATTCTAGTTGTATGGATTATATAATGGTCATGGATATGTCTTGTGATGATCATAGATTTAGAACACAAGGTAAGATGTGTCAGGGTTTGGTGTCACTTAGGTTGGTTACCGCCCATCTAGGAGCCATATGATCATTCTCGAGATACGAGGAACAATTAATGCAAATCGTAACATATAAATACTTAACTTAGTAGAAATCCCATGAACCACTTTCATACTTTTCATGCAAACACAAAAATCTAAGAGCATTATTGGGAGAATTGGCTAGAATTTGTAGTGCAATTGGGGCTAGAAATTTGGATTAAAGGTTTACACTAGCAAGGTAGTCATCTTCATCATCTTATTTTCATTAAAATGATGAGAAATTGGGATTTACCCTTTCAAAAATGAATTTATAACATAACTCACTATTTTTCTGGTGAATTGGTATTTCATGTCAATTCTATCAATGATGGAGGAATTAAAAGTGATTTATTATGAAAATTGTGTTATTGAGCTTATGGTGGCAAATGCATTAATGGTAATAATTATTGTTATAATTGTTGTGCCTCTAGCTTTTGATGGAGGTTTTGTGATTCTATACGAGGAGAGGGTAGGTCGACAGTGTTGGAGGAGGCCACGGGCATCGAGTGAGGAAGATTTTAGTTCTGTAATTTTGCCACTAAATACGGATAGCGCGCTACCATGATGGATAACGCGTCATCTATTTTGGGCGCCATGTTATTCTTCATATTGAATAACAATAGTGCGCTAGGGAGCTTCTATAGTGCGCTAAGACCACCTAATGCTAATGACAGTTTGACAGCAAACTGTTAAGGGGCTAGTTTGATTCCTTAACCTATATACTTTACTCAAACTTACTGTAGTCGATCTAAAACACCTGTAAATGATCTCAGAGGACTCAAGGACTGACAAATCAATAATTAGACATGTTTATAGCGTAATCCAGGTTAATTTAAGATGAAAATGATGATACTACACTAAATATTCTCTTGTTTTTGTGATTTCAGGTTATATTTAGGAAAAATGAAGAAATGAAGAAAAATGAAGAAAATTCAAAGAATCAACTGGAAAATAAGCTCAGTGAATCCACAACGAATTGCAAATGAACTAGACATTGCTGTAATAATCGGTAGTAGAAACTAGGACAGCGAATCGAGAAATCCACAGGAATCATTGGAAGAATCAGTGGAGCACATAGACATAATTCTAGTGATTTACTCAACGAATCGAGCACAATAAAGAATCGTTGAAGTCTATGATGAGTTTTTTAGATAAGAACAAGGAATTGAGTTTATCTAGGACTTGTACATATTAGAATGCTATAAATAGGACCTTAGGGCTTCAAAATGAAGGGCCCTTAATCAGTTCTTGAGAGTCATTTACTCTTTCATTAAAATTTTAAAAGTCTTTTTATCTAAAGTTTTTTTTATTCATTTTTATTTAAGTTTTAGTTAAGTTTCTTGTGCATTGCTTTTGAAGTTCATTGGAGATTCCAGCCTTATTAAATAAGAGGTATTTTACATTAATATCTTTCAATTATTTATTTATTGAGATGTTTATTTTAAATATGAGTTAATAGTTCTTTACTCTAAGCAAACGACTCTGAACATGAATTGAACCGGATTGCAAGTGAGTTTTAGTTATGGAATATTGTACTTAATGCTTTAAATCTATTTATATATGTCAAACATGGTTTTAACAAATTCGTTTTTGTGTATTACAAATCAATGAAGAATTGTGTTGCATGCATAGTCGCGAATATGTATTGTGATATTTAGATTCCGAATCTATGTCTATAGTTATTGACAACAATTATAGAAGTAGTAACTAAGGTTAATCTATAGGACTTTTTTGAGTGGATGTCTAGATGATTGTGTTCTAAGTTGTTTATTATATGACTTTTTTTGGTAACATGGACTTAGATTAGGTATGATTTTCATGCATTGTTAATGCTATCATGTACTCTTAGTTATTTTGAATTACCAAAACATTAGAATCGCATGGGATAAGAATATGGCTTTTCCATTGAAAATAGGACTGTCGGTGGCTGGGTAAAGGCTATCAACCTATATATGATATTGGGTTTAATGAACTAATGATTCCAAGATATAACTATAGCTAGTATGCTATATGTTTGATAAGTTAAGTTTGAATGTTCAGAGGTGATCCCGTTTAATTTTATGGTTCAAGAAAGTTTGTTTAGATGTTTATTTCATATTGATCTAGAGTTTTGTTTAGATTTTTTTAATATATTGATTTGAATTTGATTAATTGTGTTTATTTAAAGTTTGTTTGAATTAGTTTAATTAGTTTAGTTAATTTAGTTGATTATAATAGTTTTGATTAGTTAGAGTTTAAAACCCTAAACCCTAAATAAATAAAACTTTTTTGCTAAAAAGTTTGCAAAATCCCTATGGAAACGATATCCCATTTACCACTACTACAAATAATAAGAATATATGGGAAACTATTGTGCACGCTCGACAAGTGTCAATTTTTTTGTGTTGTTGCCTGAGATTTTTAAGTACTTTTTTAAGGATTTTAGCCATTGTATGGTTTACACACTTCGTCGTTCTAATTCCACAAGTTCATTGCATCCTTTTGATCCTGAGATAGATAGGTCTTATAATCAAAATTTAAGGCAATAATAGTTTAGGGAAAATCAAACCACCAGAAACTGAGAAGAATATAATAAAGTCTGAAAATCTAAATGTCAATAAGAATAAGAAACAATTGGATTTAATCCCTGTTGAGCTTAAAGATCCTGGTAAAATTAATTTACATGTAAAAGTTAGATTTTGGCACTTTGAAGCTTCACGTGATATAAATTCAGCATAAATATAATACATTGGCGATTATTCCTTGAGACTAAGTTAGAACTTACATAAAGAGAAATTTCATCTATGGTTGGTTGGGATGTCAAACCATTGGGAATGGTTGACAATGTTTCGGTTAAAATACAAGACCACACCTTTATAGTTGATTTCTTTATAGTTCTAGAATGTCAAAAATTAGTTCAATGGTATTAAGTCGATGGTTCTTATCAATTGCAAGAGCCATGATCAATGTTCAAGATCAAGTTATTCAACTATAAAATGGGGATGACTATATTATCTTGAGAGATAATGAGAAAATGTTTAAAGAACTATACTGAATTAACTCGTTAATCTTGAGATATCCAGGGAATAAAATTAAAGAGCTAAAAGATGATGAACTTGTTAACTAAACAATTCATATTGTTATAAACACTAGGGAATTTAAGGACGTTAAATGATCAAGACGCATTATATAATACTCTGCGTGTATCATATCTTTTAGAACATAATTTTCGTAGTAGGAGGTATGATAATTATATGGATATTATTGTTTATTCTACCGATGGATATAGAATAGAGGACATGGGTGTACTTTGAGATGTGGAGGTTAATGAAGGTCATCCAAGAGGGGGGTGAATTGGGTGTGATGGCCAAATGATACTTTTTGAAACTTTTTTTGCTAATTCACTAAGTTAGCTTGGTGAGTTAAGATAAATGACAAAGTGTAGCAGTAACGAACAATAGCAATGCGTCGAATGATTCAAGCAAATCATAAGCTACACTAAGTGAAGGAGGTAGAAGAGATAGAAATGAGACACATGATATATAGTGGTTCGATCCAATCGATCTACATCCACTACCTAACCTCCCCGGTTAGGATTTTCAACTCCTCCACTTATATTACCAATAAGTGTTACACACTAAGCTAACTAGCTTAGTGAATGCCTAGCCTCAACTAGGTCTTTTACACGATGCCTTATCGCAATAAGGTCTTATACAACCACCTAGCCACAACTAGGATTTCTCCACCTAGACTCACCTAGGATTTTCCCCACCTAGCCGCAACTAGGATTTATGCCTAGCCTCAACTAGGTCTTCCCTTTTGACTTAGATCCCACTAAGTCTTACAATCAAGATTTGTATATACAACGAAATTGCACTTTACAAGATAAAGCGGTATAAGTTGTTCTCCTCTCACAAGCCAAATATAATCCTAATATGAATCGATGCAAGTGAGACTTTGCCAATTGAGATGCTTTGTAAATTTAAGTTTTATAGGCTAACTCTCAATATTGAAACTAAATAAGAAGAGTATAGATTAAGCTCAACTTGGTTCTAACAAATGGCTAATTGATACACAAATAAAAGATGCAATTATAAGCTCAAGTTGTGCAATCAAAACCTCGGATCACAAACAAGTTTATATTAAGAACAAGACCCTTGTATGTGTGTTGTTAAACTAACACAAGTTTGAAACCACAAAATCAAGTATAGATTAAGCACAAGTGAGTTTCAAGTCAATATGGTGCACTATGAAAATTCACTATTAAGTTCGAACAAATGAACTCAATATTTCGGGTTTATAGAAAATCAAGTTTAAATGCAAAAACTCTTTTAGTTGTGTTTTACACACACTTCAAAGAAACCAACAACTTTGCATATAGATTAAGCTTAATGTGATTTCTCTAATTTCATGCACTTTGAAAATCAAGTTTAAGCTCAACTAGTGCAAATTAGTCTTAGGATTTATGACATCAAGATTAAGCTCAAAATCCAAAGACAACTATGCTCAAGAACACCACATATGATTTTCAAACAATATTCCAAACAAAAAGTACAGATTAAGCCCAAAAAGAGTAGGAAATCAATAAATCTTACAATCCCAAGTGTGAGATCTGAAAATCAGTTTTGAGCAAGAGTTGTAAGCCTTAGAACACTTCCTTTGACCTCACTTGATGTGCATAAGTTCAGCCCCAACAATCCCCAAGTGAGTGTATGTGTTGGATCTTTACTTTTCTTGCTAAAACATGATTTTAAGCACTTTGTGTATGTGCTTTGAGCAAGAGAAGTCCCATTTGTGTTTGAGAGTGTTCTATATACTTATAGACTAGTTTATGACTGTTGTAGAGGATTCAAGGACTGAGATTCCATCAAAAATTCAAATTAAAGTGAATTTTTTAGCTTTATAAAAAAGCTGTCAGGAATAAAATTAGCACACTAATTATCTGAGCTAGCACGCTAATTCTACAATTAGCGTGCTAATAAAAATATTAGCGCGCTAATAGTCAGGGGCCTCAAAATAATATTTTTGACTATAGAGTTAACGACCATTTATCACATCTGGGACCCTACCAAACCTCATATAATATGTCATACATGTTTGTTATGGGTCATATAGCTTATTTGGGTGGTCTGGATATTTTTACAAATCTCGAAAACAGAAAATCCCAGTTCCATTACATACATAGGGGCTTTTTTGCAAATATTTTTAATGTTAATCCAAAAGCCGTCTAAACACATAACGGTGCATTCAAAATTAATTCTAATAGTTCATACACTTCAAATACATGTTATAAAACACATTTGTATAATTTAAAACATTTTGAAATACGCGAAATTGAAAATCTCAAAATTCAAGACTTTTAGTAATTGAAACTCCAAAAATAATGAAGTGCATGATTCTAATGCATTTGGCTTATGGAATTGAACTCTTATACCTTATAAATGATGTACAAAACTCCATACATGTTATACGGTGTCTTTCTTTATCTTAAACACTTCGTGAGCTTTTCTGGTGTCTTTTTTTCTACTTCTTTTGAACTTATGAAGTTTAGCTTCATTTGAACTTGTGAGTCTAACGGAGTTTGTTATGCTGAAATACTTGAAAAACTTGTTAGTACCATTTCACATTATTTGTTGACATCAAAATATCGGGTGAAGTGTAAGTATGACAACGCTTAGTCCAACAGTTAAGATCAGGAAATCCAAAGATTTTGTTATCTTGGATCATAAACCAGAGGATGATATATGTATTATATTAGAGAGGCCCTTCCTAGTAACTACAAATGTGGCACTTGACATAGTTCAAGGAATTATCAAAATAGGTGTTGGAGTTGAACAAGTTATTTTTAAAAATAGTAAACAATTTAAGTTTTTGAAACCAGTTTAGAACTGTGTAGTTCAGTTGAGCTAACTATAAACAAAAGCACTCTATGTGAGGCAACCCATAATCTATCTTTAATTTCAGTTTTAGGATTATGATAAGTTATTTATTTTTTATTCTCTCAACTTTTAACTCTTATAATGGGGATATTTTAGGAATTTAATTTCGGAATAATTTTATATGAAGGGGGTTGATAGACTTTATTGTCCTTCCGCAAATGCATTTTTATATTAGTTGTTTACTTCTTTCAATATTTATAGTAATAAAATTATTGTTTAGTGCAAGTCATAGTCAAATTCTGATAATTTTGGATAATTCTACCTTTTTATTGGTAATATATGTGATAAATATGTGAGAAATTTTTAGTATAATTTCAAGTCAACGATTTGGCAGCGGATTTTGATGATAAGTAAAAATCGTCGAACATATCGATGGGACATAAAAGCTTATTTTCACCGATTTAGCTAGCAAATTTGTAGCGATTCCACTTAAATCCTGATTCATTAAACATGAATTTGAGTTGGTCAACATTAACCACTTCACACACACGAATTATTGCAACCATTCGACCCATAGATTGATTTATTGCCTAGATTCAACCTTTATAAGCTAGAATTTAGTGTATTTAAGTGATTCCCTACTCAATCTTATAACATTCAATCCTTTTTAAGTGAGATTTGATAGTGTAGAGTCAATTAGGGCTTGAGCAAGGGAAATTCGATTTTGAAGCTTGGAAGAGTGATTTAGAGGTGTTTCTAGAGTTCCAAACTTATGGGATTCACTCTCAAGAAGGTAATCACAGAAAATCTTAGCTTTTTATTACTAATTTTTTTGTTTTTCATGGATTCTTGAATTTCTATTTAGGTAGAACCTAAATTTCAAAATTTTTACTAAAAAGTAGTTTTATTGTCAAATGATTTTGATTATTTTCTAAGTATAGAGATGAAGTGATTATATGATTATTGATATCTAATTTTCGATCAATTTATGGCGAAAGAATGAGTCTTTACACACAAACTAGTTTGAAACTAAGTTTCAAATGAGTTTGGGGGCTATGTCTTACTTCATTTTAATTATCGAATGACTTGAATTATTTACAACACTTATTTTATACCAATGATATTTTCCAAATTGATTTTTGACTCGTATTTGAAGATTTTGATTTACAAAGGACCTTTAAAAATGAATTTCTCCTTATTTAAGTTGAATTTTACCAAATAGTTTTCGATAATTTGGTTTTGAATGATTTACTGGTTTCTATTTTTATTTGGACTTGATGTATTTGAAATGGCTGAAACTGGAAGAGGTAGAAGTACAAGAGAGGAGAAAGGAAAGGAAAAAGTAGTTGAAACACCCAAGACTAAAAATTAAAAGTTCCCCCTACACCTATTAGATCTACGAAAGTTTCTTTTAGCACTCCTATAAATAGACTGGCTAGAGAACGATCTCCACCTTTGTTGTTTAGTTATGATTTCGAGGAGGTAGTTGAAGAGATACCGAAAGGAGCGAAGAAGTTCGTATATAGGGAGGATGATTTTATTAATGAGAAGGTCTTGAATAGATTTAAGAACGACCTTGAAAAGGGACGAAAGTTATTCCTAGAGAAGGGATTAATTTAAAGAATGAATTGAAATATGGACTTAGGATCTTATAGATTATTTAAAAGAGGAACTAGAGATTATTGACTTATAATCATTTAGATTATGATGATATTCCTAGTGAAATGGGGTGTGATAGTTTGGTCTGAGAATTTTATGTGAATGGACATGGGAGTGAGAGCAAGACAGTGTCCACGGTTCGAGGGAGATTAGTGGATTACTCTCCTGAAAGAATAAACCGATATTTTGGTTTACCAAAAATACACCGAAAGGAACTTCATGAATACTCGAAGCCAAAGTATGGGATTAAGTATAGTTTTCCCCAGTGAATTAATAAGGTGAGGACTAGAAGTTGTACACAGAAATATATTTCATTTAAATACGAAAGGGTATCTGAAGCACATCAGTACGAAGCATTTTAGAAAAATCACCAGGGCATGGCCTTATTTTATCAATGCAAGTTTACAACCAAGTTTTCAATATTATGATATTGTGAATTACAAAGCCGCTTTGCTTTACTATATTGTTGGGAGGATGGTGATGATCTAACTTCTGACAGGTAGGGTTGATCTTTTCATTTCTCTACTCTAATTTTTTCTGAGTGATTATGTGTGAGGTCTTGACATGTAATTTGATGTTATGTGATTTGTGATTCAGTATTATGATTGTTTGATGTGTGTTGTGATACATTTGATATTATTTTATGATACTTATGACAATGATACTACGGTGATGTTGATATTATTCATTCTTATGAGTAATAATGATCTTTGATTATTTTATTGCATATTCTTTTATGGAAGTTCATTCCAATGTTTATCGCTTGTTTATTTATTTTATCATATAAAGTACGTTTATGCTTCACGAGGTGTATTTATTTGTTGTTACTCGACTTAATTTTTAAACCTTGAGGACAAGGTTTGGAATAAGTTTGGAGGTATTTAGGTGAATTGCAGTATAAATATCACAGTAAGAAAGATTCATGAGGTAGAATTTATTCAGAGTTGATATGATATTCCAATAAGTTGAGAAATTTTTTAAATTTCTTCTAAATTCAAGTAAGTATAATTTTCATTTTTACGTTATTTTAGTTAGGAATAAAATGAAATTGAATATATATAATAGATTTTTGAATGGAAGTGATATTTTTACTACCCAAGTGAATATGATAGAAAAAATCAATCGTTATACCCTATTGATTAACTTACTATTTTTTTTTGAAACCGATTAACTTAACTAGTCGATGTATACACTAGAAGAGTTTGGAGGCATTGATTGCTTTGTGTAAGACATGATATTGGGTAGAAGATAAAAACTAAAGTGCAAGATGAACAAAACAGATCTCTAAAAATCTTGTGATACAAAGATTACTAATCAAGTATTTTTATTTATATATAATGAAAAAAAATTTATGCTACAATTAAGGGAAGACATAGGAAAATTAGCAAATAAACTTAATATAGTTTGAAAGAATACTTCCTTGACTATAGTAAAAGTGATAAGTGCTATTAGGAGATGAAAATAATAGAGAGTCCCACAGGTTTTGTAGGAAATGAAGCAGGGAACTTAGTAGTGGGAAAGAAATGTAAAATTGGATCCACAAGAAATGGAGCAGGGACCGTGAAAAAAATATAGAGGGAGAAAGTGAGGAATATAGGTAGATGAAATAAAGGAGGAAGTTTTTATTTATCTTATGAAAGAAAAAAACAAAAGAAAAGAAAAAATAAATTTATGTAAACTCCTTCTAAAAAATATTTAGCTCCTGTACTTATAGCTAAGTTAAGTGAAGTATTTCTTCAATCCAACAATGATAATAAAAATGATATATGTTTGTTGGTCCTATTGACTTTAATTGCGAATTATGTTTGTTTTTGAAAAAGACTTTCAAACTATGATTGGTTTAGTTATTTTTGTATTTTGAGATTCTACATTAGTCATCATAAGCTTGATGTTTTTCAGTGGAGATTAAGAAAATCTTTATTTTGGTATAGCTTTAGTATTGATTGAATTTTAAGCTTTGAGGTGTATTGCATTACGATGGTTGAGTTATCATTAAGGGGTTGTTTGTTCTTTTAAATGTTCTTATTATATCATAATTTTTATTTACTTGAGGGTAATATATGCCTATTTAAAGATCAGTTTTATTAAATTTTTATTTAAATTTCTATTTAAAAAAGATATTAAGTAATTATGTTGAAATCAATATTTAAGAAAGGAAAAGAGAATATGATTGAGAGTATTCCTTTGCTCAGGATAACAAAGTGCTGAGTTTGGAGGTATTTGATAAGCCAATAATTATACATGTTTTGTTTTCAAGAAAATAATTAGACATGTCTTATAATGTTATCTAGGTTGATTTTAGAAGAAACTGATGATATTACACTAAGTATGCTCTTATTTTTGTGATTTTAGGATATATTTAGAAAAAAATGAAGAGATGCAAGAAAAGGGAAGATAAGTCAAAGAATAAATTGGAAAAGAAGCTCAGCGAATCTACAATGAATTGCAAATGAACCAGAAATTGCTATGAGACTCGGCAGTAGAAAACAGGCCAGCGAATCGAGAAATACACAAGAATTGTTGGAAGAATCGGTGGAGCACAGAGACATAATTCCAGTTGTTTACTCAGCGAATTGAGCACAATAAGGAATCGTTGGTGTCGGTGATGAGTTTTTTAGATAAGAACAAGGAATTTGAGTTTATCTAGGACTTGTACATGTTATAATACTATAAATAGGACCATAGGACTTTAAAATTAAGGGCCCTTGATCACTTTTTGAATATCGTTAACTCTTTTATTTAATTTTTTAAAGTCTTTTCAATTAGGTTTTAGTTAAGTTTATTGTGCATTGCTTTTAGAGTTCATTGGAGATTTTAGGCTTATTTAATTAGAGGTATTCTACATTAATGTCTTTCAATTATTTATTTATTGCGATGTTTATTTTGACTATGAGTGTGTAGTTCATTATTCTAAACAAACGACTCTGAAAATGAATTGAACAAAATTGCAAGTCAGTTATAGTTCTGGAATATTCAACTGAATCTATTCATATACTTCAATCACGGTTTTAATAGATTTGTTTTTGCGTATTACAAATCAGTGAATATTTGTGTTGCCTGCATAGTCGCGAATATGTATTATGATATTTAGATTCTGAATCTATTTCTATAGTTATTGATAACAATTATAAAAGTAGTTACTAAGATTAATCTATAGGGCTTTTCCGAGTGGATGACTTAGGTGATTGTGTTCTAAGTTATTTATAGTACGGTTTTTTTTATAATATTGGCTTAGATTAGGTATGATTTTCATGGAGTGTTAATACTATCGTGTACTCTTAGTTATTTTGAATTACCAAAACATTAGAGTCGCATGGGTTAAGAATACGACTTTTTTTTATTAATAATAGGAAAATCAATGGCTGGCTAAAGGCAATCAACCTATATATGACATTGGGTAATGAACTAATGATTCCATGATATAACTATAATGAGTATGCTATGTGTTTGATATGTTAAGTAAGTTTGAATGTTCAGATGTGATCCGGTTTAATTTCATGGTTCAAGACAGTTTGTTTAGATGTTTATTTCATATTGATTTAGATTTTTGTTTAGATATTTTTCATATATTGATTTGAATTTGATTAATTGTCTTCATTTAAAGTTTGTTTGAATTAGTTTAATTAGTTTAGTTAATTTAATTGATTATAATAGTTTAGATTAGGATAGAGTTTCATTCCTGTTTAATTAGATTAATTAAATTAAAATAAATAAAATAAATAAAACATTTTTCCTTATATGTGTGCAAAATCTCTATGGAGTAGATATCCAATTTACCACGACTATAAATAATAGAAATATATAGGAAACTATTGTGCATGCTCGACACGTGTTAAGGACTATAGTACGATAGTCAAGAGCATAGCGGGGTCGGACCGGGGTATTTTTGGGGACTTCAGAGTGCAATTTGAGGTGCGTAAGCCCCTTGAGAAACACATTCGAGGATTTATTTGTTTCCTTTTTGTTATCCTCATTTAATTACCTTTTCATATTATATTGTGTTGTGGATTTATGAGAAACGGTTGGTTGAATGGTTCACTGTTGGGTTTTGACTCCATAGTGTAACATGTGACTAGCACCCTAGATCATAACATGTGACACCCGCGCCCTCAGTGAATTGCAACCCGAGTTGCTATCTTCATAGGTGTATGTGTCGGTGTGTCGTGGTATAGACGGACCACCGCGAGGGATCAAGACGTGGTCTAGTGAGGCGCTACCACTGAGAATGTCTGGTAAAACAAAGTATGGTCTAGTCTATTTTGGATAATTACACCCCTTAATTTCTCTGTGTTTAATTTCTCTTTGTTATTTATGCATGCGTTAAGCCATTTACAGTTGTCTATTTATTCCTCATGTTTATTTAACATTATTATTGGTTTTCCTTATAACTGCTTGGTGGTTTTTTTTGGGATTTACTCACTGGAATCATCATCTATTTTATTCTGATGATTGAGTGCATATCTTAGTACCAGTTGAGGCAAGGGGATCCTAGGTGACCATATCTGATGAGCATACTGTCTAGGACCTACAAGTACGTGTTTATTTTGATATTTTGTCTTACATTCGGGTATCAGGGGACTATGGAGACATTGTACATGTATATTTTTACTTTTGAGATACTTGTCGTCATATATACCGTGTACTCTTTCCAAGTTTTCCATATTATGACTAATGTTCTATTATGACATGAACTTCTCTATACTATTCATGTTGTTCATGTCCATTAAGTCTTCTTCTGTAAACAACTATTAAGTGCTATAAACTCTTTATAAAATACTATAAACTTTACAATTGGATAATCAATTGAATAAAATACTATCCATGTTGTTCATGTTGTTCAGTGCACCAACGCGCTGAGTGTAGCCAGCACGCTAGGGAAAATCCCCCAGCACATTAGGCACCGTGGACAGTAGGAAATTCCTGCAAGTCCTAAATTTTCTTGCAACACCTTAATGACCTAACCATTGGCCTAAACCCACCTTAACCCATCCTAATACATGTATAACCACACCAGGGACATAGGGAATCATGTCGAGAGTCTAGGTATGCGAGTTCAGGCTTCAGGAGGCCCAAACATCGCTAGGAGATTGCTTGAGGACGAGTAATCCCATTTGACTATTTATTTTCACTTCATTCCTATTTTACTATCGTTTGCTAGTCAATTTTGAAAAAAAAAATCCTTGTACTCTTATGCCATGATATGTGTTGCTATTCCTGTCATGTTTGAGTTTTGTTGTCATGGTTTTCATAATTTGGTAATCCTTGAACTCTTTCACATACCACATATCTATCTTTGTTGTTATTGTTGAATATTGAGTTAGATATAACATGATATTAGGTACTTATTTCAGTGTGTGTTGTGTAATTGTACTCGTGAATTAGTGCGCCTTGCATAACACTTGGTATTATGATGAAAATCTAAACTCAAGTCTTTTATTGAAATTAAAAGTAGTTTTAAAATCTAGGGTACATTGCACATTATAGAGTGGGCGGCTCACAGGGTCACTGGACTTTGAGGATGTCGGCACTCTCTAGTATACTCACGTGATTCACGGCGTAATGAACCGGGGTGTTCGGCGAGAGTTGAGATAGATGATTTATATGCGTAGACCGCTGCTTCGCTATTTGAGATTATTAAAATTTGATGATATATATAGAGCACAACTCCATAAAAATAGTGGAAAAGGCTAAGTGATAGTTCTCAGCGTCGACCGAACGTAGATTATATTGCTTATCCCGTATTAGTTTTGCATGTGTTTCCGGTATTTTCTAACATTTTATTTAGAGCATTTATTGGCTATTACTGTGCTCTTAAATACCATTCATTTGCTTTGAAAATGTGGATAAATATATCAATTGGGAATTACTGTTATACTTTAGTACTCACCGTCCTTTTTATGACGGTGAGTGCAGATCCGTCGAGCAGTAGGTTAGGCAAGGAGAAGATTGGAGACTACCTTTGAGCTTGGAGCGTGCTACTGTTATGACTTGTAGGTTTTTGATATTTTGTATATTACAGTTACTATGTCTTTCATACTGTTAGGTTGTATATTAGGTTGAGTGGCAGTTCCTCGAACTTTTGACTATCACTCTGTTTATATGTTCGCCACATATTTTATATATATATATATATATGTATATATATATATTGTGATCATTATTCCTTAGTTTTGACACTTAGGACTATTTAAGTGTTTCAGTTTAAAATGTTAAAGACTTCTGCACAAATTTTAAAAATACTTCCACTAACATTATAGTACGACTTCCGCTAATTAATGAAACTTCTAAATTTTATTAATAACCCTAAATGTTGTAATTGGTAGGATTAGTGTATTATTTATCTTGAGATCGATCAAGTTGATAATTAGGATGGAAAAGCTGACTAATGTGTAGTTAAGTCCTACGGATTGAGATTAGGGCTTAATTACAGGATTAGGTCGGGTGGTGCCCTAGATTAGGAGAAGGGCTGTCACAGGAACTAAAGCCAAAGCCTCTGTCTCATATTCAGATCCTTCTGAGTAAACATGTACTTCAAACTCTTTTGGTCAGTGAATAACACAAATCTCTCACCATAAAGTTAGTGACACCAAATCTTTAGTGAAACTACTAGTGCCGCTAACTCCAAGTCATGCGTAGGGTAGTTCTTCTCGTGAAGTTTCAGCTGTCGTGACACGTAGGCAATCACTCTACTTTCCTGCATCAAAACACAACCCAAACTGACTTTTGAAGTATTGGTGTTCACCTTAAAACCCTTCCCTGACTCTGGTGACACTTGCACTGGTACGGTAGTCAAACGTTCTATCAATGTCTGAAACGCCTGCTCACAACCGTCTGTCCACTGAAATCTAACATCCTTCTTCATTAACTACGTCATAGGTGCAGCAATCTTCGAGAAGTCCTGAACAAAACACTTGTAATACCCTGCCAAGCCAAGAAAATTGCGAATGTCTGATACGGATCTCGGTGTAGGCCAATCAATTACTGCTCTGACCTTAGCGGGGTTCACTGATACTCCACCCGCTCCGACAATGTGTTTAAGAAATTCGACCTCTGCAAGCTAAAACTCGTACTTACCGAACTTAGCAAACAATCTATGCTCCCTCTGTAGCTTAAAATCGTCCTAACGTGCTCATCATGATCCTTACGAGTCATTGAATAGATCAAGATGTCGTAGATGAACATAATGAAGAACCGATCCAAATACTGTCTCAACACTCGATGCATCAGGTCCATAAACATTGATGGACATTAGTCAGCCCAAAAGGCATGACAATGAACTGATAATGCCCATATCGAGTGCGAAATGTAATCTTCTCCCTATCCTCCACTCTAATCCTCAGCTGATGGTACCCATATCTCAAATCTATCTTCAAGAACCATTGTGCTCCTGTTAGCTTGTCGAACAAGTCATCAATGCGTGGAAGTGGATACTTGTTCTTCACTGTCACCTTGTTCAACTGCCTGTAGACGATACAAAATCGAAGGTTGCCATATCTCTTCTTGACAGAAAAAACTGGCACTCCCCAAGGTGGCATGCTCGGGTAGATGAAACCCAACTCTAATAACTCATGTAGTTTTCCACTTAGCTCTTCCATCTATCTCAGAGCCATACACTACGAAAAAATTGAAATAGGTTTGGTCTCCGAGACTAAATCAATAATAAAGTCGATCTCTCTAGCCAGTGGTAAACCTGGTAGCTTCGCAGAAAATGCGTCAGGAAAATTGCATACCACTAGTACCTCCTCCAACCTAGTCACAACCCACTCTGTCGTACTCAATACACTAGTGAACATCTCAACATCTACACTAGTGGCTACTTTACCTCTGGTGATTGGCAAACTAGTCGAAGTCCCTTGAAATCTAAACTTCGGATGCCCAAGAATCTAAAATGTGACTCTCTTCCTAAAATAATGGATCTATGCATAATAAGCATCCACTAATCCATGCCCACTAATGCATGAAACTTGAGGAACTCCAACACTTTCAGGTCCGCTGGCACGATATGACCTTCTATCTCAACCGAACAGTTAACACACAACAAATTCGGGTAGATCTTGTCCTCAACAGCTGTGCTAAGGATCATGGGTCTCTCTATTCTAGTAGACCTTAAACCCAACTCATCAACCATACGACCCGATATAAAAGACATCGTAGAACCAGAGTAAAAAATAATATGCATAAAACGATTGTAAACGTAAACCGTACCCTTAATCAGATTATGGCTGGCAATCGGATTTAGTATGGCAACTACGTGAACCTGCTCGCTACTCTGCTGCGGCTGCCCTAGGCCCAGTTGTAGAGAGGCACTGATGAAATGACCAATCTATTCACACTTCCAAAACCTCTCTGAGATCTTGATCCAGATGTACCACGATGTCCCTGCCCCTGTCCTTGTCCTTGTGCCTAACTAGACCTCTGTCCCTGTTTTTGCACCTGACTGGAACTCTGACCCTATCTCTGGCAACTACTTCTACCATCAGTCCTTTGCTGGTACTGAAGACTGACGGTGCCGGCTGTTGTGGTGAGCTAGTGCAGCTCTATACTGGACCAACTGACACTGGCGCAGTATGTGCTACATAAGGCAGAGATGCAACAGATCCTACACTCTAAGCTCGATCTCTCTACCTCGTTTTTCTAGATCTCTTCCTCCACTGGTCTCCTCCTAAACCACCCCTGACTGTGCTGGTGCTGATGATGCAACTAGTGCTCTGGCGCGTGTGCTCAAAAATCTCTCGCTGGCCATACTCCTCTCGTAGGCCTCTTGTAGTGTCCTCGGAGTTGTCATCACTACTATAGAACCAATAGAGTCAAGTAGACCATGCATGAAGTAATAGGCCTAATTGGCGTCATTGTCGGTTACACCCTGACATACTCCATCAAGCGCAGATACCGATCCATATACTGCATCACTAACTCATCTGTCCTCTGTCGAATAGTCTGAAATTCGGTCCTCTTCAGGTTATGGATCATAGGAGGAATATACTTTTGATCAAATCTCTTTTGGAACTCAGCCCAGTCCTTGGGCTTCCCCTTCGACACCACCATGGTACACCACTAGACATCAGCCTTATTGAACATTAAAGCTGATGAAATACTTAGCTGTATGTGTGCTGGTGTGGCCAGTACATCTTAGATCTTCTCGTGGCTCCTCATATACCTCTCTGCAACCTCGAAGTTCGTACCCCTATGGAACTTCTCTAGGTGGTGCCTTTGAAACTAGTGAGCCTACCTCGCCTCAGCTGTGGCCCTAGTACCCGTGTTATTCGTCGTACTTGGCGTGTCCTGAGCCGGTGTATCAGGTGTAGCAGGTACTATCTTTACTTAAACCGGTGCCTCCTCGGTTACCACGGGTCCTGCCTGAACTGCGGGTGCTGCAGGTATATCCTATACCATAGGAGCACTCCCAGCCTAAGTTGTTGGGTTTTGGGGATCAAGCGCAGCGGAATTTTTCTAAACCTTTTATAATATCCTCGAACCAGGATCTTATTGATTCCATTAAACTGATATATTAAGAGAGAAAAATCATACCTTAACAAGAACAACTCCATGTCTGCCTTGTTTGGTGTTGATCGATTCCTTCAAGACACTGCTAGAGACGAATGTCTTCTATCAAAAATCCACACATGAACGGATGATTACGATCTGGAGTGCTAGCGCCAAAATTCTAGGGAAGAAAATTCTCACACAAAAAACTCTATAAAAAAGTCTCACACACTTACAACTGTGACCCTAATATCTTATTTACAGTTAAATAGGTCGAGTAGTAAAAGAACTCCATCTCATAGTCATATTCTAAATTGAGTCTTAGATAAAGCCCAACTCTAAAAAGGATAGAGTCATAGAAAATCTACAATTACTAATCCAATAAGAATTATAATTTATAAAACACTCAAATAAGAATTAAAGTCATACTTTAATTCCAATTAGAGTCATATTCAAAATAGGATTTACTAAGAGACTAAATTTCTAATCACACTAGAAATGTAGGAGAGTTTTGAATCCTAGTCAAACTAGGACACTTAATAAGAATCTTCAAAATGAATTTTATCAAATAAAATTCATCAACCTAGATAATATTTAATCGCGCAAGTCCGCTCTTTGTGTGTAACCCAATAGGTTCACATAACATTGGCAGTGAACCAAAACCCTTTTCGGCACACAAGTCATAATCGGCCTCTAGCAAGAGATTATGACTACCAAGTTGTATGAAGATCAATAAATCGATACAACCTTATAGATAGTGTATATCATATCCTTTTGTCACGTGATATCTTTTTGATTGAACTTAAGACATGGAATGTCACCCTTATAGTTCAATCTACTAGTCTTGATCTCCGAGTAGAATGAAATTGTCTAGTGACATTGATCCAATCAATTCACTAGACATGGCCATTTATCAGTCTAACCTATCGAGGGGCCTAATAGATATCTCTCTCTAAAAGAGAAGAACAAATCCCATCTTGATCACACAACTTTCACACATTAGTCGGACAATGACCAATTACAATCTTTATAATTATTTAGTTAAAGACGATGTTTAATTGTGTAAATAATTGTGCCCCTAATGTTGGAGTCTCTGGTGATCTCAAGTCGAAGGACTAAATGATATAACTATCATGAGAATCACTTATGAAATTGACCATGTAGTGTTCTCATAGCGGTTGGTTCAATATTAGTTCCCAACAAATACTCATGATCTTGATCCGTATCCGTATACGCATAATCATCACATGACTATCAATCAAGACTCATATTAGTCTTAATTTATTATTGTTCCCACAATAATAACTGACTAGGGATGTTTAGAATAATACAATAATTTTTCATGGATACTATTATAAAAGAAACAAGCATCTACTTATAATTGTTAAACAATATTTCAGAATTGGCCTATAGTAACCATGACTCACTTGCCAATGGACCACTCAACCAATAGGAATTCCAAAAGAAATAACGAACAGAGCAATAAAAACAAATTTAAGCACAAGAAATAACTGTAAAATTCCCTACTTGTTTACTTACCTGTATCCAAGCTAATACGCACTCACACGAACTCGGACTCGCCTTCTACGAATCCTTGTGTGACCCGTCAATGACTATAACCCCTGATAGTCAATTAATTGTAATTTCTCGTTAATTTACCTCCAATTTATCCAAATTTTCTATATTTTATTCATTGGTGTAATTGGGTCTATTTCCCAGGTATTGGCTTGTGTTGGACCCATTTGGATACTCGAAAGATCCCTTACGTTTTCCAAAAATTTTCAAGAAATTGTTTTATGAACTGTTTCACGCCGCAGGTGACGCCGTGGGTCTCAAGACTGGCAGCGTCATCTAAACCGTAACATTGAACACTTTCTGTCTCAGACGCCATGAGTGGCGTCGTGGGGTATTCCGATCAACAGCGTCACTTAAAGCCTGACAACCCTAAAGCCTTTGCTTTGGGCGCCGTGTGCTCCACAACTCCCTTGCCGCTTGAACCCCTGCACACACATTTAAGGTTTTTCGATACCCCGACTCGTGTCGTCGCATTTCGAGTCTCTCCTAAACTCTTAGAGACGTCCAATAGAACTCCAAACCATCAACAAAACCTATTTACGATGTCCAAAAATCTTTGATTCAAAAATTACAACAAAATACTCCAAAAATCACCAAAAATCTAAGCAATTCCCAAATCATCAAAATTACCATTGAAATACCACAAATCCATCCCATTAACATCAAATCCTCCAAATAAATCCAAAAAAATCGGAATCCCAAAATATTGTCCGAAATCATCACGATGAAAACGCTTGAAATAAGTCTCAAAACATAGATACACACGTGTGGAATCAGGATCTCACCTTAAAACACGTAGTAGGTCGATCCCTTGGCATTAATCTGCGTCATAAACTAACGAACCCCACACCTACGTCATACTTTCCTTCAGATAAGAGAGAAAAGAGAAAATGAGATGAGAGAGAAAAGTTGGTGGGGTGGTTTCTATACCCCCTTTCATCCACACTCTTGCACATATCCCGAGGCTCATCCTTTGGCCCTCCTTCACTACAGCCAACCACTTTGACTCAATATTGTAACTCCAATAGGTGACTTTATCTCACAACCTAGCCATTTCTTATATAAACCTCGCGTCCCGAACCCGTTCTCCACCACAACTCGCTTGCCGTGTGCTCCCGGACATACCCACGTATCGGACACATTACACAACCTTTATTTATTATTTAATTTATATTTTATCAGTGTTTTTAGTTCAATTAATCCCTCGGGCTGCTAATTACCAGTCACCTGTTCACTCAAAACCTGTATCTCTCATTTTTCTTGAGCTGAACTCGTTTCCTACTCCAACACTCACACACAAATGCCATCACACATTTGAAACATTGGAATTTACATCTAGGTAATAAAATATAATACAAATACGAAACAAAAATAATATACTTCGGCGTCGATGACCGAGAATTAGACAACTGTATCACGTCAAAGGGATCACGTATGACCTAAATTGACACTTGGCACAATTTAGATTTTAGGGTCGTTACACAGGGCCAAGGTTAGGGCTAGCAGTTTGGGTAGAGGAGATAGATTACTTGCTTCAGGTATGGATAATACGAACACATGGGGAGAGTTACGATGATAGCCCCAATACCCCAAAAACTAGGCCCTGTCGGGCCTACGCCTACGTAGACTCCCGAGTTAGCTTTCGCGAGGTCAACACAAGCCTAGTTAACATTTCTTTCAATTATTTTAAGTCATTTAACAACTATAAGTTGAATTATTCAAAATTCACAAGTTTAACAAGTTAAGCAACAAAATTGAACTTAAACGAATTAAATAACTCGCAATAAGTAAAGTCGAGAAAACCTATAGTATGGAACCCTGCATATATACAGATATCATGCAAAAAAAGTAATGAGTGTAAATGGAATCCAGTACGCACGTATAAGTACGTCTCATAATCCAAAAATATCTCGGTGTGACAAAACATGATATATATATATTTAAAAGTCAAACAATAGTAAGAAAAACCTACAAAAGTGAGTAAAGGAGGGTCATTCTAATGTCTTCAAAGTAAATCACCTAGTACCGGCGCCTTTCCCCTGCTTGACTGTAAATCTGCACTCAATTAATCACGAGAATGACGAGTCTAGAAATTATTAGCAAGTAGGCTCTAAACGGTATTTCATAATAAATAAAGCAGTCTAAAGTTCATGCGAATAGAAAGAAATTTGTAATGGAATGCAAGATAATAAGACTGGTAAAGGAAGTAAACGAAGAAAAATGAGTGTCCCGAAAACAAAAGGAAAGCGCCATAGTATCCCAAGACCACCGAGTACGAATGCCACTGGGTTGGGGTCATAGAGTCACGACAATGCCAAGCAGACTTGAGTCCTAGAACGTCACAACACCTGTTATACCTAGAGTGTTGCGAATGAGGGATATCAATGGTTTCCCAGATAAAACATATCTCATCCTGACCAATAATCTAGTGAATCGAGGTCATGGCCTCGGTAGCTAGCCGGCAACCACTCCATCAGTGATGCCTTCTTGACTCATTTGGCCCTCGAACACTCATGCAGGAGTGGGAATTCCAATGAAGGAAGTAATGATTTAATAATACAATATAAAGCATGTTGAACTACTGTACATTCCCTATCTGGTTTTAGTTATCTTAATCGACGCTAATACATTCTCGCAACTCCGACATGCCTCAAAGCACGTACCCGATACCTGACATTTGTCTCCTAGGCTCCTGGTATCAATTTACAATGAATTAGGGTAATCTAAATGTGTTTAAATAAGTTTTAGACCCAAAGTTCAAAAATAATCCCTAAAATGATTATTTAAAAAATGTGTTTAATGTATCCCTAGCACGCTAGGAAGGCTCTCTAGCACACTAATGTTTTTCAGATTGAAGAACACCATAGCGCCAAGAACAAGTAGTGTGCTATGTACCCTGACTAGTGCGGTACTTGTGTCGAAAACTAGAATTTCAGATTTAAGAATTATGATTTTTGGACGCCTGTGGCCTTCTTAAAACTCTATCAACCCCATCCTCGACTCGTGGGGGAATCACAACAATCCAAAAAAGCCAGGGGCAACAACAATTTCATCAAATTCACAAAATTTATGCAATCATCTACTTTCTAACAACTTTATAAATTTCCTCAAAACCCATGAAATGCACACATCATTGATGAAATTGGCTCCAAATATGCCTCATTAAAACACAAAATCAGTGAGCTATGATTTCAAATTAGTTTTCACCAAAAGCCCCAAAACTTAGCTTATTTTCATGGGAATTGAAGGAAGATTAGTTAGCTCACCTTAGTTGTTTGTTTGTTGATGATAATCCTCCCCAAATCTCCAAGTTTTCTAGAAAATCTCACTAAGCTCCCTCAATTTTTGGATTTGGGTGTGTGTGAAAAGGTTTACCAAAAAATATCTCAAGTTGATATTTATCCTTAAATCTCATCAAGTGATCATACATGTATCTCGAAGACTTCCTATGGCCACTCTTTGGAATGTCTAACTCACTTTAATGACTCAAATAGGACACTCCATGGCTTGTTTTATTCTCTTGTCCTCCGGTTACACGACGTCCTATACCTCGGCACACATTGTGAGGCATGCCAGTCTTACTTTGATCAAATGGCCTAGACTATAGTTTTATCATTAATATTTTATCAAATTTACCTTGGTCATTCAGAAAAATTATTTCATAGACTTAGTATATCCGTATTTCGCCCGTTCGATACCCGTATCGACATGTTTTCCTAGGTGAACTTGCCCGTAAATTTGACAAGATTAAATTTGAAATAATACATCAGGACTATTGACTTTCGCATTTGGATATAAATAAATAAAGAATACCAACACCACACAAAAATAATATACCTTGGTGTCGACTCCTGAGGATTTGAATAAGTACGCCCGTCGTCTAGTCATACGTTACGAGCTTAAGATGACATGTGACACGAGTTAGGATTTGAAGGTCGTTACTATCTTCCCAACTAATAAGAATTTTGTCCTCAAAATTAAATTAAACTTACGATAAAACTTATCGAAATCAATGCAAGTCTTGGAAATGGTCGTGCTTGTAAGACTCCAGCTCCCAAGTTAGTTCTTCGTCCCCGTGATGCTACCACTGACGAGCACTGATGAGATTTCCTTATTCTTCAATCTCTTCGCCTTATAATCTGGTATCAGATAGGTTGTTCCTTATTAGTGATGTCCTTTCTCAAGTCTATCTGACTCAGATCCGCTGTTGATCGCCAACCCTCCCTCTACCTGTCTAGGCAGAGCATCAAAATGTGAAACACAGGGTGGATTCCAGCTAACTGAGGCTGCAACTCCAGCTCATATGTAACCTTTCCAACACTCTTCTTTAATCTAAATGGACCAATAAATTTTGGCGCGAGCTTTCCTTTGATTGTGTACTTATTGTGACCCTTTTAGCAGGAAACCTTACGATAGACATTGGCTCCCACTTCATATTCTAACTCATCTTGGTACTTGTTGTAATACTTTTTTGACCTCTCCTGCGCACCCTTCAGACGTAGCCTGATCTACATATCTTCTCTGTGTGATCCATTATAATTGTAAGCGATACTGAGGTCCTATAGCGTGACAAATTGTGACTGCATGTTTTGCTAAATCTGTGGTGTAAATTGAGGCCACAATTGACAATGGTACATCATGGAGTCAAACTATCTCCCATTTATATAAATTGGCCAGTCTATCCACTCGGTGTGTATTAGAGATCGATAAGAAGTTCGTAGAATTAGTCAACCTGTCCACAATTACCCAGATTATTTCATGGCCGAACTGAGGGCGAGGTAATTCGCTGACGAAATCTATGGAAAAATTCTCCTACTTCCACCAAGGAGTGGGAAGTGGTTGTAGTAATCCTCCAGGCCTCCGATGCTCAACCTTAACTCACTGGCATATCTCACACGCTCGAATGTATTCACTAACATCGATGTTCATCCCAACTACTAGAAAAGACGATGCATATCCCCATACATCTTGGTCCAATCGGGATGAAGCGTAAAACTTGAGCGGTAGGCTTCCTGAAGTATCTCATGATGTATCACAGTCATTGATGGAGTCCACAATCTCCCACTCAATCTTAGGCTTGAGTTTATCGACTGACTCTATTCCAGATGATTGGGATTCTGAGCTAACTCACTAAATTTCTAGTACTACTCATCTGCCTAATTAACCTTAAGTACACTCTTAATAGACATTGTCCAAGTCCTGATTTGCCCTCCAATGAACACTCGGGTAGTGGTTGATATATAAACCGAATGCATCAACTCAACTGCCTCGAGCAAACCATACTCGTGTGTCATGTGGCACGTCACTATCTCTAAGTCTGATCCTCTATAGTTCATTGTGTCTGCCACGACATTAGCCTTCTCTAGATGGTACTCTAAAAAGAAATCATAGTCCTAGAGGAATTCTAGCCAACGCCTCTATCGCATATTTAACTCTTTCTGAATGAAAAGGTACTTCAAGCTCTTATAGTATGTAAACAACACTAATTTTTCTCTGTAGGGATAATGGAGCCAAATCTTCAGTGCAAAGACTATTGTTGCTAACTCCAAGTCATGAGTAGGGTAATCTTTCTCATTAATCTTTAGTTTTCTGGATGCGTAGGCTATCACTCTATTGTCCTGCATCAGGATGCAACCCAAAGCGACCATAGAAGCATCGGTATTCACCTCAAAACCCTTCCCTGACTCTAGCAGTACCAACACTAGTGCAGTAGCTAATCATTCCTTCAAAGTCTTCAAGGCTTGCTCACAACCATCATTCCACTAAAAACTGACTTCCTTCTTCAACAGTTGTGTCATCGGCATGGCAAACTTAGAGATATCTGAACAAAACACCTGTAGTACCTCGCTAATCCCAGAAAACTGTGGATGTTTATTACTAATGTCTCAACCACTACTCTGATTTTAGTAGGGTCACTGACACTCCACTACCTCCAATAATATGTCCTAAAAATCTGACTTATGTAAGCCAAAACTCACACTTACAGAATTTGGCATGTAGTCTATGCAATATGGTCCTAATGTGCTCCTTTTGATCCTCACGAGTCCTTGAGTAAATGAGAATGCTGTCGATGAACACTATCATGAATCTGTCTAAATACTCTCTCAACAATTGATGCATGAGATCCATGAACATCCTTGGGGCATTCGTCAGTCCGAAAGGCATGACAGTGAATAGGTAGTGCTCATATCTGGTATGGAAAATAGTCTTCTCCCTATCCTCTGCTTTAATCCTCAACTAATGGTATCCAGATCTCAAGTCGATCTTTGAAAACCACTGTGCTCCACTAAGCTAATCGAACAAGTCATCAATGTGTGGGAGTGGATACTTGTTCTTCACTGTGATCCTGATGAGCTATTTGTAGTCAATGCAAAGTCTCAAACTGTCGTCCTTTATCTTGACGAACAATATCGGTGCGCTCCATAACGACATACTCAAATAGATAAATCCCTACTCTAATAGCTCATCCAACTGGGTCCTCAACTCATCTAGCTCCCTATGAGCCTTCCTGTACGTCGGAATCAATATGGGTTTGGTCCTCGAGACCAAGTCTATGATAAGATTGATTTCTCTAGGCGGTTGTAATCTAGGCAGCTCCATTGGAAAAACACCCAGAAACTCATATACAATTGTACCTCGTCAATCCTAGTCTCAACTTTCATATGTCGCCTTTAACGTCCCTAGCTCAGTGGTCACTACAGTGTCCTCGATGTCTCTCAATAGACCATCTATGAAGTAGTGGGCTTGGTCAGCATCGGTGTTCATTATGCTCCCGACATACTCCAACAACTGTAGATATCTCCCCATATCTGCATCACTGACTCACCAGTGTATTGTCTAATGCCACGAAACTCAGCCCTCTTTAACTTCATGACCGAATGCGAGAAGTACTTCTGATTGAACCAAATCTTGAACTCAGCCCAATCCTTAGGCTTACCTTTGGTAGCCACCATGCTGCACTACCAAACGTCTGCCTCTCCAAACATTAATCCTGATGATATCGAGGCTCATATATGTTCTGGAACGGCCAAAATGTCATAAATATTCTCATGAGTTTTCATGAATCTCTCTACTGCTTCGAGATCTGTACCCCCTAGATCTCAATCGGGTGGTGTCTCTGAAACTCGCGAGTCTGTCTCGGCTCAACTGTCACCCAAGTTTTTGGCTCTGTAGCGTAGTCAACATAGTATTTGCCGGTGTAGGAGGTGTGGGTAGTACCATCTCGATCTGAACCGATACTATCTCAGCTATGATGAGTCTCGATAGTACAATAGGAACTGCTAGAGTAGCTTATATAGTAGTCGCACTCCCATCAAGAGTACTAGGCGTCACTGATGTAGAAGGCAACAATACTACCTACACTCTCAATAGCTTAAGGATTTCATCAAGTTGCTAGTTGTGAGATGTGACCAGCTAGGACATCTCATGTAGCCTCTCTTGGACATCTCTCGAACTGCTACCGCTGGCCTCGGGCTCATCGGCCATCGCGATCTACAACAAAAGTGAGTTCTCAATTAGAAAATAGCTATCGATAGTAATATAACATAATACATCAAATACACCATATTGTCCAAATTTTAATTTCCCCAACTCTCCTTACTTCCCAACTAAGACTTTATGTCAGTATCATATGGTTCTACTATAAGTTTCAATCGTATCATAAACTTTATTATTGATTTTTCTTATGTTGGTTATGGTTTAATCAAGAGTTAGGTTTTAAACCTTAGGCTCTGATACCAATTGTGACGACTGTGACGGTCCTAGTTCCAAACAAACTAGGCTTCGCCTAGCTTAAAGCTATGTGGGTCCCCGAGTTAACCGCCACAAGGTCAACGCAAGCCAAGTCAACCTTCATTTCCATTATCATAGGTCATTTAACGATTAAAAGTTGAGTTATTCAAAATTTGCATGTTTTACAAGTTTAACAGAAGCAATTAACTTAAACAAATTAAATAACTCGATATAATAAAGTCAGGACAACCTATAACATGGAACCTTGCATATATACAGATATAATGGATTACAAGTAATGAAACTACAAATGGAATCTAATACGCATGTATCAATACATCTCACCGCCCAAAAATATCCCGATTTGACAAAACATGATATATATATATATATATAAAAGTTAGACAATAGTAAGAAAACATGCAAAAGTGAGTAAGGGAGGGCCGCTCCAATGTCCCCAAAGTAAATCACCTAGTACCAGCGCCTTTCCTCTGCTCGACTGCAGATCTACACTTAGTCAATCATGAGAATGACGAGCCCGGTAAGTAAAACCCTGTAGGATCTAAACAGTATTTCACAATAAATAAATCAGTCTAAAGTTCATGTGAATAAAAAGAAAGTTTTAAAGGAATGCAAGATAATAAAATTGTTAAAGGAAGTAAGCGACGAAAAATTAGTGCCCCGGAAACAAAAAGAGGTGCTTAAGTAGTCCAAAAATACCGAATGTGGGTGCCACAATGCTAAGCAGACTCGGGTCCTAGGACGCGACAACACTTGTTGTACCTAGACTATCGCGAATAAGGTATATCAATGATGCCCCGGATAAAACACATTTCATCCCAACCAACAATAAAGTGAATCGAGGTCATGGCCTCGGTAGCTAATCGACAACCACTCTATCAAAGACACCTTCTTGACTCAATTGGCCCTCGAACACTCATGTAGGGGTGGGAATTCCAAGGAAGGGAAATAATACTATAATAATAAATTTTAAAGCATGTTGATCTACTGCACATTCCCTAACTGGTTTTACTTACCTCGGATCCATGCTAATACGCTCTCGTAACTCTGAAACGCCTTAAAACATGTACCCGATACTTGACATTAGTCTCCTAGGCTCCTGGTATCAATATATTATGAATTAGGGTAATCTAAATTTGTTTAAGTAGGTTTTAAACCCAAAGTCATAAAACAACCCCTTATATGATTATTTTAAAAAAATGTGTTTGGTCTGTCCCTAGTGTGCTAGGAAGGTTGTCTAGCGAGCTAAGTGGTGCTAGCATGCTGGGGAGTCACCTAGCATGCTAGGGTTCTTCAGATTGAAGACATCATAGCACCCAAAACAGAGAGCGCGCTATGCACCCTGGCTAACGCGCTACCTGCGTCAAAGACAAGAACTTTATATTTAGGAATTCTTATATTTAAATGCCCATGGCCTCTTCTAAATGTCGTCGACCCTATCCCCGACTCATGGGGGAATCACAACACTCCTATAAAGCCAGAGGCAATAATAATTTCATCAAATTCACAAAATTTATGCAATCCTCAACTTTCTAATAACTTTATAAAGTTCCTCAAATTGCATGAAATACACACAATCATTGATGAAATTGGCTCTAAATACACCTCATTAGAATATAAAATCAGTGAGCTATGATTTAAAATTCGTTTTCACCAATTAGCTCTTTTTCATGGAAATTGAAGGTAGAAGAGGAAGATCAACTTGCTTGATGTGTTTGATTGATGAAGTGTCTCCCAAAATCTCCAAGTTTTCTCCAAAATCTTTCTCACACTCTAAATTTTCAGATTTGGGTGTGTGAAAAAGTTGACCAAAAAATATCTCAAGTTGATACTTATTCTCAAGTCTCATCAAGTGATCATACACATATCTCGAGGATATCCTATGGCCACTATTTAGACTATCCAACTCACTTTAATGACTCCAATAGGACACTCCAAAGCTTGGTCTTATCCACTTTTCCTTTGGTTACCCGGCATTTCGCACCTTGGCATGCATTGCGTGGCGCGCGATAGCCTTTTATTTTGATCAAATGGCTTAGACTATGGTTTTATCATTAATACTTTGTCACATTTATCACATTCGTTTAGAAAAAATCATTTTTGAGACTTAGTGTATCATCATTTCGCCCGTTCGATACCTATATCGATATGTTTTCCTAGGCGAACCTTTCCCTAAAATTCAGCGAGATTTAATTAAGATAATACATCAGGATAATTGAATTTTATATTGAGGTATAAATAAATAATACAAATACCTCACATAAATAATATGCATCGATGTTGACTCTCAAGGATTTAAACATGTAAGCCATGTCATCTGGGTCCCACATTACAACCCTGAGATGATACGTGGCATGAGTTAGGAATTCAGGGTCGTTACAGTGGTCCAAGTTCCCTACAAGCTAGGCCCTACGCAACCTAAGCCTATGTAGACCCCTGAGTTAACCTCCATAAGGTCAATGCAGGCCTAGTCATCCTTCATTTCCACTATTTTAAATCATTTAACAATTGTAAGTTGAGTTATTCAAAATTTGCAAGTTTTACATGTTAAGCAGCGAAATTTAACTTAAGTAAATTAAATAATTTGCAATAAGTAAAGTTGGGATAACTTATGGTATGGAACACTGCAAATATACAGATATCATGCATAACAATGTAATGATAGTGTAAATGGGATCCAGTATGCATGTATCAGAATGTCTCACAACCCAAAAATATCCTGAGGTGACAAAACATGATACATATATATATAAGTTAGACAATAGTAAGAAAAACCTATAAAAGAGAGTAAGGGAGGGCTGCTCCGATGTCCTCAAAGTAAATCACCTATTGGCGCCTTTCCCCTGCTTGACTACGAATTTGCACTTAATCAATCACGAGAATGATGAGTCCAATAAATAAAATTCAATAGGATCTAAATAGTATTTCATAATAAATAAAGCAGTTTAAAGTTCACGGGGATAGAAAGAAAGTTGTAAAGGAATGCATCATAATAAGACTATTAAAGGAAGTAAATGACAAAAAATTAGTGTCTCGAAAACAAAAGAGAGGTGCCTAAATAGTCCAAGACCACCGAGTGGGGTGCCACAGGGTCGAGGTCATAGAGTCGCAGCAACGCCAAGCGGAGTCATGTCCTATAACACGTCAGCGTCTGTTGTACCTAGACCGTCGCAAATGAGGGATATCAACGATGCCCCGAATAAAGCACATCTCATCCCAACAAACAATCTAGTGAATCGAGGTCATGGCCTTGGTAGCTAGCCGACAACCACTCCATTATGGACACCTTCTTTACTCATTTAGCCCTCGAACACTCCTGTAGAAGTGGGAATTCCAAGGAATAGGAGTAATACTATAAAAATACATTATGAGGCATGTTGAACTAGTGTACATTCCCTATCTGGTTTTACTTAACTCGGATCGATGCTAATACGCTCTCGTGGCTCCAACACTTCTCAAAGCACATACCTGATACCTGACACTAGTGTCCTAGGCTCCTGGTATCAATTTACAATGAATTAGGGTAATCTAAATGTGTCTTAATAGGTTTTAAACACAAAGTCCAATAATAGCCCCTTAAATTTTTATTTAAAAAAATGTGATTGGTTTGTCCCTAGCACAATAGGAAGGTTTTCTTCCGCGCTAGTGTTATTATGATTGAAGAACATCATAGCGCCCAAAATAGGTAGCGCATTATGTACCCTAGCTAGCAAGCTACCTGCGTTGAAAACCAAAATTCCAAATTCAGGTATTCTAATTTTTCGACACTAGTGGCCTCCTCCAAACGCCCGTGGGGGAATCATAACACTACCAAAAAGCCAGAGGCAACAACTATTTCATAAAGTTCAAAAAATTTATACAATCATCAACTTTCTAATAACTTTTTAAATTCCTCAAAACCAACGAAATACATATAATCATTGATGAAATTGGCTTCAAATACACCTCATTAAAATACAAATTAGGAACTATGATTTCAAATTTGTTTTCACCAAAAGACATAAAACTTAGCTCATTTTCATGGAAATTGAAGGAAGATTAGTGAGCTCACCTTGATTGTTTGTTTGTTGATGATAATCCTCTTCAAATCTCCAAGTTTTCTCCAAAATCTCACTTTCACTCTCAATTTTTAGATTTGGTATGTGTGTGTGAAAAAGTTGACCGAAAATTATCTCAAGCTGATACTTATCCTCCAATCTCATCTATTGATCATGCATGTATCTGGAGGACATCCTATGGCTATTATTTAGGTTGTCCAACTCACTTTAATGACTCCAATAGAACACTCTATGGCTTGGTCTTATCCACTTGTCCTTTGGTTACCAGGCGTCCTGCACTTTGGCACGCATTACGAGGCATGCCATAGCCTATTATTTTGATCAAATGGTCTAGACTATGGTTTTATCATTAATACATTGTCACATTTACCTCGGTCGTTCAGAAAAAATCATTTCATAGACTTAGTGTATTTGTATTTTACCTACCCATTACCCATATCGACACGTTTTCCTTGATAAACCTTGCCCATAAATTCGACAAGATTAAATTGAAATAATACATCAAGATAATTTACTTTCGCATTTGGTTATAAATAAATAATATAAACACCATGTAAAAGTAATATACCTCAGTGTTGATTCCTGATGATTTGAACAAGTAAGCCATGAGGTCCCACATTACAGCCCTGAGATGACACGTGGCATGAGTTAGGATTTTAGGATCATTACAGATTGTCCACAGCCAGCAGCCGTGTACCCATAGCAAGGCTGAGAGGGAGCTTATATAGTAGCTCAGCTGTACGCCGATGCTACACGAGGTCTTATCGATGGTACGGTTTCCATTTGCGGTAGACATTTATATATATTATTTGATTTTGAATCTACTGTTTCATTCATCACAAGTCGCATGATAGGCATCCTAGGGTTGACATCAGTAAAGGTTAGCATACATTTGATATTGAGTACCATAGCTGGGTATAGGGTTTACCCTAATAGTCTTGTTGAGGGATATCCAGCAGAGATAGGCGGGGTAGAGTTACCTGCAGACTTCACGGTTCTTAAGTTCTTAGTGTTTGATGCATTTTTAGGTATGCAATTGTTAACAGCGTGCCACGCACATATCTACTATTTTAGTAAGATAGTGTTATTTGAGATCTCAGGGCATTCGATATTTACTTAAAGAGGTAGTTCATCGAGTGTCGATGGCACAAGTGGTCGACTTGCGACTAGCAAAGAGATGGAAACCTTAACAGCCTTGTATACAGTAGCAGAGAGTCAGGGACCCAAACTTGAGGATATACCGATTGTTTGCGAGCTCCCATATGTTTTCCCAGAGTATTTATCTGGTTTACGCTGTCGTGTGAGATAGATTTCATCATTGAGCTAATGCTAAGCACCAGGCCTATTTCAATACCATCGTGTCGCATGGCACTAAGAGAGTTAGAGGAGTTCAAGAGTCAGCTTCACGAGTTTGGACATAAGGGATTCATCATCCCTTCCATATCTTAATGGCGAGCACCTATTCTTTTTGTGATGAAGAAGGACGATAGTTTAAGACAGTGTATCGACTACAAATATCTAAAAAAGGTCACAGTCCAAAACAAGTATCCACTGTCGCGAATCGATGAATTGTTTGATCAGCTTAGAGGAGTGTTGTATTTCTCCAAGATAGACCTAAAATCAGGATATCATCAGCCTAGGATTAGGGATGAAGGTATGTCAAATACAATTTTCATCAACAGATACGAACACTATCAGTTCACCATTGTTATCGCCCAGTTCCCCATAAAATTGGGCCCCGCCCAGCCTAGACCTACATGGACCCCCGAGCCCTTACTCGTGAAGTCTACGCATCCTAGTCAACCTCAAATCCTCAAATTCATCATTTATCTTATCATTTAAATATGTGAGTTATATGACTATAAAATTATCAGGAAATTCGTAGCGGAAATCATTATAATCAACTGATAACTCTAAAAATGGGAAATCAGGAAAAATATAACCTGTCATGTGGAAACCTTGAGAAATGGATAAATTTGAGGATTTGAGACTGACTAGGATGTGTAGACTTTGCGAGTAAGGGCTCGGTGGTCCACGTAGGTGTAGGGCATGCGGGACCCAAATTTATGGGGAACTAGGGTCGTCACAGTTGGTATCATAGCCTAAGGTTTTAATACCTGACTCTTGATTAACCTTATAACTAGTATAAAATATAAACCTGTGGAAATAGGAAATAGTTGGAACCTAGAGTGGAACCCTATGATCCTAAATTGAAGCTTAGTTGGGAAGTGAGGTGAGTTTAGTAAAAGTAAAACTTGATCTTATATGTTATATCTGTTGTGATGTATTATACTATATCAGTAGCTATTGACTGATTCGGGGATTTCGCTTTCTGTTTCAAATTGCGATGACAAATCAGACAGAGCCTAGTGATGACAGTGGGGCTACTAGTCCTCATGTTATTAGTGTTGAGGGTTTTAAGGCCTTGACACAAAGAGTCACATCTCAGGATCAAAGGTTAGAAGAGATCTTGAGGATTTTGAGGACACCAGTTGTTCCTACACCATCATCACCATCTACCTCAGGAGCGCCTGCTACTCAGGAGATGGACACACCGATTATTGCTACATCTACTGCTCCTACAACTATTGCAGGGATACAAGAGACTGTTATGTTACCACCGGTACAGGTTGAGGCAGTACCACACTACCACTTGCTTAAACTGATATAATGTCTTCTTCAGCAGACAAAGAGGCATTAGGGTTACAACTGAGGCTTCGCGGTTGAGAGACTTTAAGAGGCATAACCCAAAGGAGTTCTTTGGGGGTATATATTTGGTGGCGGCTGAGATGGTTATGAAGAGCCACGAGAAGGTCCACAACATCATTGTGGCAGAGGAGCACATGCGAGCCTCTATATCATCTTCTATGTTATTTGGGGAGGCTGATGACTGGTGGACTACTATAATGTCTACCAGAGGGGTGCCTAAGGACTGGATAGAGTTCAAGGCTCAGTGCAACTTAAAGCAATTTCCTCCTACAGTTCTAAGGGTGAAAAGGAATGAGTTCTCCACTATTCGAAAACTCACTGATGAGTATGTCATGGACTATATGGGACAATACCTACGAGTTACAGTACGAAGAGGGAGCCTATGTCTATTTAAAGATTTCGCCTCTAAAGGGTCACAAGAGGTTCGAAATCAAGGCAAAGCTTGTGCCTAGGTTTATTGGTCCGTTCAAGATTGTGAAGACAGTCGCAATGGTTGCTTATGAGTTAGAGTTGTTGCCTCACCTTGCCAAAGTTCATCCAGTTTTCCATATATCTATGTTTCGACTAGATAAGTTAAGCGAAAGACGCCGACCAACAATAGACTTGAGTCAGATTGACTTGTGAGACGATATCACTTATGAGGAGCATCCGATTTAGACTGTGGACAAGAAGGTCAAGATACCGAGGAATAAAGAGATACCTTCAGTACTCGTTAAGTGGCAGTACCACGAAGACATGGAATTGACCTGGGAGTTAGAGTCCTATATGTGCGAGTATTTTCCTCATTTGTTTTGATTCCGATAAGTCATTACTTTGGGGTAATTATTAGTTTAATTTTGAGGATGAAATTCTAATAAATTGGGAAGATTGTAACGACATTCAAACTTAATTAGTGACACGTGTCGTGTTTTAGGGCCGTGACCTAACAGTCGTGACTTGTCATATTACTCAAGCCTTGAGAGTCGACACTGAGATATATTTTATTTTTCTATGATGTTTGTACTATTATTTATACCTAAATGTGAACAATGTGTGTTCTAGTGCGTGATTTTGTTTTCTTTATCGCCACGGATTTGTGTGTGAGATTCGTCTAGGAAAAATGTGAACTTTAGGGTATAATACGGATAGTTAATCACCAGGAAATGGTAAATATTTAATTATTAGAAAATAATAAATAATAATAAATATGTGATGGCGATGTTATGTCCGAGGGAAACACGACGTGTGAGTCGTGGAGCGATACGGGTTCGAGAATGAGACGTGTGAGCAAGAAATGGTTAAGTTATGATGGCAAGTAACCTAATGGAGTTATGCAAGTGTGTTATAGTTGGTGGCTGGAATTATTTAGAGACACAACATGTGCCTCGAGATTCATGCGTGGGTGTAGATGATGTTGAGGTATAAAAACCATCAATTTTGCTATCTCATCTATCTATTTCATTTCGATCCAAAGAGAGAGGTGTGAAACATTGGGATTTTCAGACTTTCCGAGCTTGGTGTGACATCGAGGATCGACCAACCATACGTAAAAAGGTAGGATCTCGACTCCTCTCATGTTTGTCTATAAGTTGGTACTAATTTTTATGAGTTTTCGTCGTGACGAATACAGACGAGATTTTCTAGTTTTGATTTTCAACAAGTTTGGGGGATGTTTTGTGATCAAATAGATGGTATATTGAGGTTTTGGTGAATTGGTTTGAGTGTTAGAAGTTTTTGGAAATTTTTGGGAATTTTTTGTGATTTTCGAGTCGGGGTTTCAACGCAAAGTGAAGTGAGTTTAGTGTTGTTTTAGACATCTATAAGAGTTTGGGATAGGCTCGAAACGCGGCAAAACAACCGGGGTTGTAGGAAACCCCAAAAATGAGTTGAGGGTATCACGTCGCAAGGATGCCATGGAGAATTTATGCTCACGGCGTGAGAAACAAAGAGTTTAGGGAAGTGACGCTTTAGATGACGCCGTGGGCCAAAACCCTGATGCCTAAAAATAGACAATTTTAAATAATTCTCAAAACTTTTGGAAAACTTTAAGGGGTTATCTAAAGTTGCGGAATGACTCTAATTTAAACAAATTTGGATTAACTGATCGTCAGACTTTGAGAATTCGATTGGAGCAAGTCAGAGGGTTGCGCGAGGATTGACGTTTTAGCAATTATTGTGAGGTACGTTTTGTACGATTATAAGCCAGCAAGAAGATGCACATTAATTCATTTTCCATTATTGCCATTTCTATTTGAATTGAGCTATTTTGTTGGAATTTCATTCTATATTTCCTTGGTTTAGTGTCTTAGCATAAGTGTGTCGTGAAGGTACTCTTGGATCCACATTAGCTGGGCTAACACTTCTGCAGAAGTGTTGTCCACCCACCTAATGTTGAGTTTCACCCCGAGTACTGGATTGTTGTGGATATATTGTGGATGTGGTATTAGTTGTGGAATTGGATGTGGTTGTGGTACTGTTGTGGAATGTTGTTGCCATTGACCACTTATTAGCCTCTTTTGACTCAATAGACACTCAAATTTCATTGATATGCTTGCTAATCTGTTTATCATGCACATTTGTGATATTTCTTGTCTTTCAATAGCGCATGATTCTTAGACTGTTTTATTGGTTAATCTTGAATTACTGTTAATATTCTTCTAGCTATATTTTCAATTTTTCACGCACTCACCGTCTAGTTTGTGATGGTGGTGCAAATAGTGCAAAGACGAGCAAGGGAAAGGAGTTGATGCTAGGTAATATCCTCTGAAGACTCTCAGAGCGTTTCTTTCCTTTACCTACACAATAGGTCTTTTTTTTGTTTATGATTATTGTACCTTATGATTTTGTAAAACACTGGGATATACTTTTAGGATTGAGTGATTAGGAATATCATGTATTATTGTACTATTTACCTCTGATCACCAGATATGCATGTATTTATCCATTTCTCTAGGTTTCCACATTATAGGTCATGTTTTTCTTGATTTTTCATTTACAGAGTTATTAGTTGATTATAGTTTATTTCTACTGCAAATTTACTGATAATTGTATAATCCTATAACTCACCCATTTAAAATGTTAAATTTGAGGATGAATATTAGGATTTGAGGCTGACCAGGATGCGTGACTTCATGAGTGTGGACTCGGGGATCCAGATAGGTCTAGGCCAGGTGAAACCCAATTTTATGGAGAATTGGGGTCGTTACAGCCGACAGGTTGAACCAACAGTACAACGAGTTAGCACAGTGTTTAGATTGTATTGACTGGACAGTGCGTCAGATCAGTGTCTGAGACACATGGGAAAATTGTGGATACCGAAAGTCCTAGAGCTGAGAGATGAGATTCTTCAAGAGTCACACCGTTTCCAATTCACCATTCATCCAGGCAGGACCAAGATGTACCATGACTTGAAGAGACATTTCTTGTGGCCTAGGATAAAGGCAGACGTAATTAGGTTTATCAGGAACTGTGGGATTTGTCAGCAGGTGAAGGCTGAGCATCGCACACCTAGAGGGTTATTAGAACCGTTTCCCATTCCACAGTAGAAGTAGGAAGACATTGAAGGTCACCCAAGAGGGGGGTGAATTTGGTGTACCGAGAGGTTATCACCTTTTTTAAAACTTAATGCTAAATAACAACAATAGAACACACACACCAATAACAAATATCTATGCGATACAATCAAGAAGGAGGTAGAACGATATATATAGTGGTTCGATCCAACCGATCTACATCCACTACCTAACCTACACGGTTACTATTTTCAACTCCCCACTTATATTACCAATAGGTAAATTTCCCTAAGCTCGCAAGCTTAATGAATGCTTAGCCTTAATTAGGTCTTTTACAAGATGTCTTACCGCAATAAGGTCTTATACAACTACCTAGACTCAACTAGGATTTTCTCCCACCTAGTGACAAGTAGGATTTTCCCTCGACCTAGCCTCATATAGGGTTTTTTCCTAGCCTCAACTAGGTCTTCCCTTTTGACTTTGATCCCACTAAGTCTTACAATCAAAATCATTTTTTAAATACAATGAAAGGTTTATTTTACAAAGTAAAGCGACAATAAGTTCAATTATTACAAGCCACCTAGAGCTAAATCACTCCTATGCATGCAACTATGAACTCCAACTAACATGTCAAGAAAATCATCGAGTATGCTCAATACTTAGTTAAGAAACCGAAAAAATAATATCGATGAAAAAGTGCACGGTTTCAAATCAAATGAACAAGTAGTTTTCTCAAAAATCAAGATTAAGAGCAACAACTTGTTCAAATATTTCTTAAGCTCAAAGATATGAAGTTTAAGTGCAAAACCCAAGACAAAAATGTTCAACAACACAGCAAATGATTTCCAAATAATCCACCAAACAAAAAGTATAGATTTAGCCCAAAAAAGTAGAAAATCAAGAAATCTTACAACCTCAAGTGTGAAATCTGAAAATCAATTTTGGAGTACTAGTTGTAATATAACACCTCTCTAGTATCGTCTTAACCGGTGAATCGATTGCTTCGAGAATCACCAAGTGTATGTGATCAAAAATTTAGCACAAATGTGTATTAAACTTAGATTTTTGAAGGTGTAGGAGCATAAATTGTACCTTTGGTGTTCTTTGGTGTTTGGATGTGTGGTCAAACCCTTTTTTGCTCATATGACCGTTACATATAATCCAAGGGGCCAAAATAATCTCCAAATTCAAATTAAAGGTATAGATTAACACTTTAAAAATGTTGTCAGATTTCTGCCAAGAGTGCTGGGTGAAATGGATAGCGCGCTGGACAGATTTTTTGACTTTTACAAATTCCTGCATAGCACGCTAGATAAATTTCTTCATATATTCTTACATACGCTAGGGAAAATAGCTAGCATAGTAGACAGATTTTTCATAGGTTCTTACATAGCACGATGGATAAATTTCTTTACAGTAATTTTCTAGTTTAATAAAATGACCCCTTAATGGACTTACAACTCTACTAAACCTCTGAAATCATTTTATGCATATTTAGTAGGGTCCATAAAATATGTCTAGACATCCCAGATGACTTCATAAACCCCGAAAATCAAAATTCCTAATTTCATGAAAAACATGGGGGCATTTCTTCAAATACTTTTAATATCAATCCAAAGTTCATCTAAACACATACCGGTGCATACAAAATCAATTCTAACAGTTTGTACACTTAAAATACATGATATAAAACATGTTTGCATGATTTAAATCATTTAGAAACTCATGAAATTGAAAATCATAAAATTCATGACTTTAAGTACTTTACAAATCGAAATTCATGGAATGCATGATTCTAATGCTTTTGGCTTATAGGAATGGAATTTATATACCTTACAAAAGATGAACAAATGATTGTCTTCGCTTTCCGGTCCTTGTGTGAGCCGAGTCTTGAACTTGTCCGTCTTCATGTTGTCACTTTGACTTGATCTTGTACAAACTTCAACTTTCCCTTTGAACTTGTGATTCTAGCAAAGTTTGATATTCTGAAACACTTAACAAACTCGTTAGTATCATTACGCATTGTTTATTGACATCAAAATCCCAAGTGGAGTCTAAGTGATAAAATACTTAGTCTAACAATCTCCCCCTTTTTGACGATAACAAATAACATGAACTTGACAAACAAAAGATAGATATTTAGCACATTATCAAGTTCATAATTGCGAGTTGAAAGCAATATTTCTCCTTCATATGATAACATCAAAAAGTGGTAAAAAATCTCTCCCTATCAACATGCATACATGAACAAGTTTAAAGAAAATATGAAAACATAAGCTCCCCCTAACATGCATGTTTAAAGTCATGATACCAGAATAACTCCCATTTTTGGTACAAGTCTCCCTCGTATAATAAAATTATACAACGGTTAGATACCAACAAAAATGGGCATGAAGTCTCCCCTATCAATATGCATCAATATCATTTATATTATTTATAATTCTTCCCTCATGTAAAACAATGCATACATAAGACTTTATCTTTGATAAAAATTCAAACAAGACTAGATTCATTCATTCATATGCACTGAGGAGATGAAACAACACAAAGACTGATATAATTTGTGTCATTGCATTAACTAGTACAAATAAAAAAAATTTGTGTCATTGCATTAAGTAGTACAAAGAAAATGAATGACATGGTGTTGCGCATGCGAAAATAGAGTCACTTAGCATACACATTGAGACAATTAGTGAAAGCACAAGTATACATGAACTCTCCATTTTTAATGTAATTGTGATTCACACATAATGCGCATAAAATTCAAGAAGAATATCAAAAATTACAATATAAGCATGCTATGATGTATATTACTAATGCTAGGCATATCGTGCTTAATTCTCAAACATTGATCTATCATTTAAGCATATTCATGTTTCAAAGTGAGTCTAATTCACTCTATGAATCATGGACTTTGGTACTCATACACCTTTGGGTTCCATAAAATGTGTATCATAGACATTCTTGTCTACTCATGCTAGTTTGCCTCTATTGGTCTTGTTCAAGACACATTTGCCAATATTATGCGATCTATTGCATTTGAGGCATCTCTTAGAATCAGCTAATAACTTTCCATAGCTCAATAAGCTAGCACTATAGCCTATGCCTCTCTTGTTGAGTGCACGTCGTTGTGCTCTCAACATCATATCAAACATCTTGGTACCACTTCTGGACTTAGTCATCGTGGTGGTCAAGTCCTATACATCTTTTGCTAAGTCATTTCTCTCATTTATAACCAATTCTATATGTTCGAGATCATCCATAATTTCATTTTGAGTCACAATCTAACTAATGGCTTTGATCAAGCTCTTTTTGAGTTGCTTGGTCTTTTTTACCTCTTTTTCCAACTCTTTCCTAAGGTCATGAACATTAGGCATATCATCCAATGCATTAACATCATCATAATTAAAAGTGTTATAGTCATCTACCTCACTCCTTGCCATAAGACAAAGGATGAATGTAAGAACCCTCAAAATTTAACCCGACTTGTGTTACACTTGTCAAGACCGTGACCCAGCTATCGTGATGAGTTGAGTATTTCAAACTTCGGGAGTCGACATCAAGGTAATTTTATGTTTCTGTGATGTTTGTATTAGTATTGTTGCCTAATACGAGTCTCAAGTCGTTCTGGCGATTGTTTAGTCTAAGTAAGGCTTCGCCTAGGTAAACAAGGGAAATAAAACACAGAAAACCTTAATAAATGATTTTTGAATAATAATTATAATATTTTATTTGAATCGAAATGCAAGCGCGATGACGAGCATACAACGAACGGGTTGTGGTGCGATTCGGGAGCTGAATAGTTAAGTGACACCCAAGTCACTTAAGGGAGTCAACAAGTGGAGCTAGGAGTGCAGGCAGCTTAAAAGGAAGGGTGTAGGATCTACCTAGGGATAAGTTTGTGTAGATTAATAAAAAAGATATAAGGGCTTATCTCATCCTTTTTCCCCATTTCTCTCTTTCTGTTCTCTTTCCTTTCCTCTCCTCCTCTTTCTTTCTCTCTTCTTGCTTGGTGAGCAAGCCACCATAAGGGGGTGGTGCTGGACCGCCGAAAATCCTCGTCGGAGTCCTTTTCTCGCTGGATTGAAGGTGAGAGACATTGCTCTTCTCTTGCGTTTCTTCAATTTTTATAGTTGTTCCTCTTTTATATTACTGGGCTTTTTTATTACTTAGTTGCTATTATATCTTCGCCATGATCAAGGGTGGCTTACCAGAGACGATCCTGGTGTTCCACCGGTGTCTCGGCAACCCTCGGAGTGAGTAACATGCGGTGTCCAACTGATGTTGTTGGTTAATGTTGGGTTTGTATTTTTATTGGTTTTTCAATTTAATTGGGGATATCTCGAATCCCCGAACATTTACCGATGTTTTTATGATGATCTAAAGTTGATTTGGATTGGAATTCATACCTTGAAATATGTTGTTAATGATCGCCAAGGGTGGCATAAAAAGGGAAGAGTCGAACTGATGTGTTGGTGATTTTTGGATTTTTGGGTTCTTCTTACAAACGACATGGATACGCCGCACATTTTATAGCGTAGTGGTGTCTCTCATAGATGTGTGATATAGAGCCGTATGTCGTATGTCGATTTTCCATCCGTGTCGTGAAGACGTCGTAAGACGAATGCTCATGGCAGCGTCTCTCGCGGTACCTTAAAAAGTGACTTTGATTTTGAAAACTCGTCGTGGCGACGCCGTGAAGAGCAACTCCCCATAGTGTCGTGGCCGCGTGTATGTGGAAACGTGAATACATCACAGACGTCGTAAACACGCTATGGGCCAATGTACTCACGACGTGACTTAGATACATGTCGACCAAGGAGTCAAATTTATACGCTATGAAGGCGTCGTAGGGATGTCCTTCTGAACGGTGCCTCCCATGGCGTTTTAGGCGGTACATAAACTATAATTTCGAAAAATTTATAAAAATATTCAGGAAACTTTGGTGCTTTATCTTAGGTTATATATTGACCATAACCCTATCCATTTAGGTTCAAAACCTTTGCCAGGTAGTTGAGAACCCGAGGGAAAGGCATTAGAGTCGGAGTGGTATTAGGATTGTGTTAGTCAGGTAAGTATACATGTGCTACGTATGTGTGCATTTTAGTAGGCCAGTATGGAAATCTCATGTGATTCATATATCCTCTATTGATTATTATTGATGAATTAATCTCATGCTTGGTATTCCATTCAATTCCTTGGTTATGTGTTCTTGGCGTGAGTGTGTCGGGAAGGTATCATGTGGCATGCACTAGCTGGAACAACGCGAGTACCTCCTATAGTGGTACTAACCACCCCTAGTGTTGTGTATACCTGGGTACTGGATTTAAGAGGTGTTGCGATGCCTCTCGATTTCATGTTGTGCTAGTGTTGACATTACCCGGGGAGATCTTACGAGATCTTTGTTATATGCTATGAAATTAGACCACTTATGGGCCTCTCTTGATTCTTAAAACATGCATATTTTCGTTGTTATCTGTCAGTATATTTATCATACTCCTTTAAATTGTTTAATTGTCCATCTTTTCAATTACCGTATGATATTTAAACTGTCTTATTGCTAAATCATGAATTACTGTTATATTCTTTTGGCACTACTTTCGATTTCTCAAGTTACTCACCATCTAGTTTGTGACAATGGGTGCAAATAGTGTGGAGTGCAACAAGGGCAAGGGGCCCTGCCTAGGTTACTTCTTGTAAGGATTAGCGGCTGGATTTGGAGACCTTAGAGTACGTTTATGTTGTTTTTACTTGTATGATGTTTCTTATTATCATGTTTTGTTGTTGAACATGGGATCAAGTTATTGGATATCATGTACTTGGCTCTGCGTGATTTTGCATGGATTGTACATAAATATTTCCCATTTACAGGGCCACATATATAGATTCCTTATTTTCCCTTGACTGGGTTATTTCTCATATTGTTAGATTATTTACTTTTCGCTGCGTTTAAGTTGCAATAACTCTTTCATAAAATGTATAATTAAATGAACGGAGGCTGACTAGGCTCGTCAGTTTTGCCGAGATTCGACTCGGGGCCTTGTACGGGTCTAGACCGGGTGTACCCAATTGCATGAAGAAATTAGGGCCGTCACAGTTAGTATCAGAGCCAAGGTTATAAATACTTGAATCTTAATTTAAAACACAATCCATTAATACAACGAAAGTTAGGAATGGTTGAACTTAGAGTGGAAAACCCTACGTCCTAATTAGAACTTTAGTTTTGGGTGTGAGGATGAGTTGGGATAAGTTGAATGTGATTTTTGTACATGTTGTGAATGCTGGTTGTACTATATGTTATGTGGTAGCTAACCACTGAACTGAAGAGTTTGTTCTCTTGTTCAGACGACGATGGCGGATCAGACAGGTCCGAGCGACGATAGGGACACGTCCGACACATGATATGCTAGTGTGGATGTTGTACATATCTTGACACAAAGAGTCGCGACTCAAGACCAGCGACTAGAGGAGATATTATGGTTACTGATGTGACGGCCCCAAATTCTGGGGTCGCCCCGTGTAACAGATACTTCTCCAGCCCAAGTACCAGAAGTACCTGCCACGTCACTCATGTATCCCATTATCTAATAATCTTAAATTTCATACTATTTATCTATAAATAAAAGTGGAAGTCTTGGGATTTAAAAAAAATGTGCTATATTAATTTAACTTGTTCAACCTATAGTGGAAATTGATGGTGTTTGGGGTTCATGCGCAGCAGAGATTACAAAACAATTTTGACAAAAACCCCAACAGGATCCGAATCTAATTCCATTAAAAATGTTTAAACTATGATAACTTAATCATATCTCAGTCACAATGTACCTTTCTGAAGGTTAATCGATCTCTAAGGCGCTGCCAACGACGAACGCCCTCTATCAGCAGTTCACACACGAACAACGACCAAGATTTGAAGTGCTAGCTTCGAGAGAATACCAAACCTTTTTGTTTCTCTCCAAAATGATCCAGAGCATACCAAAAACCCTGTCGTTTCTAAAACAAAAATAGTGTTTCGGCCTTTTTCTTTTTTTTTGTTCATGTATTCTAACTCAAAGCGTCTATTTATACAACCCTTGTATATAGACGGTTAAGTAAATTACACATATACCCCTACTTAAAGAAGTATAAGTGTAATACACTACAAGGACGTTTCTATCATGAATTTTATCATATAAAATTCATTTTTCTGAACCATCTTAAAATCTCGCAAAACCATTCTTAGCGTGCGACCCAATAGGCTCATACAATGTTGGCAGTGTACCAAAACACATTTTAGTATACAAGTCATAAGCGGCCTCTAGCAAGACATTATGACTACCCAAGTTGTACGAATATCAAATCGATACAATCTAATCAATAGTGTATATAACATCCTTTTGCCACGCGATATCCTTTTGATCAAACATAAGGCATGGAATTGTCATCCAACATGTTCAATCGTACTAGTCTCGATCTCTAGGTAGATTGAAAACATCCAAGTGACATTGATCAATATCAATTCACTTAGACTAGGTCTTTTAACAGTCTAACACATCGAGGGATCCACTAGATATCTCTCTTTATATGAGAGGGACAAATTCTATCTCGATTACACAACTTCATCACATTGCTCGCATAGTAACCAATGACAACCTTTATAATCATCTGGTTAAAGACAACGTTTAATTGCGTCAAATCATTGTATTCCTAATGTTGAAATCTCTACTAATCTCAAGTCAAAGGACTGAATAATATACATATCATGAGAAACAACTATGACTTAATCCATGTGATGTTCTCATAGCGGGTCTGTCCAGTACTTTGTTCCCTAACAAGTACTCATGATCTTGATTCATATTTCTATACGTATGATCATCGTATCATCATCAATCAAGACTCACACTAGTCTTAATTCATTATAGTTTCCAGTATAATAATCGACTAGGGACATTTAGGATATTTCTGTAAATACCCATGGATCTTATTATAATGTAAACATGCAAATCAATTATAATAAACAACAGATGAAATCCTCTATTTTATTAACGAAAATGTATTCATAAAGACAGTTAATGGATTGACCTAGGGCACATTCTCCAACATCTCCCACTTGCACTAGGGCCAATCATGCATGCATCTAATGTCTAATGATCTAACATGACCATCATGTTTTGCTTGTAGAAGATTTTTTGTCAATGGATCCGCAATGTTGTCTTTAGTAGGTACTCTTTAAATCTTTACGTCTCCCCTCTCAATAATTTCTCTGATGAGATGAAAATGCTTGAGTATATGTTTGGATCTTTGGTGTGATCTATGTTCCTTGGCCTGTGCTATTGCCCCGTTATTGTCACAATACAAACAAACAGGGTTAGTAATACTTGGAACCACACCTAGTTTAGAAATGAAATTTTTGATCCAAACTGCCTCCTTTGCTGCATCGGACGCTACAATATACTCAGCTTCTGTTGTAGAATCTGCCACAGTCTCTTGCTTTAAACTTTTCTAGCTTACTGCACCCCCATTCAAAGTAAACACATATCCAGATTGTGATCTTAAATCATCTATATTATTTTGAAAACTTGCATCTGTGTAACCATTTACAACTAGATTATTTTTAAAACCTCCATAGACCAAGAACACTTCCTTAGTCCTTCTTAAATACTTAAGGATGTTCTTTACTGCTATTCAGTGACTCTCACCAGGATCTGACTGATATCTACTTGTAGTGCTCAAAGCATATGATACATCAGGTCGAGTGCATAGCATGGCATACATGGTAGATCCAATAGCTGATGCATATGGAATCTTATTCATACGATCTCATTCATCATTTGTCCTAGGACATTGGCAACAATCCTCTTTTAGAGTCTTACAAACTGGACCTATTCAACACCTTGTCTATGTAAGCACTCTGACTTAGACTGATTAGACTCTTAGATCTTTCCCTATAGATCCTTATCCTTAGGATATAGGCTGCATCTCTTAAGTCTTTCATTGAGAAACACTTCCCTAACCAAGACTTGACACTCTGCAATGTTGGGATGTCATTTCCAATGAGTAATATATCATTAACATACAGTACCAGAAAAACAACTACACTCCCACTGACCTTTTTGTATACACAAGGCTCATCTTTGTTCTTAATAAAACCAAAATCCTTGATTGTTTCATCAAAACGAAGATTTCAACTCCGAGAAGCTTGCTTTAATCCATAAATGGATCTTTGAAGCTTGCATACCTTCCTAGAATTTTCAGGATGTACGAAACCTTCAGGTTGTGTCATATACACATCCTCAAGCAGCTTTCCATTAAGAAATGTTGTTTTTACATCCATTTTCCGTATCTCATAGTCATAATATGCAGCAATGGCAATTAAAATTCTTATGGATTTAAGCATGGCTACTGGCAAAAAAGTTTCCTCATAATCAACACCTTGAATCTGTCTGAAACCTTTTGCTACAAGTCTTGCTTTAAAAGTATGCACATTGCCATCCATGTCAGTTTTCTTCTTGAAAACCCATTTACATCCAATGGTCTTACAACCTTTTGGTAAATCAACCAAGTACCAAACTTGGTTATCATATATGGATTGCATCTCTAAATTCATGGCACTTAGCCATTTATCTGAGTCTGGTCCAGACATAGCCTCCTGATAAGTGGTGGACTCATTTTGATCCATAAGCAACACATCACAACTATCAGTAATGAGAAATCCGAATCTCTCTGGCTCATGTCTTACCCTACCAGATTTACGTGGGCCTTGTGTCACTTGCGGAGGTTCAACTGGTTCAGAATGTTGTTGAACATCCAGTAGCGGTTCAATGTTTATTTGTGATTCTTGAACTTCTTCAAGATTTATTTCTCTCCCATTAGTATCTTTTGAAATAAACTGTTTTTCCATAAAGGCACCATACCGATCAACAAACACTTTGTTCTAAGCGGGATTATACAAGTAATATCCTTTTGTTTCCTTAGGATACCCTACAAATAAACACTTATCAAATTTAGGTGCTAGTTTTTCTGAGACTTGTCGCTTTACGTAAGCCTCACAACCCCAAATCTTAAGAAAAGACAAACTAGGTCTCTTCCCGTACCACATCTCATATTGTGTTTTATCAACCACTTTAGAAGGAACTCGATTTAGAGTGAAAGTTGCAGTTTGTAATGCATAACCCTAAAAGGATATAGGAAGATTTGCATGACTCATCATAGATCGAACCATATCTAATAAGGTTCGATTTCTCCTTTCAGAAACTCCATTCCATTGTGGAGTTACTGGTGGAGTTAATTGTGAGACAATCCCACAATTTCTAAGATGATCATCAAATTCTTGGCTCAAATATTCACCACCTCGATCTAATCGAAGTGCTTTGATAGTTTTACCAAGTTGATTCTGCACTTCATTTTGAAATGTTCGAAACATCTCAAATGATTCAGCTTTATGTTTCATAAGATATACATAACCATATCTGCTGAAATCATCAGTAAATGAAGTACTGATAACCTCCTCTAGCCATTGTGTTTATAGGACCACATACATCAGTATGTATTAGACCCAATAAATCACTTGCCCTTTCACTGTGTCCAATAAAGGGACTTTTAGTCATCTTGCCTCGTAAACAAGATACGCACGTTTCATATGTTTCTAAATCAAATAAATCTAGAAGTCAATCTTTATGGAGCTTCATTATGCGTTTCTCATTTATGTGCCCGATACGAAAATGCCAGAGATAGGTTTGATTCAAATCATTTGACTTAAATCTCTTTGTATTTATGTTAAAGACTGGAGTATCAGCGGACCTTTTCATGCTTAGAATATAAAGACCATCACACAAATCAACATTTGCATAAAATATTCCTTTACGAGAAATGGAACACCTATTTATTTGCAATAATAATATCAAAACCATCCATATCCAAGCATGAAACAGAAATGATGTTTCTGCTCAAGGCAGGCACAAAATAACAATTATTTAAAGTTAAGATAAGTCCACTAGGTAAGACCAAGTCATATTATCCAACAGCCAGGGCAGCAACTCTAGCTCCATTTCCTACGCGGATGATGACTTCTCCTTTCTTTAACTTTCTACTTCGGGTGAGTCCCTGCACATTTATACAAATGTGAGATCCACATTCGGTATCTAATACCCAGGAATCACTAGTAGATAAATTAGTTTCAATAACATAAATACCTGTAGTGGTAGTCGCACTACCCTTTTTCTTCTTTAGATCTTCCAGATAGAGTTTGCAATTTCTGAACCAATGTCTAGGTGCTTGACAAAAATGACAATTTCTTTCCTTTTCTTTTGGGTGTTTTGAAGCAGGAATAGGCTAGGGCTTGACTTGTTCCACAGGCTTTAAGACAGGTGCAGCAGCAGCCTTGACAACTTTAACCTTGCCTTTGCCTTTCTTCTTCATTCCCTTTCCCTTTTGGACTATCAACATATTATTTGAGGGTTTCTTGATATTTTGTTCCACAGTTTTGAGCATCAAATGCAACTCTGAAATTGATTTCTCCATATTATTCATATTGTAGTTCATCACAAATTGTGAGTAACTTTCCGGTAATGAATTTAGGATCAAATCCGTAGCCAACTCTTGGCTTATGGGAAATTCGAGTCTATCAAGCTGGTCAACATAGCCCTTCATCTTCAGAACATGAGGACTAACTGACGTACCCTCAGTCATCTTGCAAGAATGTAGGTTTTTGACTATCTCGAACCTTTCTTGCCTAGCTTGCTGTTGGAACATTTCCTTCAGCGTTATAGCCATGTCGTAGGCTTCCATTAGTTCCATGTCCTTCTGAAGTTCAGGAACCATAGTTGCCAGTATAATACATGTAACATCAGTAGAATCGTTGATATGCTTATTATGCGCATCCTTCACAGCTTTCGTAGCATTGGCTGATAGGTCTTCAAGGATCATCCAGGACATACAATTTGCGTTCATGCTTGAGAACGATTCTCAAGTTTCTGAACCAATCAAGAAAGTTAGTCCCAGTATCTTATCCTTCTTAAGGATGAATCGCAGTAACAGGGGATTATTGTTACTTGAAGAGGCCATTGATCTACAATAAAGATTATGCAAAGTTTATTTTAGCATAGAGGAATAGACTCCCATTAAATTAACATCCCTCCTAAAACGCACTGTTTATTTAGTGGACTAAAATCTATATTTCACCTAATTCTATGATAGCTATGGCATGAAACACAGAACTAGATTATTTAGGTAGGTAACAGTTACCAATTACATCTTATGTAATTTTTAGATCCTTTTACGAGATATGAGACATCTTATGTCTTAGCATGTTTTTATCTCATCATTTGCTTAAAGCTCAAAACTATTTTGATAGCTTTATTAAGTCAGACCATTTTAAACATTTAGGTAACTCTTACCTAAATTGTCTCACCAAGATAACACAATACACCCAACTATGGCTGAAACTGTATTAGTGTGATCGAGGCCTTGACAAGTGTTTAAAATGGATGGCGTGAGACTTAAAATTTAATAGAGGGATTTTATTCAGTTTTAGTGATTTTATGTAAACAGTGAAATATCATATATTTTATTGATTTGTTAAATCACTAAACAATTTGGAGATTTTTATACCGTTCACTAATAAAAGAATTTTCGTGCGCTAGGATTAGTTAGACGACGGTCCCGCTGATTTTAGAAGACGAATCTCAATTCCAAAAATTGAAATTCTCTATAGAAAATCATATTTTTCGCTGATTTTACTATACTAAATTTACCCCTTAATTTATCCAAAATTAAGTCAATTAAAACATTTTTAATTAACCCAGACCCACATATAACTAATCATCTTATCCTAGCATATCACCAATAACAAGATTCTTGATATTTATCTCCTATTCTAATTAGTTATCTATCTTTATCAAATAGAAACTTCATAACAAAATAGATATAACAAGATAAATAAACAATTTTGAAAATTGATTATTTATAAATAAATAATTTCGAAAATTAATTATTTGTCTTCATCCAAATAATCACAAACATGTAATTAAATCATGAACTACTATCCCAATCGAACCTATGTTGGACAAAGTGTTGTCATACTTACACTTTACCCGATATTTTGATGTCAACAAACAATGTGAAATGGTACTAACAAGTTTTTCAAGTATTTCAGCATAAGAAACTCTGTTAAACTCACAAGTTCAAATGAAACTAAACTTCACAAGTTCAAAAGAAGTGGAATAAAAGACATCGGAAAAGCTCAAAAAGTGTTTAAGACAAAGAAAGGCACCTATAGCATGTATGAAGTTATGTACATCATTTGTAAGGTATAAGAGTTCAATTTCATAAGCCAAATGCATTAGAATCATGCATTTCATTATTTTTGGAGTTTCAATTACTAAAAGTCTTGAATTTTGAGATTTTCAATTTCGCGTGTTTCAAAATGTTTTAATTCATACAAATGTGTTTTATAACATGTATTTGAAGTGTATGAACTGTTAGAATCGATTTTGAATGCACCGGTATGTGTTTAGACGGCTTTCGGATTAACATTAAAAATATTTGCAAAAAAGCACCTATGTGTGTAATGGAACAGGGATTTGACATTTTCGAGATTTGTAAAAATATTTGGACCACCCAAATAGGCTATATGGCCCATAACAAACATGTATAATATGTTATATGAGGTTTGGTAGGGTCCCGAATGTGATAAAGGGTCGTTAACTCTATGGTCAAAAATATTATTTTGAGGCCCCTGACTATTAGCGCGCTAATATTTTTATTAGCACGCTAATTGCAGAATTAGCACGCTAGGTCAGAAAATTAGCGCGCTAATTTCATTCCTGACAGCTTTTTTATAAAGCTGAAAAATTCACTTTAATTTCAATTTTTGATGGAATCTCAGACCTTGGATTCTCTACAACGGTCATAAAGCAGTTTATAAGTATATAGAACACTCTCAAACACAAATGGGACTTCTCTTGCTCAAAGCACACATACAAAATGCTTAAAATCATGTTTTAGCAAGAAAAGTGAAGATCCAACACATACACTCACTTGGCGATTGTTGGAGCTGAACCTATGCACATCAAGTGAGGTAAAAGGAAGTGTTCTAAGGCTTACAACTCTTGCTCAAAACTAATTTTCGGATTTCACACTTGAGGTTGTAAGATTTCTTGATTTCCTACTCTTTTTGGGCTTAATCTATATTTTTCGTTTGGAGTATTGTTTAGAAATCATATGTGGTGTTCTTGAGCATAGTTGTCTTTGGATTTTGAGTTTAATCTTGATGTCATAAATCCAAAGAATAATTTGCACTAGTTGAGCTTAAACTTAATTTTCAAAGTGCATGAAATTGGAGAAACCACATTGAGCTTAATCTATATGTATTGTTGTTGGTTTCATAGAAGTGTGTGTAAAACACAACTAAAAGGGTTTTTGCACTTAAACTTGATTTTCCATAAACCCAAAATATTGAGTGCATTTGTTCGAACTTAATAGTGATTTTCTAATAGTGCACCATATTGACTTGAAACCCACTTGTGTTGGGAAATGTGTCCTAGGTCAATCCATTATGAATAATAAATAGAGGATTTCATTTGCTGTTTATTATAATTGATTTGCATGTTTACATTATAATAAGATCCATGGGTATTTACAGAAATATCATAAATGTCCCTAGTCAATTATTATACTGGGAACTATAATGAATTAAGACTAGTGTGAGTCTTGATTGATGATCATACGATGATCATACGTATAGGAATACGAATCAAGATCATGAGTACTTGTTAGGGAACAAAGTACTGGACCGACCCGCTATAAGAACATCACATGAATTAAGTCATAGTTGTTTCTCATGTTAGGTATATTTTTCAGTCCTCTGACTTGAGATTAGCAGAGACTTCAACATTAGGAATATAGTGATTTGACGCAATCAAACGTTTTCTTTAATCGGATAATTATAAAGGTTGTGATTGGTTACTGTGTAAATAATGTGGTGAAGTTGTGCAATCAAGATAGAATCTGTCCCTCTCATATAAAAAGAGATATCCAGTGGATCCCTCGATGTGTCAGATTATTAAAAGGCCTAGTCTAAGTGAATTGATATTGATCAATGTCACTTAGATGTTTTCAGTCTACCTAGAAATCGAGACTAGTACGATTGAACATGTTGGATGGCAATTCCATGCCTTATGTTTGATCAAAAGGATATCGTGTGACAAAAGGATGTTATATACACTATTGATTAGATTGTATCGATTTGATATTCGTACAACTTGGGTAGTCATAATGTCTTGCTAGAGGCCGCTTATGACTTGTATACCAAAATGTGTTTTTGTACACTGCCAACGTTGTATGAACCTATTGGGTCTCACACTGATAATGGTTTTGCGAGATTTTAAAATAATTCGGAAGAATAAATTTTATATGATAAAATTCATGACAGAAACGTCCTTGTAGTATATTACACTTATACCTCTTTAAGTAAGGGTATATGTGTAATTTATTTAACCGTCTATATACAAGGGTTGTATAAATAGACACTTTTAGTTAGAATACAAGTACAAGAAAGATTAAAAGGGCCGAAACTCTATTTTTGTTTTAAGAAACGCCTTAGGATTTTGGTATGCTCTGGATCGTTTTGGAGAGAAACAAAAAAAAGGTTTGGTATTCTCTCGAAGCTAGCACTTCAAATCTCGGCCGCCGTTCATGTGTGAACTGCTGATAGAGGGTGTTCATCGTTGGTAGCACCTTAGAGATCGATTAACCTTCAGAAAGGTACATTACGACTGAGGTATGATTAAGTTTTCATAGTTTAAACGTGTTTTAATGGAATCAGATTCGGATCCTATTGGGGTTTTTTCTCAAAATAGTTTTGAAATCTCCGCTGCGCATGAACCACAAAACCCAACATCTTGTGCTTAATCTATACTTGATTTTGTGATTTCAAGCTTGTTTTGGTTTAACAACACACTTACAAGGGTCTTGTTCTTAATATAAACTTGTTTGTGATCCGAGGTTTTGATTGCACAACTTGAGCTTAAAATTGGAACTTTTATTTATGCATCAATTAGCCATTTATTGGAACCAAGTTGAGCTTAATCTATACTCTTCTTAATTGGTTTCAATATTGAGAGTTAGCCTATAAAACTTAAATTTACAAGGCATCTCAATTGGCAAAGTCTCACTTGCATCGATTCATGTTAGGATTATATTTGGCTTGTGAGATGAGAACAACTTATACCGCTTTATCTTGTAAAGCACAATTTCGTTGTATATTCAAATCTTGATTGTAAGTCTTAGTGGGATCTAAGTCGAGAGGGAAGACCTAGTTGAGGCTAGGCATATATCCTAGTTGCGGCTAGGTGGGAAAAATTCTAGGTAGGTCTAGGTGGGGAAATCCTAGTTGCGGCTAGGTGGTTGTATAAGACCTTATTGCGATAAGGCATCATGGAAAAGACCTAGTTGAGGTTTGGCATTCACTAAGCTTGTTAGCTTAGGATGTAACACTTATTAGTAATATAAGTGGGGGAGTTGAAAATTCTAACTGAGGAGGTTAGGTAGTGGATGTAGATCGATTGGATCGAACCACTATATATCGTATATCTCATTTCCATCTCTTCTACCTCCTTCACTTAGTGTTGCTTACAATTTACTTGAATCATTCGGCGCATTGCTATTTTTCGTTACTACTACACTTTGTCATTTAGCTTAACTCACCAAGCTAACTTAGTGAACTAGCAAAAAAAGTTTTAAAAAGTATCATTTGGCCGTCGCACCCAATTCACCCCCCTCTTGGGTGACCTTCAATTGGTATCAGAGCGGGTGCTCTTCATATTTAGATTCACATCCTAGAGCCAAAGATCAATGGCCATTACTTTTGGTGCCAATATTACCGTTCCTCCTGTGCTTAATGATTATGCCTTTAAGAGTAGGAAAATTAGGTTTAGAACATACCTTAAAGCCCAATCACATGAGTTGTGGTGTATTTTAGAAAATGGCCCATACACTCCAACTATAGTTATAAATGGTGTTGACGTGCCTAAGCCAAAGAAAAAGTGGAATAGGAAAGAAAAGAGACTAGTAAAACTTGATGATGAAACTAGAAACATTCTCATTTCTAGTATTCCTGATGACACTAAGGTTAGAGTTTCTTTATGCACCTCATCTAGGGATATATGGAGAAAGCTAGAAAAGATTTATAATGATTGCCATGATTTTTTGCCAACTAATGACTCTCACTCCTCATTTTCAACTAGTATTTGTAATGATTCATTATCATCTAGTGATGCTCTTGTACTATTATCTTTTCATGATGAGCAAACTCACATTGCTACACATGATGATGATAAAAATGCTCACATGCATGAAGACCTTAGACCTATAGATTCTTATTCTCTCAATGACGACAATAATAGGTCTATACACTCTCATGTAAATGAAAGTAATCATGTTATTGATTCATACACTAACATTGATTGTCTTTATGATTCCTCTCTTAATGAATTGTCTACTTTGAGCAAGAATGTTGAACTAGATTTGGACAATCTCATTAAAGAGATTAAGAAGCTCAAGAACATGCTTCAACTTGCATTGGATGAGTTGATGACTCTCCAAAACAACTTTGATAAGAGTCTTGAGAAGAATGAGAGTATGCTTGAAGAAAATATGACTTTAAAGAGTCAAAATCAAGTTCTTCAAGAAAAACTAGATGAATGGTCTAAATTGGTAACTCACGTTACCAATGAGAAGGAGAATGTTGAATTAGAGCTCACACTAGAGAAACAAAAGTGCCTACATTTAGAAGCTCAATTAAGAAAGCCTAGGAGGTCCAACAAGTCCAATGCACCTTATAAAACAAATTGCACTTATCCTAAAAATAAGTCTAACATTATGGAATAGGTACCAAGGGAAATATTAATAGAGGCCAAGTCTAAGACTAGAGAAATATGGATACCAAAGTCCATGATTCATAGAGTGAATTAGATTCACTTTGGGACATAAATGTGCTAAAATGATAGATTAATGTATAAGAGTTAAGCATGATAGGTCTTGCATTAGTCACATACACATAGCATGCATATACTGTTATTTTTGATGTCATAACTGCATTTTATATACATTTTATGTAGGACCATGATGAATTAATACAATGTAGCCAAACACTTTTAGGCGAAAGTCATTGACACAGCATCAGTTAGGCATTTTTCGTAAATTGGACCTTCTACACATGTGTTAGGTGTTTTAATTATCTTTATATAGTGTTAATGAAGTGTCCATGAAGTTTGAGGTAAATCGGAGTTGTGCATCAAAAACTTAAAAATTTTAATTCCGAAATTTCAGAGAGGAATTAGCGTGCTAGGTCTTTCCATTAGCGCGCTAGGTCCATCAATTAGCGCGATAGGTACGTAAATTAGCGCGCTAATACCCCCTGGCCAGACTGCTAAATCGAGTTCCTATATGAATTTTTTTTGGGGGAGAACTAGATAGTGTGAATGAAAAATTTGTTTTGGGGATAATTATAGATACGGGGAGACTTCATACCCATTTTTGTTAGTATCTAAATATATTGGTATCACAAACTTGAGCATGCATGTTGATAGGGGGACCTATGCTTTTAATTATTTCCTTGAGCTTAGACTTGATGCATATCGAAAGGGGGAGCCCTAATTTAGTATCATTTTTCTAAAATGGGGGAGAATGTATTTGAACTCGATTAATTAGATTCATTCCTCCAATATTTTTCTATTTTGCATCATGACTTTATATGCCCCACTTTTTAATATTATCAAACGAGGGAGAAATGTTGAACTTGAAAATTTGAAAAATGTTGAACTTGAAAATTTGAAAAATAAAACTTGATATGTGCTTAATATTCATTCTTTGTTTGTCAAGTTCACGTTGTTTGTTATCATCAAAAAGGGGGAGATTGTCGGACTAAGTGTTGTCATACTTACACTTTACTCGATATTTTGATGTCAACAAACAATGTGAAATGGTACTAACAAGTTTGTCAAGTATTTCAGCATAACAAACTCTGTTAAACTCACAAGTTCAAATGAAACTAAACTTTACAAGTTCAAACGAAGTGGAAGAAAAGACATAGGAAAAGCTCAAGAAGTGTTTAAGACAAAGAAAGACACCGTATAGCATGTATGGAGTTATGTACATCATTTGTAAGGTATAAGAGTTCAATTCCATAAGCCAAATGCATTAGAATCATTCATTTCATTATTTTTGGAGTTTCAATTACTAAAAGTCTTGAATTTCGAGATTTTCAATTCCGCGTATTTCAAAATGTTTTAATTCATACAAATGTGTTTTATAACATGTATTTGAAGTGTTTGAACTATTAGAATCAATTTTGAATGCACCGGTATGTGTTTAGACGGCTTTTGGATTAACATTAAAAATATTTGCAGAAAAGCCCCTATGTATGTAATGGAACCGGGATTTTATATTTTTGATATTTGTAAAAATATCTGGACCATCCAAATAGGCTATATGTCCCATAACAAACATGTATGATATGTTATATGAGGTTTGGTAGGTCCCGAATGTAATAAAGGGTCGTTAACTCTATGGTCAAAAATATTATTTTGAGGCCCCTGACTATTAGCGCGCTAATATTTTTATTAGCACGCTAATTGCAGAATTAGCACGCTGTGTCAGAAAATTAGCGCGCTTATTTCATTCGTGACAGCTTTTTTATAAAGCTGAAAAATTCACTTTAATTTGAATTTTTGATGGAATCTCAGGCCTTGGATTCTCTACAACGGTCATAAACTAGTCTATAAGTATATAGAACACTCTCAAACACAAATGGGACTTCTCTTGCTAAAAGCACACACACAAAATTCTTAAAATCATGTTTTAGCAAGAAAAGTGAAGATCCAACATATACACTCACTTGGGGATTATTGGAGCTGAACCTATGCACATCAAGTGAGGTAAAAGGAAGTGTTCTAAGGCTTACAACTCTTGCTCAAAACTGATTTTCGGATCTCACACTTGGGGTTGTAAGATTTCTTGATTTCCTACTCTTTTTGGGCTTAATTTATATTTTTTGTTTGGAGTATTGTTTAGAAATCATATGTGGTGTTCTTGAGCATAGTTGTCTTTGGATTTTGAGCTTAATCTTGATGTCATAAATCCTAAGACTAATTTGCACTAGTTGAGCTTAAACTTGATTTTCAAAGTGCATGAAATTGGAGAAACCACATTGAGCTTAATCTATATGTATTGTTGTTGGTTTCATTGAAGTGTGTGTAAAACACATCGAAAAGGGTTTTTGCACTTAAACTTGATTTTCCATAAATCCAAAATATTGAGTGCATTTGTTCGAACTTAATAGTGATTTTCTAATAGTGCACCATATTGACTTGAAACCCTCTTGTTCTTAATCTATACTTGATTTTGTGATTTCAAGCTTGTGTTAGTTTAACAACACACTTACAAGGGTCTTGTTCTTAATATAAACTTGTTTGTGATCCGAGGTTTTGATTGCACAACTTGAGCTTAAAATTGCATCTTTTATTTTTGCATCAGTTAGCCATTTATTTGGAACCAAGTTGAGCTTAATCTATACTCTTCTTAATTGGTTTCAATATTGAGAGTTAGCCTATAAAACTTAAATTTACAAGGCATCTCAATTGGCAAAGTCTCACTTGCATCGATTCATATTAGGATTATATTTGGCTTGTGAGAGGAGAACAACTTATACCGCTTTATCTTGTAAAGCGCAATTTCGTTGTATATTCAAATCTTGATTCTAAGACTTAGTGGAATCTAAGTTGAGAGGGAAGACCTAGTTGAGGCTAGGCATATAACATAGTTGCGACTAGGTGGGAAAAATCCTAGGTGGGTCTAGGTGGGAAAATCCTAGTTGTGGCAAGGTGGTTGTATAAGACCTTATTGCGATAAGGCATCGTGGAAAAGACCTAGTTGAGGCTTGGCATTCACTAAGCTTGTTAACTTAGGGTGTAACACTTATTAGTAATATAAGTGGGGGAGTTGAAAATCCTAACCAAGGAGGTTAGGTAGTGGATGTAGATCGATTGGATCGAACCACTATATATCGTGTGTCTCATTTCCATCTCTTCTACGTCCTTAACTTAATGTTGCTTACAATTTACTTGAATCATTCGGCGCATTGCTATTTTTCATTACTACTACACTTTGTCATTTAGCTTAACTCGCCAAGCTAACTTAGTGAAGTAGCAAAGAAAGTTTTAAAGAGTATCATTTGGCCATCGCACCCAATTCACCCCCTCTTGGGTGACTTTCAACCTAATGGTGTCATGGATCATAGAACACGAAACTCAATTCATTAAAATTATTCAAATTAACCTAACATGGTTACTAGCATGTACGAAACTAATTTCAATTAAATCACGAATATATTTATCATATACACAAAACATGATAATAAATCTCACAGAAAACGTATTTATATCACATATACATCAACTATTAACATGCTTTCAATCATATATCATAAGAAAACATACAATAAGTTTAATGGAATCAAACTCGAAGGCTATGATACTACTGATGGTGTTTGGGGTTCATGCGCAGTAGAAATTACAAAACAATTTTGACAAAAACCCCAACAGGATCAGAATCTAATTCCATTAGAAAAGTTTAAACTATGAAAACTTAATCATACCTCAGTCGCAATGTACCTTTCTGAAGGTTAATCGATCTCTAAGGTGCTGCCAACAACGAACGTCATCTATCAGCAGTCCATACACGAACGGTAGCCAAGATTTGAAGTGCTAGCTTCGAGAGAATACCAAACCTTTTTGTTTCTCTCCAAAACGATCCAGAGCATACCAAAAACCCTTAAGTCGTTTCTAAAACGAAAATAGAGTTTTGGCCTTTTTTTTGTTCATGTATGCTAACTCAAAGCGTCTATTTATACAACCCTTTTATATAGACAATTAAGTCTATTACATATATACCCCTACTTAAAGAAGTATAAGTGTAATACACTACAAGGACATTTCTGTCATGAATTTTATCATATAAAATTCATTTTTCTGAACCATCTTAAAATCTTGCAAAACCATTCTTAGTGTGCGACCCAATAGGCTCATACAACGTTAGCAGTGTACCGAAACACATTTTAGTATACAAGTCATAAGCGGCCTCTAGCAAGACATTATGACTACCCAAGTTATACGAATATCAAATCGATACAACCTAATCAATAGTGTATATAACATCCTTTTGTCACACGATATCCTTTTGATCAAACATAAGACATGGAATTGTCATCCAACATGTTCAATCGTACTAGTCTCGATCTCTAGGTAGACTGAAAACATCCAAGTGACATTGATCAATATCAATTCACTTAGACTAGGCCTTTTAATAGTCTAACACATCAAGGGATCCACTAAATGTCTCCCTTTATATGAGAGGAACAAATTCTATCTCAATTACACAACTTCATCACATTGCTCACATAGTAACCAATCACAACCTTTATAATCGTCCGATTAAAGACAACGTTTGATTGTGTCAAATCACTGTATTCCTAATGTTGAATTCTCTGGTAATCTCAAGTTAGAGGACTGAATAATATACATATCATGAGAAACAACTATGACTTAATCCATGTGATGTTCTCGTAGTGGGTCGGTCCAGTACTTTGTCCCCTAACAAGTACTCATGATCTTGATTCGTATTTCTATACGTATGATCATCGTACAATCATCAATCAAGACTCACACTAGTCTTAATTCATTATAGTTCCCTGTATAATAATCGACTAGGGACATTTAGGATATTTCTGTAAATACCCATGCATCTTATTATAAATGTAAACATGCAAATCAATTATAATAAACAACAAATGAAATCCTCTATTTTATTAACTAAAATGTATTCATAAAGTCAGTTAATGGATTGATCTAGGGCACATTCCCTAACAGAAATCCTGGCTGTACATGCATATAGGCGATCAAACTATAACAGTAATATATACAAGTACATAAGTGATTATAGTCTTCCATCCCAAAAAATATAATACAAAATATTAAAAAGAAATAACTACCAGCGCACGTACTAGCAGGCCTCGGCGTAGGTAAGTCAGATATAATTGCCAAGAATCTCCTTACCCCTGCTGGTACTAGGATCTGCACTCAGTTATCACAAAAATCAGATAACGAGTCTAGTAAGTAAAATCCCAAGGAAACCACCATACATCATAATTTAAGAAATACAAATGACAATCAATAAATTGTGTAAATCAAACATGCAGAATAGAAGGAAATTACAGACGACTACTCAAAGCTCATCGCATGAATGTAAACACAAAGATAATCAAATGGGAGTGAACCAGCTATCCAAGATATGTACTGAGGACCAGGAGCCCTGTCGTGGCATACGCCATCGACCCTACAACTGTGTCCTAGACCACACACCTACTAAGTGACCACACAACCCAGGATACATAGACGGAAACTAAACCATCCCAGTAAGAATGACTCATGGATTATAAATAAATTTACAGCTAAAATGAAATACAATAAGTAAATGCAATAATGGTATTCAATTGGGTTTTACGTACCTCAAAACCGTGCTAAAAAACCCCAAAAATACCCCTGGTCCAACCCTCGACTAGTACCGGACTCCAACTACTGTCCCGTAACTCTTGAGATCTAATTCCGAGGTTTATTAGTTAATTAATTTAGTTTATAATCGGTTAAGTTCAATTTCATATTTTAGTTAAAATCCAGAGTGACATTAGCGCGCTAATTAGATCAATTAGCGTGCTAATTGATCTTAGTCAATGTTCATCATCATTTTTCCTAGTGTGATTAGCGCGCTAGTGTTCATCACGTAGCGCGCTAGTGTTCATCACCTAGCGCGCTAATAGCGCTCTATTCAAAATTTCTAGATTTAAATTTCTGGGTTTCAAACACCTCCTAAACCCATTTAAACCATCCACACACCTTCACAACATATCACTGACATCAAAACATCATCTCTCATGAAATTATCAAGTTTAAACCACAAAATCAAAGAATTATAAATTCACGTCCAAAACCCATTTTATCCAAATTATCCAACTTCTCTCAAATTTGATCAAATCCACAAAACCATATAATACCAAACTCATGAGCATGAAATCTCAATAAAATATAGTGTTTAATTCCCCAAAAATTCATTTGAACCTCAATTATCCAACAAAACCAAAATTTCATAAAAACCCAAGTTTTGATGAATCAATACCTTTGATCTTGTTGTTGAATGTCTTGATTCACTCTCTCCCTACTCCAGCTAATGATCTTCTTCCACTTCTCCATGGATTTCTCTCTCAATTTCATTTTTTACATGTTCGTTTGACCGATCAACCATATGTATAGTTGGTTTTTGATCTATTGTGTGCACACATCTCGAGAACGATCCTGTGGTCACTGATCACCCTGTGTCACTGAAATTCTTGACACCTTATCATGATACTGGTTGTCTTAAATTACCCTGTTGTGCATATCGAGAATAATCCTAAGGATTTTGATTTATCCAGCTACAACTATAGGACTTTATTGATATCATTTGATTTAACTTATATAAATTATCTATGCCCTCAATAAATTCCATAAATTGTAGATGAGGTCACACTAACTTCCCAACCACTCAACATCCTATGCCCCGTGTCCGGCACGCACCTTGAGGTGGTCCAACACTTAGTGTACCTATGTAATTTCCTTATCATGGCCTAAAGTTATTATTAAATTTCATTAATTATATTCCTCAATCTTAGTCACATTTTAATTATTTAATTCAAATCTAATCCCCAACACCCAGTCTACAACTATCGAACCTCATGCGTTGACGCGTTTGACGAACCGACAAAATAATTGTGAATACACACTTGTGATTAATAGTACATAAATGACATAAAAATACATCATAGAACTGGCCAACCATCAACACAAAGTCAGTTACCTAGGTCAGTCTCCAGTCTAGCCTATCCACGGCATCCACGTGTCGTCCAAGCTGGCGTTCTAATATGAATAATTAAATTAATGGTGTTAAAATTATAAAGGGTCGTTTCAATTCTTCCAAACTAAAAGAAATTTCGTCCTGAAATTTGAGTTAATCAAGACATAGCGTGGAATAATTGGGGATAACGTTCTCTCATGGTCGACTCCAGTTCCTAGGTAAGTCCCTCCATACCGTAATGCTGCCACCGCAAGAGTACCTTAGCTATCTCTCTGTTCCTGAGAGTCTGGATCTTACGATCTAATATCTCCAACGGTCGCTCCTCGTAAGTCGTGTCAAGCTGGATATCAACCTGTCACACGTCAACCATGGGTCGTGGCCCTGTCCTAGCCAATCTCAACATCGAAACATGAAATATAGGATGAGTCCCTGCTAACTCCGCTAGTAAATCTAACCTGTACGCCATACTGCCAACTCTCTCTACAACTCGATATGGTCCAATAAATCTCGTTGTCAGTTTCCCCTTAATCCTAAACCTCTGCTGGCCCTTCCAAGGAGAAACCTTTAGATAAACCATATCGTTAACCTCATAGCTCAGACTCTCGTGGTATCTATCTGCGTATTTCTTTTGCTTGTCCTATGTTGATCGAAGCCTCTGCCGAATCTGTATAATCTTCTCTGTGATCAACAACTATCTCTGGCCCCACAGTAACTATATCCTCCAGCTCTGCCCAACACGCTGGTAACCTGTAGGGCCTCCCATACAGTGCCTCAAATAGTGGCATTCTGATACTAGCTTGATAGTTGTTGTTGTAGGCAAACTCACACAAAGGTAAATAGTCCTCCCATGAACCTCCAAACTACAAAATACAAGCCCAAAACATATCCTCCAAGATCCGTATCAGTCTCTCTGACTAACCATCTGTCTGAGGATGATAAGTCGTGCTTAATTGCAACCTAGTGCCAAACTGCTCCTGCTTCGCTTCCTAGAACCTCAAAGTAAATCTGGGATCCCAATCTGATACTATAGAAATCGACACCCCATGCAATCTAACAATTTCCTGCTCGAATAGTCTATTCAACTGAAGAAACATGTATCACATCGAAACTAGTATAAAAGGCACCGATTTCATCAGTCTGTCTATCACTACCCAGATAGCATCATGTTGTTTGGAAGCCTGCGATAATCCACTAACAAAATCTATGGTAATGTGTTCCCATTTCCACTAAGGAATGGGTAATGGCTGCAACAATCCTCCAAGTCGTCCGTGCTCTGCCTTCACCTGCTGACATATATGACACCCTCAAACATATTCACCAACATCATTCTTCATCCCCGACCACCAAAATAATCTCCGCAAATCATGGTACATCTTGGTTCTGCCCGGATGAACTGTGTATCGCGATCGGTAAGCATCCTCTAATATACTATCTCGTATCTCTGGCACTGCTAGTACCCATAGTTGACTTCGATGTCGCAAACATCTATCAGATGTCTCTGCCCAATCAGTGCACTCAGGATCCCGTGCCAAACCACTAAACTGTTCATAGAGCCCATTAGCCGTCTTACACTTTGATACCCACTCTAGTGACACTGTTGGCACTCTCATCTGACCACAAATCTGTACATCATGCGTAGCTGCAAAATCTGACATACTCATAACTAATGCTGCCTCCAACAGTCCTATATGTCGATTACCGGTCTGACTGTCGACTCTGCATCTACTCAAAGCATCCGCCACCACATTGGCTTTGCTAGGATGATACTCAATCGTAAAGTCATAGTCTTTCATTAACTCTAACCACCTCCGCTGACGCATATTTAGATATCTCTGCGTGAAAATATAGCACAGGCTCTGATGATTTGTGTAAAGTAGAAACTTCTCTCCGTAGAAATAGAGTCTCCAAGCCTTCAGCGCAAACACAACTGCTGCAAGCTCTAAATCGTGTACGGGGTAGTTACCCTGGTGTGGCCTCAATCGCCTGGACAAGTAAGCCACTGGTCGTCCCTCCTGCATCAGAACACATCCCAGTCCAGTCCCCGAAGCATCAGTGTAAACTGTAACACTTTTCCCTGGCTCAAGTAAGTTCAATACTGGTGCAGAAGTCAATCACTTCTTCAACTCCAGAAATGCCCACACATACTCCTCAGACCACTCAAAAGGAACATCCTTCTTCGTCAATCTCGTCATCGGTGCTACAATCATGGAGAAATCCTGTACAAATCGACGGTAATAACCTGCTAGACCCAAGAAACTCCGTATCTCAAAAACATTCTCTAGTCTCTTCCAGTCAATCACCGCTCTAATCTTATCTCCCTCAATGGATATGCCCTGACTGCTGCTAACTTGTCCCAAAAATTTCACCTCCCTCATCCAAAATTCACACTTACTGAGTTTCACATATAGCCGATGCTCCCTCAACGGCGTTAACACTGACCGAAGATGACTCTCGTGATCCACTCGTGTCCAGCTGTATATCAGTATATCGTCAATGAAAACTATCACATATCGGTCTAAATAAGGCCTCAATACTTAGTGCATTAAAATCCATGAAAACTGTTGGAACGTTTGTCAACCCAAATAGTAACACCGTGAACTCAAACAAACCATATCTGGTAGTCAAAACAGTCTTTTTGATATCCTCTTCTCGAATCCGCAACTAGTGATATCCTAAGCGTAAATCAATCTACGAGAAGAACTGTGCACCGTTCAGCTGGTCAAACAGATTGTCAATTCTTGGAAGTGGATAACGGTTCTTAATTGTAACCTGATTCAGCTTTTGGTAGTCTATACACATCCTCATCGATCCATCCTTCTTCCTCACAAATAACACTAGTGCTCTCCAGGGTGACATACTAGGATGAATAAATCTCTTTGCCAACAAGTCGTCTAATTATCTCCTAACCTCTTCTTGCTCCACCGGTGACATCCTATAGGGTCTGCTAGAAATAGGCTATGTCCCTGGTATCAACTCTATAATGAACTCTATCGCTCGGTTTGGTGGTAATCCGGTTTAAATCATCAGGAAAAACATCAGCAAAATCTCGAACTACCGATACATCCTCAATCCTGGTAGATACTCGAGTCTCAGGCTCAACAACCGTTGCAAACTCCTAATCTTCTGAGTAGTCGTTAATCTACTCCTCGTAATAGGTAACTCTGACGCAGTCCCAGTCAAAGAAAACTCTGGTAAACCCGGAATACTAAACTCTACCTTTTTCTCGTAACAATCTATTCATGCATGATAAGCTGACAGCCAGTCCATCCCAAAGATTGTGTCAAACTCTAAATATTCCAATACTCGTAGATCAGCTGGTAACTGATGTTCGAAAACCTCAATCGTGACGTCCCGAACTATCCGATTAGAATAAATTTTATCCCCAGCAGTCGTGTTGAGAACAACATGGGTCTTAAGTGTGTGCGTGTCTAACCCTAATTCCCCAAATAACCATCCAACAATAAAAGATAGTGTACTGCCAGAATCAAATATGGCATGAATAAGTCTACTATAAATGTACAACGTACCCTCAACTAGCTGCTTGGTAGCTCCTGAATATGGCTATGCTACCGCATGCGCTCTGTCCCTATCCGAACCCGAATCTCGTCGGGGTGATGGTGCACTGCACTCAAATATCAAGTGTCCACGCTGGCCGCACCTATAACATCTGCATGTCTCCAACCTCGTAGTCCGCCTGTCATCAGATTCCTGACCCTGTCCCCGATCCCTCTGACCCCTATCACGATCACCCTGATGTCTTTCCTGGTGTTGTGGTGGAGGCTATCGTCGCTGTTGTTCGGATGGAGCTATCGTGTGCGCTAACTGCCTATCATCCCCTCTCTGTTGCTCTGGACGCCTATCTCATCGACCCTAATCCTGCCTTTACCGATTAGACTGATCCCTCTGTCTCTTTGGCCTCTGATCAAATCGAGAACTCTGCCCAGACCTGTCTATAAGCTCGCCTTTGTGTCGTAGGTATGTCTCTCGAGCCAATGCTATATCATAAACAATCTGTAGCGTCTCAGCTCCACTCGCGACAATCACACCACCAATCCTCTCATCTAAACCCCTATTGAAATAATAAATCTGAAGTCTCTCAGTGTTCGCCACGTCCATGGCATACATCATAAGGTACTGGAATCTATCCATGTACTGTGATACTGTCATGGTACCCTGTCTCAATGCCAAGAACTGCTCTCTCAACCTCAACTGCACCTCAGTGGGAATATACTCATCGAGAAATAACTGTCGAAACTCTGCCCATGTTGATGGTATGGAATGCATGTCAGTGTAGGTGGTCCACCAAACCGCTGCGTGACCTCTTATATAATATCCCGAGATACGCGTCTGATCTGCCTCTGGTACCTCTAACAGCTGGTGTAATCGTCGGTGTGTCATCAACCAAAACCCTACAATCTCGAGATCATGTACTGCAGTAAAATACGTGGGATTGGACCTCATAAAGTCCTTCACCATTTTTGCTACCTCTGACATCCTACTCTTAGCAATCGAAACCCCTACCCGTTGTTCTATAGTAGCAGGCGTCACCTCGATAGTCTCCACTAGTGTCCCACTAGGCTTAGCTCACTCAGTCAAAGTATCTATAACAGCTGTTGGTGTGTCAACTGCTGGTGCAATCACAACCGAAGGGGTAGGTGCAGCAAACTCAGCAGTTGGTGTTACTGCAGGTATCCTCGAGCTCCATATGTACTCCACAAGCGCAGCCATCTGTACCTGTTGCAATAACTGCTGATTTGTAACTCATTGCACCATGGCTCGCAGATCGGCTACCTCTCTAATAGTAGGATCACTGGTCTCCCCAACCTCCTGCTGTGTAGTCGGTAAGGTAGTAGGAGTCTACCCGTCCATATTGGTTTGCATCGATTTACGTATCCTGATTAGTTCCCAATATGGGTATGCGTATAATATATATACGATAAATACATATTTACATAACAATCCTAACTTTACCCGCTACCTTCACTTCCCAACTAAAAGCTCTAGGCAATTCATCGGGTTTCCACATCTAATTTTTTTGTTTAAAGTTTATGCTCTTGACAAATTTTATCCCGAGGTTCCTCGAAACTCTCACTCTGATACCAACTGTGACGGCCCCAAATTCTGGGGACGCCCCGTGTAACAGATACTTCTTCAGCCCATGTACCAGAAGTACCTGCCACATCACTCATCCATCCCATTATCTAATAATCTTGAATTTCATACCATTTATCAATAAGTAAAAGCGGAAGTCTTGTGATTTAAAAAAAAATGTGCTATATTAATTTAACTTGTTCGACCTATAGTGGAAATCCCGACTGTACATGCATATAGGCGATCAAACTATAACAGTAATATATACAAGTACAGAAGTGATTATAGTCTCCCATCCCAAAAAATATAATACAAAATATCAAAAAGAAATAACTCCCAACGCACGTACTAGCAGGCCTCGGTGTAGGTATGTCAGATATAATCGCCAAGAATCTCCTTACCCTTGTTGGTACTAGTATCTGCACTCAGTTATCACAAAAACCAGATAACGAGTCCAGTAAGTAAAATCCCAAGGAAAACCACCATACATCATAATTTAAGAAATGCAAATTACAATCAATAAATTGTGTAAATCAAGCATGTGGAATAGAAGGAAATTGCAGACGACTACTCAAAACTCATCGCATGAATGTAAACACAAAGATAATCAAATGGGAGTGAATCAACTATCTAAGATGTGTACTGAGGACCTGAAGCCCTGTCGTGGCCTACACCATCGACCTTACAACTGTGTCCTAGACCACACACTACTAAGCGACCACACAACCCAAGATACATAGACGAAAACTAAACCGTCCCAGTAAGAATGACTCATGGATTATAAATGAATTTACAGCTCAAATGAAATACAATAAGTAAATGCAATAATGGTATTCAATTAGGTTTTACATACCTCAAAACTGCGCTTAAAAACTCTGAAAATACCCCCGGTTCGACCCTCGACTAGTCCCCGACTCCAACTACTGTCCCGTGACTCTTGAGATCTAATTTCAAGGTTTATTGGTTAATTAATTTAGTTTATAATCGGTTAGATTCGATTTCATATTTTAATTAAAAGTCAGAGTGACATTAGCGAGCTAATCATATCAATTAGCAAGCTAATCATATCAATTAGCGCGCTAATTGATCTTAGTCACTGTTCATCATAATTTTTCCCAGTGTAATTAGCGCGTTAGTGTTCATCACCTAGCGCGCTAATAGCGCTCTGTCCAGAATTTCTAGATTTAAATTTCTGGCTTCCAAACACCTCCTAAACCCATTTAAACCATCCACACACCTTCACAACACATCACTGACATCAAAACATCATCCCACATGAAATTATCAAGTTTAAACCCCAAAATCAAAGAATTATAAATTCACGACCAAACCCCATTTTATCCAAATTATCCAACTTCTCTCAAATTTGATCAAATCCACAAAACCATGAAATACCAAACTCATGAGCATAAAATCTCAATAAAATATAGTGTTTAATTTCCCAAAAATTCGTTTCAACCTCAATTATACAACGAAACCAAAATTTCATAAAAACCCAAGTTTTAATGAATCAATACCTTTCATCTTGTTGTCGAATGCCTTGATTCACTCTTTCCCTACTCCAGCTAATGATCTTCTTCCTCTTCTCTACGGATTTCTCTCTCAATTTCAATTTTTTACATGTTCGTTTGACTGATCAACCATATATATATAGTTGGTTTTTGATCGATTGTGTGCACACATCTTTAGAATGATCCCGTGGTCATTGATCACCCTGTGTTAGTGAAATTCTTGACACCTTATCATGACATTGGTTGTCTTAAATCACCCTGTTGTGCATTTCGAGAATAATCCTAAGGATGTTGATTTATCCAGCTACAACTATAGGACTTTATCGATATCATTGTAAATGAGGTCACACTAACTTCCCAACCACTCGACACCCCATGCCCCGTGTCCGGAACGCACCCCGAGGCGGTCCTACACTTAGTGTACCTATGTAATTTCCTTATCATGGCCTAAAGTTATTATTAAATTTCATTTAATTATATTCTAACCTTAGTCACATTTTAATTATTTCATTCAAATCTAATCCCCAACACCCAGTCTACAACTACCAAACCCCACGCGTTGGCGCGTTCTACGAACCTAAACCCCGGCTCTCACTCTCGTCCAACAAAATAATTGTAAATACACACCTGTGATGAATAGTACATAAATGATATAAAAATACATCACAGAACTGGCCAACCATCAACACAAAGTCGGTCACCTAGGTCAGTCACCGGTCTAGCCTATCCACGGCATCCACGTATCATCTGAGCTGGCGTCCTAATCTGAATAATTAAATTAAGAGCGTTAAAATTATAACGGGCCGTTACAATTCTTCCCAACTACAAGATATTTCGTCCCAAAATTTGAGTTAGTTGAGACATAGCATGGAATAATTGGGGATAACGTTCTCTCATGGTCGACTCCAATTCTCAGGTAAGTCCCTCCGTACTGTGATGCTGCCACCGCAAGAGTACCTTAGTTATCTCTCTATTCCTGAGAGTCTGGATCTAACGATCTAATATCTCCAACGGTCACTCCTCGTAAGTCGTGTCATGTTGGATATCAACCTGTCGCACGTCAACCATAGGTCGTGGCCCTGTCCTAGCCAATCTTAACATTGAAATATGAAAAGTAGGATGAATCCCTGCTAACTCCACTGGTAAAACTAACTTGTACGCCACACTGCCAACTCTCTCTGCAACTCGATATGGTCCAATAAATCTCATTGCCAGTTTCCATTTAATCATAAACCTCTGCTAGCCCTTCCAAGGAGAAACCTTCAGATAAACCATATCGCCAACCTCATAGCTCAGACTTTCGTGGTATCTATCTGCGTATTTTTGCCTGTCCTGTACATCTCAAAGCCTCTGCCGAATCTATCTAATCTTCTCTGTGCGATCAACAACTATCTCCGGCCCACAATAACTGTATCCTCCAACTCTGCCCAATACGCTAGTAACCTGTAGGGCCTCCCATACAGTGCCTCAAATGGTGGCATTCCAATACTAGCCTGATAGATGTTATTGTAGGCAAACTCACACAGAGGTAAATAGTCCTCCCAAGAACCTCCAAACTATAAAATACAAGCCCGAAGCATATCCTCCAAGATCCGTATTAGTCTCTCTGACTGACCATCTGTCTGAGGATGATAAGCCGTGCTAAATTGCAACTTAGTGCCAAACTGTACCTGTATCACTTCCCAGAACCTCGAAGTAAATTTGGGATCCCTATCTGATACTATAGAAATCGACACCCCATGCAATCTAACAATTTCCTGCTCGAATAGTCTATTCAACTGAAGACACGTGTATCGCATTGAAACTAGTGTAAAATGCGTCGATTTTGTCAGTCTGTCTATCACTACCCAGATAGCATCATGTCTCTTGGAAGTCTACGACAATCCACTGACAAAATCCATAGTAATGTGTTCCCATTTCCACTGAGGAATAGGTAATGGCTGCAATAATCCTCCAGGTCGTCTGTGCTCCGCCTTCACCTGCTGACATATATGACACCCTCGAACATATTCACCAATATCAGCCTTCATCCCTGAACACCAAAATAATCTCTGCAAATCATGGTACATCTTGGTTCTGCCTGGATGAACTGTGTATCGCGATCGGTAAGCATCCTCTAATATACTATCTCGTATATCTGGCACTGATGATACCCATAGTCGACTTCGATGTCGCAAACATCCATCAGACGTCTCTGCCCAATCAGTGCACTCGGGATCTCGTGCTAAACCACTGAACTGCTCATAGAGCACATCAGCCCTCTAACACTCTAATACCCACTCTAGTGACCCTATTGGCACTCTTATCTGACCACAAATCTGTACATCATGCGTAGCTGCAACATCTGACATACTGTAACTGATGCTGCCTCCAACAGTCCCATATGTGGATTACTGGTTTGACTGTCGACTCCGCATCTACTCAAAGCATCTACCACCACATTGGTTTTGGCAAGATGATACTCGATCGTAAAGTCATAGTCTTTCAGTAACTCTAACCATCTCCGTTGACGCATATTCAGATGTCTCTGCGTGAAAATATAGCGCGGGCTCTGATGATATGCGTAAAGTACAAACTTCTCTCCATAGAGATAGAGTCTCCAAGCCTTCATCGTAAACCCAACTGTTGCAAGCTCTAAATCGAGTACGGGGTAGTTACACTCGTGTAGCCTCAATCGCCTAGACAAGTAAGCCACTAGTCGTCCCTCCTGCATCAGAACACATCCCAATCCAGTCCCCGAAGCATCGGTGTAAACTGTCAAATTTTTCCCTTGCTCAAGTAAGGTTAATACTGGTGCAGAAGTCAATCGCTTCTTCAACTCCAAAAATGCCCGCTTACACTTCTAAGACCACTCAAAAGGAACATCCTTCTTCATCAGTCTCGTTATCGGTGATGCAATCATGGAGAAATCATGTACAAATCGACGGTAATAACCTGCTAGACCCAAGAAATTTCGTATCTCAAAAATAGTCTCTAGTCTCGTCCAGTCAATCACTGCTCTAATCTTGTCTCCCTCAACGGATATGCCCTGAATGCTGATAACATGTCCAAAAATTTCACCTCCCTCATCTAAAATTCATACTTACTGAATTTCGCATACAGCCAATGCTCCCTTAACGTCGTCAACACCGACTGAAGATGACTCTCGTGATCCTCTTGTGTCTGGCTGTATATCAGTATATCGTTAATGAAAACTATCACATATCGGTCTAAATAAGGTCTCAATACTCGGTGCATCAAATCCATGAAAACAGCTGGAGCGTTCGTCAACCCAAATGGTAACACCGTGAACTCGATCAAACGATATCTGGTAGTGAAAGCATTTTCTTAATGTCCTCTTCTCGAATCCGCAACTGGTGATCTCCTGAGCATAAATCAATCTTCGAGAAGAACTATGCACCATTCAGCTGGTCAAACAGATCGTCAATCCTTGGAAGTGGATAACGGTTCTTAATTGTCACCTGATTCAGCTTCTGGTAGTCTATACACATCCTCATCGATCCATCCTTCTTCCTCACAAATAACACTGGCGCTCTCTAGGGTGACATTTTAGGATGAATAAATCTCTTTGCCAACAATTCCTCTAACTGTCTCCTAACCTCCTCCTGCTCCACCGGTGACATTCGATAAGGTCTGCTAGAAATAGGCTATGTCCCTGGTATCAACTCTATAATAAACTCTATCGCTCGGTTTGGTGGTAATCCGGTTAAATCATCAGGAAAAACATCAGCAAAATCTCGAACTATCGGTACATCCTTAATCCTGGTAGATACTCGAGTCTAATGCTCAACAACCATTGCAAACTCCTCATCTCCTGAGTAGTCAGTAATCTACCCCTCGTAATAGGTAACTCTAACGCAGTCCCAGTAAAAGAAAACTCTGGTAAACCTGAAATACTAAACTCTACCTTTTCTTATAACAATCTATCCGTGCATGATAAGCTAACAGCCACTCCATCCCAAAGAGTGCGTCAAACTCTAAATATTCCAATACTCGTAGATCAGCTGGTAATTGATGTCCGAAAACCTCAATCGTGATGTCCTGAACTATCCGATTAGGGTAAATCTTATCCCCAGCAGCCGTGCTGAGAACAAGATGGGTCTCAAGTGTGTGCGTGTCTAACCCTAATTCCACAAATAACCATCCAGCAATAAAAGATAGTGTACTACCAGAATCAAATATAGCATGAATAGGTCTACTATAAATGTACAACGTACCCTCAACTAGCTACCTAGTAGCTCCAGAATTTGGTTGTGCCACCGCGTGCGCTCTTTCCCTATCAAAACCTGAATCCCGTCAGAGTTATGGTTCTCTGCACTCAAATCACAAGTGTCCACGCTGGCCGCACCTATAACATCTGCGTGTCTCCCGCCTCCTAGTTCGCCTGTCATCAGATCCCTGACCCTGACCCCAGTCCCTCTGACCCCTATCACGGTTACCCCGATGTCTATCCTGGTGCTTTGGCGGAGGCAGTCGGCACTGCTACTTGGATGGAGCTATCGTGTGCACTAACTGACTATCATCCCCTCTCCGCTGCTTTGGACGCCTATCTTGTCTACCCTGATCCTGCCTCTGCTGATCAGACTGATCCCTTTGTCTCTTTGGCCTCTAATAAGATCGAGAACTCTGCCCAAACCTGTCCATAAGCTTGCCTCTGTGTCGTAGGTATGTTTCACGAGCCAATGCCCTATCATAAACAAGCTGTAGCATCACAGCTCCACTCGCGACAATCACACAACCAATCCTCTCATCCAAACCCTTAATGAAATAATAAATCTGAAGTCTCTCAATGTCGCCACGTCCATGGCATACATCATAAGGTATTGGAATCTATCCATGTACTGTGATACTATCATGGTACCCTGTCTCAATGCCAATAACTGCTCTCTCAACCTCAATTGCACCTCAATGGGAATATACTCATCGAGAAATAACTGTCGAAACACTGCCCACGTCGATGGTATGGAATGCATGTCAGTGTGGGTGGTCCACCAAACTGCTGCCTAACCTCTCAAACAATATCTTGAGATACGCTTCTGATCTGCCTCAGGTACCTCTAACAGCTAGTGTAATCATCGATGTGTCATCAACCAACGCCCTCCAATCTCGGGATCACTTACTCCAGCAAAATACGTGGGATTGAACCTCATAAAGTCCTTCACCATTTTCACTACCTCTGACATCCTAGTCCTAGCAGTCGAAACCCCTACCCGCTGTTCTACAGTAGCAGGCATCACCTCGGTAGTCTCCACTGGTGTCCCACTAGGCTCAGCCTTCTCTGTCAACGTCTCTATCACAGCTACCAGTGTGTCAACTGCTGGTGCAATCACAGTCGAAAGGGTAGGTGCAGTTAACTCAGCAGTTGGTGCTACTGCAGGTATCCTTGAGCTCCGTATGTACTCCATTAGCTCAGCCATCTCTGCCTACTGCAATAACTGCTGATCCGTAACTCTCCGCGCCATGTCTCGCAGATCGGCTACCTCTCTAACGGTAGGATCACTGGTCTCCCCAACTTCCTTCTGTGTAGTCGGCGAGGTAGTAGGAGTCTGCCCATCTATAGTAGTCTGCATCGATTTGCGTATCCTAATTAGTTCCTAATATACGTATGCATATAGTATATATACGACAAATATATATATCACATAACAATCCTAACTTTACCCGTTACCTTCACTTCCCAACTAAAAGTTCTAGGCAATTCATCGGGTTTCCACATCTAATTTTTTTGTTTAAAGTTTATGCTCTTGACAAATTTTATCTCGAGGTTCCTTGAAACTCTCACTCTGATACCAACTGTGACAGCCCCAAATTCTGGGGTCACCCCGTATAATAGATACTTCTTTAGCCCATGTACCAGAAGTACTTGCCACATCACTCATCCATCCCATTATCTAATAATCTTGAATTTCATGCCATTTATCCATAAATAAAAGCAGAAGTCTTGTGATTTAAAAAAAATGTGCTATATTAATTTGACTTGTTCAACCTATAGTGGAAATCCCTATTGTACATGCATATAGGCGATCAAACTACAAAAGTAATATATACAAGTACAGAAGTGATTATAGTCTCCCATCCAAAAAAATATAATATAAAATATCAAAAAGAAATAACTACCAGCGCACGTACTAGCAGGCCCAGGCATAGGTAAGTCAGATATAATCGCCAAAAATCTCCTTACCCTTGCTGGTACTAAGATCTGCACTCAGTCATCACAAAAACCAAATAACGAGTCCAGTAAGTAAAATCCTAAGGAAAACCACCATACATCATAATTTAAGAAATGCAAATGACAATCAATAAATTGTGTAAATCATACATGCAGAATAGAAGGAAATTGCAGACGACTGCTTAAAGCTCATCGCATGAATGTAAACACAAAGATAATCAAATGGGAGTGAACCAGCCATCCAAGATATGTACTGAGGACCAGGAGCCCTGTCATGGCCTACACCATCGACCCTACAACTGTTGAAACCACACCCAAGAGGGGGTGAATTGGGTGTATCAAGAAGTTATCGCCTTTTTAATTTTAGTTCAATAATTAAGATGATATATGCTCACCAAAACCCGAATGTGAATGATATGCAAGTGAATGGGATGGAAGAGATGGAAAGTGACACACGATTTTCAATGGTTTGATCCAATGATCTACATCCACTATCTAACATCCTCGGTTAGTATTTTTAATCCCCCACTTATATTTCAAACAAGTGTTACAACCTAAGCATACAAGCCTAGAATGCCTAATCACAATTAGGACTTCCTACTTAGTCACAACTAGGGTTTATGCCTAGCCTCAACTAGGTCTCCCCCATTGACTTAGACTTCACTAAGTCTTACAATCATCCAATTTAAACAAGTGGCTGAAAAATAATGAAATACACTTTACAACATAAAGTGGTATCAAATTCAAACACTAGCAAGCCTCCTAGAGCCTAACAACTCTAATGCATGCAAGTATGAGAATAAATGGAATATGCAAATATGTCACTGATTTTATTGCAAATCCCAAATATGAAATCATTTCAAAAATCTAATGTATTAGTGCAAAACCGATTTCAAAGCTAAGAACAATAGTTAACGAAAATCAAGTTTAAGTGCAAAACTTTTGTTCAAATCAATCTTAGGGTTTAATAAAATAAGTTTAAGTGCAAAACCCAAGATGAAAGTGTTCAAACTCACAACAAAATGATTTTCAATTCAAACACATACAACTATGTAGATTAAGCACAAGAAAATATGCTAGAACAAGGACTTTCTTACAACCAAGAAGATGACAAAGGAAATCAATTTTGAAGAGATTCTTGTACTCTTTTGAAAGCCTCAAAAGTGCTCGATTTTGGAGTTAAAGGATAGCTACAAGAATCTTCTTTTTCTCCTTCACAAAAATCAAAGTTCTTCTCTTTGTAGGTTTTGAGCTTTTAAGTGCGTTTCTTCCTTGTTATCACAAAACCATGTTCTTGGTGGTTTTATAGTGTTAGATATCCCATCTTACCAGTTTTTGACCGTTTTAGGGATCCAAGAGTCTAGAATTCATCAAGAATTCAAATTAAAGTGTGTTTTCCAGTTTTTTAAAAAAGGCGACAGGTATGCAATTAGTGCGCTAATGCTGAGACATAGCGCGCTAACTACAGGGACCTCAGAATAATTATTTTGTCCCTTTGTGTTAGCGACCCTTAAACACGTCTAGGACCCAACCAACCCTCATAAAACATGAAATATATGTTTAATATGGGTCATTAAGCCTATTTAGGTAGTCCAGATATTTTTACAAATCCCGAAAATGGAAAATCTAGATTTCATAACGTGCGAGGGACTTTTCTGCAAATTTGCAGTTTTCTTTTCAAAAACCTTCCAAAAACAAGTTTTTTCTTTTTCGAAAACTTCCACAATGATCTTCAAAATGTCAATTACCATGAACACATAGTTTCACATTGTTTAAACTCATAGACCTAGTCATGTGTTAAAGTTCCATTTTGAAACTTCGAGTAATCTCATGATATTGAAAAATTCATTTAAGAAACTCGATGAGCATGAATTAATGCATTTGGCTTGCGTGAATGAACTTGTATACCTTACATCAAAATTACAAACTGTAGTTTGATTTTTCGTCTTCATTCCTTCATGAATGTCGAGTCTTGAACTTGTATGGCTTGAATACCCGTGATGTGATGTTTTGCACCCTTTAACAAAAAGTGAAATGCACTTGATATTTATTAGTACATTTTCACCTTGTTTGTTTCCATCAAAGTCTCAGTCGGAGTTATAGTGACTAACCACTTAGTCCAATAACTGTGTCCTAGACCACACACCTACTAAGCGACCACACAACCCAGGATACACAGACGGAAACTAAACCGTCCCAGTAAGAATGACTCATGGATTATAAATAAATTTAAAGCTCAAAAGAAATACAATAAGTAAATGAAATAATGGTATTCAATTGGGTTTTACGTACCTAAAAACTGCGCTCAAAAACCCTGAAAATACCCCCGATCCGACTCTCGACTAGTCCCCAACTCCAACTACTGTCCCGTGACTCATGAGATCTAATTTTGAGGTTTATTGGTTAAGTAATTTAGTTTATATTCGGTTAGGTTCGATTTCATATTTTAATTAAAATCCAGAGTGACATTAACACGCTAATCAGATCAATTAGTACGCTAATTGATCTTAGTCACTGTTCATCATCATTTTTCCCAGTGTGATTAGCGCGCTAATAGCGCTCTGTCCAGAATTTCCAGATTTAAATTTTTGGGTTCCAAACACCTCCTAAACCCATTTAAACCATTCACACACCTTCACAACACATCATTAACATCAAAACATCATCCCACACGAAATTATCAAGTTTAAACCCCAAAATCAAAGAATTATAAATTCACGTCCAAAACCCATTTTATCGAAATTATCCAACTTCTTTATAATTTGATCAAATCCACAAAACCATGTATTACCAAACTCATGAGCATGAAATGTCAATAAAATACAGTGTTTAATTCCCCAAAATTTGTTTGAACCTCAATTATCTAACAAAACCAAAATTTCATAAAAACCCAAGTTTTGATGAATCAATACCTTTGATCTTGTTGTTGAATGCCTTGATTTACTCTCTCCCTACTCTAGCTAATGATCTTCTTCCTCTTTTCCACGGATTTCTCTCAATTTCACTTTTTTACACGTTCGTTTGATCGATCAACCATATATATAGTTGGTTTTTGATCTATTATGTGCACACATCTCAAGAACGATCCTATGGTCACTAATCACCCTATGTCACTGAAATTCTTGACACCTTATCATGACACTGGTTGTCTTAAATTACCCTATTGTGCATCTCGAGAATAATCCTAAGGATGCTGATTTATCCAGCTACAACTATAGGACTTTATTGATATCAATTGATTTAACTTATATAAATTATCTATACCCTCAATAAATTCCATAAAAATTAAATGAGGTCACACTAACATCCCAACCACTCGACACCCCGTGTCCTGTGTCTAGCACGCACCCTGAGGCGGTCCTACACTTAATTACCTATGTAATTTCCTTATCATGGCATAAAGTTATTATTAAATTTCAATAATTATATTCCTCAACCTTAGTCACATTTTAATTATTTAATTCAAATCTAATCCCCAACACCCAGTCTACAACTACCGAACCCCATGCGTTGGCGCGTTCTATGAATCAAAAACCCGGCTCTCACTCTCGCCCGACTAAATAATTGTAAATACACACCTGTGATGAATAGTACATAAATGATATAAAAATACATCACAGAACTGGCCAACCATCAACACAAAGTCAGTCACCTAGGTCAGCCTCCGGTCTAGCCTATCTATGGCATCCACGTGTCGTCCGAGCTGGCATCCTAATATGAATAATTAAATTAACGGCGTTAAAATTATTACGGGTCGTTACAACTGAGGACACCCGTTATGGCTACCACGACACCATCGACCCCGACTACACTTTTTCCACCCATTACGACTACTCAGGGAGCAGAGATGCCTGTGGTTATAGCTTCTACGACACTGATCCCGATTACAGTGATGCTAGAAATGATAGTTGCATAAATAGCACAGGCAGAGGTTATTGTACATTTGGTCCATACTAAGGAGGCACCAGCTACACCTGTAGCAACTACAGAGACTACTCCGGTTACAACTCCGGAGAAGTGTCACAGAGCCACTGCTGAGACGAGACAATGGAGAGAATTCAAGAGGCAAGACCCTGTCAAGTTCTTTGGTGGTATAGACGTAACAACGACAGAGCTTTTCCTGAAGAATTATGAGAAGATTGATACCATCTTCGTGACTGAGGATCACAAAAGAGCGACGATTTCTTCATTTATGTTACAAGGGGAGTCAGATAACTGGTGGACGACCATTGTCACTACCTAAGGCATTCCGAGAAACTGGATCGACTTCAAGACCTAGTTTAACCAGAAGTACTTTCCACCGACGGTGTTACGGGCAAAGAGGAATGAGTTCACATCACTGAGACAATCTACTAGCCAGCTGGTAATGGATTACATGGGAAGATTTATCTAGTTGTAGCATTATGTCGGAGGATTAGCTAATTCAGAGACTGATAGGATTTACTACTTCATTGAGGGTTTGCTACATGCGATTTGAGTATTCATGGTCACCATCGAGCTAGAGACTTTACAACGAGCATACGAGCGGAGTCTGGCAAAAGAGAGTTACCTAATTACTCACCTAAAGGAGGCGAGATCGACTAGACTAGAAACCTGATCCAAGGATCATCAGAACAAAACACAAAGGAATAACTGGTTTCGATACCGAGATTCCATAGTAGGGTCCGTTGCACCTCCTACTCGACCGGTACAAACGACATTACTAGTGTCAAGCTTTGCTAGTCATCCTTCATAACCTACTAAACCTAGACAACAGTCACATGGACAGTCTATTGCAAGCAGAGATTCTAGCAGATAAGGTAGACAAAGGCAGATACAGAGGTCTAGGCAGACTCAAACTCAGAGATCTACGTAGAGTCGAGGACAGGTTCAAACTCAGGGAGCACGGGATACACACATTTGTTTCAGATGCGGTAAGGTTGGACACATCCAGGCTCGGTATACATAGCCATAGCACAACCAGCACCAGAGGGAGTGCGTGTAGGTCGCAGTCGAGCCAAATCAGGGGGCATCCCAAAACCTAGTTAAGGGTATGATTTCCATTTGTAGTACTTTCATGCATACCATTTTCGATTGCTATTCCACTGTGTCATTCGTTTCTAGATGCATTAAAGATATGTTAGGGTTGAGACCTATTAGACTTAGTAGATCCTTGATCTTTAGCACGCCTGCTGGGGATAATATATACCCAAACTTTTTGTGTGTTGATTGTTCGGTAGAGATAGAGGGCTACGAGTTTACTGCTGACATGAAAGTGCTAGAGTTTATTGAGTTCGATGCATTACTAGGCATGGACTAGTTAGGAGCGTACCATGCCCAGATCGGTTGTTATGAGAAGACTATTATGATTTCGTTGGCAGATGGTATGGAGATCAGCATTCAGGGTACAACACCATTAATTCCGATCACCAGAGGCAGAGATGTCACGAGTGGAGAGATCTAGACTTTTGCCAGCGTTATGAGTACTGGTATGAAATAGGAAATCAGCATATCCGGCATACCAATCATGTGTGAGTTCACTGACGTATTTCTAGAGGATTTATCATGATTACCACTGCTGAGGGTTATCGACTTCATCGTTGACTTAGTCCCAAGGACTAGACCGATTTTGATACCACCATATAGGATGGCACCACGAGAGCTGGAGGAGCTAAGGAGTCAGCTAGATGAGCTATTAGAGCTTAGTTTCATCAATCCTAGTATGTCGCCATAGGGAGCGCCAATACTGTTTGTGAAGAAGAAGGACGGTAGTTTGAGGCTATTTATAGACTGTTTCCAGCTGAACCAGGGCAATGAAGAACAAGTACCCGTTGTCGCGCATTGACGATTTGTTTGATCAGCTGACCGAAACATAGTGGTTCTTGAAGATAGATCTGTGGTCAGGCTATCATTAGCTCAGGATGAGGGCTGAGGATCAGAGAATACAACATTCAGTATGAGATATTATCACTTCCAGTTCACAGTCATGCCATTCGGTTTGACTAATGCACCGGTGATGTTCATGGATGTCATGCAGCGAGTAATGAAAGAGTACTTAGATATATTTATGATTGGGTTCATCGATGACATCTTTATCTATTCTAAGACTCGTGAGGAGCACGAGGGGCATCTTCGAGCAGTATTGTAGACTCTGAGGGACCACCGACTCTATATTAAGTTCTGCAAGTGCGAGTTTTCTCTGCCAGGGTGAGATTTTTGGGTGCATAGTTGGAGATACCATTGTTTTTGTTGATCTAGAGAAGATTAAAGCCATAATTGAGTGACCTACTTCGACTACCGTGACGCAGGTTCTCAGTTTTCTGGGGTTGGTAGGATAGTATCGTCAATTCATGCAGAACTTCTCCAAGATCGTTGCACCGATAACGAAACTGACTCAGAAGAACATGAAGTTAGACTAGAATGAGGAATGTGAGTAGGCATTCACCATTCTAAAGGAGAAACTGACTATCGCACCTGTCCTAGCATTGCCCGAATTAGGAAGGACCTAGTCGTGTACAACGATGCGTCGAAGATTGGTTTGGGTTATGTATTGATGCAGGAGGGCAAAGTTATCACTTATGCATCCCGACAGCTAAAGGTTCATAAGAGGAACTACCCGACCCATGACTTAGAGTTGGTGGCGATAGTGTTTGCATTGAGAATATAGAGGCACCATTTGTATGGCATGCGATTCGAGTTGTTCACAGACCATAAGAGCTTGAAGTACATATTCTCTCAAAAGGAGTTAAATCTGAGATAGAGGCATTAGCTTGAATCCCTAAAGGACTACAATTTTGCACTCGAGTATCATTTGGGGAAAGCCAATGTTGTTGATGATGTTTTGAGCTACAAAGGATTTGATGCTAAGGTAGTTGTATGTCGTATGACCCACGAGTATGCGTTACTTGAGGAAGCCGAGATGATGAGTTCAGCAGACGTACCGATGACTAACAGGACACAGATATGTGGTCAAATGAGGTTGCAGACCATCTCACTTGACGATGTTCACAAGGGACAGCAGGGCGATGCGTCACACTAGTAATACAGTGCGATGGCGGACTGTTCAGAGTATCCAAATTTGAGTCGGTCAACAAACTCTAACTTGAGGTATCGTGGGCGACTGTGGATTCCATTGGTGACTGACTTGCGCACCGATATACTTCAAAAGGCTCGTCATTCTCATTTTTCTGTGCATTCGAGTTGGACCAAGATGTACACTGATATGCGACGTCTCTTTTGGTTGTCGGGGATGAAGTCCATTGTGTCAGAGTTCATTAAAACGTATGATATATGCTGGTGCGTGAAGGTTGAATATCGATGGCCTAGAGGATTACTGCAGCCCCTACCCATTCCTCGCTGGAAGTGGGAGCATATTATTATGGATTTCGTTAGTGGCTTGCCCCAATATCCTCGTGGTCACGATAGCATCTTGAAAATTGTGGATAGATTGACGAAATCTGCTCATTTCATACCAGTATCCACTACACATCGAGTTGACAGACTGAGCATCCTCTACGAGTACGAGATTGTCAAATTGCACGGAGTTTCATCGTCGATTGTGTTAGATCGAGAGGCGCAGTTCACTTCATTGTTCTGGTAGAGCATGCAGGCTCATCTCGGCACTAGATTGGAGTTGAGTACGACGTTCCATTCGTAGACAGACAGACAGTCCGAGAGGTTGATCCTGGTGTTGGAAAAGATGCCTAGGATATGTGTTTTGGAGTACGGCGGGTCATGGAAAAAGTACCTTCATTTGTGGAAGTTCGCATACAACAAAAGTTATCAAGCTAGTATCGGTATGGCACCATTCGACGCGCTATATGGCAGGCCTTGTAGATCATCTACTTGTTGGGCTAAGCCAGAGGATGTTGTGGCAATTAGTCCTGAGACTATTGTTGATCATATTGAGAAGGTAAGACAAATTTTTCTGAGACTTAAGGGTGCCTAGGAGCGGCAAAAGAAGTACTATGACAAGTATCACGATGGGCTTCAGTATGATTTAGGACACTATGTATACCTGAAGGTCTCTCCATTGAAGGGCCACAAACTATTCAAAATCAAGGGACAGCTCGCTCCTAGATATTTCGGTCCCTTTAAGATTGTGAAGAGAGTCGGTAAGGTTGTTTATAGTTGGAGTTATTGCCAAAGGTCGCCGGTGTTCTTCCAGTATTCCATATTTCGATGCTTCAACAAGACAAGTCAAATGGAGGACGACGACTGTGACTACCCTTCTCCTAATCAAGGGCACTGCCCAACCTAATCCCATAATTAAGCCTTAATCATAACACATAGGACCTAATTACGTATTAGTCAGCATTTTTAACCCAAGTTTCTAACTTGATCGCGTTCAGGATAAATAATACACTAACTCTACCAATTTCTATAACTTAGAGTCGTTTAAAATAGTTAAAAGTTAGTTTAGTTAGCAAAAGTCTTAACATGATTTTAGCAGAAGTTTTAACATGTTTTCTAGCGGAAATTTTTGAAGGTGACCCAAAATGGGAGCTGAATTGGGCTACCGAGCAGTTATCGCCTTTTTGAATATAATTCAATAATTAAGATGATATATGCTCACCAAAACGTAAATATGGATGCTATGCAAGTGAATGGGGTAGAAGAGATAGAAATGAGACACATGATATATAGTGGTTCGATCCAACCGATCTACATCCACTACCTAACCTCCCCGGTTAGGATTTTTAACCCCCACTTATATTACCAATAAGTGTTACACCCTAAGCTAACTAGCCTAGTGAATGCCTATCCTCAACTAGGTCTTTTACAAGATGCCTTATCGCAATAAGGTCTTATACAACCACGTAGCTGTAAATAGGATTTATGCCTAGCCTCAATTAGGTATTTCCTTTCGACTTAGATCCCACTAGGTCTTACAATCAAAGTTTGATGAATACAATAAAATACACTTTACAAAATAAAGCGGCACCAAGCTCAAATACAAGTAAGCCTCCTAGAGCCTAACCACTCTAATGCATGCAAGTATGAAAACAATTGAGAAATGCAAAGATATCACTGATTTTATGCAAAACTTAAATATGAAACCGTTTCAAACAAATCAATTAGAACAAATCCGGTTTTAAATCCAGTGAACAAGAAGTTTGATAAAATTCAAGTTTAAGTGCAAACTCTTGTCCAAATCAGTCGTAGGGTTTAGTAAATCAAATTTAAGTGCGAAACCCAAGACAAATGTATTTAACAACACAACAAGTGATTTCCTAAGTCAAGCACACAAGAATATATAATTTAAGCACAAGAAAGACTAGGAAATAGGACTTTCTTACAACCCTAAGATGATGACTTGAAAATTAATTTTGGAGAGGTTGTAATACACCTAAGAAGGCCTCTAGAATGCTGGTTTTAAGATTGATTCAACAGCCTGAAAGTATTCCTTGTGTCCTTTACAAAACTCCAAGCTCTTCCTCTTAAAAATTTGAGCACTTGTGCTTTTCTTTCTCCTCAAAACAAATCCTTTGTGCTTAGTTGTTTGAGAGTATTCTATATTCTTATATAATAGTTTTATGACCGTTCTAGGGATCCAAGGGCTGAGATTTTATCAAAAATTCAAATTAAAGTGTGTTTTCAACTTTATAAAAAAGCTGTTAGGAAATGAATTAGCGCACTAATTTTCTAACCTAGCATGCTAATTCTGCACTTAGCGTGCTAATAAAAATATTAGCGCGCTAATAGTCAGGGGCCTCAAAATAATATTTTTGACCAAAGAAGTAACGACCCTTTATCACGTCTGGGACCCTACCAAACCTCATATAACGTGCCATACATGTTTGTTATGGGTCATATAGCCTATTTGGGTGGTCCGGATATTTTTACAAAACTCGAAAATGAAAAATCTCAGTTTCATTACATGCGAGGGGCTTTTCTGCAAATATGCAGTTTTCTTTTCAAAAACATTTCAAAAATAGATTTTTCTTTTTCGAAAACTTCTACAATGATTTTCAAAGTAGGATATGAACATAAACACATAGTTTGACATTGTTTAAACTTATAGACCGAGTCATGTATTAAGTTTCACTTAAAACTTCAAGTAATCACTTGACATTTTAAAATCCATTTGAAAAGCTCGATGTGCATGAACTAATGCAATAGGCTTGCGTAAATGAACTTATATACCTTACATCAATGTTACAACTCGTGGTTCCATTTTTCGTCTTCTTTTCCTTATGTTTGCCGAATCTTAAACTTATATGGCTTGAATACTTGAATACTCGAGATTGTGATGCTTTGCAACCTTTGACGAAACTGAAATACACTTGATAAACTTATTAGTATATTTTCACCTTGTTTGTTTTCATCAAAATCCTGGTCAGAGTTAGAGTGACTAACCACATAGTCCAACAATCTCCCCCTTTTTGATGATAACAAACAATGTGAACTTGACAAGCATAAAACATAATACAAGTGTATGAACATCACATTCATGGTTTTACACAAAATTTATACTGTCTCAAGTTCAACAACCTTTCTCCCCTGTTTGATATTATCAAAAAGTGGGGCATGTAAAATCATGATGCAAATAGAGTGCTAGAAAATGAATGAATCCAATAAATAGAGTTCAAATACATTCTCCTCCATTTTATAAAAATGATACCAAATTAGGACTCCCCATATCAATATGCATCAAATGTAAGCTCAAGGAAATAATTGAAAGCATAAGCTCCCCCTATCAACATGCATGTTCAAATTCATGATACTAATATATTTCTTATTTTAGGTAAATGTCTCACAAAAAAATGATTAGATACCAACAAAAATGGGTATGAAGTCTCCCCCTATCAATATGCATCAATATCATTCACACTATATATAATTCTCCCCTGATGTAAAACAATGCATGCATGAACTCAGTTGTGGCTTTGACATATGAGTCAACAACATAGTGAATGTCTTGTTTGTCTGGCCAAGCGGCATTAGCGCGCTAATGGATCAGTTTAGCAATCTGGGCCAGGGTGAATTAGTGCACTAATTTCCATACCTAGCATGCTAATTGCTCTTTGGAATTTCGGAAATAAAATTTTTGAGTTTTTGACGCACAACTCTGATTTACCTCAAACTTCATGGACACTTCACTTAAAACATATAAAGAGGATTTAAACACCTAAAACATGTGTAGAAGGTCTGATTCACGGGACATGCTTAATTCACGTCGTGTTAATGGTTTCGGCCCAAAGGGGCTTGGCTATATTGTATTTATTTATCATGGTCCTACACATAATGCATATGAAATGCAAGCATGGCACCAAAAATAATAATATAAGCACGCTATGTGTATGTGACTAATGCAAGACCTATCATGCTTAACTCTTATACATTAATCTATCATTTTAGCACATTCATATTCCAAAGTAAATCTAATTCGCTCTATGAATCATGGACTTTGGTACCCATATACCTTGTGCTCCATAAAATGTGTATCATATACATTCTTTTCTACCCATGCTAGTTTACTTATATTGGTCTTATTTAAGACACATTTGCCAATATTATGAGATCTATTGCATTTGAAGCATTTCTTAGATTTGGCCAATAACTTTCCATAGCTTAATAGGCTAGCACTATAGCCTATGCCTCTCTTGTTGAGTGCACGTCGTTGTGCGCCCAATATCATGTCAAACATCTTAGTACCACTTGTGAACTTGGTCACCGTGGTGGTCAAGTCCTCTACGTCTTTTGCTAAACCATTTCTCTCATTTATGACCAATTCTAAGTCATATTGGAGATCATTGATAATCTCATTTTAAGATTCAATCTCACTAATGGCTTTGATCAAGCTCTTTTTGAGTTGCTTGGTCTTTTTGACCTCTTTTTCTAACTCGTTCCTAAGGTCATGAGCATTTAGCATATCATTCAATGCATTTACATCATCACAATTAAAAGAGATAGAGTCACTTACCTCACTCCTTGCCATAAGACAAAGGATAGCCTTCTCATTTTTCGACTCAGAGTCGGAGCTAGATGATGAAGATGATGATGATGAGTCGTATCGCTTGCTTCTCTTCATGTACTTGCATTTCGTCATCATATGTCCTGGTTTGCGACACTTGTAACAAATTATATCACGTGATTTGCTTGCTTTGTTTGCACCTTTGTACTTCTTGTACTTGTCTCTTTTGTATGTAGCCTTCTTGAGCTTTCTTGACAACATGGTCACTTCTTATTAAATAGAATCATTCTCACTTGAACTTACATCATCTTCAGTCGGTGAACAAGTAGCTTTCAAGGTATGCTTCTTCTTTGACTCTTGCTTGGTCATTCCACCAAGTGCTTCCAATCTTGCACGGTCCTTTAGCTCGAATTCATGGATCGTCAACTCTCCACATAATGCATCAAAAGTGTAATCTCTAAGGTTTTGTGCCGATTGAATAGCATACTTTTTTGCATCCCATTCCTTAGGCAAGCCTCTAAGGAACTTTTACACTGAGTTCTCTTGATCATAATATTTGCCAAGGTTTTTTATCTCATTCAAAAGCTTTGTGAACTTTATGATGGCCATGGCTATGTCTTCATGAGGCTCAACTCAAAAAGTCTCATAACGTTCTTCAAGAATCCTCAATTTAGTGTTCTTGACTTGTTGTGTCTCTTCATAATGTACTTCAAGCTTTTCCCACAATTTCTTAGCCATCTCACATGCACCAATCCGGTTAAACTCGTTTTCACTTAGTGCACAAAATAAATGATTCATTGCTTGATCATTAGATAGCTCAAGTCTTGCCTCGGCGGGAGTGTAGTCTTTTCCGGCCATGTTTGGTGGAGTGTCATCATCCATGATAGAATCCCACAAATGTCTACCTTGTGCTCAAATGTAGAACTTCATTCGAACTTTTCAATGAATATAGTTGGTCCCCTCAAAGTAGGGGGCCTAACTAATGAGTTGCCTTCCCTAAGGCGAGCGGAATCTAATGTTTGCATCCTTACAAGAAAACACTCAAAGATACATTAGTAACACTTTGAGCAATAACCCGCTCTGATACCAATTGAAGGTTACCCAAGAGGGAGGTGAATTGGGTTATCGAGTAGTTATCGCCTTTTTCAATATAATTCAATAATCAAGATGATATACGCTCACCAAAACGTAAATATGGATGCTATGCAAGTGAATAGGGTAGAAGAGATGGAAATAAGACACACGATATATAGTGGTTCGATCCAACCAATCGACATCCACTACCTAACCTCCCCGATTATGATTTTTAACACCTACTTATATTACCAATAAGTGTTACACCCTAAGCTAATTAGCCTAGCGAATGCCTAGCCTCAACTAGGTCTTTTACAAGATGTCTTATCACAATAAGGTCTTATACAACTACCTAGCCGCAACTAGGATTTATGCCTAGCCTCAATTAGGTCTTCCCTTTTGACTTAGATCCCACTACGTCTTACAATCAACATTTGATGAATACAATAAAATACACTTTACAAAGTAAAGTGACACCAAGTTTAAATACAAGCAAGCCACCTAGAGCATAACCACTCTAATGCATGCAAGTATGAAAACAATTGAGAAATGTAAAGATATCACTAATTTTATGCAAAACTCAAATATGAAACCGTTTCAAACAAATCGATTAGAACAAATCTGGTTTTAAATCCAATGAACAAGAAGTTTGATAAAATTAAGTTTAAGTACAAACTCTTGTCCAAATCAGTCATAGGGTTTAGTAAATCAAGTTTAAGTGCAAAACCCAAGACAAATGTGTTTAACAACTCAACAAGTGATTTCCTAAGTCAAACACACAAGAATATATAATTTAAGCACAAGAAAGGCTAGGAAATAGGACTTTCTTACAACTCCAAGATGATGACTTGAAAATCAATTTTGGAGAGGTTGTAATACACCTTAGAAGGCCTCAAGAATGTTGGTTTTAAGATTGATTCAACAGCCTCAAAGTATTCCTTGTGTTCTTCACAAAACTCCAAGCTCCTCCTCTTGAAAAATTTGAGCACTTGTATTTTTCTTTCTCCTCAAAACAAATCCTTTGTGCTTAGTTGTTTGAGAGTATTCTATATTCTTTTATAATAGTTTTATGACCGTTCTAGGGATCCAAGGGCTAAGAGTCCATCAAAAATTCAAATTAAAGTGTGTTTTTTAGCTTTATAAAAAAGCTGTCGGGAAAGGAATTAGCGCACTAATTTTTTGACCTAGCGTGCTAATTCTGCACTTAGCGTGCTAATAAAAATATTAGCGCACTAATAGTCAAGGGCCTCAAAATAATATTTTTGACTATAGAGTTAACGACCCTTTATCACGTCTGAAACCTTACCAAACCACATATAACATGTCATACGTATTTGTTATGGGTTATATAGCCTATTTGGGTGGTCCAGATATTTTTACAAATCCCGAAAATGAAAAATCCCGGTTTCATTACATGTGAGGGACTTTTCTGTAAATATGCAGTTTTCTTTTCAAAAATATTTCAAAAACAGATTTTTCTTTTTCAAAAACTTCTACAATGATTTTCAAAGTACGATTTGAACATAAACACATAGTTTAACCTTGTTTAAACTTATAGACCGAGTCATGTGTTAAGTTTCACTTAAAACTTCAAGTAATCACTTGACATTTGAAAATTCATTTGAAAAGCTCGATGTGCATGAACTAATGCAATAGGCTTGCATAAATAAACTTGTATACCTTACATAATGTTACAACTCGTGGTTCGATCTTTTGTCTTCTTTTCCTTACGTTTGTCAAATCTTGAACTTATATGGCTTGAATACTTGAATACCTGAGATTGTGATGTTTTGCAACATTTGACGAAACTGAAATATACTTGCTAAACTTATTAGTATATTTTCACCTTATTTGTTTCCATCAAAATCCCGGTCAAAGTTAGAGTGACTAACCACTTAGTCCAACAATCTTAACAACAATTTTTTTTAGTGAAAATATTATCATTCAAATGAAACAATTTGATAAACCTAAGTGTGGAAACCAGGAACAACGATCACAATATATATACATATATATATATATATGAACTATGTGGCGAAACATATAAACAGTGTGATAGTAAAAAGTCAAGGAACTAACGCTCAACCCAATATATATACATCCTAATAGTACGAAAGACATAAGTATGTAAAATATAAAAAATATCAAAAACAAGTCCTACAGTCAGTCAGTAATACACTCCCCAAGCTCAGAGGTAGTCGCCAATCTTCTCCTTACTAGGCCTCCTGCTCGACGGATCTACACCCACCGTCATAAAAAGGACAGTGAGTACAAAAGTATAATAGTAATTCCCACATGACCTATCTATTCACATTTTCAAAATAAACGAATGGTATTTAAAAGCATAATGATAGCCAAAGAATGCTCTAAATAAACATGCTAAAAAATACCGATAAACCAAATGAAACTGGCACAAGTTAAGCAGTCTAATCTAGATCCGATCGGCGGTGAGAACTATCTCTTAGCCTTTTCCACTATTTGTATGGAGTTGTGCTCTATATATTATCATATCATTTTTTAATAACCTCAAATGGCGGAGTTGTGTTTTACGCGTATATATTATCTATCATAAATCTCGTTGAACACCCTGGTTCATTACGCCGTGAGTCACGTGAGCATAGTGAGAGTGCCGACATCCCCGAGGTCCCAGGACCCAATGAACCGACCACTCTATAAATATGTAATGGACCCTAGATTCTAAAACTACTTTAAAGCTAACAAAAAAACTCAGTAAAGGAATTCAAGAATAGAATGTTACGTTGCACAAGTAAACAAGAGTACAAGTCCATTCATAAGGTTATCTACCCCTAATAGCATGCTATTTATCATTTTATCACAACTTCTCAATAAAAATGGACATATGTAATGAAAAGAGATAATTAAGTTCAATCAAAAGGTAATATCATGATGGCAAAGCTCAATAAGAGAGAGTTGAAATGAATCATGATATCAAGATCATAAAATAGCATTTTTCAGTCATAAGGACTGTTCAACAATAGAGCAAATGAATTTAAATAAAAATAAAGAGTTCATGTGGGATTACTCAAATCAAACAATTATCCAAGGTAACTCCGCCCTTCCGACGCACAAACCCGTGCACCCGGACTCTCGACACATTTCCCTGTCCCTAGTGTGTTTAGATAGGTATTAGGTTTAGTTTAGGTCAAGTCAAATAGATTGTAAACCTATAACCCAAAACAGCCCATTAAGTTTTTGCAGAACTTCAATTTGATACTTAGCATTGCAGCGTTAATTAAACCATCATAAACTCTAAATCATCAAAGAAACTTGAAAAGAAAGTTTTAGCTCTAGGTCTTAGCTTTCTAGAATGGTATGGTGTACAAGGTTTCGATATAAAATGAAGGAGACATCAAATAGTTTCAAAGACAACTCGAATTAGAATCAAAATCTGATCAGCAAGATTATAAAGATTATTCCTCCCAATTTATAGCTTCAAAAATCATGATTTTTGGTCACAAGTCACTTAACATATCTAAGAATAGCATAATCAAAACTCATCTCATTTGGACATGAATTGGAGGAGTTATGCCTTTTCAACATTCACCTTCAACAATCCTGTCATGACATTTAAATCATCTATTTGCAGAGCATTTTTAAGTAAGAAAGAGCTAGAATTTCAAAAATATGGTGGTGACAAAAGTTGTTTGTCTATGAGTTAGCTTTCATATGGCATTAGAAGCACTTAACTTTGAGTTATGATGAGTGAGTTATGTCCAAATTACAGAGGTTGTATCAAGAAAATCATATTTTTAATTTTACAAAAAGAAACCCAATCTTTGGCAAAGCTTCTCAATTCTGAAATACAACTTACGAAAATCATTTTGTGTTTCAAAATGAGTTAAAACATCATTAAAAACATCTTTGAAATTGATTTTCTGTAAAAAGCCTCAATATTCATAGCCAAGAACACAACAATTGAAGCATAAAAGAGTATAGATGATACCTAAGGTTTTAGCTTTGATGGTTGTAACTTGAGCTTCATTTGATATGCAAATTTAGCTCTCTTATACTCCAATTTCCAGCAAACCAAATCCCCTAACATCTCTGAAATTTCTTGCTTTATTTGCATGCAAATGAGAAGGAAAATGTTTAAGTATTTCTTTTATAGTGTTGGGTTTTCATCAAGTTACACAACTCCATCTCCATGTGAATCAAGGGTCATGAAACACTCCTACTCACTCACTTTTTTTCAGCATAATGACACTTGTCAAGCATGAAACTCCCCTCAATACCACTTGTCAAGCATGTAGTTTCCTTTATCATGGGCATCCATCATTTGATTATTTGTCCATCTCTAAGATGATCTAGTGACCATTAATCACTCCTACTTCCATTAAAATTTCAGCTTGGTGACACAAATGCATGACACAAATTACATAGGAGTGTGTGCTAGTACACATCCCTAGGCATATCCAAAGGGTGGTTGTAATTATATTTGACCATAGGCCTTAATATTTGATTTCATTTAAATAGAACAAAGGCTAAGCAGTAGTTTATTTAAATTGATGTGTATACCATAGGTTTATGTTATGAAATAAATTAATTAACACCCATTTGACTAAACTTAAACTTACCACATTTCTAGCTACCCGATTCTTCGGCTCACACGCAAACCGAGGCGCGTCCCCTCTTGCGTCTCGACACCTATAACTGTATGAACCGACTTAGTTAATCTACACATATTCATATCACTAGGCAAACACCATAACAAATTTATGATATACCTCAGCCATGTGCCTTGCTCGGTGTACGCACCTCACGCGGATCCCACATCACAAGTCGGTGATCCTGATTAAGGAATTAATCAAGAGTTAGGAATTCGAGCCGTGAAAGCGACCGAAGGTAGACTTGAGCGAGATCGACGTACGAGATGATGCCACGTATAAGGAGCAACTGATCCAGATTATTGACCTGAAGGTCAAGACGCTGAGGAATAAAGAGATTCCTTCGGTTCTCGTGAAATGGCAATTTCACAGAGACGAGCTAACCTAGGAGTTAGAGTCTTATATGTGCGAGCACTTTCCCTACCTGTTTGATTTCGGTAACTCTTTAGTCTAGTTTACTTATTAGCTTAATTTCGGGGATGAAAATTTAATAAGTGCGGGAGACTGTAACAACCATCAAAATTTAATCCGACTTGTGTTACACTTGTCTAAATCGTGACCCAGCTATCGTGATGCGTTGACTAATTTGGACTTCAGGAGTCGGCACCAAGGTAATTTAATGTTTCTTAGATGTTTGTATTAATGTTGTAGTCTAATACGAGTCTCGAGCCGTTTTGGCAATTGTTTAGTCTAAGTGAGGCTTCGCCTAAGTAAATGAGAGAAATAAAACACAGAAAACCTTCATAAATAAATTTTAAATAATAATTATAATATTTTATTTGAGTCGAAATGTGGGCGCGACGACGAGCACACAACGGGCGGGTTGTGGTGCGATTCGGGCTGAAAAGCGCAGGATTAACACGAGAGCTGAATAGTTAAGTGACATCTTAGTCACTTAAGGGAGTTAACAAGTGGAGTTAGCGGTGTGGACATCTTAGAAAGGAGGGTGTAGGATCTACCTAGGGATAAGTGTATGTAGATTGATAAAAATGGGTCTTATATTAGAGCTTCTCTCATCCATTTTCCCCATTTCTCTATTTCTTTTTCTCTCTCCTTTCCTCTCCTCCTCTTTCTTTCTCTCTTCTTGCTTGGTGAGCAAGCCACCACAAGGGGGTGGTGCCGGACCACTGAAAATCCTAACCAGATTGAAGGTGAGACACATTGCTCTTCTTTTGCCTTTATTCAGTTTTTAGAGTTGTTCCTCTTCTGTATTATTGGGTTTTTTGTTGCTTAGTTGCTACTATATCTTCGCCATGATCAAGGGTGGCTTGCCGAGACAATCCTTGTGTTCCACCAGTGTCTCGGCAACCCCTGGAGCGAGCAACACTCGGTGTCGAGCCGGTGTTGTTGGTTAATGTTGGGTTTGTATTTCCGTCGGTTTTTCAATTTAATTGGGGATATCTCAAATCCCTTGACATTTACCGATGTTTTTATGATGATCTGAAGTTTGATTTAGAGTGGATTTGATACCTGGAAATGTGTTATTAATGATCGCCATGGGTGGCGTAAAAATGGAAGAGTCGAACAGATGTTTTGGTGATTTCTAGATTTTTTGGGTTGTTCTAAGAGACGTCGTTGAGACGCCGCGCTTTTTATAGCGTAGCTGCATTTCTTACAGACGTGTGATACAGAGTCGTATGTCGATTTTCCATCCATGCTGTGGAGACGCCGTGAGAGGAATGTTCATGGCAGCATCTCTCGCGGCACCTCAAATAGTGTCTTTGATTTTGAAATCTTGTTGTGGCGACGCCGTGAAGAACAACGCCCCTAGCCATCATGGCGGCGCATGTATGGAAACGTGAATACATCACAGACGTCATGAACACGTCGTGGGCCAATGTACTCACGGCGTGACTCACATACATGTCGACTAGGGAATCAAATTTATACGCCGTGAAAGCGCCATGGGGACGTCCTTCTGGACAGCACCTCCCACGGCGTCTCAGGCAGTACACAAACTATAATTTCTAAAAATTTATAAAAAATATCTAGGAAACTTTCGGTGTTTATCTTAGGTTATATATTGATCATAAACCCTATCCATTGGGGTTCAAAACCTTTGCCAGGTAGTTAAGAACCCGAGGGAAACTCGTTAGAGTCGCGGAGTAGTACCGAGATTGCGTTAGTCAGGTAAATACACATGTGCTATGTATGTGTGTATGTTAGTAGGCCAATAAGCAAATCTCATGTGATTCATATATCCTCTATTTATTGTTATTGTTGAATTGATCTCATGCTTGGTATTCCATTCTATTCCTTGGTTGTGTGTTCTTGGCGTAAGTGTGTTAAGAAGGTATCATGTGGCCCGCACTAGCTGGGACAACTCGAGTACTTCCTGCAGGGGTACTGACCACCCCTAGTGTTGTATTGTAAGGTTTCAGGGATCAAGCACAGCGGAATTTTTTTTCGAAACCTTTTCGAATATCCCCGAACCAAGATCCTATCGATTCCATTAAACTGATATATCAAGAGTGAAAAATCATACCTTAACAAGTACAACTCCATGTCTGCCTTGTTTGGTGTTGATTGATTCCTTCAAGACGTTCAAGCACGTGTCCTCTATCAACAATTTACACACAAACGGATGATCACTATCCGTTGTGCTAGCGCCAAAAATTTTAGGGTAGAAAATTCTCAGAAAACTTTCTTGAAAAATCTCTCTAAAAAAGTCTCATACGGAAAGTCTCTCTCTCTCGTTACATCTATGACCGTAATGTCTTATTTATAGTTCAATAGGTCGAGTTGTAAAAAAACTCCATCTTAGATAAAGTTCAACTCTAAAAAGGATAGAATCATAGATAGTCCATAATTACTATTCCAATAGGAGTTGTAATTTATCTAAAAATCAAATCAGAATTAAAGTCATACTTTAATTCCAATTAGAGTCCTGTTCAAAATAGGATTTACTAAGAGAGTAGCTTTCTAAGAGAGTTTTGAATCCTAGTCAAACTAGGACACTTAATGAGAATCTTCAAAATAAATTTTATAAAATAAAATTCATCAACCTTGATAATATTAAATCGCGCAAGTCCGTTCTTTGTGTGCGATGCAATAGGTTCATACAACATTGGCGGTAAACCAACACCCTTTTTGGCACAAAAGTCATAAGCGGCCTATAGCAAGACATTATAACTATTCAAGTTGCATGAAGATCAATAACTCGATACAACCTAATAGATAGTATATATCATATCCTTTTGTTACACAATATCTTTTGATTGAACTTAAGACATGGAATGTCATCTTTCTAGTTCAATCTACTAATCTCAATCTTCGAGTAGACTAAAATTGTCAAGTGACGTTGATCCAATCAATTCAATAGACATGGTCATTTATCAGTCTAACATATCAAGGGGCCCAATTAATATCTCTCTCAAAAAGAGAGGGACAAATTTCATCTTGATCACACAACTTCTATACATTAGTTAGACAATGATCAATCACAATCTTTATAATCATCTAGTTAAATATGACGTTTAATTGTGTCAAATCATTGTGCTCCTAATGTTGGAGTCTCTAGTGATCTCAAGTCGAAGGACTAAATGATATAACTATCATGATAATCACTTATGATATTAACCATGTAGCGTTCCCATAGTGGGTCGGTTCGGTATTTGCTCCCAACAAATACTCATGATCTTAATTCGTATCCATATACGCATAATCATCACATGACTATCAATCAAGACTCATACTATTCTAAATTTATTAATTTTCCCACAATAATAATTGACTAGGGACGTTTAGAATAATACAATAATTATTGATGGATACTATTATAAGAGAAACATGCATCTACTTATAATAGTTAAACAACATTTACAGAGTTGGACTAGGGCACATTTTCCAACGTGTCTGTACCTAGGTACTGGATTCGAGAGGTGTTGCGATGCCTCTCAATTTTATGTTGTGCTAGTGCGGCGACATTGCCTGAGGAGATCTTGCGAGATCTTTGTTGTAGCTAAGAAATTAGACCACTTATGGGCCTCTCTTGATTGTTAGAACACGCACGTTTTCATTGTCATCTATCAGTATGTTTATCATGCTCCTTTAAATTGTTTAATTGTCTATCTCTTCAATTATTGCGTGATATTTACACTATCTTATTGTTAAACCATGAATTACTGTTATATTCTTCTGATTCTACTTTCGATTTCGCAAGTTACTCACCATCTAGTTTGTAACGGTGGGTGCAGATAGAGTGGAGTGCAGCAAGGGCAAGGGACCCTGCCTAGGTGACTTCTTGTGAGGATTAGCAACTGGATTTAGAGACCTTAGAGTAGGTTTATGTTGTTTTCACTTGTATGTTGTTTCTTATTATCATGTTTTGTCGTTGAACTTGGGATCAAGTTATTGGATATCATGTACTTGGCTCTATGTAATTTTGCATGGATTGTACATGAATATTTCCCATTTATAGGGTTTTCCACATATATAGATTCCTGATTTTCCCTTGACTGAGTTATTTCCCATATTGTTAGATTATTTACTTTCCGTTGTATTTAACTTGCAATAACTCTTTATGTTTAAGTATTTCTTTTATAGTATTGGGTTTTCATCAAGTTACACAACTCCATCTCTATGCGAAACAAGGGTCATCAAACACTCCTACTCACCCACTTTTTTTAGCTCAATGACACTTGTCAAGCATGAAACTCCCCTCAATGCCACTTATCAAGTATGTAGTTTCCTTTATCATGGTCATCCATCATTTGATTATTTTTCCATCTCTAAGATGATCTAGTGACCATTGATCACTCATACTTCCACTAAAATTCTAGCTTGGTGACACAAATGCATGACACACATTACATGGGAGTGTGTGCTAGTACACATCCTTAGGCATATCCAAAGGGTGGTTATAATTATATTTGACCATAGGCCTTAATATTTGATTTCATTTAAATAGAACATAGGCTAAGAAGTAGTTTATTAAAATTGATGTGTATACCATAGGCTTATGTTATGAAATAAATTAATTACCCACTTGACTTAACTTAGACTTACCACATGTTTAGCTACTCGGTTCTCCGGCTCGCACGCAAACTGAGGTGCATCCCCACTTGCGTCTCGACGCCTATAACTACATGAACCAACTTAGTTAATCTACACATATACGTATCACTAGGCATACACCATAACAAATATATAATATACCTTAGCAATGTGCCTCGGTCGGTGTGCGAACCTCACGCAGGTCCCACATCACAAGTCGGTGATTCTGATTAAGGAATTAATCAAGAGTTAGGAATTCAAGCCGTGACAACGACCGAGGGTAGACTTGAGCGAGATCGACGTACGAGACGATGCCACGTATAAGGAGCAGCTGATCCAGATTGTTGACCGGAAGGTCAAGACGCTGAGGAATAAAGCAATTCCTTCGGTTCTCATGTAATGGCAATTTCACGAAGACGATGAGCTAACTAGGAGTTAGAGTCTTATATGCGCGAGCACTTTCCCTACCTGTTTGATTCCGATAAGTCTTTAGTCTAGTTTACTCATTAGCTTAATTTCGGAGACAAAAATCTAATAAGTGGGGGAGACTGTAACAACCATCAAAATTTAATCCGATTTGTGTTACACTTGTCTAGATCGTGACTCAACTACCATGATGCGTCGAGTAATTTGGACTTCAGGGGTCGGCACCAAGGTAATTTTATGTTTCATAGATGTTTGTACTAGTGTTATAGTCTAATACGATTCTCGAGCCGTTTTGGCAATTGTTTAGTCTAAGTGAGGCTTCGGTTAGGTAAACGGGGGAAATGAAACACAGAAAACCTTAATAAATAAATTTTAAATAATAATTATAATATTTTATTTGAGTCAAAATGCGGGCGCGACGATGAGCACACAACGGGCAGCTTGTGGTGCGATTCAGGCCGAAGAGCGCAGGATTAACACGATAGCTGAATAGTTAAGTGACATCTGAGTTACTTAAGGGAGTTAACAAGTGGAGTTAGGGGTGTGGACAGCTTAGAAAGGAGGGTGTAGGATCTACCTAGGGATAAATGTGTGTAGATTGATAAAAATGGGTCCTATATTAGAGCTTCTCTCATCCATTTTCCCCATTTCTCTCTTTCATTTCTCTCTCCTTTCCTTTCCTCCTCTTTCTTTTTCTTTTCTTACATGGTGAGCAAGCCACCACAAGGGGGTGGTGACGAACCGCCGAAAATCCTAGCCAGATTGAAGGTGAGACACATTGCTCTTTTTTTGCCTTTATTCAATTTTTAGAGTTGTTCCTCTTCTGTATTATTGGGTTTTTGTTGCTTATTTGCTACTATATCTTCACCATGATCAAGGGTGGCTTGCCGAGACGATCCTTGTGTTTCACTAGTGTCTCGGCAACCCCTAGAGCGAGCAACACACGGTGTCGAGCAGGTTTTGTTGGTTAATGTTGGGTTTGTATTCTCATTGGTTTATCAATTTAATTGGGGATATCTCGAATCCCTTGACATTTACCGATGTTTTTATGATGATCTGAAGTTTGATTTGGAGTGGATTTGATACCTGGAAATGTGTTATTAATGATCGCCATGGGTGGCATAAAAAGGGAAGAGTCGAACAGATGTTTTGGTGATTTCTAGATTTTTGGGTTGTTCTAACAGACGTCGTGGAGACACCGCACGTTTTATAGCGTAGCTGCGTCTCTTACAGACGTGTGATACAGAGTCGTATGCCAATTTTCCATCTGCGCTATTGTCTCTCGCGTCGCCTCAAATAGTGTCTTTGATTTTGAAATCTCGTTGTGGCGACGCCGTGAAGAACAACTCCCCTAGCCATCATGGCAGCGCGTGTAAGGAAACGTGAATACATCACAGACGTCGTGAACATGCCGTGGGCTAATGCACTCACGGCGTGACTTACATACATGTCGATCAGGGAGTCAAATTTATATGCCGTGAAGGCGCCGTGGGGACGTCCTTCTGGACGGCGCCTCCCACGGCGTCTCAGGTAGTACGCAAACTATAATTTCTGAAAATTTATAAAAATATCTAGGAAACTTTGGGTGTTTATCTTAGGTTATATATTGATCATAAACCCTATCAATTGGGGTTCAAAACCTTTGCCAAGTAGTTAAGAACCCGAGGGAAACTCGTTAGAGTTGCAGAGTGGTACCAAAATTGCGTTAGTCAGTTAAATACACATGTGCTATGTACATGTGTATGTTAGTAGGCCAGTAAGCAAATCTCATGTGATTCATAGCAAATCTCATGTGATTCATATATCCTCTATTGAATGTTACTGTTGAATTGATCTCATGCTTAGTATTCCATTCTATTCCTTGGTTGTGTGTTCTTGGCGTAAATGTGTCAAGAAGTTATCATGTGACCCGCGTTAGCTGGGACAATGCGAGTACTTTCTGCAGGGGTACTGACCACCCCTAGTGTTGTGTTGTTGGGTTTCGGGGATCAAGCGCTGCGAAATTTTTTTTCGAAACCTTTTCGAATATCCCCAAACCAAGATTCTATCGATTCCATTAAACTGATATATCAAGAGAGAAAAAATCATACCTTAACAAGCACAACTCCATGTCTGCCTTGTTTGGTGTTGATTGATTCCTTCAAGACGTTCAAGCGCGCATCCTCTATAAAAAATTCACACATGAACGGATGATCACGATCCGAAGTGCTAGCGCCAAAAATTCTAGGGAAGAAAATTCTCACACAACTTTCTTGAAAAATCACTCTAGAAAAGTCTCATACGGAAAGTCTCTTTCTCTCTCTCTCGTTACAACTATGACCGTAATATCTTATTTATTGTTCAATAGGTCGAGTTGTAAAAGAACTCTATCTCATAGTTATACTCTAAATAGATTCTTAGATGAAGTTCAACTCTAAAAAGGATAGAATCATAGATAGCCCATAATTACTAATCCAATAGGAGTTGTAATTTATCTAAAACTCAAATAAGAATTAAAGTATACATTAATTCCAATTAGAGTCCTGTTCAAAATATGATTTACTAAGAGACTAGCTTTCTAAGAGAGTTTTGAATCCTAGTTACACTAGGACACTTAATGAGAATCTTCAAAATGAATTTTATAAAATAAAAATCATCAACCTTGATAATATTAAATCGTGCAAGTCCGTTCTTTGTGTGCGACCCAATAGGTTCATACAACATTGGCAGTAAACCAACACCCTTTTTGGCACAAAAGTCATAAGCGGCCTCTAGCAAGACATTATGACTATCCAAGTTGCATGAAGATCAATAAATCGATACAACCTAATAGATAGTGTATATCATATCCTTTTGTTACACAATATCTTTTGATTGAACTTAAGACATGGAATGTCATCCTTCTAGTTCAATCTACTAATCTCAATCTTCGAGTAGACCAAAATTTTCAAGTGACGTTGATCCTGTCAAGTCACTAGACATGGCAATTTATCAGTCTAACATATCAAGGGGCCCAATAGATATCTCTCTCAAAAAGAGAGGGACAAATCCCATCTTGATCATACAACTTCCATAAATTAGTTAGACAATGACCAATCACAATCTTTATAAGCATCTGGTTAAATATGACATTTAATTGTGTCAAATGATTGTGCTTCTAATGTTGGAGTCTCTAGTGATCTCAAGTCGAAGGACTAAATGATATAACTATCATGAGAATCACTTATGACATTAATCATGTAGCGTTCTCATAGTGGGTCTTTGTTCCCAACAAATACTTATGATCTTGATTCGTATCCGTATATGCATAATCATCACATGACTATCAATCAAGACTCATGCTAGTCTTAATTTATTATTTTTCCCACAATAATAACTTAATAGGGACGTTTAGAATAATACAATAATTATTCATGGATACTATTATAAGAGAAACATGCATCTACTTATAATAGTTAAACAACATTTACAGAGTTGGACTAGGGCACATTTCCCAACATGTCTGTACCTAGGTACTGGATTTGAGAGGTGTTGCGATGCATCTCAATTTCATGCTGCGCTAGTGCGGCGACATTGGTTGAGGAAATCTTGCGAGATCTTTGTCGTATGCTATGAAATTAGACTACTTATGGGCCTCCTCTTGATTATTAGAACACATATGTTTTCATTGTTATCTATCAGTATGTTTATCATGCTCCTTTAAATTGTTTAATTGTCTATCTCTTCAATTATTGCATGATATTTACACTGCCTTATTGTTAAATCATGAATTACTATTATATTCTTCTAACTCTACTTTCGATTTCGCAAGTTACTTAGCATCTAGTTTGTGACGGTGGGTGCAGATAGAGTGGAGTGTAGCAAGGGCAAGAGGCCCTGCCTAGGTGACTTCTTCTGAAGATTAGCAACTGGATTTGGAGACCTTAGAATACGTTTATGTTGTTTTTACTTGTATGTTGTTTCTTATTATCATGTTTTGTCGTTGAACTTGGGATCAAGTTATTGGATATCATGTACTTGGCTCTATGTAATTTTGCATGGATTGTACATGAATATTTCCCATTTGCTGGGTTTTCCACATATATAGATTCCTGATTTTCCCTTGATTGAGTTATTTCCCATATTGTTAGATTATTTACTTTCTGCTGCGTTTAACTTGCAATAACTCTTTCATAAAATATATAATTAAATGAACAGAGGCTGACTAGACTCGTCAGGTTTGCCGAGATTCAACTCGAGGGCTTGTAATGGTCTAAGCCAGGCGTACCCAATTGCATGGGGAAATTGGGGCCGTCACAATGGCCTTCTCATTTTTTGACTTGGAGTCGAAGCTAGATGATGATGATGATGAAGATGAGTCACATTGCTTGCTTCTCTTCATGTATTTACATTCTACCATCATGTGCCTCGGTTTGCAACACTTGCACCAAATCATCTCTCGTGATTTGCTTGCTTTGTTTTCACCTTTATACTTCTTCTTGTACTTGTCTCTTTTGTATGTAGTCTTTTTTAGCTTTCTTGACAACATGGCTACTTCTTGTTCAATGTCATCGTCCACACAAGAACTCACATCACCTTCGACCGGTGGACTAGTAACTTTCAAGGCATGCTCCTTCTTTGACTCTTGCTTAGTCGTTCCAACAAGTGTTTCTAATCTAGTACGGTCCTTTAGCTCGAATTCATAAACTGTCAACTCTCCACATAATGCATCAAATGTGTAGTCTCCAAGGCTTTGCACCGATTGAATAGCATACTTCTTCGCATCTCATTCCTTAGGCAAGCCTCTAAGGAACTTGTACAATGAGTTCTCTTTATCATAGTGTTTGCCTAGGTTTTTTATGTCATTCAAAAGCTTTGTGAACCTTGTGATGATCATGGCTATGTGTTCATGGGGTTCAACTCGAAAAGTCTCATAATGTTATTCATGAATCCTTAACTTAGTTTTCTTGACATGTTGTGTCCCTTTATAATGTACTTCAAGCTTTTCTCACAACTCCTTAGTTGCTCACATGCACTAATCCAGTTGAACTCATTTTCAATTAATGCACAAAACAAGTGATTCATTTTTTTATCATTAGATAGCTCAATTCTTGTCTCAACGGAAGTGTAGTCTTTTCTGGCCTTGTTTGGTGGAGTGTAGCCATCCATTATAGAATCCTACAAATGTCTACCTTGTGCTCTTATATAGAACTTCATTTGAAATTTTCAATGAACATAGTTGGTCCCATCAAAGAAGGGAGGCCTATGGATGAGTTGTCTTCCCTAAGACGAGTGGAATCTAATGTTTGCATCCTTGCAAGAAAACATTCAAAGATACGTTAGTCACACTTTGAGAAATAACCTACTCTAATACTAATTAAAGGTCACCAGTTAGGGGGGAAAATTGGGTGTACCGAGAGGTTATCGCCTTTTAAAAACTTTATGCTAAATAATAATAGCACACACGCAAGCTTAGTGAATGCTTAGCCTTAACTGGGTCTTTTACAATATGTCTTATCGCAATAAGGTCTTATACAACCACCTAGGCTCAACTAGGATTTTCCCCAACTTAGCCACAACTAGAATTTTCCCTCGACCTAGCCTTAATGAAAGTTTTGCTTTGCAAAGTAAAGAAGCAATAAGTCTAATTCTTACATGCCACCTAGAACTAAACCACTCCTATACATGCAAGTATGCACTCTGACTAAGATGTCAATAAAATCAGCGGGTATGCGTAATACTTAGTCAAAAAATTGAAAAAATAATACCCATGAAAAAGTGCACAGTTTCAAATCAAATGAACAAGTAGTTTTATCAAAAATCAAGATTAAGAGCAACAACTTGTTCAAATATGTCTTAAGCTCAAAGAGATGAAGTTTAAGTGCAAAACCCAACACAAAGTGTTCAACACAGCAAATAAATAGGGTTTATGGTCAATAAACAAGCCCTAGATTGATTTCCAAAGTTTCCTAGGTTTTTTGTAAATTTCTAGAAATTTTAGTTGGTCTACTGCTTAAGATGCAGTGGGCGAAGCCGTTCAAAAGGACGCCCCCACGACGCCTTCATGGCGCCATTTGATGGCTACTGGTTGACACGTACGTTAGTCACGCCATGAGCATGGCATATTCACGGCATCTATGAAACACCCACTGATCTAGGTACAAGCCGCCATGATGCCGTGGGGAGTTGTTCTTCACGGCGTGATCTCGAAATAGATTAGGCACTTTTTGATGCGCCACGAGAGACGCTACCATGAGCATTAGTCTCACGGCATTTCCACAACGTGAGTGTGAACTCCAAATGAGTCTCTGTTATACATGTCTGTGGGAGACATAGCCACGCTATAAAATGCGCGGCGTCTCCACAGCATCGAATCGGAACCTAGAAATCTGAAATATGCAGAACACAAACAACACTCCACTCTCGGCGATCCTTGCCAATACATTTCCGGACATCAAAATCAACCAAAATCAACTTCATATCATTGTCAAAACATTGGTAATGTCCAGGAACTCGAGATATCTCCAATTAAATGGAAAAACCAATAACAATCACAAAACCCGACATCCATCAACAACACCAACTCAACGCCGCATGTTGACCGCTCTGAGAGTTGCCGAGACATTAGTGTAACACCAAGAACGTTTCCGGCAATCCACCCTTGTCATTGTGATGAACTTAAAACTTGAATGAATAACCCAACATATATAAAAGAGGAAACACACAAAAATAGAGAGGAGAGATAAGAAAGCAAAGTTCTCACCTAGATTCTGACGAGAAGTTGGGACTTCCAGTGAGCATTTCGATCGTCCAGCACCACCCTCTGTGGTGGCTTGCTCTCTAAGCAAGGAGATGTGAAGAGGAGGAGAGAAGAGGAGAGAGAAAAAAAAAAAAGAAATGAGGGAAAAGTGATGAGATGGGCCTTATATAGGACCCCTTTTTTAGGGTTTAGGGTTTAGGGTATATCCTAAACCCTAAACCCCTTTTTATCAACCTACACACACTTATCCTTAGGTAGATCCTACACCCTCCCTTTTAAGCTGCCCAACACTCCTAACTCCACTTGTTGACTCACTTAAGTGACTCAAGTGTCACTTAACTATTCGACTCCTATGTTGATCCTATGCTCCTCGACCCATATCTTACCGCAACTCAATCATAGTATGCCTGTCGTCACGTCCATATTCTGACTCAAATAAAATATTATAATTATTATTCAAAAGTCATTTATTAAGGCTTTCTATGTTTTATTTCTCCTGTTTACCTATGCGAAGCCTCACTCAGACTAACCAATCGCCCGAATGGCTCAAGACTCGTATTAGACATTAATACTAATAGAAACATCACAGAAACATAAAATTACCTCGGTGTCGACTCCTGAAATTCAAAATACTCAACGCATCACGTTAGTCGGGTCAATGTCCTGACAAGCGTAACATAAGTCAGGTTAAATTTTGAGGGTTGTTATAGTTTCCTCCACTTATTTGAATTTCGTCCCCGAAATTAAACTAATAAGTAACTAAACTAAAGACTTACCAGAATCAAACAAGTAAGGAAAGTACTTGCGCATATAGGACTCTAACTCCCAGGTTAGCTCCTCGTCTTTGTGAAATTGCCATTTCACGAGAACTGAAGGAATCTCCTTGTTCCTCAGCGTCTTGACCTTCTAGTCAACAATCTGGATCGGTTGCTCCTTATACGTGGCATCATCTCGAACGTCGATCTGGCTCAAGTCTACCATCGGTCGTCGCCCTCTACTTGACTTGTCTAATCGAAGCATCAAAATGAGGAATATGTTGGGAAATGTGCCCTAGGTCAATCCATTAATAGTCTTTATGAATACATTTTAGTTAATAAAATAGAGGATTTCATTTGTTGTTTATTATAATTGATTTGCATGTTTACATTATAATAAGATCTATGGGTATTTATAGAAATATCCTAAATGTCCCTAGTCCATTATTATACTGGGAACTATAATGAATTAAGACTAATGTGAGTCTTGATTGATGATCATACGATGATCATACGATGATCATACGTACAGGAATACGAATCAAGATCATGAGTACTTGTTAGGGAACTAAGTACTGGACCGACCCACTATGAGAACATCACATGGATTAAGTCATAGTTGTTTCTCATGATAGGTATATTTTTCAGTCCTCTGACTTGAGCTTACCAGAGACTTCAACAATAGGAATACAGTGATTTGACGTAACCAAACGTTATCTTTAACCGGAAGATTATAAAGGTTGTGATTGGTTACTGTGTGAATAATGTGGTGAAGTTGTGTAATCGAGATAGAATTTGTCCCTCTCATATAAAGAGAGATATCCAGTGGATCCCTCGATGTGTTAGACTGTTAAAAGGCCTAGTCTAAGTAAATTGATATTGACCAATGTCACTTAGATGTTTTCAGTCTACCTAGAAATCGAGACTAATACAATTGAACATGTTGGATGACAATTCCATGCCTTATATTTGATCAAAAGGATATCGTGTAACAAAAGGATGTTATATACACTATTGATTAGGTTGTATTGATTTGATATTCGTACAACTTAGGTAGTCATAATGTCTTGCTAGAGGCCGCTTATGACTTGTATACCAAAATGTGTTTTGGTACACTGTCAACGTTGTATGAGTCTATTGGGTCGCACACTGAGAATGGTTTTGCGAGATTTTAAGATGGTTCAGAAAAATGAATTTTATATGATAAAATTCATGACAGAAACGTCCTTGTAGTGTATTACACTTATACTTCTTTAAGTAGGGGTATGTGTGTAATTTACTTAACCGTCTATATACAAGGGTTGTATAAATAGACGCTTTGAGTTAGAATACAAGAACGAAAGATTTAAAAAGGGTCGAAACTCTATTTTCGTTTTAAAAAATGACTTATGGTTTTTGGAATGCTCTGGATCGTTTTGGAGAGAAACAAAAAAGGTTTGGTATTCTCTCGAAGCTAGTACTTCAAATCTCGGCCGCCGTTCGTATGTGGACTCCTGATAGAGGGTGTTCGTTGTTGGTAGCGCCTTAGAGATCGATTAACCTTCAGAAAGGTACATTGCGACTAAGGTATGATTAAGTTTTCATAGTTTAAATATTTTTAATGGAATTAGATTCGGATCCTGTTGGGGTTTTTGTCAAAATTATTTTGTAATCTCTGTTGCGCATGAACCCCAAAACCCATCAGAATACTGGATGGACACCGACGAGCTCTGGCGGTGACTCCAACTGATACGCAACCGTACCGACCCTCTTCATAATCTTGAAGGGACCGATAAATCTAAGAACAGGCTATCCCTTGACTCTGAACCCTTTGTGACCCTTCAGTGGAGAGACCTTCAGGTATACATAGTCTCCCAAATCATGCTGAAGCTCATCATGATACTTGTCGTAGTACTTCTTTTGCCTCTTCTGGGCACCCTTAAGTCTCAAACAAATCTTCCGTACCTTCTCAGTATGATCAACAACAGTCTCGAAACCAATTGTCACAACATCCTCTAACTCAGCCCAGCAAGAAGGTGATCTACAAGGCCTACCATAAAATGCCTCGAACGGTGCCATACCGATACTCGCCTGATAACTGTTATTGTATGCAAACTTGCACAAATGAAAGTACTCTTCCCATGACCCGCCGTACTTTAAAACACACATCTTGGGCATGTCTTCCAACACTTGGACCAACCTCTCAGACTGTCCATCTATCTACAGATGGAATGTCGTACTCAACTCCAATCTAGTGCTGAATTGATCTTGCATGCTCTGCCATAATAATGAAGTGAGTTGCGTCCCTCGGTCTGACACGATTAATAACGGAACTCTGTCCAATCTAATGATCTCACGCTCGTAGAGGATGATTAGTTTGTCAACTCGGTGTGCAGTAGATACCAGTATGAAATGAGCAGATTTCATCATTCTATCCACAATTACCCAGATGCTATCATGACCACAAGGAGATCGGGGGAAAGCCACTAATGAAATCCATAGCAATGTGCTCCCACTTTCATCGAGGAATGGGTAGGGGCTGCAACAATCCTCCAGGTCGTCCATGCTCAACCTTCACGAGCTGGCATATCTCACACGCTTGAATAAACTCTGACACATCAGACTTCAACCCTGACCACCAAAAGAGACATCGCATATCAGCATGCATCTTGGTTCGACCCGGATGCACTGAATTGTCTACCATCTTACTGTACTATTGGTATGACGCATCGTCCTACTGTCCCTTGTGAACAATGTCAAGTGAGACAGTCTACAACCTCGTCTGGCCACATATCTGTATCCTGGTAGTTGTCGGCACGTTCGCTGAACTCATCATCTCAGTTGTCTCAAGTAACGCATACTCGTGAGTCATACGATATATAACTACCTCGGCATCAGATCCTCTGTGGCTCAAAGCATCAGCAACAACATTGGCTTTCCCCAGATGACACTCGAGTGCAAAATCATAGTCCTTCAGGAATTCAAGCCAACGCCTCCGTCTCAGATTCAGCTACTTTTGAGACAATAGGTATTTCAAGCTTTTGTGGTCCGTGAACAGCTCAAAACGCACACCATACAAGTGGTGCATCCATATCTTCAATGCAAACACTATCGTCGCCAACTCTAAGTCATAGGTCGGCTAGTTCCTCTCATGAACCTTCAGTTATCGGGATGCATAAGCGACAACTCTTCCTTCCTGCATCAACACACAACCCAAACCAATCTTCGACACATCGGTGTACATGACTTAGTCCTTCCCTGACTCAGGCAATGTTAGGACAAGCACGATAGTCAATTTCTCCTTCAAAGTGGTGAAATTCTGCTCACACTCCTTTTTCCATTCAAACTTCGCATTCTTCTGAGTCAGTCTCGTCATCGGTGTAGCGATTTTGGAGAAATCCTAAATGAATAGGCAATAGTATCCTGCTAACCCCAGAAAATTGTAAATATGCGTCATGGTAGTCGAAGTAGGCCACTCAATCACAGCTCTAATCTTCTCTGGATCAACGACAACATCGTTATCTCCAACTAAATGCCCTAAAAAAATTTTACCTCTGGTAGCTAAAACTTGCACTTGCTGAACTTAGCATAGAAGCGGTAGTCCCTTAGAGTCTGCAACACTGCACGAAGATGTCCCTCGTATTCCTCTTGAGTCCTAGAGTACATAAGGATGTCGTCGATGAACACAATCACGAATCTATCTAAGTACTATCTCATCACTCGGTGCATGAGGTCCATGAATATGGTCGGCGTGTTAGTCAAACCAAACGGCATGACTGTGAACTGTAAGTGACCATATCTCGTACTGAATGTCGTCTTCTTTCAATCCTCAGCCCTAATCCTGAGTTGATGATAGCACGACCTCATATTTATCTTTAAGAACCATTACGCTCCAGTCAACTAATCAAACAAATTGTTAGTGTGCGGCAACGGGTACTTGTTCTTCGCTGTGACCCAGTTCAACTGGCGGTAGTCTATACAAAGCCTCAAACTACTGTTCTTCTTCTTCACAAACAGTATTGGCACTCCACATAGTGACATACTAGGACTGATGAATCCTAACTCCAATAGTTCATCTAGCTGACTCCTCAACTCCTCCAGCTCTCGAGGTGCCATCCTATACGGTGGTATTGAAATTGGTCTAGTCCCTAGGATTAAGTCAACGATGAAGTCGATCACCTTCTGTAGTGGTAATCCTGGCAAATCCTTCGAAAATACGTCAGTGAACTCGCACAAGATCGGTACATCAAATATGCTGATATCTTGTCTTACACCAGTACTCATAATGCTCGCAATAGTCTTGATTTGCCACTCGTGGCCCTCTTACCTCTGGTGATAGGAAGTAATGGTGTTCTACCCTGAATGCTAATCTTTGTACCATCTAACAATGGAATCGTGATCATCTTCTAATAACAACTGATCTGAGCATGGTACGCTCCTAACCAGTCCATGCCCAATAACACATCGAACTCAAGAAACTCAAGTACCCTCATGTCACCAGGAAACTCGTAACCCTCTATCTCTATCAGACAATCAACACACAGAAAGTTCGGGTATATCTTGTCCCCAACAACCGTGCTAAGGATCAAGGGTCTACTAAGTTTAATGGGTCTCAACCTAACATATCTACCGTGCATCCAGAAATAAATGAAACAGTGGAACCAGAATCGAACATGGTATGCATGAAAATACTACAAATGGAAATCTTACCCTCAACAAGATTGCGGGACGCTCCCTAATCTGGTTCGATAGTAGCCTACACATGCTCCCTCTGGTGCTAATGATACTATGGTTGTGTCCTCTCTAACTAGATACACTGAGCCTGGATGTGGCCAACCTGATCGCATCTATAACAAGTGCGCGTATCATGTGCTCCTTGAGTCTAACCCTGTCCACAACTCTATTTAGATCTCTGAGTTTGAGTCTGCCCAAACCTCTATGTCTGCCTCTGCCTACCTCCTCTACTAGAATCTCTACTTGCGGTAGACTGTCCCTGTAACTGTTGTCCAGGTATGGTAGGCTGTGGAGGATGACTCGCAAAGCTCGACATTAGTAGAGTCATCTGTGCCGGTCGAGTAGGTAGTGCAACAGACCTATACTTTGAGCTTTGGAATCTCGATAATGAAACATGTTCTTCCTCTGCTTCTTGTCCTGATGATCCTCTGATCGAATCTCCAGTCTAGCCGGTCTAGCTTCCTCTAGATGAGTAATCAGGTAACTCTCTCGCGCCAAACTTTGCTCATTTGCTCGCTGTAAAGTCTCTACCTCGGTAGTAACCATAAAACCTCCAATCACAGGTAACAAAACCTCAGTGAAATAAGAAATCTTAACCGTCATTGAATCAGCTGATCCTCCTGCATAAGGCAACAACTGGATGAATCTGCCCATGTAATCAATCACCGGCTCGCTAGTAGACTATCTTAACAATGTGAACTCATTCCTTTTCGCCTGTAACACCATCGGTAGAAAGTACTTCTGTTTAAACTAGGTCTTGAAGTCGACCCAATGTCTCGGAATGCCTCAGGTAGTGACAATGGTCGTCCACCAGTTATCTGCTTCCCCCTGTAACATGGATGAAGAAACCGTCGTTGTCATATTGTAACAACCCTCAAATTCTAACTCATGCCATGTGACATTTTAGGGCCGTATTGTGGGCCCAGCTAGTCGTGGTATACTTGTTCGGTCCAGGAAGCCAACACATAGGTATATTATGTTTGTTTGGTGATTTGTATTATTTATTTATTACCAAACATTAAATTCAATATCCCAAACGTACGAGGACGATGTGAGTGTGCATTGGCATTGAGGAACGAGTTCGGTATGAAAGAATGCGCAAAATGGATATTAGAGAGTCTGGGGGAAGAAAATGGAATAAAAACATGACAAGTATAAATGAAAATAATTAATGAGATTAAACAATAAATTATGGGCGTCGAGTGATATGCGGCGTTATTGACGACAGACGAGGGTCGTAAGTAGTGTGCACGCCCGAGTATGCACGTTGGTGCGTACAACGAAATTGTAGGCACGAAAATATATATATATATATATATATAAGTAAAAAAGAAAAATGTGAAATAACCAAGAGGGGCATTTGGTTGAGAAGAAAGTTTGGATAAGGATGTGGGTATTTTGGTCATTTGATCCAAAATATCTCCAAAAACACCACTGATACAACCATTTTCTCATAAATCGAAACGAGAGAATGAGAGAGAGAAGAAATCAAAGAGAGAGATCGATCAATTGAGGTGTGGGGACGCTGGAATCGTTGAAGTGAGATCGAGGTGTGGGTTTTCAGAATCGAAAGGAGGTTAGGCATTGTGTTGGTGAGCTTCATTTTCTCTCCTCTTTTGTTTCTTATATTCAAAATTTTGGGTTGATGATTAAGATGATGTTGTGTTGTTGATTGTTGATGAAGTTGTTTGATGTTGTTTATTGTAGAAGAGAAAGAAAAACGAAAAATAGAAAGAAAAAAAAATGTGTTGAAACAAACATTCATTCAATTAGAGAAGAAGGGGAGATGGGTCGGGTCGTGGTGACCCAAGCCCAGACCCAGCTGGGCCGGACCAGGTTAGACCCGACTCGACCCGAGGACACATCCATTATTAAAATAATATTTTTTTATTTATAATAAATTAATTAATTAAATATGTTTTTTATAGAAATAAATATTAGAAAATTCAGGAAAAATTCCAGAAAAATGGGAAAAATCCTGAAAAATTATATTTTTACCAAATAAATGGAAATTTGGGAACTTCTATGAAAAGTGAAATTTTTGGAATTGTGAAGAGACTTTTTGTTGGGGTTTTTACCTCGTAAAGCTTGAAATTGACAAAAATAGCCAGAAAATATTGAAAAATATTTTTAAATTGCATGAAAATTCTAGGGTTTTGCTTGGGTATCCTAATGGGTCTGAATGCAACGCAATACCGGGTAAGCGACCTAATTACGGAAAGGAGCAATAATTTAGAAAATTGTAGAAAATGGGTCAAACTTGAGAAAACTAAGGAATACTTGGGATAATTAGGGAAAATTAACGAAAATTGGTCAGAATAATTGTCTAGTGACGAGCGAAGTGTTGGCAACTAATTGGAGAACGTGTGGAGCTACGCGATGGCCTTTTTAGAGGGATTCTAGGTGAGTAAAGGCAACAATAGAATCAACATGATTACTTTTCTATTTCTTTATTGATTATTCTTGAAATGCGAGCCCTTTATATTCCATTCTCATTCAGGTGACCTAGGGTTTAGGTAGTCCGACTGTGATGAGAAGTCTCAACGAGTTTAGCAGCTAGCATAGACTGTGGCTTCTCGTTGGAGCCTATCGGAATGATTTAGCATTCGGTTTGTGACTATGGCTTTCTTTCAGTAGTGTGTTAGGAATTTTAACTCTGTTTATGGCTTTTACTAACAGAGTATGAGTTAAGTGGAGGCAACCTTCGGGCCCACTAGTTCGTACGGGGTGAATTGAGCAGGGGAGGCGGCCTTGGGCTCATTGTGTCTATCGCAAGCTGATGAGGTCTTGTGAACCGCAGTTTGATTGGGACTATCTATTCGCCTATCCGTTTATTCTCTGATTACTTTATTATCGTTGTTTGAGCTTGTTGAATCTATTTATCATGCGATTTGCTATCTATTTCAGTTTCTTGTTATACCCTGCAGGATTCATAAACTTGTAATTATTGAGAATTCAGTAGTTTATGTTGAGATATCTATTGTTGTTGTTTACTGTTATATTTTGTACTTACCGTCCCTTTTATGATAGTGGGTGCAGATCCACAGACGAGTAGGGGCAAGGCGCTGATGCTTGGTGATATCATCTGATGCACACTCAGAGCCGTTAGCTTTGCTCTCACTTTGTAGGTATTTTGTTCTTTTGTTGTATATTTTGGCTATGTATCCATCTGTTTTGATATTTTGGGTCTTTAGGGAGTTGAACCTGACTGTTGATACATGTATATGTTCAGTTTAGACTTTCAGTTGACCTGTTATATACATGTGATGTTGTTTGAACAGGATTTTCCATATCTAGGTTGATTAAGTTGTAAACTATTTTAAGTTGGTGTTAAAAACAATTCCGTTGCTCACCTAAGTAACTTGGAAGATAAATGATTAGATAGAGTTAAGGTGAATCTAAAGAGAATGATCCAAGGTGAGTAAGTGAATAATGTATTGAATAATTGGTAAATTAAGGCTGACTAGACTTATGTTGACTCGTTGAAAACTAGCTCGGGGGTCCACGTAGGTTTAGGCTTAGTGGGGCCCAGTTTGTGGTTGATGGGGCCGTCACAGGTTGTATCAGAGGATAAAGGTTTATCATCTTGACTCTGAATTAGCATAAAACACAAGCAGGTGAACTTAGTATGGAAAATCCTAAGAACTTAACTCAATCATAGTTGGGAAATGGGGAATGATATACTATTTTGAGAATGTTAAATTTTAATGTGTATTATAATTTATCGTTACGAAAGATCAATCGAGGCTCGCCATTTGCTACTGCAAATCACGATGGCTAACCAACCTGAGGCTGGAGATCAGAATGGAGTTCGAGATCCTCCGCCAGATAGGCCAAGTTACGTTGCGGTTTTGGCACGTGTGTTACAGTCCTAGACTCAGAGAGTAGAGTCGAAAGGACGGTGGATGGACGAGATATTGGATATCCTTAGGGGACAGGCACAGCAGTTGCCATCTCCATTGACTTCAAGGACAGCTTCTAGATAGGATGTGAGTCCGGCTACACATTAAGCCACTCCACCGGTTACTACTACTAGTACGGTACCTACACCACCTATTAATGCAATTGTTTCGGCATAGATTGTAGTGAAGCCACGTGTTCATGATGATATTGATTCACGTGTAACTGTAGAGGCAAGGTGGACTCGATAGTATGAGAAGTATAGACCGAAGAAGTTCAGTAGTAGTCTAGGTGTAGATAAGGTGGATTTGTATATTCGCAGTCACGAGAAGGTTCAAAAGCTTCTCAAGATTGAGGATAGCAAGAAACCTGGGTTAGTAGCATTTTCTTTGACTAGTGATGCGGAGATGTGGGACAATTTAGTATCCACACATGGAGAGTCGGCTACCTGGTTAGACATCAAGAAGTATTTCAATCAGAAGTTTTATCCATCTTTAGCTATGATAGCCAAGAGGGACGAGTTTATGCATGTCCGACAAGCATTAGGAGAGTCGGTTATGACTTATATGGGGTAAATATCAACATTTACTTCCTTTTACTGATGGAGTAGTTGACCAAGACAGAGATCAGGTTTATTATTTTACTAAAGGCCTGTTGCCAGCTATTAGAGGGATAGTGGTCACTACTCGACCTCCTACACTACAGGATGTTTATGACCGTAGTTCGGCGAAGGAGGCACATCTGAGGACACATCTCACACAGGGATATGATCAGCCCTGAGAAGTACAAGATGAGCAGGGACAAGGCCATTTAGGGGGGAGGAGGAAGAGGAATAGATGGTAGATTCAGCAGCCTGGCAGAGCTCAGAGTGTAGCTTCAGTCGTACAGTCTTCGCAGCCAGTTCAGACATATGTCACTGCACTTACTCAAGCGCAGAGTTACCCTAGTCAACCATCACACGTACCACAGCAGGTGCAGTAGTCTAGAGATGGTGGGGGCAAAGTCAGGGATAGTGTACAAAAGGGACAGATGTCAGGTCAGGGATCGAGTAGGCGAAATTACTTAGCACAGAGACCTGTTGGGGCGTGTTATAGGTGTGGACAGGTGGGTCATCTTATCAAAGAGTGCCTACAGCCAGCTGAGTTTCGACAGAGACATACGGGAGCTTTCCATCGATATGGACAGATGGGACATTACATCAGAGAGTATCCATAGCCTGTCGATATTTAGTAGAGAGTAGCACCATGTCAGCAGTAGACGAGGGAGCGTGCACATGTTGTTGTTGAACCAGACCCTCAGGCGACTCGACATCTCGTTGAGGGTATGATTTACATTTGTGATCGTTTGATGTATGTTATGATTGACTCTGCTTCTACTATTTCCTTTATTTCTGGGCGCATGGTTGATGAGTTAGGGTTAAGAATAATTAGGTTTGTAAGACCTTTAGTTCTTAGCATAGCTTTTGGGGATAAGAACTACCCTAACATGATTTGTGAGCGTTGTATTGTGGAGATAGGGGACATGAGTTACCGATAGATCTCAGAGTGTTAGATTTTCTGAAGTTTGATACGTTGTTAGGCATGGATTGGTTAGGTCCTTATCATGTACAGATTGATTGCTTCAGCAAGATGGTCACATTTCAGATTCTCGGACAGCCAGAGTTTACTTTTCATGGTAGCGCGACTCAGTTGAGAGTTACCAGAGGCAGGGTGGCTACGAGAAGTGAGATTGAGACGTTTACGAGTGTTCTGAGTATGGTAGGGAGAGCTAAGGCTAGGATAGAGGAGGTACCAGTTGTGTGCGAGTTTCCGGACGTGTTTCCAGCAGAGCATCCTATATTACCACCAATGAGAGAAATTGATTTCATCATTAATTTAGTTCCCGGAACTAAACCGATATCGATTCCACCGTATTAGATAGCTCCTAAGGAGTTGGAGGAGCTGAGATCAAAGCTGGATGAGTTGTTGGAGTTGGGTTTTATTCACCCAAGTATGTCACCATGCGGTGCGTTGGTCTTGTTTGTAAAGAAGAAAGACGGCAGCCTGAAATCATGTATTGATTACAGACAGTTGAATCGAGTGACAATGAAGAACAAGTATCCATTACCTTGCATTGATGACTTGTTCGATCAGCTGACTGAAGTGCAATGGTTCTCGAAGATTGATTTGAGATTTGGTTACTATTAGTTGAGGATTAGAGCAGAGGACAAATAGAGAACCGCTTTTCATACGAGATATAGGCACTATCAGTTTACAGTCATGCCGTTTGGGCTGATTAATACACCAGCGACGTTCATGGATCTCATGCATCGTGTACTGAGACAGTACTTGGATAGATTTGTCAAAGTGTTCATTAACGACATTTTGATCTATTCTAGGACTCGTGAGGAGCATAAGGACCACCTCAGGACGATTTTGCAAACACTGAGGGAGCATAGACTGTATGCCAAGTTCAGTAAGTGATATAGAGGTTGAATTTCTAAGTCACATTGTCAGAGCTAGCGGAGTGTTAGTAAACCCTGCTAAGGTCAGAGCAGTTGTTGATTGGCCTACACCTAAATCAATGATAGATATTCAGAGTTTTCTGGGATTGGCTGGCTATTATAGACAATTTGTGTAGGACTTCTCGAAGATTGGGGCACCAATGACGCAGTTGACGAAGAAGGAAGTCAGATTTCAGTGGGATGACAATTGTGAGCAGGTTTTCCAGCTTTGAAGGAGAGACTGACTACCGCGCCAGTTCTTGTATTACCTAAGTTAGGGAAGGGTTTTGAGGTAAACACCGATGCTTGTTTGGTCGATTTGGGCGGTGTTTTGATGCAGGACAGTAGAGTAATAGCTTACGCGTCTCGACAGCTGAAGATTCATGAGAATAATTACCCTACACATGACTTGGAGTTGGCGGTAGTGGTGTTTGCAATGAAGATTTGGCTTCATTATCTCTATAGAGAGAAGTTTATATTGTTTGCTAACTACAAGAGTTTGAAGTACCACTTCATTCAGAGAGAGCTTAATATGAGACAGAGACGGTGGCTAGAGTTCCTCAAGGATTATGATTTCTAGTTGGAGTATCACTCGGGGAAAGCTAATGTCGTAGCTGACGCATTGGGCTGAAGAGAGGTTGACGCGAAGGTTGTGACGTATCGCATGACACGAGTATGGATTGCTCGAGGCGATCAAAATGATGTATTATGTTGATATACCGACCAGCACTAAAGTGTTGATTTGTGGGCAGTCAATAATTCAGACAGTTTATATCCAGAGTGTATATGATGGTTAGCAGGTTGATTAGCAGTATCAGAGGTACAATGAGTTTGCTCAGAGTTCAGATCATCCAGAATGGAGTCAGTCGACATATTTCTATTGAGATTTAGAGGGAGACTATGGATTTCATCAGTGGCAGAGTTACGAGATGAGATTCTCCAAGAGGCTTACCGCTCACCTTTTTCGGTTCATTCGGGTAGGACCAAGATGTATGCTGATATGCGTCGTCTGTTTGGTGGCCGAGGATGAAGACCGATTTTGGTGATTATGTTAGAGGTTGTGAGATATGATAACGAGTTAAGGCTGAACATAGGAGGCCTGGTGGATTACTGCAACCATTTCCCATTCCTCGCTGGAAGTGGGAGCATATCGCTACGGATTTCATCAGTGGGTTACCTCGGTCTCAGCGCAGACATGACAATATCTGGGTAATTATGGATAAAATGACGAAGTTTGCGTACTTCATACTGATTTCTACCACACATCGAGTGGATAGGTTGGCGAGCTTATACGAGAGAAAGAGATAGTCCGATAGAGGGTCATAGTTTACATCGCAGATTGGGCAGAGTATACAGGCCCAGTTTGGTACGAGGGTGGATCTCAATACAACTTATCATCCACAGATAGATGGATAGTCCGAGAGACTGATTCAGATGTTGGAGGACATGTTGAGGATATATGTGTGTTAGAGTATGGTGGTTCTTGGGAAGAGTATCTTCATCTGTATAAGTTTGCTTGCAATAACAGTTATCAGGCCAGTATTGGTATGGCACTGTTTGAGGCACTCTACCGCAGGCCGTGCAGATCTCCATCTTGTTGGGAAAAATTATAGGATGTGGTAGTGATTATGTTGGGAAATGTGCCCTAGGTTAATCCATTAATAGTCTTTATGAATACATTTTAGTTAATAAAATAGAGGATTTCAATTGTTGTTTATTATAATTGATTTGCATGTTTACATTATAATAAGATCCATGGGTATTTACAGAAATATCCTAAATGTCCCAAGTTGATTATTATACTGGGAACTATAATGAATTAAGACTAGTGTGAGTTTTGATTGATGATCATACGATGATCATACGTATAGGAATACGAATCAAGATCATGAGTACTTGTTAGGGAACAAAGTACTGGGACCGACCCGCTATGAGAACATCACATGGATTAAGTCATAGTTGTTTCTCATGATATGTATATTATTCAGTCCTCTGACTTGAGATTACCAGAGACTTCAACATTAGGAATACAGTGATTTGACGCAATCAAACATTATCTTTAACCGGACAATTATAAAGGTTGTGATTGGTTACTGTGTGAATAATGTAGAAGTTGTGTAATCGAGATAGAATTTGTCCCTCTCATATAGAGAGAGATATCCAGTAGATCCCTCAATGTGTTAGACTGTTAAAAGGCCTAGTCTAAGTGAATTGATATTGATCAATGTCACTTGGATGTTTTCAGTCTACTTGGAGATCGAGACTAGTACGATCGAACATGTTGGATGACAATTCCATGCCTTATATTTGATCAAAAGGATATCGTATGACAAAAGGATGTTATATACATTATTGATTAGGTTGTATCGATTTGACCTTTGTACAACTTGGGTAATCATAATGTCTTGCTAGAGACCGCTTATGACTTGTATACCAAAATATGTTTTGGTACACTGCCAACATTGTATGAGCTTATTGGGTCGCACACTAAGAATGGTTTTGCGAGATTTTAAAATGGTTTGGAAGAATGAATTTTATATGATAAAATTCATGACAGAAACATCCCTGTGGTGTATTACACTTATACTTCTTGAGTAGGGGTATATGTGTAATTTACTTAACTGTCTATATACAAGCGTTCTATAAATAGACGTTTTAAGTTACAATACATGTATGAAAATTAAGGGCCGAAACTCTAATTTTCATTTTAGAAACGAATTAGGGTTGACTGGTACGTTCTGAATAGTTTTGGAGAGAAACCAAATGTTTGTTATTCTCTCGAAGCTAGCACTTTGAATCTCGGCCGTCGTTCGTGTGTAGACAGATAGTAGAGGGCGTTCGTCATTGGCAATGCTTTAAAGATCGATCAGCATTCTAAAAGGTATATTGCAACTGAGGTATGATTTAGCTTTCATAGTTTAAACGTTTTAATGGAATCAGATTCAGATCCTGTTGGGGTTTTTCTCAAAATTGTTTTGAAATTTTCGCTGCGTATGAACCCCAAACACCATCAGTGGTATTAGAGCCTTCGAGTTTGATTCCATTAAATTCATTGCATGTTTTCTTCTGATATATACATGATATATGATTGAAAACATGTTAATAGTTGATCTATATATAATATACATAAGTTTTCTGTAAGATTTATTATCATGGTTTATGTATATGATACATATATTCATGATTTAATTGAAATCAGTTTCGTACATGCAAGTAACTATGATAGGTTAATTCGAATAATTTTAATGAATTGAATTTCGTATTTTGCGATCCATGACACCATTAGGTATAATCTTTATTTTCGTGTATTAATGCATGAATGAAATCTCTGTAATTCAGTATGCATATTTAGATTACATTAATTTAAGTTTCTTAAATTGTATAACTCTGAATGTTAATGCGAAACTAATATGATTAGGTTCGATTGAGATAGTAGTTCATGATTCAACTACATATTTGTGATTATTTGGATGAGGATCGAAATTGCAAATAATTATTTTTTAAATTATTTATTTATCTCGTTATATCTATTCTGTTATGAAATTTCTATTTAATAGGAGATAGATAACAAATTAGATTAGAAGATAGTAGCAAAATTGAATTCGTTATCCCTATTGGAGAGGAGATAAATGTCGAAAATTTTGTTATTAGTGATATGCTAGGATTCAAATATCTTAAGTCCTAATTGGACTAGGATAAGATGATTAGTTAGATGTGGGCCCGAGTTAATTAAAATGTTTTAATTGACTTAATTTTGGATAAATTAAGGAGTCTGTTTAGGTTAATAAAATTAGCAAAAAATATGATTTTCTATGGTGAATTTTAATTTGCGGAATTGAAATTCGTCTCCTAAAAAAAAAGGGGGCGCTGCAAATTCTTCTATTAGCGAATAGCATAAAAATTTAGGGTAAGAGTTACCTAAATGTTTAAATTGGTCCGACTTAATAAAGCTATCAAAATAGTTTTGGGCTTTAGGCATATGATGAGATAAAAACATGCTAAAACATAAGATGTCCTGTATATCTTAAAAGTATCTAAAATTATATAAGATGTAATTAGTAACTGTTACCTACCTAAATAATCTAGTTCTGTGTTTCATGCCATAGCTGTCATAGAATTAGGTGAAATATGGATTTTAGTCCCCTAAATAAACAGTATGTTTTAGGAGGGTTGTTAATTTAGTGGGAGTCTATTCCTCTATACTAAATAAACTCTGCATAATCTTTATTGTAGATTAATGGCCTCTTCAAGTAACAATAATCCCCTGTCACTGCGATCTATCCTTGAGAAGGATAAGCTATTTAGGACTAACTTTCTTGACTGGTTCAGAAACTTAAGAATCGTTCTCAAGCATGAACTCAAGTTGTATGTTCTGGATGCTCTGATCCCTGAGGACCCACCAGCCAATGCTACGAAAGCTGTGAAGGATGCGCATAATAAGCATGTCAACGATTCTACTGATGTTGCATGCATTATGTTGGCAACTATAGTTCCTGAACTTCAGAAGGACATGGAACTAATGGAAGCCTACGATATGGCTGTAACACTGAAGGAAATGTTCCAACAGCAAGCTAAGCAAGAAAGGCTCGAGACAGTCAAGAACCTGCATTCTTGTAAGATAACTGAGGGTGCATTAGTTAGTCATCATGTTCTGAAAATAAGGGATTATGTTGACCAACTTAATAGAATTGGATTTCCCATAAGCCATGAGTTGGCTACGAATTTAATCCTAAATTCATTACCAGAGAGTTACTCACAATTTGTGATAAACTACAATATGAATAATATGAAGAAATCAATTTTAGAGTTGCATTTGATGCTCAAAACTGCTGAACAAAATATCAAGAAACCCTCTAGTAATGTGCTGATGGTCCAAAAGGGAAAGGGAATGAAGAAGAAAGGCAAAGGCAAGGCTAAAGTTGCCAAGGCTGCTGCTGCACCTTTCGCAAAGCCTGTGGAACAAGTCAAGCCCCAACCTGTTCCTACTTCAAAGCACCAAAAGGAAAAGGAAGGAAATTGTCATTTTTGCCATGCACCTGGATATTGGTTCAAAAATCGCAAACTCTATCTGAAAAATCTAAAGAAGAAAAAGGTTAGTACGACTACCACCTCAGGTATTTATGTTATTGAAATTAATTTATCTACTAGTGATTCCTGGGTATTAGATACCAGATATGGATCTTACATTTGTATAAATGTTCATGAACTCACCAGAAATAGGAAGCTGAAAAAAGAAGAAGTCATCCTGCGTGTAGGGAATGGAGCAAGAGTTGCTGCCCTGGCAGTTGGATCGTATGACTTAGTCTTACCAAGTGGACTTATTTTAACTTTAAATAATTGTTATTATTGCCTGCCTTGAGCAGAAACATCATTTCTATTTCATGTTTGGATATGGATGGTTTTGATTTTATTATTGCGAATAATAGATGTTCAATTTCTTGTAAAGGCATTTTTTATGCAAATGTTTATTTGTGTAATGGTCTTCATATTCTAAGCATGAAAAGGTCCACTGATACTCCAGTCTTTAACATAAATACAAAGAGATTCAAGTCAAATGATTTGAATCAAACATATCTTTGGCATTGTCGTCTCGGCCACATAAATGAAAAACGCATAACGAAACTCTATAAAGATGGACTTCTAGATTCATTTTTGATTTGGAATCATATGAAATGTGCGTATCTTATTTACTAGGCAAGATGACTAAAAGTCACTTTACTGGACATAGTGAAAGGGCAAGTGATTTATTAGGTCTAATACATACTGATGTATGCGGTCCTATAAACACAATGACTAGAGGAGGTTATCAGTACTTCATTACATTTACTGATGATTTCAGCAGATTTGGTTATGTATATCTTATGAAACATAAAGCTGAATCATTTGAGATGTTTCAAACATTTCAAAACGAAGTGCAGAATCAACTTAGTAAAACTATCAAAGCACTTCGATCAGATCAAGGTGGTGAATATTTGAGCCAAGAATTTGATGATCATCTTAGAAATTGTGGAATTGTCTCACAATTAACTCCACCAGCAACTCCACAATGGAATGGAGTTTCTGAAAGGAGAAATCGAACCTTATTAGATATGGTTCGATCTATGATGAGTCATGCAGATCTTCCTATATCCTTTTGGGGTTATGCATTACAAACTGCTGTTTTTACTTTAAATCGTATTCCTTCCAAAGCGGTTGATAAAATACCATATGAAATATGGTATGGGAAGAGACCTAGTTTGTCTTTCCTTAAGATTTGGGACTGTGAGGCTTACGTAAAACGACAAGTCTCAGAAAAACTAGCACCTAAATCTGACAAGTGTCTATTTGTGGGGTAGTATCCTAAGGAAACAAAAGGATATTACTTTTATAATCCTACTGATAACAAAGTGTTTGTTGCTCAGTATGGTGCCTTTTTGGAAAAACAGTTGATTTCAAAAGACACTAGTGGAAGAAAAGTAATCTTGAAGAAGTTCAAGAATCACAGATAAACATTGAACCGCTACTAGAAGTTCAACAAAGTTCTGAACCAGTTGAACCTCTATGTAGATCTCGTAGGGTAAGACATGAGCCAGAGAGATTCGGATTTCTCATTACTGATAGTCGTGATGTGTTGCTTATGGATCAAAATGAGCCCACCACTTATCGGGAGGCTATGTCTGGACCAGACTCAGATAAATGGCTAAGTGCCATGAACTCTGAGATGCAATCCATGTATGATAACCAAGTTTGGAACTTGGTTGATTTACCTGAAGGTGGTAATACCATTGGATGTAAATGGGTTTTCAAGAAGAAAACTGACATGGATGGCAAAGTACATACTTTCAAAGCAAGACTTGTAGCAAAAGGTTTCAGGCAGACTCAAAGTGTTGATTATGATGAAACTTTTTCGCCAGTAGCCATGCTTAAATCCATAAGAATTTTAATTGCCATTGCTACATATTATGACTATGAGATATGGCAAATGGATGTAAAAACATCATTTCTTAATGGAAAGCTACTTGAAGATGTGTATATGACACAACCTGAAGGTTTTGTACATCCTGGAAATTCTATGAAGGTATACAAGTTTCAAAGATCTATTTATGGATTAAAGCAAGCTTCTAAGAGTTGGAATCTTCGTTTTGATGAAGCAATTAAGGATTTTGGTTTTATTAAGAACGAAGATGAGTCTTGTATATACAAGAAGGTCAGTGGGAGTGTAGTTGTTTTCTGGTACTGTATGTTGATGATATATTGCTCATTGGAAATGACATCCTAACATTAAAGAATTTCAAGTCTTGGTTAGGGAAGTATTTCTCAATGAAAGACTTAGGAGATGCAGCCTATATCCTAGGGATAAAGATCTATAGGGATAGATTTAAAAGGCTAATCGGTCTAAGTCAGAGTGCTTACATAGACAAGGTGTTGAATAGCTTCAGTTTGCAAGACTCTAAAAGAGGATTGTTGCCAATGTCTCATGGCATAAGTCTCAGCAAGACTCAATGTCCTAAGACCAATGATGAGCAAGACCGTATGAATAAGATTTCATATGCATCTGCTATTGGATCTATCATGTACGCCATGCTATGTACTCGGCCTGATGTATCATATGCTTTGAGCACTACAAGCAGATATCAGTCAGATCCAGTGAGAGTCACTGGATAGCAGTAAAGAACATTCTTAAATACTTAAGAAGGACTAAAGAAGTGTTCTTGGTCTATTAAAGTTTTGAAAATGATCTAGTTGTAAATGCTTACACAGATACAAGTTTTCAAACTGATATAGATGATTTCATATCACAATCTAGATATGTGTTTACTCTGAATGAGGGGGAAGTAAGCTAGAAAAGTTCAAAGCAAGAGACTGTGCCAGATTCTATAACAGAAGCTGAGTATATTGCAGCGTCCGATGCAGCAAAGGAGGCAATTTGGATCAAAAAGTTCATTTCTGAACTAGGGGTGGTTCCAAGTATTGCTAGCCCTGTTTGTTTGTATTGTAACAATAACGGGGCAATACGATACGCCAAAGAACCTAGATCACACCATAGATCTAAACATATACTCAAGCATTTTCATCTCATCAGAGAAATCATTGAGAGGGGAGACGTGAAGATTTGCAGAGTATCTACTGAAGACAACATTGCGGATCTATTGACAAAGGCTCTTCCACAAGCGAAACATGATGGTAATGTTAAATCATTAGGCATTAGATGCATGAATGATTGGCCCTAGAGCAAGTGGGAGATGTTGGGAAATGTGCCCTAGGTCAATCCATTAATTGTCTTTATGAATACATTTTAGTTAATAAAATAGAGGATTTCATTTGTTGTTTATTATAATTGATTTGCATGTTTACATTATAATAAGATCCATGGGTATTTACCGAAATATCCTAAATGTCCCTAGTCGATTATTATACTGGGAACTATAATGAATTAAGACTAATGTGAGTCTTGATTGATGATCATACGTATAGGAATAAGAATCAAGATTATGAGTATTTGTTAGGGAATAAAGTACTGGACCGATCCGCTATGAGAACATCACATGGATTAAGTCATAGTTGTTTCTCATGATATGTATATTATTCAGTCCTCTGACTTGAGATTACCAGAGACTTCAACATTAGGAATACAGTGATTTCACACAATCAAACGTTGTCATTAACCGGACGATTATAAAGGTTGTGATTTGTTACTGTGTAAATAATATGGTGAAGTTATGTAATCGAGATAGAATTTGTCCCTCTCATATAGAGAGAGATATCCAGTGGATCCCTCGATGTGTTAAACTATTAAAAGGCCTAGTCTAAGTGAATTGATATTTATCAATGTCACTTGGATGTTTTCAGTCTATTTGGAGATCGAGACTTGTACGATCGAACATGTTGGATGAGTATTCTATGTCTTATATTTGATCAAAAGGATATCGTATGACAAAAGGATGTTATATACATTATTGATTAGGTTGTATCGATTTGATCTTTGTACAACTCGGGTAGTCATAATGTCTTGCTAGAGACCGCTTATGACTTGTATACCAAAATATGTTTTGGTGCACTGCCAATGTTATATGAACCTATTGGGTCGCACACTAAGAATGCTTTTGCGAGATTTTAAAATGGTTTGGAAGAATGAATTTTATATGATAAAATTCATGACAGAAACGTCCCTATGGTGTATTACACTTATACTTCTTGAGTAGGGGTATATGTGTAATTTACTTAACCGTCTATATACAAGCGTTCTATAAATAGACGTTTTAAGTTACAATACGTGTATGAAAATTAAAGGTAAAACTCTAATTTTTGTTTTAGAAACGAATTAGGGTTGACTGGTACGTTCTAAATTGTTTTAGAGAGAAACCAAACGTTTGGTATTCTCTCGAAGCTAGCACTTTGAATCTCGGCCGTCGCTCGTGTGTGGACAGCTAGTAGAGGGCGTTCGTCATTGGCAGCGCTTTAAAGATCGATCAACATTCTAAAAGGTATATTGCAACCAAGGTATGATTTAGTTTTCATAGTTTAAACGTTTTAATGGAATCAGATTCGGATCCTGTTGGGGTTTTTCTCTAAATTGTTTTGAAATTTCCACTGCGTGTAAACCCCAAACGCCATCAGATTGGGCCAAAAATTGTAGTGGATCACATAGAGAAGGTACAACTGATCAGACTTTAGTTGAAGGGTACACAGGAGAAGCAGAAGAGGTATTATGACAGGCACCATAGCGAGTTAGAGTATGAGGTGGGAGATTATGTATATCTGAAAGTTTCTCCATTGAAGGGTCACAAGAGATTTGGGATCAAGGGTAAGCTTGCACAGAGGTTTATTGGTCCGTTTAGAGTGAAGAAACAAATAAGCATTGTTGCGTATGAGCTTGAGTTACCACCTCAGTTAGCTGGAGTTCACCCTGTATTTCACATATCGATGCTTATACTGGATAGGTCGAGAGAGGGGCAGATGACCGATGGTGGACCTGAGTTAGATTGATTTGAGGGAAAACATTACCTATGATGAATAGCCTATTCAAATTATGGACCTGAAGGTGAAGATATTAAGGAATAAGGAGATTCCCTCAGTTCTTGTCAAGTGGCAGTATCATGGGGATGAGGAACTGACTTGGGAGCTGGAATCCTATATGCGCGAGCATTTCCCTTACTTGTTTTGATTCTGATAATTCTTACCTTGCATTTTTGTTTAATTTAAAATTCTCAATAAGGGGGGAGACTGTAACGACCCTAAAATTCTAACTCGTGCCACGTGACATTTTAAGGTCGTATTGTGGGCTCAGCTAACCGTGGTGTACTTGTTTCGGTCCTAGAGAGTCAACACCGAGGTATATTATATTTTTTTGGTGATTTGTATTATTTATTTATTACCGAACATTAAATTCAATATTCCAAATGTGCGAGGATGATGTAAGTGTGCATTGGTGTTGAGGAATGAGTTCGGTATGAAAGAACGCGCGAAACGGGTATTTGAGAGTCTGGGGGATGAAAATAGAATAAAAACACTGACAAGTACAAATGAAAATAATAAATGAGATTAAATAATAAATTATGGGCGTCAAGTGATATGCGGCGTTATTGACGACATGCGGAGGTTGTACAATAGTGTGCACGCCCGAGCATGCTCGTTGGCGCGCAGAACGACATTGTAGATGCGAAAATACAATTATATATATATATATATATAGAATGTATATATATATATATATAAATGTATATATATAAGTAAAAAGAAAAATGTGAAATGGCCAGAGGGCCATTGGGTTGAGAGGAAATTTTGGATAAGGATGAGGGTATTTTAGTCATTTGATCCAAAATATCTCCAAAAACACCACCGACACCACCATTTTCTCACAAATCGAAACGAGAGAGTAAGGGAGAGGAGAAATCAAAGAGAGAGATCGGTCAATTGAGGTGTGGGGATGCTGGAATCGTTGAAGTGAGATCGAGGTGTGGGTTTTCATAATCGAAGGGAGGTTGAGCAACGTGTTGGTGAGCTTCATTTTCTCTCCTCTTTTGTTTCTTGTTTTCAAACTTTTGGGTTAATGATGAAGAAGATGTTGTGTTGTTGATTGTTGATGAAGTTGTTTGATGTTGTTTGTTGTAGAAGAGAAAGAAAAAAGAAAAAGAAAAAGAAAAAAAATGCATTGAACGAATTCGTTTCAATTGGAGAAAAGGGGAGGTGGGTTGGATCGTGGTGACCCGAGCCCAAATCCGGCTGGGCCGGACCGGACCAGACCCGGGTGGGTCACCCCAGTCAGGCCCAGTTGGTGCAGATCGAGTCGGACCCGACTCGACCCAGGGACCCATCCATTATTAAAATAATAATTTATTTATAATAATTAAATAAATTAAATATGTTTTTATTGGAAATAAATATTAGAAAAATCAGGAAAATTGGAAAAAAAAACCCTGAAAAATTATATTTTGACCAAATAAATGGAAATTTGGGAATTTCTATGAAAAGTGAAATTTTTGGAATGGTGGAGAGATTTTTTGTTGGGGTTTTCACCTATGAAATTGACAAAAATAGCCAGAAAATATTAAAAAATATTTTTAAATTACATGAAAATTATGGGGTTTCACTTGGGTATCCTAATGGGTCCGAATACAACCCAATACCGGGTAAGCGACCCAATTATGCAAAGGAGCAATAATTTAGAAAATTGTAGAAAATGGGTCAAACTTGAGAAAATTGAGGAATACTTAGGATAATTAGGGAAAATTAACGAAAATTGGTCGGAATAATTGTCAGGTGAAGAGCGGAGTGTTGTCAACTAATTGGGGAATGTGTAGAGCTACGCGAGGGCATTTTTAGCGGGATTCGAGGTGAGTAAAGGCAACAATAGAATCAACACGATTACTTTTCTATTTCTTGATTGATTATTCTTGAAATGCGAGCCTTTTGTATTCCATTCTAGTTCAGGTGACCTAGGGTTTAGGTAGTCCGACTGTGATGAGAAGTCTCAACGAGTTTTGCAGCCTGCATAGACTGTGGCTTCTCGTTGGAGCCTATCAGAATGATTTAGCATCCTGCTTGTGACTGTAGCTTTCTTTCGGTAGTGTGTTAGGAATTTAGAAGCCGACTTTGTATGTGGCTTTTTCTAACAGGGTGTGCGTTTAGTGAAGGCAACCTTCGGGCCCACTGGTTAATGACGGGTGGATTGAGCAGGGGAGGCAGTTTTGGGCTCACTGTGTCGATCGCAAGCTGATGAGGTCTTGTAACCCGCGATTTGATTGGGAGTATCTTTTCGCCTATCCATTTGTTTCCTGGTCACTTGATTATCGTTGTTTGAGCTTGTTGAATTTATTTATCATGCGATTTGCTATCTATTTCAGTTTCTTATTATACCCTGCATGATTCATAGACTTGTGATAATTGAGAATTCAATAGTTTATATTGAGATATCTATTGTTGTTGTTTACTGTTATATTTTGTACTCACCGTCCTTTTTATGACGGTGGGTGCAGATCTACAGACGAGTAGGGGCAAGGTGTCAATGCTTGGCGATATCCTTTGAGGCACACTCAGAGCCATTAGCTTTGCTCACTTTGTAGGTATTTTGTTCTTTTATTGTATATTTTGGTTATGTATCCATTTGTTTTGATATTTTGGGGCCTTGAGGAGTTGAAGATGACTGTTGATACATGTATATGTTCATTTTGGGCTTTCAATTGATTTGTTATATACATGTGATGTTGTTTGGACAGGATTTTCCAATCTAGGTTGACTGAGTTGTAAACTCTTTTAAGTTAGTGTTAAAAACAATTTCGCTGCATACCTAACTAATTTAGAGGATAAATGATTGGATAGAGTTAAGGTGAATCTAAAAAATATGATCCAGGGTGGGTGAATGAATAATGTATTGAATAATTGGTAAATTAAGGTTGACTAGACTTGCGTTGACTCATCGAAGACTAGCTCGGGGGTCCACGTAGGTTTAGGCTGGGCGTGGCCCAGTTTGTGGTTGTTGGGGTCGTCACACATGTAATCCTCAGTCGCGATAATGGTGTGAATCTTCTCATGATTCTTCAGGAATAGCTCTGCCACTGCAACGTATGTACCACTAAAGAACTTGATGGGGTCGTGCCACTTGAACTCTCTCCACTATCTCGCCTCAGCAGTGGCTGTGGGACTCTTCTCCGGAGTCGTCACCGGAGTAGTCTCTATAATAGCTACAGGTGTAGCTGGTGCCTCTTAAGTCTGGACTGCAGGAACCATTATCTCCGTCTGTGCAATATAGGTTGTCCCTGCATCAGGAATCGCTGTAATCAGGATCGAAGTTGTGGAAGCAGTGGAACCTAGAGTCTCTGTCCCCTAACTAGTCGTAATGGGTGGAAAAGGTGTAGTCGGAGTCAATGGTGTCATGGTAGCCGTAATGGATGTCCTCAATAACCGTAATATCTCCTCTAATCACTAGTCCTGAGTTACAAACCTCTGCGTCTAAGCCTGAAACTCCTCTGCAGTAATGACACAGTGAACCAGCCTTCCCGCTGTCATCGCTCGGACCTGTCTGATCAGCCATCGCTGTTTGAACCAAGAGAGCAAATACTTTGGATCAATTCATAGCTACCGCATACCGTATAGTACACACAACAAGCATAGCATGTACAAAGTTAAATCCTACTCATCCCAATCTCCCCATCTAAGTTTTTAAACAGGATCCAAGGGTTTCCACTCTAAGCTCAACCATTCCTAATTTTCGTTGGTCTTAATTGCTTGTGCTTTAAATCAAGAGCAGGTCTTTATAACCTTAGGCTCTGATACCAATTATGACGGCTCCAATTCCCCCATGCAATTGGGTACACCCGGCCTAGACCAGTACAAGCCCCCGAATAGAAACTCGACAAACCTGACGAGCCTAGTCAGCCTTCGTTCATTTAATTATACATTTTATGAAAGAGTTATTGCAAGTTATACGCAGCGGAAAGTAAATAAACTAACAATATGGGAAATAACTCAGCCAAATGGAAATCAGGAATCTATATATGTGGAAAACCCTATAAATGGGAATTATTCATATACGATCAATGCAAAATCAAATAGAGCCAAGTACATGATCTCCAACAACTTAATCCCAAGTTTAACGACAAAACGTGATAATAAGAAACAGCATACAAGAAAAGACAACATAAACCTACTCTGTGGTATGCAAATCTTGTCACTAATCCTCACAAGAAGTCACCTAGGTAGGGCCCCTTGTCCTTATTGCACTTCACCCTACCTGAACTCATCGTCACAAACTAGATGGTGAGTAACTGAAGAAATCGAAAGTAATACCAGAAGAATATAACGGTAATTCATGATTTAACAATAAGATAGTGCCAATATTATGCGATAATTGAAAGTGATAGACAATTAAACCATTTAAGAAGCATGATAAGCAAATAGATAATAATGAAAATATGCGTGTTCTAAAAATCAAAAGAGGCCCATAAGTGGTTTAATTTTATAGCATACGGCAAAGATCTAGCAAGATCTCCCCGGGCAATGTCGCAACACTAGCGCAACATGAAAATGAGATGCATCGCAACACCTCTCAAATCCAGTACCCAGGTACACACAACACTAGGGGTGGTCAGTACCACTGCATGAGGCACTCACGTTGTCCCAGCTACTGTGGGCCACATGATACCTTCCCAGCACACTCACACCAAGAACACACAACCAAGGAATAGAATGGAATGCCAAACAAGAGATTAATTTAACAATAATAATCAACAGAGGATATATAAATCACATGATATTTCCTTACTGGCCTACTAACATACACACATACATAGCACATGTGTACGTACCTAACTATGCAATCTCGGTACCATTCTGCGACACTAACATGTTTCCCACGAGTTCCTGACTGCCTGGCAAAGGTTTTGACCCCAATAGATAGGGTTTATGGTCAATAAAGAGACCCTAGATTGATTCCCAAAGTTTCCCAAGTTTTCAATAAATTTCAAGAAATTTTATTTAGTCCACTGCTTGAGACGCCGTGGGTGACGAATTCTAGAAGGACGCCCCCATGGTGCCTTCATGGTACCATTTGATGGCTACTGGTTGACACGTACGTGAGTCATGTCATGAGCACATGGGCTTACAACGTGTTCATGGCGTTTATGCAACACTCACAGACCTAGGCACATACCGCCATGACTCCGTAGGGAGTTGTTCTTTACAGCGTGATCTCGAAATAGATTAGGCACTGTTTAATGCGCCATGAGAGATATCGCCATGAGCATTGGTCTCACAGCGTCTCCACGGCACGAGTGTGAACTTGAAATGGGTCTCTGTTATACATGTCTGTAGGAGATGCCGCCACGCTATAAAATATGCGGCGTCTCCACGACGTCAAATCGGAACCCAGAAATCTGAATTATGCAGAACACTAAAACAATACTCCACTCTCGACAATCCTTGCCAATACGTTTCCGAACATCAAAGCCAACCAAAACCAACTTCATTGTCAAAATATGGGTAATGTCCGAGAATTCGAGATTTCCCTAATTAAATAGAAAAACCTACAACAATTACAAAACCCGACATCCATCAACAACACCAGCTCAACGCCATGTGTTGATTGCTCTAGGAGTTTCTGAGGCATTAGTGTAACACCAAGAGCATCTCTGGCACGCCACTCTTGTCATCGCGATGAACTTAAAACTTGAATGAATAACCCAACATATATAAAAGAGGAAACACATAAAAACATAGAGGAAAGATAAGAGAGCAAGGTTCTCACCTAGATTCCGGCGAGAAGTTAGGACTTCCGGTGAGGATTCTAGCCATCTAGCACCACCCCCTATGGTGGCTTGCTCTCCAAGCAAGGAGAAGGGAAGAGGAGGAGAGGAGAGGAAAGAGAAAAAAAAGAGATAAACGAGGGAAAAGTGATGAGAGAAAGAAAGAAAGAAAGAAAGAGAGGCCTATAGGACCCCTTTTTTATCAACCTACTTAAACTTATTCCTAGGTAGATCTTACACCCTCCCTTTTAAGTTGTCCAACACTCCTAACTCTACCTGTTGACTCATTTAAGTGACTCAAATGTTACTTAACTATTTGCCTCCCATGTAGATCCTACGCTCCTCGGCCCGTATTGCATTGCAACTCGACCGTTGTGTACCCGTCGTCGCATCCACATTTCGACTCAAATAAAATATTATAATTATAATATTTTAATCATTTATTAAGGTTTTTGTGTTTTATTTCCCCCGTTTACCTAGGCAAAGCCTCACTCAAACTAACCAATCACCCAAATGGCTCGAGACTCGTATTAGATTACAATACTAATACAAACATCACAGAAACATAAAATTATCTCGGTTTCAACTTTTGAAGTCTGAAATACTCGACGCAACACGATAGTCGGGTTACGATCCTAACAAATGTAACACAAGTCAAGTTAAATTTTGAGGGTTGTTACAAGAGCACATTTTCTTACCTCACTTTAACTTAAACTTAAACTATATAACTTGGCTAAACCTATACTAAACGATCTAAACACACTTTAAAACATATGTAGTGATACTCGGAGCCTAAGAAAGAGTAAGTTCGGGTACAAGTTTTGGGGTGTCGAAAGGTCGGTTAAGCTAGGACTTTTAAGTGTTCTTGTAAGTAAACGGATTAGACACTTATCTCCATTTCATTCCAGTTTAAACATTGATTTTTGAGTTCATTTGATTGTGCTATCCCTTTGTACTTTATATGCCATAATTTGTGCGATTCTCTCATTGATTAAGTTATTGGTTTATGGCATTTTATTATCGAATGACTTCATTACTTCTATTTCTTAAACTATATCATTCTTGTGGTATTTACTATATTATGAACATCGGTAATAGCATGCTATTAGAGTATTACTATTATGGTGTGATTGAATGGTCTTGTACTCTTGCCTTTGTGTGCGTGGGGTCGTACTTATATCACCTTGGAATCTCGAACCGAGTCTTTCTTGACTTATGAAAGTAGTTATTGTATTTAGGATCCCCTACTTGACTGAGATGAGCAGCACATGGGGTCACTGGACTCTGGGGATGTCAGCACTCATCACTAGCTTGCACGGCATACAGGGTAACGAAACCTAAGGTAGTCGGCAATGATTTATACTTTGGGCATTGTGATAGAGCTCACACCCTACGATAGTGGAATAAAGGTTGATGTGATGTAACTCACGGCCAACCGGACCTAGAACATTACTACTAGCCTAGTGTCAGTTTCAATTTGATGATTTCTTCTAGAATATTCATGTTTCGGCATCTCACTATTTATAAGTTTTTAGATTTCTATTTATTCTCTTTGGAAATGTGGATAAATGTCTTCTTAGGATTACTTTACTTTATTGTATCACCATCCTTTTTATGATGGTTGGTGTAGATCTCTAGAGTAGCAGACCGGGCAAGGAGAAGATCAGTGACTATCTCTGAGCTTTTAGCGTACTGCTACTTCTTACTTTTATAGTTTTTTATAGTTTGATGTATTTATTTGCTTTACGTCTTTACTATACTTCTGGGTTGTACATATTTGGGTTGAGCATTAGTTCCCCGACCTAACACGTGTTTATCACATTATATATTCACCACTTTTACTATATATTCATATGATCATTTTTTCCTAGTTTCCACACTTAGGATTTATTTTATATTGTTTTCACTAAACTATTAAGTGCTTCCCTATATTTAATAAATTATTAAAAAGGTTTAATTAACTCTGAAAAATATGAATAACGATAAATTGAGTAATACTTATCCTGAATATGTACAACGAGGCTAATAAGACAAAAGGCTGACTAATACGTTGTTAAGTCCTACGTGGTTGAGATTAGGGCTTAATGATGGGATTAGGCAGGGCAGTGTCCTAGTTTAAAGAAGGGGCCATCATCGCAGGTTTGTTTTTTCCTGTGCAGCTTAATCTCTCTCTCACACAGTTTATTATGATTCAGAATAGGCAACATGTTCTTTTACTCGTAGATCTCTTACTAGTTACTGCATCTTCATGGGCTCTTCCTTGATTTCTTGGAAGACCAAGAAGCATACTACAGTCTCTAAGTCCTCTACCGAAGCTGGGTACCAATGTTTATCCATGATTGTATGTGAGCTTCAATGGACTTCTTATATTCTGCATGATTTTCCTATAGATGTTCAGCTCCTTATTCTTGTATCGTGTGATAACCAGGCAGTTTTACATCTAATAGCTAACCCAGTTTTTCATGACGCTCTAAACACTTAAAAATTAACTATCATTTGGTTCATAAGAAGTTCAAGTCTGGTTTTGTTGCTCTGAAATACATTCCTTCTAGGGATCAGTTAGCGGATCTTTGCACTAAGCATTTTGTTGCTCCTTTGTTTACTACATTGTTTTTCAAGTTGGGCTTTTGCGATTAGCATATAAATCCATCTTAGGGAGGGGATGTAACCTTTATTGGGTCTGTGTATAGTCCTATAATGTTACACATCTAGGTCAGATAGTTACTTAGCATGGGAGTTTGTTATAGTCAACACGTATTTGACTCTTGACTCCTTAATTATTATAAATACAGAACATACACATGTAATGTCTTATCGATTATGAATAATACAATTCATACTTTCTACGTGTTCATCTTGAATCCTGGATCACATTGAGTGGCTTGAAATGTGCCTATTGTCGATCTATACTACACCGAAAATTTAAGTACATAACACTAATTTTAGACAATGGCTAAGAGCAATGCATACCTTAGCCATAAGACCGAAATTGATCTATCTCGATACTCTTCAATTTTGTGGAGTAGCATAAGCACACGATGACAAGGAGCTCCATAAGATGGAGAGGGGGTGCGGTGAATAATTGAGTATGGTTAAGTGCCCCCCACCTTTTAGGAGTGCACCCCAGCGTTCCCCTTTTTTCGTAATACCAAAAATGTCCCTAGTGGAAATAACTCATTTGCCCCCAAGAAGTGCCCGATTTCCCTATTTGTCCCTGCTTCTCCATCGATTTGATCACACCCCATTGTCGAAAATCGTCTTCTTCATCCATCTCCTTCATTATGTATACGCCGCTGTACCTCCTTATTTTGGAGCGAAACACACAATCGACACTGTAAGTATGTTGTTCACATTTATTGGGTTAGAATCGGTGGAGATGCGTATGTTTAGGGTTTGTAATGCTTGTTTTGTTTGATTTTCTAGGGTTTTTCATCTCCGTGTTTTCAAGTGTGTTTGCTTGTTGAAATGGTCGAGGAACATAGGATGGAAGACGAGATACCGCAAGGAGAGGTGATATTAACAGTTAATTCCCATTTCCTTCACAAATAAGATTGGTTTCTATTTTTCTGGTCGTTCGGTGGTATAGGAGCGAATGTGGAATGTTATGGTCGTGTATATGATACCGAATCCAAGTTCTAACCTTTGGCCATGTGCCAACGAAATATAGAATTGATAAGATGAATTTGGATAAGTTCAGGTTCAGAGGTATGGTACAAAACTTAAGTCATGTAACTCAGCTACTAAAAACTGAGTAATATGAGTATATATTGGTACCTTCCCGCCGAACGAGAAAATTTTTAATTATTTGGATCAACACGTAGGTTCGGTTGGAGGTAACCGAGACTATCTGTCTAGCTCGTTTTCTTCTTATCGATTTTTCTTCGCTCCATTTGATATGAACTAACCAAAATATAATGTTTATAATGTTTTACACATATTTCATTATTTTAACCTGACTTTATTTTATTTTATTTTTGCAGCCATTGCCATCTTATAGCAAATATCTAGACTTTCTAGTCATTTTGTTCCAGAAGGCCCTTTCAAATCGAGGAAAGAAGTCATTACTTGACTTTAAGGAGTAGCTAAGAGCCTTAAGTTTAAGTTGGTGACCAAGAAATTTGATAGTAGAGGGGTTGGCCATAGGGGAAGGGTTTCTTTAGGTTGTGAGCGGAGTAGCATCTTTAGGGGGATTTCCCATAAATTAGGCAAAGAAAAAGCCGTCAAAGTCGAGAGGCTTGCAAAGCCTAAGCAACAAAAGTCAAAACTCCTTACCAAGTTAGGGTTGGAAGAAGAAGACAAATGAAGATATGGAACGGCGACAAGGAAATGTAATTATCTATTTGCAGTTAATGTGAAAGAACACCCTGATTCATTATAGGTTGTGCAGTTGTTGTGTAGCCAGCATAGCCATGACCTTGGCTACAACTTAGAAGGTCACCTTACTTAGGTAGATTGTATCCTGAAGAGCAATTAAGTTGTCATGAACCAGATGACTAAAGGTAATGTGTGGCCCCATGATATTCCTACTTTGAAGGAAAGAGATGAGTCGAATTCTTCAACAATTCATGCAATCTACAATGAGAGACAAAAAATACGACGATAGGAGTCAACGGGAAGAGCACAAATGCAACAGCTCATGCACTTAATAGAGATGTACGACTACATGTCTTGTCATAGAAAAGACATAGATAATGTGGCCAGTGACCTGTTTTGGGCTCATCCGAAGTTTATTATATTGTTGCGATGTTTCCCGAATGTTCTCTTGATGGATTGTACTTACAAGAAGAATAGGTACCGCATGCCTCTTTTGGAAATTGTTCGGGCTACGTCCACTAGTGTTACATTCTAAGTTTGTTTTGCATTCTTATCGAAAGAGAGCAAGAAGAGCTACACTTAGGCATTGCAGATTGTGCATGAATTGTTATATAGGTGGAGTGCACCCACTGTCATTGTTACCGATAGGGAGTTAGGACTAATCTGTGCACTCAAAGAAGTTTTTCCGGATAGTAGACATCTGTTGTGTACCTGGCACATTAACAAAAACATTATGACAAAAACTAAGAAGATGTGGGCATGGGTGAGGATTTCAACATTTTCATTAAGAGATGAAACGAATTGATGTACTCAAAATCCCATGGGCAATTTGAATTGGCTTTACAACAAATCCAAAATGAGTATGCTAGTATGAATGGTTTGCTTGCATACTTGAACGATACATGGCTGAGAGATTACAAGGAGAATCTTGTCTCCACATGGATGGATGAAGTGAAACACTTCGGGATCATAACTACTCAGAGGGTTGAATCTGTTCACTCGGCCCTTAAACGTCATTTAGAGAACTCAGTGGCTAACTTTGAAAGTTTATGAAAGATCATTCATGGCATGTTTCGCAACCAACACACGACCATTAAGGCCACATTTGAATGGAGCTTGCATGTTGTTCAACATGATTACATCGAGCCTATATTCTAACTCCTAAGAGGATTTGTATTGCAACAAGCCTTACAGTTAATTAAAGATGAGTTCTCGGTGGCAAAGAGGATATGATTTGATAAAGAGATGTGTGATTGTCACTTACGCAGGACGCACGGGCTTCCTTGTGCCCACGAGATTGGATTTCATTTATTAGATGGCTCACCAATTCCACTTAAGGATGTTGGCATGTATTGGCAAAAGTTAAGCCTCATTCCTGATACTTCTGTTGGCCGAGTGCAATACAACTTTCATGCTAAGATTCAGAGGGTGATTGAAAATTTTGAGGGTTGTAATGATGTGGATGCACGCACTAGGTTAATCCCACAGCTTAAGGAGATTAGTATGCCCTTTTCTACACCCACTGTTACTCCTCGAGAGAAAGTCAAGACAAAAAGAAGGCAACTTGGTGCAAAAGGAAAGGAAAAAAAGGAAAAAGAAATAAGACAAGTAAAGCGACAAAGAAAACTGCAGTAGATGATGATACATCTACAACGAGAGATCCATCTGGATTTGAGTTTGCACTTACAGAGGAAGATTCGGTTTCTGCACGGAAGAAGTTATTTAGATCTCCATTTACTTCATCTGCAGCATCAATTAAACCCGTGGTATTTTCGTCTACAACATCAATTACGACGATCCCATCACTTCAAACCGTCCATCAGTTGAGATTCATCCAACAAAAGTTCACAAGACACGTTTCTTTAAGGACTCGTTTGTCGCTGCTTCTAAATCATCTCACAATTCGATAATATGAAACACCCATGTTGACAGGATTTTTAATGTTGATGGTGACGGTCACTGCAGGTTTTGGGTTGTCGTAAAGTCATTGGGTTTGTCTGACATGGACAGGTGGAGACATGTAAGGGAGTGGATGGCCGAGGAGTTAACGGTGAACAAAAAATTTTGGGAAGATATTTATGAGATCATTGATTTTAAGAAGTTACTTGCTATCATCCAACATGATAAGGATGAGGCAACAGTGAACAATTGGATGACTCTTCCTGATATGGGACTCATTATATCCACTTCATTGAATGTGATGTTAGTTGTCATATCTAATAGTTAGAGTTTCACATTCCCTCCACTTAAAAACAAGCCACCTCCAGAATTTAGTAGTCGTACCATTGTTGGAATATCTATTATGGACTCCGTTCACTTCATCGGGGTAATTATCTCATCATTGTCTATGCCAATTATTTATTCCATTAGCTCCTAATTATTTTCCTTGTCATAACAACTATTAACTTTCTCATTGCTATGTATCCCTCATTGTTCAACATGTGAGGTTGAAATCGGGTTGCCATTTCTTAAGCATTATCCATTATGGGACACGTATATAGCAGTAGGTGTGCGTAGGGAGAAGGCTTCATCACAATAGGATCCACATCAACATCAACAAGCAATGGTGGAGATTTATTAGGAACACCATCAATAGTTGACTTGGTTGAGGATTCATGAACTTGAACTGTCTTTATTGTACATGATATTTTTTTAGCATGCCGTGATATTTTTTGAACATGTTGTGATATTTTTTAAACATGTCGTGATATTTTTTGTTGTTGAATACTATTAGTGATGGAACAATGTGCATGGTGTTCCTTTTTTGTTACTTGGTTGTAATGATAATGTCATGCAGTTCATTTCTTAATATATCTCTTGATATGTGCATAAATATGTTAACTTATCACATTGTAAATTGTTTTTAATAACATTCGGTGGCACAGTACCAGATTATGGAAGTTAAGTTCGGTACCCCAGGGCCAAACTTATAAACTAATAGTCGGTGCCCCAAGGAGGAATTAGATGGTTACACACATGATGACAAGGTGCATTTTATAAAAATGTCGGGTGCACCAGTAATTCAGTAGTGGAACGCCGAACACACCAACCTATATTCGGTACCTTAAAGTCGAACCATAGGGTTTTAACAATAAATCGAGTATTATTTTATGTTCGATGAGAAGGCACCAAACCTGTTTATCTTATTTTGACACCCTGTATCGAACCAACAGGTGAGGTTTTGCTTTGGGGTGCACTTATTAAATATTTAGGGTAATTTGGGGTGCACCCATTATTCAGTCCTAGAACGCCAAACAAGGCAATATATATCTGGTACCTTAAAACCAAACCATAGGGTTTTAATAATAAACCGAGTATTATCCATGTTCGGTCTGAAGGCACCAAAGCTGTTATCTTATTTTAGATACCTGTACTCGAACCAACAGGTTAGGTTTTACTTCGGGCACCCATTGTTTGGTCCAGGAATGACGAACAAGGCAATATATATCTGGTACCTTAAAGCCGAACCATAGGGTTTTAATAATAAACTCAGTATTATCCATGTTCAGTCTGAAGGCGCTGAAGCTGTTTATCTTATTTTGGAACCCCTGTACTCCAACCAACAGGAAAGGTTTTACTTTGAGATGCACTTATTAAAAATTTGGGATGCACCCGTAGTTCGGTCCTCATTCGTCGAGCAAACAAATATATATCTGGTACCTTAAAATCGAAACGTAGGATTTTATTATAAACCAAGTATTATTCAGGTTCAGTAAAAGGGCAACGAACTTATTTATCTTATGTTGGAACCCTATGCACGAACCAACAGGTGAGGTTTTACTTCGGGGTGCACCCGTAGTTCGGTCCTCAAATGCCGAACAAACCTACATATAATCTGTAGCAAGGCACTGAGCTTGTAAATATTATCTCGGTTTCATATGATCGAACCTCCATGTGAGGTTTTAACGTTACGTCAGGGTGCACTTATTAAAAATATGTGGTGCACCCCTAGTTTTGTCCTCTAACGCCAAACAAACCTACATATAATCTGTAGCAAGGCACCGAGCCTGTACATATTATCTCAGTTTCATATGATCGAACCTACAAGTGAGGTTTAAACATTAAATTCGGTGCACTTATTAAAAATATGGGGTGCACCCATAGTTCGGTATTAGAAATACGATGAAAACCAAATATATTTGGTATCCCATGTCCGAAACAAAGTTAGCAATAGCAATGGGTATGGAAATAATAGGGTGTACTCACTACAAATATGGGGTGCACTCCTTGTTCGGGGTTAAGGTGTCGAGTGTAATACAAAGAGGTGCGGTTTGAACATGCCGACTGTAAGAAAATGTGTTCGGTTCAAAAAGGTCGAATCTGCAGATAATACAAAAAATTGTCCAATTGCAACAATAATTATCAAAGTACAACATCAAAGTATATGCACTCCAATAAACACAACTGAATGTAGAGTTAAGTATCTAACAAGAACACAATATCAAATACCAACCCCAATCCATTAGGATAGACATCAAAGTCTCAACCTTAACATAAAAACCATTGAAATATCAAAGTACAATATCAAATTAATTTATCTAAGAATGAACACTATCACTGCCTTCTTTTCTTTTTCTTTGGCCGATCAAGTTTAGCCTTAGATCGAGTTTCACTAGTACTGTCGTGTTGGGAAGTTTGAGTTTTCCCTATCCCTGTAGATATAGTGGTTGTATTTGTAGTTGCAGTATGGATGGGACCTTTCCCAGACAAGTACTTTACGACGTCATTGCCATTTGTTTTGTGGACTCAACGATAATCTCTTTTTCACATAAGTGGAGCCACGCCAACACAGTATCTAGTGTTATTCTAACTCGCTACAAAAGCATAGTTTTTCAATTGAATAATTAGTACGAGATATATTTCAGTAGTAACAAAATAGGAAATTAACATATATACTTACCTCCATCATATTTGAATCAATGACTGAATCACTAATCGAACTATCACCGCGGTAGATAGGGTTCTCCACCATAATTTATGATTGTTCAGTGAACCATGAAAGATAGTCTGGTTTGCAATCCCACTTTAGAACTACCTTATCTCCTCGACCTTCGGGTGATATGACATGATTATGGCACCTTTCCCACATCTCGAGCTGGAAGTTGTACTTAACAATGTACTTGAGGGCGGAATGTCCTCGACTAGCTCAAATCGACTTGTAAAGAGGATTCGAAATCCCTTGAACATGGTTGAATTGTCGTAGGAACCTGTCCGGGTGGTAAGTCTCAATCACATCCATGTACCTGATGCAACCAGTGTAGAATGCAAAGACCGAAACACCATTGGTCCTTACCTCAGAGTAAAGGTCCCAACTCACCTAAACCAAATATATCATATTAAATGTTGTTCACAATAGCAACAAATTAGAAGAAAAATGATAATTTCAAAATGTCAATCAAACCTCGGTTGGTCATAAAGTATCCAAGCTTCTGTGAATAGTATGAATGTAATCATCTCCCAATCCCTGGTGTGGTTTAAGGAGCCATCTACAAACACAGGAAAAGGTATATGTGTACTTTGCATTTAACCATGCAAGTCCCAAATTGAAATGATCGTCCCTAAATTATGGTAAACAATATTGGATTAATTAAGATCAATGGATTAATTATCACTACTGGTAACAAAAATAAGTCCCAAATTCATGTTACCTCTAACAAAGTCAAGTAGCCGACAATCTGAGAGGCATTAACACGTGACGCAGCACCGAACTGACGATATAAGTAGGCAAGAGCAGCTCCACCCCATGCGTACCACCTAACATCGTCCAAAGTCTCTAGGAATTTGAGTAGTGCAATGGGGACCCTTGACCAAGTCTTGTTGGCAAACAACGTGCACGACAACATGTAAAGTAAGTAGGCACGGGCCATGCACTCTACTTTCGGTATTGAAGGTTGTCTTCCTTCTTTGGACACCATTGCCTGCACAAACAAGATTTCCTAATGGTGAAAGTTGTTAACTTATCAAGCTCCTCTTCGGCATCAACCTCTGACACTCTTAGCAATTTTTGGAGCAATGTAAGGCATTCCTCACAATCAAGGCCATCCTCCATTACAACAACTTTTCCAGTTACTGGAATCTTTAAGAGCATGCTCACGTCCTCCAAAGTAATTGATATTTCACCAAACAGAAAGTGAAATGTATTTGTCTCATGATGTTACCTATCCACAAAAGCTGAAATCAATAACTTATTGCCCTTAGGGTAGGAGCAGTCGATGAGTGCACTTAACCCGAACTTCTGAATGATCCTTTGTAGGGCAGTAGTATCAGGGTGGCAGGCCTACAAATCCCACTTAGCTAGTTGGGCACCGTGATTTATGCATTTCAACAATGGTCGATGCTAAAATATTGATAGGTAACTACATTAGAAATATAATTCGATACGAGACTAATTATGACATAAATACAATGCTACATTAGAAACAAAATGTTACCTCATTCTGCCAAATCGCTGCCACCACATGATCCTTGATGCTTAGTAACAAGGTTGGGTCAGATGGCCTACCCGGGAAAGGAGTTGACATGTCTTCTGTCGTAGCCTTCTTTTTGCCATGACCCTTCTTAGCAACATCCTTCTTATTACTGGCTACCGTGGCACTAATTGTCTTTGCACTAACTATCTTTCCACTGATTTTCTAGCCTCTGACTAGTTTGCTAGGCACTTACTGTCTTGGCACTAGCACTAACCGTCTTGGCAATAACTCTCTTTTCACGATCAATGTTATCAATTTTCTCATTATCACAACCATCCTTACCATCACCCTTACCATCAGACTCACGATCATCACCACCATCACCATCCTCTTCACTGTCATCATCTCCATCATCACCTCCTTCGTCTTCTTTACTAGCCTCACCCCTACTTTCACTACTGCTAGACTCACTGTGGTCTCCATCACCATCATGGTCTTCTGTACTGGTCTGACCATCTCTACTAGACTCCCCTCTTTCCACATCAGACTCTACATCTTTTGCACCCTCATCTACATGTGAATGATCCTCCTTAACTTCTTCAACCTCACCTTCTGAGCACGTTTCACAACAGGTTGGTCCATTATTTTCCTTTTCCTATGAGATGTTGTTTAGGCGGTCCTACCACGGGAAGCAACTTCCTCCCCTCTTCTACTATTGCCAACACCTATTTTATCCCGTGTAACAAGACTTTTCTTGCGGGCTATTCCTTACTGAAAGAGCAAACATGTAGAATATCAGCCAATTTTATGTATAGAAGAAACCAAAAAAAGACTAAAAATGCATTTTTACTATATGTACGGAGACAGTGTACCGAGGTAAAGACCTTAAACTCAGTACCTTGTAACCAAAACAATGTCCTACACTCGATGACATAGCACCAAACTAACTCCTATCCCACCTTCACAATTACTTCGGCAGTCATATACCGAGAAAATGTCCTACACTCGGTTAGTACCCATCGAATATCTGGCCATATGATAAGTTAGTATTTATAGGATTTAATAGTCAATTTTAGTATAGTTTAGTGTGGAAGTCTACAAAATATATATCTAATTATATTTACTTTTGGTTTTCAAGTGAAACGGAGTGCACGGTTGAATCCGGGGCAGAAAAATACTCAAAATAGAGTATTTACTTGCAGTAATTGGATACTAGGAGAGTTTGTCTTGAAATATACATCGACAGTAGGGTAATTGGGGTCCAGCATTGCCATGAGTCAATTCATTACTATTCCAGCATTTAAAATGTATACCTGAAATGACACGTCTCATCGTGTCATTAATCACAGCACCACAGGTCAGAAGCGTATTGGCTCAACCGCGTCACACAGCTCCATTCCACCAATTGCGTCACGCTACATCGTCTGCAAACAACATCTGCACCAATGAGCATCTGTCATGTGGACAAGCAAGGTCATCTCCTCTATCCAACTGGTCGATCTTCCTCGAACTTCACAACAGCACAAACTCCAAGTAATTTGGTAAGAGTCGTGCGATTTTCCCAACCAGCTCACTGCCACATTGCGCTTCCTCATTAGTCCAACGAGGCACTGACTTCAAGCTCCAGCTTATCGCGTGCTGCCACGTGTCATTAGACCCCTTCAAACGAGTCACTGACACTTCCAGCTCCAACCAATCCGGTCGTGCCACATCATCTGGTCAACAAAATCCAACCAATCAGAAGCCGACACGTCACCAAAGCACAGAAAATCACCCAATGACCGCCTGACACGTGTCCAAGATCGAAAAAATACAAAAAAATAGTTTTCTCTCTTTTAGAGACCAAATCTTAGTAGTTTTACACATTAGGACTTTAGGTATAAATAGAATACATCTATTATTCATTAAAAAGACTTTTGCAATTATTTTTATTTGGAGATTTATGAAGAATATGTCTAGCTAATCAGGTCATTGCCTAGGTTGGAGGTGAAGCAAGTCAAGATTATTGACTCATGGCATAACTTGTGAGATCTTTTATTTTATTATTTAATTTAATTTAATTTCTTCTATTTCATTGTTGTTGATTTTAATGAATATGATTTAAATATAGGGTTGTATATGGCTAATGCATGTTTTTAGGTGGATAATCTATAGTTAATTGACTCATTAGTGTGCATAATTGTACTTTTGGGACAATATAAGTGACAAACATTCACCCGATTAACGTCAAAACCTTTTAGTTCTTGAGTGTGCAACAATTGAATCTAGATTAAATCGGGGGCGGACGCGATTTGGTTATCTAGGATTAGTATTCCCATAGAACTTTATTACTGTGGTTAATGTGTTAAATCTTATGGCGAATGTCTAAGGTTATACATTAATTAGAGTAGTTAGTGGCGGATGTCCTAGCTATTGAGATTAGGGGAATTAGAAGTTTTTGGCTGATGTCGATTTTCTATAGCTAGTCTAGGAGAATTTGAATTAATAATTGTTTTGGGAAAGATTGATGACCATGATATGCCATTGAATCTTGATCTTGTCTTGTGGAACCATAGACCTAGGTGTTTTCTTTCATTAATATTATTCTTGCAATTTTAATCCTTGCTATTTTTATTTTAATTGTTTGCTCTAAAACTTCTTTTTAAAACCTCCATTTTTAATTAACTTAGAGTGAAACTCAAGTCCTGTGGATTTGACTCCGTATTTGCCACTACTACAACCTTGTGAGATTGGTAACTCAATTACGGGTTATATTTGGCACATACGACACGTGATCAAATTTTGGCGCTGTTGCCGGGGACTTAGTCTTTCATTCTAAGTTTAGATTTCTTTTTCTTTTTCTTAGTTTTATGCTCTCACGACTCACTCGGTCAAAATCAACTAGTTCACTGTTACATTTCGATCCTAAACCGAAAAGTACATTTCATAGGTTGAATAGAGAGACCCAACTTAGGCAACAACAAGGCCAAAATCCTCCAGAAATGGCTGACAATCGCCAAATCACTATGGGGCATGCTAATCAAGAGCTTCAAGCTCTTTTGGCACAATAACCCATCTGCATCAACTATCAGGATAATGCCAGAGATTTTGAGTTGAGGTCAGAGTTCATTTATCTCCTATCGTCCTTTCATGGTGGCGAGAATGAAGACCCTGTTACTTTTCTAAAGGAGTTTCAGACTAACTGCAAGACTATGAAACCCTCTAATGCGGATGAGGATACGGTTAAGCTTAGATCTTTTCCGTTATGTCTTAAAGACAAAGCCAAGGAATGGCTTTTCTACCTTCTGCCTGGCTGCATTAACTCTTGGAATGAGATGACAAATGCATTTTTAAAAGAATATTTCCCCAAGGATAGAGTTGTTCAACTCATCAAGGACATTTGCAGCATCAAAATGAAGTCGGGTGAATCATTTGGTGAATATTGGGATCGCTATAAGCGATTAATTGCTAGTTGCCCGCAGCATGGCCAGTCTCAGAAGGCCATAGCTCGTTTCTTCTATGTTGGCATGTCGCCCATTGAATGACGCATGATTGATAATGCGTGTGGTGGTCACATTCGAAATAAAACTTCAGCCCAAATGAAACAAATGTATGAGGACATCGCTCAACAGTCACACTTTTATGGAGATCTTGATGACACTGTTTACCAAAGTTTAACTACAGGAAGTGTCTCAAGTTCTACTAATCGAAAAATTGACCAACTGACCTCCATGATAGAGCGTCTCCTCTCCTCTAGCAAAGTGCAAGTTAAGGCTTGTGGCATTTGTACTACCACAAATCATGCAATTGATGAATGTCCTATTCTCTTTAAGGATAATCAACAGGCCAATGCCATGGGTAATCAGTTCCAGAGATAATCTAGAGTTCCATTTGGGAATACATATAACCACGCAACGGCGAGGAACAACCCAAACTTCAGTTATGGGCCTCCAAATCAGAACTACCAGGCCTTTATGCTAAGAGGTCAATCATTACCTACACCCTCCAACCAGTCCTCTTCACTTGAGGATATGATGAAAGCTTTTATGGCTGAACATAGGCAATTTACAAGAGATGTTGCCCAATTCAAGGCTACCACTAAAAAATCGATCAGTGCCACAAATTCAACGGTCCAGAACCTTCAAGTTTGAATAGACCAAATATCACAGCAATTGGGACGTCTTGAGGATAATGGTAGGTTACCTTCACAACCTTATCCAAATCCTAACGCGAGTGCTAACGCAGTTACACTCAAAAGTGGTAAAGAGCTAGAGGGGGCCCAAAAGGAACAATGGGTCATTGGATGCCAAAGACCAGGCAAATAAGGAAGAGCATGAGTTAGTAGTGACCCCGTCTATCCCTAAACAAATGGTAACTACTCAAAAAGAAGCCCCGCCCATATTTAAGGTCAAACCTCCTTTTCCACAACTACTTATCCTAGACAAGAAAAAGGAGGAAGAGAAAGAAATTCTCGAGACCTTTCGGCGAGTGGAAATCAATATTCCACTCATTGATGCTCTGAAGCAAGTCCCTAGGTATGCAAAGTTTCTTAAGGAACTATGCACAAACAAAAGTAAACTAAAAGGCAACGAAAAAGTCCAAATGGGAGAAACTGTAACGGCTATCCTACAAAAAAAGTTGCCTCCTAAATGCAAGGATCCTGGGATGTTCTCAGTGCCCTGTATTATAGGTGATGCAAGCATTCAAAGGGCTATGTGTGACCTTGGCGCTTCCATTAATATCATGCCATTGTCTATTTATGAGACAATGTATGCATGCCCATTAGAGGAGACTGGTATTGTCATTCAGTTGGCAGACTGTTCAGTTGTCAGACCCGTTGGTGTTCTTGAGGATGTCCTAGTTCGAGTGAATGAGTTTGTGTTTCCTACTGATTTCTACGAGGTAGATGTAACGACCTGGAAATTTGGTTATTTATGAATGATGATGTGTATTACGTATTTATACTTGTATTTGAGCGACCGGACAATGAAGTCGGTGAATGAGTAGGAAAACTGGACGAGCGGGTATCAAAAATTGGGTTACGGGTATGCGGGGGATATAAAATACTGTAAAACTCCAATAATTGAGTTTTTGGATAAATTAAATAATTATTTGGTGAGATGAGGCAAGATTACACGCACGACAAAGAAACACGAACCGAGGTGCATTACTTGGACCCGGGAGTTAGATAGCTACGCAACACACAGGCTGTGTGATAAGGAATTTTTAAAATGACACTGTTTCATAAGGAGAGTCATGGGATTGGCCTCGAGGTGTGTGTGTTTGTTGAGATGAAATAAAGAGAAAAAAATAAAAAAAGGGTATAAAAGTCATTTTGATTAATTGTATTTATATATAAACGTGAGAAAAACCCTACACACACTATTCATCATCTCCTTCATAGATTCGCTGCCCACTCTCCTCTCCCAATACCTCTCAGTCAACTCCTCCCCTCTCCCTTGGTGACCAGAGCCCTCACCGGAGGTTCGTCATCTCTCTCCTCTCTCCCTCCCTCTCGGCCTACGTGCCCTCTCCTTCTCGGACCTTATTCTCGATCTCCCCTCTTGCACCTCACTTCCACCTGTCTTGACCGTCACCACCGCCACCCTCCATGGCATTGGCATCACAGACGGTCATCGGAGCAGGTAAACTCATCCCTCTCAGTCCGTGTTCTCTCTCTCTTTCTTTCTTTCTCCCTCTCGTTCTCACTGGCCACCGCGACTGTGCTCACTGTTGCACGTCTATTTCGCGGTGGTGGTGGTTACTTCAGGTCAGAGATCTATCGGAGATGACTCACCATTCCCGGAGTTTCCTCCAATCGCGGTGGTTAGTTTCATCACACTATTTTTGCTATTGTCGTGTTTTGCCACTGCCGAAGGTGGTGGTGCTCGTTAGGGGTGGTCGGGGATGGTCCCTAGTGGTGCCCCAAAATCCCCACATCCTCGGAGCACCCACATTTGCATCACATAGGGTGTTGTGGTCGATTGTGCATTGTTTTCATACATTGGTTACTGTTTTATGTCTCGCCGAAATATGCAAGTGTGGGCGGCCCTACTAGCCAAACCACCGAGCGTGGGGGTTGTCGGGGACCTCTCCATGACCTCGATGATGCCTTGCTACCCTTGTTGTGTTCGATTTGGTCATGTTGGAACTGTTTAGTGTCTTGAACCTAGATGAAGTTGTTGTCATGTTGTGTGGGACTATTTTTAAGTCCTCGTCGGAAACTACCCCTAGAGGCGGCACTGCCACTGGACCACCAGGACTGGAGGTTGTCGGGGACCCCACTGAGCCTTGGCTTGGGTCCCACAGCCCTCTGGAGTGATCAATAACAGTGAGGCGAGCGCAAACTTTTGATATTTCATGTTATGTTCATTTCATAGGTGTTATTCTCCTCCTCGCCGAAATCCATTGCCGTGGGCGACACCACCATTATGCCACCATGATCGGGGATGTCGGGTACCAAGCTAAGTCCATGTTTGTGTCTCACAACTCTCGGAGTGGCATAAAACAGCGTCGTTATTGTTTATATTATGTCATTTATGTGTTGTATGTGTGTTGTAACTTTCTCGTCGGAAACCACCCGTCATGGCGGTAATGTCATCGACGCGATGACATGGGGGACTTCTGGAGAACTTACCATGTCTTTCATGGAGTCTCACAGCCCCGGAGCGTCCATATCAATGGTGATGATTCGTAATGGCGGAGTTATGCGTGAGTTGTTTATATCGCACTGAGTAGTCATCGACGTGATGTAGGGCATGCACATGACCCTCCTATGTCGTGTTGACACCCTATGGATGTTAGACCACACCCGCGAGGGTCCCAAACTCGTTGGTGCATGGTCATTTTGTGTCGTGTTGTTCGACAGATTTGTGTTTGAAGGTCGGTAATTAGTTATGACGTTGTGGTCATGTCACCGGTTCATCGAGGCCATGGCGTGACCTAATTACGACTGAGCCAAGCCTAATATATGTGATTAGGCTTACATACGTTATGGTTTTGAACCCAAGAGAGAGTACTCATTTTTCTTTCGAAATGTCGAGTGTTCGAGTCCTTAAAACACTTGGGAGAACACTAGGGTTTAACCTAGAGTTTAGTTAATGACTTGACCCATTAATTAGAGTTTCCAACCTTGTCAGGTAGCGAGAAACTCGGGGATACGTGTTAGGATTCATGGGAGTCTTGCTATTCACGGGTTGCATTGTCAGGTAAGTACACTTGCCTTAAAAGCTTATGTATGATTTGTAAGCCAGTAAGAAAATGTCATGTGATTTATTATCATTTATTCAGATTTGTTATGCTCTATTATTGGTATTCCATTCCATTCCTTGTTGTGTGTTTCCCGGCGTAAGTGTTTCGTCTCAAAAGTACTAGGGCATGCACTAGAGGGATAAAACGTGGGCACTCATGTACAGGAGTGTGTGACCACCCTTAGTGACCGTGTGACACCGAGTACTGGTGGGTGGGCTTGTGTCCCTTCCATCATAGCTGTGCCTTCGCTTATGTCGATGCCCGGGAAGACCTCGCGAGGTCTTCGCCGTTATGCTATGATTTAGACCACTTATGGGTCTCTTTTGATTCCTTGGAACACACTTGACTTTCGATTGATATCTATTAGTCTGTTTATCATGCATCTTGTTTATTTAAATTCCTATCTTTCTACTACCGCATGATATTTAGACTACATTACTTGTTATATCATGAATTACTATTACCTTCTTCTGGCATTACATTTGATTTCTTTAGTTGCTCACCGTCTAGTTTGTGACAGTGGGTGCAGATAGAGCAGAGTGCAGTAGAGGCAAGGAGCCCTGCTTAGGAAACTTTTTTTGAGGATTAGCGGCTGGACATGGAGACTATTTAGTAGGTTTTTTGTTTTGCTTATTTGTATATCGTTTCATACTTATGTTTTTGGGATTATTGAACTTGGCATTTTTTGTGAGACTGGTATCATGTATATATGCTTATCGAATTATACATGAATACTCGGGGTTTTTCACATTTATAAAATTCCTACATTTTCCTTGATTGAGTTATTTCCCCTTATGTTTACTTTATTTACATTTCGATGCGTATAATTTGTAATAACTCTTTCATAAATTATATAATTGAATGATTGGAGGCTGACTAGGCTCGTCAAGTTGCCGAGTGATGACTCGGGGCCTGCACGGGTCTAGGCCGGGCGTACCCAATTGCACGGGAAAATTAGGGCCGTCACAGTAGATACGAAGGAGGAACCATTTCCTAATGCTTCGTCAGTGCTACTTGGACGCCCGTTCTTGAAGACGGCAAAGACGAAGATAGATGTTTATGATGAATCTCTTACCATGGAGTTCGATGGTGAAGTCATGAAGTTTAACATCTATGATGCGATGCAATACCCCAGTGATGTGTCTTTTATGGTATGTACCAAGGATTGTGTGGACCCACTCATTGAGTAGGCTTTGCTCACAAGTAACGATGATACGGTGAAAGTAGTGTTAGAGAACAATCTCTACACTACCGATATCTACCAGAGTGTTCTGACCCTTGATACTAATGTCGAGGATGTTGTTTTAAAGTTAGATTCATTCCAACCACTGCCCCCAAATGTCTGTTATTTGGAGTTGCCCACTACTGACTCTAAACTTTCTCCCTCCTTGGTTAAAGCTCCCACACTTGAGCTAAAGCCACTACCTTAGCACCTAAAGTACCTATTTTTAGGTGAGAATGACACACTCCCTGTGATCATCTCATCCAAACTTATACATTTCGAGGAAGAAAGACTCCTGCGAGTACTCCGGGAGTTTAAACAGGCTATTGGTGGACCATAGCGGATATCAAAGGTTTGAGCCCTTCCACTTGCATGCATCATATATATATGGAAGAGGGGTCAAAACCTACGAGAGAAACCTAGATGAGGCTCAATCCGCCTATGATGGATGTCGTAAAGAAGGAGATACTGAAGCTCCTTGATGTTGGCATGATATACCCTATCTCTGATAGTAAATGGATAAGCCCTGTCCAGGTGGTTTCGAAGAAAACAGGAGTCACGGTAGTCACCAATTCACATAGTGAGTTGGTTCCAACCCGCATTCAAAATGGTTGGCGGGTTTGCATTGACTATAGGAAGTTAAATGCTTCTACCAAGAAGGATTACTTCCCTCTTCCATTCATTGATCAGATGTTGGAGAGATTAGCTGGTCACTCTCATTATTGTTGTCTTGACGGTTACTTCACTTTTCACCAGATATCGGTAGCGCTTGAAGACTAGGAAAAGACAACCTTCACTTGTCCATTTGGCACTTTTGCCTATCAACGCATACCCTTTGGGTTATTCAATGCACCTGCCACCTTTCAAAGGTACATGGTGAGTATCTATTCAGATTTTTTTAAGCATTTCATAGAGGTTTTTCTAGATGACTTTACTATTTACGGTGATTCATTCGATAGTTGTCTCATCAATCTGACAAAAGTACTCAGCAGGTGCATCGAGAAGAACTTGGATTTGAACTATGAAAAGTATCATTTTATGTTGGATCAAGGTCTTATTTTGGGACACATTGTCTCAGCTAGGGTTGTAGAGGTAGACCAAGCTAAAATCAATGTTATCAAGAAACTTCCCTACCCTACGAAAGTACGTGAGATTAGATTTTTCCTTGGACACGCCGGTTTTTACCGTTGTTTCATCAAAGACTTTTCAAAGATTGCACAACCCCTATGTCATCTACTCCAAAAGGACATACCTTTTGAGTTTGATAAGGCATGTAGGAGTGCATTTGATGCACTAAAAGCCTCACTTACTAGCACACCAATAATTCAAGCCCCTAATTGGGAGCTTCCATTTGAAATCATGTGTGATGCTAGTAATTATGCAGTGGGTCCAGTCTTAGGACAGAGAGTCGGGACAGCTTCACATGTTATTTACTATGCTTCTCGTACTCTAGACGTGGCTCAGATGAACTACACCACTACTGAGAAGGAGATCCTTGTTGTTATCTTCACACTAGAGAAGTTTTGACCTTATCTTCTGGGTACCAAGGTTATTATTTACTCTGATCATGCAGCCTTGAAGTACCTGATGAGTAAAAAGGATGTCAAACCTAGGCTCATTCGATGGATACTCCTATTACAAGAGTTTGACATCACAATTAAAGATAAAAGTGGTGCAGAAAATCTAGTCGCAGACCATCTCAGCAGGATTGAGAATGGTGAACATCCCACCCCTATAAAGGATGATTTCCTTGATGAGTACATCTATGCTATCATGGAGAATCTTCCCTGGTATGCCGATTTTGTGAACTATATCACCTCTGGCGAGCTATTTCCTCATCTTTCAAAGGCTCAGAAGAATAAACTTAGGAGCGATACTAAGTATTATGTGTGGGATGACCCATACTTATGGAAATTTTGCTCTGATCAGGTTATCAAGCGATGTGTTTCTCAGACTGAGAGTCATTCCATCTTGACTTTTTATCACACTTACGCCTGCGGTGGCCACTTCGGTCCCCGTAGGATTGCTAGGAAAGTTCTTGAAAGTTGGTTTTACTGGCCCACTATTTTTCATGGTTCATGCATGTTCACCAAGACTTGTCCTAACTGTCAGAAAACTGGTAATCTTAGTTATCGGGACCAAATGCCACTTACCCCGATTCATATTTGTGAGATATTTTATGTATGGGGTATAGACTTCATGGGAGCGTTTCCAATGTCATTTGGTAATGTTTACATACTTTTGGCGGTGGACTACATGTCTAAGTGGGTGGACGCTAAAGCTACCCGCACTAATGATTCTAAAGTGGTTTGTGAATTCCTCAAATCGAGGATTTTTACAACATTTGGTACCCCGCGTGCCCTGATCAGTGATAGAGGCACTCACTTCTGCAACCATATGGTTGAAAGTCTTCTGAGGAGGTACAGTGTCACTCATAGAATATCTATGTGACGGCCCCAATTTCCCCGTGCAATTGGGTACGCCAGGCCTAGACCCTGCAGGCCCCAAGTCATCACTTGGCAACCTGACGAGCCTAGTCATCCTTCAATTTAATCAATTTAGTAATTTATGAAAGAGTTATTGCAATAATACACAGCGGAAGACTAAAAAATAAATAACAAGGGGAAATAACTCAATCAAAGGGAAATTAGGAATTCTATAATTGTGAAAAACCCTGGGTATTTATGTACAATTCGATAAACCAACATACATGATACCAATCTCAATAATAATACTAAATTCTATAAACCAAAACATACATATATAAAGCGATATACAAATGAGCAAAAACATATAACCTACTCTAGGGTTCCTCAAGTCCAGCCGCTCATATAAAGTCTCCTAGGCAAGGTCCCTTGCCTCTACTGCACTCTGCTCTATCTGCACCCACCGTCACAAACTAGACGGTGAGTAACTGAGAGAAATCAAAAGTAATGCCAGAAGAATATAACAGTAATTCATAAATTATCCAACAAGGCAGTCTAAATATCATGCAGGAATTGAATGACAGGAAGTTAAATAAACAAGGTGCATGATAGACAGACTATAAATAATAACAATCGAAACATGCATGTTCTACGAGTCAAGAGAGGCCATAAGTGGACTAAAATCCACAACAAATCCACAACAGCGATGTCGCAACATCGATAACCACAACAATCCAGTACATGCTATCACACAATCGCTAGGGGTGATCAAACACTCGTGCGCACGAGTGCCCACGTTTTATCCCTTCTAGTGCAGGCCGCATGTACCTTCGAGACACACACTTATGCTAAGAACACACATACAATGAATATGGAATGGAATGCCAATAAGTAGATAATAACAAACACAACGGAATGAAAATGAATCACATGATATTTTCTTAACTGGCTTACTAACGTACACAAGTTTTTAAGACAAGTGTACTTACCTGAACTAGCACAACCCGTGAATAACAACACTCTCATTCCCTACGCGTATTCCCGAGTTTTTCGCCACCTGACAAGGTCGGAAACTCTAATTAATGGGTCGAGTTATTACTAACCCTAGGCTGAATCCCTAGTGTTTTTCCCATATTTTTAAGGACTCAAACAACTTAACGAAAATAGATTGAAAAATGAATACTCTCTCTCGGGTTGAAAACCATAACGCATGTAAGCCTAATCACACATCTTAGGCTCAGCTCAGTCATAAAATAGGTCACGCCATGGACTCGAGGACCGGCAGCGTGACCACGACATCATGACCATTCGTCAACTTTAAACACAATTAAAATGAAAAATTGATATGCATGAGAATAACAGCATAGCACCACAACCAAAGAGCACTCAACATACGCGTCTATCCTTACGGCTTCACAACTAACATCAAGTATGAGTTCTCGTTATTTTGGAAACCGAATTCACCAAAATAAAAACTGAGACCTCAAAACAGATCGGGCATGAACATGAAATAATAACAAGATTGAGACTCCACTTAACCATGTTCATGATGACTTGCTGGTGTTGTCCGACATTGGGAGGGAAACACCATAACATAGGGAAATCGGGGATACCCTCACCAGATCATAAAACCACCATTCACGACCATAAACAAAAATAAAACCCTATGGCAAAACCAACATGAAATCATATCAAAACGACTCATCACCACGAGTCCGGACACTTCAGAGGTTGCGAGACACCAGCACAAGGTTAGCATGGTCCTCGACAACCCCCACGAGCGGCGGTCCGGCCAACAGCACCGTTATATGCAGTTGTTTCCGGTGAGAAACACAAACCAGCGAACATTTGAAAAATTTATAAAACAGTGAACACCACTCACAAGCTATTAGTTTTGACTCTAGGGCGACGTCAACATGATCATGACGACCCCCCGGCAGTCCACCAGGCCACGACGGTCGCCGACAGCAGCGGCGTCCCCGTGACAGTCTGTGGAGGGGTAGAAAAAAATAAGAAAAACCAGTGCACACAATAAATCCAATGTCTCCACATAACCTGTACCGCGAGATTGGATGCTCTGGGATTGTCGAGACTCCGGTGAGACACCGTCGAGTCGTCTCCATCCAGTCCCCAGGTCATCGCATCAACCTTCACAGCAGTGGCCAACTGCTACTACACGCATACACAATTCAATGAAACAGTGAGATGAAAGAGAGAAAGAGAGATCGAGAGAGATGGAGAGAGGTAGAGAGAGGCTTCCAGTGAACGGAGTGACCTCCGACCACCCCGAGGTTGGCCAGGGACAGCGGTACAGTAAGGCCGTGGAACATGGCTTGAGAAGAGAGGGAGACCGAAACGAGAGAGCTCGAGAGAGATCACTGCCGAGAGGGAGAGAGAGAAAGAGATAGAGAGAGGTAACGGACCTCCGGTGAGGGTTCCGGCGAGAGGCCAAGTAGGGAGAGTGGGAGGGGTGGTGGCGGCGGTGTGTGAAGAAGAAGAAGGTGAATAGTAAATGAGGGTTTCCTCCTTCACGTTGCCTTTATATCCATTTAATTGGTCAAATGACCTTTTTGCCCTTCCACTTATTTCATACACATTTTAAAACAACTACCCTTATGAGTCTTTTACCACTTCATCTCATGTCAACACACATACAAATCTCGATGAAAATCTAGTGACTCTCCTCATCAAGCTGTGTTACTTTAACAATTTCCATCATGTAGTCTGTATATTGCGTAGTTAACTAACTCCCGCGTTCAAACGATGTTCCTCGTCCCGTATTGCCTTGCTCCGACTCCCGTAGCGCGCGTAGTCTCGCCTTGTCTCGCCAACTAATTAATTAAATTAATTAAAAATTTATTTATTTGTATTTTAACAATGTTTTAATCCCACGTGTACCCGTAACTTAATTTTCCTACTCGTTCACCGACTTTATTGTTCGATCACTCAAATACGAATATAAATATATAAAACACATCATCATTCATAAATAGCCAAATTTTCGGGTCATTACAGTCTCCCCAACTAACAAGAATTTCGTCCTCGAAATTAGCTCTAACTCGAGCGAATAAGGGAAATCAACATCCGTTTGCACCTCGTCCAAACTGCGGGCTTACAGCCAGTTCAGACAGCTTGAATCCTTTATCCCGAACTGCAGACTACCTCAAAGTCACTTCAGACAGCTCGTTCCTCATCGTTGAACTGTGGATCGATGCAAAGTCGCTTCAGACAGCTTAATAAGCCATGACCAACTGTGGACTCTCGCGAGAGTCCCTTCCAACAGCTCGACATTAGGTATTGAACTGTGAACTTGTACAAAGTCTCTTCAAACAGCACAACATCATAAATCCACTCCCTTTTCTCCACATCTACCAAACTGTGGGCCTCTGCTACTTTGAACAGCTTGATTTTATTTCAGTCTTCAGACTGTGGGTCTTCAAACAGTCTAATTCAACTACGGCCTCTCTAGACCGCTCCCGTTACCTAAAATGGTAGGAATGCCATGACCTCATCGCAAACATCGCCCATTACCACGACTCAAGTTTGGTGATCACGACATAAGACGCTACGATCGCGACTCGCACGCCATATTTGTGAAAACCTCCCAACCCACTCGCGTCTCGACGCAAGTTTATCTACACCCAGGCAGTAAAATAAATTCGACAAAGTTGTAACCGTGGCCACCATGTACACTATGTGCCCATGCATCGTAAGATGAATCACAACCAGTCTGGTCATGCCTCTCTTTAAGTGTACTTGTGGCTAGTTTTGGCAACCCATTGTGCCCAACTTACTATCTCTTTTGGACTCTAGTCTAAGTTAGGTCTGTCTCATCCTAGACAACTCTGCTAAGTTTAAACGGCGCTACTCTAGCAAGTATTGACCTTAACTCTGTCACCTGACGTCCAGCATCACATTTAAACACTTAAAGCTTCAATTAATCGGTTCCATGCATGATGTATGATAACCAGGAACTTATTTACCTCCGGTAGCATCACGAACCACTGTCAGCTGGCTCAGTCGCTATGTGCACGTCCTCAATGGCCTAAAGTTGATCGTCATCCTGCTGGTCCTCGTACAAATTAGGACATCAGTTCTGGAAATGTCCAGGCTATCCGCACTGGTAACACACCTTCTACTTTCGAGAACCACTATCATCATTTGGATTCCTCATTCGTTTCCTGTCAAGTCCCTCTGATCGATGCCCTAACTGCAACTCGAGTCGATCAGGCTCAATCTCCTCGTGGTGAGTACTCAAGTAACTCTCCCTAGCCAAGCTCCATTCATAAGTTCTCTGCAACGTCCCTGGCTCGGTCGTAATAATCGCACCTCCGATTTCGGGTGGTAGACCCTCAATAAAGTAATACACTCGGTCTGCCTCCATGCTAGACTACAGAAACTGTCCCATGTACTCTATGACGGACTCATCTGCTAACTGTCTCAGGGAAGTGAACTCGTTTCTCTTAGCTCTCATCATGGTGGAAGGAAAGTACTTCATTTTGAACTGGGTCTTGAACTCTATCCAGTCCCTCGGCACACCTCGGGTACTCACAATCGTAGTCCACCAATCGTCAGCTTCTTCCATCAACATCGAGGAAGAAATAGAAGCTTTCATGTGCTCCTCAGTAGCTATGATGTGGTGTATCTTCTCGTGACTCTTCAGGAACAACTCTGTCGCGGTCATGTCAGTGCCTCCTTAGAAAACGACGGGGTCGTGCCTCTTGAACTCTCGCCACTGTTTTGCCTCAGTAGTCGTCGTAGTGCCATACACTGTCGGTGTCGCTAGTGCAATCTTTGTTGGTGCAACTGCCATCACTGGTCTCATTGCAGTGGTGGTAGGAAGCAAAGTCATGGTCGTAACCCCCGATGTGTTCCCCTCTTGAGTAACGGTTACTCTAACCGTAGATGGTACCGATGTAATAGCAGCTGACGCCCTCAATATCGCTAGAATCTCCTCCAACTGTCACCCCTAAGCTGCGACTCTCTGGATCAAGGTCTGAAACTCCTCGATGCTAATAGCTCGAGTACTCGATGTCCCGCTATTATCACTAGGACCCCACTGATCCACCATCGCCATCTGATAACGAAAGCGTATTTTCGGATCGGTGGATAGCTACCGATATGATATAATACACACAACAATCGTAATACGTATAAACATCACTTCCGACTTATCCCAATAAGTTTTCAGTTTCCATTCCCCGACTCATCCTCACTCCCCAACTAGGATTCTAAGTCAGGATCATTGGATTTCCACTCTAAGTTCAACCGTTCCTAACTTCCGCTGGTTTAATGGATTGTGTTTTAAATCAAGTCAGGTCTATATAACCTTAAGCTCTGATACCAACTGTGACGACCCCAATTTCCCCATGCAATTGGGTATGCCTGGCCTAGGCCCATGCAGGCCCCAAGTCATCACTTAGCAACCTAACGAGCCTAGTCAGCCTTCAATTTAATCAATTTAGTAATTTATAAAAGAGTTATTGCAATAATACACAGCGGTAGACTAAACAATAAATAACAAGGGGAAATAACTCAATCAAAGGGAAATTAGGAATTCTATAATTGTGGAAAACCCCGGGTATTCATGTACAATTCGATAAACCAACATACATGATACCAATCTCAATAATAATACCAAGTTCTATAAACCAAAACATACATATATAAAGCGATATACAAATGAGCAAAAACATATAACCTACTCTAGGGTTCCTCAAGTCCAGCCGCTCATATGAAGTCTCCTAAGCAAGGTCCCTTGCCTCTACTGCACTCTGCTCTATCTGCACCCACCATCACAAACTAGACGGTGAGTAACTGAGAGAAATCGAAAGTAATGCCAGAAGAATATAATAGTAATTCATGAATTATCCAACAAGGCAGTCTAAATATCATGCAGGAATTGAAAGACAGGAAGTTAAATAAACAAGGTGCATGATAGACAGACTGGAAGTAATAACAATTGAAACATGCGTGTGCTACGAGTCAAGAGAGGCCATAAGTGGTCTAAAATCCACAACAAATCCACAATAGCGATGTCGCAACATCAATAACCACAACAATATCCACAACAATCCAGTACATGGTATCACACAATCACTAAGGGTGGTCAAACACTCGTGCGCATGAGTGCCCGCGTTTTATCCCTTCTAGTGCAGGCCGCATGTACCTTCGAGATACACACTTATGCCAAGAACACACATACAAGGAATTTGGAATGGAATGCCAACAAGTAGATAATAACAAACACAACGGAATGAAAATGAATCACAGGGTATTTTCTTAACTGGCTTACTAACGTACACAAGTTTTTAAGATAAGTGTACTTACCTGAACTAGCGCTACCCGTGAATAACAACACTCTCGTTCCCTACACGTATTCCCGAGTTCCTGCCACCTGACAAGGTCGGAAACTCTAATTAATGGGTCGAGTCATTACTAACCCTAGGTTGAATCCCTAGTGTTTTCCCATATTTTTAAGGACTCAAAGAATTTGACGAAAATCAATTGAAAAATGAATACTCTCTCTCGGGTTGAAAACCATAATGTATGTAAGCCTAATCACACATCTTAGGCTCGGCTCAATCGTAAATAGGTCACGCCATGGACTCGAGGACCGGCGGCGTGACCACGACATCATGACCATTCGTCAACTTTAAACACAATTAAAATGAAAAATTGATATGCATGAGAATAACAGCATAGCACCACAACCAAAGAGTACTCAACATACGTGTCTATCCTTACGGCTTCACAACTAACATCAATTATGAGTTCTCGTTATCATGGAAACCGAATTCACCAAAACAAAAATCGACACCTCAAAACGGATCGGGCATGAACATGAAACAATAACAAGACCGAGACTCCACTTAACCATGTTCATGATGACTTGCTGGTGTTGTCCGACATTGGGAGGGAAACACCATGGCATAGGGAAACCGGGGATACCCTCACCAAATCGTAAAAACACCATTCACGACCATAAACAAAAATAAAACCCTACGTCAAATCCAACATGAAATCATATCAAAACGACTTATCACCACGGGTCCGGACACTTCAGAGGTTGTGAGGCACCAACACAAAGTTAGCATGGTCCTCGACAACCCCCACGAGCGGCGGTCCGGCTAACAGCGTCGTTATATGCAGTTGTTTCCGACGAGAAACACAAAACAGCGAGCATTTGAAAAATTTATAAAACAGTGAACACCACTCACAAGCTATTGGTTTTGACTCTAGGGCGACGTCAACATGATCGTGACGACCCCCCGGCAGTCCACTAGGCCATGGCGGTCGCCAGCAGCACCGTCCCCATGACAGTCTGTGGAGGGGTAGAAAAAATAAGAAAAACCAGTGCACACAATAAATCCAATGTCTCCACACAACCTGTACCGCAAGATTGGATGCCCTCGGACTGTCGAGACTCCGGTGAGACACCGTCGAGTCGTCTCTGTCCAGTCCCAAGGTCATCGCATCAACCTTCACAGCAGTGGCCAACCACCACTACACACATACACAGTTCAATGAAATAGTGAGATAAGAGAGAGAAAGATAGAGAAAGAGAGAACGAGAGAGATAGAGAGAGGTAGAGAGAGGTTCCGGTGAACAGAGTGACCTCCGACCACCCCGAGGTTGGCCAGGGACGGCGGTACAATGAGGCCGTGGAACATGGCTTGAGAAGAGAGGGAGACCGAAATGAGAGAGCTCGAGAGAGGTCACTGCCGAGAGGGAGAGAGAGAAAGAGAGAGAGAGGTAACGGACCTCGGTGAGGGTTCCGGCGAGAGGCCGAGTGGGGAGAGTGGGAGGGGTGGTGGCGGCGGTGTGTGAAGAAGAAAAAGGTGAATAGTAAATGAGGGTTTCCTCCTTCATGTTGCCTTTATATCCATTTAATTGGTCAAATAACCTTTTTGTCCTTCCACTTATTTCATACATATTTTAAAACAACTACCCTTATGAGTTTTTTACCACTTCATCTCATGTCAACACATATACAAATCTCGATGAAAATCCAGTGACTCTCCTCATCAAGCTGTGTTACTTTAACAATTTCCATCATGTAGTCCGTATATTGCAGTTAACCAACTCCCTATTCAAACGACGTTCCTCGTCTCGTATTGCCTTGCCCCGACTCCCGTAGCGCGCGTAGTCTCGCCTTGTCTCGCCAACTAATTAATTAAATTAATTAAAAATTCATTTATTTGTATTTTAACAGTGTTTTAAATCCCCCGTGTACCCGTAACTTAATTTTCTTTAACAGTGTTTTAAATCCCCCGTGTACCCGTAACTTAATTTTCCTACTCGTTCACCGACTTTATTGTTCGGTCACTCAAATACGAGTATAAATATCTAATACACATCATCATTCACAAATAGCCAAATTTTCGGGTTATTACAATCTACTATGTATCATCCCTAAATGAGTGGCCAGACAGAGGTTTCTAATAGGGAGATCAAATCTATCTTGGAAAAGATGGTGAATCCTACTCAGAAGGATTGGAGTACACATCTTGATGATGCGGTTTGGGCTTACCGAACAGCGTTTAAAACGCCAATTGGAATGTTCCCCTATCGCCTTGTGTTTGGAAAAGCTTGCCACCTACCAGTTGAGCTCGAGCATAAATCCTACTGGGCTGTGAAACAGCTTAATATGAAGCTCGACGAAGCAGGAAAGGAAAGAAAGCTCACTCTCCAAGAATTGGAGGAAATCAGGAACGACGCATGTGAAAATGCGTGAATTTACAAAGAAAAAACCAAAACGTTCCATGATCGCATTCTTTCTTCGAAATCATTTCGTGTTGGAGGTGAAGCAAGTCAAGATTATTGACTCATGGCATAACATGTGAGCGGACGCAATTCGGTTATCTAGGATTAGTATTCCCATAGAACTTTATTACTGCGATTATGTACATGCCGCAGGAGAGGGGGATGGGTGGATGGGTGTTTGAATTAAGGGTACTTTCCTACCAAAAAAAAAATAAAGATACTTTAGGAATTTTTAATAGAGGAATGCTAATTTGACCCGCAAATCACACCTAATCAAAGCACCCGTCGGTCTCACTAAAAAACAATTCATCACCGGGTGCTTTGATCAGGTGTAATTTTCGGATCAAATTAGAATTCCTTTTTTTAATATATTGTTGGGTGAACTTATAAACTTTTAAAATGTAATTGGGTGGGCATGCATTTGGGTGGGAAGAGAGGATGGAAGAGTTGCAATATATATAGCAGTAATTTCACACCCTTATCTTTTAACTATTTATGGTTTTTTCTTGTCTCTCAAAAGTAGGTATCACATCTGACAAAATATTATAAATGGTTAAAAGATAATAGTGTGGGTTTAAAGTGTGCATTGAGAGTGTGTTAGATTATCATTTTCCAAAAAAATAAAGAAAGGGAGAATCTCGAACCAAGTATGCATAAATTAATAACAGAGAAAGGAAGCAGCGGTGGCTAATAACAATTCCAAGATGTTGACCAAGGGTGTAGTTTCGCAGTCATTTGTTGTTGCGCCTTCTTCTTGGAGGCGTCATCACGCCATCTCTTACGGTGCTAGAAAGGTCAACTTTCCCCTTCCCTTCGCCATCACAAAGGCCAGGGCCATCAGGGCCAGTGCATCGACCCGACTAGACGCCGGTGGTTCAGACGATCTTGGCGGCAAGGGAGGCGGATCTGCAGGTGGAGGCGACAACAACAACAACAACAACAACAACAACAACGAAGACGACGGTGACAAGCAGAACAAGAAGATGGCCATGTCCATGTCCCAAAAGTTAACACTTGCTTACGCTGCCCTTGTCGGAGGTACTCACTCCCATTCCCACCCATTTTCCATTAATGTACACGGATTCTCTCGATTTCTCAATTTCAATGCACCAGGCTTTTGCTATTGTAGCACGTAGTAAGGTTTTTGGGGCAATAGATATAGAGGCAGGCATTACTAACCCAAATTTTATAAGAGAACCGAACAAGGGCCAAATCTATCCGATAGGACCGATACTCTGTCTTGGTGAACAGTGGACTGGAATGTGACAAAAGTTTTTGTTGCAAAGTATATATGCAAGGCTTAAGTCCCAGATCACTTATAGATTAAACACTTCTACTCTTCTCAATTTAATGTTGTTGGTGGCATGCTTTGAAAAGTCCTTTTAATCCTAAGAACGTCCAAAGCTTATATTTGTTTGATCCATTCCATAGAGAGAGTGACACATGTTTTAGGGCTTAGGTAAAATCGTAATATGTTATTTAAGGCTTATGTGTAGCCATAGTCATCATGTACCATATGGAAATCTTATTATTGTTTGATCAACAGCAACGTAGCCTCAGTCCCAAATTAATTGGGGTTGGCTACGTGGATTAATCTCTTCAATTGTGCTCGATTTACTGCAATTGATGGCAGTGACGGATCTACATGCAAATGCCCAGGGCTGTAGCCCAGGGCAAGTTGTATGTAGACCCTTATTAGGTATGATCAAATCTAATTAAAAAACAGTGGAACATAAAGGATAGCCCACCCCATTTATCTTCTTACATCAATTAGCCCACCTCATTTCTTTTTGAAAGAACTAGTCTAGTACCCAAGGCAATGATGTTTTGACACACTAAGAGTTACACACTAAGTTGCACACATATGTAAAAGCCGTGTGATGCATTTTGAGATGTGTTTACACATATTTTAAACTATGTTGCACAATTACCAAATAGATGAGTATCTAATTAGTGTGTGACTTTAAGTGTGTCACCGTAGCATTGTCCTAAAAATAATGTCTCTCTTAAAATTATTATTCTAGTCCTCAAAGAAATTCTACTTTCTTCAATCTCTTAGCAATAGGTAGAATAATGCTTGGTTGACATATTTTTATACATAGATTTGCTAAATAATTATTGCTGGTGCCAATCAAACAATTTTAAAATAGGTATGCCCATTAGGGTGTGGTAAATAAATGGTTCAATAGACATCAATAACTATATTTGTCTCAATTCCTTATAACAATATATATTTTTTTCTTTTTCTTCTTTAACTTATTTTTGATAAGCTTCTTCTTTAACTATTGAAGTATACATATATTGTGTTTTTTTCTTGAAACCAAGTATACATATATTGTTAAAAAGTCAATTTGTTGGATTGTTAAAAAGTGAAATTTGTAAGGAGAGAGTGAAATTTAAAATGTTAGTTTAGGGATTTTATGGTAGTAGTCAATATCTCTTTTTTGGTCATGCCTTGATCTTAAGCCGATTATGACCACCACATATTTTACTTATGGTCTAGCCCAGGGCAACATAAAATTCTGGATACACCCCTGATTGATGGTAAGCTTTCCATTATTATTGTTTGATCATTGAAGATTGTTTTTTCAATAAGTATTTGTCTTGTTTGAGTGATTCTAGCTTCTTTTTAAACCTTTCTTTAATGGCAAGCGAGTGAGGCTTGGTGCTTTTTAGATAATTCTACTATGCTTAGCACTTTGCTTTTATAGGCAAGAAACGGAACCATCAACTTCATAATCTTGGTTACCTGGAGAATTGTGTAAAGCACTAGAAATGGTTTGTTTTTAGGCTTTTGGGTAATCAGTGTTGCTGAAAGCACTGCCATAGTGTCAGCTCAATACTAATTACACAGGTGTCAATTATATTTGCCATTCCTATAATACAGTCAACGCAGAATCTTGAGGAAAGTGTCACCACATTGGCTCCATGCGAAAACTTTAGCTTGCAATGAGATCTAGCATAATGACGTTCTCTTCATTCCTTTGCCCATGTTTCTTCTCTGATATTGTGAAATTAATGTGGTTTTGATTGCTTCCTTGGCAGTTGGTGGAGTTATGGGTTATGTAAAAAGTGGCAGCCAGAAATCATTGGCTGCTGGTGGCCTATCAGCCTTGTTACTGTACTATGTGTACACTGAGCTCCCGTCTAGACCGGCATTTGCTTCATCTCTGGGTCTAGGTGAGAAATCTTTTTTTTTTTTTTTCATTTTTAGCTTGTCCATGTGGGCACAAGCTTAGAATAGGATACTAATGTAATCTAGTGATGACTCGACCTTGTTTGCAAAGGCATCATGATTTGGTATTGCCTACTGTTTATTTTCAATTTTCATATGCTCAGGCCTGTTGGACTGTTTGTTCTATTTGTTTATTTATTTATTTTAGGCCTAATGATAAAAAATATCCTAAGCTTTACAAGTTGTATCAATTATACTCTTAACTTTTTCGATTTACTATCAATTCTATCCTCAACTAAATTGGGTTTATTTTTTTTTTATAATATATGCCCACAACATCATTCTCTTCAACTTTCTTGTCATGCCATTTAAGAATTTATTCATACATGTGCATTAGAGCTCCATATTTTATTTTTTTTTTTATGTATTCATTTAAGTTTTTTTAGTACATCTATAACACATATAGTTGTGTGTATGCTACTCAAACGCAAAAATTTGTATATAGTTCTTTGTCAATTCAAACAACTATGGACAACTTTCTAATAAGTTTTATGCCATTTTTATATGTATATACACATGATTACCAACTAATTATTGGTGATTTATAAATAACTAAATTTAAATTAGAGTATTAATGTATTATTGATTTATAAATTATTATTTTTGTGAGTCCTCGTACACTTAATTTAATCATGAGACTTAAAGATTTCGATGTAAATTGATTAATGTGAATGATCATGGAAAGAAAAGTTAAAAGATTAATTTGATTTGAAAGAAAAAATGCCCCAAAATTAGTTGAGGATAGAATTGATAGTAAATGGAAAAGGTTAGGATGTAATTGATGAATTTCAAAGGTTAGGATATAATTGATACAACTTGTAAAGGTTAGGATATTTTTTATCATTAGGCCTTTATTTTAGAGTTCGACTAAGTGCACCCTACCTTTTACTAAGTACACCTCCAAAAAAAGTCAAACTTATGCCCTTATGCCCCACTGTGATTAGTGCACCCCATTACAATTTCTAAGTGCACCCCACACACTCTTCTTTGTGATTTGTAGGCATCATCGAGCGGTTCGACCTTGAAGGTTCGAATCTCTTGTTGGAGAGTCAGTCACAACTTGCCGAACCTTTAATTGAAGAGTCGGTCGGAACCCACCAAACCTTTAGGTCGGAAGTTGTCAACTAAATCTCACCAAAGAGGTTTGGTTGGACAACACCGAGCCTAGTGGATAAGTCTCGTTACATGTCGCCGAACGTAAAATAGATGTCTTGACCAAGGTTTTGGAGTTGGATGCTTCGGTTCGGATGAAAGGGTATTTTGGTAAAAATATGGGGTGCACTTAGAAATTGAAATTTGAATTTGGGGTGCCACGCAAAATGGGGTGCACGTAGCCGGACTCTTATTTTATAAAGAAACCAATAACTTGACTCCAACATGAATTGAACCAAGGACCTCCCCTAACCTTGCTTTATTCATCTTACTAGAGATGCTTTGGCTGTCGAACTGGTTGTTGTTTATATGTTACCAAATTATTTGCAGTGGGTGAGGTCATTCTTGGTCCTTTACCATCAGTTGGTTGAATTAATGTAACCTGTATTTGTTAACACTTCACATCGCTTGATTTTTGGGTTGATACTGACTTTTAGGTTGATTCTTATTATTTCCTTTTCAGGCTTATCTGCTGCGCTCCTGGCAGTGATGGGCTCTCGCTTTAAGAATTCAGGAAAGATATTTCCAGCTGGTGTGGTATCTCTTGTCTCACTCGTAATGAGTGGTGGCTACCTTCATGGTATACTGCGCAGTCTGCACTAATGAAACTTGGAATATGGAGACCAACTTCTAATTGCTATCTGTTATGCTTTGAATTCTCATGTGTGGGATGATTAGAATGAATATCACAATGTACTCATCTTGTAGCTGTTGTGAGTCTTTGACTGGTAAGTAAGCTCCCTTTCCATGAGCAGATGTTTGTTGAGACAATACTGTTAACCTTATTTATCTTGCATTAAAGTTTTGTTGTTGAAGCAAATTGGTGAGGAGATATGGGATGTTGCTGTTTTGTTTGCTGTTCTTTAGATGTGACGATGGCAAACGACTTAAAAAAAAAAGGCCTTTACACTATATAGAGCCAGGGAAATTGTCCATAACCTATGTGACCTGCAATTTCTTGGCAATATATGCCTTAGGTACTAACAATTGATGAAGGTTCCTTATCATTGCTGACTGTGAACTAATCATCTGACAAATGATTCTTGGCTAAAACAATCTGTTGACAGGCGCAGTGAATGTATGAGATCATTGGAAACACTTCTAAATGCCAAAAGAAGAGCTTTTGAACAAGTAAAGAAATTACCCTTGAAAAAAAATAGTGGTTTTAAAATTACGGAAGCATAGATGGCGTTCAAAAAATTCGGAGGTACGTATAAAGGCGAATCAATTCCGCATAGGGACATAGTTTTCCTCTTGTTTCTGTTTGTTTCATTGGTACATGATTAGTGAGTGCCAAAGCTATCTAAAGAAAAACTGAAATGTGCTGCTCGCACATATGTGCTTAGAGAATGTAATTTTGCGCGGACTGCCTTACTGATCAAGCCATTAAAGAGATCCCTCTCCCTGCAGCAAGGCAAAAATTGCACAAACCAACCATGTGGGGGTGGCCTGATGGTTAGATTTTTGGTTGTGGATGCAATAGGTTGGGGTTCAATTCCCACCGCAAGTTTCTTTCCTATCAAAAATAAAATAAAAATTGCACAAACCCACTAAATTGCACAAAACTTTATGTTTTTTTTTTTTTTGTCAGAATTTTTTTTTTATGTTTCGTTTAAGGGTCATCAAACTTTACAAGAGTTTCACTCATGGTGATTTTATCCATATCTATATTCTGTTGAGTGATCGTTAAGTTACACTTATGTGTTATAAGACATCAAAGCCAAGCTCAACTTAAAAGACTACCTATATTTTTTATATATAATATAAATTCTATTTATTTATTTATTTATATACGAATGAAATATATTTTTTGGTACTTAAATGCCAAAATTATTATTATTATTATTATTATTATTATTATTATTATTATTATTATTATTATTATTATAGTTATTTTAGAAAAGTCAACACATGGGCCAAGCCGAGTCGAGATTGGGCTTTGACTTCATTAGTACGCCCAAGATCGGTCCATGTAAGGTAAAGTTTTGGAGAACCAGACAAATATATACTCAAGTCCATAAACATTTATATGTCGTCTCTTTCACATTCTAATATGGGTCAGCCTTGGAATTATAGAGAAAGCTCAAGTCAGACTCAGCCTAACCCAACTACTATTTTTTATTTTAAAAATAATTTCAATATCTAGAGTACATTTTCATAGTATATAACAAATAAAATATATTTAATTTATAAAAAAAAAAATAGGTGGAGTTTTTAACTTGAGCTTGGGCAAGGGTGTTTAGGCTAGCCCTAGTTCACTCAAACTCAGGCCAGTCTTTATTTTGACATTTAAAATAAAATTCTATATATTTAATAAGTATAATATATTGAAGTTATTTATTTTATAAGTATAATATAGTAAAGTTATTTATTTTATAAATAAGAAATATAAGTATGCTTTTTAGCTGAGTTTGAGCAAAGAAGTTTATCTGAGTCATCTGACCCACGAACATGTTTATAAAAAGATGAAAAAGTCATAATGTTTTTTTTTTTTTTTTTTTTTTCAATTTGGGCAAATTTGATTTATGATGAAAAAGTCATAATGTTATTTTTTTGCTCAATTTTTTTTTTTCAGTTTGAGCAAAGGAGTTTATTGAGTCATCGGCTCCAACTCACTGCCACATTAGCACTCTTTAACAAAAGATGGATGAGTAAATATGAGTGAAATTTTTGTAAAGTTTGATGACTATTTAAAATAAAAGACAATTTTAATGAAAAAAATTAACATAAAGTGTTACATGAGTTAAATTAACTCCTCTATTTCAATGATTATATCAATAGGTACTCAAAGAGACTAGCTAGGGTTTTTCTATCGATTTGGAAATATGTGGAAATGCTTTGATGATTAATGAAACAAATCATCTTACTTCAAAAACGGAAAGTTCCAAATTATATTTAATTTCCATATCGGTAGATGCATATTGCATTATCCATAAATTGAGAGCAAGTCATAACTGATTAGACCAGTTGGAGGACTTAAAAGGAAAGTGTTGGAAATGTCATATGTGAGATTCGTTCCATATCGACTATTTTTTTTTTTTTTGTTATTTATTTATTTTGGAAATGCTCTCATCGACTAGTTTTTTTGTTTTTTGTTTTTGTTTTTGTTTTTATTTTTGATTTTTTTTTATTTGAGAAACAATAGCTTATAAGTTTGGAGTAGAAACTCTAACTTATGGCATTTTAGATAACTCTCCTACTTTCAAATTTAAGCCTACACATAAACTAGTCTCTCTGCGGGCCTAGTACAAAAACTTAACATGGACAAATCAAGTTTGTTCATGCCACTTTATCTCCATTAATTAGGACCTTCTTTGAATCTATTTGTACGTTCAGTGTGGTTGCAATCCTTAAGCCCCCTTGGACGTGGTTTTGGGTTGATTTCAATTTATAGCGCCTTCACGCGTTCATCTTTAGGTTGAAGAACCCCATGCAAGAACCTTCATCTGGCATTCCAAAAAAGCTGCAATGACATGAATTAGTGCATCAACTTCTACACGCATATGTTTTTACATGATTCGTGGTGCATCTAACATAGATTGTACATCATAGATATCCCCTCAACCGGGAAGAAAAAGTAAAGTACATTGAATTTCAGTAGCATCTCATCATGTTAACAAAGGCTCAATCTTCAAATAGGAAGCAGTCGAACTAAAATCTAAAAAAGCTTCCTTGTTTCATAAAAAAAAAAAAAAAAAGAAAAAAGAAAAAAAGAAAAAAAATTTAAAATCAAAACAGATATAAAAATCATTCTGTCATGCCGCACACATACTAAGAAAAAAAGAGACTCGAAACTAGGAAATTCTGACAATGAAGATCGAGTGTAGGGACTCAGATTAAAATGTGAGATCTTTGGGGTCCTCAATAATCTGGGCGAGAGTTTGCAAGAAAGAAGCCAAATCAGCACCGTATATGACACGATGATCTGCTGTAACGGTCACCTGCATCTGGTTTCTCATACCAATCCTGCCATCCTTGCTAGCAACTACAGTAGGTTGAGATGCACCAACAGCCATGATAGCTCCCTACATAATTCAACCACGACGGATTATGAGTTTGCCAGGGAAATATATCAACTTCCTCTCCTCTAGCAGGTTGACATAGCGAAACAAGTGTGCACTTTTCTTGTTTAGTTGGTTTTTTGTGTCAACTTCCATATGGGGGAAGGTAACTCCCTTAGAGGGGGTAAGGGAGTCTTAGAGAAAGTTGGGAGTTACGACATAATTGCCCCTTTATTAAATCCCTCTCTTAGCTCTCTTCCTTAATGGGTATTTATGTCAATCGCAATATTTTATTATTTTTAATATACACAACTTCCTTGAGTTGCAAAGGTCTAGTGTTCGAATCCTTGTAGCTACATCATTTCCTTGAGTTGTCTCTCGAGCTATGAGATTGGTGCGGTCGACTAGCCCCCATGGTATTAGTCAAACCGAAGGCTTGGATATCCTTGGTTCTCAAATAAAAAAAATATCAACTGCCTTTTGGAGGTTAACTTCCAAGGGAACCAAAGTTAATCAAACAAGGCCTATAAAGAATTTGGCCACTTACAGTTCCAGGAGGCAAAATTGCATCAAAGCGGTCGACTCCAAACATCCCAAGGTTTGAAAGAGTGAATGTACCTGTGAATCCAATAAAAACGAAAATGATTAGTACCATGATAAGGTAAATTTCTACATGATTAGTACCATGATAAGGTAAATTTCTACTTTAACATTAGATGAGGGCCTCCAGAGGAAAAAGCAGCAACAATGTTTAAGAACCAATAAAGTCAAATACGCAACAAGGCAATCAGTGGGGTCGTAATAATAAAGCCACCAAAGAAATATTTGGCTCAAGGAAAACCTGGAGGACATCAACATCACCTAATAATGAAAAGTAATGCACCCAAACCACATTTCAACAGCTAAGGAATCCTAGAGTGCAATTCTCATTAGGGGTGTACATGGGGCGAGTGGAGGCAGGGGGTCCCCATCCCCATGAGGACATATTTTTCCGCTTCTAATTGCTTACGAGTAATCCCCATGAGGACATAATAATCCACATATTGTATCACAAGGTTTTTTAAATGAAATTAAATATAAGTTAATCATAGTCAAGTTATAAATAATGAATAATAATAATTAATATTATTATAGGGAACATACTTTTATATATAGGTTTCACATTTACAAGAGCTTAAAATGCAAGTAAAAGCAAGAAACAACAACAACAAAGTCTCAATCCAAAATTATTTGGGGTCAGCTACATGGATCAAACTCTTCCATTGTGCTTTATTTAGTGCATATGTATGCTTTTTTAATTTCTTTTCTTGTTTTTTACTTAAAAAGCAAGAAAAGAAGAAATAAAAAAAGCACACAAAGGAATCCCAAGCCAAACAAAACACTCTTACTCAACCATTTTCATCTATCTATGATTCTTCTCCACTCATCAAGAAAAAATCCAAAAGAATTTCTTATAGCCGCTAATCACAATGCATCATTATCCCTATCAAATTCTACTATTCTAAAAAATTCGTTGGTTTTTTTCCATCCAAAGATGCCAACATGTTGCAAGTACACCCATACAATATGTCGCCTTAAGAAATTCTATGTGCTTATTCCTCTCCAATCCCACAAATATTCCCAAGAAAGGTCAACAAGATAAGAAACTCCATGGATCTCGAAAAAATTCTTCCAAACCTTATTCCCAAAATCACATTGGATAAAAAGATTATTCACATATTCGCCATTCGCTGGACAAAAAACAAGTTATAATTTTTTTGAAGTTACAAATTGTTAATTGATGAATATATAGAATTTATAATGTTAAAAAGAAGAGGCAAGAGCATGTGCATGTATGTGTTAAAGTGTTTTACATTGATTTATTTCCTAAGTCTAATAATTGAATAATGGAACTTTAAGGTGTGCACACACGCACGGACATTTAAATATATATATATATATATATGGGTGATTCTACCATGGTGATTGGGAAATTCACAGCATGCATATAGAAAATAGTTAAAAGGAAAATCTTATAGGGACTGCAATTAGGTCAGCTAAGCTTTATGGAAGTGAATGTTGGGCAGTAAAGAAACAACAAGTGCATAAAATAAACGTAACAGAAATGAGGATGCTTAGGTGGATGTGTAACACTCGTACAGATAGAATAAGAAATACATAAATTCAAAAAAAAGTACAAGTAGAGCACCAATTGACACAAAGACTAGGGAAGGGTGGTTGTGGTGGTTCGGTCACCTCCAAAGATGGCTTACTAGAAGACTCAACTAAATAGAAGCCAAAGAAAGTCAACAATGTAGGGGTAGACCAAAGTTAACTTGAAATAATTTAGAAAATTCATGTTGTCACCATTAGAGATGGTTAGGAAGGTGGTGTTTGAGAGAATCTCAACAATTTGGAAGTTAAACAGGATAGAACTAGAGTGCAAGAAGGCTAAGGAGCCAAATCAAGCCAGTATAGAACCTTTGGAATCTCCATTTAACTTAGACCTCCCTAAGAGATAATTTAATTTATTTAGAGATCTCTCAACTGTAAGGGACATTTTTTCACCTACACATTCTCATCAACATATGTTCACCTCCACACTTTTCTACACATTTAGAAATAAAAAAATATTTTTAAACAAATAAAAAAATAAATAATTAAAAAAAGTTTTGAAAATTATAGAGACGGTCCCTGAAAAGTTTTAAAAATTATTTTTAATCCCACTGATTAAGGACTAGGCAATGAGCACCTCTAAATGCCTAAGGCGGTGCCTTGAAAACACTGGTATAAATCTAAGCCATTTATGTATTGATAACCATAGGCATAAATCATTGTAAGAGCACTATGAGGTCCAATGAAGGCGAAGCATAACATTTCAAAAATACATACAAATCAAAATATCCCTGATGCACTTCAACTAATAACCATAAAAAATGATAAACAAATGATTACATTTGTTAAGCGGGGTTTTCAGTGAATTTTATGTGAAACAACAAGTGTTTGGCATAAGAAAAGAAAAAGGGAATAAATTGGTAGGTAAATTAAAATAAAGAATATCTTTTTTTGATGGTGAATGTATACACACACACGGACATACACATACAAATTTAAAGATAAAGTGCTTGAAGAAAACTACAAATGCACAAACACATTTTGGTGAGTCTGTGTGTGCACAAAAGGACTTAGAAGAATACAGAGATTGAAGAGGAGAGGAAAATATGTGATGAAGGCAAGTGAGAACATGAAGTAGTGGACCTTGGGTGACCCACCCATGTATGCAAGCAACAATGGACTCACAAAAATAGGTGAGTGTTTGATCAAAGGAGGATAGAAGGAGAAATAGAGAAGAGATGGAGCAGATGCTTTGGTAGTTGGCACAACGAGAGGGGTGAACCATCATGGGAGATCATTGACAATCATGGAGCTTCCACTAGAGACATCAATGGATAGAGAGAGAGTTACAGCTACAACAAGAATGTTGGTGGCACACTGGCACCTAGTGGCAAAAATTGGTGATTATGCCCCAAGGCCCTCAACAAATGAAGTTTGGCCCCATTCATATTGATGGCTTTTAACTGTAGTTAGATATATATTTTATCATAAATAGCTTGAAGTCCTCAATTGCAACAATTAACCATGTGAATGATTAGATTTTAGGTTGATTTTGGCATTAAGATGCAAAGACTTGAGGATTTTAAGTTGGTTAGATTCCTTCAATTCAAACCAATAAAGGTATAAATTGTTCAGCAAAAACATTTAAATGGCATAAATAAGATGTAGTTACATAAAATCAAATGACAGATTTCGGTTGAAGCAAATCTCTATGATCATGATTTATGATTCAATTTAGGACAGTTAGGAAGTTTTAAAGTGGCTCAAGTATGATGTCTATTGGCTTAGAAGAAAATGATAATCAAACAATTATTTCATTTGGTAAGTGAAAGCGATGAATTTGATTGGAATGAATTTTTAGGGCTTGATGATCTCTTGCGTTAATTGTTCAAACACATAGTTTTAAGTCTTTGTCATCACAACTTGGGCATGGATTTTCAATGCACTGCAATTTTGTGCTTGAAATTAATAAATTTTTTAGCTACATGGTAAAAATGATATGCAGCTGCCTACATTTAGGGTAGCCATCTCAGGCGTAAATTGCAGTAGGGTGTTGTATGTTGGTAAATTAGATAGGAAATGGGTTAAAATGTTCATGATGTTAAAGAAAGTGGTATAACCAATTAGCTATATGACGCAGGTGTGGGTTGCAGTGATGATGCATATCACGAGGCAATTGATGATTGGAGTGAAGTATTACCATTGCAAGCATAGTGTACAAATTGGCCTAAATGTATAGGTGTCGGTCTTTAATTTAGGATTAGAGATCAATTAAATTTGGGCTTTAATAGGTCACGGTAGTGAAGTTTTATAGGAATTAGAAAGTCTACTTTCATGTTTAGGAAATCTTTTAGATAGACTCAATTTAACTTCTAGTATCTATTTTAGTTGAACTCAACTTTCGATTTTAGCAATCGGAGGCAATTAGGAAGTTTTTTAAATTTTCTTATTTTATTTGATTTGTCAAGTCTTAAAACCCTGTATAAAGGTTTACGCATTATGTACGAGGTTGATTATTGATTTTTTTAATAAAGAATTTTATTTTTTGAGAATTTGGTGTTAATTCTCTCTAGCCCTAAGTTGTTTGTTCGTGGTGTTCGAGCATCCGATTTAGAAGACTTCCATTGCGTCAGTTTGGTATCAGAGCCTTCATCAACTGTGATTTGGAGATAATCATGGCACCGAAGAAGAATCAAAACCAACAAGAAGTCAAAGATATTTATCATAAATACAATCAAGCCCGGAATGAGCAGTGTTTCGCTCAAATTTTCGCGTCACAGGAACAATTGCAGGCGCAATTGAATGAATTGTCAAACGACCCTACTCAAAACTGTCACAGGTTCGGGTTGGAAACGACCCTACTCAAAACTGTCAAAGAGAACCTACTGTTTTTAAAGAAACAAAAGGAGATTCTTCTTCTGACAAGGATGATAAGTGCAACGTCGAAGATTGTCGATTAGAAAACTGCATTGATCTAATGGAATGCAATCACGGTCACATCTTCGACATCAACAATCCACCAATTTTTTATGACAATGACACCATTGTTGAAGAAAATGTCGTATTTGGAGATGATGCTCGTGTACTTGATGTTATACAGTTGACGTCAATACCACAAGTGTCAATGGTGGTGTTGTGTGATGAGGCGCCGTCAACGAAGATATGTGGTCTTCGGCATGAAGTTGAAGAAATTACTCCTTGCATATATGTTTCATCCATCGTTGATGGTTTTGTTGAGGGTGAATTTGAGCAAGACTTGTTTGTTTTTGATGATTTACAAAAGTTTGTCACATCCATGAAAAGATCAAAATTCAAGGACGAATTTTTGTCAACAGAGAGAGCATGATGCAGGTGTGGCTTGCAGTGATGATGCATATCACGAGGCAGTTGATGATTGGAGTGGAGAAATATTACCATTGCAAGCATAGTGTACAAATTGGCCTAAATGTATAGGTGTCGGTCTTTAATTTAGGACTAGTTGATCAATTAAATTTGGACTTTAATAGGTCACGGTAGTGAAGTTTTATAGGAATTAGAAAGTCTACTTTCATGTTTAGGAAATTAATTTCATTAGAAAATCTTTTAGATAGACTCAATTTAACTTCTAGTATCTATTTTAGTTGGACTCAACTTTCGATTTTAGCAATCGGTGGCAATTAGGAAGTCTTTTAAATTTTCTTATTTTGTTTGATTTGTCAAGTCTTATAAAGGTTTACACATTATGTACAAGGTTGATTATTGATTTTTTTAATAAAGAATTTTATCTTTTCTTGAGAATTTGGTGTTAATTCTCTCTAGCCTTAGGTTGTTTGTTCGTGGTGTTCGAGCATCCGATTTAGAAGACTTCCGCTGTGTCACTATAGTTATGCCTTTGTTGTTGAAATTACTTGTATTCAAAGTATTGAAGGTTCCTTAATTTTTAAATGTAGACAAGTCTTGAAGCAATAATTGAAAGGAAATATGGATTCTGAAGCCTTTTGAAGTACAAAATTGGTAGTTAATGCATCATTTGAGAATTCATGATTTAGATTTTCATAATGATTATTATATTTTTTGAAAAGGCAGATTCGGTTAAAAATTGATTTTGTAGGCAGTTGTTGAAAGCATTGGGACATAATTGAATAAAGAAAATCTAGAACTTTATTTTTCTTCATTGAGGTTTCTTTAATTACTCTTGATACGATGAGATCATTTGATTTATTCAAATGGTTCACTAACCTAACTTATGGAATAATTTATTAAACTAAAGTATCATCCACTACTCTTAATGCACAAAAAATTGTTTGGTGTATTGAATTTTTAAAGTTGACAGTTGTTATGTACATTTGTTGGAGTGTTGTCTGTTTGAGAATATGGAACATAAAGACAAATAAGAATTACTTTATAATTGATATTGTAGATTGCACAAAAACAACAAGGTAAATCTCAATGTAAAAATTAGATAATTTAGACAAAGATAAAGAAACTAAAGCTAAAGCATGATGGGCATCAAATTTACCCGAGTTGTATTCATGAGGTTGCAGCTGTTTGGCTCGAGCCTTAGCAACTAGCTCTTTCCATTTCCTAGATAACGAATAGATATCGACCTACGTAAACATGAAGGAACTTCTTAAGGTCAGTTCTGAGTCGGTTTACCGAGGTCGAAAAAGAAAGAATTTAATATAGCAATAAGAACCTTGTCGGCATCCTGAAGAACTGGAGTGATCAATCCTCCATCTGTAGCTACAGCAACTGCAATGTTAATGCTACTGTTGTAAGTAAAACTATTACCATCTCTACAACTGGAATTCACCACTGGATGCTTGACCAAAGCAAGAGCAGTCGCCTTTGCCAGCAACGCAGTCATAGTCACTCCCTTGGACTTGATCTACATTTCGTTAAAAAAAAAAAAAAACACACACACACACATTAAATCATGATGACAAGAAAACCCCCAAAATAAAAATGAGAAATGAAATGAAAGAAAAGAAATCATTCCCAGGTCTAAACAAAATCAAGAAATCACCTTTTTGTACAATTCATCCAAGGCATTGGTGGTAATCGTGTATCCAACTCTAAAAGTCGGAACCTTCAAGCTCTCAACCATGTTCTTGCTCACGGCGCCCTGCATTGCAGTAAAGGCAACAACGCTTCCCAATTCCGGCGAACTCAAAACGGTAGCAGGCTTGGAAGCCACAGCAGCAGGCGCAGGCGCAGGTGCAGGTGCAGGTGCAGGTGCAGCAGCAATCTCAACATCCTTGGCCACAATTCTTCCCAACGGCCCCGTCCCAACCACCAATCCCAAATCAACCTTCAATTCCTTCGCGAGCTTCTTCGCGTACGGCGACGCCACAATTCTCTTCCCCCCTTCGCTAGCCGGATGAGCAGAAGACGCTACCGCCACTGCAGCAGCGGGCGATTGAGACATTGTGGCCACCGCCGCCGCAACTTCCAAGGGCTTCTCCACCGCAACAACATTGGCAGCAACATTTGAAGAAGAAGAAGAGGAGGAGGAGGAGGAGGAGGCTTTGGATCGCGCCAAGGCAATCTCCTCCTCGGATTCGGCCAGAAGAGCGATGGCGGATCCGACGGCAGCCACGCCGCCCTCTTGGACCATGATGGCGGCCAAGTAGCCGTCGTAGAAGGTCTCGACGTCCATGTCGGCCTTGTCGGACTCGACCACGACTACGCTTTCGCCCTTGGAGAGCCTGTCGCCCTCAGATTTGACCCAGGAGACGATCTTGCCTTCGGTCATGGTGGAGCTGAGGGCGGGCATGAAGATCTCCCGAATTTTGCATCGAATTACGGTTCGGTTGGTGGAGGAGTTGGGATTGGGGTTTCGGAGAAGAGTGGGGGAGGAGGAGGAGGAGGGGAGGAATGAGGAGCCGATGTGGACAAATGAAGACATTGTTGTTGTTGTTGTTCTTCTTCTTCTTCTTGTAGGAAGATGGGGAGGTTGCAGAGGTGAGTGAAGAAATGAATGAATTGTGATAGAGTGCGCTTGTTTGTGTTTTCTTCTAAGGGAGTTTTGTGTTTCTCGAGTGTATCGAAGTGGGGGACGGAGGTTCCAACCACCTCACGCTGAGAGTGTCCGTTTGGGGCATTTAAATATGAAAAATGCCAAATGCACCTACTTTTCACATTTACATTTCACACTTACCTCAAATGTGTCTCTTGAAGTGCATCAATGGCGACTGATTATCATGTGTGTCAAGTGAGTACCTCTAGCCTATATGACAACAACGGGCAAAGAGGGCAAGGGCTTCCATTGTAATTTGTGTGTGCGTTTTATTTTATTTTAAAATTTAAATTTAGCCCTGTTTGATTAGAAGAAAAAAGAAAAAATTCCTACCAAAAAAAAGAAAAAATAAAAGATTTAAAGAAAAAGTAATAAATTTTGTGAAAAAATGATATTTTTTTGCATTTGATAACTAAAATTTTCTCGCGAAATATTTTCTCACAAATATCAATTTTATATATTACGACTCATATTTTTCCATCTATTATGGTGGGAAAATTGAATTTTCTTTTGAAAAAATGAGTATCCCTATTAAAACACATTAACTTTATATTTTAAATATAAAGATTAATATATTTGATATATATGGTAAGTTTTCGTATTTATTTCAAAATTTGTTGTTGCTGAGTTGTGAGGAAAAAAAAATTTTACATGTTCAATTACAAAGAAAATGTTCCATAAAAAAGAATATTTTACTAAGAAAATTTTTCCAAGTAAACGCTCAAAAGAAAATTCTCGTACATGTGTTTGGTTGGACAACATCCAAACATTTTCTCCACATCAATTATGCAAGACATTTTTACATGCAATCTATAGTCTTATAGAGATATTCTTAAATGGATAATAACACAATGTCACACTACAATAGGCAAAATTTTCAAAAAATCATAATGACAACAGCAATGTCACACCGCAAAATAAATTGGTTCACAGAAGCCGTTCATGTGTTCTCGACCCGCGTGTTATGCACCGAGATCTATATATGTTCACATCGCGAGGCGTGAATGAAGGGCTCATGTGAGCCAATGTGTCTTGCAGTGTGACATACAATTGTCATTCTAGCACTTCTCTAATAAGAAACCATTATTCCTCGCCACATGAATAGATTAAGCCTAATAGGAATATTGACATTCTAGAAATCCATGTCCAGAGAAGTAACCTTTGCCGCACCAATCTTAGGTACAAGTTCCTTAACCATCTTATTGTAGGCAAAGTATCTTTGATGAGATGGAGGCAAAGTATCTTTGATGAGGGTGGTCGTTGCGACGGTAGTTCGTTTGTCTCGTGCTGGTGGATTGGGACGAGACATGACTTGTCAAAAAGAAAGGTTTGGGGAGGTGGGTTCGACTCCATTTAAAGTTCAAATTTAATTAAAAACAAAAAAAAGAACCAATCATATTGCAAGCTACCCCATACATACACCTTATATAGTACATCCCCATTTGATTTGCCTGAGTGCCATATAAACTAATCCTATATGTTAGTAAGTTCACTAATCATCATACATGCATGCCATAAATCAAGCCTAAACCCTAATACAAAGGAGATGCCCAATAATTTCTTTTTTCTTGTTCTTTTAGGGTGGGGGTCAAGAGATGCTTTGCAATTGACCATGTCTGTTCATGTGGCGATGAATCAGAGTTTCCTCCACTTAATCATCAAAAAAAAAGCTTCCCAGGCAGTTTTCCCCTCAACTTCATTGGAAAAGAAAGGTTCGGTGACTCTCATACATGTCTTAACAGATTTCTTGACCATGCGAATCAAAACTGTTTTAGTTTCCAAGAACAAGAAAATCAAAACTGTCTTAATAATACAACAAAACACTCCCATGGTGAGATGGATGAGACATCACTAGCCATAAGGCAAGGTTTAGAGAGGTTGTGGTTGAACTCTAAAACATTCAGATATATGTACATAGCTACATACAATACATATGTTTGACATATTTATGCATCTAAATCAAAGGACTGGTGAAAAATCAGCCTTTGAAAGAAAGTACAAATGAGTATATTAAAAGGGCATACCACTTAGTAACTCAAGTTCGTGAAGATAGGATAAAACTTTGCGCATCAATTTTCTTGGCTTCCCCCAGCATATTGGTAAAATTAGATAATGCGATTGAGTCATTACAGTTGTTTCTTTCAGATAACCATTCCTCCTTGAGACAAACAGGAACATCCCTGTCAAAATAGGGTGAATCAATGAAGAATAACCAAACAAAATAATATGATAGAAAATGTGGCACACGATATGCTTCAAGTAGAAAATGATAATGGTACCTCCTTAGGCTAAGGACCTCATAATTTTTCCTCAAGTAATCAGCATGCTTAGTAAGAGCATCTTGCACATAAGGTTTGCCTACGGTTCTTACTGCAGCTGCTTTGAGCAAATTTTCTAACAATCCATGTTTCTTTAAGAGTTTCAAGGCCGTCTTTCGACCAAAGCCAGGAGCAACATGCTGGATGCCCGGAACACCATCAACTTCGTCACCTAAAATGCATCCTAATCAACCAGAAATATAACATAGTAGTCAGTTTAGTGTTTTTTGTTTCTTTAACAACACCAACTATTGCAAATTTTAGAAAATACAAAAATGTGAAAATGATTGAGGAAAAAAATAAAATAAGGGGCAAAAAATGCTATTATAAGCTACTCAACGAAATGAAATGCAACTCTCACATCAACCATTCAGAAAAGTTATAAAACGTACCATAATATGATACGACAACAAGAACAACAAAGCCTCAATCCTACATTAATTGGGGTAGGCTACATGGATCAAAATCTTCCACCCTGCTTGATTTACTGCAATTGATAATCTGATTTTATAATCCTTTAATCTTTCATAATTAATCCATCCCAATTTATCTAAAGATATCCCTATCACCGTCTACTTCTTCAATCTCTACTTTGTCAAGTTTTTTTTTTTTTTTTTGGATAAGAACTTTGTCAAGTTTTCATACCAGAGCATTTGCAAACTGCATTTGGATGTGTCCAAATTATCGCAACCGCAATTCCTAGTTTTTGCATCTATTCATACTACCTACTCCTACCTTTCTTTGATCTACGTCTTTTTTATTATATAGTAATATATATTTACGAGTTTTACCATGCATCCACCTAAGTTTCCGGATTTTATGTATATCAACAACAACAACAACATAGCCTCAGTCCCAAATTAATTGGGGTAGATTTTATGTATAAGAAATGTAAAATTTAATAAGGGGAAACAAGTGTGCAAGCACAGAGTTACTTTGGTGAACTTCAATATGCATATGCATGCATCAACTGCTTTACATGCATAGCATTGACCTACTTAAATTGCAACCAGCGAACCAGAAGCAAGAAAGAAAAAGACACAGAACTCCCCAACAGTAATATATAACCTCAACTCCGATGGTAAAAAATCTAGAAAAATGATTTTTTGACATTCTTTTGGTACATACATTTGCTACACAATGGTGTAGAATCCCTTGAGATTCGTGCAACACACATCCCAATTAAATCTACACCATTGTATAGCAAATATATGTTTCCTAGAATGTTAGATTATCATCTTCCATCTACATCATAGATACAACTTTGGTAGACACAACTTCACCAAAAAATTGATTATGAATTTAGTTTGATTTGAGCAGGTTGGGTAACATGAAGCTTTGGTAGAAAATCAGAAAATAGTGCTTTGTGATTTATTCAAAAGGGAAAGTAAGAAAAGAAAGGAAAATTCCTTTGTGATTGATCTCTGGAAACCTACACATCCAGCGATAGTTCATTAACATCAGCAGGATCTATCAGTTTCCGAAGAGCAACGTATGAATGACACCACCAGATAAAAGAACAACGTCTATGGTTCCTAGACATTTATAAGGCTGTGATGGCCACCACCACATGTATCAAATTGAAAGATAGAAATGGTTCAGAGATGGAATCATCTGGTTCTGTCACCTCAGTGGAGAAGAAAAGTATCTGGTGCTAATATCACTATTTTTTTAGTATTTCATATTGGTATAGAAGATTAAAAAAATAAAAGATAGTGTTGAATATCACTTTTTTTTTTTTTTTTATCTTTCATAATGGTACAAAAGATGAAAAACGGAGGCCCTGTATATGTCTTTCCTGAAGTTTCTGAAACGAAATTTTCAATCAAATTTGATTCCATCATCTTTTTTTTTTCTCTTGAAACCAGACAATCATACGAATGATACCATGTTCCATCTGCTTCTCCTGTAACTTGTCATCCGTAAGTATTGTTTGCAGTTTTGCGAGAAGATTGTTTAACAACATTTTCTCTTTTATTTATTTATCTAATGTTTTTGGTTGTTCGAACTTTCATCTAGCTGGCACCTGAAACGCATATGATCTCCTGGTAGTAAAACAAAACTGGTACTTGCAATGAAAATCACATTATTAAAGGATGTAACTACACCAGGAAAAAAATCTAGATTTAAAGAAAAGGTTCTGCCATTCTGGATAAGCTCTTGTAAGGCAAAAGTCCATAGATTACTATAGTTTATAGCACATGCTGCTCTTTTAGGATATGTTCCCGCTATTATTTACTTTAGACTTTATCTGCATAACATCTAGAAATCTTTCTACCAAAGGACTCACAACTCAAAATGAAAGACATAACTTCATTAAAAATAAAGAAGAGTGTTAATTCACTTACGGAGACTCAAATCAGAACATGGATTGCAATTGTATTGAGCAATGTAGTGTTTTATTGTGTAAAAGGACCACCTTCCAAACTCTGGCATGGGAATAACAATTTGAACATCTTCAGATATCAACTGCTTAAAATCTTTATCTGGAGACCCAATAACTACACGAAAACCTCTTTGTAGAGCTTGTTCCACAAGTGTTGCAACAACATCATCGGCTTCATATCCTTTGATTTTCAGGACCTGCATGGCCTCAATTATTATACAATTGCTTATGTAGAAAGTGATGCTATTGAAAGAAATAAACAATGTAGCCACTGCTAAATCCTTTTGAGATGCAGATCATGGAAAGGCATATCCAGTCAGAATAATTATTCAACAGTCACTAGAGAACAGAAAAGAACCAATTCTTTACCTGCTACATCCTATTTGTAATTATGACATTTACACATTTGCCAAAAGAAATAGTAAATAAAAAACTTCTTAATTTATGATGATATTATGCATGTCTCAAATGAATAGAATCTTTTGTACCAAGTTTGACATTACAGAAATTAGATGAATTATTGTTCAGCAGAGCACAATAGACTTTTCTGGTGAATGAATAACTCATATCCTTTTTGATGAAGGTAAAACAGAATTTACAAAAAATAACCACGTAAAAAAAAAATCTGACAATCATACTCTCAAAAAATAAAAAAAGAAATCTCTTCAAAATTCCATTGCTTCCCCTACATCAAACAATCAGTGCTAGGGAACATAGATTTGATGGTAGGCAGACATAATAAGATAATATAATGTCATTAAGAAAAGAAATTGTGGTCATATTCTAATGTTCTTACTACACCTAACCAAGATTTCTTCTATTACTAGCTTGCCAACGTGCTTCGCACGTGCAAACTAGCTCGCTTCGCTCGCGGGAATTTCAATTTTAACTTCTTATTATTCAAAAATTATAAATAAATTATAAATATTAACCTTCCTAATGAATTGATTCTATCATATTTATATAAAATGACTTTTTTTTGAAAATATAGAAAATGACTTAAAAATAAAATATATAAATTTATAAAAGTGTGTGATACTAACTTGTCAATTGAGATTTTATAATTCACATATTTTTGAAGGTATATACTATAATATTTTCACTGTCTATTGGGTGTATTTATAGAAAAATGCTAGAATGACATCACAAATGCATACCAGAACGTACATTAGGCCCTCAATCCGCGTGTTATGCAGTACTAGAATTTTAATATATATACCCACATTCTGAGGCATGCACAGACGGCTTGGGCATTCTGGTATGCGTTGGTGATGCCATTCTAACATTTTGCATAAATAGCGTCCTCTAATTTTTGTTTTTTTATTTATGAATGTTTATGCATGATTTGGTATGAGGTTATGTTATATGATGGTGAGCGTTCGACTCCCAAAGGGTACCGCCAAAAAGTTGTTTCATTATTGTCAAAGAAAACAAATTGTAGTATTCACCTAACAAAAAATTGTAGTATATTATTAATTTTTATAAAGGGTATTACTATATCGAACCACTCATTCATGAGATATTGAAAAGCTGGCGATGTTTAAGATGACTTATCTATCTAATTTGTGCACAAGGAATGTAAGAGCATCTCCAATGGTGAAAAAAAATCTTCAATGGGAATGCACATTTTGAATGTCGAGCTGACGTGCATGTGAGGAATAGACATTGTCTATTAAACAATTGGGACTTTTTTGGAGATTGGATGCAGTTACTAATTCTTTGAATGCCTACTTCTAGACGGTGCAATCTATAGCACATCATCAATTCTTTTCAAAATACATAAAAAAAGCAATAAATTTTTTAAAATAAATAGTGCAATCCACATTGACCATAGAGACTTATTTTATAAGATCTAATGTCTATTTGAGCCACATGGGATGGACATCATCTCTAAGTTGTTGGCGTGGCAAGATTCCACACCCACAATCTACATTTACCAGTTAGTAGAAAATATGTTACTCCTTTATCTGAAGAGATTGTCTTCCCATATGGATGACAAATTATGTATATAGAACACACTCCTTGTTGTAACAGATTATATATGTATATAATCACCCGGGTATACTATACCTTTAATTTTTGTAATATCATTGTCTAGACTTAAGAAAAAATTATTGTCTAAATGATCTAATAATGTGGGGACCATTCTTCCAAAATAAAAATAATGTGGGGACCATAACTTATTCTTATTGCAAGCTCGGGAGAATTCGATCTATTGAGTATTTGGAAGTTCAAAAAATGACGTCATTATTGTGGAGAAAAGAAAATCATTGTCTAAGTGATCATTCATTATTTTTATTTTTTTCTTAGAGTAATATTGTAATTCATTGCTCGTTTACAAGAAGTAAAGACGAATAGTCATGCATAGGGATGCAAATGGGTAGGGTAGGGGATGGGGACCTCATCTCTATACCCACACCCACTTAAACATTCATGACTCATCCCCATACCCATACCCATTTGGGGATGAATTCTCATACCCATCCCCATACCCATCAAATCCCTGTGGGGATGGGAAATCCCCATAGGGAAAAAATTTTTCCCATTTCATTCTCCATTGGGGATCCTGCAGGGATTTTCATGGGGATTTTTGCGGGGATGGGGAATCCCCGTAGGGAAATTCTTTTCCCATTCCATTCCCCATTGGGGATCCTCGCACGAATTTTCATGGGGATTTTTTCGAGAATGTGGAATCACGTAGGAAAACAATAGTGTCAATAAGTGACAAATTCATAACATGTATATATAAATATAAACTATATATAAAGTCAATAACACCTAGGGGCCTCAAATAAAAATTTAGGAGAATTCTATAAAATAAGGTTTTGCAATTCTTCACATTTGATCCTAATTTATTTTTTTCCAGTACATGTGATCCTAAAATTGTAAAATATAAATATAGTTGCAAACAATTCAAAACAAAACATATAGTTAACCAAATAAATTAAAATTATAAATCTTATTAAGGTTTTTTATTATATGTATAATGTGTTTCGGGGTGGAAACTATGTAATATTATATTATATTTATATACAAATATATTTATATATAAATATAATATGGTATATATATATATAAATAATAAATATGATATAGTATAAAATTGATATATGGGAATCCTCATGAGTAATCCTCATTGGTATCCCCATTGTGAATCCCCGTGGGGATTACCCATGGGGATTCCCATGAGGATCCTCGTGGATATATTTTATTACCCATCACCGTACCCATACCCATATAGGTATGAGATTTAGTACCCATCCCAGCCCCCATACCCATTTAAAATCTTCATACTCGTACTCATTTGGGTAAATCCTCGTCATCCGTGGGGATTACCCGACCCATTTGCATCCCTAGGACTCATGCATAAGAAAACTTGTACTCCGTGTTGAAGAGGGTATAAAAGTCACAACATTATTAGTGTAGTCATGCATAAGAAAACTTGTAGTTGTGTTGAAGAGGGTATAAAGGTGTTTAATGGGAATTGCATAACTTGCTACTTCTACTACATGTGTTTAAGTGTGTGTGTGGCATAGCTATAATGACACCCACACTTGGTACGAAAGTAACGAAACTTTGAGAAGGGTATAAATGTATGAACACTGTACTATGAACATTGCTTGAACTCATCTTTCTAATATAGTAGAGACATAAAGCATTGTGTCACAACAGTAGTCTAATGAACCAAGCCAAAGCATGAGTCAACCTATCAGCTTCAATGATGCAAGTACATTGATTCTATAAAGACTACAAAAAGGGAAAAGAAAAAGGAAATTAAATAAAACAGAAAGAGGCAATCATGAACTGCGAAAATATCTGGTCAAGGTTGTTGCTTATGATTTGCCGCAATCCAACAACAACAAAGCCTCTCCAAATTAGTTGGGGCCGTAATTTCATTGTCTTTATACTCTTTACTACTCCGTACATGTCTTTGATAGTGTCTATGTGTCTAGCTTGCGCTCCTTTTCTTTTTAGAACCCACCAAAGAACTATCATATGCTTTTTCTAAATCTACATACCACAAATATCATATGAAGATCCTTTGTATTTTCTCTATATTTTTCCGTCAATCTTCTTACAAGGAAAATCACCTCCATGGTGGACCTTTCTGGCATGAAGCCAAAATTGATTCTTTGATATTGTTGTTTCTCTTATTAGCCTATTGTCAATTATCGTCTCCCAAAGTTTCATACTATGACTCATAAGTTCAACTCCCCAATAGTTTGAATAACTTTAAATATTTCATTTGTTTTTAAAGATTGGTACAAGAGTAATTCTTCTCCAATTCATTGGCATTCGTTTTGATTTTAAGATTTTGTTAAAAAGTTTTGTTAACCAAGTCAATCTAATTTTTCCTAAGCATTTCCAAACCTCGATGGGTATTTCATCAGGGCCACACGCTTTTCCTATTTTCATCTTTTCCAATGCCTCTTTAACTTACGAGATCCTAATATTGTGTGTGTAGTTTGCACTTCGTTCTTGGTGTGGGTTTTCATCTATTATGATATCAACTTGGCCATCAACTCTAGCAAGACTAGCATTAATGGACCACTCAATTTTTCAAGGATTGCAAGGGGCTAAGGAGATTCTAGGTCGATTTTCATGACCTAGCCGAGGCGGTGCCTAGACAGTGCCTAAGAGATACCTAGGCGGACAAGATAATATTTATTTTGAGGTCCATGAATAAGTATTTATTTATTTATAGGTCTTTAACTAACACTAATTGTCTATTAGTCAAGGTGATTCTTATTCAATATGTACTTCAAAAATACAAATAAGTCTTTAAGTCCTTATGTAACATTATATGTGTCAAGATTTTGTTTTTGGGTAGGTATTTTTGTTATCAAACTTAATTGTAAATAGCCCTTTCAAATTTCTAAAAATTACTTCAAAAGATATCGTCCGCCTAAGGCACCGCCTAGGTAGTTTTGCCCCAAAACGCTTAGGCAACGCCTTGCAATCATTGCAATTAGTGATGACTTTAAAAAAGAACTAATTAGTGGTTCTTCAACAGAAGTGATGATGGAGGAATTCCAAAAATTTACAGTAAGTGTAGGATAAGAAAGCAAATCATTTATAGACATTTGTTCACCCATTTATTTGTTTTATGTCAACATACAGGACTAAAGAAAAGGCAGAGTTCAAAATGATTATTGTTTTCCATTCATATGTCTAGAATAATTGATGTAGATTAAAACATGAAGTTGCATCCTAATACAGGAGATTGTCACTCACAGGCACATTGCACTTCTGAAGAATATCTGCGATAACAAGATGAAAATTCCCACCACCAGCACCAGAATACGTGGATGACGTTGATAACTGTCCGGAAAACTTCTTCCTATGTGCCTTATATGAGGGTAACAACTCCCTGCGATAATCATTGCCTCCTTCCCCATCGAGAACCTGACAAACTAGTGAGAATGAAAGAAAGAAGACACTCGAGCACCAAAAAAGGCAATGTATAAAGATAACAGCAAGAGTTAATAAAGATGACAAAAGATAGTTGGTCTATAAAGGTGTTTCTTCCAAAATTATACCTAACACAAAACTTCATTACTAGCCTTATTTTAGAAAATTAAGAGACATTGATTCCAAATTTCCAAAACCAAATTGATGAATCATTTCGCTGATCGATGTTACAGATGAAACAAGAAAATCAAAATACATTAACTTCAATTCACCCCTAGTCAAACAAAAAAGGTTTTATTCTTTCAATCTATGAAAAGCTCTATATTGATAATCTTGCTGGCTTCTCAACACCAGGTTCCACTTAAAAGTTAATATCAACCAAACAAAACCAAAATGCAAAATTATTTCGGGTCGGTTACATGGATCAAACTCTTCTACTTCGCTTGATTCAATGCCCTAGATGGCATGCTTTCACAATCCTTCAAATCCTTTTTAATCTATGTATCTCAGGTTAACCTAGGCCTACACCTACACCCTCAAATTTCTTCAGTTTCTACTGATTTGACTTACCATTACCCAATAAAAAGTTTAGGTATAAAGCAATAAGAAGTAGACGTGTGCCCAACAACACATACAAATAGAAGAATACTGTATTTCACAGAGAGAGAGAGAGAGAGAGAGAGAGAGAGAGAGAGAGAGAGAGAGAACTGACAGCGATGACGGGGGAGCGGAGGCTGACTTGGGAAAAGAAAAGAGAGATCCAGTGAGCGAAGGAGTGCAAGCTCCGCGTGCTTCCTATGTAGCACAAGGGGTTCACGTCTAAGAAAAACACTCTATCCTTGTTGGTTAAAACTTGCCCACCACGTGTTTGATGAATGGAACTACAATGAACAGATGGGGAAGAATTGCTTCTCCAATTTGGTGTGGGTAAGGCGTTGGTCCGCCTCGGCAGCGATGCGCGAGGTAAGGGGGTGGGGGAGTGAACTGCAACAACGCCCACTTCTAATAGCATCGCCGGAACCCACCTTAGAGAGTGAGAAACAACTGAAATGGTATTTATGTGATGAAAAGGAATGCCAGATTACTGTGGAGTCCGGATGGATATTTATTAAAGAGAACGGCTAAACGACCCCTAAATTTACTAAACGGACACTTCAACTTACCCACTTTAATTTTTTTTTACTAAATGGACCCTAATATTTTTAAAATATCTCCAAAATACCCCATCCCCAACCAAGAAACTAAACTTTCCCTAACCAATTCATCCCACTCATACCCCAAATCAAACCTCAACAAAAACATAGAATACACCCCTAAATACTTCATCAATCCAGGTTGATGGGGTCGTGGGAAGGTTATTTTGAGGCAAAGCCCAACATATTTGATGTCGACAGATCACAAGGAGTGAAGGAGCACCGTAACATTCTTCGTATCCACCGCAGCTGATTAGGTAAGTTTCGACACTATAATCTTGTGGGTTTTGTTCGTAATGAAATTACGTATCGTTTGAATGTATTTTTGTGGCATTTGGTTCGATATAATGAGGTTAGGGTTTCTAGGTTTGAGCCATTTGTTCCCGTACTGGACGGCCGCTCAGAGCCGATACACTTAAAAGGCTATCGGTCATGTTGAACCGTAAGGTTTGATTTAGTAACGGAAAAGTAAGGTAGTAATATTTAGTACATTACCGTGCATTTAAACCGTAAGTTCTACTGTTGGTCACGACTACGTTGGGCTGACATCTTTGATATGAATGTCGGTGTGACAAAACCGTTACTATATATGTACCCTACATTTTGACTGATTGTACCCCATTTTTGTTGAATTACTTTTTATACCCCACACTTTTAGCTCATGTACCCCACACTTTTAGTTCATGTACCCCACTATTGTTTGCATTTTTTGTGATTGTTGCGAAGTGAGTACTGGAATGTGATACAGTTAGTGAGTGGATGGGGTATATGACGCATTGCGATGCAACATGTTCATAACATATTGTTTCTTTCGTTCATGATAGTTCGATATGGAGTCTTTATGTCGGTTTGTTACGGTCGTTATCCAATCTGTACCCCACATAATTACTTCGTGTACCCCAACAACGTTGTAAGTACTTGGTATACCCTAAATTTTTGCTTTGCTTACCCTACATATTTACTTCATATACCCCACATTTTGCCTTCTTGTACCCCAATTATATTGGATTACTTTTTCTACTCAACATATTTACTTCATGTACCCCACCGTTGTATGCATTTTTTTTTATTTACTGTGTTGGGGTATATAATGTGACGCATTGCACTGCAACATGTTTGTGACATACCTGTATGTTATCCCATTTATGATGACATTTTTTTGGTTGATTTACTTTGTTTAGGTATGGTGAGACCTAAAACTAGAGCACCTCCCCGAGGTGGGAGGTTTGGGAGTGGGGATCAACTGAGGGATACTAGTACCTCAGGTTCTCAAGTGCAGGAGGGGTGCCTGTAGTGCAGGAGGGGGTGCCTGTAAGAAAACATCCCACTAGCTCGACATTGAAGCCAAAAACTAACGAGCGAAGAAATCCAAGGATGATGAGCCAGATTCCGAAGAGGCTGAAGTCAAGGCTATGTTTTCTGTAGGTGAGAGGGGCACATAGGCATTTGGACAAGCAGATAAAGTTGGGTGGGTGGAGGGTAGTAAAGGGGGTCGTATCCCATGTGGTGAATCTGGGGATAACGAGGATGCAGAGGACTCTTTTGACATATCGACCGATGCCCAAGACGCTGAAGCCACTAGCTTTCCTGGCGGTCTTTCTGATTTAAGTCTCCTACCTTCATTCAAACACCTTGCGTTGTTGGATATCTGGAGGAACAAGGTATCGTAAATTTGGTTCGATTATATGCATAATCCTTTTTGTAACGACCCTAAAATTTAAGCCGTGCCACGTGTCAATACAGGTGGTACGTAGGCCCACACCGTGATACAGTCATTAATTCTCGGGCATCGACACAGAGGTATATTATATTTGTTTGGCATTTGTATTATACTGTATAGTTGTAACGGTCATTTTAATGTCAAAGCGCGTGAGGACGAGTGAAAAATTAAAGTCGCCCAATAGAGTCACTTGAGTAGGTGAGATGGGGTGATTAGGAACCCTTGGATGGGCCTAGGGATGGGGTGTTGGGCCAAGAGTAGGTGAGGGGTATAAAACCCTACACCCACCCCTTTTCTCTCTCCTCCCTCATTTCTTCTCTATCTTTTATGTCTTCTTTTTTTTCCTCTTCTTCCCTAACATCTTCTTCAAGTCATCGGCAGACTGTGGTGACCGAAGCGGCGCGACAGTGACGGTTCCGGGCGATCCAAGGTAAGATCCTTAATCTCCTCGCCACCTTCTGCACATTGGTATAAGTTTTACCCATGTTCGTCACGATGAAACTTGGATACCACGACGAGATTTCGAACTCAATCAAAACTTTCGACATTTGGTGATCCTCTCGACGATCACTACGAGATTTGTGAAACGGTTTTCGATTTGGAGGGTTTTTAGATTTTTGATGTCGTGGGGACGCCGTGAGGGATAAACCTTTACGGCGCACCCCACACATGACTGGGGTAGAATCGACCTCTGCCCCCGCCGTAAAGGCGCCGTGGGGTATAAAACTCTACGATGCTGGCTACGTACGCCTAGGGCAGAGTTGATCTGCCCCACGCCGTGGAAACGCCACTGAGGGTAATACGTAGGCGGCGTATGAGAGAGCTATGGCCAGTGAGGGCTTTGTCAATACACGCACCGGGGCACATACTACTTCATCGGTACCTTCCCAATCGGGGAGGCCTTCGGGGGATGGTAGGAGGAGGAAGAGGTTTAGACAGTGGTCACAGAGAGACCAAACTCAGAGTGTAGCATCTGTAACATCTCCACCCACTGCAGCAGTTATACCATCCACTCCAGCACGGAGCTATACTAGTGTTCAGCCACCGCAGACTCAGTTTGGACAATACAGACAACATCACCAGAGGACTGAGGGCAGGGGAAACGGTCAGGAGTAGAGATACCGACAGGGACAGCGACGCGATCAGGGCCAAGGATAGAGTTTTGGTCAGGCACCGAGATAGGGACATCGTTGCCCATCTGGTTCAGGCTCAAAGGGGAGCATGCTTCGAGTGCAGACAGTTGGGCCACTTCGTTAGCACTTGTCCATGACTGGGTCGAGGCCAGCCATAAGGCCGGGAGCAGGTACATGCCATTGACGTACCAGACACGACTACCACACAAAACCTAATTGAGGGTACGATTTACATTTGCAGTCGATTTTATGCATACCATGTTTGATTCTGGTTCTACGGTTTCCTTTATTTCGGGTCGTATGGTTAACGAGTTAGGTTTGAGACCTATTCGATTACGGAGACCTTTGATCCTTAGCACAGCTGCTGGGGACAAGATTTACTCGAATTTAGTGTGTGTCGACTGTTCGATAGAAATAGAAGGACACACTTTACCTGCAGATTTGAGAGTGTTGGAGTTCCTGGAGTTCGATGCGGTACTAGGTATGGATTGGTTGGGTGCTTATCATGCACAGATTCACTGCTACGGTAAGAGGATCACATTCCAGATTCTTGGACTCCCAAAGTTTAGCTTTCAAGGGACTTCGACCAGTTTACCGATCACCAGGGGTAGAGTCGCCACTTACGTAGATGTAGAGACATTTGCTAACGTATTGAGTATGACGGGCAGAGTAGAGAGTAGGTTGGAGGATGTGCCAGTAGTATGTAAGTTCCCTGATGTTTTCCCAGCGAAGTTACCAGGCTTACCACCACCTAGGGAGATCGATTTCATCATTGACTTGATCCTGGGGACCAAACTCATATCTAGTCCACCGTACCGTATGGCTCCGAGAGAGCTAGAGGAGCTGAGAGGATAACTCGACGAGTTGTTGGAGTTAGGCTTTATTCGGCCGAGTATGTCGCCTTGGGGAGCGCCGGTGTTGTTTGTTAAGAAGAAGGACGACAACTTGAGACTATGCATCGACTACAGTGAGTTAAGCAAGGCGATGGTGAAGAATAAGTATCCACTTCCTCGCATCAACGATTTGTTCGACTAGTTGACAGGTTCGCAGTGTGTCTCGAAGATTGATCTGAGATCCGGGTACTGTCAACTGAGGATTAGAGCAGAGGACATGGAGAAGACTGCATTTCGCACTCTATATGGGTACTACCAATTTACAGTCATGTCATTTGGACTGACTAACGCCCCAACGATGTTCATGGATTTGATGCATCGAGTATTGAGACGGTACTTAGACAGATTTGTCATTGTGTTTATCGACGACATCTTGATCTATTTCAGGACTCACGAGGAGCACCTTAGGTTGGTTTTGCAGACACTGAGAGAGCATCAATTGTTCACTAAGTTCAGTAAGTGTGAGTTTTGGCTGACAGAAATAGGATTCCTAAGTCACATTGTTGGGACCAGCGGAGTGTCAGTGGACCTCGCTAAGGTCAAGACAGTTAGCGATTGGCCTACACCGAGATCAACGTTAGATATTCGTTGTTTTCTAGGCTTGGTAAGTTATTATCGACGCTTTGTACAGGACTTCTCGAGGATTGCAACACCGATGACGCAGTTGACGAAGAAGGATGTCAGTGGAACGACAACTGTGAGCAAACGTTCAGGACATTGAAGGAATGACTGACTACCGCATCAATTTTGGTTTTGGCGGAGTCAGGGAAGGGTTTTGAAGTGAACATTGATGCTTTTAAGATCGGTTTGGGTTGTGTTCTGATGCAGGAGGGTAGAGTGATTGCCTACGCGTCCCGACAGCTGAAGATTCATGAGAAGAATTACCCTACTCATGACTTGGAGTTGGCGACAATGGTTTTTGCGCTGAAGATTTGGCGCCACTATCTCTACGGGAAAAGATTTATTCTATTCACTGACCACAAGAGTTTGAAGTACCTCTTCACTCAAAAGGAACTGATTGAGTTCCTCAAGGACTATGATTTCTCATTGGAGTATCACCCAAAGAAGGCTAATGTGGTTGCCGACTCATTGAGCCGTAGAGGGGTTGACTCAGAGGTTGTTACCTACCATATGACGCACGATTACAATTTGTTCGAGGCGGTTGAGAGGATTTGTTCCGATGATATTTTGACTAATACTAGAGTGATGATTTGCGGGCAGATGAAGACTCAGATAGTGTCGATTCAGAGTGTACTCGAGGGTCAGCAGGCAGATGAGCAGTATCAGAAGTTCTTAAAGCTGGCACAGAGTTCAAATCATCTATATTGGAGTCAGTCGACAGACTCATGCCTGAGATTTAGAGGACGATTGTGGATTCCATCAGTTGTTGAGCTAAGCGACGAGATACTACATGAGGCACACCACTCGCAATTTACCGTTCATCCGGGCAGGACTAAGATGTACGCAGAGGTGCGTCATCTCTTCTGGTGACCACGGATGAAGACTGACTTTACTGATTTTGTTCGAGGGTGTGATATTTGTCAGCGTATTAAGGCTGAGCATTGCAGACCCAGGGGGTTATTACAGCCACTTCCCATTCCTTAGTGGAAGTAGGAGCACATTGTCATAGACTTCCTCAGTGGGCTACTTTGATCTCGGTAGGGACATGATAGCGTCTGGGTGATTGTGGACATACTGACTAAGTCCGCGCACTTCATACCGATCTCGACCATACATCAGGTAGATAGGTTGGCAGAGTTGTATGAGTAGGAGATAGTTCGACTACATGGTGTACCATTATCGATCGTGTCTAACAGAGGGGCTTAGTTCACATCACAAATCTGGTAGCGCATGCAGGCACAGTTTGGCACGAGGTTGAACCTCATACCGCTTATCACCCGCAAACTGATGGACAATCAGAGTGTTTGATCCATATTCTTGAGGATATGCTGAGGATGTGTGTGTTGGAGTATGGTGAATCATGTGAGGAGTACCTTCATCTGTGTGAGTTTGCTTATAATAACAGTTATTAGGCCAGTATCGGTATGGCACCATCTGAGGCATTGTACGGGAGGTCGTGCAGATCTCCATCTTGTTGGGTGGAGCCTGAGGATGTGGCAGCAATTGGGCCGGAGATTGTGGTAGATCACACAGAGAAGATATGCCAGATCCGTTTGAGATTGAAGGGTTCACTGGAGAGGCAAAAGAAGTACTATGACTTGTATCACGGGGAGTTGGAGTATGAGGTCGGGGACTTTGTATATATCTGATAGTGTCTCCATTGAAGGGGTCACAAGAGGTTTGAGATTAAAGTGAAACTCGTGCTGAGGTTCATTGGTCCGTTCAGAGTGGTGAAGTGGGTAGGCAAGGTCGCGTACGAGCTAGAGTTGCTGTAACGACCCATTCTCCCAAATGGCCGCCACGGTGCCAATGTAGGCCCACAACCTAGCCTACCAGCGCCAGATGTGTCCTACACATAATTATCACACCCAATTATCATCAATAAACCCAACAATAAATTCATAAATCGGAATTATTGCTGAACTTGAACCATTTGCTAAATATTGTTTAAAACCTTAAATCACAGTGGAAAGCTCAAACCTGATAAATTAAGTTGAAAACATCATTTTCCTAGTGTGGAAAACCCATACATCATCATTAACAATAATAAAACCTCAACAAAGCCACAAAATATCATTATACAGATCAAAATGTATAACTCTCAGTCCCAACCCAATATAGAAGCAGATAAGTATAGATATACAAACGTACAAGTCCGGCCTCCTGTCCTCAAAAGATAACAAATAGTCAGCTAACTTGCCCTTGCTGCGACTAGTACTCAGATCTGCACTCAAGCCATCAAAAAAGACAGATGACGAGTCCAGAGTGAGTATTCTTAAGGAAATTCGTTGAGCAATTACATAAAGTAAATACTGGAATTTCAGTAAACTATTAAATAAACATGTGGAAATAAATAAACAGGCAAATTTACTCATCGCATGATTTAAATAATAGGAGAGAATCAACAATGTGTTCCTAGCGCACTAGGTACCATACTTCGGACTTTTCCACAGAGCACTGCCGGCGAGTAGCACTCTAGCAAGGCCGGTCTCTGGATCCGCTCGATGGCCGGCGTAACACCTACGATGAACTGACTCATTGCACGATGTGATACTCGGGTCGTCCTATTCACCAAGCTCAATCATTAGCAACATGCTATGGTGTAGTGGACACACACAAGAATGGCACAGGGTCAAGATCCTCAGCCAGCCGTCCATATAATACCACAACCAGGAATGGAATAGAGAAACAAAGCACTGAATTCAAATGCCAAAGGTAAATGATCAAAAAATTTCAGTTGGGATACTACACACCTCAATCCGCACTCCGCGTTCCCAAAATCAAACCCCAGTCTAGCTCCTCCAACACTCAAACAATTAAAATTACCGCTCGAACGTACCTAATACCATTTGTCATTAAATTAGCTTCAATTGAGTATATTATGTCAATTTTATGTTTTACGAAGTAAAAACCTCGACATAACATCTCGTCAAAATCTCGAATTCATAAAAATTCATAAATTCTCATTTATTTGATCAAAATATAATTTTTCAAAAATTTTCTTATTTTTTTGAATTTTCTATTAATTTTTCAGATTTTTTTTCAAAACTATTTTTTTTTCATTTATCCCCTGAACCGGATTGAACTGGGTTCGGCTTAAAGCTGAACTGGCCCGGTTAAAGGGATCATCTTCCCCAAACAGAACACAACTGTGCGTTCTATTTTTTTTCCTTTTCGGTCTGGGGTTGGGTCCTAACCCTAGGTCCGTCTCCAACATGTAACAGCAGGGAGGGTTGTCTCCCTGCCTTGGTTCCTAGTTCGGCCATGGCTAACGCCATTGCCGAACCTCTCGACCACCCACAAACAACAACGCAACACAACAACAACAACAACAATAAGACAACTCAATAACATAACACTCACCTCGCTTCCTCGTGACGACCTCGTCGAGTACGCAATCTCTCCGCGGTCCCTTTCTCTTTCTTTTTTATCTTCTTCTCTATCTCTCTCGATCGAATGGTAGTGGCGGTGATGAAATAACGATTTAAATCGTTATATATATATTATATATATCCAAATTACCAAAATACCCTTATGCCTATCTTCTTTTTCTTAATAAACCATAAGCCCTTTTTTGGTCTTTTCTCATTTTCTTTTGTTTTCATTTGCATTCTCTTCACCAATAACACCGATTCATGACTCAGTTGGCACACTCACTTATCCAAAATTCATCAAACTGCTCCCCGACGTTCTGACGCTCGATTTCACACTATAAAGGCTAGCATACACCAACTAATTTACCCAAAAACCTCAAGTTTACGTTACTTATAAGTATTTATTTCGTTTTATTCAATTTAATGTGATTAACTACCCCGTCTTAGTGTTATATTATTTTTTCTGATCTGTACCCACGTTGACACGCATATCGAGACATGTACATTTCACATAATCTTGCACTCAATGACCATGTATATATACACACATCATAAATTAACACAACAATCACACAAAACAATCTATTTACTTAACTCCAAGCGCGTCCAGCCTTATCTGCGAGGTCCACGGGTATCTGAGCAACTATGTCATTATTAACAACTATGTCATTATTAACAACTAATTAATATTAGGCTGTTATAGTTGCCACCTCCGATGTCAGGGACTCATCTTGTCTTTCACATATTGATGCTGCGACTGGATAGGTCTTGGGAGGGCAGACGATTGACAGTAAATTTGAGCCAAATAAACCTCAGGGAGGATGTCACATACGACGAACAACCTATCCAGATTTTAGATCACAAGGTCAAGACATTGAGAAACAAGAAAATCCCATGAGTCCTTGTCAAGTGGCAGCACCACGAGGATGAGGAGCTGACAAAGGAGCTGGAGTCATATATGCATAAGTCTTTCCCTTACCTCTTCTGAGTTCGGTAAGTCTTTCCTTTAGTTTCGTTTAATTTCGAGGATAAAATTCCAGTTAGTTGGGAAGACTGTAACGACCCTAACATTTAACATGTGCCACGTGTCAATACAGGTGGTACGTGGGCCCATACAGTGGTACAATCATCAATTTTCGGGTGTCGACACCAAGGTATGTTATATTTGTTTGGCGTTTGTATTATACTATATAGTTGTAACTATCATTTTAATGTCTAGGCGTGTGAGGACGAGTGAGGAATTAGAGTCACCAAATAGAGCCACTTGAGTAGGTGAGATAGGGTGATTAGGAACCCTTGGATGGACCTAGGGATGGGGTGTTGGGCCAAGAGTAGGTGAGGGGTATAAAAACGCCACACCCACCTCTTTTTCTCTCTCCTCCCTCATTTCTTCTCTTTTATCTCTTTTCCCTTTCTTCTTCTTCTTCCCTAACGTCTTCTTCAAGTCACCGACGGATTGTGGTGACCAGAGCGGCGCAATGGTGGCGATTCTGGGCGATCCGTGGTAAGATCTCTAATCTCCTTGCCACCCTTTACACATTAGTATAAGTTTTACCTGTGTTCATCGTGGTGAAATTTGGACACCAAGTCGAGATTTTGAACTCAATCGAAGCTCTTAAGGTTTTGGTGATCCTCTCGACAATCACTACGAGATTTGTGAAGGTGGTTTTCGATTTGGAGGGTTTTGGGATTTTTGATGATTTTTGGGGATTTTTCAAAGGATTTTTGTTTTGGGTTTTCCGTTGAGGTTTTCGGATGTTTTGGAGTATGTCGAGGATTTTTTGGAATGGTGTTGCATCCCCAATGAGAAATGGACCAAATCGGCATAAGGTGGAGCAAATCGGGAATTGTATACACTACAGAAAGTTCCACAGATAGTGGCGCCACGACGGACGATGCCAAGCGTGGTGCTGGGGACAGAGAGGGGTCTATTTGTCCCCTACGCCGTGGGACGCTGTGAGGTATAAGCCCTCACGACGCACCCCACATACGACTGGGGCAGAGTCGACCTCTGCCCCACGCCGTGAAGGCACCGTGGGGTATAAAACTCCACGGAGCTGGCCACGTACGCCTGGGCAGAGTTGATCTGCCTTATGCTGTGGAAATGTTGCCGAGGGTAATACCCTCACGACGTCTCGGCGGCGTCCTGAACACAGAAAATTCCCAACTTTGCATGGAATCTCGGAACGGATTGGGGCTTCTCGGGGTATCTAACGGGTTCAAATATGACACAATAAACATAAATAAGGATTTGATAAAATTTAATGGGAAACCATAATGAATTGTATTATCAGGAATATTAGCATGCGGGACTACGTAGGGACGAGTCGGAGTCCATGAGAGTGCGATTAGCTTGGATCGAAGTAAGCAAACCAGTGAGGAACACTATAGTTATTTCTTGAGCTTTGAATTATTTATTGATATTGTTTCAATGCCATCTTGTCATTCCATTGTTATGAGTTGTCTTAAGGCAAGTGTGTTAAGCGCGATCCTTGCAGTATTTCGGGCTCGCGGTGTATTATATCGGGGTTTATGTCTGGGGATACGTAATTGGTTGTGATGACATGTACGGGGAGAGAGTTCTCCACCAAGTTGTCGGGGACTCTGCACTCGCATAGGGGCTTAAATGAGATTCTTTCCTCGACTCTTAGCCTTTGAGGAGATTTTGGCCTCGGCTCAACGACTTTGATTGGTTGGAACCACTTGTGCCTTTCCCTTGTATTCTGGGACACTCAATTTCGATTGCTCATGTATTTGCTCACAGTCTTTATACATTCATGCGCTCCCCGTCCTTTTCTTTCTATCTGCATGAATTGACTGTTCATTTATTTAATTCAAAATTTTGTATTTATTGTTGTTCCTGCTTGGCGTTACTTATCTGGGCTCGTCATTCATGTGTTTGACCAAGTGCAGATCCATAGTGCAGTAAAGGAAAGGCCGTGCAGTTAGGTGATTTACTTTGAGCGACCCTCCTCTGCTGATATAGGTGACATTTTGTGTATTAGCTATTTATATTGTTTTTGTACATGAGGTTATGGGTTGAGCGATTGTATGACATTAATGATACTCTCCTTTGATTCACATGGTTTATATGATATACGTGTTGGGTTTCGGGGATCAAGCGCAGCGGAATTTTTTGAAACCTTTTCAAAATATTGCCGAACCAGGATCCTATCGATTCTATTAAACTGATATATCAAGAGAGAAAATTCATACCTTAACAAGCATAACTCCACGTCTACCTTGTTTGGTGTTGATCGATTCCTTCAAGATGCTGTCATAGATGAATGTCTTCTATCAGAAATTCACACTTTAACGGCTAATCACGATCCGGAGTGCTAAAGCAAAAAATTCTAGAGAAGAAAATTCTCACAAAAAACTCTCTAGAAAAATCTCTCTAGAAAAGTCTCTCTCATAATACAACTGTAACCCTAATGTCTTTTTTATAGTTCAATAAGTCGAGTTGTAAAAGAACTCCATCTCATAGTCAGACTCTAAATAGAGTCTTAGATAAAGTCCAACTCTAAAAAAGATAGAGTTGATGAGCGCCGAACGCGTCAATAAAATAATTCCTTAAACCAACTATTTGCAGATAATGGCAAAGGGTCGATCCCACAGAGATTGGTGATCTTTCTAAGGTTCTAAAAGAAAGGAAAAAGGGGGTTTAGAGAAAATAACCTAATTAATTAATCTAGTTACTAAGAAATTAAATAAATAAAAGAAATATCTAGGTCTATGAACAATTAATTTAAATACCTAAGTCTATGGTTCCACAAGACAAGATCAAGATTCAATGAAATATCATGGTCGTCAATCTTTCCCAAAACAATTATTAATTCAAATTCTCTTAGACTAGCTATAGAAAATTGACATCTGTTAGAAATTCCTAATTCCCCTAATCTCGATAGCTAGGACATTCGCCACTAACTACTTCCTTAATTAATGCATAACCCTAGATATCCGCCATAAGGTATAACACACTAACCACAATAATAAACTTCTATGGGAGTACTAATCCTAGATAATCGGATCGTGTCTGCTCCCGATTTAATCTAGATTCATTTGTTGCACACTCAAGAACCGAAAGGTTTTGACGGCAATCGGATGAATGTTTATCACTTATATTGTCCCAAAAGTACAATTATGGATACAATTGAGTCAATTGACAATAAATTTTCCACCTAAAAGCATGCACTGGCCACATACATATCCTTGATTTAAACCATATTCATAAAAACTAATAACAAAGAAATAGAAGAATTAAATTAAATTAAATAATAAAAATAATAGATCTCACAAGTTATGCCATGAATCCTTAATCTTGAATTTTTTCACCTCCGACCTAGGCAATGAATTGATTAGCCGGACATGTTCTTCATAAAACTCCAAAGAAAATAACATAGAGAGTTCTCTAAAGAATAATAGATGTCCCTCTAATAATATCTAAAGTTCTAATATATAAAACTACTAAAAATTGGTCTATGGAAGAGAGAGAAAACTGTTTTGGTGGTTCATGGCATTCATGACTCATGTCAGCGCTGATTGGGTGAATTGTTGAGAGCCGCTGACGTGTTGCTGCTCTATTGGACAAGAAACTGGTACCGGGTGACGTGGTAGAACGTGATTGGTGCTGAGGAGTGCTAGTCACGTGCGAGAACGTGACACGTGGCGGCCAGAACGTGGGAATGAAGTCGGATGAGTTCGTGTGAAATTCTGGGAGACAACACCTGCGCGTATCCCGAGGCAGATCGACGTAAGAGAGAGACGAGGAGCTATGAGAGGTGACGTGGCAGAACGTGATTGGTTGGACAGCTGCTGGACTGGTGATGTGGCACGCTGTGATTGGCGGAGACGGCATGTGAGATGTGGCCTGGCCAATGGCGAGGCGACACGTGGTGCTGCTGGTGTAGATGACAACTGTGTGATGCATTGGACCAGTCACGAAACGACACATGGCATCAATTGGACTCTAATTACTCCACTGTCGGTGTATATTTCGAGAGAAACTATCCCGGTATCCGATTACTGCAAGTAAATACTCTATTTTGAGTATTTTTCTGCCCCGGATTCAACCGTGTACTCCGTTTCACTTGAAAACCAAAACTAAATATAATTAGATATATATTTTAAAGACTTTTCATAATAAACTATATTAAAATAGATTACTAAATCCTATAAATACCGACCTATCAAATACCCCCAAACTTAAGACTTTGCACGTCCCGAGCAAAGGTGTAAATGACAACACAAACTAAACTAGACTCCTAATGCATTAACTAAACTAATCCTATACCCATTCCTATACCCGATTCAAAATTCATGGAGTTCATTTGATTCACATGGTTACCAAGTAACAAGCCACTCAAGAAATTTCAGAGTTATGGTATGTTAAGTCACGCAACCCAAACACAGTTAAGATCACACTTTAAAGACATAGATTTGGTCAAAACAAAGACAATCAACTACTCATGAGTTTTCTTGGTCTATACATTCAAGCACACAAGTTTAAAATCTTACTTAATCTAGTGTAAACACTCGAGCTAAATCTTTTTTATTTGAGGAGTTTTCATAAACTTTCGCCTTTTTTCATTCAATAAATACACTCTATTTTTTCTCCATATATTTTTTTCAAGTAATACGGTCCCTACTCCATTTCCTATGAACCGTTTTATTACTTTTTTCCACCACAATATTCCCTGCTCCATAAGAAAACTCCTGTTAGGCCTTCTCACTTTCACTATGATTAAGTAGATTATCAAATATGAATTAAAACACTATTACTTGCACAATTCTGACCGTCTGTCCATTTTGGTATCTAGCACAAAGTTTAACCATTATACTAAGCCCCTAATCATGACATCATAAAAATGCTGAGCTACGACTTAATTAAATGTTTCTCCTAATTTTTCCTGAGTTTCAAGTCGAAAAACAACCATAATGTGCTCATCCACAACCAAAGGCACGAAACACAGTTTCGAGTGACTCTAAATACAACGTATGTGACATATGCCACTATGTAAGGTCTAAATGCAAGAACAAACATAGATAGACACATGTCTACTCCTAGTAAAACTATACTAAATGTATGCATGAAAAATGTACCATATCCTTGTGAAATAGAAAATGGAAATATCAATGACAGAAGAAAAAGAGATGGAAAGATAAAAGAATGAGAATAACACCACCATTACCATCCTTTAACCGCATAATTTTAAAAAGTAACGATCATACCTGCGATCTTTAGCAAGAAAGTTCATCCAACACAATCCACAATCCCTAAAATACCCCCAAACTTATTCCGAACCTTCTCCTCAAGGTTCAAAACAAGTCAAGTGGTCTATACATAAAAAACAAACGAAAATGGTGAAAGAACATGATAGTGATAAGAAGAAAGAAATGATACAAGTTCTTGCATACTAATAAAAAAATAAAATAAAACAAATAAAAAAACTAAATAGTACTTATCAAAATTTGGGCTACCTCCCAATAACACTTTTTTTTTAAAGTCTTTGGCTCGATTTGGCGTATGTTGTCTTCACGTGATGCCTTCCAATAAAGAGTATCCCAGAATGATACTTTCTCCTCTAGCAGTGGGCAATGAAAGAAACACGCCCTGGTTCAGAAATGGGAGCTTATCCGGGACTTCTAACACATATGAATATATAATTTCTGAATCATCCAACATAAAGGTGTCATCGGTGCAAAAAGTTTTCGAACGCTCCGTTTCGTCCACCTCCATGTCAAAATCATCAAATATATACGGGAGGATGTGTGGATTCACAAATACAAAGGATTGGTCTTCCTTGCTCTCTTGTTGTAGTTTCTCCGACCTTGTTAAAGTAACTTCAATTTCTATTTCAGTTTCTTCTTTGTAAGTTTGTGCCATAACAATCTCCGGCTCCGATTGAGAGACTTCAAGTTCCCCCTCCGACTCTTCGTGATCACTCAAATACTCATATATACAAGGTGTAAGTCCATTAATAGCAAAGTGCTCGTTCATGGCGTGCTCATTCGCCTCAACACTCATCAATGTGACATCATTCAAAGTCTCCTTTTTATCACAAATTAATAGCATGGGAAACTCTTCTTCAAGCAATCTATTAAATGTATTATTCATTTTACTAGTAAGAGTTTCTATATTTCGAAGGTTCGAATTTATGTCTTTAAAGTGTTGTTCCATGTTTTCCTGATGCCGTAAGATGACTTCATGGAACCTTTGAGTGACAGAGGAGTATTCTTTGAACATATCTTCAAGAGATTGCTCATCTTGTCGAGGAGTCAGTGGGCTGGAAAAGGGATAACTCAAGTCGGGTTGTGGCGATGCATTACCCTAATAAGGATAACTCTCATACTCAGAATTGTAAGGACAAACATCGGTAGAATGAGTATAATCTCTGCAAAGTCCACAAACCTCGACTTGTTGCACATAAGAAGGCCAATTAGAAAATTCATGTTCATAATTTGAAATACCTACCCCATTTAAACTCTCATAGTATAAGTCTCCGAATTGACTATAATTGTTAGAATAGGAGGCCATCGTGGAGTTATTTGCAAACATGCTAGAGACAAGAGTATAGAGTAACTACAAATAATAAAAATAAATAAATAAAGAAAACCAAAGAAAGAAAAATCAATCCCCAGCAACGGCACCAAAAATTGATGCACGCCGAACGCGTCAATAAAATAATTCCTTAAACCAACTATTTGCAGATAATGGCAAATGGTTGATCCCACAGACATTAGTGATCTTTCTAAGGTTCTAAAAGAAAGGAAAAATGGGGGTTTATAGAAAATAACCTAATTAATTAATCTAGTTACTAAGAAATTAAATAAATAAAAGAAATACCTAGGTCTACGAACAATTAATTTAAATACCTAAGTCTATAGTTCCACAAGACAAGATCAAGATTCAATGGCATATCATGATCGTCAATCTTTTCTAAAACAATTATTAATTCAAATTCTCCTAGACTAGCTATAGAAAATCCACAATTGCCAGAAATTCCTGATTCCTCTAATCTCGATATTTAGGACATCTGCCACTAACTACTTCCCTAATTAATGCATAATCCTAGACATCCGCCATAAGGTTTAACACACTAACTGCAGTAATAAACTTCTATGGGAATACTAATCCTAGATAACTGGATCGCGTCCGCTCCCGATTTAACCTAGATTCATTTGTTGCACACTTAAGAACCGAAAGGTTTTGACAACAATCGGGTGAATGTTTGTCACTTATATTGTTCCAAAAGTACAATTACAGATACAATTGAGTCAATTGACTATAGATTTTTCATCTAAAAGCATGCACTGGCCACATACATACCCTAGATTTAAACCATATTCATAAAAACCAACAATAAAGAAGTAGAAGAAATTAAATTAAATAAAATAATAAAAATAATAGATCTCACAAGTTATACCATGAATCCATAATCTTGAATTTTTTCACCTCCGACCTAGGCAATGAATTGATTAGCAGGACATGTTCTTCACAAAACTCCAAAGAAAATAATGCAGAGAGTTCTCTAAAGAATAATAGATGTCCCTCTAATAATACCTAAAGTCCTAATATCTAAAACTACTAAAAATTGTTCTATGGAAGAGAGAGAAAACTGTTTTGGTGGTTCATGGCGTCCATGACACATGTCAGAGTCTGATTGGGTGAATTGTTGAGAGCCACTAACGTGTCGCTGCCCTATTGGACAAGAAATTGGTACCGGGTGACATGGTAGAACGTGATTGGTGCTGAGGAGTGCTAGTGACGTGCGGGAGAATGATCCAAAACGTGACACGTGGCGGGCAGAACGCGGGAATGAAGTCGCATGAGTTCGTGCAAAATTCTAGGAGACAACACCTGTACGCATCCCGAGGCAGATCGACGTGAGAGAGATAAGGAGCTGTGAGAGGTGACGTGGCAGAACGTGATTGGTTGGATAGCTGCTGGATTGGTGATGTGGCGCTCTGTCATTGGTGGAGACGGCATGTGAGACGTGGCCTGGCCAATGGCAAGGCGATACGTGGCGCTGCTGGTGTAGATGACAACTGTGTGATGCATTGGACCAGTCACGAAAGAACACGTGGCATCAATTGGACTTTAATTACTCCACTGTCGGTGTATATTTCGAGACGAACTCTCCCAGTATCCGATTACTGCAAGTAAATACTCTATTTTGAGTATTTTTCTGCCTCGAATTTAACCGTGTACTCTGTTTCACTTGAAAACCAAAAATAAATATAATTAGATATATATTTTAAAGACTTTCCATAATAAACTATATTAAAATAGATTATTAAATCCTATAAATACTGACCTATCAAGAGTCATAGACAATCTACAATTACTAATCCAATAAGAGTTAAAATTATCTTAAACTCAAATAAGAATTAAAGTCATACTTTTATTCCAATTAGAGTCCTATTCAAAATAAGATTTACTAAGAGACTAAATTTCTAGTCATACTAGAAATATAGGAGAGTTTTGAATCCTAGTCAAACTAGGACACTTAATGAGAATCTTCAAAATGAATTTTATCAAATAAAATTCATCAACCTAGATAATATTAAATCGCGCAATGGCATTCTTTATGTGTGACCCAATAGGTTCATACAATGTTGGTAGTGAACAAAAAACCCTTTTCAACGCACATGTCATAAACGGCCTCTAGCAAGACATTATGACTACCCAAGTTGCATGAAGATCAATAAATCGATACAACCTAATAGATAGTGTATATCATATCCTTTTGTCACGCGATATCTTTTGATTGAACTTAAGACATGGAATGTCACCCTTATAGTTCAATCTACTAGTCTCGATTTCTGAGTAGACTGAAATTGTCAAGTGACATTGATCCAATCAATTCACTAGACATGGCTATTTATCAATTTAATATATCGAGGGGCCCAATAGATATCTCTCTCTAAAAGAGAGGGACAAATCCTATCTTGATCACACAACTTCCACGCATTAGTCTGACAATGACCAATCACAATCTTTATAATCATCCGGTTAAAGACAATGTTTAATTGTGTTAAATCATTGTGCTCCTAATGTTGGAGTCTTTAATGATCTCAAGTCGAAGGACTAAATGATATAACTATCATGAGAATCACTTATGACATTAACCATGTAGCATTCTCATAGCGGGTCTGTCCAGTATTTGTTCCTAATAAATACTAATGATCTTGATCCATATCCGTATACGCATAATCATCACATGACTATCAATCAAGACCATACTAGTCTTAATTTATTATTGTTCCCATAATAATAATTGACTAGGGACATTTAGAATAATACAATAATTATTCATGGATACTATTATAAAAGAAACATGGATCTACTTATCATAGTTAAACAATATTTACAGAATTGGCCTAGGGCACATTTTCCAACAATATGAGGTTCCCACACCCATGGTTTTTGCCTTAACTTGGAGCTTTTGAAGATGATTGATTAGTTGAGATTAATTGCTTCCGCTTATTACTTTGATAACTTGCTAATTAATTGATTTCACATCTAAATACTTGATAATTGGTTAAATGGTAAGGATAGGCTCATTGGCCCCGCGCGACTCTGAGGGACTAGCTCAGGGGTTCGCACGTGTCAAGGCCGGCCGGCACCCGATTCTAGGATTGTGGAATTTGGGGACGTCACACTTTTATTGTTATATATATTTATTTTAATACCTTATATATGCTTTGTAGGGTTGGGGACTACTGAAATGCATAAACCATGGTTATTAGATCTCCATATGGGAGACAATCGAGCATCACCCTGAGAAGGAAAGGATGGAGAAACTGATGAACAATTCTGGTTTAGCACCATTGGGCTAAATTTCTTATGATGGAGGTAATAGGGTCTATATTTCTGGCATTATCGAGAGATGGTAGCCTGAAACCAATACGTTCCACTTATCCTTTGGGGAGATGACGATCACACTTGAAGACATATGTGTCCTCGGTATTTCGTTCATTGGTAAGACCATCATTGTGCCTTTTAAGGATCGTAAAATTGTAACTGCAATGGTTAGTAGGCTATTGGGGGTGTCGGTTACTGATGCTGATGAGGAGATTAGGACTAGGGCTAGCCTTACTGTTAGTTTGGCATGGTTGAAGGATCGATTCGTAGTGCCGACGAAAGGAGAGGAACAACCCAATGGGACAAGATCTCTCGATGTATATCCTAGTCCCAAATGCTTGGCCTGAGTGTACCTTTTATACCTTCTTGGAACGACCCTATTCTCTAACAAGTTGGGTACAAGAGTCTCCCTTTCACTCCTTTAACTTTTGGAACACGTAGATAAGATTGGTTCCTACGCATGGGGGCCGCAACACTTCCATTCTTGTACCGTCAATTAGGCATTGCCAGCTGTGCCAAAGTCACCCAGATTTCTTGATATATGACACTGTTATAGGTAAACTACTGAGTTTCAATGAATGATTAATCTTCATAGTAAAATTTGTTTTTCGTAATAAATTTTGTTTTCATAATAAATGTGGTTTGTGTAGGGATGGATGTACGATCGTATGCCATTTATCCAACCCATTTTGCGTAGTGACTATAAGTATATTAATTTTGTGTCGGGTAAGTCCCGTGTGATGAAGTGGCACCATAAGAAGGAGGAGAGGCTCTACAAGAAGGACACTAGGATGTTGATGGATCATTTTCTCTCTTTTAGGAATCAACTCGACAGTCCGAGAGCACATGATGTGATGACCACAACATAACAATTTAAATTTTGTTCTCGTATACGCTTATGTTTATTGACAAATATATTAATTTTTGCTAGGTTATTTGGAATCCTACTTTGAAGGGTGCACCGCCTATCCATGATATTGCATTCTACAATGGGCCCATGAAGTACATGGATATCGTTGAACCACACAATCCCATCAGCGTGTTGAGGCAACTTGGATACATTCAACGTATTTTGAGAGACCCTTACCGACTTATGGATTGTGATAGGAGTTGCCTAGCGCAATCTTACTCTGTCAAGTACTCGTATGATCCCCAATATTGGGAGGATTGGGAGGGGCACCTTGAGTCTAATGAATGACGCGGTAAGAAGGCAGAATACCCATATCAAACGTCATCCGACTATATGGATTGGTACCTTAGATTTAGTCACCCATTTGCAGTGAATCCCGAACACTTAATGGGGGTCCATGAAGGGGATGAGAACTCTTTGGTGAGAATTTTCAATTAAGTTTGTTTTCCCTATTTATACATGCATTCGTTTGTTAAGTTTATTGATTTGACAAATTTGAAAACAACACAACCGTCAGGCCCTCGATGTTGCATTGCATTTCAGGTGCACGCCAAGGGAAAACGTTACAGTGGATGATGCGATTGAAATGGCAGATTAAGTGATCGCATTCCTTTTAGGCGGTGATGATACTTATCAAACCACCATGATTGGTAGTCATAGTGAGGGAGGAACTACATCCTTTGAGTATGTTCGTCAATACCGCCGTGGTGGAAAACAACCACTTGTGGAGCCCGATACCTGACCCCTTTCAAGCACTTCTGTATGGCGGATGAAGTGGACCGTCAATTTTGATCCTTTAAACAATTTAAACATTTGTTGTGTTGTGTGACATGTTAAACTTACAATAATGTGTTGATGTATTAATTTTCAACCTTTTTGCTTGGTTGCCCATTATATGATTTGTGCCATACTTATTACTTTTTCTGTATGGTAGATGAAGTGGACCATCAATGTTGAGCCCCCCGAGGTGTATTGCAACATACTTTTTTGTCGGTTGAAAAGTCCGTCAGAAATGCGCGATTAATTACGGTAACATTCTGCCATAATTAGTGAGTACGCAAAGTAAATATGTGGGGCATACAAAGTAAAAACATTAACTATTGGGGTATATCAAGTACTAATGTGGGGTATGTATGGAGTAACGATCAAGGACATTAGATATCTTGCAGAACTTACAACTCGTTTAAGCCGACATCTACTCGAATATAAATTGTAATAATACTGGGGTACATGAAGGCAAAAGGTGGGGTATGAGGAGTATGTTATTAATACTGGGGTACAGATAGTATAATGGCGGGGTATACAGAGTGCTACTGTTGAAACTAACCATAACTAACCAGTCGTTTATTCTCCGTCGTGCCGTAACATATGAGTACATAAAGTAAATTTGTGGGGTATACAAAGTACTAAAATAAATATTAGGGTACATGAAGTAGATAAGTGGGGTACATATACTATGTCAATGATTTCGAATCGAGTACTGTAGCTTTCTTACGGTTCGAGAATATGTCTGCAGGAATGAAATTACGACCATTCTACTCGGACAAATTCATTATTTGAAATGGAAATTCATATGGGGTACATAAAATAAAAAAGTTGGGTATAAAAAGTAATAAAATTTATAGTGGGGTACATGACATAAATCAATGGCGTATATATGTTATGTCGATGATTCCGAACCGAGTATTGTGTCTTTCTTACGGATCGAGAATGTGTCTGCAGGAATGAAATTACGACCATTCTACTCTGACAAATGCAATATTTGAAATGGTAATTCTTATAGGGTACATGAAGTAAAGAAGTAGGGTATACAAAGTAATAAAATTTATAGTTGGGTACATGACGTAAATTAGTGGGGTATAAATGTTATGTTGATGATTTCGAGCTGACAATCGGACTTTTCTCACAGTTCAGTAATATGTTTGCAGTTATAAAATTGTGGTAATGTTACTCCGATAATTCCATAATTTGAAATGTTAATTCTTTTGGGGTATATGAAATAAGAAAATGGGGTACATATATACTCTCGGTTTTAAAAACCGCAACTTTGGTTCTATTTACAGCCTAACTAAATCGAAATTCATTCCTTTGTTACGGTAATATTCATTCGAAAGTTAATTTAAAAAGTACTTAGTAAGGCAAGTGGGGTATATGAGAAAATAAGGTGGGGTACGGTCGTATGACGGTTAATATGTGTTGTTATTGTGTAAAAGTTTCGGCTCTTCTGCACCGAAACTTATGAAACGAATTTATTATATTCATTACGCTGGGGTATACTGAGTATTCCTCTGGGGTACATGAAGCATTATGGTGAGTTAAGTCCGTAACAGATGTGTTGCTCTCAACCATCTTAGATCGTGACAGGCATGTTGCTTTCGGTTGAATTGGGCCAACAATATTTACAATTGACTATTTTGATTAAATCAATACTTCTAATGAATTACAGATCAATTGTCATATGTGTGTAGGCAAATAAGTGGACAAATACATAAAAGAAATTCCTACACATACTTGAAATAACATTGGGACATCAAAGACAATCAATTTACATTCGACAAAATGAATGTCAATTTACATTTCCATATTAGATAAGTTAAAGAAATTAACCAATATCCATCAGAGAACACAAAAAAAGTTACAACATATCCATTTTGCTATACCCATATACACCTACATATTTATGGAAAGCGAACGTTGCAACATAAACACTTAAAAAAATGGGTAAATGTTGCATCCTAATCAAGAGAAACCACAAGGGTTTTTCCATATATGATTGTGGTCGTGGAAGAATGTTGAGTCAGACCGCCCATTCTTTGCTATCTTCGTCAGTGAATACATCCCATTGTCGTGAAGTTGGTGGTAGAGGAGCGTCGTCTCTCATTAGAAACTGCAAATGATAACAAAATATGTAAATGTTAGCGAATAAACATCATAAAAAATGAAATAAAAATTTAGATTATGGGAAGTAACTCACTCTAATAAAATGATTTTCATTAATGAGCAACAACTAAACTATTCTTCTCTCAGAGATAGGTGGGGCTGCATGTCTGCTAGGGAGCCATAGAGCGGACCTTTCCTTGGCAAATACCACAAAAACCACCTTGTAATAGTTTGCCACAATTATCCCCATATCTGGTAATGATAGCCAATATTTCCCTTCAGCGAGGCTGTCATAGAAATTGATTGCATCTCTAATTTTACCATACTCGATGTCTTGAAACACATTCATGTACATGGCCTCATTCTTAATCAACTCTTCAAACATTTTCAGTTGCACCTATCTCCATCCTTCATCAGATCCATAGCCTACAGCATCGGCTATTGCCCAAAACCCACAATTTCCATCGGGTCACATTTCAAAAGTGTTAATACAGTAAGTGTGCCATAATGGTGGTTTCTCAACAATGTAACCCTCACCTACTTGAGTTTGGATCCTAGGTCGTCTCGATGCAATGGTTTTGAATACTTTTCCCTTTCCATGACCCCTTCCACGTGCAGGTTTTGAAGATGAAGATCCCTGACTTGGCTGACTTGGTTGACTTGGCTTACGTGATTAGCTCGTTGCAGAAGCCTATGCCACAAACTCTTGAGTTGCTTTGGCCTCTGCGTACTCAAAACCAGAAGGATCTCTCTTGGTGGAATTGTCAACTGCGGACTTCTTGCTCTTCAACATCTTCATTTTCAAGTTCTTGCCTTTCTTCTTGGGCCGACCCTTAGTTGCAAGTTCTTCTTCTGGTATAGAAAGGAGAGTCGATGCAGGGCAAGTGATCTCCCTTAGCTTCTGCACAATCTTCGCCCGCATGTCAGGACCGTAGCTCTTATACTTAGCCTCTACACCATCCATTTCAACTTGGTAAAGGTTGTCTAACTTACCATCACTTGTGGGCTTAATGGGCATCATGTTCAGTTTCTTCCAATGCTGGTGGATTTCATCAAGCCCGATAGGGCTACCATCAAGCATATGTATAGAGATCTCATGCGCACATGGTAATCCATGAGTGACCCGAAACACACAACCACAAAGTGAAGAATCATGACCAACCACACCTTCACTAACTAATCTTGCCTCCCTGCTGATTCATCCAATGCATGTTTGGACACAAAGCCAACAATGTTGCTGTACATGCGGTGCTAAAATTCTTGTGCCGCTATGTGCATGGATTGATTGAATGATGCCTCTCACAACCAAGTGATAATCTCACTCGTTTGCTTTGACCGGAGCCAGAATCCGACTTCAATATAATCAAAACAATCCCACATTGTCTGGCAGTCGCTTGAGCCCAACTGATAACAACCTCTTTAGTCTTAAATTGTGATGCCGGTGTAAAATGCTACATCAAGTATGGGAATGACTCCATAAAAGATGTACCTGCTGTGTTATGAGCAGTAGCCTACATGAAAAAAAAACAAAATTTAGTCGAGAAACAATGAGAAAACAATAATCAGACAGAAAAAACATTGTGGAAGAGTAACATGGCTGACATCCCAACGTAGGTGTCGGATATACATAACCGCAAATAAAATATAAATTACGGAGTAAATGCTCCGTAACCTAAAGTAAAAGTTTCAGTATTTATGGACCGATAACATTTTGTAAGTTGTGGAGTAACAGAGCCGAGAGGTGTACTATACATCTCGGCTCAGTTACTCCGCACGACACGCGATTGCTAGCAACAATGGAGGTTATTGCTCTAAGCAAAAAATAGGCCATAAATGCGAAAAAAATACCTCTTCATCGTCGGGGTGGATTCATTTTGATGATTCCATAGATAGTATGTAACAACAAGCAACGATTCAACAAAAACTCCCAAGCCCTAGAATCGCACAAACAACCATGAAGAACATCAGTAAAATGATGCTCAAATACTTAGAAAAAATGATATACCAAGTTGATATCAAGTGAAGAACAAACTTACCAAGTCGATTTGGTGTGTATTTGGTTGACTGGAGACAAGGGAATGAAGTGTCGGTGGAGCGGGGAGTGGGGGTGACAAGGAGATGAAACGATGAAGAAGGGAGTCGTTGGGGTATACTGAACAAATTTCTTATTTATATTAAGGGTATTTTGAACATTTCCATATATGGCAAAATTAGAAGCAAAATAACGGGGTTTATTTAGTAAATCGAGGGGTCTGTTTAGCTATTCCCTTATTAAACTATCCACTATGTGCAAATGACATTTTATTATGGGCAAACCATTTTTTTTTTCACTCATTTTCCAAAAATGTCTTTCTTCCTTCTCGCATTGTGCACTTCCACACAAATGCCACCTTTGACTCAGATAATCCCCTCCGACCATTAATGATGTGAACTTGCGATTTCGGAGCCCACTAGCTACCATCATAAGAGTAGATTTCTTCATATTTCTTGCTGAAAAATCATATTTCCACATTGTCTTGAATGCATTTTATAAGGTTTGAACAATTTTTTTTGACTTGGTAAGGCATTATTTGTTTGCGTTGTTCGCTGGCTATTTACTATAAAATGGAGGATGAACGTGTAGGAGATACGGATGTGTAAGATGGAGAGATATTTCATGATTTTTCATTCAATTTTTGTATTTTTTTCGTGTTCAAACAAAGGATTTCGCCTCTAGTTCGGCCTCGCAGGGCCAAACAAATGGCTTTTGCTTGGTTTGTTGAGGCTGAAACATGCATGCTCGGTCATAGGTTGTTGAAAAACATTTGTTTAAACCAAGTTTTGAACACTACAATGCGGTTTGATCATCAAAGACCGACTAACATGCATTGTTCGATCACCTTCAACCGAACAATGCACTGTCAATCGGTGATGAGTCACCGAGCTAGCACCAACCATCAACAACGCACAAATGGACCAACATATTAGATTAAAAACAGTTACAAACACATACACAACTTTCAAAATTATTCAAAAACAGTAAAAAAAAAAAAGATAAAACATCCATATTAATGTAAACAGCCATAAATCGACCAAGTTTAGTAGCTGATTGCGAGGCAACTGCCTGGAAGCAAGACGAAGTAAGACCTAAGGTGAGAGCGAAGATAAACAGAGGTGACTCGAAGATCGACTGAGTTGATGCGAAAATGAACCACAACTGTGGAGTGAACGCAAAGATCAACCTAGGGCTCGAGTGTTTTCTCCTTCTTCTTCACGTTGTTGGGAATAGGGGTGCACAAGGTCAAGGGCATTTTGAGAAAAAAAAAATAAAAACTAGTTTGCCCATAGTAAAATGTGGTTTTCACATAGCCTGGTCGTTTATTAAATTACTACATTAATTATTAATTAATTAATATAACCAAAACATCTCTTATTCTCTCGTAACATGGACTACCCATCTTTGTTAATTTTTATAAACTAGTCTGCATCCCGCGTGGGCAAGAATAGGTATCAAAATATTAGATGAAAATAAATTTGTAAAGTTGTTATGTAATATTTAATATGAACTTGAAGTCAAGAGCAATATTATCTAATTTTTCTGTAGAGGGTTTTTAAAAAAAAATAGTCGTTATCAAATGTAAACTCAAAGGGTATCATAAACTTTTGAGCCATTTCTAATTTATGATACCAATATATGTACTTGTCGTAAATATAATTATAATGTGCGTATGAACACCTATAACCAACCTTAAGCCTATAAAATTATCAAATTCTATTACGGATGTACGTAGGGTACTCGCAAAATTTACACTGCTAAGTACTCCTCTATGATACAAATACCTGGCCATACCTATATATCCACCAACCAATTGAATGTCTCAATGGGCATATTTGGACTTCAAAAAAAATCTTATTAATTTTTTAAAAATATGGATGAAGTGAGATCAAAATAGTTAGATAGTCTGAATATTAGGTAGTCTCAACCAGAAAAAGAGAGACGTGAGTCAGAGATTTAATTAAGATAGCCGTGTGTGAGAGTAGTGTCAGAGAGATTTGAGAAATACTGAAGGAAAAGAGAAGAAAATAGCATTCCACACCTCATAAATAGGTGGTCGTGTAGGATCATGCAATATATTATCAATGTAGTTTCTTTTCATTAGTTTACTAATTTTTATTTGGCCTTCAAAAAAAGGTTTATTTGTATTCCAAATTTTTGAAACATTGCCATGAGAGAGAATAGGTACATTAACTCCAATTAGAAGTAAAAAAAACCTTTTGAGCTGCGCTTTGTGCACCCAATCGTTACTCAGGGCACCCCAAAATTGGACGAAAATACCCTTGAACCCTAATGTGAGGCACCCACCTATTTCTCAGGGCACCCCACTTATTTCGATAAAAGAAACTCTGTAACCTCTGTTTTGATTTTTTTCGAAACCACATTTTCCACAAACGCTCTTATTCCCATCAACCAAATTTCCCAATTTTCTCCGTTCTCTCCCACATATTTGAGGGTTTTTAAGTTGGACAGTTTTTTTCGGCCAGTTGAAGTGTTTTGAGGCTAGGGTTTGTGGGATGAGTTCAATATTAGGGTTGGTGTGAAATTGAGAGGAAAACTATGGTAACTTTTTGTTTTTGTTCGATTTAATGTTCATTTGGTTCATTTCCTTTGCAGTCCTCCATGAAAATGCTACAATATTTGAGTTTTCTTGCAAACCCACAATACTCGGCCACATAGGACCGTGATGTGTTATATTAATCTTTAAAATCCATTTTCGAGACTTGTGAGCATTTCTTAGTTGAGGCCAATCGACACTTAAACCATATAAACTTCCATTACATCTCGGACATAAGTAACCGAGAAAATTATTGTGTTCTCGGTACCATTAAACCAAAGCTTTGTTATGACGTATGTGTAGGTTTGGTCTCGGTGGATAAATGCCAATACTTGATCATAGATCTCGGTTTGGTTATATCGAGATATTACTTTAGGTATCGGTTATATCCTACCGAGACATTATTGAAAATGTTTTTTTTTTTCTTGGGTTTTTTTTCTGGACAAGAATTTATATGCTTACAATGTCTTTTCTTATCAGTTATGGCTCGAGGCAAATTTATTGTTTCTAGGGAGGATGTCGATGGAGAGCCCATAAGAGCATAACGAGCACAACGAGAAACGTCAGATACGGGTGCTGGTCCTTCTACTCCTGCTGCTCCTGTTGTTCGTGGCAAGAGGAAGGCACATACTGCATCATATCGGAAGGTGAAACTGTAGGCAATGAGGGTTTACGTGGATGTAGACTGGTGAGGGATAAGGTCGAGGATGAGGTATCTCATGTCCCAATGGGGAGCAGTAGTCAAGGTGGTGCCTTTGGGGATGAACCAACCAATTGTACTGATGAGGCCTGCAGGGCAAAAATAGAAGTAACCACCTGTGACGGCCCTAATTTCCTTGTACAATTGGGTACGCCCGGCCTAGACCCGTGCAAGCCCCTGAGTCGAAACTCGACAAGCCTGACGAGTCTAGTCAGCCTCCGTTCGTTTAAGTTATACGATTTATGAAACAGTTATTGCAAGTTAACGTAGTGGAAAGTAATCAAACTTTAATACGAGAAATAACTCAATAAAAGGGAAATTCAGGAATCTATAAATGTGGAAAACCTCGAGTATTCATGTACAATTCGATATGCATAGATACATGATACCAATATAATCAAAATTTCAAGTTCCATAACTCAAAAACATGTATATAAAACGACATACAAATAAGCAAATAGTAAACCAACTCTAATGGTCTCCTAGGTCCAGCCGCTAAGTCCTCAAAGTAAATCACCTAGGCAGGGCCCTTGCCCTTTCTGCTCTCCACCATATTTGCACCTACCGTCACAAACTAGAACGGTCTGCCATCTCACTATAATGCTGGTACGACTCATCACCTTGCTATCCCTCGAGAACGGTCTACAATCTCATCTGACCACACATCTGTGTCCTGGTAGTCGTCGGCACGTCTGCTGAACTCATCATCTCGGCTGCCTTAAGTAACGCATACTCGTGAGTCATACGACATACAACTACCTCTACATCAGATCCTCTGTAGCTCAAAGCATCGGCAACAACATTGGCTTTCCCCAGATGATACTCGAGTGCGAAATCGTAGTCCTTCAAGAATTCAAGTCAATGCCTCTGCCTCTGATTGAGTTCTTTTTGAGAGAACAAGTACTTCAAGCTCTTGTGGTCTGTGTACAACTCGAAGCACACACCATACAAGTGGTGCCTCCAAATCTTGAGCACAAATACAATCGCCGCCAACTCTAAGTCGTGGGTCGGGTAATTCCTCTCATGAACTTTCAATTGTCAGGATGCATAAGTGATAACTCTGCCCTCCTGCATTAGCACACTACCTAAACCAATCTTCGACGCATCGGTATATACGACTAGGTCTTTCCCGATCTCGGGCAATGCTAAGATAGGCACGGTCGTAAATTTCTCCTTTAGAGTAGAGAATGCCTGCTCACACTCTTCATTCGAATCAAACTTCGCGTTCTTCTGTGTTAGTTTTGTCATTGGTGCAGCGATCTTGGAGAAGTCCTGCATGAATTGGCGATAGTAACCTGCTAATCCCAGAAAATAACGAATTTGTGTCACGGTAGTCAGAGTAGACCACTTAATCATGGCTCTAATCTTCTCTGGATCAACGACAATGCCGTTAACTCCAACTACGTGTCCTAAAAATCTGACCTCTGGTGACCAAAACTCGCACTTGCTAAACTTAGCGTAGAGTCGGTAGTCCTTCAAAGTCTGCAATACGGCTCGTAGATGCCTCTCGTGCTCCTCAGGAGTCCTAGAATAGATGGGGATGTCGTCGATGAACACAATCACGAATCGATCTAGGAACTCCTTCATCACTCGGTGCATCAGGTCCATGAACATCGCCGGTGCATTAGTCAAACCAAATGGCATGACTGTGAACTGGAAGTGACCGTATCTCGTGCTGAATGTCGTCTTCTCTTGATCCTCAGCCCTGATCCTGAGCTGATGATAGCCTGACCTTAGATTTATCTTAGAAAACCACTGCACTTTGGTCAACTGATCAAACAAATCGTTAATGCGCGGCAACGGGTACTTATTCTTCATTGTAACCTTGTTTAGCTGCCTGTAGTCGGTACAAAGCCTCAAACTACCGTCCTTCTTCTTGATAAACAACACTGGCGCTCCCCATAGCGATATACTAGGACTGATGAAGCCTAACTCTAGCAACTCATCTAGTTGACTCCTCAGCTCCTCAAGCTCTCGAGGTGCCATCCTATACGGTTGTATCGAAATCGGTCTAGTCCTTGGGATTAAGTCAATAATGAAATTGATTGCCCTCTATGGTGGTAAACCTGTCAGATCCTCCAAGAATACATCAGTGAACTTGCACACGATCGGTACATCTGCTATGTCAACCTCCTATCTCACACTAGTACTCATGACACTCGCAACAGTTTCAACATTGCCTCTCGTGGCCTCTCCACCTCTGGTGATCAGAAGTAATGGTGCTGTACCTTGAATGCTGATCTCCGTAACATCTGCCAACGAAATCGTGATCGTCTTCTCGTAACAACCAATCTGACCATGGTACGCTCCCAACCAGTCCATGCCCAACAACGCATCGAACTCAAGAACTCAAGTACCCTTAAGTCAGTAGGGAACTCGTAGCCTTCTATCTCTACTGGACACTTAACACACATAAAATTCTGGTATATCTTGTCCCCAGCAGCCGCGCTAAGGATCAAGGGTCTACTAAGTCTAATGGCTCTCAACCCTAGCGTGTCTACCATACGTTCAGAAATAAACGAAACTGTGGAACCAGAATCGAACATGGTATGCATGAATGTACTACAAATAGAAATTATACCCTCGACTAGGTTTCGGGACGCCCCTTGATCTGGCTCAACTGCGGCCTGCACCCGCTCCTTCTAGTGTTGATGATGCTGTGTTTGCATCCTCTCAGGCTGAGTACACTGAGCCTGGATATGGCCAACTCTGTCACATCTGTAGCACGTACCCGTATCGTGTGTACCCTGAGTCTGACCCTGTCCTCTACTCTACGTAGATCCCTGGGTCTGAGTCTGTCCTGAACTTTGTATCTACCTCTGTCTACCTCCTCTGCCATAATCTCTACTCGTTGTAGCCTTTCCCTGTGATTTCTATACAGGTTTCGTAGGCTGTGGAGGGTGACTAGCAAAGCTCGGCACTGGTGGAGTCGTCTGTGTCGGTCGAGTAGGTGGTGCAATGGATCCTACACTCGAAGCTCTGGAATCTCACTAACGAAGTCTGTTCTTCCTCCATTTCTTGTCCTGATGATCCTCTGATCTGTTCTTTAGTCTAGCCGGTCTTGCCTCATCTGGGTGAGAAATCATGTAACTCTTTCTATCCAGACTCCGCTCGTATGCTCTCTGTAGATTTTCTTGCTCGGTAGTGACCACTGAACCTCCAATAATAGGTAGCAAACCCTTCGTGAAATAGTAGATACGATCGGTCTTTGAATCTGCTGACCCTTTGGCATAAGGTAATAGTTGTATAAACCTGTCCATGTAGTCCATCACCGGCTCTCCTATAGACTGTCGTAGAGAAGTGAACTCATTTCTCTTCGCTCGCAACACTGTCGGCAGAAAGTACTTTTGGTTAAACTGGGTCTTGAAATCGATCCAGTATCTCGGAATGCCTCGAGTAGTGACAACGGTCGTCTACCGATCATCTGCCTCCCCCTGTAGCATGGATGAGGAAATCGTAGCTCTCATATGATCCTCAGTCGCAATGATGGTATGAATCTTGTCATGATTCTTCAGGAAAAGTTCTATCGCTGCTACGTTCGTACCACCGAAAAACTTGACTGGGTTGTGCCTCTTAAATTCTCTCCATTGCCTCGCTTTCAGTAGTGGCCCTGGGACACTTCTCTAGAGTAGTGACCGGAGTAGTCTCTGCAGCAGCTACAGGTGTCACTGGTGCCTCCTCAGTCTGGACCGGACGTGCAACAACCTCTGTCTGTGCTATCTGTGTAACGGCCGTCCCTGGCATCACTGTAACTGGAATCGGTGCTATGGAAGCTGTAGCCACTAGAGTCTCCGTCCTCTGAGTAGTCAAAATGGGTGGAAAAGGTGTAGTCGTAGTCGATGGTGTCGTGGTAGCCGGTACGGGTGTCCTCAGTGACCGCACTAACTCCTCAAATCTTTGGTCCTGCGTCGTGGCTCTCTGAGTCAACGTGCGTGTCTCCTCAAGGCATTGTGACAAAATCATGCCGATATCGTCACTCGAACCTGTCTGATCCGCCATCGTCGTCTAAATAAGAAAACAAATTCTTGGATCAGTGGATAGTTACCGCATACCATATAGTACAATCAATAATCATAATATGTACAAATATCACATCTGACTTATCCTAACTCATCCCTACACACCAAACTAAAGCTCTAATTAGGATCGTAGGGTTTTCCACTGTAAGTTCAACCATTCCTAATTTCCACTGTCTTAATGGTTTGTGTTTTAAATCAAGAGTCAGGTCGTTATAACCTTAGGCTCTGATACCAACTGTGACAGTCTCAATTTCCCCATGCAATTGGGTATGCCCAGCCTAGACCCATGCAAGCCTCCAAGTCGAAACTTGACAAGCCTGACGAGTCTAGTCAGCCTCCGTTTGTTTAAGTTATACAATTTATGAAAGAGTTGTTGCAAGTTAACGCAGCGGAAAGTAATCAAACTATAATATGGGAAATAACTTAATCAAAGGGAAATTCAGGAATCTATAAATGCAGAAAACCCCGAGTATTCATGTACAATCCGATATGCATAGATACATGATACCAATCTCATCAAAATTCCAAGTTCCATAACTCAAAAACATGTATATAAAACGACATACAAATAAGCAAATAGTAAACCTATTCTAATGGTCTCCCATGTCCAACCGCTAAGTCCTCGAAGTAAATCATCTAGGCAGGGCCTCTTGCCCTTGTTGTTCTCCACCCTATTTGTACCCACCGTCACAAACTAGACGGTGAGTAACTAAAGAAATTGAAAGTAGTGCCAGAAGAATATAACAGTAATTTATGATTTATTCAACATGACAGTCCAAGTATCATGTGGTAATTGAATGGCAAGAATGTGAATAAATCAAAGTGCATGATAAACTGACTGATAGATAGCAATCAAAATTTACATGTTCTAAGATTCAAAAGAGGCCCATGAGTGGTCTAATTTCATAGCAATACAACAAAGATCTCACAAGATCTCCCTAGGCAATGTCGCAACACTAGCGCAACTTGAAATCGAGAGGCATCGCAACACCTCTCGAATCCAGTACCCAGTACACAACACTAGGGATGGTCAATTACCCCTGCAGGAGGCACCCTCATTGTCCTAGCTAGTGCGGGACCATATGATACCTTCGAGACACACACTTATGCCAATAACACACAACCGACAATATAGAATGGAATATCAAGCAAGAGATCAATTCAACTATAACAATAAATAGAGGATGTATAAATCACATGATATTTCCTTACTGGCCTACTACACACATACAAAACACATGTGCACTTACTTGACTAATGCGATCGCAGTACCACTCTGCAACTCTACGCCTTTCCCACGGGTTCCCGACTACCTGATAAAGGTTTGAACCCCAAATATTGGGTTTATGGTCATTAATTCATCCTAAAGTAAACCCCAAAGTTGTCCCAAAGTTTTGGTAAAATTTCAATAAAAACTGACTCAAGGAATTTGGTTAAATTGGTAGAAAAACCCATAGTACTTGGGCTTTAAAACAGTTCATTTATAGGCCTAAACAGTGAGAACCAGGATTACTGACCAAGTCATGTGTGGGTCACGCCGTGGGCCCATGGGCCTATATGGCGTGACCACGGGGTCTTACAAATAACGTACGCACATACAAAATGAAGTACACACACATACAAGACGTTGTAATGTACAAATAAGGGAACGCGTCACCCATACACTTAAGGCACACACAAAGCACGTTTTAAACACCACATCACACAACATAGTTGGCTTTGTTTGCACTAAAGAGAGAAAAAATATATTTATTGGGCCCTTATTATTCAAAATCGTTTTGGGCATCCAAGATACACACTAGCCGTGGGCCTTATCACCAAGGTTGCTCAGTTGGGCCCTTATTGGGCCCAAACACCAACCCATTCACCTACACCATACTCACCAAACACAACACACCAAGGAGGTGTATACAAACCGTGACATACACACACACCATACACACCAACGCCTCAATTGCAATACACAAATTGGACTCACACCCACCAACATCTTAACTGTCCAAACACAAATCGAACATCACACAAACTGTCCAAACACACACCAACTGTGTATGCAATTCAAAACCCATACAAACACCAACTTCTCGACAATAAAAAGGCACACAAACAGTCCCACAACTGCTGCACATTTAACGGATCACCTCCAGCCAGTGGAGTCGCCGAAGGAGTACCTCCAACCAGCTCCGATTGGAGGCCGAACCTACCTCCACAACGTGAGCCCAAAAATAGTTGACACAATCCACAAAACAGTTAGAAAAAATGACTCTACAGCTCATCAGAAAATGTCATGTCCACCGCGTGTGAGGCCCTTCGGGAATGTCGAGATGCCTATGCATCTACACCCAAGTTCCCCGTCGGAGAAACCCTACGGTGACCAGAAACAATGAATGTGTGCAACACAATGACCAAACGAGAGAGAGACAGTCGAGAGAGAGACAAGAGAGACGTGAGGAACAGAGAGAGAGAGAAACAGAGAGGGGACGAGAAGCTTACTTGCTCAGGTGACCGAGATGTCTCCAGCAAGGGTCCGCTGTTCCAGTACCGTTGAGGGAGGTGGTGGCTCGCCAAGGGAGAAGGAGAGGAGTGGGGGAGAAGATGACAGTCGAGAGAGAGGGAAAGAGAATTATCTCAACTCCGGTGACGATGGGTCCTCCGACCACCACTGGTCTTGTCGGAGACTGGCGAGATTCAGACAATGTAAATGGGGAGAGAAGAAGAGAGGGCAAGTCTGGTGGGAATGGAGGCCGAGAGGTGATGGGGTGTAACCTAACAAGGGGATGATGAATAGTAAAGTTAGGGTAGGCTTTTTATATTGGTCCTTACTTTCATCTTAAAACCCACACTCATCTCGAGGTCAATCATATGAAGTTCCGAACTGAGTTGTGTCACACTAGCAATCCCTTATCCCATAGTCCATATGTTGCGTAGCTAACCAACTCCCACGTTCAAGCGAGGTTCCTCGGTTCGTCTTTCCTTGTCTCGACTCCCGTAGCGCGCGTAGTTTTACCGAGTCTCGTGAATTATTTATTAAAATTACACAAATATTCATTTATTAGTGTTTTTACTGTGTTTTACTGTTGGGAAATGTGCCCTAGGTCAATCCATTAACAGTCTTTATGAATACATTTTAGTTAATAAAATAGAGGATTTCATTTCCTGTTTATTATAATTGATTTGCATGTTTACATTATAATAAGATCCATGGGTATTTATAGAAATATCTTAAATGTCCCTAGTCGATTATTATACTGGGAACTATAATGAATTAAGACTAGTGTGAGTCTTGATTGATGATCATACGATGATCATACGTATAGGAATACGAATCAAGATCATGAGTACTTGTTAGATAACAAAGTACTGGACCGACCCGCTATGAGAACATCACATGGATTAAGTCATAGTTGTTTCTCATGATAGGTATATTTTTCAGTCCTCTGACTTGAGATTACCAGAGACTTCAACATTAGGAATACAAGATTTGACGCAATCAAACGTTGTCTTTAACCGGACGATTATAAAGGTTGTGATTGGTTACTGTGTGAATAATGTGGTGAAGTTGTGTAATCGAGATAGAATTTGTCCCTCTCATATAAAGAGAGATATCCAGTGGATCCCTCGATATGTTAGACTGTTAAAAAGCCTAGTCTAAGTAAATTGATATTGATCAATGTCACTTAGATGTTTTCAGTCTACCTAGAAATCGAGACTAGTACGATTGAACATGTTGGATGACAATTCCATGCCTTATGTTTGATCAAAAGGATATCGTGTGACAAAAGGATGTTATATACACTATTGATTAGGTTATATTGATTTGATATTCGTACAACTTGGGTAGTCATAATGTCTTGCTAGAGGCCGCTTATGACTTGCATACCAAAATGTGTTTTGGTACACTGCCAACGTTGTATGAGCCTATTGGGTCGCACACTGAGAATGGTTTTGCGAGATTTTAAGATGGTTCAGAAAAATGAATTTTATATGATAAAATTCATGACAGAAACATCCTTGTAGTGTATTACACTTATACTTCTTTAAGTAGGGGTATATGTGTAATTTACTTAAACCGTCTATACACAAGGGCTGTATAAATAGACGCTTTGAGTTAGAATACAAGTACGAAAGATTTTAAAAGGGCCGAAACTCCATTTTCGTTTTAAGAAACGACTTAGAGTTTTTAGTATCCTCTGGATCGTTTTGGAGAGAAACAAAAGGTTTGGTATTCTCTCGAAGCTAGCACTTTAAATCTCGACCGCCGTTCGTGTGTGGACAGCTAGTAGAGGTCGTTCGTCATTGGCTGCGCCTTAGAGATCGATTAACCTTCAGAGAGGTATTGCGACTGAGGTATGATTAAGTTTTCATAGTTTAAACATGTTTTAATGGAATCAGATTCGGATCCTGTTGGGGTTTTTCTCAAAATTATTTTGTAATCTCCGGTGCGCATGAACCCCAAAACCCAACATTTACTCCCCCCGTTTACCTAGGCGAAGCCTCACTCAGACTAATGTTCTCTCAAACGGCTCGAGACCCGTATTAGTCTACATTACTAATTATACACATCACAAAATCATAAAATTACCTCGGTGTTGACTCCCGAAATTCAAAATACAGTCCAGGGGTCACGTAGTCTGGTCAGGGTCTTGACCAGTGCAACATAAGTCAAGTTAAATTTGAGGGTTGTTACACCACCACATCCCAACCATAAGCAACCAGGAGTAGTAGCGGTGGTGTCGATGGGAATGCTATGGAGCCTGAAGATGACCCATGTGCTCCTTTCCCTGACGGTCCTATTGGTAACTCTCTGTTGAAGAGTTTCAGAGATCATTTTGCGGCAACAATTTGGAATAATGATGTATGTGATGGTGTTTGGGGTTCATACGCAGCGGAAATTTCAAAACAATTTTGAGAAAAACCCCAACAGGATCTGAATCTGATTCCATTAAAACGTTTAAACTATGAAAACTAAATCATACCTCGATTGCAATATACCTTTTAGAATGTTGATCGATCTTTAAAGTGCTGCCAATGACGAACGTCCTTTACTAGCTGTCCACACACGAACGGCGGCCGAGATTCAAAGTGCTAGCTTCGAGAGAATACCAAACGTTTGGTTTCTCTCCAAAACAATTCAGAACGTACCAGTCAACCCTAATTCGTTTCTAAAACGAAAATTAGAGTTTTCGGCCCTTAATTTTCATACACGTATTGTAACTTAAAACGTCTATTTATATAACGCTTGTATATAGACGGTTAAGTAAATTGCACATATACCCCTACTCAAGAAGTATAAGTGTAATACACCACAGGGACGTTTCTGTCATGAATTTTTTCATATGAAATTCATTCTTCCGAACCATTTTAAAATCTCGCAAAACCATTCTTAATATGTGACCCAATAGGCACATACAACGTTGGCAGTGTACCAAAACACATTTTGGTATACAAGTCATAAGCGGTCGCTAGCCAGACATTATGACTACCTAAGTTGTACAAATATCAAATCGATACAACCTAATCAATAATGTATATAACATCCTTTTGTCATACGATATCCTTTTGATCAAATATAAGGCATGGAACTGTCATCCAACATGTTCGATCGTACTAGTCTCGATCTCAAAGAAGACTGAAAACATATAAGTGACATTGATCAATATCAATTCACTTAGACTAGGCCTTCTAACAGTCTAACACATCGAGGGATCCACTGGATATCTCTCTCTAAATGAGAAGGACAAATTCTATCTCGATTACACAACTTCACCACATTATTCACACAGTAACCAATCACAACCTTTATAATCGTCCGGTTAAAGACAACGTTTGATTTCATCAAATCACTGTAATCCTAATGTTGAAGTCTTTGGTAATCTCAAGTCAGAGGACTGAATAATATACATATCATGAGAAACAACTATGACTTAATCCATATGATGTTCTCATAGCGGGTCGGTTCAGTACTTTGTTCCCTAACAAGTACTCATGATCTTGATTCGTATTCCTATACGTATGATCATCGTATGATCATCAATCAAGACTCACACTAGTCTTAATTCATTATAGTTCCCAGTATAACAATCGACCAGGGACATTTAGGATATTTCTGTAAATACCCATGGATCTTATTATAATGTAAATATGCAAATCAATTATAATAAACAGCAAATAAAATCCTCTATTTTATTAACTAAAATGTATTCATAAAGACTATTAATGGATTGACCTAGGGCACATTTCCCAACATCTCCCACTTGCTCTAGGGCCAATCATTCATGCATCTAACGCCTAATGATCTAACATGACCATCATGTTTTGCTTGTGGAAGAGCCTTTGTTAATGGATCCGCAATGTTGTCTTCAGTAGGTTTTCTGCAAATCTTCACGTCTCCCCTCTTAATGATTTCTCTGATGAGATGAAAACGCCTGAGTATATGTTTAGATCTATGGTGTGATCTAGGTCCCTTGGCCTGTGCTATTGCCCCGTTATTATCACAATACAAACAAACATGGCTAGTAATACTTGGAACCACCCCTAGTTCAGAAATGAACTTTTTTGATCCAAACTGCCTCCTTTGCTGCATCGGACGCTGCAATATACTCAACTTCTGTTATAGAATTTGCCATAGTCTCTTGCTTTGAACTTTTCCAGCTTACTGCACCCCCATTCAGAGTGAACACATATCCAGACTGCGATCTGAAATCATCTATATCAGTTTGAAAACTTGCATCTGTGTAACCATTTACAACTAGATCATTTTCAAAACTTTCATAGACCAAGAACACTTCTCTAGTCCTTCTTAAGTATTTAAGAATGTTCTTTACTGCTATCCAGTGACTCTCATCTGGATCTGACTGATATCTGCTTGTAGTGCTCAAAGCATATGATACATCAGGCCAAGTGCATAGCATGACGTACATGATAGATCCAATAACAGATGCATATGGAATCTTATTCATACGGTCTCGCTCATCATTTGTCTTAGGACATTGAGTCTTGCTAAGACTTATGCCATGAGACATTGGCAACAATCCTCTTTTAGAGTCTTACAAACTGAACCTATTCAACACCTTGTTTATGTAAGCACTCTGACTTAGACCGATTAGCCTTTTAAATCTATCCCTATAGATCTTTATCCCTAGTATATAGGCTGCATCTCCTAAGTCTTTCATTGAGAAACACTTCCCTAACCAAGACTTGACATTCTGTAATGTTGGGATGTCGTTTTCAATGAGCAATATATCATCAACATACAGTACTAGAAAAACAACTACACTCCCACTGACCTTCTTGTATACACAAGGCTCATCTTCGTTCTTAATAAAACCAAAATCCTTAATTGCTTCATTAAAATGAAGATTCCAACTCTTAGAAGCTTGCTTTAATCTATAAATAGATCTTTGAAGCTTGCATATCTTCATAGAATTTTCAGGATGTACAAAACCTTCAGGTTGTGTCATATACACGTTCTCAAGTAGCTTTCCATTAAAAAATGTTGTTTTTACATCCATTTGCCATATCTCATAGTCATAATATGCAGTAATGACAATTAAAATTCTTATGGATTTAAGCATGGTTACTGGCAAAAAAGTTTCATCATAATTAACACCTTGAGTCCGCTCAAACCTTTTGCTACAAGTCTTGCTTTGAAGTAAGTATGCACTTTGCCATCCATGTCAGTTTTCTTCTTGAAAACCCATTTACATCCAATGGTCTTACCACCTTCAGGTAAATTAACCAAGTTCCAAACTTGGTTATCATACATGGATTGCATCTTAGAGTTCATGGCACTTAGCCATTTATCTGAGTCTGGTCCAGACGTAGCCTCCCGATAAGTGGTGGGCTCATTTTGATCCATAAGCAACACATCACGACTATCAGTAATGAGAAATCCGAATCTCTCTGGCTCATGTCTTACCCTACCAGATCTACGTGGAGGTTCAACTGGTTCAGAACTTTGTTGAACTTCCAGTAGTAGTTTAGTGTTTATCTCTGATTCTTGAACTTCTTCAAGATTTACTTTTCTTCCACTAGTGTCTTTTGAAATAAACTGTTTTTCCATAAAGGCACCATACCGAGCAACAAAAACTTTTTTATCAGCGGGATTATAAAAGTAATATCCTTTTGTTTCCTTAGGATACCCCACAAATAGACACTTGTCAGATTTAGGTACTAGTTTTTTCTGAGACTTGTCGTTTTACGTAAGCCTCACAGCCCCAAATCTTAAGGAAAGACAAACTAGGTCTCTTCCCATACCATATTTCGTATGGTATTTTATCAACCACTTCAGAAGGAATACGATTTAAAGTAAAAACAGTAGTTTGTAATGCATAACCCTAAAAGGATATAGGAAGATCTGCATGACTCATCATAGATCGAACCATATCTAATAAGATTCGATTTCTCCTTTCAGAAACTCCATTCCATTGTGGAGTTGCTGGTGGAGTTAATTGTGAGACAATCCCACAATTTCTAAGATGATCATCAAATTATTGGCTCAAATATTCACCACCTCGATCTGATCGAAGTGCTTTGATAGTTTTACCAAGTTGATTCTGCACTTGTGAAATGTTTGAAACATCTCAAATGATTCAGCTTTATGTTTCATAAGATATACATAACCATATCTGCTGAAATCATCAGTAAATGTAATGAAGTACTGATAACCTCCTCTAGCCATTGTGTTTATAGGACTGCATACATCAGTATGTATTAGACCTAATAAATTACTTGCCCTTTCACTATGTCCAGTAAAGGGACTTTTAGTCATCTTGCCTAGTAAACAAGACACGCACGTTTCATATGATTCCAAATAAAATGAATCTAGTAGTCCATCTTTATGGAGCTTCGTTATGCATTTCTCATTTATGTGGCCGAGATGACAATGCCAAAGATAGGTCTGATTCAAATCAATTGACTTGAATCTCTTTGTATTTATGTTAAAGACTGGAGCATCAATGGACCTTTTCATGCTTAGAATATAAAGACCATCACACAAATCAACATTTGCATAAAAAATGCCTTTACGAGAAATTGAACTTCTATTATTCGCAATAATAAAATCAAAACCATCCATATCCAAACGTGAAACAGAAATGATGTTTCTGCTCAAGGCAGACACATAATAACAATTATTTAAAGTTAAAATAAGTCCACTAGGTAAGACTAAGTCATATGATCTAACAGCCAGGGCAGCAACTCTTACTCCATTCCCTACACGCAGGATTACTTCTCCTTTTTTCAGCTTCCTACTTCTAGTGAGTTCCTGCACATTTATACAAATGTGAGATCCACATTCGGTATCCAATACCCAGGAATCACTAGTAGATAAATTAATTTCAATAACATAAATATCTGAGGTGGTAGTCGTACTACCCTTTTTCTTTTTTGGATCTTCCAGATAGTGTTTGCAATTTTTGAACCAATGTCCAGGTGCATGGCATAAATGACAATTTCCTTCCTTTTCCTTTTGGTGCTTTGAAGCAAGAACAGGCTGGGGCTTGACTTGTTCCACAGGCTTTGCGACAGGTGCAGCAGCAACCTTGGCAACTTTAGCCTTTCCTTTGCCTTTGCCTTTCTTCTTCATTCCCTTTCCCTTTTGGACCATCAACACATTACTAGAGGGTTTCTTGATATTTTGTTCAGCAGTTTTGAGCATTAAATGCAACTCTGAAATTGATTTCTCCATATTATTCATATTGTAGTTCATCACAAATTGTGAGTAACTCTCCGGTAATGAATTTAGGATCAAATTCGTAGCCAACTCTTAGCTTATGGGAAATCCAAGTCTATCAAGTTGGTCAACATAGCCCTTCATCTTCAAAACATGATGACTAACTGATGCACCCTCAGTCATCTTACAAGAATGCAGGTTTTTGACTATTTCGAACCTTTCTTGCCTAGCTTGCTGTTGGAACATTTCCTTCAACATTACAGCCATGTCATAGGCTTCCATTAGTTCCATGTCCTACTGAAGTTCAGGAACCATAGTTGCCAACATAATGCATGCAACATCAGTAGAATCGTTGACATGCTTATTATGCGCATCCTTCACAGCTTTCATAGCATTGGCTGGTGGGTCCTCAGGGATCGGTGCATCCAGAACATACAACTTGAGTTCATGCTTGAGAACGATTCTCAAGTTTCAACCGCTTAAGAAAAGTTAGTCCCGATAGCTTATCCTTCTCAAGGATAGATCGCAGTGACAAGAGATTATTGTTACTTGAAGAGGCCATTGATCTATAATAAAGATTATGCAGAGTTTATTTTAGTATAAAGGAATAGACTCCCACTAAATTAACAACCCTCCTAAAACATACTGTTTATTTAGGGGACTAAAATCCATATTTCACCTAATTCTATGACAACTATGGCATGAAACACAACTAGATTATTTAGGTAGGTAACAGTTACCAATTACATCTTATGTAATTTTAGATGCTTTTAAGAGATACAGGACATCTTATGTCTTAGCATGTTTTTATCTCATCATATGCCTAAAGCCCAAAACTATTTTGATAGCTTTATTAAGTCGGACCAATTTAAACATTTAGGTAACTCTTACCCAACTTATCTCACCAAGATAACACAATACACCCAGCTATGGCTGAAACTATATTAGTGCGATCGAGGCCTTGATAAGTGTTTAAAATTGGATGGCACAAGACTTAAGATTTAATAGAGGGATTTTATTCAGTTTTAATGATTTTTTAAGTAAACAATGAAATATCATATATTTTATTGATTTGTAGAACCACTAAACAATTTAAGAAATTTTTATGCTATTCACTAATAGAAGAATTTCCATGCGCTAGGATTAGTTAGACGGCGGTCCCGCTATAGAAAATCATATTTTTCGCTAATTTTATTATCCTAAACTAACCCTTTAATTTATCCGAAATTAAGTCAATTAAAACGTTTTTAATTAACTCGGACCCATATCTAACTAATCATCTTATCCTAATCCAATTCGGACTTAAGATATTTGAATCCTAGCATATCACCAATAACAAAATTCACGACATTTATCTCCTATCCCATAGGGATAACGAATTCAATTTTGCTACTATCTTCTAATCTAATTTGTTATCTATCTCCTATCAAATAGAAATTTCATAACATAATAGATATAACGAGATAAATAAATAATTTCAAAAATAATTATTTGCAATTTCGGTCTTCATCCAAATAATTACAAATATGTAGTTGAATCATGAACTACTATCTCAATCGAACCTAATTATATTAGTTTCGAATTAACATTCAGACTTATACAATTTAAGAAACTTAAATTAATGTAACCTAAATATTCATACTGAATTACAGAGATTTCATCCACGCATCAATACACGAAAATAAAGATTATACCTAATGGTGTCATGGATCACATAATACGAAATTCAATTCATTAAAATTATTCGAATTAACCTAACATGGTTACTTGCATGTACAAAACTGATTTCAATTAAATCACGAATATATGTATCATATACATAAACCATGATAATAAATCTCACATAAAACTTATATATATTATATATACATCAACTATTAACATGATTTGAATTTAATGGAACCGAACTCGAAGGCTCTGATACCACTGATGGTGTTTGGGGTTCATACGCAGCGAAAATTTCAAAACAATTTTGAGAAAAACCCCAGCAGGATCCAAATCTGATTCCATTAAAACGTTTAAACTATGAAAACTAAATCATACCTCGGTTGCAATATACCTTTTAGAATGTTGATGGATCTTTAAAGCGCTGCCAGTAACGAACGCCCTCTACTAGCTATCCATACACGAACGGCGACCAAGATTCAAAGTGCTAGCTTCGAGAGAATACCAAACGTTTGGTTTCTCTCCAAAACAATTCAGAACGTACTAGTCAACCCTAATTCATTTCTAAAACGAAAAATTAGAGTTTTTGGCCCTTAATTTTCATACACGTATTGTAACTTAAAACGTCTATTTATACAATGCTTGTATATATACGGTTAAGTAAATTACACATATACCCCTACTCAAGAAGTATAAGTGTAATACACCACAGGGACGTTTCTATCATGAATTTTATCATATAAAATTCATTCTTCCGAACCATTTTAAAATCTCGCAAAACCATTCTTAGTGTGCGATCCAATAGGCTCATACAACGTTGGCAGTGTACCAAAACACATTTTGGTATACAAGTCATAAGCAGTCTCTAGCAAGACATTATGACTATCCAAGTTGTACAAATATCAAATCGATAGAACCTAACCAATAATGTATATAACATCCTTTTGTCATACGATATTCTTTTGATCAAATATAAGGCATGAAATTGTCATCCAACATGTTCGATCGTACTAGTCTCAATCTCCAAGTAGACTGAAAACATCCAATTGGCATTGATCAATATCAATTCACTTAGACTAGGCCTTTTAATAGTCTAACACATCGAGGGATCCATTGGACATCTCTCTTTATATGAGAGGGACAAATTCTATCTCGATTACATAACTTCACCACATTATTCACACAGTAACCAATCACAACCTTTATAATCGTCCGGTTAAAGACAACGTTTGATTGCATCAAATCACTGTATTCTTAATGTTGAAGTCTCTGGTAATCTCAAGTCAGAGGACTGAATAATATATATCATGAGAAACAACTATAACTTAATCCATGTGATGTTCTCATAGCGGGTCGGTCCAGTACTTTGTTCCCTAATAAGTACTCATGATCTTGATTCGTATTTCTATACGTATGATCATCGTATGATCATAAATCAAGACTCACACTAGTCTTAATTCATTATAGTTCCCAGTATAATAATCGACTAGGGACATTTAGGATATTTCTGTAAATACCCATGGATCTTATTATAATGTAAATATGCAAATCAAATATAATAAACAGCAAATGAAATCCTCTATTTTATTAACTAAAATGTATTCATAAAGACTATTAATGGATTGACCTAGGGAACATTTCCCAACAATATGTATTCTTTTTTACGGAAAAGTATCATTTCATCTTCAATCAAATTATTACTCTCGCCATTCATATACAATAATGTATTTAGGAATTATGTTTTTTTTTTCTTTTTGCAGCATCGACCGTTGCTTAATTGCATAAGCCACGGGGCTCAAATAGCTAGGTGGGATTTGCAGACTTGTCACCCTGACACCCAGGGACTGAAGAGAATCATTCAGAGGTCGAGTTTGGCACCACTCATAGACTGCTTTTATTGGAAGGGTAATAAGGAGTTGATCTCAGCTTTTGTCGAGCAATGGTAGCTGTAGACCAATACATTTCACTTACGCTTTGGTGAAATGTCCATCATGCTCGAGGACATAAGCATTTTACTGAAGATCCCAGTGACAAGCAAGGTGGTGGCGGTCGAGAATTTTTCAAGGTATACAGAGGAGTCCCGTAAGGAGGTGATTGAGTTAGTTTGGAAGTTACTGTTGTTTACTCTTGATGAATCAAAGGAAAAGGTTAACATTACTAAGGGTCTCACAGTGCGAGTAGTTTGGCTAAAAAGTCATTTTTCCTACCGAAGTCCAAGACAACTAATGCAAGTACTTCCAGTTCTCCTACTACCCTACAGTGGAATGCACTGCACATGCATACTTTTTGTCTTTGCTCTCTTGCACCCTATTCACCGATAAGAGTAGGACACGAGTTTCAATTGAATTACTGAAGCTTCTAGAGAACATGGATGAGGTTGGGACTTACGCATGGGGTACTGCTGCTATATCTTATCTTTACCGTCATCTTGGGTAAGCCACCAAGGTAAAAGTGTCGCAGATTGTCGGGTACCTAACTTTGCTCGATGTACATATTTTGTGCTCATTACTTGTGGATGGGCCAATACAAATCCACTACTTAACTCTTTTTACTTTTGTTGATTCTTATTTAGGGATGGGTATACGAGCACTTCCCACTCCAACTTGCTGCGTTGAATGCGAAATACATAGACCGGCTTCAACCATACGTCTCGAGGTGGGTACAGAAATACGAGACGATAGCTAACATGAACAAGCTAAGTAGTATTCGTAGGACCCTTGATAGGTTGCAATGAGGTGCGTTGTTTTATTACTTTGATTTTGATATTCTAATCTATCACATTTATGTTTTAATAAGTTGTTTGCTTCATTAGGTGGTGTGGGATCCATACACTGATATCATCAAAATCGACAATATTGTTCTAACGATGGCCTTCTACTATGGTTGTTTGAAGTACATGGAAGTTGTGGAGCCATACCATTTGGAGAGGTTCCTTTGACAGCTTGGCCATGTTCAAGGAATACTGTCGTCTTCGTACCGCCCCCTCGAATTAAACTAAGGTCGCACTATAATGAAATACTTGGTTAAGTACTCATTCCAACTGGAGAATTGGGAAAGGTGGTGTAGCCATTCACTCTCCATTGAAGATTGAGGGGAGAAGGTAAGGTTCGAGTTCATGGCTGCACCGAAATATTTGCCCTGGTTCACACGAGTTTCACATCCTACCATTGAGAAACCATCACACAACGACCTAAAAAATATGTTATGTCTTGTGACGATGTGTATTACCTATTTATACTCGTGTCTGTGTGACAGGACGATGACGTCGAGTTACGAGTAAAGTTCGCCTAAGAAAACGTGTTGATCGGGTATCGGGCAAACGAAATACGGGCACACAGGTTTGAGAAACAAATTTTAAATGAACGACAAGAATAAAATACAATAATTAATTAATGTGGGAATATGTTCGGGTCGTTAGTATTTTCATTCGCGTGCGACGGTGTGAGTCGTGGTGCATGCCGGACGTAGAAACGCCCGAGATAGGCCAATTATTGGTCAAATGAGGATAGAAACAAGGGGGAGAGTTACTTATGTGAGCCTAATAACTGGTTGGGCTGGTGTGAATGGAGGCCATAAGATATGCCTTGAGATGCGTGTGTGAGCCAAGATTAAATCACACTGTAAAAGGAGTTGTCAATTCTCTTCTCTCTCTTTCTCATTGCTTTTCTCTTTCTATCCAACGAGAAATTGAAGTGGAACTGGAGGGTTTCGGGATTTTTCATCGCGAATTGACGCCAAGGGGCGAGTAACAACGTAAACGGGGGTGAGATATGGACTCTCCGTTCAATTCTCATCATTTTAGCGTCAGTTTTGTGCGTTTTTGTTTCGATGGTTGTAGACAGTTATCATATGGTTCGATGGTGGTTTTGAGTTGGTATCGAGGTCCCTACGAGGTTGGGATAAGCGCGAAACATGGCGACGCCAACCGAGGTTGCAAAAACCCCAATATTCAAGTTCTGGAAATGACATTTCTTGGGACGTTGTAGGGCCCCATGAGGCCAGTCACGACGTTTGGGACAGGGACACCCCTGTTCCCATGCTTTAAGTGACGTCGTAAGGCATTAAACCCTACGACGTCACCTACAACGTGACACTGTTCACTAAACCCAAATTTTGAAAAATTTCAAAAATTCGAGACTTCTCTCGGGTATTCTAATGGGTTCAAATGCGACTCAATACCCATGGAATTGACCCAAAATAGTGGAAATGCATATTATTTCAGAAAATGAGAAAATTAATGGGAATTTACAATTTAAACAGAAATAAGACTCTAATGTGACTAAATTGGATAGAAAATGACTACCAGGTGCTTAATGGACTTGTAACAAGTGTACGAGATCAGTTTGGTGATGTGTGAGAGCCGCGAGCATAGAGTTTCGTGTTATATAGTGAGTAAAACCAACTGGAGCATTTATGTAATTTCATTTGTGCATTTACTTGGCTATTATCTTTGTTAAACAATATCTCTTTGTGAAATGTATTGTTGTTGAATATTTCTTTGCAATATTTATCCTTGGTGGATTCTTTGGCTTTGTGCTTCCTTGAATTCTATAATGAGTGATCTTTTGGGTCTTAGTGGGCAATATGGTGGTCACGGGTGTGGTGAGACTGCTTTGTGATCTCTTTCACCACTTTGACAACACAGATTTTTAGACGTGCTTAAATTCGCAGTTTAGGGTGGGGTGGAACTGCTTTGTGATCTATTTCACTCGCTCTAAGCTGTTTGAAGTGGTTTGTTTAGGTCTAGAATCTGTTTGGGAAGTGAGGTTGTGTACTTTGTGTGGCAACCTGGTGCACTTGGAATACTTCGATGTCTTTTTGCTTTGTGCTCTCGACACTCATTTATAGTTGATATCTTAGTGATTTATTTAGAGTCCGGCTAAGTGTACCCTGCCTTTTAGGAAGTGCACCTCAGCGCTCTCCTTTTTTCGTAATACCAAAAATGTCTCTGGTGGAAATTGAAGGTCACCCAAGAGAGGGGGTGAATTGCGTTATCGAGTAGTTATCGCCTTTTTAAAATATAATTCAATAATCAAGATGCTATATGCTCACCAAAGGCCAAATATGGATGCTATGCAAGTGAATGGGGTAAAAGATATGAAAATGAGACACACGATATATAGTGGTTCGATCCAATCGATCTACATCCACTACCTAACCACCCCGGTTAGGATTTTCAACCCCCACTTATATTACCAATAAGTGTTACACCCTAAGCCAACTAGCCTAGTGAATGCCTAGCCTCAACTAGGTCTTTTACACGATTCCTTACCGTGATAAGGTCTTATACAACCACCTAGCTGCAACTAGGATTTCCTCACTTAGACCCCACCTAGGACATTTCCCACCTAGCCGCAACTAGGATTTATGCCTACCCTCAACTAGGTCTTCCTTCTCGACTTAGATCCTACTAAGTTTTACAATCAAGGTTTGATAAATACAATGAAATACACTTTATAAAGTAAAGCGGTACCAAGTTCAAATACAAGCAAGCCTCCTAGAGCCTAACCACCCTAATGCATGCAAGTATGAAAACAATTGAGAAATACAAATAGATAACTGATTTTATGCAAAACTCAAGTGTGAAATCGTTTCAAACAAATCGATTAGAACAAATTCGGTTTCAAATCCAAAGAACAAGAAGTTTGATAAAAATCAAGTTTAAGCGCAAACTCTTGTCCAAATCAGTCCTAGGGTTTAGTAAATCAAGTTTAAGTGCAAAACCCAAGATAAATGTGCTCAACAACACAACAAGTGATTTTCCAAGTCAATCACACAAGAATATATAATTTAAGCACAAGAAAAGTTAGGAAATGAGACTTTCTTACAACCCCAAGAAGATGACTTAAAAATCAGTTTTGGAGAGATACTCGTGTCTGTTTGACAAGGCGGTGATGTCGATAAACGAGTAGGATCACCTCGGGAAAACGTGTCCAATGGGGTTCGACAGGCGAATTACAGGTTTACGGTATCCTAGGGGAAATACATTTAAATAAAACACTGAAAAAATAATAAATTAATATTCGCTGAGTGATACACGAGGTTATAGGCGACACATGTGGGTCGTATGGTAGTGTGCACGCCCGAATATACTCATTGGCGCGCACGACGAAATTGTAGGCAAATATTTATTTATATATGTATATGTATGCAATTTTATATATATAAATATATATTAAAAATAAGAAATTTTAAATGCAAATGACCAATAAGGGCAAGTTGTTTATTAAGTAATGGATAAGAATGGAGGAGTATTTTAGTCATTTGACCAACCTTTCAAAATATCCACACACCACCATCCTCACCATTGAGGAATCGAAGAAGAGAGTGAGGAAGCCGCCGAGAAGGATAGTGAGAGATCAAGGCCGAGTGCTCGGGGAAGCGACATTGGCGGTGATGGGGAGGTGAGGTAAGTGTTAATGTGGTGATTATTGGTGTCGTTGTTGTTATTGTTGCTTCGTTGTTGTTGTTGTAAGTTTTTTGGAAGAGGCTCGGACGAACTGCAACGCAGTTCGTCCGAGGATGACGACGGCAGGGGAGTAGTCTCCCCTGCCTAGATCGGAGTTGGGGTTGGGAAATCCCAACCTCAAACTCGAAAAAAAAAAAAAATTTATAACGGAACAGAGCTTTCGGCTCTGTTCCGCTGTGAAGAAGAAAGGGGGGTTTAATCCCCCAAACCGGACGGAACCGGGTCCAGTTCAGTCGAACCGGACCGGTCCGGTCCAGGGATCAAACCCCACCCAAAAATAAAAAAAAAATTTCGTTACTGGAATTCCAGAACCAACGAAGAAGAAGAGAAAAACGGGTCGGGTCAAGGTTACCCGACCCGACCCGGTTGGACCGGGTTTGACCCGGTTAAGGCAGTCCAGACCCGACTCGGGACCCACCCCTATGATTATATTAATAAATAATTATTTATTTCATTTAAATATATTTAAAAGGATTTTAATTGAAATAAAATTTTAGAAAATAGGGAAAATTCACGAAAAAAATTCTGAAAAATTATAGAAAATTATATTTTCATCAAATAAAGTGAAATTTGGGAATTTCCAAGAAAAGTGAAGTATTCGGGGTTCTTATGATGCTTTATGTTGGGGTTTTGCCTTGAAAAACGTGAAATTGGCAAAAATAGCCGAGAAATTCAAAAAAAAATTTATTATTAAGGAAAATATGGCAAATGAATTTAAAAATCCAAAATTTTTCAAAAAGGCCATAACGTAATGTAAATGGATCAAAAAATACTGACCAGGTGTCTAGTAGATTGGTGACAAGTGTGCGGAGTCGTTTGGTGGCGTGTGAGAACCTCGAGCGCGGAGTTACGTGCGATATTAGTGAGTAAAACCAACCAAAATATTTACATTATTTCAATTGTGCATTTATTTGAGCTATTATGTTTGTTGAGTAGTATTCTCTTGTGGATTATATGAATTGTTGAATACCCTTTGTTATATCCGTCCTTGGTGATTTATCGGCTTAGTTTTGATTGGATTCCTTAATGAGTGGTATATTTGGGTCTAAGTGGACAACTTGGTGCTCACGGTCTATGCCGTGAGTACACAGACTCTGGACGTAGTTAAACCCGCAGTTTGGGATTGCGGTGGCCGTATGTTGAACTGTGTGTGACGCTGCGGTGCCCGTATGCGAACTAAATGTGACCTGGGGTTAAATGCCTTATTCTAGACTGCCTTGGGTTTATGTAGGTCCAGAGTCTGTCTTGGAAGTCAGGTTGTAAACTAAGTGTGGCAATCGGGTGAACTTGGGACATTTAGATTCCTTTTCTTTTGGCTTTGTGCTTTTGACACTCATTTAACGTTGTTATTTTCGTGATTCACTTATCATGCTATCTTTTACATTCTTCGTGATATCCATGCATGATACTAGTTTAGCCATTTACTTGACATTTGAAGTACTGTTTAGACTCTATTAGTATTTTACTCTCTACATCACTGTACTCACCGTCTAGTTTGTGACGGTGGGCAGACCAGCGAACAGACCAAGGCAAAGAATTAGCGCTAGGCGATTGAAGGCAAGGACCACAAGGTGTTCTCCTCGCGCGTATTGAGTATGTTTTATATTAAGTATCTATATTTTTTTGTTGAACATGAAATTATGGATTATGAGAGATCTTGGGCATGTAGGACAGTATTGATACTCACTTTTGATTCATATGGTGGACATGATTACGGGGTTTCCACACCCTAGGATTGTCTTAACTGGTGTGTCTTGAAGTTATTGATTTGTTTAAAGTTTAAGTGCTTCCGTTGTATCTGATAATAAACTCACTAATTAATTAACTTCACTCGTAAATATGTAATAAATGGTAAACGGTAAGGAATGCTGACTAGGCATGCGTGACTCAGCGAGACTGGCTTGGGGGTTCGCATAGGTCTAGGTCGGGCGGTGCCCAATTCTATGATTGTTGAAATTGGGGCCATCACAGTTGGTATCAGAGCCTAAAGTTTTAAGCTTGGTTACTAAGCTAAATCACAATCCACTAAGACAGAAACGACGGAAGTTAGGACAACGGTTGAACTTAGAGTGGAACCCTATGAACCTAACTTAAGTCTTAGTTGGGAATTGAGGAGAGTTGGGGGAAAAAATTGGACTATATGGGCTATTTGATGTATTGTATACTATTACTACCGATAGCTATAGTCTAATCGAGAACCCGCCTTCGTGACAGATAGCGATGGCTGATCAACCGGATTCTAGTGGTGGCGGTACAGATGATGCTCATCAGAGACTTGATGAGATGTCTCAGCTGGTCTCTTTACATGGCCAACAACTCGAGGAGATTCTCCGATTATTGAGGGTACAAACTGTGCCAGTAGGACCTGTAGTGACTGAGGAGGTACAGGTTCAGACAGAGGTGGTACCACCTACACCGACAGATGATATGCCGAGTACTCCTATCAACATGAGTATTAGAGCGACAGCTGAGGCAAGGCAAGCTTATGAGTTTATGAGACATTCGGAGACGTTCCACGGGGGAACTGACCTTGAGGCTGTAGAGAAGTTTATGAGGAGCCATGCGAAGATACATGATGTATTGGCTACGCTGGCATACATGCAGCCAAGTATATCTTCAACCTTACTGTTCGACGAAGCTGATGTTTGGTGGCGCACTACGGTGGCATCGAAAGGGAAACCTAAGGACTGGGCTGAGTTCAAGGAGAGGCTCGAACGGAAATGCATCCCTCTTACGGTCCGCAACCTAAAGAGAACTGAGTTCCAAAACATTCGACAGAGGTCAGACGAGTCCGTGATACAGTATATGGACCGATACCTGCGATTGATGGAGTATACCGGAGGAGCAGCTAACTCTAACGCTGACCAGGCGTATTAGTTTGTGCATGGGCTACTTGACTCGATTGGTTCAATAGTTGTGACGACGGCTCCGAGTATATTGCAGGAGGCCTACGAGAGAGCCATGGCCAGTGAGGGCTTTGTTAGTACGCGTACCAAGGAGGTTACCGCAGATGCAGTGTCAGGACTGGATGGTGATTATGAGGACAATGACATGGAGATGGTTGCACCACAAGCACGCTCAGTATCTACGAGGTTGGTTTCATTTGCTCCAGCAACCCGCGTTACTAGGCGATCACCTCAGGGTGTACGGGTGGGACGACAACAACCGTATAGTAACCAGAGTGGAGGTAGTAGATCGCAAGGAGACAGACAATGTTATCAATGCAAGCAGCCAGGACATATAGCCATCCACTGTCCTCAAATGGTGAGCATGTCGCAGGCCAGCGCTCCGTTACACGTGCAAAAGAGAGCACATGCCATTGCAGACCTAGTTTCGGAGACGACATGAGACCTGACGGCGGGTAAGAGTTATTTTGCGTCTTGGCATAAATTTTTTGTGTTTGGTCGATAATTTATATTTGACTCGAGTGAACTCTAGGTGAATCTGAGTTAGAATAGACTCTAGGTGGGTCAGTGGTAAACGATGACTCTAGGTGAGTCAGGGACTAGCAGCGGCTCTAGGTGAGTCAGACTTGGGGAGACTCTTTGTGACTGTTAGTTGAACGTGCTTTGTGTGAGAAATGGTGAGGAATTCTGTGTGAATACAACCTTCGAGGTATGATAGATATTTAGCTGTGTGCGACGACTCTGTGTGAGTCAACTTTCGAAGGGGAGGAGTAAACTGTGTGTGATACTCCTGACTCTGTGTGAGCCCTGACTCTATGTGAGTCTAACCTTTGAAAGGATATCTAGCTAAGTGCAATGACTCTGTGTGAGTCAATATTTCGAAGTGGTGGACGAGGCTGTGTGCTAGGACTTTGTGTGGGTCTGGAAAAAAAAATGGACTGTGTGTTAGGTATTTGTGTGAGTTTGGACTCTAGGTGAGTTAAGAGGGTTGTGTGCGTAGATTCTTGGTAAGTCTAGCATTTTATGTGTGCCTGAGTGAGGTCACATGTTGACTCTGGGTGAGTCTACATTCTAAAGGAAAATGATACCAAGCTTCGGTGCGAATTTTATGTGAATCCGACATTTTGCCCCAAACAGAGTCAATATGATCTTGTAATTTAAGGAATGACCATAGACTGGTTAAGTTAGTTGTGTGCCCACCAGTTAGAGAGTATGGTCTCACCTCCTTACGCATGAACGAGTTCACGTAAGTGAAGGTGAATGTATTTGGCTAGACGGTACTTCCCTGCTATGTGCGTTGTACTAAGATTTTGCTCGAGTTAAGATTAATTTCGAGGACGAAATTCTTATTAGTTAGGAAAACTGTAACGACCCGAAAATTTATGTTATTTTTGTGTGATGACGTGTACTATCGAATGATACTCGTGTCTGTTTGACAAGGCAGTTATGTTGATAAACGAGTAGGATCACCTCGGGAAAACGTGTCGTGACGCGCGCCGAACACGTCAATAAAATATTTCCTTAAACCAACTATTTGCAGATAGTGGCAAAGGGTCGATCCCACAGAGATTGGTAGTCTTTCTAAAGTTTTAAAAGAAAGGAGAATGGGGGTTTAGAGAAAATAACTAAATTAATTAATCTAATTACTAATAAATTAAATAACTAAAATAAATATATAAGTTTACGAACAATTAATTTAAATACCTAGGTCTATAGTTCCACAAGACAAGATCAAGATTCAATGGCATATCATGGTCGTCAATCTTTTCCAAAACAATTATTAATTCAAATTTTTCTAGACAAGCTATAGAAAATCGACATCCGCCAAAAATTCCTAATTCCCCTAATCTCGATAGCTAGGACATCCGCCACTAACTACTTCCCTAATTAATGTATAACCCTAGACATCCGCCATAAGATTTAACACATTAACCGCAGTAATAAAGTTCTATGGGAATACTAATCCTAGATAACCGGATCGCATCCGCTCCCGATTTAACCTAGATTCAATTGTTGCACACTCAAGAACCGAAAGGTTTTGACGGCAATCGGGTGAATGTTTGTTACTTATATTGTCTCAAAAGTACAATTACGGATACTAATGAGTCAATTAACTATAGATTTTCCACCTAAAAGCATGCACTGGCCACATACATACCCTAAATTTAAATCATATGCATTAAAATCAACAACAATGATATAGAAGAAATTAAATTAAATTAAATAATAAAATAATAGATCTCACAAGTTATGCCATGAATCAATAATCTTGACTTGCTTCACCTCCGACCTAGGCAATGCCTTAATTAGCCAGACATGGCTACTCACAAAATAATGCAGAGAGAGATGATAGTTTTCTAATGAAAATAGATGTTCTATTTATACCTAAAGTCCTAATGTGTAAAACTACTAAAATTAGTCTATGGAAGAGAGAGAAAACTATTTTTTGGTGTATTTTCGTTTAGGACACGTGTCAGCATTTGATTGGCTGAATTCTGTACGTCGCTGACGTGTCTGGAGATGATTGGCGGAGAGGGCTGGACGCGGCTGACGTGGCGCAACATGATTGGAGGAGAGTGGAGGCGTGACGTGCTGTGAGGGGTTGAGAGCGCGACACGTGGCGGGAGAAGGGCGCGGAGAGAAGCTCGCGTGAATCGCCGAAGATCTGGGAAATAACACCTGCACGCATCCCGAGGCAGATCGAGCAACTGGAGAGAGGAGACGCTTGGCTTGTCCACGTGGCGTTCGCTGAATAGACGAAGCTGGAAGTCGGTGACGAGCTGGACCAATCAAACGTCGACACGTGGCGGCTTACTGTGCTGCGCGACTTCGTGCGACTCTTACCGAAAATCTGGGAGTTCGTGCGGATGCGCATCTCGAGGAAAATCGACCAGCTGGAGAGAGGAGACGGCAGAGTGGACGAAGTGGCGGACGTGGATTGGCGCTAACGTTGCCGCTTTGATGATGTGGAGCGCTTTGGTGACGCGTCTGGGCAAATCCCCTTCTAACACGTGGCACTGATGGGTATATTTCGAGACAAACTCTCTCGGTATCCGAATACTGCAAGTAAATACTCTATTTTGAGTATTTTTCCGCCCCGGATTCAACCGTACGCTCCGTTTCACCTAAAAACCAAAAGTAAAAATAATTAGGTATATATTTTATAAACTTCCACACTAAATTATACTAAAATAGACAATAAAATCCTATAAATACCGACTTATCATGTCAAATGGGGTTCGACGGGCGATTTACAGGTTTACGGTATCTTAGGGGAAATACATTTAAATAAAACACTAACAAAAATAATAAATTAATATTCGCCGAGTGATACACGGGGTTATAGGCAACACATGTGGGTTGTACGGTAGTGTGCACGCTCGAATATACTCATTGGCGCGCACGACGAAATTGTAGGCAAATATATACTTATATATGTATATGTATGAAATTATATATATATATATAAATATATATTAAAAATCAGAAATTTTAAATGCAAATGACCAATAAGGGCAAGTTGTTTATTAAGTAATGGATAAGAATGGAGGGGCATTTTAGTCATTTGACCAACCCTCCAAAATATCCACACACCACCATCCTCACCATTGAGGAATCGAAGAAGAGAGTGAGAAGCCGCTGAGAAAGAGAGCGAGAGATCGAGGCCGAGTGCTCGGGGAAGCGACATTGGCGGTGATGGGGAGGTGAGGTAAGTGTTAATGTGGTGATTATTGGTGTCGTTGTTGTTATTGTTGCTTCGTTGTTGTTGTTGTTGTAAGTTTTAGGGAAGAGGTTCGGACGAACTGCGTTGCAGTTCTAGACTGCCTTGGTTTCAGGGCAGTAGTCTCCCCTGCCTAGATCGAAGTTGGGGTTGGGAAATCCCAACCCCAAACTCGAAAAAAAAAAATTACAGCGGAACAGAGCTTTCTGCTTTGTTTCGCTTGTGAAGAAGAAGGGGGGATTTGATCCCCCAAACCGGACTGTACGGGGTCCAGTCTAAGGATCAAACCCCACCCTAAAATAAAAATAAAAAAAATTTCATTGCTGGAATTCCAGAACAAACGAAGAAGAAGAGAAAAATGGGTCGGGTCACTCCAGGGATCAAACCCAACCCCAAAATAAAAATAAAAAAAAAATTTCATTGCTGGAATTCCAGAACTAACGAAGAAGAAGAGAAAAATGGGTCGGGTCACTCTAGGGATCAAACCCCACCACAAAATAAAAATAAAAAAAAATTTCGTTGCTGGAATTCCAGAACCAATGAAGAAGAAGAGAAAAACGGGTCGGGTCAAGGTGACCCGACTCGACCCGGTTGGACCGGGTTTGACCCAGTCAAGGCAGTCTAGACCCGACTCGGGACCCACCCCTATTATTATATTAATAAATAATTATTTATTTCAATTAAATATATTTAAAAGGATTTTAATTGAAATAAAATTTCAGAAAATAGGGAAAATTCATGAAAAAAATTCTGAAAAATTATAGAAAATTATATTTTCATCAAATAAAGAGAAATTTGGGAATTTCCATGAAAAGTAAAGTATTCGAGGTTCTTATGACGCATTATGTCATGGTTTTGCCTTGAAAAACGTGAAATTGACAAAAATAGCCTAGAAATTTAGAAAAAAATTTATTATTAAGGAAAATATGGCAAATGGATTTAAAATCCAAAATTTTTCAAAAAGACCCTAACATGATGTAAATGGATCAAAAAATAATGACCAGGTGTCTAGTAGATTGGTGATAAGCGTGCGGAGTCGTTTGGTGGCGTGTGAGAACTGTGAGTGTGGAGTTACGTACGGTATTAGTGAGCAAAACCAACCAGAGTATTTACATTATTTCAATTGTGCATTTATTTGAGCTATTATGTGTGTTGAGTAGTATTCTCTTGTGGATTATATGAATTGTTGAATTTCCTTTGTTATATCCATCCTTGGTGATTTATCGGCTTAGTTTTGATTGGATTCCTTAATAAGTGGTATATTTGGGTCTAAGTAGACAACATGGTGCTCACGGTCTATGCCGTGAGTACACAGACTCTGGACGTAGTTAAACCCGCAGTTTGGGATTGCGGTGGCCGTATGTTGAACTGTGTGTGACGCTGCGGTTCCCGATGCGAACTAAATGTGACCTGGAGTTAAATGCCTTATTCTAAACTGCCTTGGTTTTGTGTAGGTCCAGAGTTTGTCTTGGAAGTCAGGTTGTAAACTAAGTGTGGCAATCTTGTGAACTTGGGACACTTAGATTCCTTTTCTTTTGGCTTTGTGCTTTTGACACTCATTTAACGTTGTTATCTTCGTGATTCACTTATCATGCTATCTTTTACATTCTTCGTGATATCCATTCATGATACTAGTTTAGCCATTTACTTGACATTTGAAATACTGTTTAGACTCTATTGGTATTTTACTCTCTACATCACTGTACTCACCGTCTAGTTTGTGACGGTGGGCAGACCAGCTAACAGACCAAGGCAAAGGATTAGCGCTAGGCGATTGAAGGCAAGGACCATGAGGTGTTCTCCTCGCGCGTATTGAGTATATTTTGTATTAAGTATCTATATTGTTTCGTTGAACATGAAATTATGGGTTATGAGAGATCTTGGGCATGTAGGCCAGTTTTGATACTCACTTTTGATTCATATGGTAGACATGATTATGGGGTTTCCACACCCTAGGATTATCTTAACTGGTGTGTCTTGAAGTTATTGATTTGTTTAGAGTTTAAATGCTTCCGTTGTATCTGATAATAAACTCACTAATTAATTAACTTCACTCGTAAATATGTAATAAATGGTAAACGGTAAGGAAGGCTAACTAGGCATGCGTGACTCAGCGAGATTGGCTCGGGGGTTCACGTAGGTCTAGGCTGGGCGGTGCCCAATTCTAGGATTGTGGAAATTGGGGTGGTCCCATAGTACTCCTTAGAATGCCTCAAGAGTGTTGGTTTTGATGTTGAACCAACAACTTCAAAATATGACTTGAGTTCTTGACAAAACTCTAAGCTTCTCCTCTTGAAAAATTTGAGCACTTGTGTTTTTTTTTGTTTTCAAAACCCAATTTTTGTGCTTATGTGTTTGGGAGTGTTTTATATACTTATAGACCAGTTTATGACCGTTGTGTGCATCCAAGGGCTCAGAATTCATCAAGAATTCAAATTAAAGTGTGTTTTTCAGTTTTTAAAAAAAACTGTCAAGAACGCAGTTAGCGCGCTAATATTCAGATCTAGCGTGCTAACTCTACACTTACTGTGCTAATACATTTATTAGCGCGCTAACTACAGGGACCTCAAAATAAATATTTTGGTCCCTTTGGTTAGCGACCGTTTAATGCTTCTGGAACCCAACTAAACCTCATATAACATATTATACATGTTTGTTATGGGTCATATAGCCTATTTAGGTGGTCCAAATATTTTCACAAATCCTGAAAATGGAAAATCTCAGTTTCATGACATGCGAGGGGCTTTTCTGTTTTCTTTTTAAAACCTTTCAAAAACTAGTTTTTCTTTTTCGAAAACTTTTACAATGATTTTCAAAATGCGATGTAAGCATAAACACATAGTTTGACATTGTTTGAACTTATAGACCGAGTCATGTGTTAAGTTTCACTTAAAACTTCAAGTAATCACTTGACATTTGAAAATCAATTTGAAAAGCTCGATGTGCATGAACTAATGCAATAGGCTTGCATAAATGAACTTGTATACCTTACATTAATGTTACATCTCGTGGTTCGATCTTTCGTCTTCTTTTCCTTATTTTGATGAATCTTGAACTTGTATGTCTTGATAACTTGAGTACTTGAGATTGTGATGTTTTGCAACCTTTGACAACACTGAAATACACTTGATAAACTTATTAGTATATTTTCACCTTGTTTGTTTCTATCAAAATCTCGGTCGGAGTTAGAGTGACTAACCACTTAGTCCAACAGAAATTACTCATTTGCCCCCAAGAAGTGCTCGATTTTTCCCTACTTGTCCCCATACCGAAAACATTTGATCGCACCCCACTATCTCGAATTGTCTTTTTCATCCGTCTCCTTCATTGTGCATACTCTACTAGACCTTATTTCGGAGCGAAATATACAATCATCACTGTAAGTTTGTTGTTCACATTTATTGGGTTAGAATCGGTGGAGATGTGTATGTTTAGGGTTTGTAATGTTTGTTTTGTTTGATTTTCTAAGTTTTTCATCTCCGTGTTTTCAAGTGTGTTTGCTTGTCGAAATGGCTGAGGAACATAGGATGGAAGACGAGATACTGCAAGGAGATGAGATATTAACCGTTAATTCCCATTTCCTTCGCAAATAAGATTGGTTTCGATTTTTCTGGTCATTCGGTGGTACAGGACCGAAGTTGGAACGTTATGGTCGTGTATGTGATACCGAATCCAAGTTCCAACCTTCGGCCATGTGCCAACGAATATAAAATTGATAAGATGAATTTGGATAAGTTCAGGTTCAGAGGTATGGTACCGAACTTAAGTCATGTAATTTGGCTACTAAAAATTGAGTAATATGAGTATATATTGGCACCTTCCCGCCGAACGAGAAAATTTTTAATTGTTTGGATCAACACGTATGTTTGGTTGGAGGTAACTGAGACTATCTGTCTAGCTCGATTTCTTCTTACCGATTTTTCTTTGTTCCATTCAGTTTGAACCAACTGAAATATAATGTTTTATACATATTTCGTTGTTTTAACCTGACTTAATCTAATTTTATTTTTACAGTCGTTGCCATCTTCTAGTGGATATCTTGACTTCTTTAGTCATTTTGTTTTGGAAAGCCCATTCAAATCGAGGAAAGAAGCCATTACTTGGCTTAAAGGGTAGCTATGAGCCTTAAGTTTGCATTGGTGACCAAGAAATCTTATAGTAGAGGGGTTGGCTATAGGGGAAGGGTTTCTTTGGGTTGTGAGCGGAGTGGCATCTTTAAGGGGCTTTCCCAGAAATTAGGCAAAGAAAAAACCTCCAACGTTGAGAGCCTTGCAAAGCCTAAAAAACAAAAGTCAAAACTCCGTACCAAGATGGGGTTGGAAAAAGAAGACAAATCAAGATACGAAATGGAGACAAGAAAATGTAATTGTTCATTTGCAGTTAATGTGAAAGAACACCTTGATTCATTTATGGGTTGTGCAGTTGTTGTGTAGCCAGCACAACCATGACCTTGGCTACTACTTGGAAGGTCACTTGTACTTAGGTAGATTGAATCCTGAAGAGCAAGTTTTTTTAAACTAGATGACTAAGGGTGATGTGAATCCTCGTGATATTTTAACTACTTTGAAGGAAAGAGACGAGTCGAGTTCTTTAACAATTCGTGCAATATACAATAAGAGACAAAAGGCATGACGATTGGAGTCGGTGGGAAGAACACAAATGTAGCAGCTCATGCACTTAATAGAGATACACGAATACATGTCTGGTATAGAAAAGATATAGATAATTTGGTTAGCAACTTGTTTTGGGCTCATCTAAAGTCTATTATGTTGTTGCGATGTTTCTCGAATGTTCTCTAGATGAATTGTACTTACAAGACGTATAGGTACCACATGTCTCTTTTGGAAATTGTTGGGGCTACGTCTACTAGTGTTACATTCTTAGTTAGGTTTGCATTCTTATCAAAATATAGCAAGGATAGCTACACTTGGGCATTGCAGATTTTGCATGAATTGTTAGATGGGTGGAGTGCACCCACTGTCATTGTTACCGATAGGGAGTTAGGACTAATTTGTGCACTTAGAGAAGTCTTTCCAGATAGTAGACATCTGTTATGTACTTGACATATCAATAAAAACATTATGACTAAAACCAAGAAGATGTAGGCATGGGGTAAGGATTTCAACATTTTCGTTAAGAGATGGAACAAACTGATGTACTCAAAATCCCATGGGCAATTTGAATTGACTTTGCAGTAAATCCAAAATTAGTATGCTAGTAAGAGTGGTTTGCTTGCATACTTGAATGATAAATGGTTGAAAGATTATGAGTCTTTTGTCTCCGCATAGACGGATGAAGTGAAACACCTCGGGGTCACAACTACTCAGAGGGTTGAATCTATACACTCGACCCTTAAACGTCATTTGGAGAACTCAACGACTAACTTTGAAAGTTTATGGAAGATCATTCATGGCATGCTTCGCAACCAACATACATTCGTTAAGGCCACATTTGAATGAAGCTTGCATGTTGTTCAACATGATTACACCGAGCCTATATTCTGACTCTTAAGGGGATTTGTATCACAACAAGCCTTACAGTTAATTAAAGATGAGTTCCTGGTGGCAGAGAGGATAGGATTTGATAAGGAGATGTGTGGTTGTTACTTACACATGACGCACGGGCTTCCTTCTTCGCACGAGATTGGTTTTCATTTATTAGATGGCTTACCGATTCAGTTTGAGGATGTTGACATGCATTGGCAGAAGTTAAGCTTCATTCTTGATGCTTCTGTTGGCTAGGCGCAATACAACTTTCATGCTGATATTCAGAGGGTGATTGAAAAGTTTGAGGGTTGTAATGATAGGATGCACGCACTATTTTAATCCAACAGCTTAGGGAGATTAGTATGCCCTCTTCTATGCGCGCCGTTGCTCCTCGAGAGAAAGTTAGACAAAGGGGAGGCAACCTGATGCAAAAGGAAAGGGAAAAAAAGGAAAAGGAAAGAAGACAAGTAAGGCGACAAAGAAGACTGTGGTAGATGATGATACATCTACAACGAGAGATCCGTCTGGATTTGAGTTTGCACTTACAGATGAAGAGCCGGCTTCTGCACGAAAGAAGTTATTCATATCTCCATTTCCTTCATCTGCAGCATCAGTTAAACTTGTAGTATCTTCACCTACAACATCAATTATGATGATCCCATCACTTCAGACCCGTCCATCGGTTGAGATTCGTTCAACTAAAGTTCACAGGACACATGGTTTCTTTAAGGACTCGTCTGTCACTACTTCCAAATCATTTCACTATTCGACAATATGGAACACCCATGTTGACGGGATCTTTAATATTGATGGTGACGGTCACTGCAGACTATGGGTTGTCGCAAAGTCCTTGGGTTTGTTTGACATGGATGGGCGGAGGCATGTAAGGGAGCGGATGGCCGAGGAGTTAAAGACGAACACAAATTTTTGGGAAGATATTTATGGGTTCACTGATTTTAAGAAGTTACTTGCTATCATCCAATGTGATAAGGATGAGGCAATAGTGGACAATTGGATGAATCTTCCTGATAGGGGATTCATTACATCCACCTCATTGAATGTGATGTTAGTTGTCATATCTAATAGTTGGAGTTTCACATTCCCTCTGCTCAGAAACAAGTCACCTCTAGAATTTAGTAGTCGTACTATCATTGGAATATCTATTGTGGACTCCATTCACTTCATCGGGGTAATTATCTCATCATTGTCTATGCCAATTATTCATTCAATTAGTTCATAATTATTTTTCTTGTTGTATCAACTATTAACTTTCTCGTTGCCATGTATCTTTCATTGTTCAATAGGTGAGGTTGTATCAACTATTAACTTTCTCGTTGCCATGTATCCTTCATTGTTCAATAGGTGAGGTTGAAACCGGGTTACCCATTTCCTAAACTTTATCCATTATGGGACACGTATGTAGCACTTAATGCGCATGCGTGGAGAGAAGGCTTCATCACAATAGGATCCATATCAACATCAACGAGCAATGGCAGAGATTTATTAGAAACACTATCAATAGTTGACTTGGTTGAGGATTCGTGAACTTGAACTATCTTTATTGTACATGATATTTTTTTAACATGCTGTGATGTTTTTTGTTGTTGAATACTATAAGTGATGGAACAATGTGTCAAGGTGTTCCTTTTATGTTACTTGGTTGTAATGATAATGGCATGCTGTTTGTCTCTTGATATGTGTATAAATATGTTAACTTATCCTATTGTAACATGTTTTCAATAACATTAAGTGGCACAATACTAGAATAAGGAAGTTACGTACTGTACCCCATAAACGAACTTATAAGCCAATAGTCAGTGCCCCATGGCAGAACCAAATGTTACACACATGATGTCGGGGTGCACTTATTAAAAATGTGGGGTGCACCAGTAATTCGGTAGTGGAACGCCGAACACACCAACCTATATTCGATATCTTACAGCCAAACCCTAGGGTTTCAATAATAAACCGAGTATTATCCATGTTCGGTGAGAAGGCACAGAACCTGTTTATCTTATTTCAGAACCCTGTACTCGAACCAACAGGTGAGGTTTTACTTCAGGGTGCACTTATTAAAAATGTGGGGTGCACCCATAGTTCGGTCTTGAAACGATGAATAAACTAATATATATCTGGTATCTTAAAGCCGAAACATAGGAATAAACCGAGTATTATACATGTTCAGTGAGAAGGAATCGAACCTGTTTATCTTATTTCTAAACCCTGTACTTGAACCAATAGGCGAGGTTTTACTTCGGGGTGCACTTATTGAAAATATGGGGTGCACCCATAATTCGGTCTTGGAACACCGAACAAACCTACATATAATCTATAGCAAGGCACTGAGCCTGTACATATTATCTCGGTTTCATGTGATATAACCTACAAATAAGGTTTTTAACAATACTTTGGGGATGCACTTTTTAAAAATATGGGGTGCACCCATAGCTCAGTCTTAGAAGAACGATGAAAACCAAATATATTCGGTATCCCATACCCGAAACGAAGGTAACAATAGCAATGGGTATGGAAAAAATGGGGTGCACTCCTTATTCGGTGTTAGGGTGCCGAGTGTAACACACAGAGGTACGATTTAAACATGTTGAATTTAAGAAAATGTGTTCGGTTTGGAAAGGTATAATCTGCAGAGAATACAAAAAAATTGTCCAACTGCAACAATAATTATCAAAGTACAACATCAAAGTCACCAATAAACACAACTAAATGTAGAGTTAAGTATCTAACAATAACACAATATAAAATACCAACCCCAATCCATCGGGATATACATTAAAGTCTCAACCTTAACATGAAAACCATCGAAGTATTAAAGTACAACATCAAATCAATTTATCTAAGAATGAACAAGATCACAACCTTCCTTTCTTTTTTTTGGCCGATCAAGTTTAGCTTTAGACCGAGTTTCACTGGTACTGTTGTGTTAGGAAGTTCGAGTTTTCCCTGTCCCTGTAGATGTAGTGGCTATAGTTGTAGTTGCAGTATGGATGGGACCTTTTCCAGACAAGTACTTCACGACGTAGTTGGCCATTTGTTTTGCGGACTCAACGGTAATCTCTTTTTCAAGTAAGTGGCGCCACACCAATGCGGTATCTAGTGTTATTCTGACTCGCTGCAAAAGCATAGTATTTCAACCGAATAATTAGTACGAGATATACTTCCCAGTAGCAACAAAATAGCAAATTAACATATATATATATATATATATATATATATTTACCTCCATCATATTTGAATCGACAACTGAATCACCAATTGAGCTGTCACCACCGTAGATAGTCTCCACCATAATATGTGATCGTTCAGTGAATCATGAAAGATAGTTTAGTTTACAATCCCACTCCAGAACTAGTTTATCTCCTTGACCTTCGGGTAATATGACATGATTATGGAACCTTTCCCACATCTCGGGTTGGAACTTATACTTGACAATGTAATTGAGGGCGGAATGTCCTCGACTAGCTCGAATCAGTTTGTAAGGAGGATCCGGAATCCCTTGAACATGGCCGAATTGTCGTAGGAACCTATCCGGGTGGTAAGGCTCAATCACGTCCATGTACCTAATGCAACTAATGTAGAATGCAAAGACCAAAACACCATTGGTCCTTATCACGGAGGTTCCTAACTTACCTAAACTAAATATATCATATTAAATGTTGTTCACAATAGCAACAAATTAAGAGAAAAATGATAATTCCAAAATTTCAATCAAACCTTGGTTGGTCGTAAGGTATCCAAGCTTCTGCGAATAGTATGAATGTAATCATCGCCCAATCCCTGGTTTGGATTAGGGATCCATCTACAAACACGGGGAAGGGTATCCATGCACTTTGCATTTAAACATGCAAGTCCCAAATTGAAATGATCATAGATCCACCCTTAAATTACGGTAAACAATATTGTGTTAATTAAGATCAATGTATTAATTATCACTACTAGTAACAAAAATAAGTCCCAAATTCATGTTACCTCCAACAAAGTCAAGTAGTCGGTAATCTGAGAGACATTAACACGTGATGCAGCACTAAGCTGACGATATAAATAGGCAAGAGCAGTTGCACCCCATGCATACGAACTAACATCGTCCAAAGTCTCTAAGAATTTGAGCAGTGCAACAGAGACCCTCGATCCAGTTTTGTCTGCAAACAATGTGCACGACAACATTTAAAGTAAGTAGGCATGGGCCGTGCACTCTACTTTCGGGTATTGAGGGTGGGGTTGTCTTCATTCTTTGGATACCATCACTTGCACAACCATGATTTCCTAATGGTGAGAGTTGTTGACTTATCAAGCTCCTCCTCGGCATCAACCTTTGACACTCCTAGCAATTTTTGGAGCAATGTAAGGCATTCCTCACGATGAAGGCCATCCTCCATCGCAACAACCTCTCCAGTTACTGGAATCTTTAAGTGCATGCTTACATCCTCCAAAGTAATCGACATTTCACCAAATGGAAGGTGAAATGTGTTTGTCTCGTGATGCCAACTTTTCATAAAAGCTGAAATCAACAACTTATAGCCTTTAGGGTAGGAGCAGTCAGTGAGTGCACTTAACCCGGACTTCTAAATGATCCCTGTGGGTAGCAGTGTCAGGGTGGCAAGCCTGTAAATCTCATTCAGCTAGTTGGGTGCCGTGATTTATGAACTTCAACAATGGTCGATGCTAAAATATTAATAGGTAACTACATAAATACAATGCTGCATTGGAAACAAAGTGTTACCTCATTCCTCCAAATCGTTGCCACTACATGATCCTTGATGCTTAGTAACAGTGTTCGGTCAGATGGCCCACTCGGGAAAGGAGTCGACATGTCTTCTGTCACAGCCTTTTTTTTGCCACGACCCTTCTTAGCAACATCCTTCTTGTTACTAGCTACCATGGCACTAATTGTCTTTGCACTAATTATCTTGCCATTAACTTTCTTACCCCTAACTATTTCACTTCTCTTGGCACTGGCACTAACCGTCTTGGCAATGACTCTCTTGCCATGATCAATTTTATCAATTTTCTCACTATCACGATCATCATTACCATCACCCTTACCATCAGACTCACAATCATCATCACCATCACCAACGTCATCACTATCCTCATTGGCATCATTGCCAACGTGGTCATCGCCATCGTTGTCAACATCCTCTTCACTATCATCGTCTCCATTATTTCCTCCTTCGTCTTCTTTACTGGCCTCACTCGTACTTTCACTACTGCTAGACTCACTGTGGTCTCCGTCACCATCATGGCTTTTTTACTGGTCTCACCATCTCTACTAGACTCGTCTCTTTCCACATCAGACTCTACATCTTTTGCACCATCATATATATGTGAATGATCCTCCTCAACTTCTCCAACCCTCACATTCCGAGCACGTTTCACAATAGGTTTATTTATTGCTTTCCTCTTCCTATGAGATGTTGTTTGGGTGGTCCTACCACGGGAAGAAAGTTCCTCCCCTATTCTACTATTGCCAACACTAGCTTCCTCCCATGTAACAAGACTTTTCTTTCTGGCCATTCCTCACTGAAAGAGCAAACATGTATATTAGCAGCCAATTCTATATGTAGAAGAAACCAAAAAAGACTAAAAATGCATTTTTACTATATGTACGGAGGCAATGTATCGAGGTAAAGACCTTACACTCGGTACCTTGTCACCGAAAAAATGTCCTATTCTTGGTGACATAGCACCGAACCAACACCTATCTCACCTTTACAATTACTTTGACACTCATATACCGAGAAAATGTCCCATACTCGGTCAATACCCATCGAATATCTGGCCATACATTCGGTTACTCCCAATCGATCTAAAGGATTATTGATTTGCTCGTATAGTTCGGTACACATATATCGACTATATCACTTAAAATTGGGACATACTAAACGAAGTTTACTTAACACAATCACTACATACGATGTATGCATATCCTATTTTCAAAACCAGTACCTAGTGACTGAAACAAAACATGTACACTCGACCCTGAACCATCGAACATTAACGAACACAAACCCCGCCCAGATGGGAATTGCTACAGAACCACTAGAATAAAAAAACAACAACATATAAACAATAATATAATCAGATTTAATGGGTAACTAACCACACCAGTCGATCCTTGCACTTCGGTTCTCTTTTCAACTTCCAATCCACCCAAAACGTGACTAACCATACCAAATCTTATACAATCGATGATAGAGACGACGAAATCGATGATGGCGATGATGACAACTTCAGTTGGATAGGACAACGCCTTCACACTCTCAGATCTTGAGATTAAGGTGAATGAAGTGTATTACATTTTGAAGTGGGGTTGCGGTTGAAAGGGATGGATGGCATTTCAGGGCTTTCATACAAAAGTTGGGGTGCCTTTATGAATTGAAATTCAAATTAGGGGTGCAATGAAAAATCGAGGTGCACTGCCTAAAAGGTGGGGTGCACTTAGCTGGACTCTTTATTTATCATGTAGTTTTTTCTTTGTGATATCCATGCATGATACTCGTTAAGCCGTTTATTTGACATTTGAAATTATGTTGAGACTCCACTTGGTTGTTACTGTTACTTTTTGTACTCACCATCCTTTTTATGATGGTTGGTGCAGCCCCATCGACCTGTAGGATAGACAAAGGTAATGGACCGATGATAGATGATTGTAGTTGAGGATAGCGAGGTGACCCCCTTTTGCCTACTAAGTAAGTTGTTTTTATTATGCATTTATATGTTTAGATTACATTGGGTTTGTGGGTTTGTGAGATATCTTGTGACATGTATACTATATGTTTGACTCTCCTTTGACTTGATATGTCATGATGGTATAATATGTGGGGTTTCCATACTATAGGTTGTCCTAACTTGTGTCTTGGAGTTTATTCAATTACTTTGAGGTTTAATTGCTTCTGCTATACTTTAATAACTCACTAACTTGAATAACTCATTTAAAATGTTATAATAATGCTTAAATTAATGGATAATGGTAAGGAATGCTGACTAGGTTTACGTTGACTTCGCGAGGTTGGCTCGAGTAAATCTAGGTCGGGTGGGGCCCAGTTTAGGGTTGTGGAACTGGGGGCCTTCAAAGTTGGTATCAGAGTCGAAGTTTTAAAACTCGACTCTTAATTTAAATCACTATCAATTAAGACAAAACAATTTTTAGTTAGGACAATAGTTGAACTTAGAGTGGAACCCTATGATCATGACTTAAGTCTTAGTTAGGAAATAAGGAGAGTTGGGGATAGTAAAAATTGGACTATAAATTATTTGATTTGTTGTATAATATTACTATAGATAGCTATAGCCTAATCGAGTACACGCTTTCGTGGAAGATTGCGACGACTGATCAGCTAGAGTCTAGTGCTAGCAGTTTGGAGGATGCTCAGTGGAGGCTGAATGAGGTATCCCTACTAGTCGCATTGCATGGCCAACAGTTGGAGGAGATTCTCTAACTTTTGAGGACATAGGACACAACATTGGCTTCTACTTCTGTAGTACCAGTCACTCAGGCTGGAAGTGCGTTGATAGTTCAGGACACTCCAACATGTATTACAGTATAGGCAGGACCTCGAATGGTCGTGCAAGCTCAGGTTCAGACTAAGGCAGTACCACGTACGCTAGATACATCAGTTGAGGGTACGTCGAGCACACTCATTAATACGAATACCAGGGCAACAACAGAGGTGAGACGGTCTCGCAAGTTTAAGAGAAATCACTCGGAGAAGTTTCATGGTGGTACAGATCTCGAAGATGTAAAGATATTCATGAAGAGCCAAAAGAAGATCCATGATGTGTTGGCCCCACCTGAGCATATGCGAGCTTCAATATCATCAACATCCATGTTCGGAGAGGCAGGCACTTGGTGGCGTTGCATGGTGGCTATGAAGGGTAGTCGGGACACATAGCTATTCATTGTCCTCAGATGGCGAAAGTTTTACAAGGCAACGCTTAGTTACACTTGCAGGAGAGAGCGAATATTGTTACAGATCTGGATCCAGAGTTAACGCAGGACCCTATGGCGGGTGAGAGTTATTTTAGTGTCTTGGCAAGATTTTATATTGTGGGTTCGTAGTTCAGATCTGGCCTGAGGAGAGTTTGGGATTAGAATTGACTTTGTGTGAGTCAATTGTTCAACGACTCTATGTGACTTAGTTGTTAGAGAGTATTCTGTCTGAGTAGTGGTGAACGACTCTGTGTGAGACCACCCTTTAAAGTATGATAAATATTAAGCTGTGTGAGACGACTCTGTATGAGTCCACTTTCAAAAGGAAAAGCTAAGCTGTGTGCAGTGACTCTGACTCTATATGTGCCTATCCTTTGAAAGGATATCTAGTTGTGTGTGTTGACGTTATGTGAGTCTATATTTCAAAGTGGTAAGGCTGTGTACATTGACTTTGTGTGAGTTTAAAGTTTAAGTGAGAAATGAGGCCTTGTGCAAGGACTCTGTATGAGTCTAAATAGGTTGTGTGAATATATTCTATGTAAGCCTGAATGGAGCTGTTTGAGCCTGAGTGGAGCTGTGTGAGACTGAGTAGAGCTGTGTGCATGAACTCTAGGTGAGTTTATACTTCGAAAATAGTGAATCAAGCTTTGTTCATTGACTCTATGTGGGTCCTTAATTCAAAGAATGATAACGAGTTGTGTGCATTTGTATGAGTCTGATATTAATTAGGGGATATTGAGCTTTCTGCGTGACTCTTTGTGGGTCCAATATCAAGGGAATGTACCAAGCTGTGTGCGTGATTCTTTGTGAATAAGGTATCTACCTAAGAACTCTGTAGGTGTTAGGGAAGCAAGGTGAGATGTCGAGCTATGTGCGTGATTCTATGTGGATTTGGTATCCACCTAAATACTCGAGGTGGATCCACAAATTCAGGTAAGATATCTAGCTATGTGCACGAATTCTATATGAATCTGGTATCTGCACCAAAACAATTATGTATTAGTCTGTAATTTACGGAACGACGATGGACTATTTAAGTTAGTTGTGTGCCAACAATTATAGTGTTTTGTCCCATTTGAATGGGCCCATGTGAGTGAGAGTGGAGGGATTGGTTAGACAGTACTTCCTTGCTGTATGCGTTTTATTAAGATTTTGCTCTTGTTAAGTTTAATTTCGAGAATGAAATTCTTATTAGTTGGGAAGACTGTAACAACCCAAAAAATATGTTATGTATTTGTGATGATGTGTATTACCTATTTATACTCATGTCTATATGACTTGACGATGACATCGAGTTACGAGTAGAGTTTGCCTAGGAAAACGTGTCGAATGGATATCGGGTGGACAAAATACGGGTACACGGGTTTGGGAAACAAATTTTAAATGAATGACTGGAATAAAATACGATAATTAATTAATGTGGAAATATGTACGGGTCGTTAGTATTTTCATTCACACACGACGGTGAGTCGTGGTGCATGCCGGGCGCATAAACGCCTAAGGCCAATTATTAGTCAAAAAAGGATAGGAACAAGGGGGAGAGTCACCTTTGTGAGTCTAATAAGTGGTTAGTCTGGTGTGAATGGAGGCCAAAAGATATGCCTCGAGATACGTATGTGAGCCAAGATTAAATCACATTATAAAAGGAGCTGTCAACTCTCTTCTGTCTCTCTCTCTCCCCCATTGCTTTTCTCTCTCTATCCAACGAGAAATCGAAGTGGAGCTTGAGGGTTCCAGTATTTTTCATTGCGAAATGACACCAAGGGGGTGAGCAACGACGTAAACGGAGGTGAGATCCCGACTCCCCGTTCAATTCTAGTCATTTTAGCGCTGGTTTTTTGCGTTGTTGTTTCGATATTTGGATCGATGGTTGTAGACGGTTTTTGTATGGTTCAATGGTGGTTTTGAGTCGATATCGAGGTCCCTACAAGGTTAGGATAGGCTCATAACAAGGCGACGTGAGCCAAGGTTGCGAAAACCCCGGTATGCAAGTTCTAGACGCGACGTCATGGGGCTTTATGCCCCACGATGCCAGTCACAACATCTGGGACAGGGACACCCCTGTCCCCACTCTTTAAATGACATCGCAGGGCAATGAACCCCGCGACGCCACCTACGGCGTGACACGGTTCACTAAACCCAATTTTCAAAAATTTTTGAAAACTTCGAGACTTCTCTCAGGTATTTTAATTGGTTCAAATGCAACCCAATACCCGGGGAATTGACCCAAAATTGTGGAAATGCCTAATATTTTGGAAAATGGGAAAATTAATGGGAATTTACAATTTATAAAGAAATAAGACTCTAACACGACCAAATTAGATTAAAAGTGACTACCAAGTGCTTAATGGACTAGTGATGACCGTACGTGATCGGTTTGGTGACATGGGAGAGCTGCAAGCACGGAGTTTCGCGTTGTATAGTAAGTAAAACAAACCATAACATTTATATAATTTCATTTGTTCATTTACTTAGCTATTATCTTTATTAAGCAGTATCTCGTTGTGAAATGTGTTGTTAAATATTTCTGTGATATCTATCCTTGGTGGATTTGTTGACTTTGTGCTTCCTTAAATTTTGTAATGAGTGGTCTTTTGGGTCTAAGTGGGCGACATGTTGGTCACGGGTGTAGTGATACTGCTTTGTGATATCTTTCACCATTGTGACCACGAATTTTTGGACGTGCCTAAACCCGCAGTTTAGGGTGGGGTGGAACTGCTTTGTGATCTCTTTCACTCGCTTTAAGCTGTTTGAAGTGGTTTTTTTAGGTTTAGAATTTGTCTGGGAAGTGAGGTTGTGTACTATATATGGCAACCTAATGGACTTGGAACACTTATATGCCTTTTTGCTTTGTGTTTTCGACATTCATTTATCATTGATATCTTAGTGATTTATTTATCATATAGTTTTTTTTTCTTTGTGATATTCATGCATAATACTCATTTAGCCATTTATTTGACATTTGAAATTATGTTAAGACTCCACTTGGTTGTTACAGTTACTTTCTATACTCACCGTCCTTTTTATGACGGTGGGTGCAGCCCCATCGACCTACAGGATAGACAAAGGTAAAGGTTCGGTGATAGGTGATTATAGTTGAAGATAGTAAGGCGACCTCCTCTTGCCTATTGCGTAGGTTGATTTTATTTTATATTTATATGTTTTGATCACATTGGGTTTATGTGTTTGTGAGAGATCTTGAGACATGTATACTATATCTTTAACTCTCTTTTGACTTGATATGTGATGATGGTATACATATGTGGGGTTTCCATAATCTAGGTTGTCCTAACATATGTCTTGGAGTTTGTTCAATTACTTTGAGGTTTAATTGCTTCTGCTATACTTTGATAACTCACTAACTTTAATAACTCATTTAAAATGTTATAATAATGCTTAAATTATTAGATAATGGTAAGGAAGGCTAACTAGGCTTGCATTGACTTCACGAGGTTGGCTCGGGGGTCCACGTAAATCTAGACCGGACGGGGCCCAATTTAGGGTTGTGGATCTGGGACTGTCACATGTATGTTCCGTCACCTATGACCGAACAAACATTTATATTATTTTTGTTTTTTTTTATCAAACCAAGGATTCCTCGGGTTTGGCCTAGCATGGCTGACCAAATGGCTTTTGTTCAGTCAAGCATTACTGATTGAAACATGTTTGTTCTGTTACCTATGACCAAATTGTTGAGTTTCCGTCGGTAACACTAGATCGAATCAACTATATTTAGACTTATTTTTGAATTTTTTTGTGATTCTTGATTGGGTTACCATTTTGTAGGGAAATTTGTGTTTGACTGACTGTTTTGACTACACCTAAATCAAATTCAAGGAACAAATATGGCACCAAAAAATGTAGTTGTCCATTTGAAATAAATATCAAAGAACATGTAGATCTCTTGCGTATAAATTAACATACACACCTAAATCAAATTCAAATTTCAATTTTTCAAAATAAACATTATTAGTTTTATTTAAATAATAATCGGTCGCACAAACTCGAATGAACATCAATAGGTCGGTGTTATATGACCGAACATATATTGTTTGATCGGAAGTACATGATCAAAATTGCTTGTCTCTTGATAGTTGCCAATTCTCGGCGTACCATATCTGGGGCCTGTATTGCAGGTGCCTCATCATTTAACTCACCAACCATTAGACTATCCCCCATAACCCTCCCCAACTCCTTCGATTTCCTATAAGATGTAGTTTGAGCTCTCCTGCCAATACGCTCGCCCTTCTTTGCTGTCTTCTTGTTGCCCTTCTCAGTCTTTCTGGCCTCCTCACTCTTCCTGTCCTCCTTAGTCCTCTTTGTACGAGCCATACCTATAACAATGACACAAATATGAACCAAACATTAACATTTAATCATTAAAATTAAATTTGTCATAATAATATTTCAATCGATGGGAATGAACTGATTAATACAAGGCTGCACGGGGTGAGTTGACCGATTGATTATATCCTCATCAGTTAAATTACATCGAACAATTCTTTGTGAATCGGTTAGGTTTGACCGACCGAGCGTGGACCAACAACTAACCAAAAATTATAAAATATGAGCTAACACTATAAGTAACTCATACACAACAATGAAAATTTGCTCAAAGAGCATTTAATTATGGATTGAAAATCTATATTTATGGAAACAACTATATATCGATGCATCAAAGACCTTCAAAATTGATCAAAACAATAACTAACACATACGCAACAAACAAAATTGGTCAAAATGATTAGAAAATTGAGCAAACAACCATATTCAACCGAATAGTGCATTAAAGACCAAGTTTTGAACACTACAATGTGGTTCGGTCATCAAAGACCGATTAACATGCATTGTTCGGTCTCCTTCAACTGAACATTACATTATCAATCAGTCTTGTGTTACCGATCGAGCATCGACCATCAATAAAGCACAAATCGAACAACACATTAGATTAAAACAGTTTCAAACATATACACAACCACCAAAATTTTTCAAAAATAGTAAAAATTTTTTGATAAAACATCCATATTAATGGAAATAACCCTAAATCGACCAAGTTTTGAATTACAAAACACAAAACGTCCTTCAAACTCGGCCATATACCACAACTATAAACCCAACCACCAATATCGACCAATTACGGGACTAATGAGACTTTACTTATAATTTAGACTGTGAATTTAGACTCGATGCCTGGTGAAAAAGAGAATTTTTTTTTATTATTGTATATGTGCGTGTTCTTTTTTATATCAATCATAATTTTATTGGAGCTCAACATAGGTCATAAATTATGACATTGCTTATACATCAACCGGTGCAACACTCGAACAATTAGTACAAACATGATTTCATAAATTCCTTGCCAGATCATGAGCCAATGAGTTTGCTTGTCTTCTAATGTAACGGATCTTCCATAAGGAGTGTATAGCCAATAACCTCTTACATTCATCCAGGATTAAATCAACTTCAAGCATATTTGAATTTAGATTGTTGAAGCCATTCACTGCCAGCAGTGAGTCCGATTTAAAGATGGCTTATGTGAGTCCTAGCCCATCCACCCAGCTCAACGCCTCGTTTATTGCCATAACCTCAACCTCAGTGGGATTACATCTACTTGTGAAATTCCTTGTACATTCATGGATCTGTTAGCCTATGTCATTTCGAACAATACAACTCAGGCCTACCCTTTCTTCCTCATTGAAGAGAGCTGCGTCAGTATTGCACTTAAACCAATCCATTGCCGTAGGACTCCACTATTCGTCACGACCGCTAGCAATTTCTTGGGGTGTCCTAGTCCGACTATTCCTCTTCGCCTCAGTCCATGCCACAGCCAATCCATGCTCTGCCTAATAACCACATGTGATGGAGCTCCACTGTTTCTCCATAGCAGGTTGTTTCTATACCTCCAAATCGCCCACATATGCCTGCATATTTTTTGTATTTGTGTAAAGACCCAATTATTAATTGTTGTTATTTATGACGTCAATACAAACATAAATGACAGCTCAGACGATCATGGACCTCGTAGCTAGGTCGGACCACTTCCGGATTAGGTATACAATTTGTTTTGTGTGCTTATTGTTGTATTTTGCGATGTATTGTTCAAATTAGGTTAATTGCATCGCTATGTTGTGTTGTTATTTTGTATATACCGAGCGATACAGTGTAATGCATGTTTACCTCGGGTAGCGTGTAGACGCGGGAACTAAGGAGGCGAATGGTTAGTACACAAGGCCGGGGTTATTATACTGTAACAATCCTCAAAATTTAATCCAACTAGTGTTAAACTTGTCAGGACTGTGACCCAGCTATTGTGATGCGTTGAGTATTTCGGACTTCGGAAGTCGACACCAAGGTAATTTATTTATGTGATATTTGTATTAATATTGTAGTCTAATACGAGTCTTGAGCCGTTCGGGTGATTGTTTAGTCTGAGCGAGGCTTCGCCTAGGTAAACGGGGGAAATAAAAACACAGGAAACCTTAATAAATGATTTTTTTGAATAATAATTTTAATATTTTATTTGAGTCAGAATGTGGGCACGACGACAAGCACACGACGAATGAGTTATGGTGCGATTAGGGTCGAGGAACGCAAGATCAACATGGGAGCTGAATAGTTAAGTGACACCGAGTCACTTAAGGGAGTCAACAAGTGGAGTTAGGAGTGTTGGATAGCTTAAATGAGAGGGTGTAGGATCTACCTAGGGATGGGTGTGTGTAAGTTAATCAAATAGGGGTCCTATATAAGGGCTCCTCTCATCACTTTTTCCTTATTTCTCTCTCCTCTCCTCCTTTTCTTTTTCTCTTCTTGCTTGGTGAGCAAGCCACTACAGGGGGTGGTGCTGGACCACCGAAAATCCTCGCTGGAGTCCCTCTTCTCGTCGGATTAAGGTGAGACACCTTGCTCTATTTATTTCTTTGTTCAGTTTTGGCATTTGTTCCTCCTCTTTATTATTGGGTTTTTGTTATTTAAATTAATGTTGTATCTTGCCATGATCAAGGGTGGCTTGCCGGAGATGATCTTGGTGTTCCACTGGTGTCTCGGCAACCCTCGGAGCAATCAACACGCGACATCTAGCCGGTGTTGCTATTTGGAGTTTAATTGTGTTTGAGTTGGGTGTTTTGATTCAGATTTCATTTACCTTGTTAAATTGATGAAATCCGGGCATCCCACGACTATTTGGAGTAGATTTCAATCGGTCTTGATGCTCGGAAAATAGTTTTGACGATCGACATTTTCGTATTATGGATTTCACGTTCTGAAAGTTTTACAGTTCTCAAACCAACTTAGACGCCGTGGAGACGCCCCACACTTATTGTGTGTGGCGGAGTCTCTTAAAACGTCAAAAAACATGTGTGTTCTATCCAATGACATGTCGCGAGGACACCACATAGTTCACTGTGCTGGCAGTGTCTCTTGCAAACATTTAGGGCAGAGGCATTATCAGAGCGTCGTGACAACCTCGTGACCAGTTTGAACCTGGCGGTGTCACTACGATGTCTCATGTATTTGTGGTTCCATAATTTTGCTGCCATGACACCGCAGAGAGGAAATGTCTCACGGCGTCGCATACAACGTATAGACCAGAGTTGTTTTAATTGGGTATTTGTGAACACGCTGTCGAGACACCATAAAGAAGAAACTTCACACGGCGTGTCATCCAGAGGTGATGTGTATCGTCTGGAATTACCAGACACCGTGAGGACGTTGTGGCCCTCAGGCCTAGCGGCGTCTACGACGGTGTCTTGACCAGAGGTCATTTATCGCAGATTTTGATTATTTTTACCAGAACATTAGGGTAACTTTGGGGGTTAATTAGGAATATAAATTGACCTTAAAACCCTATCTATTGGGAATTTAAACCATTGTTCAGGTAGTTGGGAATCCTAGGGAAACACAGAGTCGCGGAGTGGTACTGAGATTGCGTTAGATAGGTAAGTACACATGTGCTATATATGTGTGTATGTTAGTAGGCTAGTAAAGAAATCTCATGTGATTCATATAACCTCTATTGATTGCTATTATTGAATTGATCTTATGCTTGGTATTCCATTATACTCCTTGGTTGTGTGTTCTTGGCGTGAGTGTGTCGAGAAGGTATCATGTGAACCTGGGTCCTGGATTCGAGAGGTGTTGCGATGCCTCTCAATTTCATGCTGCGCTAGTGTTCCGACATTGCCCAGGGAGATCTTGCAAGATCTTTGCCATAGGTGTTGCGATGCCTTTCAATTTCATGTTGCGCTAGTGTTGTAACATTGTCAAGGGAGATCTTGCGAGATATTTGCCGTATGCTATGAAATTGGACCACTTATGGGTCTCTTTAGATTCTTCGAACATGCATGCTTTTGATTGTTACCTATCAGTCTGTTTATCATGCTCCTTAACCTGTTTAATTGCCTATCTCTTTCAATCATTGCATGATATTTGGACTGCCTTATTGGTAAATCATGAATTACTGTTATATTCTTCTGGCACTAATTTCTATTTCTTCAGTTACTCACTGTCTAGTTTGTGACAGTGGGCACAGATAGGGTGGAGTACAGCAAAGGCAAGGGGCCCTGCCTAGGCGATTTCCTTTGAGGATATAGCGGCTGGACTTGGGAGACCATTAGAGATTAGGTTATGTTGTTTTTGATCGTATGATGTTATACATATATATGATTTGGTTGTTGAACTTGGGATATGATTGTTTTGGATATCATGAACACACTTATTCGGTTCCTATTTGTTGTACATGAATATTTTCCATTTACGGGGTTTTCCATATTTATAGATTCTTGAATTTCCCTTTGACCGAGTTATTTCCCATTGCTATAGTTTATTTATTTTTTCGCTGCGTATAACTTGCAATAACTCTTTCATAAAGTGTATAATTTAAATGAACGAAGGCTGACTAGGCTCGTCAGGTTTGTTGAGATTCGACTCGGGGGCTTGAACAGGTCTAAGTCGGGCGTACCCAATTGTATTGGGAAATTGGGGTCATCACATATACACATAATAAATGATTAAATGCATTAAATAATTAATATAAATGTCGTATATACCTGAGTAACGCAAGTGTACGTGTTGGGACGTGTGGAACAGTTCAGGATCGTGTGTCAAAATGCATGAGAATCGGTGTGTTTGTGCTGAGAAGGTTGAGAACAAGAATTAAGTCATCCATATAAGTCATTCTAGGTAGGCTAATTAACCTCATCTTGACCTTACAAATGGTCTTGGGATTTGATCTACATATGGAATGAAAATTTTGGTATAAAAGGTCAAAAATCCATATTTTTACCACATTTTCTTTCTCCTCGCAACAATTTAGATGAAAATAAGGAAGTATGGCTAGGATTTTGTGAAGATTTGAGCTCATTTGGAGGTGCTAGATCAAAAGGGAGTCAAATATAAGGTTACATCTTCGATCTCCATCTCGTTATCTACATTTTAGGCATAATTTCTTCGGTTTTGACGAGGTTTTCGGGGCCGTGAGTTTAGCACAGCAGCTATGGTGGTGTTTCTATGGTTGCAAGTGGTGGTTTTGAAGCAACAAATAATGGTTTTTGTTGAGTTATTTTTGTTTTTGCTATGATGTTTAAATGGCTTTTAGGGTTTTCACGAGAAAACTCAGGGTTTGCGTTTTGGATGCATTTTGTCGAGGGATCTTGGTAGTTTATGGTATTTTGGATGTTTGATGAGTGGCTTGGATGAGCGCGAACTGCGACAACGAGCCGAGGGGGTCCGAGAACCCTAGAAATTTTCCCTGGCTCGGACGCTGCCAGACGTGCCGTGGGCTTTTAATGCCATGACGGCACCTGCGACGTTCAGATCAGTGGCAAACCACCAACCCATGCTTTATATGGCGCCGTGGGGGGTGGAGAGTGACGACGTCTGTTCACGATGCCCAAGATGCCATAAAGGCCTTGTTCACGGTGGCGCCTCTGGCGACGTCCCAAACAGTGCCAGAAAATAAATTTTTAAATAAAATTTAGAATATTGGAGGTGTACTTAGGGGTTTATATAACCTGTATGAAAGGTTTAACGGGTGTTTTATTGAGGATTTGGTATTGAATAATGATTTATGAGGTTTAGGGAAGTAATTAGATCTATCGTGAATTCAGTTTTAGGTTAATTTGACCGGTAGTTGACAAATGTTTGAGGCGTACATTAGATATTGGCATTAGTGGAGCACGGTTTGAGGTGTGTAGTATCCCAACTGAAATTCATTTTAAGTATTTATTGTTTGGATTATTTGAATTCATGTCCAATTACGTATTTATGGTTGGTTGAGTTTACTCCCACCGGGTTTATTCTATTGTGTTGGCATTATGGCACACTAGGCCATAGCATATGTTATAGGGGTATGTTAGTGGATTGTTGACCCGACTGCTGATTTTTCCTATTCACATGTCGGTGTGTTGTGGTCTACGCTTGATACCGAGCGGACAACAGGGATTTCAGTCAGTTTGAGTTTACTCACTAGCGGTGCCTCGTGATAGTTTGAAGTATGATGCTAGTCTGACCTAAATCATGCACGCACTTTGATTTCATTGCTATTAGATATATATGTGAGGGTCCTTCCCAGTTGCCTGATTCTTTTCTTTCACATGTTTATTTAATAGTCTTTTGATTCCAGCATTTATTTACTCGATGAATTTCCTTGGGTTTACTTACTCTATACTCGTCATCTGTTTTGTTGTGATGACTAAGTGCAGACCCTGGTATGAGCAGAGGGAATGGAAAGTTAGAGGACTTTCTGTGATTCATAGCCGGTTCCGCACTCATACGTTTGTTTATTTTATTTGTTTTCTATTGGGGTTATGGGACTTGAGAGCTTTTGGATTTGTATATGACCTGTTGAGGTCCTTTTGATGTTTTGATAGGCATGGATTTATATATATATATATATATATATATATATGTTGATGATTACTTTGATGGGTTTTCCACACAAGGAAAAATGCTCTTCTATTTGATTTATTTATTTAAGTCTTCCACTAAATATTTGAGTTTCTAACAAATGAAAATGAGTCCCTAAGCTAACTATTTAAATAATTTGAGGAAAGTTGGCAATAATTCAACTGATAAATGACTTGGTGCACGTGGGACATAGCTAGGCCGGTTTAGGTAGGGTTGTGGGCCCTTGACGTATGACGTGGCGTGCCTCGAATTTTGGGGTCGCCACATTTGGTATAAGAACCTAGGTTTACGAAACCTAGGCCTTGGTTTGGAGTTAAATAAGAGTATAAATTTTTAATAAACTTTAGATATGGAAACCTAAAGAGATGCCTAGAATCTTAGTTGGGAAGTAATGTGAGGCGGGTAGTTTCAAGATTATATACGTGATATGTTTTGATTGTATAATACATATGTATGCGTATATACTGAGGTTGATTCAATGCATGTTTTGCGGTGCCGATTGAGAGGTCGCTTGGCGACAGCTCAGGAGATGGAGGCATTCACAACAGTTGAGCCAGAGCCGAGGACAGTGATGCATGTCGAGGATGGCCCAATTGTTTGTGAGTTTCCTGAGGTTTTCCCCGATGATTTTCCAGGTTTACCACCACCTAGAGCAGTTGAGTTTATCATCGAGCTAATACCGGAGACAACCGATTTACAGTCGACCATACAAGATGTCAGCATCTGAGCATAAAGAGTTGAAGACCCAGTTAGAGGAGTTGTTGTAGAAGGGTTTTATTCATACTAGTATGTCTCTTTGGGGAGCTCCAGTCCTTTTGTGAAGAAGAAGGACGATTTTATATGGATGTGCGTGGATTACAGGAAGTTGAATCAGGTGATGATTCGGAATCGTTACTCACTTCCTAAGATTAATGATTTATTTGAATAGTTGGCAGGAGCTAAGTTCTTCTCGAAGGTTGATCTACACTCATGCTATCATCAGTTGAGCATTCGAGAGAGTGACATCGCGAAGACGGCCTTTAGCATGCATTACTGCTTGTTTGAGTTTGCACTCATGCCGTTTAAGTTGACTAATGCGCCAACGAATTTCATGGACTTGATGCACAGAGTTCGGGGGCCATTCCTTGATCGATATGCTATAATGTTTATCGATGATATCTTGATATACAACAAGACTCGTGTAAAGCACGAGAGACATCTAAGGCAGGTTTCATTGACATTTAGAGAGTACAGGTTGTATGCTAAGTTAAACAAATGTGATTTTTAGCTAAGTGAGGTGAAGTTTCTCGGACATGTCATCAATGGTCAGGGTATATATGTTGATAGTGAGAAGATTCGAGCGATTATTGACTGGAGGACACTTGAGTCGATTTCTGACATTCACAGTTTCTTGGGACTGGCGGGCTATTATCTGCGGTTTGTGCAAGATCTCCCTTCGATTGCAGCGCCGATGACGAGGTTAACCAAGAAAAATGTCAGGTTTGAGTGGTCTGAGGAGTGTGATGATGAACTTTGGGAGCTGAAGAGGAAACTAACTTCTGCGCCAGTTTTAGCATTACCTGAGGCGACAAGAGGCTTGCAACAACCCTCAAAATTTAACCTAACTTGTGTTACACTTGTCAGGATCGTGACATGGCTATGTGATACTTCGCGGTATTTCCGACTTCGGGAGTCGACACCGAGGTTATTTTATGATTCTGTGTTATTTTGTATTAGTATGATAGTCTAAAATGTGTCTCGAGCCGTTTGGGTGACCATTAGTTGAGTAATGTTTCGCTTAGAAAAACGGGGGAGTTAAAACACAGAAAAACCTAAAAAAATGGATTTTTGAATAATAAATATAATATTGTATTTGAGTTGGAACATGGACTCGACGACAGGCATACAACGGTCAAGTTGCGATGCGATACGGGCTGAGGAACGTAGGATCAACATGGGAGCTGAATATTTAAGTGACACCCGAGTCACTTAAAGTAGTCAACAAGTGGAGTTAGGATTGTTGGTCAGCTTACAAGGGAGGGTGTAGGATCTACCTAGAGATAAGTGTGTGTAGGTTGATCAAAAAGGGGTCCTATATAAGGCTCGTCTCATCACTTTTCACTCATTTCTCTCTTTCTCTTCTCTCCTCTCCTCTCCTCTCCTCCTCTTCCCTTCTCCTTGCTTGGAGAGCAAGCCACCACAAGAGGTGGTGCTGGACGACCAGAATCATCTCCAGAAGTCCCAACTTCTTACTGAAATCTAGGTGAGAACGTTGCTCACTTATCTCTCTTCTCTATTTTTGTGTGTTGTTCCTCTTTTATATATGTTGGGTTATTCATTCAAGTCTTAAATTCATCGCAATGATAAGGGTGGCTTGCTGGAGATGTTCTTGGTGTCCCACCAGCGTCTCAGCAACCCCCGGAGCGATCAACATGCGATGTTGAGCCGGTGTTGTTGATGGATGTTGAGTTTTGTTATTGTTAGTTTTTCAATTTAATTGGGGATATCTCGAATTCCTGGATATTACCGATGTTTTTTACAATGATTTGAAGTTGATTTTAGTGGTTTTTTATGTCCAAAAACGTATTGGCGAGGATCGCCAAGAGTGGAGTATTATTTTGGTGTTCCACACATTTCAGAGTTTTGGGTTCTCGAATCGATGTCGCGGAGACGTCGTACGTTTATCGCGTGGTGGCGTCTCCCACAAACGTCCATAACAAAGACAATTTTGAATTCACACTCGAGCCGTGACGTTATGAGACTAATGCTCCTGGCGGCATCTCTCGCGGCGCTGCAAATAATGTCTGGTTATTTTGAGATGACGCCATTATGATGCCGTGAAGTACAACTCCCCATGGCATCGCGACGGTGTGTGTCTGAAACTGTAAATGTATCACAGAAGCCATTGGCACGCCTTGAGCCCAAGTGCTCACGGTGTGACCTTCATACGTGTACACCTGAAGTATTTAGTGAAGCGTCGTGAAGGCGCTCTGGGGGCGTCCTTCTGGACGGTGCCACCCACGATGTCTTTGGTAGTGGGTAAATGGGAATTTATGGAAATTTACTGAAAACTTGAAACTTTGGGGATTAATCTAGTGTCTATTTATTGACCATAAACCCTATCTCTTGGGGTTCAAACCTTTGTTTGGTAGTCAGGAACGCGTTAGAGTCGCGAGAGTTGTACCGTGTTGCGATTAGTCAGGTAAGTGCACTAGCCCACAAGCTTATGTATGATTAGTAAGCCAGTAAGAAAATACCATGTGATTCATTATCATTTATTCTTATTCGTTATGATCTATTGTTGGCATTCCGTCTATTCCTTGAATGTGTATTCTTGGCGTAAGTTCTTTGTCTCGAGAGTACTCGGCCCTGCACTAGTGGGGCAACGCGATCACTTTTGTACAGGAGTGTGGGACCACCCATAGTGAACATGTGACACCAAGTACTAGGTTGGAGGGCTTGTGTCCCTCCTATCATGGTTGTGCCTTCGCTTGTGTCGATGCCCGAGGAGACCTCGCGTGGTCTCCACCATTATGCTATGATTTAGACCACTTATGGGCCTCATTTGAATTCTTAGAACATGCATATATTTCAATTGATATCTATTAGTTTGTTTATCATGCACTTGATCTATTTCAGTTCCTGTCTTTCTATTACTAAATGATATTTAGACTACTTTACTTGGTAAATCATGAATTACTGTTATATTCTTCTGGCATTACTTTTGATTTTACTCAGTTACTCATCGTCTAGTTTGTGACGGTGGGTGCAGATAGAGCGGAGTGCAGCAAAGGTAAGGAGCCCTGCCTAGGTGACTTCTTGTGAGGATTATCGATTGGACCTGAGGATTTAGATTAGGTGTTTACTTGTTTTGCTTGGATGTATGATCGTTTATATATATATGTTTTTTATCGTTGAACTGGGGATCATTTTTTATTTGGATATCATGTACACGTTATTCTTGTTCATATTTGACTAAACATGAATATTTCGGGATTTTCCACATAATAGATTCCTGATTTTCTTTGATTTAGTTATTTCCCATTTATGTTGTAGTTTACTTATTTTTGGTTGCGTTAAACTTGTAATAACTCTTTCATAAATTATATAATTAATTGATTGGAGGCTGACTATGCTCTCGAAGTACTGACCTGGGAACTTGTACGAGTCTAGGCTAGGCGTACCCAATTACATGGGGAAATTGGGGCCGTCTCAATTGGTATTGGAGCCAAGGTTATAAGGACCTGACTCTTGATTTAAAACACAAGCCATTAAGACAACGAAAGTTAGGAACGGTCAAACTTATAGTGGAAACCTTATGATCCTGTTTAGAAACTTAGATGGGGGAGTAAGGGATGAGTCAGATTTAATTTTGTACATGTTATGCTTGTTGTGTGTACTGTATGGTATGCGGTACCTATGAACTGATCTGAAGTATTCACCCTCTTGGTTCAAACAGCAATGGCGGATCAGACTGGTTCAAGTAATGACAGCAGGACAGATGGTCAATGTGTCATTATTGCAGAGGAGTTTCAGGCTTGAACATAGAGGGTCGTGACTTAGGACTAGCGACTAGAAGAGATATTATGGTTACAGAGGACACCCGTTATGGCTACTACGATACCATCGACCCCGACTACACCTATGCTGCTTATGACTACTCAGGGAGCGGAGACTCTGATTGGTGCGACATATATGGCTCTGATTCCGTTGACGACAATACCTGAGGGAGCTATTATTGCACCAGTTGCGCAGAATGAGGTGGAGACACCTCCGATGCAGATTGAGATAGTACCGGCTGAGATGACTGAGGCAGTTCCTGCTACCATTACTACGCCAGAGAAGAGCACAAGGGCTACTGCTGAGGCGAGGCAGTAGCGTGAGTTCAAGAGGCACGATCCAACAATGTTCCTCGGGGTTACTGACATCATTGCGGCAGAGGCTTTCCTGAAGAGCCACTAGAAGATACACCGTATTATCACCATGGAGGACCACATGAGAGCTACTATATCATCCTCGATGCTACGAGGAGAGGCAGACGATTGGTGGACAATGATCATCACGACTAGAGGTGTTCCGAGAGACTGGATTGACTTCAAGACCCAGTTTAACCAAATGTACTTTCCGCCGACTGTTCTTCGGGCGAAAAGGAACGAGTTCAGGCACTGAGGTAGAGTACAAACGAGTTAGTGACGGACTACATGGGCAGGTTCATTTCATTGCTACCTTATGCTGGAGGATTCGCAGATACTGAGGCTAATGAAATCTACTATTTTACCGAGGGTCTGCTACCTGCAGTCGGAGGATTTGTTGTTACGATTGAGCTAGAGAGCTTGCAGAGGGCATATGAGTGCAGCTTACGAAGGAGAGCTACTTGCTCACACATCCGGAGGAGGCTAAAGACACTAGAGTGGAGACATGATTCGAGAGCCAATATCAGCTGGACAGGAAGAGAAAAAGGAGCAGATGGGTTCATCATGATCACAGGGCTCAGAGTGTAGGGGTCAGTTGCACAGCAGACTACTCGTTTGGCACAGACCATTCCACCAGTACTAAGCTTTGCCAGTCATCTACCATAGCCTAGTCGACCAGGACAACAGTCATAGAGGCAGACTATAGAGAGTAGAGGTACCGAACGAGGAGATAGGCAGAGGAAGACACAGAGGTCTGGTCAGACCCAAACTCAAGGTTCCGTACAGGGATGAGTTTAAAGCCAAACTCAGAGATCACAAGATACCCGCACATGTTACAAGTGCAGACAGGTTGGCCACATTAAGTGGGAGTGTCCCTAACCCGCGAGAGCACCGCCACAACACCACTAGCACCAGAGGGAGCGTGTTCAGGCTGCTGTTGAGCCAGACTAGGGGGCGTCTCGAAACCTTGTTGAGGTTATGGTTTCTATTTATGGTACTTTCATGCATACCATGTTCGATTCCGATTCTACCGTTTCATTTATTGCTGGTTGCATGGTAGAAAAGTTAGGATTGAAACACGTAGGCTTAATAGACCCTTGATCCTTAGCACGACGGTTGGGGACAAGATATACCCAAACCTTCTATGCATTGATTGTCCAATAGAGATAGGGGCTACGAGCTGCACGTTGACATGAAAGTGCTAGAGTTTCTCGAGTTCGATGCACTTTTAGGCATGGATTGGTTGGGAGTATACCATGCTCAGATTGGTTGCTACGAGAAGACGATCACGATTCTGTCCGCAGATGGTACGGAGATCAGTATCTAGGGTACAACATCATTACTTCCTATCAATAGAGGCAGAGAGGCCACTAGTGGCGAGATCGAGACAGTCGCGAGAGTCATGAGCATTGGTGTGAGACAGGAGATCAACATTTCAGATGTACCAGTGGTATGTGAGTTCACAGACATATTTCTGGAGGATTTGCTAGTATTACCACCACCCAAGGGCGATCGACTTCATCGTTGACTTAGTGCCTGGAACTAGACCGATTTTGATACCACCGTATAGGATGGAACCTCGAGAGCTGGAGGAGTTGCGGACTCAGCTAGATGAGCTATTGGAGTTAGGATTCATCAGTCCTAGTATGTCACCTTGGGGAGATCCAGTGTTGTTCGTGAAGAAGAAAGATGGCAATCTTAGGTTGTGCATCGACTACAGACAGCTGAACAAGGTTACAGTGAAGAACAAGTACCCGTTACCGTGCATTGATGATTTGTTTGATTAATTGACACGAGCGCTGTCAGGACCCATTTTCTAGATGAATCCTGACCGGCCTAGCTCGATCCATAACTCGCCAACCAACTCGGTCGTTGAGTTATGAACCAAACTAGTAAGCCTCTATCAAAACTAACCCTTTATTATTTATCAATGCTAATCCCAATAAACTTCTGATCTCTGTCACTGAACTCGGCTTCGGCCAATCAATCACTGCCTTAACTTTATCACAAGCCACTGTCACCCTTCTGCACTGATGGTGTGTCCCAAGAACTTCACTTCTGTCACCCAGAACTCACACTTACTGAATTTAGCATATAATATGTGGTTCTTTAATGTATGTAATGTAATTCTGAGATGCGTCTCGTGATCTTCCCGGGACTTCTAGTAAATCATTATGTCATCAATGAAAATGATGACAAACTAATCTAGATAAGGTCCAAATACACGATACATGAGATCCATGGACATCGCATGCGCGCTTGTCAGTCCAAAGGGCATAACTGTAAACTCGAAATGACCATATCTTGTACTGAACGCGGTCTTTGAAACATCCTCCTCCCTGATCCTTAGCCGATGATACCCTGACGTCAAATCAATCTTCGAGAAAAATTTGGCTCCTCTTAGCTAGTTAAATAGATCGTTGATTCTCGGCAATGGGTATTTGTTTATCATAGTTGCTCGATTCAGCTGATGATAGTCTACACACATTCTCATACTCTCGTTTTTCTTCTTTACAAATAAGACTGGAGCGCCCCAAAGTGACATACTCAAGGTTATAAAGCCTTGTTCTGATAACTCTTCTAATTGGATCTTCAACTCCTGCAACTCCTTAGGTGTCATACATAAGGAGGTATGAAGATCAGCTTCATTTCGAAAATAAGATCGATGATAAAACTTAATCTCCCTATATGGAGGAATACTCAGTAGATCGAAGGGAAATACCTTCGGATATTCTTGCATAATAGGTATGTTCTGAATCTCATCTTCCTAACCTTCTTTTTCTAAAGTAGTTAACCCCATCATTCGTTCAATCTCCTGAATGGTCACCACTTTCCTTGAGTGGTGTGTTAAGGAAGTATTCCGCTTCTGAATAAAAATAGAGTTAGATTTGGGACTTTATGAATGACTTTCTTGCGGAAGCAATCAATGTGGGTGTAATAAGCCACAAGCCAATCCATTCCCAACAATACATCATAATCATGGAACTCTAAAACTCTATGGTCCATGGGTAGGTCATGCTTACCAATCTTGACCACATAGTCTCGACAGATAAGATTTAGGTATATTTTCTCACTAACTGCGATGTTCAAGACAAGTAGTTCATATCTTCAATGAGTTGATAGCTATGTCTTGATCTGACTCTGCTACTATTTTCATTGTTCCTCTGATCGACTAGGCCACACTGCCCATCAATATCGTTGGAGCACTCGAGCACTGACTCTGGTAGTGACTCTGCCTCCCGCACTTAAATCAAGTATGTATGCCTGAAACTCTGGCTGTCCCACTTGTGTCATCTGCCGCCTTCTTCTGGACCTCAGACTCACTTGAGTCTTTGGTGCCTTTAGCAATTTTATGGCCCACATAATGATTGTCGGTGCTGCTGAAGCGGCTATTATATAGTCACCCATTCCATACCTTTTATATTGTAGACACTTTGAGAAACCCTCGTCTTCACTTCCTTTACCTTAACCCTAGTTTGGTTGTACTGAAATTTGGAGCTCATTACTTCCTCTCATTGCCGCCTCGTAGTGAAGTACATTCTTCACTGCTTTTTCATAAGTCTAGTGTACGGGAGTCGATGCGCCACCTCTCATCATAACCTTTACGAGCCAATATCTATCCGATATTATATATACATAGAAGCAAAAGTATCATAATATAGCTTTTAATTTCCCCTCCCCAACTTAGGCATTTCTTAAAACTCTTATTAATTACTTAGGTTCTTGAATCTATGATTAAAATAATCATTCTTTACTTTTCAACATTCAATAAACCGTTTTGATGCCAATGTTGTTGGTATCTTAAATTTTTCTCAATTTATATTTTTCCCTAGGCATTAAGCTTAGCCTCTGATACCAACGTTATTGGTATCTTAACTTTTCGCAATTTATGTTTTAACTGCTCTGATACCACATTGTCATGACTCATTTTCCAGATGAATCCTGATCGGCCTAGCCCGATTCATAACTCGCCAATCAACTCGGTCGTTGAGTTATGAACCTAACAAGTAAGCCTTCTATCAACACTAACCCTTTATCATTTATCAACAATTGAGATTTAATAAATGAATCATAATCGTAGTAAAATATTATTAAATAAAACTTAATCAATTTTTTGACATAAAAATTATTTATGGCCTTCAACAGTTCCCAACTAGAATAATACCTCTCTAGTTCAAGTTATCAAATCCCAACCCCATGATAATAAATATAAATAAAAACAAGATAAATGGTTCGATCTTGAAACATACCAAATCAAAAATCAGAAATATTCCTCTAGACAACCAAAACTACTCCTTTCTCTTTGTTGACTCTCTACAAAGAACCTGTGGGGGGAAAAATGTTGGGTGAGCACAAATAGTTCAACGGTGCTCAGTAAGTCGGATTAAATTACGGGCGTTATGAACATTCCATTTAGTAAATGCAAAATTAAATAAAATGAATGACTTGCAAATATTTAATATGACGAAATGAATAAACAAGAAAGTATATAAACAAAATATTTATCAATCAATCAAAATGTGCAAATGCTAGACATGTATGAGCTACTCTAATCGGCTTCTCAAACACACTAAAATTCGTGAAGTTTGACCCTACTATGGTCGTAGCGGTGTCTACACTCCATTCCCTTACACTGTGCAAGATTCACCTATCACCAAGTCCACATCTCGTCCTACTGGACATAACACCTACTACCAAAATTTATTGAGAACATTGAATCTTATTCTTATTCTCAATTATTAAATATTCATTCTGGGCAAGCTGCACTATGTTGTTCTCCTTTGTACGGTCCAACTGTCCTGAACTCCTAGTCGAACTGGTAGCATCTAGTGCAAGGACTCCTAGCAAGCTTCACTAAGTTGTCTACATACAATGTCTAACAATGGACCCCGATCTACCCACATGACTTACTTATATGATTCTTATCATATAGTCTAGTAGAGAGATAAATAATCATAAAACCAACAACTTAAATCCGAACTTACCAGGTACGCTAATTTCCAAATGTCATGTTGGCACTCACGAGTGTACTTCAAAGTTCTATTAACCTAAATAGGTTAAATGCTTATTAACTATATAAGTTGACTTGATTTTTTTTATAATAAAACTAATTTCGAAAATCTTTCGAAAAGTACCTTTAGAAATACTTATTTAAAACATTTTGAAGAATCTTTTCTTCGTTCATATTTGAAAACCCACCATTTTACTTTATTTTATTTTACATTTTTTAAATCAATAGTAAATCTTTCGATGAAACTTGTTTAATTTAAAAGAATTCCAATCAACAAGGAAACTTGTTTGAATATCTTAATAACATATAGATCTCACACAATACTCGAGTAAATCGATAGAAAACCTGAATAAACATCAACATCAATAGAAAAAATTTAGAAACTAAATTAAAAGAGATTACCTAACGTGAGGAACTCCAAAGATCATTTCCCTAGTTCCCCTCTCGCCTCTCTCTATTTTGTGTGAAGCCTTTCTGCACAATTTTATTGTTTTAAAATGAGGTCAATCAAGATCCTAAATTTACTCCCCGAATCACGCCTTCCTTAATTCTCTCTCCCTCCCTTGCACACCAAGTTCACCACATTCAACGTACCTTGAATTTTAGGCGTTTCAAGATTTAAGATCTCTAACTTCATAAATAATTAGATTTCAAACCGTTACTTTCTGAAAGTAACGATCTCCTCAATTAATGGGAAATTTAATCTTACTTTCCATATTGGTTTGTTTAAAATCAAAAGAGCTGACCACTCTAAACCCTAATGCCTCCTAGTCTTAATCTGTGGGCCCCACAAGCTTTTAAGTGAGTTAGGGTTTCCTAGTTTACACAAACATGATATATCTTATTTTGCTAAAAATTAGGGTCGTTACAAGCGCAGTGGTTTCTTGAATATTGATTTAAGATCAGGCTATCATCAGCTCAGGATCAGGAATGAGGATCGAGAGAAGACATCATTCAGCACGATATATGACTATTACTAGTTCACTATCATGTCGTTCAGCTTGACTAATGCGCCAACCATGTTCATGGACCTCATGCACAGAGTGATGAGAGAGCACTTAGATATATTTGTGATTGTGTTCATAGACGACATCCTTATCTACTTTAGAACTCGAGAGGAGAACGAGGGACATATTGGCGCAGTGTTGCAGACTCTGAGGGACTACCGAATCTATGCTAAGTTTAGTAAGTGCGAGTTTTAGCTGCCAGAGGTTAGATTGTTAGGGCACATAGTTGGAGCTAGCGGTGTTGTTGTTGATCCAGAGAAGATTAGAGTAGTGATTGAGTGGCCTACTCCGACTACCATGAAGCAGATTTACAGTTTTCTGGGGTTGGCAGGATACTATCGTCGATTCATGTAGGACTTCTCTAAGATCGCTGCACCGATGACGAGACTGACTCAGAAGAACGCGAAGTTTGATTGGAAAGAGGAGCATGAGTAGGTGTTCACAACTCTGAAGGAGAAACTGACTATAGTGCATGTTTTAGCGTTGCCCGAGATAGGGAAAGACTAATTGTGTATACCGATGCATCAACAACTGGTTTGGGTTATGTGCTGATACAAGAGGGCAGAGTTATCTCTTATGCATCCCAACAGATGAAGGTTCATGAGAGGAACTACTTGACACACGACTTAGAGTTGACTGCGATTGTGTTTGCATTGAAGATCTGGAGAAACCACCTGTATGGTGTGCGCTTCGAGTTATTTACACACCATAAGAGCTTAAAGTACCTATTCTCTCAGAAGGAGTTAAACCAAAGACAAAGGCGTTGGCCTAAATTCTTGAAGGACTACGATTTTCCACTCGAGTATCATCCGAGGAAAGCCAATGTTGTTGATGATGCTTTGAGTTGCAAAGGATCTGATGCTGAGGTAGTTGTATGTCATATGACCTACAAGTATGCGTTACTTGAGGCAACCGAGATGATGAGTTCAGCAGATGTGCCGATGACTACCAGGACACAGATGTGTGGTCAGATGAGGTTGCAGATCGTCTCACTTGACATTGTTCGCTAGGGACAGAAGGGTTATGTGTCATACCAACGATATAGTGATATCGCAGATAGTTAAGAACATCCAGATTGGAGTCGATCGATAGACTCTTGCTTAAGGTATCATGTGCGAACACTAAGGATTCCATTGGCGGCAGACTTGCGTACGGAGATACTTCAAGAGGCTCGTTTTTCTGTACATCTGAGTCGAACCAAGATGTACGTTGATATGCGACATTTCTTTTGGTGGCCGGGGATGAAATCCAATGTGTTAGAGTTCATTAGAGCATGTGAGATATGCCAGCGCATGAAGGCTAAGCATCGATGTCTTGGATGATTACTGCAGCCCCTACCTATTCCTCGATGAAAGTGGGAGCACATTGCTATGGATTTCGTCAGTGACTTGCCCCGATGTCCTCGTGGTCATGATAACATCTGTGTAATTATGGATAGATTGACGAAATCTACTCATTTCATATCGGTATCCAATACACACCGAGTTGACAGATTGAGCATCCTCTACGAGCGCGAGATTGTTATATTGCACGGAGTTTCATTGTCGATTATGTCAGATCGAGGGGTGTAGTTCACTTCATTGTTGTGGCAGAGCATGTAGGCTCAGTTCGACACCGGATTGGAGTTGAGTACGACGTTCCATCCGTAGAAAGACGGACAGTCCGAGAGGTTGATCCAGGTGTTGGAAAACATGCTCAGGATTTGTGTTTTGGAGTATGGCGGGACAAGTCAAGCGTAGGGCGGCGACTAACGGTAGGCTTGAGCCAGATCGACGTGCGAGACAATGCCACGTATGAGGAATAACTGATCCTGATTGTTGACCACAAAGTCAAAATGCTGAGGAACAAGGAGATTCCTTCAGTTCTCGTGAAATGGCAATTTCACGGAGACGAAGAGCTGACTTGGGAGTTAGAGTCCTATATGCACGAGCACTTTCCCTACCTGTTTGATTCCGGTTAGTCGTTAGTTTAGTTTACTTATTAGTTTATTTTTAGGACGAAATTCTAATAAATGGAGCAAACTGTAACAACCCTCAAACTTTAACCTGACTTGTGTTACACTTGTCAGGACCGTGACTCAACTACGTGATACTTTGCGGTATTTCAGATTTCGGGAGTTGACACCGAGGTAATTTTATGATTCTGTGTTGTTTTGTATTAGTATGATAGTCTAATACGTATCTCGAACCGTTTGGGTGACCATTAGTTGAGTGAGGTTTCGCTTAGGAAAATGGGGGAGTTAAAACACAGAAAAACATAAATAAATGGATTTTTGAATAATAAATATGATATTGTATTTGAGTCAGAACGTGGACGTGACGACGGGCACACAACTTTCAAGTTGCGGTGCGATACTGGCCAGGGAACGTAGGATCAACATGGGAGATGAATAGTTAAGTGACACCTGAGTCACTTAAAGTTGTCAACAAGTGGAGTTAGGGGTGTTGGACAACTTACAAGTGAGGGTGTAGGATCTACCTAGAGATAAATGTGTGTAGGATGATCAAAAAGGAGTCCGATATAAGGCTCATCTCATCACTTTTCCCTTATTTCTCTCTTTCTTTTCTCTATCCTCTCCTCTCCTACTTTTCCTTTCTCCTTGCTTGGAAAGCAAGCCACTACAGAAAGTGGTGCTGGACGGACGGAATCCTTGTTGAAAGTTCTAATTTCTCGCCGGAATCTAGGTGAGAACCTCTCTCTTATATCTCCTCTCTATTTTTGTGTGTTGTTCCTCTTTCATATATGTTGTGCTATTCACTCAAGTTTTAAATTCATCGCGATGACAAGGGTGGATTGCCAAAGATGTTCCTGGAGTCCCACCAGCGTCTCGGCAATCCCCGAAACGATCAACACACGACGTTGAGCCGGTGTTGTAGATGGATGTTGGGTTTTCTTAATGTTGTTGGTTTTTCAATTTAATTAGGGATATCTCGAATTCTTAGACATTACTAATGTTTTTGACAATGATTTGAAGTTGATTTTGGTGGGTTTCGATGTCCGAAAACGTATTGGCGAGGATTGCCAAGAGTGGAGTATTGTTTTGGTGTTCCACACATTTCAGATTTCTGGGTTTTCGAGTTGACGCCGTGAAGACGTCTTGCATTTATCGCATGCTGGCGTCTCCCACATATGTCCATAACAGAGACCATTTTGAATACACACTTGCGCCATGGAGACGTCGTGAGACCAATGCTCATGGCGGCATTTCTCGCGGTGCTACTAATAGTGTGTTTATTTTGAGATGACGTCGTGACATCGTCGTGATGAACAACTCCCCACAGTGTCACGACGGCATGTGTCTGAAACTGTAAATGTATCACAAACGTTGTGGGCACACCTTGAGCCCAAGTGCTCACGGCATGACCTACGTACATGTACACGAGAAGCATTTAGTGAAGCATCGTGGGGGTGTCTTTCTGGACGGCGCCACCCATGGCGTCTTAAGTAGTAGGAAAATGGGAATTTCTAGAAATTTACCGAAAACTTAGGAAACTTTGGGAATTAATCTAGGGTCTGTTTAATGACCATAATATCTCTTGGGGTTTAAACCTTTGTCAGGTAGTCGGGAACCCATGGGAACAAGTTAGAGTCATGGGAGTTGTACCGTGTTGTGATTAGTCAGGTAAGTGAACTAGCCCACAAGCTTATGTATGATTAGTAAGCCAGTAAGAAAATACCATATAATTCATTATCATTTATTCTGATTTGCTATGATCTATTATTGGCATTCCGTCTATTCCTTGGTTGTATGTTCTTGGCGTAAGTGTTTTGTCTCGAGAGTACTCGGCCCTACACTAGTGGTGCAACGCGGGCACTCCTATACAGGAGTGTGGGACCACCCATAGTGAATGTGTGACACCAAGTACTGGGTTAAAGGACTTCTCTCCCTCCTATCATGGTTGTGCCTTCGCTTGTGTTGATGCCCTGGGAGATCTCGCGCGGTCTCCACTGTTATGCTATGATTTAGACCACTTATGGGCCTATTTTGAGTTTTTAGAACATGCATGTATTTCAATTGATATCTATTAGTCTGTTTATCATGCACTTAATCTATTCCAGTTCCTGTCTTTCTATTACCTCATGATATTTAGACTGCTTTACTTGATAAATCATGAATTACTGTTATATTCTTCTGGCATTACTTTCGATTTCACTCAGTTACTCACCGTCTAGTTTGTGACGGTGGGTGCAGATAGAGCAGAGTGCAATAGAGGCAAGGAGCCCTGCCTAGGTGACTTCTTGTAAGGATTAGCTATTGGATCTAAGGATTTATAGTAGGTATTTACTTGTTTTGCTTGGATGTATGATCGTTTAAGTACATGTTTTTTATCATTGAACTGGGGATCATTTTTTATTTGGATATCGTGTACATGTTATTCTTGTTCATATTTGACTGTACATAAATATTTTGGGGTTTTCCACATAATAGATTTATGATTTCCTTTGATTGAGTTATTTCCCATTTATGTTGTAGTTTACTTATTTTTCATTGCGTTAAACTTATAATAACTCTTTCATAAATTGTATAATTAATTGATTGGAGGCTGACTTGGCTTGCCAAGCTCGCTGAGTATTGGCCTGGGCACCTATGTGAATCTAGGCTGAGCATACCCAATTGCATGGGGAAATTAGGGCTGTCACAAGGCTTCTTAGTCTACACTAATGATTTTGGTACTAGGTTGGAATGCGTGTTGATGCAGGAAGGATACCCAGTTGCGTATTTGTCTAGGTGATTGAGACCTGTGAGGGAAATTATCCAATGCATGACTTGGAGCTTGCGGCAATCGTGTTTGCACTGAAGGCCTGAAGAAAATATCTCTACTGAGAGTGGTTCGTACTGTTCACAGATCACCAAAGCTTGAGGTATCTATTCACTCAGAGGGATCTGAACATGCGATAGAGGCGATGGCTCGAGTTACCGAAGGACTACGACTTTGCGATTAAGTACCATGTTGGGAAGGAGAACGTTGTAGCTGATGTGTTGAGTGTTGTAGCTGATGTGTTGAGTGTTGTAGCTAATGTGTTGAGCCGAAGCGGCATAGAGAGTTAAATTGTGCTACAACAGATGACACATGAGCATGAATTGTTGGAGGAAGCATCGGTGATGTGTTTGACTGAAGCTATTATTTATCTGCAGGTTTGTTGTCAAACACGGGTTCCTACTGTATCTCTAAAGCGGGTTGATGAGTGTCAAAGGGATGACAGACATTTTGCTCGCTTCAGTTGTTTGGCTTAGGATCCGAGTTGCACAGATTGGTCTGATTCATTAGACGGGTGTTTGAGACACAGTGGTAGGTTGTGGATACCTAGGGTATAGGAGCCACGGGACAACATTCTAAAGGACATACACTGTTCATCCTGGCAGCACCGAGATGTACCCTGATTTGCAGCATTTGTTCTGGTGGCCAAGGATGAAGGCAGACGTGGGTTCGTACGTTAGACTGTGTCATATTTGACAGTAGGTGAAGGCTGAGCACATAAAACCAGCCGAGTTACTTCAGCCGCTGCCCATTCCACAATGGAAATAGGAGCACATTATGATGGATTTTTTCAGTGGTTTACTGCAGACTGTGAGGCATCATGATGCAGTTTGGGTGGTGACTGACAGATTGACGAAGTCGGCACACTTCATACTTGTCTCTATGAAGTACTTTTTTCCTCGTTGAGAATTATCTTCGAGCGAGAGATCGTCAGGTTACACGAAGTACCGGTATCGATTATTTTTGACAGGGATCCCAGTTTGACATCGAAGCTTTTGGAGAGTATGCAGGAGCAGTTTGGCACTAGGCTCCAGTTTAGTACGGCTGATCATCTTTAGAGAGATGGTCAGTCGAAGTGGTTAATCCAGATTCTAGAGTATATGCTCATGGCGTTTATCTTGCAGTTTAGGGGTTCATGGGAAGAATATTTTCCATTGTGCGAGTTTGCGTACAACAACAACTATCAAGTGAGCATTGGCATGCCACTGTTCGAGGCATTGTATGGTAGACCTTGCAGATCACCTGCTTGTTGGGCAGCACTAGAGGATGCAACGGTTATTGGTCTTGAGGTTGTTGTTGACCATAGAGAGAAGGTTAGACAGATTCGACTAAGACTACATGCAGCGTAGGACAAACAGAAGAAGTATGCAGACAAGTATCTTGAGGGTCTGAGCTATGAGATTGGTGACTTGGTTTATCTAAAGGTTTCGCCTTAGAAGGGTTATTAGAGGTTTGGCATCAAGGGGAAACTGGCACAAAGGTTTATTAGACCATTCAAGGTCGAGTCACGCGTCAGCACTGTGGCTTACAGATTAGAGTTACCACCACAGTTAGCAGAGGTTCATCCAGTTTTTCATGTATCTATATTAAGGCTAGCTAGCTCAGGACCGAGACTAATGGTTGATGTGAGACAGATTGAGGTTCGGCCACATGTGACCTACGAGGAGCACCCAATGGAGATTATGGATTGCAAGACACAAACTCTACATAACAGGGAGATCTTGAAGGTATTAGTGCGATGGCAGCATCACGGGACTGTAGGACTTGGGAGCTTAAGTCTATAATGCAACGTCGAAACCCTCAGCTATTTGCTAATAAGAATTTAGTTTTGATACCCTAAACCCTAAAACCCTAAATTTGGAGATGAAATTTCAACTATTTAGGAAGAACTATAACGCCTAGTTATTAATTGTCATTATTTATGACATCATTACAGACATGGACGATAACTTAAACGATTGTGAACCCCGCAACTAGGTTGGAGCATGCCCGGATTAGGTATATAGTCTGTTTTGTGTGCTTATTGCTGTATTTTGCGATGTATGTTACAAATTAAGTTATTTGCATCGCAATGTTGTGTGTTTATTTTGCATATGCCAAGCAAGACAGTGTAATGGGTATTCGCCTTGGGTATCGTATAGACGTAGGAATTAGGGAGGTGAATGGTTAGTAAACTAGGCTGGGGGTTAATATACATACAATAAATGATTAAATGCATTAAGTAATTAATATAAAATGTCGTATATACGGAGTGACGCGAGTGTACGTGTTGGATGTGCAGAACAGTTCAGGACAGGGTGTCGGAACGTCCGAGAATTGGTGTGTTTGTATTGAGAAGGTTGAGAACAAGACTTAAGTCATCCATATAAGTCATTCTAAGTGGACTAATTGACCTCATCTTGACCCCACAAATGGTCTTAGGATTTGATCTACACATGTGACCGAAATTTTGGTATAAAAGGGCAAAAATCCACATTCTTATCACCTTTTCTCTCTCCTCACAACAATTTGGACGAAAATAAGGACGTTTGGCTAGGTTTTTGTGAAGATTTAAGCTCATTTAGATGTGATAGATCAAGGCAGAATCAAATACAAGGTTAGATCTTCGATCTCCATCTCGTTATCTACCTTTCGGGCATAATTTCTCGGGTTTTGATGAGGTTTCCAGGGGTGTGAGTTAAGCACACAAGCTATGGTGGGGTTGCTATGGTTGCTAGTGGTGGTTTTGAAGCAACAAATAACGATTTTGTTGATTTTTTGTTGTTGCTATGAAGTTTAAACGGATTTTAGGGTTGGGGAGAAAACTTGGGGTTTGCATTTCAGACGTGTTTTGTCGAGGGATTTTGGTAGTTTATGGTATTTTGGATGTTTAATGAGTGGTTTGGACAAGCGCGGACTGCGACGACGAGCCGAGGGGGTCTGAGAACCCCAAGAATTTTCCCAGGCTCGGATGCGGCCTGGCGCACCGTGGGTGTTTAAGGCCATGACGCCACCTGAGGCATTCAGATAAGTGGCAAACCACCAACCCACGCTTTATATGGCGTCGTGAGGGGTGGAGCGTGACAAAGTCAGTTCACGGTGCCCAATATGCCATAAGGTACACCGTGAAGGACTTGTTCACGGCGGTGCCTCTAGCAGCATCCCAAACAGTGCTAGACAATAAATTTTAAAATAAAATTTGGAATATTAGGGGTGTACCTTGGGGTTTATATAACCTGTAAGAAAGGCTTAACGAGTGTTTTATCGAGGATTTGATATTGAATAATGATTTCTAAGGTTTGGGGAATTAATTAAATTTATCAAGAATTCAGTTTTAAGTTGATTTGACGGGTAGTTGATACATGTTTGAGGCGTGCATTAGATATTGGTTTTAGTGGAGCGCGGTTTGAGTTGTGTAGTAGCCCAACTGAAATTTATTTTGAGTATTTATTGCTTGGATTATTTGAATTCATGTCCAGTTGTTTCAATTACTCTTATTGCAAGTATTTATTTACGGTTGGTTGAGTTTACTCCCATCGAGTTTATTCTATTGAGTTGACATTGTGGCACACTAGACCATAGCATGTGTTATTAGGGTATGTCGGTGGATTGTCAACCCGACTGCTGATTTTTCCTATTCACATGTCGGTGCACCTTGGTCTACGCCGCCTATCGAGCGGACATCAAGGATATTAGTCAGTTCGAGTTTACTTACTGTCGGTGCCTGAGTGATAGTCTGAAATATGGTGCTAGTGTGACCTAGATCGTGCACACACTTGATTTCATTGCTATTAGATATACATGCGAGGGTCCTTCCCAATTGCCTGATTCTTTTCTTCCACATGTTTATTTAATAGTCTTTTGATTCCAGCATTTATTTATATTATTTACTCGATGAATTTCCTTGGGATTACTCACTTTGGAATCGTCATCTATTTTGTTGTGATGGCTGAATGTAGACACTGACACGAGCAGAGGGAAGGGCAAGCTAGAGGACTTTATGTGATTCATAGCCGGTTCCCTACTCGTACGTTTGTTTATTTTATTTGTTTTCTGTTGGGGTTATGGGACTTGAGAGATTTTGGATTTGTATATGACCTGTTGAGGTCCTTTTGATGTTTTGATGGACATGGATTTATATATATATACATATATATATATATATATATGTTGATGATTACTTTGATGGGTTTTCCACACTAGGAAACATGCTCTTCTATTTGATTTATTTATTTAAGTGTTCCGCTACATATCTGAGGTTCTAACAAATGAAAATGAGTCCTTAAGCTAACTATTTAAATAATTTGATGAAAGTTAGCGGTAATTCAACTAATAGATGATTTGGTGTGCGTGGGACGTAGCTAGGCCAGTTTAGGTAGGGTTGTGGGTCATGGGCGCATGACGTGGTGTGCCGCGAATTTTGGGGTTGTTACAATTTGGGTATCCTCCATCACCTGGAAGAGCTGGAAAAACCAACCCCTTGAGATCGGCTTCATCTCTACATATTGCCTTGGCAAGACTCCCCTCCAACATTCACATATCCTACTGTAATAAAACATGAGATGTCCATATGTCTCGACTTGACTTGTGCAACAAACACACCCGTTGCCAATCGGCATGCTTCTATCCACCAATCTACTTTTGCTAGGAATACATCTCCTCATAAGTCTTTTAACTTTTGGTGGGAGCTTGAGGTTCAATAACTTCATCCAGTCCCCAGGAATACACACCAAATCAACATCCCTATTCATCTCCACCGCAATTCTATACCTAGAGTTCACTCTGTAGTGTCCATCCTTATAATGACTCCACACTAATTTATCCTCCTCTCCATTAGTTAACAGGATATGGTGTATCTGACAAACGTCCCTATCATTAAAGAGTTCTTCAATTATCTCATGGTCCCAGTCCCTTCTAAACGCGTTCATAAGCTCATCAACTGTGATATTCTCTAAACCTTGTATAGGCTCAATTGAGATAAACAAATTTCTCGAATCTCTTAACCACAATTAACACCAAAATTTCATCGACTTCCCATCGCCTATTCTCCATCTACTCCCTCGCTCCACAACTGCTTTTGCTGCCACTATTCCTCGCCTATAAAATTCAGATTATGGCTTATCTTAGCCTTCAAAAAGTCCCCATTCATATAATATTAGCTTTGAGAATTCTTGATGTCAAAGCACTTAGGTAATGTAATAACCGCTACCCTTGCTTTGCTAAAATAGCTAAATTAAAACTGTGCAGATCTTTAAAACCTAAACCCCTCCTCATTCCTTACACAGTCTACGCCAATTCAACTAATTCATACCCTATTGGTTGCCATTCTTCATACCCCACCAAAAAGAGTTCATCATCTTTTATAGCGAATCACATATGGATAAAGGTATCAAGAGCGTCCCCATACAGTAAGTGGGGAACGCTTGGGCTATCAACTTCAACAACACCTTTTTACCCACATTGGAGAAAAACTTGTGCTTCCATGATGTTAGTCTCCGCCACAACTTCTCTTTCATAAAAGAAAAAACTTCACACTTATTTCTCCCTATTACAGACGATAACCCTAAGTATTTACTATCATGCGTATCATTGTGGACCCCTATTCCATTACAGTTCTGGTCTGTACGTCGTGACTGACACCGTGGGAGAAAAGTCTCAACGACCCCTCGCAGCGGACACCCTGCACTCATTTTCGGGGATTTCCAGAACCCCAGCTCACGTCACCACATTTCGAGCCTATCCCAAACCCATAAAGACATCCAAAACAATACCAAACCCATTTCACTTTGTATCGAAACTCCGACCAAAGCCCCCGATTCGAAAATTACTGTAAAATCACCAAAAAATCCTAACAATTATCACAAACTTCAAATACTCAAATCCATTTACAAAATACCAATAGATCAAACAATTGATCACCAATTGATTACCAAAACTCATTTACAAAATTTCCCAAAAATCTTGCCCGAAATTATCCTGACGAAAACTTACAAAATTTGTACAAAATCGTAGACAAACACGAGAGGAGTCGGGATCCTTCCTTTTTACGAGTGGTTGATCGATCCCCGATATCGTCCTGAGCTCAAAATCACCGAGACTTAGCGCTCCTCTTTCGTTCGGAATGAAATGAGATAGAGGAGAGAGAAAATGTGGTGCTTATATACTTCTCATTTCATCAACATACGCATGGATCTCGAGGCATATCTTGTATCTCTCTTTCAACTCATCCACTAACTCTAACACACTTGATTGACTCCATTTGGTGACTACACTTCATAACTTAACCGATTCCCGCTCACAACACGCGTTATCAGACCTGTACCACTTCACGACTCGTACATCGTGCATTCTTGGACACAACATTGCCCTCACTTATTTATTAATTATTTATTATTTTCTGATAATTCACTAATTATCATTTCCTGGTGTTTAATTACTCGTATTATACTGTAAAATTCTCATTTTTCCTAGGCAAACCTCACACATAAATATGTCGCGATAAACAAAACAAAATCACGCAATAGGATATACAGAGTTCACATTCGGGTATAAATAATAGTATAAACATCACAGAAAAATAAAATATACCTCAGTGTCGACTCCTGAGGCTTGAGTAGTATGACAAGTCACGACTGTCAGGTCACGGTCCTGAAACACGACAAGTGTCACCAATTAATTTTGAGGATCGTTACAAAAATGTTGTTTGCCCCTACCCCTTTCCCAAGAAAATTGATGACCCACATTAAGTTCACTATCCATAATGGCCTCACGAAACCACTGCATCAGCGATTCCTCTTTAGCCGAGCCTGTTCTTATTTCTTCTCTTGATAATAGATCATTATAATCACTAATAAGACACCAAGGCAGATTAGAACTTCTCGACAAAACTCTAATAAAGTTCCATGCAAAGCGACGCCTACCTCCATGAGGAAACCCATAATACGTAGTCAAATACCACTCCTACCCCTCATTCCGTTTTACAACTATATCAATATGATTATTAGAAAACCCTAAAAGTGTGCACAAGTCACTGTTCCTCCACAACATAACCAAACCCCCACTCCTTCCCATCTTATCCACCACAAAATACCCATCAAACTTTATTTTATTTTTTATTTCAATAATTTTATTTTCAGCAGACAATGACTCAATAAGAAAAACTACATCATGCTTATTGACTCTAACTAACTCGACTAAAGCCCACTCCGTCCGAAGGTTGCCAAGCCCTCGGTAGCTCCAAATAAGGTAATTCATTGCATTTGGCTGGCCTGTCCACCAAGGCTTACCATTGGATAGTTAACCTGATGGTTGAATGTGTTCGCACTCGAGGATGCAATGCACAAACTATCAACTAGGTTCTGGGCTTCAATCATCAAAGCCAACTCAGTAGCACAACCCACTGCTAATGGGTTCACAATTGGGCCCATTCCCGATTCCATCATAAGAGAATAGACACAAAGCAATCAATTGATCACAACCTCTCGACAAAGAAGAGAAAAAAGCTAAGCCTCTCGTCAAAGAAGAGGAAACAACTCTGTAATTCCCCTCGACCCACTAATTAAGGATGATCTGTAACCTCTTCTGGTCCACCAAAAATCCTATTAAATGAGGTCAAAACATCACATAATTTCAGCACTCTTTAATATTCACATATGAATCGAACTCCAAATTCAAATTTGAAATTAATTTACAGCACAATTGCCCATAAATCATGCCTTTGTCATTTCCATAACCTATGCAAATTCAGTTTCTATATTTGCTCTTGCCGACCATCGCCGCCACTTCACCATTGCCCAGAAAAAACAATTTTGGATCTGGTTTATCGTCTCTGAGCCACCTCTTGTCAAAATAATTGAAGCTTCTAACTCTAATCCTCCACAACTCTTTTCCAGATCACTTATGCTTAAGAAAGAAACCAATGTAAAAGAGTTTGGTTTAAAATAGAGATGAAGAGAATTGTTTGTCACTGTGACAAAGAACTCTTGTCACTTGGACAAGGCTTGCCATGGAAATTTAGCAATCAAATAATACAACCCAACAACAATCTTGACCTTTTAACAATAAGGAAAAACTTAATCTTTCGATCAAGAAGAGGAAAAATAAATAACTCAAAACCTCTCAATAAAGAAGAGGAACAAACCTCATGCCTCTCGACAAAGAAGAGGAATAACTAACACCTCTCGACCATGTGCGTGTTGTTTTCTCTAGTAATGGTTATATATGATATTTATGTGTGAAATTAAGTTGGAATGACTCAATTCAATTTTAATTGAGTCACTTGGTTGAAGTGCCAAAATGGTTTATCGTCTCAATTTATGTGTGAATCAGTGTTCAAAATAGTTGAATGCTCGAGTAACTTTTTGTTGGTGATTAAGGTCTTGAAGTATGTGCAAAATATTGTAGTAGTTAGAAGTCCGAGTAATACTAAATCAAACTAATACCAAAAAAAAGTATTGCACGTCAATCAAACTCTTGCCTCGTGTGACGGGGCAAGGTGGGGATGGAGATTACTTTTGCCCCATAGATATTCCCCGCCCTGCCCTTTACGGGATCTTCGTAGGGATTCCCCGCCTCCCGCCCTGCTCCACACATAAAATTTCCCTTTTTTTAAGTTTTTACTAAAAAATTATGTAATCTTTTATTAAGAACTTATGTAATTGTATGAAATGAAATTTAAAATCTCCAACTTTAAAACATAACTTGTAACATTACACAAATTCTATATAAATATTGTATCATAATGATATGTTAAAAAAAATTTAAACGTTATTGAAATTTATGTCATAATAATTTAAGAAATCTTTTATATTTAATTAAGTATGATAATTCGTAACTCAATCAACATAGCAATATGAAAAACAAAATTATAAGATAGATAGTTTCCAAAATAAAGTAAGATTGAGAAAGTAGTTAAGTGTCAAAGGCCAAGGTGCGGAGATTAAAATGAATATTTTCATAAAAAAATGAATACTTTCACAAAAATGATGAGGCACAGGGATTCTCCGCCCCGCATGCATGAATCCCCACAAGGCAAGGTGTGAGGCGACAAAGTTCTCCTCGCGGAAAATTCTCGAGGATAGATCTGCGCCCTGCGGCGATGTGGATGGTAACTTCAATCCCCGCCCCACCCCGCCCACTTACAACCCTAGTTTGATAAGACAAGCGTGCCAATTGTTGGTTTTTTGTTTTGGAAGATGCTAGAATGAAACTCCAAAGTCACACCCCCAAGTCACACCCTAGTGACATGGCACATAGGCCCATGTAAAATAGGTGTTAGGCACAAAGTTTTCGGTGCATAACACACAGAGTGTGTATCCCGAGGTGCATATAGATGCCTATTAAAGATACGGGCCCGCACACCATGTCATAGTATGTGACTTAGGGTGTGGCTTTGGGGTGTCATTCTAACATTTTCCTTTTATTTTTTTAGTGAAATAAGTGTACACAAAATTGATTGAGAGTTATCAAAATTAAAAAAAGTACAAAACTGATTGAGAGGATACACAAAATTGAAATCGAATCATGCAACTATCAAGGTTTTTTTAAGTAAAATAGAAATTTCATTAATCAAGATGACTCAATATGCACATTAAATAGAACATGACGAAACATAAAATCAATCATACACCTTGATAAAAACACATTGATTCGTTAATCCTAATTGTTCAAAAGAACATTCAACCGCCACGTAGTTGATTTTGAAAAATTGTTTCTAACAATGGAACAATATGACGATGAGTAAATGTTCTCTTGACAAACATCTGGAACACGACAGTACATAAATAAACTATTAGTAACTATAACTACAAATAAAACTTCCAACAAGGAAAGATAAAACAAAGACTTCTGACGAGAGAAGACAAACCCAAACTTCCAACATTGGAACTGTTTGTTCAAAAAGATGAACTAATTAATGAAAATATCAAACAACAACTGTAAATGCAAATCCATGGACGAGCAGAAAAGTGGAGATTAACTTGAATGATGGAAGATACAGGTGTGATGGAGAAGGAGTGAGCGACGCCAATGATGAATCTGATGACTATTGCCGGATAGAAACTCTCATATTTAAATATATCTATGTTTATTGAAAAAAAGGGGTAACTTGTGTTATTAGAACCACCGCCGAACAAAAGAAGAGTCGGTGATGGTTCAAATGCAAGAATCCAAAAGAAAAATAAAGAAAAGAAAATAAGGTTCTAGGGGTTCTACTGCTTGGAGCTGCTGCTAGCATTGGAATGGAGCTCGGCTCCTATTAGGGTTTATTACTAGAAGTTTTGTATTTTCCTAGGTGTAACTATAATAACTATTAATAGTGAAGTTTTGTATTCTCGTCTAGGTATGTTTTCTATACATTCTAAATTTTTGTGTCCCTATTCTATTATTTATGTTTCACTAGTTATGAATAGGGAAATGCTGGAATCGCAAAACAATGTCACAACACAAGACACAACAGCTGATGTGTCTCGTGGGGCTATCGGCGTTAGGAGAAAAACATTCCTTTGTGTTTCAACACAACACATTGCACACACTGGTGAACCCCACATGACACATCAACTATTATGCAATGTGTTGTGACATTGTGTTGTCATTCTAGCATTTCCCTTATGAATGATATTGGGTGGAATTCTTTCCTTAGCTCGTTTCGTTTGTTCCAAAATATGCATGATTTGCCTTGAAAATGATTCATTGATCAATCACTTGATATCTTAATTAGTTGAACCAATAGTTAATGGGATAGGCTTATATATTAAGAGTCGTGCTATGTGCACCCCGATATCCTCTCAGGACACCCTAGCAATTTATTATGGCACCCTAGGACTTTTACAGAAAGCCCCTAGTTTGAGAAGCAACACACCCCACTACCTAAGACATATGTTAAAGTTGTCTCAGTCATGCCTTGTCGAGAACTGTATTACAATGTCAGCCTATACCAACCGACACCCAAATAAGGTAATCAAACACCCAACTCAAGGGGTGACTACTGAGACTATAAAAGTAGTCTCAGTGGCCTTGTACCGAGACATGTGTCTATGTCTCGGCTGACGGCAGTTGACACAACAACATATGTTTCGGTCTTGTGTGTCTGAGACCATAGGTTCGTTCATTTTCGACCGAGACCTAAAATGCAATGTCAATTAATGTAGTGTCTCGCTATGGACACCTCACCGATTACTTTAGGTACACCGGGGAAAATATGTCATTTTTTTATAACCAACACAAATAAAAAAGTTGGGGTGCCTTGAGAGGATACGGGGGTGCACATAACGCAACTTTTAATTAATCAAGCCTACATATGATTAACTTAAAATAGTTCTAAAGAAAAATATGTTGGTTTAGCGTGTGGGCCCAACATACTTATGTTCAGCCTTAGCATAAGACTGTTGGACTAAGTGTTGTCATACTTACACTTCACTCAATATTTTGATATCAACAAACAATGTAAAATGGTATTAACAAGTTTGTCAAGTATTTCAGCATAACAAACTCTGTTAGACTCACAAGTTCAAATGAAACTAAACTTTTCAAGTTCAAAAGAAGTAGAAGAAAAGACACTGGAAAAGCTCAAGAAGTGTTTAAGACAAAGACAGGCACCGTATAGCATGTATGGAGTTATGTACATCATTTGTAAGGTATAAGAGTTCAATTCCATAAGCCAAATGCATTAGAATTATGCATTTCATTATTTTTTGGAGTTTCAATTACTTAACGTCTTGAATTTCAAGATTTTCAATTCCGCGAGTTTCAAAATGTTTTTAAATCAAACAAATGTGTTTTATAACATGTATTTGAAGTGTATGAACTATTATAGTCGATTTTGAATGCACCGGTATGTGTTTAGACGGCTTTTGAATTAACATTAAAAATATTTGCAGAAAAGCCCCTATATATGTCATGAAACTGAGATTTTCTGTTTTCGGGATTTGTGAAATTATTTAGACCACCCAAATAGACTATATGACCCATAACAAACATGTATAAATGTTATATGAGGTTTTGTTGGGTCCCAGATGCGTTAAAGGGTCGCTATCCAAAGGGACGAAAATATTTATTTTGATGTCCTTGCAGTTAGCGCGCTAATAAATGTATTAGCGCGCTAACTGCGTTCCTAACAGCTTTTTTTTAAAGCTGAAAAAAACACTTTAATTTGAATTCTTGATGAATTCTGGGCCCTTGGATCTCTAAAACGGTCATAAACTGGTCTATAAGTATATAGAACACTCTCAAACACAAACAAGAACTCTCTTGCTCAAAGCACACACACAAAGTGTTTAAAATCATGATTTAGCAAGAAAAGTGAAGATCTAATACATACACTCACTTGGGGATTGTTGGGGCTGAACTTATGCACATCAAGTGAAAGTAAGTGTTATAAGGCTTACAACTCTTGCTCAAAACTGATTTTCGGATCTCACACTTGGGTTGTAAGATTTCTTGATTTCCTGCTCTTTTTGGGTTTAATCTACACTTTTTGTTTGGATTATTGTTTGGAAATCATTTGTGATGTTTTTTAATATAGTTGTCTTTGGATTTTGAGCTTAGTCTTAATGTCATAAATCCTAAGACTAATTTGCACTTGTCGGGCTTAAACTTGATTTTCAAAGTGCATGAAATTGGAGAAACCACATTGAGCTTAATCTATATGTATTGTTGTTGGTTTCATTGAAGTGTGTATAAAACACAACTAAAAGGGTTTTTGCACTTAAACTTGATTTTCTATAAACCCAAAATATTAAGTGCATTTGTTCAAACTTAATAGTAATTTTTTAATAGTGCACCATGTTGACTTGAAACCCTCTTGTGCTTAATCTATACTTGATTTTGTGGTTTCAAGCTTGTGTTGGTTTAACAACACACTTAAAAGGGCTTGTTCTTAATCTAATCTTGTTTGTGATCCGAGGTTTTGATTGCACAACTTGAGCTTGAAATTACGTCTTTTATTTGTACATCAATTAACCATTTATTGGAACCAAGTTGAGCTTAATCTATACTCTTCTTAATTGGTTTCAATATTGAGAGTTAGCCTATAAAAACTTAAATTTACAAGGCATCTCAATTGGCAAAGTCTCACTTGCATTAATTCATATTAGGATTATATTTGGCTTATGAGAGGAGAACGACTTATACCGCTTTATCTTGTAAAGCACACTTTTATTGTATTATTCAAATCTTGATTGTAAGACTTAGTGGGATCTAAGTCGAGAGGAAAGACCTAGTTGAGGCTAGACATAAATCCTAGTTGCAGCTAGGTGGGAAAAATCCTAGGTGGGTCTAGGTGGGGAAATCCTAGTTAGGTGGTTGTATAAGACCTTATTACGATAAAGCATCGTGTAAAAGACCTAGTTGAGGCTAGGCATTCACTAGGCTAGTTGGCTTAGGGTGTAACACTTGTTGGTAATATAAGTGGGGGAGTTAAAAATCCTAACCGAGGAGGTTAGGTAGTGGATGTAGATCGATTGGATCAAACCACTATATATATCGTATGTCTCATTTCCATCTCTTCTACCTCCTTTACTTAGTGTAGCTTACAATTTACTTGAATCATTCGGCACATTGCTATTGTTCGTTACTACTACACTTTGTCATTTAGCTTAACTCGCCAAGCTAACTTAGTGAATTAGCAAAGAAAGTTTTAAAAAGTATCATTTGGCCATCGCACCCAATCCACCCCCCTCTTGGGTGACCTTCAAAGACTTGTTAACCAAGAATTTCTAATTTAGTGTTTAGAAAGTGGTTATAGAAATAGCTAATTTTGCAGAAAATTAGCAAGTGACCAAATTGGTATCATTCTCTCATAAAGAGAATTGAAAATTAATTGGCAGCAAGGAATTAGGAAGGCCAATTAATAAGAAACTCAAGAAATTGAGATTTCGTGAATTGGGGAGTCACAAGTGTATGCAGACTATATAATTGGAGAAAGATTAGCAAAGTTTCCTAATTACGAAATTGAATAAACACCGAATTGGTGTTTAAAGGAAAAGTTGACTTCATGGTTTTCAACTTGGAAACCAAAACGAAAGTTGGGGAGTTCAACTTTATGAAAGAATAGACTGAACAGGGATTTAGGTAGAAGACTTCGAGAATTCAACTTGAGGAAGAAGAGAAGGTTTTGTCGACAAGTGTGTTCGACAAGAGAAGTCGACAGGTTGTTCGACATTGTGAAAGAGATTGGGATAATATCTCTAGGGTTCTCAACAACGTATGCGCACTCAGGTTGAAGTGCGTGGAATCTCTCGAGGTATTCTCTCTACATTGAAGAAACAACAAAATCTTAAATTTGAAGCCTCGTGGGGAAAGCTTTGGCGATTTCTTGGTGTTCAAAAAAAGTGGTACAATGATTTGATGCAATTGGAGTAGTGTTCTTTGTTCTTAGTATGATCATCTAAGTTCTTGGAAGAGGTATTGTAGCATCCCCTAATTCCATTAGGGCGATACTCAACCTGAAATCTTAATTAAGCCCTGGTAAACCAAATCATACCTAATTAGAGTTAGCAGCCTTGTACCTATTCCTGACAATAACATGTATATCTTAATATCGAAATAAACAATTAAAATAAAATGCAATGAAAATTTAAGACTTTTCCGATAACAAATAAGGTATACAAAACCAGCATGACCCTCAGTATTTAAACCCGTATTCCCTCATTAATTATTACAAAATAGTATTCAATACGATACCTATATAACAGGGAAACTCAATTCATCAAGAGAAGACATTATACTCCTACTCTTCTCTAATACTAAGTTCCAATGCATGCCCATTTTCCTGGAAATGTTAAGGTAAGTGAGCTCCTACATGCTCAGTAAGTGACTCTCATACCAACCATCAATTATCAATTAATATTAAAGGATAATGTATAACAATATGGATCCAATGCATATCTAAAGGATCATTTGAATCAATATAAACAATATATAAACAAATGAAAGTTCATTGGTCAATTGCAACTATACCCGTGATTTATATTTTCAGTTTTAGTATTTGAACAAAGTCACACTCCCACATCGCTAAGAACCAGCAATTGATCATCTGACTAGTTCAAATCGATGTGCCGCCAACTCAAATAAAGTAGAGTCACACTCCCACATCGTCACTAAACCAATTATTGACCATCTAATTCGCTTATAACTGATGTGCTGCCAACTCAACAGGAAAGTATTGATCGGGATATTCTCAGGTCACTGGGGGCGCGATGATGGGAGGCTGCCCTAACACAGTTCCAAACCCCAGGCCGATTCGCCCCTCCAAACCTTTTTCTGAATTCATTTTTCAATTTAAAACATTTGATAAAACTAATCAAATCATGGTACATTGCCCAATTCCTAATCCAAAACACCGCGTGCTCTAATAATACTATTTTTCACTGTATAATTGATAAAAGATACGAGTCCCACTTACCTATGCTAAACTTTCCTAACTTTTATCGACCTACACGACTCCTCGGATCCTCATTTCTTTTCCCATCAGCTCATTACCTAAAATAGACCCATTGTTACGATTTAAATCCAATACTTACTTATTATAGTCCCTATACTAGTCCCATTCGAATCTAGAATCCAGGAACCTAGTACCAAATTTATTTTGACCATTTCACATTTTACAAGGTAAAAACCCTGGTATAAAGTCTCGAGAGAATCCCTATTTTTCTATATTCCATAGAAATCCATCAATTTCTATTTATTTGGTCAAAATATTATTTTCCCAACATTTTTTCCATTTTTCAGGAATTTTTCTCTTATTTCCCATTATATATATAGATACATTAGGTTTGGGCCTGAACTGGGCCGAACCAGCCCATTTTAGGACTTCATCTTCCTCGTTTCATCGAAACAATGCTCGGCTCTATTTCGATCATTTTTTTTCCCAAACTGGAGTTCATTTTTTGGAGGGGAGACGACCTCCTACAGTTCGTCTGAGCTCCCAACACCCTGCCCACAACAATACAACCAGTACTACAACAAGAACAATGACACAACGACAACCCACAAACTCACCTTGAACTCTTCCTCAAGCTCTTCGTCGACCTAGCTCGTTCCACATCACTCTCTCTCACTCTTCGTTCTCCGGTTTCGTTCGCCCTTTCCCCTCTCGTTTTCTCGATTTAATGAAAGGAAGGGAGCCGGTTTATTTATTTTTTTATATTTTATTAGTCAAATGACTAAAATGCCCATATGCCCATCTCTTTTCTGTCTCTATTCAGTTGCCCTTAAGGGTAATTTCACATTTTTCTAATTTTAATTATATATATTTATATATTAATTTATATATAAATATGTATACCGATATCTTCGCGCCTACGATTTCGTTGTGCGCACCGACAAGCATCCTCGGACATGCACACTACCATATGACTCATGCGTGTCACCCGTAACCCCGCGTGTCACTCGGCGCCCCGATAATTTATCATTATTTATTTTAACATACATTTATATATAACCACCATATATATAAATATATATTTATGCCTATAATTACGCCTGTAATTTCGTAGTATGTGCCCACGAGCACTCTCGAGCATGTACACTACCCCACAACCCATGTGTGTTATCCTTGACTCACATACGGTATTTAGGCATCCCATAATTTATCATTTAATTCCATTATAGGCTAATCAGTCTGATTATTATTTCCATAAATAATAATGCATACCAAACAAACACAATACGACACGCAAACCCACGCTTATGCTAATCATAACTAATTGGGCTTAACCACGAGCCTAACTCAGGTTAATTAATATTCGAATTAACAGTAATTACGTGTTTAAGGTAATGGGTCGTTACAGTCTCCCCAATTTAGAAACTATTTCGTCCTCGAAATTAACGGGAACATACATGTTACCTATAGTCTCGAAGAGTAAAGGAATTTACTTTTCCATTATAATTCTCGTTCATTAGTTTTCCCATTTTTCGCTTGTCTAATGTATGTGGTTACAACACCATATCACTAGAATAAAGATTTTTTCAACTTTACTTCAAGAATAAACGTAACTGAGTTACATTTTTATTCTTCTTTTCCCATTCAATTGATGTGAACATCACAAATTCATTAATTTAGCTTAATCCAAATCTACACAACCCATTTATAGGTGAGATTTTCAAAAGATTCAAATCATCCTTTGAAAACTCCACTAACCTATAATATTTATCTAGTTTTCTCTTTCAATAGTGTTGTAGCTAAGCATTGAAAAATCCACTCATGTATCAGCAATATCGTGTATCTTACCTCCATCCATCTCACGACTACATGACAAGGTCGTCATATGTTGTGTCTCCTACCTCTATCCCACCCATCGGTGAATGGCAAGGTCAACCATATAACATTTTTAGCAATTTCTCTCCAATAATTGCTTGAACCTTGTAGATTTTGTCAATCTATTAACTACAACCTACAGTCTTTCACTCCATATTGTCCATATCTTTCTAATGTTGTAGTTATAAATTAATTAGTCTGTCTTATGTCCTCTGTGTAGTTATTTACTATCCCTTTCTTTCTCATACTAGTATCTCCAATCCTTATTCTCTATCCTCATGGTAGGATAATATTGAGCACGCCATATCTTAAACAACTTACACAGAGAAGTCTATTCTTTCAGTGGTTAAACATGTTAAGACATAAGCTCAAATCACATTCTTTAGAATCAGGATTAGCACATTTGTTTCTTCATCAACATGAAGGAAATGTACTGTATCGAGATTGAGAATGGTTTTCACTATTTTCATATCTTCTTCCCTTATTGGAAGCAAGTCTCGGATCTTTATCCTAAAACTTTAATTACCATACCATCTCATATCTCTCATACACATATTTTGCTCAATCCTTTCAAGAATAATTCATATTCTCACTGAGAAAAATTTGCAAACTTAATTAATCCATCAACTACAATTCAAATTTATCATTGTGCTGACATCTGATCACATTACATAATCTACCATTATGTTTCCTTTCTTTCATTAGGTATAGGCAAAAACTGGCTAACTTTTTAGGTTTCAATATTCAGTCTCAACTTACTAAATAAATCTTATATCCTTTTATAATCTCAACAATATAAGGAGATGTATGAGATTCTCTATATGATTCTTGCCCAACCTATTACTTGAACTGGCTTTTCATTTCAAAATCCAATATGTCCAACACAATCTCATTAGACGGTCTAATCTGGACACTACTCACTACTCTAATCATAACACCTTAAGAAGTTCCAACTAGACCTCTTATTATTTTTATCACCCATTAATTAACCATTGAGTTCAGTCTCCATCAAAACTCTAGAGAAAATGGACTTATAATTATCAATTCCAACAACTCAGTCGATGATGTACCTGTAAGACTTCTTTTCATCATCACTATTACATATCTTTCTCAAGAGATAGTACTGAGAAGTTCCTATTATAATTACACCTAGTGTTTTTTCCTCTACTCAAAGCATTGACATCATCAATCATTTCATTAGGGTGATTCCTCATAGTGAATTCATTATCTTCATAGTTTTAAGTTATTCATTTCACCTCGAATCTCTTTCAATCTGAACAAAAACTATACTCTTCAAACTCTCATAGCTTGAAGTTTCCTCAAATCACATTTTACCAACTCATTGATTTTCATACTTCTCTTTCGTCTTCTAGTGATTCAACTAAGATTCTTTAATCTTGGGAATGACTAAAAGACTTTTAAACCCTTCAAACTCTTTCACATGATACAACTGTACTTCAAACTTTCTAATACGTGAATGAACTTGCACCCCTATACAATCAACTGGATTCATACAAAATTGGGATCCTCATCCCTATTTTATCACCTTAAGTTTCATTTCTTAGATTTATACCTGCAATTCATTCCATCCATCATTTGAAATACCTCGTACCAGCCTTTTCTCAACAAGTAATGCCTTAAACTATTTCATATCTTACCAACACAGTTATTTCATAATAGTTCACCTTGAACTATATCAAATGTATATACTACAATCTCTTGCCTCGTTGTGTCCTTAAATAACTACTTGAGTAAAAGTATTAGGATAACCCCTAACTTTTCCATAATCCAAGTATAATTAAGCACTTACTGTAGTTATACTACATTTCAATTCATTCTCAAGGCATCCTTGTATCATTTATGACTCACCTCAAATGTCGCCCTTAAGTTAATTGATTATACAAATCTTTCTGTATACCTTGTTTGTATCATTTAATCATTTTAACCTTACCTTTATGATATAATTAAATTTCATTATTAGACTAATTAAATATACAATACAATGATATCACAACTCTTTGTATATCTTGTTTGCATCATTCAATCATCTTAAAATAACCTTACCTTTTCTGATTCTGTGTTGAATATAAGACAATCCTCTAATTGTCTTAATCTCAGTCAAATCCTTTGACTCAGCTAAAATTCAATACATATCTTAGTGGTTTATAGTTGAAACTTAGCATTTGTACTTACAATCTCTGGTATACATCAATTTATCGTCAGAGTTCACATAACTCTTAGATAATACTTATGCATTTGCTAAGTCTTCAACTCTTTCTATATTCGTCATCATTGTCAACATAATGACAATCTTATTTCAATAGAGTTCATCAACTCTACATGTTTCATTTATGAACATAGCATGAGCTCTAGTGAATTTCAATGGTTCTCACCATACACTCTCTCATTATCAAGCTCTTGCCTGACATTACATTTTTTAATTCTGATTTTAACTTAATGATAACCAAATCTTAATCAACTATTAAAAACCATTAGTTTCATATAGTTAATCGCATGAGTTGTCAATTCTGAGAAATGACTATTCATTCATGATTTAACTCCAATCAACTCATCACTCGAATTGAATTCTCAGACTCATACAAGTCCCATAATATATTGAATTAAATTGAAATTGATCATTGGATTGTTATTGAAAATCAAGTAATTAATGAATTCTTTACTACAATTGTGATAAGATTTCAAGTAAATCTGATAAACAAACTTCTTGAAACCTTAACATCACAACTTTCGTTCATTAAGCTTAACTTTCCATTAAAGATCTAAAATCAGTTTACACAAACCCAAACCATTTGAATTTCGAGTGATTACTGTACTCCTACAGATCATCATTCATAGAAAATTAAAAAATTTCAAAATTTTTCGTTATGGTTAGCAATTAATACCAACCTCTTGATATCCTACTCATCTATTCATTCCCAGTATCACATATTATTCTTTGGATTCTCAAATCCTTAGATTCATTGGCAACTCATTCTCCCCAATTTAAACTATACCAGTTTAAAAAATTCAGAATAGAACACCGCAATAGCTCACTGCCATGTTTTCCTCAAACTATATAAGTTTTTACAAGTTTTCACTTCTAATTTCAATTTGAAATTACTATAAAAGTGATAAAAATCCAACAGACAAGGTAAAGTTGACCAACAACGCAAATTTTCCATAATCCTTCAACTCCTATCTCTTGCTGTCACTATTTACTTTTAGTGTAACTTCACCGTTAAACTCATTTCCTTAACCTCCCAACATTGATCTACACCTTAATCTGGTGCTCTCATGTTTCATTTCCTTTGTTATATTCACCTTTTAATGTCACTTCATCTGACATGTGTCTTTAAGTCCAGGACTAATCATTCTTTCTACACTGATTATTATTAATCAAATAATATCAGTGAAAATAAAGACCATTAGAGACTATTTCATTGAAGAGTTATCTGTAAACTCTTCCTTTTCTATATCTATACCATTAGGATTTAGGTTTCTACAAACTCCAATCCTCAATATTTTCTCAACTCATGAAACCTTGATGGATACAAACCATCATATTATCGTTCCACTGTCTTCCTTTATCTCAATATTCCTGAAGTCCAGGTTCCTACGAACCTTCACCATCAATACTTTTTTTACTTTCCAAGTCCTAGATGTGAGATAAGAGACCTTCATGCTTAAGTATAGGCAAGACAGGACAACTATATCTATCACATAGATATAATAAAGCTAAACAAATATATACTCAAGCTTTTATCTTTCATTAACCCCTAAAACATCGATAAAAACCATTTATTTAGTCATAGATTATCCCTGACTTGAGAACCAATCTCCAAGATAGTTAACCTATACTTTTACCTAGTATGGAGGTAATAACTTTAGGCTCCAAATCCAAACGGTATCAGAATTACCACACCATTCGAAAGTGATAACCACAATCCATGATACTCACCATATCAAGTTATTCCCTTGACTTATCAGTGAAATAATAACACCAAACTCTACGAGCTAGGCTCTGATACCAAGTGTAGCACCCCCTAATTTCATTAGGCCTAATTAGAGTCAGCAGCTTTGTACCTATTTTTGAGAATAACATGTATATCTTAATATCGAAATAAACAATTAAAACAAAACACAGCAGAAATTTAAAACTTTTCCAATAACAAATAAGATATACAAAACTGGCAGAACCCTCCATATTTAAACCTGTATTCCCACATTGATTATCACAAAATAGTATTCAATATAATACCTACAGAACAGGAAAACTCAATTCATCAAAAGAAGACGTTAGACTCCTACTCTTCTCCAATCTTGAGGTCCAATGCACGCCCATTTCGTAGAAATGTTTAGGTGGGTGAGCTCCTGCATGCTCAATAAGTGACTCTCATACCAACCATCAATTATCAATTAATATTAAAGGATAATGTATAATAATATGAATCCAATGCATATCTAAGGGATCATTTGAATCAATATAAACAAAATATAAGCAAATGCAAGTTCATTAGTCAATTGCAACTATACCCATGATTTGTATTTTCAATTTCAGTATTTGAACAGAGACACACTCCCACATCGTCAAGAACCAGCCACTGATCATCTTACCAGTTCAAATCGATGTGCCACCAACTCAAATAATGTAGACTCGCACTTCCACGTCGTCACTAAACCAATTACTAACCATTTAATTGGTTTATGAATGAGGTGTTGTCAACTCAACAGGAAATCATTAATTGGGATATTCCCATGTCACTGGGGCACGACGTTAGGAGGCCACCCAACACAGTCCCAAACCCCAGGCCGATTCGTTCTACCAAACCTCTTTCTAAATTCATTTTTCAATTTAAAACATTTGATAAAAGATACTAGTCCAGAACACTACGGCTCTAATAATACTATTTTACATTGTATAATTGATAAAAAATACGAGTCCCACTTATATGTGCTGAGCTTTCCTAACTTTTACCGACCTACACGACTCCTCAGATCTTCAAATCTTTTCCCATCAGCTCATTACCTAAAATAGGCCCATTGTTATTGATTTAAATCAAATACTCACTTATTATAGCCACTAAACTAGTCCCATTCGAATCCGGAATCCTTGAACCTAGTTTCCAATTTATTTTGACCATTTCACGTTTTACGAGGTAAAAACCCCGGTATAAAGTCTCGAGAGAATCCCTATTTCTCTATATTCCATATAAACCCATCAATTTCTATTTATTTAGTCAAAATATTATTTTTCTAAGTTTTTTTCTATTTTTCTTAAATTTTCCCTTATTTACTAGAATATATATATATATTAAGCTTGGGCTTGAACTGGGCCAGCCTCGTTTGATCAAAACAAAGCTCGGCTCTGTTTAAATCTTTTTTTTCCTGAACTAGTTCATTTTTGGGTGGGGAGACAACCTCATGCAGTTCGTCTGAGCTCCCAACACCCTACCAATAACAATGACAAAACCACTACTACAACAAGAACAATGTCACAATGAGAACCCACAAACTCACCTTGACCTCTTCCTTGATCTCTTCATCGCCCTAGCTAGCTCCCTATCTCTCTCTCTCTCTCCAGTTCATTTTTGGGAAGGGAGACGACCTCCTGCAGTTTGCTGAGCTCCCAACACCTTGCCAACAACAACGATACAACCACTACTACAACAAGAGCAATGACACAATGACAAGCCACAAATTCACCTTGACCTCTTCCTCGAGCTCTTCATCGCCCTAACTCGTTCCCCACCTTTCTCTCTCTATCTAAATATGTCTCTTCTTCCTCTCCAGTTTTGTTCTCCCCTTCCCCTCTCGTTTTCTAGATTTAACAAGAGGAAGGGAGCCGGTTTATTTCTTTTATATTTTATTAGTAAATGACTAAAATTCCCCTATGCTCATCTCTTTTCCTTCTCTATTTAGCTGCCCTTAAGGTTAATTTCACATTTTTCTAATTTTTGCTACGATTTTGTTGAGCGCGCCGACAAGTATCCTCGGACATGCACACTACCATACGATTCACTCATGTCACCCGTAACCCCGCGTGTCACTTGCATCCCTACAATTTATCATTATTTATTCTAACATACATTTATTTATAACCACCATATATATAAAAAAATGTATTTATGCCTATAATTATGCCTGTAATTTCGTAGTACACCCCAATGAGCCTCTCAGGTGTGTACACTACCCCACAACCCATGTTTGTTATCCTTGACTCATACATGGTATTTAGGCATCCTATAATTTATCATTTAATTCAATTATAGGCTAATCAGTCTGATTATTATTTTCATATATAATAATACATACCAAACAAACATAAATACGGCACGCAAACCCACGCATGTGCTAATCAAAACTAATTGGTTCGTGGGAGAGGGACCTGTTGTATACCTCTTGTAATGTGCGTACTCCTCCAGCCAGAACAACATTCGTGATCCTCTCGTCTAAGCCTCGGACAAATATACGTGTATCGTATGTAATAGACGGACAAAAACATAACACATATATCCTTGATTTTTACCCATCTCATATCGTTTCCCAACTAAAATTCTAGGCAATTCTTTTGGGTTTCCACATCTAAAGCTTATTCATCAAGTTTTTCCTCAAATTCGAGTCCTAGGTTTTTCTAAACCTAGGCTCTGATACCAAAATGCAATGGCTCATTTCCAAATAGACCGCCACGTAGGCCAATGTGGACCCACAACCTGTCTTACCAATGATAGTTGTGTTCCACATTTGAAAATATTATCCATTTTATCCTTTTAAACTTTAATAACGAACAATTTACTAATTAAATTGTATTGAACTCTGGTCATTTGTTAAGCTATCATTTTAACCTCAAAATATCAAATCGGAAGTCTTACCAACATATTAATTCGAATAATCATAATTTAAGTGAAAGATATAAACCATAAACCTAATGTGGAAAACCCATATATATCCAAAATTACCTCAGATGTCACAAAATATAAAAATGTACAAGGTATCTCACAATCCCAAAACCCAAAATGAAAACAAAATATATAAAATATAAACGTACAAGTCAGGCTATGTATATATGATCAACTGTACTCCGACAGCTTGCCCTTGCCTCAACTCGTACTAGGATCTGCACTCAAGCCATCATAAAAGGCAGATGGCGAGTCCAGAGTGAGTATTCCCAAGGAAATTAAGTGAGCAATACTGAAAGTAAATATTGGAATTTAAATAAAGCTATTAAATAAACATGCAGAAATACGTACAGCAATACTAAAGGACTCATTACATGACACACTTGTGGACTCTCTTTGGTTTGCATCATTTAAAGTCCACAAATGGACGTTTTGGCACCCGTTTCGCGTCTCAACACACGATTTACACGTACTACCGCGCTACTATACCCCATATAGGCATTCCAAAATAATTATTTAATTCATTTCATATGTGAATTATTTCCCTGGCATAGCATTTCATTTTTTAGCCTACCCGGTACCTGCTTCGACATGCACATCGAGGCCAATACTTAACACACAACCTCATACATTAATGACAACGTAATTAGACACATCACGACGTCATTTACTACATTTCAAAGTAAACATCGTAAATTAGACAAATCAATACACAAAATAGTTATTTACCTAACTCCAGGTGCGCCTCTAGCCTAACTGCAACTCCCACAAGCGTTTGAGCTATCCGCCACGTCTGTAATACGTCATAAATAACTACGACTTAAATTCGGGCTGTTACATTACATGCACTATTACTTTTAAGTTCCTTGCCAGATAGCCAGGAAACATTGGTGGTGTATCTTTGTAATTCAGCTCCAGGAAGTGTTTTATCCTTATCCATGGTGCAGTATAATCTCTATGATGAGGAGACTAGAAGAAAGGATAAAGGGTTTGATATTCCACACAATTTTGTTACTCTAACATAACATAGAGGTAGAAGTAAATCCAAAGGTCCAAGAGGGTGGAGCAAGTCCAGAGATAATTCACAAGCAATAGGAAAATTTGCTTGTTATCATTATGGCAAGGAAGGACATATGAAGAGAAATTGTACAGCGTGGAAAAGGAAACAGAATAATGAGAAAAATCAAAACAAGGCAGATGATCAGAACGCTACAGTTACTATATCCGATGCAAGTGAAGAACTGGTTGTGTTTACTTTTGTTGAAGATCATGGTCATGTCACTAATGCAGATAGTGAGTGGGTTGTTGATTCAAGATCATCATTTCATGCTACACCGAGGAAGGACATCTTCTCTGTTTATCAGGCAGTGAACTTTGGAAAGGTAAAGATGGGGAACAACAGTTTTACAGATATAGTTGGCATTGGAGATGTGTGTGCAAACAAATGTTGGTTGCACAGTGACTCTGAAAGATGTGCGACATGTTCCACATTTGTGTCTGAGTTGTATTTCCACTCATGTTTTGGACCTAGATGGTTATTATAACATCTTTCGGGGTAAGGAGTGGAAACTCACGAAAGGCTCAATTGTTGTTACTAGAGGAAAATTAAGTTGCACACTTTACAAGACTCCATTAAAGACTGACAAAGGTGACTTGAATGCAATTGAAGATGATTCTTCACCAGATTTGTGGCATAGGTGGCTAGGTCATATGAATGAGAAAGGGTTGCGGATGTTGGCAAAAAAGTCTCTCATCCCTTTTGCCAAAAGAAAAACTCTAAACCCTTGTGATGATTCTTTATTTGGTAAGCAACATAGAGTTTCTTTTTCTTCAACTTCTGATAGGAAAAGAAATTTACTTTAGTTAGTTTACTCTGATGTTTGTGGTCTCATTGATGTCGAAACTATAGGAGGTGGTAGATATTTTGTTACTTTTATTGATGACGCTTCACGGAAGGTTTGGGTGTTTGTTTTGAGAACAAAATGTTAGGTTCTTTTAATGCTTCAAGAAGTTCCATACTAATGTGGAAAAAGAAAATGGAGTATCTTTGAAGTGTCTTCATAGTGATAACGGGGGAGAGTACAATTCCAAGGAGTTTGAGTGCTCAAAACATGGAATCAGACATGAGAAGACAGTTTCGGGTACCCCTTAGCATAATGGTGTTGTTAAAAGAACAAATAGAACCATCCTTAATAAAGTTAGATGCATGTTGAAAATGGTTCAATTGTCAAAGTCATTTTAGGGCGAAGTTCTCAGTACTGCTTGCTACTTGATAAATCGCACTCCGTCAATATCGTTAGAGATTGATATTCCAGAGATAGTGTGTTCTAGAAAGGATGTTACTTACTCTCATTTGAAGGTGTTTGGATGCAAGGCATTTATGCATGTGCATAAGTAGCATAGACAGATACTTGATGACATAATTGTTCTGTGTATCCTGTTGGGTTTTCGATATGCAGAGTTTGGCTATAGGTCATGGGATCCAGAAAAGAAAAAGGTTGTCAGATCCAGGGATTTGGTCTTTCATGAAAATAAGACCATAACAGATTTAAAGACATTAGAGAGAATCGTTGTCGAAGAAGATGTTATTCTTCCTGAACTAGCTTCTCTATCGATTTGTGATGCCATACAGGAGGGAGAATAGTTGAAGAACATGGGGTTTATGATGAGCATGCACATGATGTTAACGATGTGCAAGAATCAGATGACGATTCTGAGCAGAGGGAGCAGCCTCCTCCACCTGTGCCTACAGCAGAACCTCCACTAAGAAGGTCAGAAAGAGGGCTAGTTCCTTCTACGAGATACCCCATTTCTATGTATGTTACGGTTAGTGAAGAGGGGGAGCCAGAGAGCTTCCAGGAAATTCATATGCATAGAGACAGAGCTCAGTGGATGAAAGCAATACATGAATATATATATGAGTTTTCTAAAGAAGAACAACACTTATCAGCTTGTGGAACTTCCTAAAGGTGGAAAACCTTTGAAGAATAAATGGGTGTACAAGCTAAAGATGGATGGAGATAAACTAGTGAAACACAAAGCTCACTTGGTAATGAAGGGGTTTAATCAGAAGAAATGAGTTGACTTTGATGAGATCTTCTCACCTGTTGTGAAGATGAGTTCCATTCGAGTGATTTTGGTCTATCGGCTAGCTTGGATCTTGAGCTTGAGCAATTAGACGTCAAGACTGCATTCCTTCATGGTGATTTAGAGGAAGAAATTTACATGGATCAACCAGAGGGATTTGAAGTAAAAGGAAAAGAACATATGGTTTGCAAGTTAAAGAAGAGTTTGTATGGATTGAAAAAGGCTTCGAGACAGTGGTACAAGAAGTTTGACTCTTTCATGTTAAGTCAAGGGTGCACCGTAGAACAGATGCAGATCATTGTGTTTACTTTAAGAGATTTCCATATGGGAAGTTTGTGATCTTGTTCTTCTACGTAGATTACATGTTAATACTAGGGCATGATGTTTCTTTGATTAGAAACTTGAAAAAATAGTTGTTTAATTCTTTTGATATGAAAGACTTGGGACCAGCAATGTAACGACCCGAAAATTTGGTTATTTTTGGATGATGATGCATGTATTAGTATGATAGTATTTTATGGGTCTTGAGCCGTTCGGGCGATTTTTAGTTGAGTGAGGTTTCGCCTAGTTAAGCGGGGGATAAAAACAAATAAAGAATACAAATAAATGAATTTTCTAATAATGTAATTAATTAGTTGATGGGATGTGGCAAGAAAACGGGCACGGCGAACCAAATTTCAGAGAAATGCGGTCCGAGGAAATGTAAGATCAATGTAGGAGTTGGATAGTTTTGCAACATACGGGCTATGGGATAAAAATTGTTAAAGTGACACAGCATAATAAGGAGAGCCATGAGATTGGCATTGAGATGTGTATGTGTGTTGAGTTAAGATAATGAAGTAAAAGACCCATAAGGGCAACGGTTTTCAAATAAGCAAGTGTTAACTAAAAGGGCAAAAGGGTTGTTTCACATTTATTACATATATATAAAACAAAAAAAACCCTAATACACACTATTCATCATCTTCTCAACTCAATAGTAGCACTATTCACCCTCCCACCTCTCGTCACTGCCACCACCGTCCCACTTGAGACCAGAGCATCGCCGTCGACGAGGGGAGACTCTCTCTCTCACACTCTCACTCTCGGCCCTACGTTCTCTTTCTCCTCTCGGAAGTCATCTCTTCCTCCCTGGACTGTCACCACCGCCACCCTCCACGGAGCTGCCACCTCGACCACCCACCGGAGATGCCTAGGTGAGCCTCTCCCATCTCTCTCTCTCGGCCCTATGTTCTCTTTCTCTCTTTTTCTCTCACTATTTTCATGCATTTTTGTGACTATTTTGGTGACGGTCTTAGCCACTGTTTTGGCTTGTCGTGGCTACTGTGTCGTCCCTCAGTCGACACTGATCAGAGGGGACTCTCCGATGACGTCGCTGACTGGAGATGACCCATTTCCCCATGTCCAACAGCCACGTTTTGTGCATGTGTGTGTACTTTGTGTGAATCGACAAGATGTGTGTGTGTGTATAACAGTGGGGTGCACACAACAGTGGGATGTTGTGTGCACATAACAATGGGGTGCGTGCAATGTGTGGGTGTGTACACCACAGTTGGGGTGTGGGGTGTATTATGTGTATTAGGTGTGTGACCATAAAGTGTATTATTGTAGTTGTGTGTGTCTATTTGTATGGGTGTGTGTAGGACAATGGGGTGCACACAACAGTGAGGTCTTGTATGCACATAACAGTGGGGTGCGTGTGACATGTGGGTGTGCACAACTGTGGGGTGTACTTGGTTGTGGGTGTTTCATTTCATGTGTGTGTATTGAATAAAAAAAAGAAATAATGTATATGGGCCTTTAATACTATTTTGACATTATGTAAAGTGTATGTTGTGGGCTTGTGTTAAGGCCCATTAAGGGTCCAATACACACCTTACCTAATAAGATCCCATAACACACATTAGTGTTATGTAAATGGGTTAGGTTAGGGCCCAAATAAAAGCCTAATAAGGGGTTCAATACAATAGGTACAACTTGAAGCCCGAAACAAAGGCATAAAATATAAGAATGGGCTTACGTATTTAGGCCCAATAAGAGTCCACACAAAAAGCTTACTTAGGTGAGTATATACTTGAGAAATGGGCCCAACAAAAGCCCAAAGAGGGATATGTTTTGTGAAAAGGACAATAACCATTGAGATGGATTGATCCACAATGGTTTGAGCCGCCTTAATTAAGCTTATTTGAGCTAAACATATGAGAAATACTTTAAGACGAGGTACTAACTCTAAATCAACGCTGGGGATTTAAGCCTTTATTAGGTAGTTGAGAACTCGCGGGGAACGCATTAGAGTCTCGGAGTGGTACCGGGTCGCGATTAGTCAGGTAAGTACACACGTGCCTTATATGTGTGTATGTTAGTAAGCCAGTAAGGAAATAGCACGTGATTTATACGTCCTCTATTCATTGATATTGTTGAATTGATCCTTTGTTTGATATTCCATTCCATATTCTTGGTTGTATGTTCTTGGTATGAGTGTGTGTCTCGAAGGTATCATGTGGTCCCGTATTAACTGGGACAACGAGGGTGCCTCCTGCAGGGGTAACTGACCACCCCTAGCGTTGTGTGTACTGGGTACTAGATTCGAGAGGTGTTGCGATGCCTCTCGATTTCACGCTGCGCTAATGTTGCGACATTGCCCGGGGAGATCTTGTGAGATCTTTGCCATATTGCTATGAAATTAGACCACTCATGGGCCTCTTTTGAATCTTAGAACATGCAAATTTTGATTGTTTATCTATCAGTCTGTTTATCATGGACTTGATTTACTTACTCTCCTACTATTTCATTTCCGCATGATATTTAGACTGCTTTACTTGTTAAATCATAAATTACTGTTATATTCTTCTGGCACTACTTTCGATTTTCTTCAGTTGCTCACTGTCTAGTTTGTGACGGTGGGTGCAGATAGGGTGGAAAGTAGTAAGGGCAAGGGGCCTTGCCTTGGTGACTTGCTTGAGGACTAGCAGCGGGACCGGGGAGATCATTTTGTAGGTTTTCTTATGTTTTACTTATATGTATATCGTTTCATATATACGTTTTGTGTTATAGAACTTAGAATTTTGATGAGATTTGGTATCATGTATTTTTGCATTTCAAATTGTACATGAATACACGGGGTTTCCACACTTATAGATTCCTATATTTCCCTTGATTGAGTTATTTCCTGGATTATACTTGTTTAGTCTTCCGCTGTGTATTATTGTAATAACTCTATCATAAACTATTAAATTGATTAATCAGAGGCTGACTAGGCTCGTCAGGTTGCCGAGTGATGACTTGGGGCCTGCTCAGGTCTAGGCCGGGCATACCCAATTGCACGGGGAAATTGGGACCGTCACAGTTGGTATCAGAGCCAGGTTGTCTAGTGATGACTCGGGGCCTACACGGGTCTAGCCGGCGTACCCAATTGCACCGAGAACTTGGGGCTGTCACAATTGGTATCAAAGCCTAAGGTTATAACGACCTGACTCTTGATTTAAAAAACAAACCATTAAGACAGCGGAAAAATTAGGAATGGTTGAACTTAGAAGTGGAAACCATATGAACCTGACTTAGAATCCTAGTTGGGGAGTGAGGATGAGTCGGGGAATGGAAACTGAAAACTTATTGATATAAGTATGTTTTATGTGTGTATTATTTGGTATCGGTAGCTATCCACTGATCCCGAAACGCTCTTTCATTACCAGATAGCGATGGCGGATCAGCAGGGTCCTAGTGACGATAGCGGGACATCGAGTACTCGAGCTGTTAGTATGAGGAGTTTCAGACTTTGACGTAGAGAGTCGCAGCTCAGGAGCGACAGTTGGAGGAGATTCTGGCGATATTGAGGCCGTCAGTTGCTGTTACATCGGTACCATCTATAGCTAGAGTAACCGTTACTTAAGAGGCAAACACACCGGGGGTTACGACCATGACTTTTCTTCCTACCACCACTGCAACGAGACCAATGATGGCAGTTGTACCTCATGCACCGACAGAGATTGCACCAGCATCACTGACAGTGTATGGCAATACACCGACTATTGAAGCCAGGCAGTGGCGAGAGTTTAAGAGGCACGACCCTGTTGTTTTCTATGGAGGTACTAACGTGATCGCAGCAGAGTTGTTCCTAAAGAGTCATGAGAAAATACACCACGTCATAGCTACTGAAGAGCACATGAAAGCTTCTATTTCTTCCTCGATGTTGATGGGAGAAGCTGATGACTTGTGGACTACGATTATGAGTACCAGAGGTGTGCAGAGGGACTGGATAGAGTTCAAGACCCAGTTCAAAATGAAGTATTTTCTTCCCACCATGATGAGAGCTAAGAGAAATGAGTTCACTTCCTTGAGACAGTTTGCGGATGAGTCCGTCATGGAGTACATGGGACGATTTCTGCAGTTATTACCATATGCTGGAGGATCAGCTAGCACCGAGGCAGACCGGGTGTAGTACTTTATTGAGGGTCTACTACCCAAAATCGGAGGTGCGATCGTTACGACTGAGCCAGGGACATTGCAGAGAACTTAAGAGCAGAGTCTGGCTAGAGAGAGTTATTTGAGTACTCACCACGAGGAGGTTGAGCTTGATCGACCCGAGTTACTGTTAGAGCACTGATCAGAGGGACATGACAAGAAACGAATGAGGAGCCCGAATGATGATAGTGGTTCTCGAAGGCGGAAGGTGTGTTTCCAGTGTGGACAGCCCAGAGATTTTCAGAACCGATGTCCTGATTTGTACGAGGACCAGCAGGATGATGATCAGCCTCAGGCCATTGAAGACGTGCACATGTCGACTGAGCCACAGCTGACGGTGGTTCGTAATCCTACCGGAGGTAAAGAATTTTCCTGGTTATCATACATCATGCATGGAACCGATTAATTGAAGCTTTAGGTGTTTAAATGTGATGTTGGACCTCAGGTGACAGAGTTAGGGTCAATACTTGCTAGAGTTGCGCCGTTTAAACTTAGCAGAGTTGTCTAGGATGAGACAGATCTAACTTAGACTAAAGTCTAAAAGAGATGATAAGTTTGGGCACAATGGGTTGCCAAAACTAGCCACGAGTACACCTAAAGAGTGGCAGGACTAGAATGGTTGTGATTCATCTTACAATGCATGGACACGTAGTGTACATGGTGGCCATGGTTACAACTTTGTCGAATCTATTTACTGCCTAGGTATAGATAAACTTGCGTCAAGACGCGAGTAGGTTGGGAGGTTTTCACGAGTATGGCGTACGAGTCGTGATCGTAGCGTCTTATGTCGTGATCACCAAGCTTGAGTCGTGGTAGTGGACGATGTTTGCGACGAGGTCGTGGCATTCTTACCATTTTGGGAAACGGGAGCGGTCTAGAGAAACCATAGTTGAATTAAGCTGTTTGAAGTGGTTGGGACCCGCAATCTGAAGACTGAGATAAAATCAAGCTGTTCGAAGTGGCAGAGGCCCACAGTTTGGTAGATGTGGAGAAAAGATAGTGGATTTAAGATGTTATGTTGTTCGAAGAGACTTTGTACAAGTCCGCAGTTCAATACCTGATGTCGAGCTGTTGGAAGTGACTCTCGCGAGAGTCCACAGGTTGTCATAGCTTATTGAGTTGTCTGAAACGACTTTGCATCGATCCGTAGTTCAACGATGAAGAACGAACTATCCGAAGTAACTTTGAGGTAGTCCGCAGTTCGAGAAATGATCCAAGCTATTTGAAACGGCTCTAAGCCGCAGTTTGAGCGAGGTGAGAATAGATGTTGAGTCTCCTTATTCACTCGAGTTAGAGCTAATTTCGAGGACGAAATTCTTGTTAGTTGGGGAGACTGTAATGACCCAAAAATTTGATTATTTGTGGATGATGATGCATGTATTAGTATGATAGTATTTTACTGGTCTCGAGCCGTTCGGGCGATTTTTAGTTAAATAAGGTTTCGCCTAGTTAAACGGGGGATAAAAACAAATAAAGAATACAAATAAATGAATTTTCTAATAATGTAATTAATTAGTTGATGGGATGTGGCGAGAAAACGGGCGCGGCGAACCGAATTTCAGAGAAATGCGGACAGAGGAAATGTAAGATCAATGTGGGAGTTGAATAGTTTTACAACATACGGGCTATGGGATAAAAATCATTAAAGTGACACAACATAATGAGGAGAGCCATGGGATTGGCATTGAGATGTGTATGTGTGTTGAGTTAAGATAATGAGGTAAAAGACCCATAAGGGCAACTGTTTTCAAATAATCAAGTGTTAACTAAAAGGGCAAAAGGGTCATTTCACATTTATTACATATATATAAAACAAAGAAAACCCTAATACACACTATTCATCATCTTCTCAACTCAACAGCTGCACCATTCACCCTCCACCCTCTCGTCACTGCCACTACCGTCCCAACTGAGACCGGCAAACCCCGACGAGGCCAGAGGGATTGGAGCATCGCCGTCGACGAGGGGAGACTCTCTCTCTCTCTTTCTCTCTCTTACTCTTGGCCCTACATTCTCTTTCTCCTCTCGGCAGTACTTTCTTCCTCCCTGGACTGTCACCACCGCCACCCTCCATGGAGCTGCCACCTCGACCACCCACCGGAGACGCCAAGGTGAGCCTTTCCCATCTCTCTCTCTCTTGGCCCTACGTTCTCTTTCTCTATTTTTCTCTTACTGTTTCCATGCGTTTTTGTGACTGTTTTGGTGGTGGTCTTAGCCATTATTTTGGCTCGCCGTGGCTGGTGTGTCATCCCTCGGTTGAGGCTGATCGGAGGGGACTCTCCGATGATGCCACTGATCGGAGATGACCCCTTTCCCCATGTCCAACAGCCACGTTTTATGCATGTGTGTGTACTTTGTGTGAATCGGCCAAGAGGTGTGTATGTGTGTGTAACAGTGGGGTGCACACAATAGTGTGGTGTTGTGTGCACATAATAGTGGGGTGCACGCAATGTGTGGGTGTGTACATCACAGTTGGGTGTGGGGTGTATTATGTGTATTAGGTGTGTGACCATAAAGTGTATTATTGTAGTTGTGTGTGTTTATTTGTGTGGGTGTGTGTAGGACAGTAGGGTGCACACATCAATGGGGTGTTGTGTGCACATAACAGTGGGGTGCGTGTGACATGTGGGTGTGCACAATTGTGGGGTGTACTTGGTTGTGGGTGTATCATTTCATGTGTGTATATTGAATAAAAAAAGAAATAATGTATATGGGCCTTTAATACTATTTTGACATTATGTAAAGTGTATGTTGTGGGCTTGTGTTAAGGCCCATTAAGAGCCCAACACACACCTTACCTAATAAGGGCCCATAACACACATTAGTGTTATGTAAATGGGTTAGGTTAGGGCCCAAATAAAAGCCCAATAAATGCTCAATACAATAGGTACAACTTGAAGCCCAAAACAAAGGTATAAAATATAAGAATGGGCTTACGTATTTAGACCCAATAAGAGTCTACACAAAAAGCTTACTTAGGTGAGTATAGACTTGATAAATAGGACCAACAAAAGCCCAAAGAGGGATATGATTTGTGAAAAGGACAATGACCATAGAGATGGATTGATCCACAATGGTTTAGGCTGCCTTAATTAAGCGTATTTGAGCTAAACATACGAGAAATACCTTAAGACGAGGTACTAACTCTAAATCAACGTTCGGGATTTAAACCTTTATCAGGTAGTGGAGAACTCATGGGGAACACGTTAAAGTCTCGGAGTGGTACCGGGTTGCGATTAGTCAAGTAAGTACACACGTGTCTTATATGTGTGTATGTTAATAGGCCAGTAAGGAAATAGCATGTGATTTATGCGTCCTCTATTCATTGATATTGTTGAATTGATTCTTTGTTTGATATTCCATTCCATATTCTTGGTTGTATGTTCTTGGAATGAGTGTGTGTCTCGAAGGTATCATGTGGTCCCACACTAGCTGGGACAACGAGGGCGCCTCCTGCAGGGGTAACTGACCACCCCTAGTGTTGTGTGTACTAGGTACTAGATTCGAGAGGTGTTGCGATGCCTCTCGATTTCACGCTGCGCTAATGTTGCGACATTGCCCAGGGAGATCTTTGTTGTATTGCTGTAAAATTAGACCACTCATGGGCCTCTTTTGAATCTTGGAACATGCAAATTTCGACTGTTTATCTATCAGTCTGTTTATCCACTTGATTTACTTACTTTCCTGCTATTTCATTTCCACATGATATTTAAACTGCTTTACTTGTTAAATTATAAATTATTGTTATATTCTTCTGGCACTACTTTCGATTTTCTTCAGTTGCTCACCGTCTCGTTTGTGACGGTGGATGCAAATAGGGTGGAAAATAGCAAGGGCAAGGGGCCCTGCCTAGGTGACTTGATTGAGGACTAGCAGCGGGACCAGGGAGATCATTTTGTAGGTTTTCTTATGTTTTGCTTATATGTATATCGTTTCATATATACGTTTTGTGTTATAGAACTTAGAATTTTGATGAGATTTGGTATCATGTATCTTTGCATTTCGAATTGCACATGAATACCCGGGGTTTCCACACTTATAGATTCCTATATTTCCCTTGATTGAGTTATTTCCCTGGTTATATTTGTTTAGTCTTCCGCTGTGTGTTATTGTAATAACTCTATCATAAATTGTTAAATTGATTAATCTGAGGCTGACTAGGCTCGTCAGGTTGCCGAGTGATGACTCGGGGCCTGCACGGGTTTAGGCCAGGCGTACCCAATTGCACGGGGAAATTGGGGCCGTCACAGGCAAAACAGATTCTAGGCATGCTGATTGTTCGTGACAGGAAATTCAAAAAATTGTGGGTGTCACAGGAAATATATGTTGAGCAAGTCTTGAGACGATTTAACATGAAGATTGCTAAGTCAATTAGCACACTTCTTGCTAATCACTTCACACTTAGCAAGAAGTTTGTCCCTCTACTACAAAAGAGAAAGAAGTGATGTCAGATATTCCTTACTCCTCTATAGTTAGGAGTTTGATGTATGCGATGGTTTGCACCCGACCATACATTGCTCACGCAGTTGGTGTAGTCAGCAGATTTCTCTCAAATCCTGAAAAAGTTCACTGGGAAGCATTATAACGCCCATTTTCCTAATGAACCGCCACAGGGGTCAATGCGGGCCCACAACCTGGCCTACCAGCGCCAATTGTGTCCTACATGCAATCTCATCCACCATTTAAATAATTATTAACCTCAATAAACCACAATTTGTTGTTTAAATTGTTACAGTTTTCAAGTCATCTGTTAAAATATCATTTTAATCTCAAAATTAACAGCGGAAGACTTTAAACATGACAAATCAAATATTAAACAACAATGTCATGCTATTCGCTCGAATACCTAATGCGGAGAACCCATATATATGATCATATAAAAGGAATAAACTTCAACTCTCACAAAATATCAAAAAAACATGGACCTGAAGTGTCTCACTAACCCAATCCCAAAAGAAAATGATAAATACATATACAACAAACGTACAAGTCTGGCTCAATGTCTCTGAATCACAAGTACTCTACAAGCTTGCCATTGCCACGACTCGTACTCGGATCTGCATTCAAGCCATCACAAAAGGCAAATGACGAGTCCAGAGTGAGTATTCCCAAGGAAATTAAGTGAGCAATACTTAAAATAAATACTGGAATTTAAATAAATATATTAAATAAACATGCAGAAATAAATACAGGCAACTATGATCATCGCATGGATAAATAATAGCAAAAGCTCAAAGTGTGTTCCTAGAGCCTAGGGTACGACTAGTGTCATATTTCGGACTCTTCCACAAAGCAATGTCGGCGAGTGGCCCTCAAGCAAGGTTAGTCTTTGGATCCGCTAGGTGGCTGGCATAACACCTACGGTGCACCAACACGTCCCCCACGCGACTCTCAGATCGAACTATTCGCCGAGACCCATGACACACGTGTTATGGCCTAATGGACATACATACAGGAATGGCACAGAGGAAGAGCCTTAACATCTGTCCATTTAAACCAAAACCAATTATAGAATATTGAAAGACATAATTTGAATTCAAAAGCCAAAATAAGTAAATGCCCAAAAAATTTCGGTTAGGATACTACACACCTAAAACCACACCACACGTCGTGATAAATAACCCTTGGTCCGGCTCAGTTGAATCTCCGATATCCAAATTACTGCCCGAAATGACCTGTTTCCATTTATAATTGATTTCTAGTCAATTGGAGTATTTTCTATTAATTGGTATAGGCATTAGGTCCAACACATCCAAAATAGCCTTTTAATATACCCTTGATGAACACTCAACGTGCTGGAGGATGACCCAGCTCGATAGTGTTCATCCTGATCATCACCAACCTAGATCGCCCAGCGTGTGGGTAGTCGATTTCCAGCAGTTCTGCTCCCTGCTGAACTGTGAAATCCATCCCCCTCCATAGTCGTTGACCACATCCTCACCTCGTAGGGGACTCACAACACTTCAAAAACGCTAGGGGCATATGGATATAACATCAAACAATAACATATTCAAAGATCAATCAAAACTTCCAAAAATCAAACTCATGAAAAACTTGGAAATTGAAAACCAAAGTTCAACAACTCTTCAACCATGATAAACACCATAATCACAACACCAAAACATCACAGAAAACAGTAGCATAAACCTCCCAATCCCGAATTACATCCTTCATGAACAAAATAACCCCCAAAAGAGAGGAAATGAGGAAGAGAATCAAGATCTCACCTTATTTTGATGATTCCACCCCTTCCAAGAACTTCAATTCACCAAATCAAATTGTCCAAACCCTTGCCTTTCACTATTGATTTTCGGATTTGAGAAGAGGGAGTGAGAGAAAAGGTGGTGAACAAAGTTAAAATTGGTTTTTTATTTTTTTTTTGATCTTTTGTCACACACCAATCCATATGCTCATCTCATGGTCACTAATCACCCCATTTTCCAGCCTTATGACTCCAATTAATGACTCCAATATGACACTCTCCCTTGCTTACAACATAATAAATCCCCATTCGAGCGTTCCGACGCCCATTTTCGCGTCATCATACGCGACATAATGTACTACCTTGCTACTAAACCACGAATAGGCATTTCATAATAATTATTTATTTCATTAAATTCATTTTCATGTTTGTATTTTTTCCCATGGCCTAGTATTTTGTCTTTTAGCCTACCTAGTACCCATATCGACACGCATATCGAGGCTAATATTTATCACACAGTCGCGATGTCGTTTAATCTATTGCAAGATAAACATCGCAAATTAGGGTAATCAACACACAATAATTCTATTTACTTAACTCTAGGCACGCCCTAGCCTAGTCTCGAATCTCACGAGCGTCTGAGCTGTCAGCCACACCTGCAATACATCATTAATAACGGTGAATTAAATTCGGGTCATTACAATTCTTCCCAACTAGGTGAAATTTTATCCTAAAATCTATATTAAACTTAAACACTTACCGGCAAATAAGTGGGGATATCGTCGTCGCATAGTAGACTCGAGCTCCCACATGAGTCCCTCGGTCTTGTGATGCTACCAACGTACCAAAACCTTTGGGATCTCTCTGTTCCTCAAAGTCTGAATCCTCCTATCCATGATTTCCACAAGCTGCTCCTCATAAGTCACATCAGGTCGAACCTCAATCTGACGTACATTAACTATAAGCCTCAGTCCCGACCTAGCTAGCCTCAACATGGAAATGTGAAACAGTGGATATACCCCTGTTAACTGCGGTGACAACTCTAGATGGTATGCCACTTTGCCGACACGTTCCTCAACACTTAGCGGTCCAATGAACCTTAATGCCGGTTTCCCCTAAATGTTAAACCTCTGATGACCCTTCCAGGGCGAAACCTTCAAAAACATCAAGTCTCCAACCTCATAGCTCAGACCCTCAAAATACTTGTCCGCATATTTCTTATGCCTATCCTGGGTCGCCTGAACCCTTTGCCTGATCTGTCTCACCTTCTCAGTATGGTCAACTACAACCTCAGGTCCTATAGTCGTTGTATCCTCCGGTTCCGCCCAACATGCTGGTGACCTGCAGGGCCTGCCATAAAGTGCCTCGAAAGGTGGCTGAAACCACACCCAAAAGAGGGTGAATTGGGTGTATCGAGAAGTTATCGCCCTTTTTAATTTAATTCAATAATTAAGATGTTATATGCTCACCAAAGTGCAAATATGGATGATATGCAAGTGAGTGGGATAGAAGAGATGGAAAGAGACACACGATTTATAGTGGTTCGATCCAATGATCTACATTCACTACCTAACCTCCCCGGTTAGGATTTTTAAACCCCCACTTATATTGCTAACAAGTGTTACAGCCTAAGCTTACAATCCTAGAATGCCTAATCACAATTAGGACTTCCTACCTAGCCGCAACTAGGGTTTTTGCCTAGCCTCAACTAGGTCTTCCCTTCGACTTAGATCTCACTAAGTCTTACAATTATTTAATTACAACCAATAACTAAAAAATAATCAAATACACCTTACAAAGTAAAGTGATATCAAGTTCAAATACTAGCAAGCCTCCTAGTGCCTAATCACTCTAATGCATGCAAGTATGAGAATGAATGAGATATGCAAACGTGTCACTAATTTGTGCAAGTCTCAAATATGAAATCATTTCAAAGACTAAAGTATTAGTGCAAAACCGATTTCAAAGCCAAGAACAAAAAGTTTGATAAAAAATCAAGTTTAGGTACAAACATTTGTCCAAACCAAATCCTAGGGTTTAATAAAATAAGTTTAAACACAATTCAAAGACACAACAAACGATTTTCAAAATCAAACAACCAAAGTTATGGAATCTAAGCACAAGAAAAAACTAGGACAAGAAGTTTTCTTACAACCCCAAGAAGGTGACTTAAAAAACTGTTTTGAGAAGGTTATTGTACACCTTTGGGAGCCTCAAAAGTGTTGGATTTTAGAGTGAATGATCAGCCTTAAGAATCTTCTTTGTCTCCTTCACACAAATCAATATTCTCCTTTTTGTAAGTTTGAGCTTTTGTGTGATTTTTGTTCTTGGTGAAACAAAACAATGTTCTTAGTGGTTTTATAGTGTTACATGTCTCATTTGATCACTTTGTGACCGTTCTAGGGATCCAAGGGCCCAGAATTCATCAAGAATTCAAATTAAAGTGGGTTTTCTAGCTTTTTAAAAAAGCTTTCAGGACTGCAATTATCCCGCTAATACTGGGACATAGCGCACTAACTCTGCATATAGCGTGCTAATGACAGTATTAGCGCGCTAACTGTAGGAGCTTCAAAATAATTATTTATGTCCCTTGTGTTAGCGACCCTTATAAGCATCTGGGACCCAACCAACCCTCATATAACATATTATACATGTTTGTTATGGGTCATTAAGCCTATTTGGGAGGTCCGAGTAATTTTACAAATCTCGAAAATAGATAATCACGGTTTCATAGCGTGCGAGGGGCTTTTCTGCAAATGTGCAGTTTTCTTTTCAAAAACATTTTAAAAACCAGTTTTTCTTTTTCGAAAACTTCTACAATGATTTTCAAAAAGCGATGTGAGCTTAAAACACATAGTTTAACATCGTTTAAACTTATACACCAAGTCAAGTTTTAAGTTTCACTTAAAACTTCAAGTAGTCACTTGACATATGAAAATCAATTTGAAAAACTCGATGTGCATGAACTAATGCATTATGCTTGTATAATTAAATTTGTGTACCTTACATTGATGTTACAACACTTAGTTTAATCTTTCGTTTTCATTCCTTTACGTATGTCGAATCTTGAACTTGAATGGCTTGAATGCTTGTGGTGTTATGTTTTGCAACCTTTGACAAAAACTGAAATGCACTTGATATTTATTAGTATATTTTCACCTTGTTTGTTTCCATCAAAATCCCGATCGGAGTTAGAGTGACTAACCACTTAGTCCAACAGTGGCATCCCAATATTCACCTGATAGTTGTTGTTGTAAGCAAACTCACATAAAGGCAAATAATCTTCCCACGATCCACCAAACTATAATATACACGCTCTGAGCATATTCTCTAGAATTTGAATCAAACGCTCTAACTTCCCATCAGTCTGAGGATGGTATGTAGTATTGAACTGTAAATGAGTGCCAAACTGCTCCTGCATACTCTCCCAAAGCCTCGAAGTCAATATTAGATCTCTGTTAGAAACAATGGAGACCGGTACACTGTGCGATTTGACAATCTCTCTCTCGAAAATGGTGCTCAGTTATGTAAGTGAATATCTCATGGTGATCGGTATGAAATGTGTCGACTTTGTCAACCTGTCGATAACTATCCTAACTGCGTCGTGTTTACTCGTAGTTTGCGGTAGGCCACTAACGAAGTCCATGGTCATGTGTTTCCACTTCCACTGAGGAATGGGCAGTGGTTGTAGCAATCTAACTAGTCTCTTGTGCTTAGCCTTCACTTGTTGGCAAATATAACAACTCCGGAAGAATCTACCTACGTTAGCCTTTATCCCTGGCCATCAAAACAATTGTTGTAGATCGTGATACATCTTGGTTCGACCAGGATGAACCGTAAAACGTGATCGGTGTGCATCCATAAATGACCTATGTATCTCAAGCACCCGTTTGAACTCTCAAACCATTCTTTGCACCTCGGATCCTGAGCCAGTCCACTGATTCACAAATATCGGCCTTCAGCAATTTGCAACTCAGCAACCTACTCAAGAGACATTGTAGGAACTCGCATCTGACAACAAATATGTAGCTCAGCAATAACCTTTATGACACACAACATCGATGTTGCCTCAAGCAACCCGTGCTCATATGTCATATGTCGTAGTGTTGTCTGGCTCTCGATGTCGCTCCTGCTCAATGCATCAGCTACGACATTCGCTTTACCCGGATGATACTTAATGGCAAAGTCATAGTCCTTCAGTAACTCGAGCCATCTCCTCTGTCACCTGTTCAACTCCCTCTAAGTGAATAGGTACCTCGAACTCTAGTGGTTTGTAAACATCATGAATCTCTCGCCGTATAAGTAGTACCTCTAGGCCTTCAGTGCAAATAAGACTACCGTAACCTCCAAGTCGTGCACTAAATAATTCCCCTCGTGGGGTCTCAATCGCCGAGATAAAAAAGCCACTGGGTGTCCGTCCTGCATCAACACACAACCAAACCCAGTGCCTAATGCATCAGTATACACTGAAAAACCTCTACGTGCCACAGGTAATGCCGAAACTAGCACTGAAGTCAACTTCCTCTTCAGCTACCAAAAAGCATCCTCACACTCCTGTAACCAATCAAATTTAACATCCGTCTTAGTCAACCTCTTTATCGACATTGCAATCATCGAAAAGTCATGCACAAAATGTCGGTAGTAACACGTTAAACCTAGAGAACTCCGGATGTCAGATACAGATTCGGGTGTCCTCTAGTCAATGATAGCCTGAATCTTTTCACCATCATCTGAAATCCTCTGATAGCTAAACATGGCCCAAGAACTTCACCTCACTCAGTCTGTATGCGCACTTGCTGATCTTGGCATAAAGTTTGTGCTCTCTCAGAGTCGCTAACACATCTTTGAGATGTCTCTTGTGCTCCACACGAGTCCTACTATAAATCAGGCTAACATCAATAAATATGATCACATATCAATCCAAGAACGGCCTCGGCACTCTGTTCATCAAATCCATGAAAATCGTTGGCGCGTTAGTCAGCCCAAACGACATGAATGTAAATTCGAATAACCCGTAACGCGTACTAAAAGTGGTCTTCTCCACATCCTCCTCTTGAATCCTCAACTGATGATATGTTGAACGTAAGTCAATCTTCGAGAAAAAGTTGGCCCAAGCCAACTTATTGAATAAGTCGTCAATCCTTGGAAGTAGGTAACAAATCCGAATTGTCACTTGATTCAACTTCCAGTAATCCACACACATACGCATTAAGTCATCCTTCTTCTTTACAAAAAGAACTGGAGCTCCCCAAGGTGACATGCTAGGGTGAATGAAACCCTTCTGTAGCAACTCCTCTAACTGGATCCTCAATTTCTCATGCTCTGATGCTAACATCCTATACAATCTGCTGTAGATCAATTGAGTCCCCAGAATCAGCTTAATGATGAACTCAACTGCTCTCGGTGGTGGCAATCTTAGCAAATTATCATGAAATACGTCTAAAAACTCGCAAACAATAGGGACATCCTCTACCCTAATCACCATCCTAAGCTTTGGCTCAACTATAGTCGTGTACGCCTCCATCTTCTACGACGTCGCTAGCCTGCCTCGAGTGATAGGTAGTGGAACAGCAACTCCGACAAACGAAAACTCCAGAATCCCCTTGATGTCAAATGTCACAGTTTTGCTGAAACAGTCAATCTGTGCGTCATAAGACGATAACTAGTTTATGTCAAACATCACGTCAAACTCCATGTACTCTAATACTCTAAAATCAGTCGGTAGTTAATATTCCTTAATCTCAATAACACAATCCCGGCAAATCTGGCTATGGTAAATCTTATCCCCAACTATTGTATTGAGAACAAGATGTGTGTCTAAAGTCTATGCAAGTAACCCTAACTCTCCTACCATACATCCAGAAATAAATGATAGTATGCTCTGAGAATCCATCATAACATGCATGGAAACACTGCAAACAAGTAACATACCTTCAACAAGTTTTCAGGTCTCCTCCCGATCTGGCTGCTCGACCCCAAAAGCTACAATCTGGGCCCTATCTCTACCCTGCTCAGTCTGTGGTGGTAGTAGTGTTGGTCTAGTACAATCTGCCACAAGGTGTCCAACCTGACCACATCGGTAACAAGTACGAGCCTCTGATCTACCAGAAATCCTCTAACTCTGTGCCAAACTCTAGCCTCTCTGACCTCTATCTTGCCTATGTTATTGTCTAGGCTGATCAACTAGTGCAGAAGCTGTAGAATATGTCGTTTAGTGATCATCACACCTATCTCTATCACCACATTTATCTCTATCACCTCTGCGGCCCTGATCAGAATGCTAATCACCTCGGCAAAGTCACTGGCCCTATCCTTGTTGGCCCTGATCTATCCTTTGTCTCTTTGGTCTTTGATCAGACTAAGAACTCGAAATTGGTGACTCGTTGACTTTACAAATGTAAGCACCTTTAATCGCTAATCGATCGCCCTCTGAACCAAGTATCCCTCGCACGCAAAAGACCTATCATAAATCTTTGTCAGTGTACGAGCTACACCATAGACAACCACGCTCGCAATCCTCTTATCCAAGCCTTGGAAAAAATAATATATATGAAAACAATCGGCCCTTGCCACATCCATGGAGTACAATAATACATATTTGTACCTTTCCATGTACTCAGTGACAGACATATCGTCCTAAACTAATGATAAAAACTCCTCCCTCAATCTGATCCTGACCTTCATGGGTATGTACTCGTCCATGAATAGCACTCTGAACTCTGCCCAGGTTGTTACAGCAGGATGAGTCACTCTGTAGGTAGTCCACCATACCGCGGCATTAGCTTTCAAGCAAAAAATCAACAATCTCGGTCGATCACTCTTCACAACCTGAAGCAACTCATGTAGTCGCTCATGAGATAATAGTCATATCCCAACTATCTCTGGGTCCCCAGCTTCATAGAAGTATCCTCGCGAGAACCTAATAAAGTCCTTCATCTTCTTAGCCTCAACTGTCATCGTGCCCCCAAAAGTAGATGCCATTGCTAGTTGCTCAGTAGTTGATAGTGTGACAACCAGTGTAATCTCAGCTGAAACAACCACTGGTGCAACCACTGGTGCAACCACTGGCATAGCTCCCTTAGCTAGTGTCTTAGATACTTATGCTTGCACCTGAGTCAACTGTAATAGGAGCAATAACTGCCTGAATAGTAGTTATCAGTGCAACCAAAGTGGTCGTAGGAGCAGTTGTAGCCTCCTGAGCATCACGAGCTCTCATCATGTCTATTAGTAACGCGAATCTATCATCCACAATACGCACCAATAACTCCAGTATCAAAGTCTACCTGGTCGGATCACTGGTATCCCGGACCTTAGGCTTAGTAGTGTCCAGAGGCCACCCGTTCATCGGTATCTGCATCGAAAAATGTACGTTGAGTCAGTCTCAGTGCAAATATACGTGTATCATAGGAAATATACAATCCAAACCATAACGCGTATATCCCCAATTTCTACCCATCTCACATCACTTCCTAACTAGGACTCTAGGCAATTCCTTTAGGTTTCCACATCTAAATTTTTATACATTAGGTTTTATCCACAAATTATACCAAAAATGTAACAGTATCAAAGTTAACAGTTAATTTTCAATTCCCCAAGGTTCACCAACCTGGCTCTAATACCAAAATATAGTGGCCCATTTTCCCAATGAACCGCCAGGGGGGCCAATGTGGGCCCATAACATGGCCTACCAGCGCCAGTTGTGTCCCGCATGCAATCTCATCCACTATTTAAATCATTATTAACCTCAATAAACCACAATTTACTATCTAAATTGTTACTAAACTCAAGTCATCTGTTAAAATATCATTTTAATCTCAAAATTCAAAGCGGAAGTCTTTAAACATGACAAATCAAATATTAAACCACAATGTCATGCCATTTGCTCGAATACCTAATGTGAAAAACCCATGTATATCATCATATAATAGGAATAAACTTCAACTGTCACAAAATATCAAAAATACATAGTCCTAAAGTGTCTCACAAACCCAATCCCAAAAGAAAACGATAAATACATATACTACAAGCGTACAAATCTGACTCAATGTCTCTGAATCACACGTACTTTGCAAGCTTGCCTTTGCCACGACTCGTACTCGGATCTGCACTCATGCCATAACAAAAGACAGATGACGAGTCCAAAGTCAGTATTCCTAAGGAAGTTAAGTAAGCAATACAAAAAGTAAATACTGAAATTTAAATAAATCTATTAAATAAACATGCAAAAATAAATACAAGCAATTGTGATCATCGCATGGATAAATAATAGTGAAAGCTCAAAGTGTATTCCTAGAGCCTAGAGTCAGACTAGTGCCATACTTCAGACTATTCTACAGAGCAGTGATGGCGAGTGGCCCTTAAGCAAAGTTAGTCTCTGGATCTGCTAGGTGGTTGGTGTGACACCTACGCCGCACCAACACCAAGGTGGTTGCCCCGACGCAACTCTCGGGTTGAACTATTCACTAAGATCCCTGACACACGTGCTATGGCCTAGTAGACATAAACACAAGAATGGTACGAAAGAAAAGCCTCAACGTCCATCCATTTAAACCAAAACCAAAAATAGAATATTGAAAGACAGAATTTGAATTCAAAAGCCAAAATAAGTAAATGCTCATGAAATTTCAGTTGGGATACGACACACCTCAAATAGCACTCCATGTCTCGATAAATAACCCTCGGTCTGGCTCTGCTGAATCCTCAATATCCAAATTACCTCTCGAAATGACCTATTTCCATTTATAATTGATTTTTAGTCAATTGAATGTATTTTATGTTAATTGGTATAGGCATTCGGTCAAACATACCCAAAACAGCCTTTTTAATATACCCCTAATGAACACTCAGCACACTGGAGGATGACCCAACACGCTGGTGTTCATCCAGATCATCATTACCAACCCAAATCGCCTAGCGCGCTAAAGCCACTGGCCAACGCACTTGATATTCAATTTCCAACAGTTCAACTCCGTGCTAAACTGTGAAATCGATCCCCCTGGCCAATCCCATAGACGTCGACCCCATCCTCGTCTCGTGGGGGACTCACAACACTTCAAAAATGCCAGAGGAACATGGATATAACATCAAACAATAACATATTCAAAGATCAATCAAAACTTCCAAAAACCAAACTCATGAAAAATTTGGAAATTGAAAACCAAAGTTCAAGAACTCTTCAACCATGATAAACACCATCATCACAACACCAAAACATCACCAAAACAGTAGCATAAACCTCCCAATCCAGAGTCACAACCTTCATGAACAAAATAACTACCAAAAAAGAGGAAATGAGGAGGAGAATCAAGATCTCACCTTGTTTTGATGATTCCACTCCAAGAACTTCAACTCACCAAATCAAATTGTCCAAACCCTTGCCTTTCACTATTAATTTTTGGATTTGAGATGAGGGAGTGAGAAAAAGGGTAGTGAACAAAGTCAAAATTGGCTTTTATACTTTGTTTTGATCTTTTCTCCCTTATTTACAACATAATAAATCCCCATTCGAGCGTTCCAACGCACGGTTTCGCGTCACCATACACAACATAATGTACTACCTCGCTACTAAACCCCGACTAGGCATTTCATAATAATTATTTATTTCATTAAATTCATTTTCATGTGTGTATTATTTCTCCGGCCTAGTATTTCGTCTTTTAGCCTACCCAATGCCTGCGTCAACATGCATATCGAGGCAAATATTTATCACACAGTCTCGCCCCATCAAACGCAATATAAATACATACATCGCGATGTCGTTTAATCTATTTCAACATAAACATCGCAAATTAAACAAATCAGCACACATTAATGCTGTTTTCCTAACTCTAGGTGTACCCTAGCCTAGTCGCGAGTCCCACGAGCGTCTGAGTTGTCAGCCACGTCTGCAATACGTCATTAATAACGGCGAATTAAATTCAGGCCATTACAAGCATTGAAATGGATTTTGAGATATTTGAGAGGTACTTCAAAAATGTGTTTCTGTCGCAGAGGCTCTAAACCTATTTTGGAGGGATACACAAATTCAGATATGGCAAGTGACCTTGATGGCAGAAAATCTTCTTCAGGGTATGTGTTCACTTTCAAAGGGGGAGTTGTATCTTGGCAGTCCAAATTGCAAAAGTATGTTGTTTTGTCCACGACAGAGGCAAAGTATATTGCTATGACTGAAGCAGGCAAAGAAATGCTTTGGTTCAAAAGATTCCTTTAAGAATTGGGTTTGAAGCAAGATGGGTATGCAATGAACTGTGATAGTCAGAGTGCTCTCGATTTAAGCTAGAATGCTACTTATCATTGCCGCACTAAACACATAGATATTCGGTACCATTGGATTAGGGAAGTTGTGAATGATCATAAAATGACTGAAGAAAATTCACACTGAGAAGAAACCAGCTGACATGTTACTCGTGACAAGCATCTATCTTGCGCTAAGTTGGTGGGACTGAGTTGTAGTTAGGGGTGGCAAAAAAAAGGGTCCAGACGGGTACGGGTCCGAACACACCTCCCAAATAATGACTAAAATTAGTGTCCGGACTCGTACCCGTTTTTTAAACAGACACATTTTATTGTCCGGACCCATATGTTTATAAAACGTAGTAGACCTGTTTTTTGTCCATACCCATGTTTTTATTTAAAAAGAATAATTTTTTTTCCAAAAATATTTACAAAAAATACAACTTTATTCACTATGCATTCACTTACTACTAAAAAATGACATATTATACATTTGAAATTCAAGTCTTAAAGCTTCCTAACTTTCTACATAAAAAAATAACATCACCATTGTCTAGAGTTCAATACAAATGCCATGAAAGTTTCAAAATAGGCAACGAATTAATAAAATACCCCTACAAATTAATCGTTAAATGGGTACTCATTTTTAAAAAATTTATGTCCGAACCTGAACCCCTTTTTAAAAAGTTGTGTTTAGACCTGTAAAAAGTGGGTCTGGACAAATGTAGACAAACGAGTCCGAACACTTTTTGCCACCCCTAGTGCAATTGAGCAACAGAGATGTTCTGACATATCCCCATGGGCTGGAGGGGGAGATTGTTGGTTTAGTGTGTGGGCCCAACACACTTACGTCCAGCCCAAGCATAAGGCTTGTTAATCAAGACTTTCTAATTTAGTGTTTAGAAAGTGGACATAGCAATAGCTAATTTTGGAGAAAATTAGCAAGTGACCAAATTGGTATCATTCTCTCATGAAAAGAATTGGAAATTAATTGGCAGCAAGGAATTAGGGAGGCCAATTAATATATAAACTCGCGAAATTGGAATTTTGTGAATTGGGGAGTCGCAACTATATGCAAACTATATAATTAGAGAAAGATCAGGAAAGTTTCCTAATTATGAAATTGAATAAACACCGAATTGGTGTTTTAAGGAAAAGTTGACTTCATGGTTTTTGACTTGGAACCGAAATGAAATTTGGAAAGTTTGACTTTATGAAAGGAGAAACCTAATAGGGATTTTAGTAGAAGACTTCGAGAGTTCGACTTGAGGAAGAAGAGAAGGTTTTGTCGACAAGTGTGTTCAACAAGAGAAGTCGACGGGTTGTTTGACATTGTGAAAGATATTGTGATCATATCTCTAGGGTTCTCTTTGGCATGTGTGCACTTGGGTTGAAGTGCGTGGAATCTCTCTAGGTATTTTCTCTTTACATTGAAGAAACAACAAGATCTTAAATCCGAAGACTCGTGGTGATGGCTTTTGTGATTTCTTGGTGTTCAAGAAAAGAGTTGCAATAATTTGATACAATTGGGGGTAGTGTTGTTTGTTCTTCGTGTGATCATCTAAGTTCTTTGAAGAAGTATTTTTGTATTACTACATTGTTGGTGAATCTCATTCAATTGAGATATCTTGTACTCTTTATTCATATGGTGAATTGTTCTGAGTTTGGGCCAATAATTTTTACCTCTGATTTGGAGGGTTTTCCATGTTAAATCTTGTGTGCATTTGTGGTGTGTTTATTTTGTTTCCAACAAAGTATAGCTATATTGTTTGTGTTTAATTAGAATATTGACATTAATCAATCAGTACATCAATGATCAATCAAAGACACACCACTTTATACTGTCAAATTCACCTTGAGTTACATGAATAATTAATTTGAAGTACAGCATCCAAAACTAAACGGGAAACGCGAGCACAAGACATGATTTACATGATTAAACACTCATCGAACCCTTTATATGAACTTAATTAGTTTCCACTCTAAACAAAGAACGTCTCACGTAGAGGAAATGGTTTGAACACACACCTTGACACCTAATTAAGAATCAATGAAATCATGAGATTAGATCCCGTTATTATTTCTAACTAATTAAGAACAAACGCAAACGCACACCCAACACCCTTCACAGCAAATAATTAATAACATCGCCGCCATGAACACATTTCAATCAAAATACATGTTGTGAGAAGTATATAGGAGGTTGTGAATACTATCAGGAGAGGAAGAAGAGTTTTTCTTTCTAGAGAATATATCTCCAAGTAGAGGAATAATGGGCTTCACCTTCCTCATCTGCACTTGCTGCTTCTCCCTGCACAAGTCGCCTTTGTTCCTCTTCTCTTCGTCTCGATGAGCTGCTGTAGATGACGAGTGCTCCAACCACAAACTTGGTGATGACGTGTCCTGCTGTTTTTCTTCACATATATCATCTTCTCCACTGCTGTCATCTCTTTCATCAAATGAAGACCCTCTCTCCTCTTGTTCTCCATCTTTCGCGGCCATTCCATAGATATTGTTCTTGAGCGCTGCTGTTATGGACGCCATCGTCATTCGCATTTCCTGCTCTCTCTCCTTGAGTAGCTTTACATCTAGCTTGGTCTTTTCCAGCTCAGATTCTAGTTTCTTGAGGGAGTTCATCAAACAAGTAAGTTTGTCATCATCTCTAGCAGCTTCTTTGCCCTCTTCAAGTGGGAAAGGTGGGTGATGAATCTCCATAATTTCATAAGTAATGTAGATCGTGCTGCCAATGGAAGACTTGATATATCATGTGGTTGGGTTGTGCTGAGTTTCTTTGCTTGTACTGGAGAAGAAAGGGTGCAGGAAAGGCAGATATAGTTGGTGCAAATCCAAAGCTATCTGTTGTTTGAAGGTGAAGTTTTTTTTTTTTAAAGAAAAAAAAAGGTGAGGTTATATGTATAAGAAAATGATTGGTGACTTTTTTGGACACCGAAAATGGACACCAATAAGTAGTGTCCATTAATTTGTGCATTGATATATGTTTGTGTGCATTGTTAATTTAAGGGACGCCAACAATTGGGTAGGTGTCCAAAGTGGGCCGCCCTAGTAGCAGTACCCATGTATACACACAAGGACGGAGCTACAGCTATGGCCCAACCCCTATATACCTTGTATATCAGCATATATATATATAGATACTTGCATGTATGCCATACATGCATGCTTGGTTCCCCCCTCAACTCCCTAGCTCAATTTTCCAATAAGGTTTTTTTTTTTTTTTTCATTTTGTTTTAAATTTATGTTAAGCACGATTAATTAGTTGCAACTTGACATGTTAAATAAGTTAATAAGTAATGAGTACGTAGATACTTACTTTTTTTATGTTCATTATGTTTGACACTAAATAATTAAATTTGAGCTTGATAGTTTATAACACACATGCACTTCATGATTTTCTTCATACGAATAAACAATATAATAACAAGTTTACAGGAAAAATAATAATAATAATAGCATATATCAATTTCAAATTATTTAGAGTTAATTTACACAAGTCTAATTATGTATGTTTGTCTATGTTATACTTCATTGTGCTCTAGATCACATGCTCTCTTTTAAAATTCGTCGACGTTTTACGCCAACTAACTCTGATTCAAGTCATAAATCAATGCCTTAAACACTACCAACAACAACAACACAATAATCGAATATATCAACCAAAAGCATTCAAAAATCCAAAAATCGAATGCAAAATAGAGGAAGAACGCACTTATTGAGTGAATATAATAAAGGTATTTTTTGGTGGTTTGGCCGGCGTGGGTGGGGTTGGCGCGTGGGAGATGAGAGCAAGAGTGGGGTAAGTTTTTTTTTTTAAAATGAGGTATGCTCAACAAAAAACTGGGGTATGCTTAATTATATTGGAGAGTAGTTGGGTCATTTTGTGTGAGAACCAAATTTTTAAAAAATTTGGGGCATTTTGTTTAGCCGTTCTTTAGAAAACTCCCCAACCTTAGGAATACGTCGATCAGTAACTACAAAGAGAAGTATAAATACATATTCTCTTGGACAACCCACCAAACAAAAAAAAGAAAAAAGAAAAAAGTCTAAAAATGAGAAAGATGGCTGTCAAGAGATTGTAAATGAAGTAACCAAGTATTTGAGTTTCATTAATTGTGTATAAGAATATCACTTATAGTTATTAGTTATTAACTAAATAAGGGAAATAATCACTGATTTCGGAGAGCTTTAATTATTCCAATGAGTTGATTCTGTACAACATCATCAAACTCCTGTTGAGCAATGTCATGGTCATGTGAAAAGTTGCCTGTTTGATCTCTTCCCCAAAAGCTTCCAAACGCAAACTCCCCTTTTAGGTACAATTCTTCCAACATTTTCTCAACTTCCATCAAAACCAATGATCTGCATTCGTGGTACCTACTTAAATCATGAACCCATTTTTGCTCCACTATAATTCTTGCAGTATCTCTTCCATGACCTGCAATATTCTGACCATCTGATCTCTGTTGATCCTCTAATCTCCATCTTGTCTCATCTCTTCTCTTCCTGCTCTTGCATGATAATTTGACCTTCACAATTACTCTTTTAGACTTCATGACCAACTTGTAAGGAAGCTTGAGCAAGACAAATACAAGGATCTGTAAGATCAAACAAGGGCAACAACAAGATATAACGACGACATCCGCCGCAAATGAGTTGCAGACTTCCATCAAAATGAAAATAAATATGTCAAAGAAGAAGAGGAGAGGAAGTTTGCTCGGTGAAGCAGATGGTTTTAAACAAGTCATTTGTCTCTAGCTTATAGAGAGATATATTCCTTATTTCTCTTCTAGGAATTATGAGGACTAATGAAAGCGCGCGAGAAGTATTTGTTTCAAAGCTAGATATACGTGTATCCTGCAAATATGGTGACTTGTTTTCTTGAATTACTTGCATATATAGCTACCTTTAACTTTCTGCTGAAGGTCATCATCGTTATTTACACAAAAGGTTTTGAAAGAACAAGGAATTAGGCATCGTTATACATTTTTTTTTTTTTTGGATGAGAACGGGGCATAAGTCCCATGGGTACAAAACACAAAGGAAGTAGTTGTTACAAAAGTCCCATTCGTGAGAGGAATCTATATTTTTAAGAAAATACTTTTTGTAATTATATAATGACACGCCCTTGTTGGGTCTCTTGGCTTTTGCATCAATGTGTGCACATGGATCCTTGCTAGACATCTCACCGACGACAACAAGTGTGTAGTTGATTTAGCAACAAAAAAAAAATTAGTGTAGTTTTCTAGGTTACAATAGTAGGGTCCTTGTATTGTGCCTCCGAATATTCAACAAC